>OX589587.1:57988915-59272415 GCA_951329385.1 Polia nebulosa
TTCAGGGTGGGTAATTATCCTAACACTTCTCCCGCTATGGGTGGAGCGGAAGGCCGTGTCAGACTCTTACTGACTAAAACCCACCACAGTTCCTTCCCTGCCCTGAGTACCCAGACGCGCGGTAACTCTGTTTCAAATTTATCCACCATATGCCCTAATGCTCTCATAAATGAACAACATCTATCAGCGTACCTCTCATAAAAGACTATTTGGAAGCAGGTATCTATTTACCTGGCAGCGATGCAATACAGCTGAATGACACCGTTCAGCAAGTATTTTGATTTTTTTTAGTATTTACCTGTAACAAAGAAACAGATAATATTTGATTATGTTTTTCTATCTCAATATAACAATAACAGATCAAACAAAAACAAAGGGTCCTCTTCCGGGTTTATTTTTAGAATTTCCTAAGATAAGCATCGTGGATATAAATAAGACTGTTGCATATAAACATGGCGTTCTTATCCGAAAAAGTTTCTATGACTGTTAAACAGACCCAGAAAAAAGAAAACAAAAAAATTGAGACACGAGAGTAACAAAATATTCTTACGGAAAAACAATTTATTTGCAAATATGAATGAAACAAAAATAGACGGCTGCGTATTTTTCAAGCTTTTCCCGCTGAAGAAACTTAGTTAGGCATTTACCTATAATGCATGTAAAATGTGTTTTTATACAAACAACTTCGCGCTGGTGGTCCCATTTTATGACAACACATAAAAATAAATAGGCATTTACATAAGGGAAACGTGCACACCTACTGTTGCACGTGTTTGGGGATAAACTACCCTATTGTCGGAAAGTAAAGTTCATTTTCATTTGATTTGGTGTGAGATGGAAAATTAATTTAAAATATGACAGGACCGGATTAGGTGTGAGGTGCATTTTTTTGTTTTGTAAAAGAAGTATATTTTGTGAAGTGAAAATGTAAGAATACGAGTGTATTTTTTGTTGTTTTAGTTTATAGACGGAAAATATTTGCCAGGTGTTTCGAAGCAGCAGGATGAGAACATTTTTCTATATATTCATATGTTGTTAACAAATACTTAAATCTACTTAATAGACAATCGACTAGTGGTGGCCCAGTGTGGCCGCGACTTACGAGTTGTACGTCGTGAGTTCAAACCCAGGCAGGTGCTTTACTTTGTGTTATTTATTTCATCACCACTGCTCTCAAAACGGTGAAGGAAAACATGACATCCACCATCCTGCCCGCATGTTGGATGGCCCATCCCCTCTCTTAATGAGGATGCCTGAGGCCCAGTAGTGAGAACATTATAAGTCTGATTATGTTAAGTTATGTAATAGAAAAATCAATTCACTGACACAACGCACAGCCTAAGCTGCCGTGTCTGTGAAAGTCCAAATACCAAAGAGGACGAACTTTCAAATTTTCTTTCACAGTGCTTAACTAGCTTTTAGAATTCAAAAATAGTATAGTTTTATACCAGAGAAAGAATTCTCGTTTTTGCTGAAAAATCTAAAATTTTATTCTGCGTAAATTTTGCATTCTGCAAAAAAGCCAACATTTTTATTCAGCGTAAATTCTGCATTAATACTGATCAGAACTTCCACAGATTTCTTGCTAAAATCAAACAAACCATTTTTAACCGACGAAAAAAAAGGAGGAGGCTCAATTCGATCGTATTATATATTTTTTTATGTGTGTTCAGCCCTCACTCCGTTATTTATGAACCGATTTTGAGGATTCTTTTTTTATTAGATAAGGTATACCTCAAGAGTAGTCCCATGTAAAGGAAATCAGGATTTGATGATGAGATGCTGCTTGAAGTGAGAGAAACCCTCGAAAATTGTGGGCACGAGGGTTTCATAATTTAATCAGGTATTTTCAAATTCAAATTCAAATTTTATTTCTTTGCCAACATGGGTAGGGGTATAGGATGTTATACAAGTTTATTTAACGTTCTCCACGCTCTGCCATCACATGGGCATGCAAAATTATTAAATAACAATCTGAATACAATAAATATTACAAAATTATTAAACTGGAAAGTCAATTAATTCATTTTATTTTTCAATGTCAAGGATTAAGGATTATTTGCGTTTAGGAATCATCACATCATGAAGCTGAGCTGATGATGGAAACCATACTTTTCTTAAACAGTTAGACGTTAAATATAAAAAAAAAACAATACACAAGATCGAATTGAGAACCTCCTCCTTTTTTTTCTTCGGTTAATAAGATGATGCGAGCCACAAAAAATTATAAAATAAAAACTTTTCATCAAAAAATTTAACCGACGAAAAAGAACTAAACTACAAAATAAATAAACCTTGAGTATTGAGCTTATTTACATAAATGATCAAATTTTACTATTTTTGAGTCGGCGTAAAATAATAAATTACCTATACCCACGTAGAGCCTTCTCCATCAGTTTGTTGATTGGCGCCGACTCAACGGAGATTAGCCAAGTACGCAGGAGATATTCTAGTGCACAAATGTGTGCGCAAACACAGGTGCACACAGATTCTTATACTATTTACTCTCATAGTCCGATGGGACGGCAATCCGACACGACCGGGTAGATATCAGGCGCAGGACCATCAGCTTACATCAGCTGCTTTATGAGGCACGAGGCGTCACAGCACCAACTTCCAAACTCTGGGCTGTTAAAGTATTTCTTAGTGGAAAAAAACCCAGCAGAACTTTTGGCCCAACTCGGGAACCGAACTCAAGACCCCACGCTCAATAGTCGCGCTTGTGATTATGAGACCAACGAGGCTGTCAAATGAAAGTATCATTATATTATCATTATTCATATTATAGTACCTACCCATGTAATATGAAAGTTTGCATTCTATCTTATGGAAAATTCCATCGAACACACGATTTAAAATATATATTTGTAAATCCATCATATTTAATGTATAAATGACATGACCGACACTGAAATGAGTTTCAAATAATATTTAATAATTTTATTGGCATAATAAAGTATGACCACCAACGCCTCTTAACACTCAAATTAATAATTTTACTGCATATTAACGTTGTAAATTGTTCATTTATATTTACGTAACTGGAGGGTCAGCGATGATTATGCAGTATTATTGTAGTATTGACGATGATGATAGTCGGGAAAGTTAATAGTGCTTGAAATTGAATTATGCTGCACGAATATTACGATAAGATTACTTTTATAGTGATAATATTAGCTTCTGCAGCAATGCAGTGGTGGCACAGAGATAACGGCCAAAACTTACGAGTTGTAGGTCGTGGATTTAAACCCAGGCGCCTTAGTTTCTGTAATAAGTGATGATGATTATTTCATCACCACTGCCAAAATAAAAATAAAAGTAAAACATCACATCATTATTAATTCCAAACAAAATAATTAATTATGTTACATTATAAATTACATTGCTAATAAATTGATATACCATAAACACAACATTACTCGATCATTAAATTAAAATAATATACAATAAAATTAGAAAACATAAGTTCAAATAGTCCATAATAAATTAAATCGACCAAGTGCGCATGGTAATAACCATATTTTTGGAACTAGCGACCCGCCGTGGTTCCGCATCGTTCAAATACCTTCCTCTTTCTGAACCGCTCTTCCTATTAGTGAAAACCGTATTTAAATCCAGGGCGTGGTTTAGGAGCTAGCGGAGAAACAGACAGAGGCAGAAAGCGACTTTGACTTATAATAATGTAGAGATAGAGAAGAGATAAGAAAGTAGGAACACTTTAATATTCCAACACTGGATCTCTTCAATATCACTCGGAACCGTCTTAAAAAAGAGATCATCCTTATGTTAGACCAAACGCGAGAGGCCCAGTTACGCCTGTAGTGCCAGTTAGTCACACATCATCACACACATCCACAGAAACCCAGACCGTACAAATACACACACGCACACACTATACATACTTCATGTCACTCTCTTCTATGCTTATTGTTTTATCTGTGTACTTCGTAATTGGCGTATTGTTTAGAATTATCCAATTTATGTTTCCTTACTGTCAGCTGTGAAGCTACCTTTTATAAATAAATAAATATTCTTAATAGTGATTAAACAGATACGTCACCAACGTTGCATACATAAAATATAACTCTCAAAGTGATGCAAGATATGCTAGATTAAAGTTCCATGTAATACCTTAATTGTAAAAATATATCTAAATGACGTTCTCATGCCGCCATGCCGATTGGTATCATTCCGGGAAAAGTGATATAAAAATTTTATCAACATGTCATAATAAAACCGTGAGCCGTATACGTAACCATACATAATAAATATCTTTTTTTTTTTGCTTTGGAGTCGCTTTTCGAAAATTGTTTTATAAGTCGGTTTTTGTTAAATTTTACTAGAGCTAATCTAAGCGGCAGTAGAGCTAAGTCGTTTTTAAAGTTAAGTTTAAGTTTTTAAGTTTGAATCATAGAATTTAATCGGAGGTGGTACAGTAGTTTTAGAACAAATTGGCCGCGACAGGCGGACAGAAAGAAAGACAGAAAGGTACACGAGTGGTCCTAAAAGGGCTCCAAACCTGATTTAAAAAAAAACTCATTCAAACCGGTTTACCCGTTTAAGAGCTACGGTGCCACAGACAGAACACACAGACAGACACACAGCGGCCTAACTTATAACACCCCTCTTTTTGCGTCGGGGGTTATAAAAAACTTAAAACACTCTTTTTCGAATTTTTCTCAGCAAACCGTTTCATTTGATATCCATAATTATCATGGGAGTATTACGTATAAAAAAAATATATAAGCCGCCATCTTTTGGGAGTCCGCCACATGGCGTCACTTAGCAAGCCATGCATTGTCATCCAAAGACGTATGCAAAATTTCAGCTTAATAGGAAAACGGGAACTGGGTGAAATTTAACTTCTAACATTTTTTAAAATACCTAGTTTGTTGGTTAGATACAGGGTAACTAATCAAAGCGTGTTAAAAAACCCGTAACCTTTTGTCGTGTTGCACCCACAGTCCACCAAGTACGTCCTTTCCCAAAGGTCTAGTAAATCACAGTACATGGCCGGACTTTCGACCAACGCGGAACACCGACAACTATGGAAGATCACGACTTGGTCACAGGTCAATCTGAATCACGATGTCGTCTGTATCATCTGACAAACAATTTTCAACTCTATTGTCTAACATAAAGGTACATTATGAAGTGGGTGATATGTCCATATGAAAGTTGAGAAAGTAGTGTGTTATAATTAGTTGGTAATTGGATTAGAGTTTAAAATCAGTTGGTTGTTTAATGGAATAACCTAAGGGGTTATATGTTGAAGGAACTGACAAAAAAGCTTAGAACAACTGAGAGGTTTATTCTGAAAGTGTTTCGAAAGTTACGTTAAGTTTAATAAATTGTACTGAAATAGCTTTCAGCTAACAGCAACATGTCAGTAACATAGCTGTGAGCTAATAGCAACGTGTCGGCAACATTGCTTTAAACTATCAGCAACGTGTCAGCAACATAGGTTTCAGCTAACAGCAATTTTTGCGGCTGATTTCTTCCTGCCTATTATTTGCTGTCAGCCGTCACCTTCTCATTCACTCCTTTTTATATCATCTTTCTCTCATACAGTCATTGTGTCATTCACTCTTTTGTCATATTCATTCACTCTCATTATGATCTTTCCATCTTTAGGTACTTTGCTCTCCCTTTCCCCATCTTTCAAGATTGTCAGTCTCTTAGTCCCATGCATCTTGTCTCAGTCTGTGTTGCCTGATAGCTACAACCTGGGGGTATTTAGGACATGAGTGAAGTTACCTGTAGGCAAGTGTGCTCCATCGTTGACTACATCATCGCTTATGATCAGATGAGATAGCGGTCAAAAGGTGAGCCTATCATGGTTAAAAAAAAGACACGGTAATAGGGTAATTTCCTAAAAAATTCTAATTGGTCGGTCAGTTAGACTACCAAAAATATTGGACACGTAGTGCGTTGAAATTTTGCGTGACGTCACGCCGGCATACACTTTTTACCAGGAAGTGGCGTAAACATCCCCACTCCTTAAATTTGATGCTTTTTTTCTTTGTCATTTTTTATTGGTTTTGTAAAGCAAAAAATACGTGTCTAATATTTTTAGATAATCTAATTTACGGACATATAATTATTAATTTTATACCCCGGAAACATCGGGATATAACAACAACGTTCATCTTTAAACTTTTACAGGTTAATGACAATGCTAAATCATGCTGCACAAACGCTCTACCGTTACATAATTAAATTACCTGACAAAGGGAAACAAAGTCGAATGATGAACAAAGGTTCTTAGCAACAAGAAAGTTTTGTTCCACAAAGAAAGGTGTAGCTATCGCCAGCGTAATGATATGCAAACTGATGTCGCGCCAACCTTATTCTTTGTAAAACTCTTTTCCGTATTACTATTCTGTACTTTTTGTAAAAAAACAAAACATTGCGTTGTACTATTGCGAATTTAAACATAACTATTTAGGTATACCTACGCTGTATTTTAATGTCATAAATTGAAATGAAATGCTGATGAAATGGATTCAAAAGGTTTTCAAATATATTTAGTTTGAAATATTGCAAAGAGCAGATTATCAAGAATATTTCAGTTCAACTGAAAATACTAAATAATTATGTACTTATTTCTTTCATTAGTATTGATATCGTATATTCAAAAGGTTTTCAAATATATTTTGATTGAAATATTCAAACACAGCATATTACCAAGAATATTTCAGTTCAACCGAAAATACTAAATATGAATTTTATTCAGTAGTATTGTATATCAAGTTTGTTAGATTTATCAGGCAACAAAGCTTTTTATTATTTCCATGAAAAAAATATATAACATAAAGACAAAGAGCAGACCACATTGCATTCAAGGAATATTTCCATTCCGCGAATTTTTTTAGCCATGGTAATAATAACATATTTGTTTCCATTCGGCTGCGAATTTTTGCAATGAAAATATTGTACCATAATGAACGATAAGTCAATTTCGTCTGCCCAGGAGTCGTGGATAAATTCGAAACAGAGTATCAACGCCCCTGACCACCTCTGACCCGCCCACCTCTGATCCGCCTGACCCACCTCTGTTCCTTCCCTGCCTAACTAGGCAGGGAAGGAACAGAGGAAAAGTGTGACACGCCCTCCCGCTCCACCCAGAGCCGCGGGAGAAGTCATAGGATGGTTTACCAACACCAAAAAAAAAATGAATTGCGTAAGGAATTCTCGAGAATTCCGCGGAAGACGCGCGATGTCTTATTGGGCTAAAAGTAAAGTTCATGAGACTATGTACAATTACGTTGCAAAAATTCGATTCCATTCTATGCCGCGGCAATATAAATTGAGTATTAGTAGCACCATTAAAAAAAAATCCTTGTCCAATCCTCTTCGAGAAAGGGTAAAAACCGCAAAACCGCAGCGGTTCGCGTTAAAAAAAAGAGTAAAAATATTTTATGGGTCAAACATTGCAGAATATCCCCGGCTCCTATTAGCAGCGCCGCTAGAGGGCTCTCGAGCCACTCGCCTATAATGAGGCAGCTATGTTCCTACTTGTTATGTGGACCTGGTACCTCCCGGTGTATCGGCACTATCCCAGGTCCGATTCTACTAACATCTGTAGCAAGAAAATAACTAATTTACCCTGCTTTTTGAAGTGTAGGCAGAAACTACAACCAATTTTTGGCTAATAACTGTGATTTTTTTTTTATGGCAAAAAATTTATGTAAGTGAAGTGTAGTAGTGTGACCATGTGAGTGTTTCCTCGGTTTTTTAATTGAATTTCAGAATTAAAGAACTCGATAGGGAAAACTGTTTGTTACGTTAAAATATGGTTTGGCTCGTTGTTAACTCACAATTCTGAATTCAGATCGGGCCCCATTTCTCTGAATTCTGAATTGCGAATTCTTAGTTTAGTAATCCGTAGATAAATCTATTACAATATTGAAACTTTAGTTAAACAATATCACGCAAATATATTTGTCTTCATAATACAGTAAAGTTGAATGATTCATAAAATCATTTATGTTAATTTATTCATTAGTCAAGCGAATAAACGGCCCAATATACAAAATGCATTTATTCACAAGTATCGGTACTTTTTTGAATAAAACTGAAACTCTCAATTACTATTACAAAAATTACCAACAGGTAGGACAACGGATACACCCTACTCACCCCTTCTTTAATGCAAGCGTGATAGTGCTACATTAAAAGTAAACGCCGGGCCTGCCTCAACACTGCACAGATAGTAGGTACAAGGGCATCGGACGAATAGAGCGCCAGCGCAATAGTAACCACAGACTATACGTTGTCATGTCATATAGGGGACGGTGATGTGTTTTATGCCTATGAGCGATATGACACATAGGTTCTACTCATTGTACACGAGGCATTCCAATATTTGCATGGTAGTAAATGTTACCCCTTTTTATCGTATGGAAATTCTCATGGATATCCTCTATAACCTTGGGGCGGGTGGAGACGTATGTCAGACTCTTACTGACTAAAACCACACGTGTTTTACAGCTACTTTTGGCCGGGGCGATGGAGTACCTACTTGTGCATTTGTGTTGGAATGGAAGATTTTTTTTAAGAGGACTTAAAATATAGATAAAAGTCTAATGAAAAAATAATGAGATCATTGTTCGTACCGATTGTCGTAAACATCTAATACCTTCTTACTCACTACTACTGCTACTGGTACTGCTTATCGTTATGTAGTTATATTGTCTTCTTCAATAGTAAGACTGTTAAAAATGGAATAATCTCGGTTGTAACAATAATTAAAATAATTGTTTTTTTTTCGCCACAATAATAAAATAACATTACAGGAATATGAAACAGAGTTGATTTTAAAAAGGAAATTCAAAATAAATAAATTAATCAGGGTCAAAATAAATACAATGCAAGGACATGGGATGTTAGCAACAATGATTGACTGAAAATCAATTTAAAATGTAAATCTTGAAGAAAAGTTATTGATGGTTAAACCTTCTTCAGTTTTTCTGCTGGCCTTATTAAATTGCATTTCCTTGGTAATCTTTTTATCTCTCGTAATTCTTCTCGGAGTAACATAAGGATGAGAAATTTTTTCAACACAGAAGTTTTACTTATTAATTTTGAGTGTATTGAAAACGAAGTTTGATTCATGTGGAAAAGTGTCATTACAGTCTCTCGGCTTCAAAACAACCTCACCGTCGGCTCGGGCGTGTTATCCACCTCGACTGCAATGAATTTATGATTTCTGATCGCCAAAAATCAGACGACCCTCTTGATGGTCAATCACTTTGGCGCTATTAAGGGCATCTCCAGCACCAGAAATACAATGAATTTTAATTTCAGAGACAAATCTGAAGTCTCATCGTCATGTCCCACCTCACAGGGCCGCCCCGGAGTGATCGAAAAAGTCACAGCAGCCTTGACACAGGCAACTGAAGGAACACAGGTGGGTTTTAGTCAGTAATAGTCTGACACGCCCTTCTGCTCCACCCAGAGCGGGAGAAGTTATTTGATGATTTCCCACCCTTTATAAAAAATATACATAATGGAATCACAGAAAAACACTTACATAATTAAATCAAATAATAACACATTCGTAATAGAGTTACCGCTCCCCTGGGCACTTAGGCAGGGAAGGAACAGGGGTGGGTTTTAGTCAGTAAGAGTCTGACAAACCCTCCCGCTCCACCCAGAGTAGGATATGTCATTGGATGATTTCCCACCCCACAAAAAAAAGGCTTAATCTTAAAACTGGAACACAGGAAAACTGCTTGTAGAATGTTTAGTTCTTCTACTTCCTCAGACCAGCTCCTTCACAAATAGCTCTACTTACAACATAGGTACTGGCATATAAAAGATAATACAATCTTCCAGCAATGACTCTATTCCTGAACTATGTTCCGCTACCCATTCAACGAACGAGGCATTATCGGTCCTACCTCAACGTAATACTGATATACCAAGGCCATTCACGAGCGAGTCGTGAATACAACGGTATTCTGATATTACTACGGGACCACGATAAAGGGGAATAATGTGGGACTGTGAAACACTGAATATAGACAATATAGGCAGAGTTGTGGTACTTTTTTATGATTAGTTTTATCATTAACACAAAAATGTCATTAACAAACATTTTGGGTCCAATATTTGGAAAAACATCACATGCCAATTCTCTTACTGTTGTTTGTCAAAATAGAGGGTAATTATAGATGCTTTGGACATATTGAGACTGAGATTAGAACCCGAACGTTTCTGAAAAATTCAAAAATTGCTGCTCAGATGTTTCAATATAGTACACTTTTCATTTAACTCTTCATGGTGAATTATGAGATAAAAGTGTAATTTTACTAAATTTCTATCGTTTTTAAGATAAATAACACATTAATAAGCAACGCAACAGTTTAACATCTCCAAGAACAATAAAAAATAACTAAATATCACGAAGACCAAGTTATCTATAGCAGAATAACATTTCCCGGCCTTACAATAGCCATTACAATCTTATTCTCCCCACATAACCGAAAACCATTATCCTCACAGAGTCATCGAATCTAACGCCACAATATAACCTAGTTGGAGCAGCTGTTATTATACTACTCTATGCGATTCTTGACCCCGCTCGTGACCAGAGAACATTGCACTGAGCTCAATTGGTCGATGCGTGTAGGTATGTAATGTATATGTACATACTCGTATACATACATATGCATCGCAGTTCCGTATCTACGCGGGAGTTGGCCTATGGTATGTATACAGTGGTGTAATAATCGACCAGCTATTAGTACTTAGTCGTGACTTTAATTTTGTGCGTGAATCATTGATTGGCTATTGTAATTGCATGGTTTTGCTATAATCCTTGGAAGATAATGTTAAGGATAATCATGTAATAGTCAGATTAGATTACCTCAATTCTCAAAAAAAAAAATCTAAAAATAAAGACGCAATGAAAAGAAGATAAACTATCTGTGGTCATTAACTAGAAATAACAAAGAAGCAATGTGACGAGTAGGTATTACAGAAATTACGTTAATATTAAAACTGCAGACTCTAGCTAGATCATTTTAAAAGTAATGCAGTTTATGAAAAAGTCAGTCATGCAGTGACAGAGCTTGACATGGTTTTTGACATCACTCTAAGAGACCCCAACAACAAGACAAAATAACAATAGACTAAACAAAGCAACAATCTATAAGCTATAATGATTATCGAACACAACCACAACTTGACAACCCCCATACATTTTAGACTTTTTGTCAATTCTTATCACCACCGATAGGATATCATTTTGTGTAGAGCATAACATATCATTCGCCTTCTTCTTCTTACGAGTCGATGGTTTCCTAAGTTTTTAAATATTTTGGGCCCAGAAGCTGGCCATATTAATTGCAGCGCCAGTAGCATTCATCGGTTCCTCCATAGTGCAGGTGTATTAGCACTTGGGGCATTCTAGTATGTGAGTCATGTTCTGGTCAGGGGCACCGCACTAAATTGGGTTGCAGACGTCTATAAAACCCCATTTTGTAAAGGTGTATTTGCACCTACCAATATTTAAGTAAATTTTTATACTGTAGAAATAAAAAATGGTATAATAAACAAAGTTCTTGACACTAAATCATTTTTAATTCACCCAAACAACTCCAAAAACCAAAAACATTGTTTGATTAAGATCACCCAACACTTTCCCTACTCGATTCCCGCTCAGATATAAATCTAGGTACTCGTACATGTTTCAGAACAAAAACTTGCTAACATAAACTACAATTTCTAGTTTCCGGGCAAGGATTGCACAACCGAGCTGCTTCCAATTGGACTGGTGGAACTTACGTATAGTCGGATAAAGTTAACAGAAGGTAAAGGAGAAAATATGTTTTTGATTCGTGATTTTTACTAAGTATATGCATCTAGTACGTTCAATTTACACTGGGCAAACAGCTCTGCTTGCATGTTACTGGATAATATGGTATGAAAAATTACTCCATGATAAGAAAAAATCTGACAGAACTGCTATGCGAGAAGAGGTAGCAGAAAGTCTAGACAAACAATCTATCGATATAAATAAAAAGTAAAAAAAAGGGGTCGGCCGCGTAGTATTTCGGTAGTACTTATCAATCCCATACGTTTTTGGACTTATTGACAATCGTCGTCGTTGATAAGAGTTTCCTTTGTGAAGGGCTCCAAGTATTCCAGTCACACTTATACATTTAGAGATCATGATGGCGATATCATTATCATCATCAATATGAAACCGACATAACTTAAACTCTTGGAATGATACAATATTTATATCTACACAAGTACTTCTATAAATCGAAAGACGCACCAAAACAAAAGCCAAAAGAGTTACACAATTCAACCGAGTGTACTTACACTGTGTAACTTCTTCAAACCAATATTGGACAACAAAATTTAAGCTTCCCGTATACCAACATAAAGGCTAGGATTTTATTTTTCATTCTGTACCCTTATGAGTTCCTTGCTTTGCTTGCTTTGTGACTCACTTTTTTATTCTTTGTCTGTTTCTGTGGGCTTCTTCTTTGTTCGAACCCTTTGTGTAGCTTATTATTTGTAACGCATTGAAATGGATCATTTGCTCTTGTTTCCTGATAGGTTCTGAAGCTATTGCTTATACAGTGTTTTTATTTTGTATGACTACCAGGTTTTTTTGGTGGTGGTGGTGGGAAATCATCCAATCACTACTGCCGCTCTGGGTGGAGCGGGAGGGCGTGTCAGTTTCTTACTGACTAAAACCCACCCCTGTTCCTTCCCTGCCTGAGTGCCCAGGGCCACGGTAGCTCATTTTCAGAATTTATCCGCTACCCCTAGGCATGCAGGCACCGGCCACGATGGGCCGCGTCAGCGGTGGCTGATAATCGTCTCTTTGAGGCGCGCGTGGAACACTACGCGCCGTCGACTCACGGGCCTGGTGCTGGTTGGACGGCGAGCTACCCACTGCTCGCCATCCGCAAGCCCGGGTATGACTACTAGGTCTGTGGATTTGATTTTTGTTCTCTATTTGTTGCCACACACTTCACAATTTATTTTGTTATGGTATTGTTTAAAAGACTATTGACGACAAGTGATCCTTTTAATAGGATATAATAGATAGAATAGGATAGGATTGTTTACTTTAAATCATCTCTGTTTAATGAAGCAAGAGAAAGAAAATTTTAGCAAGTTTCTTTCTTTATGTATAGTGCAGGAAGTGCCCTTACCTAATCTGCAACATTAGAAATGATTATTATGGTTCAGTTTACGTGCAGTGAGCTGACAACGACAACAGTTGTGCGACCCACGTGGCTTACTGCAGTTTCCTCACCGACCGGTTTACCCACACAAACTGTGGTTGCAGTGTTAGCGGCAATAGTTAGACAATGTTTTGCTCTAGTTATATTATGATTAAAAATAATGTGCGTAGCAGTATCAGTAATAGTATTTTTTAATATTATAATCTTGTTGGCTCACAGCTTCCTTTAATTTAATTTAACCTAATTATAAGTTCTGATCTTGTTAATTTTATTTATTTATGTATTTTAATGAGCATGACTATTTTCTCCTTAAATAGTAAAACATATCTGATAAAACCGCTGTTACCATTATACTCAAAGAAATAACAATATTGTAAAAAAAGAACTGGTATAATATTAATATAAATAAAGTATATCATCTCCAGCACGACTTAACTTTATAAAGTCTTACTATAGTTGATGTTTATCTATCCAGAAGTGCAATGACTATAATTTCTTACACTACTTTCCCCGCTACCACTCAAACCATACCTTCTATTGCATAACCCTTACCGTTTGAACCCGCTATAATTATTCTATAGTCATAGTCATTACACAAGTATGGCCTAACTTCGACCTATGTTTTTGCAGTTACCATGGCTTCCCATGAGGTGATAACATGGAGTTTTCGACCTACTTGTTATACTAATGGAATTGCTTCTAGGAATTGTTGTATGTGGTATTGGATATATGTTTTCGCATAATTTTGTGCTGTTCGTTGTTTTGTGGCAGTTTAAGACTAGTGTGGCTTTAAATGGTAGCTTGTCTATTTTTGGAAGTGAGGTTTGTAAGAGCTGCTTTGGTCATTGACCCTTAAACCTTGGATTTGTGCTGACGTACTTTGTTATTCTGTGTTCGACATATGGTTGGAATTACGGCTTATGGGGCTTGAGTTTTTTTCGTGCTCTTTAAGGAAATTACTAGTAGTTAACGCTTTATTTATCCTCTTGTTTCATACCATACCAAAACATTTACTAAACTTATTGGAGTAGAGACAGCTGCATTATTTGGTTACCCCATTATCAAAGGTACTAAGTAAAGGTAAGAGATACCCAATTAATGCTATCAGCATGGCTAAGTTCGGTGTCTAGTCTAGCCAGACGCAAGATTAGCAAATCGATAGCCATCTGATAAGTGGGATTATCGGCCAACTAACAGTCTATATAATTGGTGGTGTGGCGACCACGTCCCGGAAGAGCAGTACTGAAAGGCCTTATATACAATGGACCGATGACCTGGTAAAAGTCGCAGGAGTTCTATGTAACGATGCTTGGGAAAGGCAGTAGACGTCTTTCGGCTGAAATGATAGCCTGGCTTAATACAAGTATATCAACTTAATGTTTCCCAAACAAACATAGTTTTGATTCGAATCAACCGTTGTTAGTGTAAACTTTGGTATTGTTTATTTAGCAAAATCACAGCAAGTTTCGTTCTCGAGCACAAACAATTCTGCAAGTCTGAATCATAGCCAGCTGCTCCGTTGCACACTATGATTTGTGTGTCTTTGCCTAAGAATATAGAAATTGGAGAGATATGACAAAGTATATTTTAATGAGACCCAGTTCTCAAGACCGGTATTGCCTTTGAGATTTTTTGTATGATTTTTATCAATGTGGAATACGTTTTCTTTCTTTCTTTTATTGTTATCCAACTCGCAAGTTATGTTTAGGTTATCAAGTGTAGTTTAAGGTTTAGCATAAAAAACAGCTGCATCCTTTGAAACGTTCATCGGTCTAATTGATCATAGGGCTATTTTGAAATAGTCCATTTATATATTACACAGAACTATGATTAATTCACAATGCTTTGCAATCAACAAAGTATCCAGGTATTTGAGCGGGTCCTTATCCTCATTTCTGATAAAGCTAGTAAACGATTTCAATAGTTAAGATCAGAGACATATTGCTCCTGCTTGTCGCAGCACCAGGGGATAAAAGTATTATCATTAACTTAGGACCAGACCATCCACCTGTATCACAATGTACTAGTAGTTCACTACTAATCACAGCATGCCATTCAGCTCAATCCCCGTCTACTTTCATCTGCCTTTGTAAGTTGTCTCAAAATTCATCGTCATCTTCCAATTCATCTTCAGGTTTTTGAGAAATAGAATTCAAGAAACACGTTTATATTGACAAGGCCGTTCATGAAATAGGTTAAAATGTTATATAATCCGGGAACTTAAGGCTCCCACACATGAACATGTTAAATTTGAAGGGGCCGGCGAGGGCTAGAGTGAGCAAACAAAGCGAGCGAACGAAGTTCCCGTTATCCCTTTTTGGTTAGATTCCTTTAAACCCTGCAGACAGAAATAGGTGTTCCACGCAGCGGGGTTCTTCGGCTCATCTTACGACGTCGTGGTCAGCACATTGCTGGCTGAACATTTGCAAATCAAAATTAATTTTACACAGCCACAGCCTCTCTCAATTGTCTAGACCAGGCAAGAAGTTAAACGTTATCGATCCAAATCATTTGCCTAGCTGTTTGATTGAATGACTGAATGTCTAGCATTCGGGCGGCTAGGTACATGGTGCCGTTTAATAAAAAGGCTAGACTGTTTAAAACTGATAAAGCTAGTTGGCTCCGATATAAATAAAATTTTATTATCATTTCTCTATTCAGCGGTTACAACATACAACAGTGCAACAACCGGTTTCTACCGTGTTTTGTACTACCGCGACCGAATCATACGACAGTTTCACAATATTAGGCAAATTAGAATGTGCAGTTTGGAACCGTGCCGCCGGCTGGGCGGTATTTTGTTTAGTTTTTTGATAGGGAAGCAGAGTTTACGCGGCTATAATCTTTGGAATGAAAATAAGTGAAACAACAACATGACATGCCAAACAAGCAGGCCTAAGGATATCTGAAATACCAGACTCAGAGGCATCGTAGATGTATCTACCGTTATAAATTCTGCACGTTTTCTTAAAGTAATTTTTTATCTAACTCAGGTTGGATGTTGCCACAGTAGTATTACTAGATATTAAGCTTTTAATTTGTAATGGCGTGGGGCGCTTGCGCGTATAAATGGAATTCGGGCGGCTGGACGCCTCGTGCATTTGCAAGTGCACCGGCTGGACGTTTCAGAGGCTATATGAAAATTGGCGCAAATTTTTTGGTTGGATCAAACAATCGGACCAAAATTAGGTGATAGTGGGCAGGGCACATAGAGATGGTCGAAGGGGCTGAAAAGTTCTGGAGTGGCGATCGCGTACAGGAAGACGCAGCGCTGGGAGGCGATCCACAAGTTGGACCGATGACCGATGGTCGCGGGAATCCGATGGATGCTAGACGCACCAGGACCAGTCGTTGTGGCAAAACTTAGAGGAGGCCTATGTCCAGCAGTGGACGTCCTTCGGCTGAAATGATGATGATGATCTAACTGACTATAGATACAAGTCTGTCTAAATCTTCAGGAAATAGGCGTGATGTTATACTGAGATCTTCCCAACACATTAAATAATACTAACAAAATGAAGTAGTTCAAAGTCAGTAATAAAACCGTAATACCGTCAAATCGTGACATAAAATTGTTTTTAAATAGCGTGCAAATGAAATGGAACCCCGGTTGTAATGTTATCGTTAGGGAAATCGTTAAAATTGCTATCTAATTTTATTTTGAACTGTAACATCACAGAGTTTTATATTTCAGTGGCTCAACTTAACTTGAGCTTGAGAAATCTTTCAGAATCTTTTTTGGTTTAAGAGCTCTTTAAAAATGCTACTGTCCAGTGATATAGTGTGCTCTAGACAAAATTTAAGTATGACTACGTGGCATTTTGTTAGGGCATGGCAATCCATTCCTTAGAGCAAGGATTGTCCAGTGATAACATGACCCCAGGCAGGCACTTTACTTTGTGTAAATTATTTCATCATCACTGCTCTCAAAACAGTGAAGGAAAACATCGTGAGGAAACCGGCATGTCCTAGAACCAAAAATTCGAAGACATGTGACACCCACTAAATCACACTGGACCCGCGTGGTGAATTAAGAGCCATTTCCTCTCATAGAGAGGAGGCCTGTGTCCACTCCTGCAGCATGGTAACGTTAAGGTGGATGCGCCAGGGTAACCCGCGAAATTCAAATTTTCTTACGTGTTTTGCAATTTGCATTCTAACTGAGAAACCACCTGACACTGGCCTGCAAATAGCAAGAAACGTGAGAAAAATTGAATTTCGCTGGCTACCCTGGAGCTTTCACCTTAAGAGGTCAATTAATCTTATATGTCTATCCATACATTTAGAACTTTTCGATATGCACTATGGAAGATAGGTATATACATTTCGTCTAGACTCTCTTGCACAGGTGACGATTCTTATGTGAATATCACCAAGAATGAACACAGGTACAACAACTTACATCTTATTGCAGAGAAGTCTTTATACCTTATAACACAAAATTAATTCCACAGCTACTGCTTCTCCTTTGCAGCAGTTATCAACGTTATGTTTACGACAGCAAATATACCCGGTGACGACACTGCCCATAAATACGGTCGTAAAATGTTTTATACATTTCAAGTGATATTGGATCGTCGACCGTGTTCCAGAATTTAATATTGAGTATTAAGAGTGTTTAATAATTTTGTTGATTTTTGGGCTGGCTTCCTTAGAGTTAAATACTGTGTGGCATTTAAAATATTATAATATTGGTAAAATAATGGAATAATGGCATCACATATGGGGACTCTTAGGCCCGCTTACACCAGGCAGGGTTATCTTAATAAGTTTCTAGTTAGTGGCGAACACGGACCCATTTTATATCTGACAAATTTGTTATTTTAACCTCGTGTTAGTAACCCACTCTGAGTTAAGTTTTGGTGCAATTGGACCGTAGGCATAGCAATGATACTGCGCACATTTTTCCACGCCTCAAAGAGATGTCAGCAGTAACTGACGGGGCCCTCTAGGGCCGGTACCTGCCTGGGGTCGCTGATAAATTCGAAAGACATTTACCGCGGCCCTTGGCACAGGCAGCTGAAGGAACAAGGGCTGGCAGGCAGGCAACGTTATGATGTTTTTTTTTTTTTTTAATCATCCAATGGCTTCTCCCGCTCTGGGTGGAGCGGGAGGTCGTGTCAGACGTCGTGTTCCTTCCTTGCCTGAGTACCCAGGGATGCGGTAACTCATTTTCAGAATTTATCCGCTACCCCTAGGCATGCAGGCACCGGCCACGATGGGCCCCGTCAGTGGTGGCTGACAACGTCTCTTTGAAGCGCACGTGGAACACTACGCGCCGTCGACTCACGGGCCTGGTGCTGATCGGACGGCGAGCTACCCACTGCTCGCCGTGTGCAAGCCCGGGTAACGTTATGATGTTTTATGTCTAACAATTGTATAAACTATGTACTTGGGTAACGGCATTAAACATAAATTAGGGGTTAGTGGTAAAAAATTGGTTATCTCTTCATCTTTCGTTAAATTAACCATAATTTCAGGAAAAATACGTCTATAATATGCTGCATGGGCATAGGCCTCCAGTGTCGCTGAATTCTTATTATTTTCTTCGTTTGAATTGACGAACAAGGATTTGAAAAAACGGTTTAGTCCCATCTCGCCATACTGACTAGATACTGTGTTTCAATGTTTGATTACTGTTACCTCATAGTCAGACTAAACCGAAAAAACTTTGAGTCTCTATCTAAATATGTATTAATTAAAAAAAAAAACAATTATGCTACTGCCTACCTAAACGATTTATGTGCAAAGTATTACACTTTAATGAATACGATGACAAGTAGGTACCTAATTAGTTTAACAAACAGGAAAACAACAAAACTAGATAGTGTTTGTCTCGGTCACAAATTCGCAATAACTACTCTAAAAATATCCATCTTGTACAATAACCGGAAAAAACAACTAAGTAACGAATATATCTAGACGAACGCAGTGCTGTACTCAATGGCTATTCTATAAATAGTGGCAATACGTAACAGCTAGACGGCTGCTGGTGACCGGTCGCAGGATGTTACGAAGGCACGTCTAGGCCTCGGATAGGTTGATGAGCTGAGCGGGGGCGGAATTCAGATTTAGAAATTTATATTTAAAAAATATTCCGTAATTAGGTTGACCGCAGCCGCAGTAAAAACCTCCACATGTGGATGGATGGCTCCGATCTTTTTGGTAATGCGGCATCTGTCCGCAGACCTTGGCCCACCTCTCATCTTGTGCCGTATGCCGCCTGTACATGTGAGGACCTTATGACTGCGTGAGCAAATGCTCTTGCCATGGCTGAATACTGAGCCAAAATTGTATTTAAAAACCATCGACGCGCTATGAAGAAGAAATAGAAGATTATAAACTCAATCAAAACCAGCCCGCCACTAAAAAATGCAAACCAATCCCAAATATTGCAACTTCTGAAAGCTAGAATTTACAGAAGCGAACCATCAAGGGTTCTGGCAAATACATGCAACTATACAAAAAAAACTGCGGAGAAGTAAGTAAAATTTACATTTCCGTTCATTTCGAATAGACGAAATCTGGAAGAAAATTGAAAGTTAAGCGTCACTTTTAGAGGTCGGACCTTGGAAAGCACGTGAAGTTGTAGGCAGTCGTCATGGGTATCGGAAACCCAAAAGACTGACAGCTGGTGATATCAAGAGAATCGTGTTACTCATCAATTGAGTAGTGTAGCTCAAATAGGCAGTCGCTCCGTGTAATATTGAACCTAGAATGGAATTGGACCCCAACATAGGAAAAGGCTGGGGAGATTATGATATGAGACGACTGATCAGGCCCGGATAAGGAAGCGACGGAGAGGCAATCACATCGTCACCTACAACACTGGAACCCCGCCTGCACCGTTCAAGGTAGACGGGACACCGGGGGCGTTCAGTGTGGGGACTCTGTCCGCCAACCGACTGATCCCAGGAAATATGGTGGCACACTGATCACGTGCTGCCGTACCGTGTCGAGTCTACACTAAATTGACTATGACGGGGCTCCTGGTACGACCGTCTATTGTTTTAAACTTTGGAAAAACTTCTAGCTTTTTCGCCCCGCTACGACTCTGAATGCTGAACTGTGGCCACCAAATCGCGATCGGTGACGTGCTCGCTACCGCCACAGTTACCGCTCCTCCACCCTGTCCGAATTCTTAGTATTATAATATTATTACTAGGCAGCTTCAATTTGTATGCCTTCCTGTGTGAGGCATCATGACTGTAATTAAGATGTTGGTGATGGTATACCTATATTTGTAGTTAAAATCATAGAGTGTAGTATTGCCATTCGTGAGGTCATGAAAAAATCCCTTGTTGAAACCAATACACTGCAGGCCATAAACCTTTATTTATTTGGCAGTTATTGTGAAGTAATGGAATACCTTGTATAAATTAGCCTTTCAGTATTAATGCACCAAGAAAAATGGCGAAACATACTCTGTTACCAATCTTGGTCTAGTCTTGCCGAAAAGCATCAAATGATTTTTATGTGGATTTGTAAGATCTACGAAAACTTTACGGCTCTCAATTTTATCATAGAAGACCAAAAGTCGAGTTCTGATGTTCTTCAAAAGTAAAAACTTTTCGGATCGAAACCTTGAAAAGTTTTAAAGTTTACGTTAAACCAAAAGTGAAACATCACGTCGAAAAATGCTTCTGATTAGTTTACCTCTCCACACAAAAACAATTGCAAAACTCCACGATATGTAAACCCATCTGCTTCTCAAGAGGTCATCACCCTGCATAATGGCCGCCATTTAAATTACTCGGCGAGTGATGTCATTTCCCATTAAGTGCATTGTATGGCTGTTACGTCAGCATATCGGCACGGAAAGGAAATTGTAGTTATTACACGTGGTTGCTATATATACTTGTGTGTGGTAATGCAAGGTGATTGGGTTGGACTCACATTTTGAATAAATTTTACATATCCACCCAATTAAGTATACATATATTTTTCTAGGTTACGAGGAGGTCAAGGGCTGAATGAGAATAGTAGAGACCAAGAAAGCATGGCACAAAAGGAAATAGGATATCACACTTCGTCAAGAGAAAACAAAGCTATCAATGAAATCCAACTACTATTATAAATGCGAATGTTTGGATGGATGGATGGATGTTTGTAACTCGATCATGCCAGAAAGGCTGAACGGATCTGGATGAAACTTAACAAAGAGATAGATTATAGTCTGGAATAGCACTTACGTTATAATTACTAGAGGACAAAAAAACACGACCTCATCAAAAAATACGACCGCCATTTCGTTTTTTTTTTTGTGTAGACAAACCCATTCTAATGATAACTTATTTGTTAAAATCCATCCAGCCGTTTTGGCTACAGGGCGTGCCAAATAAAGATACATACATAATAGGTACATAGGTACATACATACCTACACTCAAACTTTTTGGGGCAGTCGTAAAAAGCAATGAATGATGACGTTACAATATGTAACATGGAACAAGGACAGAAAGCTGATGTTGAATACGTAATTACCTTCTTGATAGGTCATTTCTTAGTTAGCAAATAGAAGAATAGAGCTACGAGTAGCTGATATCTATCCCAATAATTCATCTGACACAATGATCAACAATACGTTTGATGGAAACAACAAATTATGCAAATTATGAAACTCACGGTGCTCCTAAAATACAAATTTACATTCGAATAATAAACTGGATCCATATAATGGACTCAACTTTTATAATTTACGTGTGAAACTCGAAATGCCCTTGACACTGGCACTCGTCGCAAAATATAACAAGTACCAAAAATAAATCAGTAGGCTCACAAATATTTTTTTTTAGGCTGGGCAACCTCAAATAATTTTACCCGCTCTGGAGGGAAATGAAGTCTGATGCAGTTGGTGGCATGAAATCAATATCATCTGCATCATCTGCCTAGCCTTTTCCCAACTATCTTGGGGTCGGTTTCCAGTCTAACCGGATGCAGCTGAATACCAGTAGTTTACATGGAGCGACTGCCTATCTGACCTCCACAACTCAGTTACTGGGTAATACGATACCCCTTGGTAAGACTGGATGTCAGACTTTCGGGCTTCTGAAGACCCGTAACGACTGTCAAAGATCCATGATTGACAGCCGGGACCAATGGCTTAACGTGCTTTCCGAAGCACGGAGGAGTGTCGGTATGTAAAGATGGTCACCCATCCATGGACCAACCCCGTCAAGCGCAGCTTAATCTGATGGATTGACCTGTGCGGCTGTTATTACTTTAGCCACGAGCTAAAATAACTGCCACCAACTGCATCAGACTGCTTGAAAAGTGCGTTGTTTGGAACTTTTTAGTTGATTTTTACAGTTGAGTTTTTTGAAAATATTCAATTATTTTAATTTTTTTTTAAACTATCACATTTTATCTAGGTTTTTTTGTTTTTTTTCTGTCTATAGCTAACTATACTGGTCTAGTATAAAGCTAAGACATAATTATGTTTCTAACTAAGATGAACTCTTTCGATTCAATCAATTTAACATCATTAAATGACATTGAAATATCTTTTGACACTGTATTGACAGACTGACTGACTGCTGAGCACGAGGTCCTGCGTTCGATACCCGGATCGGGCCAAAATGTTATTGATTTCTATGTACTAGAATTACTGTGTAGTAGCCCAGAGTTTAGAAGTTGATGCTGTGACACCCCCGTGCCTCGGAAAGCACGTGAAGTCGTTGGTCCTGCACCCTGATCTCTCCCCGATCGTGTCGGATTGCCGTCCCATCGGACTATGGGAGTACAGGAACAGAGAGTGCACCTTTGTTTGCGTACACACTTGTGAACTATAATATCTCCGGCGTACTTGGCTAATCTCTGTTGCGATTGACCACCGTGATCGGAATTATGTCGAGAGGATTATTAATATAAGACAAAATTATTGTGAACTAGCTTCTGCCAGCGACTCCGCCCGCGTGGAATTTGTGTTTTCCCCTTTATAAATTATAGCCTATGTGCTATTCCAGACTATGATCTATCTCTGTGCCAAATTTCATCCAGATCTGTTCAGCGGTTTTGGCGTGATTGAGTCACAAACATCCATCCATTCTTTGAAACTTTCCAAATACATATTTATATACATTTCGCTCGCAAGTAGGGAAAGCTATTTAGTGGTGTTTTATAGATTGTCTATTGTAATTCCTAATTTGATAAGCTTCACCATATGCATAAGCTAGATCTTTTGTGCCAATTGAACCTTTTTCATATTATACTCCATGTTGTCGACCATGAATTTGTAGGTCGTTAACATTATTTTACACTTCACTGTCAAATGTAACGTGTACTCACACGTTAGATCCTCTTTGTGTTATTGTGAGGTCAATTATGTGTCTTTGAGATGTTTAGACACCTTTTTATTAGTAATACTTGAGATTTATAACCACTTAGCATTATTTATTGATCTTTAGTGTTTGTCAGCAGAAATAATTCTTTATATTGGTTGTATGCATAGACACAATGAATTAGTACGTAATAATTTTCCTATCGGTTCTAATAACTCTCAATGGACTAATTTAGTAAAACTCTTCAGTGCCCAAATATAGATCACTCACTGCTGATTTTTTTTAAATTATTTATTGAAGTGTAAGTTTAAAACTTCGTTAGCCGCGTTGAGCAGTTTGAGCAGAGGGGCAAAACTTATGGTCTCGCGTCAGCGACATGCTAGTAAAGGGTGTTTTTTTAGAGGTCTATAACTTTAAATTGAAATAAAACACAGGATTTTTTTTTAATATAAATGACTTTATTTGAGAGACAGTTTTATGGCATTTGTGTTTGAATAAGATTTCGGATATATGGCCACCGCGGCTATCAGATACAAGGCATAATCCATCATGGAGGTCCAATTTTTACACACTCTTCGCAGTCAATCAGGCTAAATTTCGGCAGTAACGCATCGAATGTTGGCGTCCAAGTGCTCAATGGATTCTGGTTTATTGTCTAGAGTTAGTAGACTTGCGGTGTCAAATCGCACGAACAAGGAGGCCGAAAAACGAAAAACGCACGAAAGATTCAGAACTCAAGTCTCGGACATTCGCATTTAATTGCCGGATTATGCCATATACGCGCTAGTCGCGGTGGCCATTTGCCCGTAATCATATTTAAACATAAATGCCATGACCATATCCTTCAATTAAAAGTAATTTCATTGATATTAGAAATATTTACCGGTATAATTATGTGAATTTAAAGTTCTATACTTCTAAAGCCCCCACTGTTGAGGCCTGTGCCCCAATAGTGGGACATTAAAAGGCTGATAATGATGATGATGATGATAACTTCTAAAAAAAAATATTTAATCATTTGAATTCACAAACAATGAAATTTTATTTATTCATACCAGAGTTAAATTTAAAATAATAAAAAAACAGCTCATTGCAAAGTTTAAAGTTTTTTCTTCTGTTGACAACATCCACATGACACTGTTTTTTTTTAGTTGGGATGGATGCTCACCTCTATATATGGGCTTCACCTTTCTTCTGCTTTACTTTTTGGTTGCGTGCGTCCCTCATCCAGATGTTTCCAACTTTGTGGCAATATTGTCAACCCAGCGCGCTTATAATGACCTTTTATCTACTTAGTTTCACACATCTCTTCTACTTCTAAAATATTATTAGTTCTGCCCCTTTCATACCCAACGTTATCATTCTCACCCTTCATATCTACGCAAAAAAAAATAGAATCACTTTGTAAGCTGAACGCCGAAAAGAATTATTCGGAACGATCAATAAAAAAGCAATTCAATAGAATAATCTAGATTTCTAGACGCTGATAAATCCCAATCTTTACACTCTTTTCTTGCAAATCCATTGAAATTGGGAATTCTATTTTCGGCTGCGAATAATCCCGCTTAGAAAAATAATCGCTGATAAACGTTTGAAATAAGGGTTGTTAGAGGATTTGTAATAACGTGAAACATTGTTTTTTGAGACCCAAGTCCATGTGGCTGAGTGAGCAGATTAGGATAAGTATCTAAGGGTTAAAGAAAATGGGTTCACCTAAGCTCTAGAGTTAGAAGACATTTACTTTTTACTTTTGATATTTTTGCTATATGCTGGCAATCATCTTGTTCCACGTGAAAAGTATGGAAGTTCCTGTTTCAATGATTCCACATATTGTCCAGTTGTGTTCACACTTGAGACACAAAACTATACCAATTTTACATCACAATATCGACTAGGAATCAATAAGCGAATAATTAAAACAGCCAGTTCGTTATTTTCACCAACAGGTAGGTACCATTATGTGCACGAATTATTCCAGGATAGATCTTTTTAGGTTAGTCTATAGCGGAATATTAAATTTGGCCATGGAGACTATACACTGACGATTCGCTAATAATGGCTGTTGAAACAACGTAAATAACAAGAAAGCTTTGCCCGATCCGAATAGATACTACAGTGAAGCAAATACAAATATTGGTATCTAATTCTAATCTTAGATACATCCTACTGATCTACCCTAATGATCAAACATGACTAAACTCTAGACAAGGTACATACCACGGACAAACCACTCAGCCAAATCCGTAGCAACGCCATTACGCACTCGATCCCTAACTAAAACACACTCAAATCGAACACCAGTTCCAACAATACCAGTAGTACGATTATCTTAACATACCTATCGAATCCTAGTTCCGTCAATACTAGTAGTACCAATACTAGTAGTAACATATTCGTTGGTACCACAGAATAACGAAACTTGCCATACATATCGGCCAAGCGTGTCAGTGAGTCCCTTTACTCATAGAAATTAAAGGCTCATGCAGTTTTGACTATGGTTCTTCCCAACCTTGGGCTGTATTTTTTATTAGTAACTAGCTGTGACCTGCCTATTCCTTCGTTTTCGCTTAAAGCTCTTTTTGACTTTTTCCACAGTTAAAGTTAAAGCCTTTCTCACGATTGGGGTTATCAAATGCAAAAAGATGTTTTCAAATCCGACTGGCAGCTCCAGAGACTAACGTGCTCGAACAGAACAAGAAATCCTGAGGGATTTGTTGTTTTGTTTGTGTTATTATATTAGGCACTGATACAGATAGTATTTCTGTACTCTGTGGTATATACCTGTACGTAGACCTGGTATTCATATATCCCGGATTGCATCGTGTCCCTTGAGAGTCACTCAACTCGTTCGCGGAGGCGGTGCATACTGGTTAATTCTAAATAGAACCGGATCCGATGAGGGATGTGATTTGTTAAAAGCCGGGATTTATTTGTAAAGGTTTTATTTGACTGTAAATTGGAATCCGTAAGAGCTTGGTTCTCAATACATTAATTTATGTAGGTTTATGTATATTCTATTTTATGAAGGCGGGTTGGATGTGTGTGGGGATGCACGTGCAAATTGTTTCTGTGTGATTAAGCTGTTTTCAATGACACCGAGCGCTCTGAGCTTACGTAGGTACACAGAAACAAAAGTGCACGTGAACCTACAAATTCATCCAAGAACAACCTGACTTGGTGAGAAAGAGTAACAATAGGTAGGGAATGCAAATAATTAAATTCAAGGATACGGTATCATACGGTTTTTTGGAGTTGATCATTTTTATCCTTTTCTTTAACTTACCAGAAGTTATATTGTATATACCTGTGTAGTACCATGGGGCATTATACTGCTATTATGTTACTGTTTTTTTTTGGTTCGAGCTTGGCATTAGAGAGTTTGTCATGCTCACTCAAATGTCTCACTGATGGTGGCACGTGTGTCGGGTCATTCGGTTCCCTTCAAAATGATTGAGCTGAGTGGTGCTGATCCACGCGTCATGTTCGTGAACGGATGACGTCAGTTGAGATTGCTCATCTCTTAACTGCCACTGGCATATTTCAAGATTTATTTTTTTGAAATGTTTATTTCGTTTATTTACATTGTTCTCACATTATAGAAGCAACATGATTTATGTAACCAGGATTTGAAATAGATAACATGGTTGAAAAGAGAGTCCATGGAGTTTCTTGCACGTTCTTCTCCATAGAGATCTACGCTTTGGAATGTGCAATTAACTTCATCTTTCTGACTGACCGACTTGGCAATTCAAAAGTGTCTAATATTTTATTTTAAATAAATTCTTTTACTTTGACATAAAAGTTGCTAAGGAACGAAATTTAGACAAGTTTCGAGATGTGGGCAAATAACACGTTTTTTACAAATCAAAATTATGATGAGTCCACTTGGGTGAAATATAGACATC
The DNA here is from genome assembly GCA_951329385.1 of Polia nebulosa. Lineage (NCBI taxonomy): Eukaryota > Metazoa > Arthropoda > Insecta > Lepidoptera > Noctuidae > Polia > Polia nebulosa. The sequence continues at coordinate 58,016,314 of OX589587.1, forward strand.
CATACGTTTTTATCAATAACTAATATTTAATTTTGGTAAGTATAAAGTATATGTATGTATCTATGTTTATTTTTTCTCAGTTTGTCTTACGTTTAAATTGCACCTGCTTTCTTATATACTTAACTGGTTATTTTGACATTATTATATTACTATATTTATTACCTATAGGTTAAAAAGGCAGGAGAACAGTACTCATAATATTATAGTAAAAAAAAAACTTAAAGACGCGCTTTTTGTATTTTTCTCAGTGTGGGTATCAAATTAAAGGGTTTACCCCTTTAATTTGATACCTTCGGTTTCTCACATCATGAGAATCGTTGGTCCTCATACGGCTGCCGAGCGTGAGCTGGGTTCGATTCCCGGGTCAGGCAAAAAGTTTTTCCATTAGGAATTACTCCGTAGTAGCCCGGAGTTTGGAAGTTGGTGGTGTGCTTTCCGAGACACGGGGGGTGTCTCGGAAAGCACGTAAAGCCGTTGGCCTTGCGCCTGATCTCGCCCCGTTCGTGTCGGATTGCCTTCCCATCTGACTATGAGAGTGAGGGCACAGAGAGTGCACCTGTGTTTGCGCACACGCTTGTGCACTATAATATCTCCTACGTACTTGGCTAATTTCTGCTGAGATTGGCCACCGTGATCGAAATTCGGTCGGGAGCATAAAAAATAACTAGTCCGTCATTTTTGGAAGTTCGCCATATTGGATTTAGTACGTTGTCTTTATACTGTCAAATTTCAGGTCAGTCGAAAACCGGGAAGTGTGTCAACGTTTAATAAGACTTTTTTAAATAGCTTGTTACAGGTAATACTATTACAGGTGAGGCGCTATTAACTGCCAACGACCTTGAGGGGTTAGCTTGCGTGTTTTTTGCTGAGCTCACGTAACGCGTCGTACGTCCACCCAGTAATAGGACTCGCCCATCAAGGAGCGCTGATCCGAAATAAGACGCATTATTAATTTATTAAACATAAAACAACAGGTATTAAACTTAAACACTTAGATTAAATTATAAATAATTAAATGATTTTTAAAATGGTGAAGGTTTCATAAAAATACGCTTAACAGTTTTTGCGTGATTCTCAATTTTTTATCTGCGTTAGACATAACTTTACAAATTAATAACACTATGTTATAAAAATATTATTTCAAATATTCTCAGATCAAATTACGACGAAAATTGTCTAGAGCAACATATATTTTTTTCAAAGAAATGAGACTAGTCGATTAGACGTGATGTTCAATTAAAAACCAATAAAAGTCGTATAACTGCGCCTTAAAAGGGTGTTAAAATTACAAGTCTCTTCTTAGAATGAAGAGACGTGTAATTGTTTGGTCAAATCTTCGTCTCCACGTGGACCAGTTATGAACCATTTCCAATTTAAAACACTAGACTGGATTTCTCTAATTGATCCAACGTTTTTATCTAAATTAGCGTGAGAGAATAACGGCGTCCTATCAAGGAACCTATTTATATCAACCTTCAAGATAAAGGTTCCTTTAGTAATAAAGAAACAATGAAGAGAATCATTAGTCTTTATTGAAATCTTCCGTTGGTATAATTATTTTGTGTTAAAACTTTTACTAGCTTCTGTCAGCGGCTTCGCCCGCGTGGAATTAGTACTTCCCTTATTATAATTTATAGCCTTCGTGCTACTCCAGACTAATCTATCTCTGTGCCAAATTTCGTCCAGATCCGTTCTGCCGTTTTGGCGTGATTGAGTAACAAACATCTATCCATTTATATTCAAATCCATTTAAACTAAACCGAATTCTTAATTCGGTTTAGTTTCAATTCATCGCCATTAACTAAACTATCGAACTTAGCGTTGATTCTAAGTTGATTTTTAGGTGAAAAATTGTAATAAAAGGGCCCTAAACGAATTGGGTCAGGAACAAATCTAAGAAAAATCTAATTCTATTGCAACCTGTCTCAGATCTTTATATTACATAACATAGAGTTTGTTAAACTAAATCTCTTTCATCATCATTTCAGCCGAAAGACGTCCACTGCTTTGCTCTCCCAGACGGCGAGTAATGGGTAGCTCGCTGTCCGATCAGCACCAGGCCCGAGAGTCGACGGCGCGTAGTGTTCCACGCGCGCCTCAAAGATTTGTCAGCATACATGACAGGGCCCGTCATGGCCGATGCCTGCCTAGGGGTTGAGGATAAATTCGAAAGAGTTGTCTCGCCCCTGGGCACTCAGGCAGGGAAGGAACAGGGGTAGGTTTTAGTCAGTAAGAGTCTGACACGGCCTCCCACTCCACCCAGAGCGGGAGAAGTCATTGGATGATTATACCCACCTCCCCCAAAAAGAAAAAGTGTCGCCACAACGACCGGTCCTGTGTCGCCGTCTCGCATCCATCGGATGCCCGTGACCCTCATCTGATCAGCAGTCCACCATGTGGAAAGCTTTCGTACCCATTCTTCCTTCTTCTAAAATTTGATTATCTCGATTAGAGATTAGAGAAGAAATGCTTAGAAAGTGTTTATTAAATGTGAATCTGTTTTTCCGTTCGAAAGATTTAGCCTTTGAAATCTTCACCAAGCCACCACCAGAGACCAGGCGCAAGACCCACGGCTTAACGTGTTTTCCGAGACACGGGGGTGTCACACACCAACTTCCAAATACCAGACTGCTACAGAGTAATTCCTGGTGTAAAAATCCAATAGCACTTTTAGTCCGACCCGGAATCGACGGCCTCACTGCCAGCAGTCACGAGACCAACGAATAAGAGCAATGATACGCTATGCTTAATATCATACTTATCAAAATTTTTAGACTCTGAAAACTTTGATAAGTATGTTAGAACTATCAGCCAGTGCTAAATACTAAAATAAAACAAAATAATGCAGATAACCAATACCAAACCACTATCAAACCAATATTATAACCATAGCTTAGATTAAAACCGTATTCCTAGAATAAGATGAGTTCCCTCAACAATTTCTAAGCCATCCCTCCGGACTGAAGTCTGATAACTAGAGGTACTCAAAGACGGTCAATATTCCGATCAATTATAGTATTTGCTCTCCACAAACCGATATAATAGATTCCAGGGGAAGTTAAATGGAGATTTGAAGTGGGTACTGAAACTATCTGTTGGTAGAATTTGCATTAAGTTTATGAGAATAGATCGCCTTAGTTGTTGCTTTAGTAGATGATGTTCTATTGCAAGACAAGAAAATTGAGACTTGCATCAGCAAATCTATAATCAATAATCATATGATTATTAGATTATGAGTTGATATTATATTTGTAAGTTATCCGCTTCAAACATTTGCAAACCATTTTTCGACCACCTGTTGGTCCCGTGACAATGCAAGTCAATTATATTATGATACCATCAAGCTGATCTGATGATAGTGCCAGGATATAGGTACTGAAACTCCTTGATAGCAAATGGTAGGTCAGTTGAATTTGGGCTAGTATGTTGTGTTATCATTAGCGTTTCCATTACCATCACATACGAGGATTTGCTTAAAATAGTTTTTTGGAAATAATATGTTTAAAAAAATAAAACATTTAATTATTTTTTTATTAGCATAGTTTAGCGCAGTTCCTTAACTATTCCAACTTATTTCCAAACTACTCTAAAGAAGTTATACAGTTGTTTTGTTTATCTATAGATTAATACGTGAAACAAAAACTTTCCATACCTATTAACGAAAATCACGCGGATTGATGGAGAAAGAGTGAAGAAACCTAATGTGTTTATATAATATGCCATAGAAATAAATTAAATGATTGAAAAAATACTACACGTATTTGACGCGTATTTGTTTCGTTTCACAGTCATGTCTAGAATTATGCCATGTTTATGGTATTTGTTTAGTAAGTTTTTATAAAACATTTAAAACGTTCAAACTTAAAATATTAATGAGGTCGAATTTCGACCTATGGGCCACTACTAGTAAACTTAAAAAGATTAAATTAATAGTTACGAGTATCTTCACTGTTGCCGATAGCTTATGTGGTGGAGTAACATATAAGCTATTATTAATAAAAGTGGGAAGTACTAAAATTCACGTGTGGAGCCACAGGTAACAGCTAGTTATAATATGAATTTTAGTAGATCAATCTATACGTTGGGCATACTGAAAGTTTCTGGATCTGCCCAATTACAATAAAATAATGAACCTAACAAAAAATTACTTGTCAGTAAAATCATACTTTGTTAGGCATTGGAATGAGCCAAGTGTAAAACATTTTACACGTGCATCTGAAGTTTCGGAAGCTTTGCACTGGATTCATGCGGTATCCCCGCATGACTTAACAGAGGACCAGAAACGACTGCGTGTCCAGTGGTGCCGTAAAATGGTAAATAAGTTTAACGGAGGACAGTCATTGGCTGTCTATAATATCGTGACAGGTGACAAAACCTGAAAAATCGTTTTTTTTTTCACGGTATTCGTTTACATTGCGCAAAGCACATTACTTTGAAAAAAAATGTCGTCTTATTGATCTCAAAACTAGTGACTTTCAGCTACCAATTGCTTGTTTTGTGACTCCGATACACTAATTTTTAACAAATATACGGCTATTGAAATAATTGCAAAAATTATGTTTTTTTTTTTGATCCTTTAATTTTTTCCATTAGTGTATATGAAATGTCACGTGACCGCGCAACTGCGGCCGGAAACTTGAAAACTTTAACGCCTGGACTATAAATGGAACCCCGCCCGGACGCTCCCCGGACGCCCTCTAAACTAGGACAAATCCGGGGAAACCCGGACGGACGGCAACCCTAGTTTCAGCGAATGCAAAAATGCATTAATTGCGAGGGAATATACTTTGATAAACAATAAATGTATCATAAGTCCTAGATCCAGTCTTATTTATCAGAATCCAGAAACTTTCAGTATGCCCTAAGTATCTACTAATATTATAAAGAAAAATAAAGAAAGAGAGAAATATATTTTTTTGTTTGTTTGTTTGTACCGAATAAGCTCCAAAACTGCCGGACCGATTTTAACAATTTTTTCACCAATAGAAAGCTAACTTATCAGCGAGTAATATAAACTACTTTTTATCCCGGGAAAAATTACAGATCTTACGGGATAGGTCATGGGAGCGAAGCCGCGGGCAAAGTGCTAGTCGTCGATAAAATCGAAAATATATCGTCGTAATGTGTGTGATACCAAGAATCTGCGTAGTGATAAACATATACCTACCTAGGCATTTACCTAAGTATTTTTATCCCATGCACTACCAAATCCAATCTTCTCAATAAATTCTTCCATCAAACCTATAAACTGCGCGTACCAATGTCATCTATGGCCTGACAATCCAATTTCATCTCAACCTGCCGGTCTCAAGGGTATTGCCCGATCGAAGCCTGAATCCGGAGTATTCAATGCCCGTACTTATCCTGTTCCTAACGTATTGCGAGGATCCACGAAGATCCACGAAGACTTCCGAAATCGCCCGATGTAGCACGAAGATTTGCGGATCCTATTTAGCAGAAATTGCTTTTGTATACCGTTTTGGGTGTAATATGTTTGGTATTTTGTTTCAAATGTACTTTGTGGACTAGAAAATATAGCGTTAATAAAGATGGCGGACTCTGTCGGATAAAAAAAAGTAATGCATGATCAGCTATTTCCTTACAAAATGCACCAATATTAAGTACACTATGTAAATAAGCAAGAATGGAACTCCTACATCTGAAAAGGTAAAACTAAAAATACACGTAAAAATAACTGCTTGTTTTTAGACGCAGATGTTTTTCGAGACTATGTATGTAGCTTAAAAGAGTAGATGGATTTCAACAAAGTATCATTGGATTGAGTTTGATGTCGGAGTGACTTAAGCTACAAGAAATTAGAAAATAGAAACAAAATGGTGGTAGCCATCAGGTTAAAACCGGTCAAGAGCGAGTCGGATTCGTGTACCGAGGGTTCCGTACATTCCGTATATAATAAACAACTCTGCGGTGTAGAATATTGTTGTTTTAGGTCAGCGCCATCTCTTGACCGATACTGGAACTAATGTAATTTTTGTTGATGAAAAAGTGAGCTATTTAGAGACATCGTTTTATTTTTCCTGCTGTCTTTACATAAACTTCTATCACAGAATAATTTCTCTATAGATTTTTCTCTATGCAAACTTTAGGGAGGAGAAACGGTATTTTTTTAATTTTTTTCTTCAAAAATCGAATAAAATGCAGCCTAAAAACAAAATATGTTTGAAAATGTACAAACAGCGCTCTTTCATAATGATACCCTACATGCCCTAGTAACCCCACTTCGATTTTTTTAGAACCCTTTCAGACAATGTTGTAAAAAAAAAACTTCCTTATTTGCAAAATAGTTGGGCAAATGTCATCTAAAACTATTACCAAGTTGATAGCTTTTAGTTCTTGAGATATCCAGCAATGACAGACGGACAGACAGACAGTCTGAGTCGCACCATAAGGGTTCATGTTTACCATTTTGGTACGGCACCCTAAAAAACAATGGATAAAAAAAATATAAAATTTCAAAAATCCGACTACATAAAACAAATAAACAGTTCCAAACAAGTCACTTTCTAAGCAGTCTGATGCAGTTGGTGGCATGAAATCTATGATTGAACTAAAATACCGGCTAATATTCCTGAATGTGTCAGTAGGTAAATGAGTGTTAGAAAATTTATTTAGATTAAGTCCAACACAAATGTAATAAGGCTAATAGAAACAAATACACCTTAGAATTACATGGCAAAGTTCCGTTAACACGCACACTAAGTAGTACAGCATTACAATACCGATTACACTCCTTAACAGGTTATTAGCGAAACCTACGAATAATTTGTAAACAGTACGGTTTGTGAATACCAAAAATAAAAACTAAGCAAGGTATTTACGGTTCTTTTATAGGCAAGTTTATAGTATTTTTCAAGAAACTTAATAAATTAATACCCTGCTAATTAGTGTTTAAACTAATCACGTGCTTATCACACTAATATTATAAAGGCGAAAGTTTGTGAGTGTGTGTTTGTATGTTTGTTACTTCTTCACACTCAAGCGGCTGAACCGATTAGGATGACATATGATATGTAGATAGCTTATACCCTGGATTAACACATAAGCTACTTTTTATCCCGGTCTACGCGTGTGAAACCGCGGGTCGCAGCTAGTTCATTTTATAAATAAAGACCTTACTAAGACTTTATATCGAATTACGATCAAACTCAATGAGAAATTAAATAAAACACACTTGATCTCTCCCATCTAATACAAAATCCCATTACCACAGCTAAAAAAAATCCTATTACTTACCACAGCGTTTAATTCCATCGAGAGTCCTTTAAAACCGCAGTACCTCTTTCAAATGAAAACTTTCTTACCGCTGATTAAAAATAAAACGTCCCACTAAGGTGACTCTGCATTTATGTTCTCTGTAACTAAAGGGTGATCCAATTCGAAGTTTCTATGTTTAAACCATATTATATATTTTATATAACAATTTTTTTTTGGTGGGGTGGGAAATCATCCAATGACTTCTCCCGCTCTGAGTGGAGCGGGAGGGCGTGTCAGACTCTTACTGACTAAGACCCACCCCTGTTCCTTCCCTGCCTGAGTGCCCAGGGGTGCGGTAATTCATTTTCAGAATTTATCCGCTACCCCTAGGCATGCAGGCACCGGCCACGATGGGCCCCGTCAGTGGTGGCTGACAACATCTCTTTGAGGCACGCGTGGAACACTACGCGCCGTCGACTCACGGGCCTGGTGCTGATCGGACGGCGAGCTACTCACTGCTCGCCGTCCGCAGGCCCGGGGGTCTACGTTGGCCAGAAATCGTCTCGCGACGTCCTACGCCCAGTACCTCTCCTGCGGTGGTAGCGGCCGGGGCCGTGAGGGCCACTCCATTGAGCTTCCCTCACGCGTCCCTCCTCCGCCTTCACGAGCATAACTGCTTCGCAGAAGGCGGAGACTGCCTCCCGTTGCCTCTCGCTCCGTACCATGGCCTAAACCATACCATGGACAGCAAAACGTACTAATAAGTTCATTCTAGACCAGCTGGGCATCAAAACCAGACTCTCCACGATCTGCTACCAACGAATTCTAAGTTACTTTGGTTATATCGCTGGAGACAACCAAATAACTACGAAAAACTGATAGTAGTGGGCAAAATGGATGGAAAAAGACCGCGCGAACTTTCCCCTACTCACTGGTTAGACTGAGATAACGGGCTCACTGTGACCACTGCCCTGAGAAAAGCCGGAGACAGAGTATCCTGGAAGCAGCTCATCAGTGAACCCGTTAAAGCTTTCCAAGAAGAGAAAATATTTGAACCACTGTGATTTAGACAGCTATCAATAATTACACGTGATTCATACGTCAATGTACATATACAACAGCATATGTAAGAAAGAAAAGAAAAAGAAGAAGCGATAATGCCGCCCATTGTATTTGTTTTAGTTTTAAGTTTCTGTTATGTTATGTTATGTGTCATGCATGGTGTACAATAAAGAATATAATTAATAAATAAATAAATAAATATAAGCTTGAAACAATGTATTTACTACCGCTCAAAGCGTTAAAATTGTTCAGTTGTCGGTACTGTATAGAAACTACAATTCGTCTCGATTCTTTCAAGAAAATTACGGTCAATTCAATCATCTTGCTGTCAATATCATGCTCTTTAACGACTGTGTTTATTGTTTTGCTGTGTTTTTTCTTAAGAGACGCGTCTTTACCAACAATCTTGTAACGTTGGAGCACCTAACTCACGTAATTGCCGAGATATAGAGAAATAAACAAGTGACTCAGATATTATGGCATTTTGTATGTTTATGTTTCAATTAATGTTAGGAAGCTGGAATTGGATCACCCTTTACATGTCATCCCCTGGGTTACACCCGAAGTGGATCGAATCCACGACATAGACGACAGATAGATTTCCCGTTTATTTGTTCGCACAATGTGTATTATTTCCCTGATGTATCGTTGTGAAGTATGCTTCGTTGCCTGGGTTTGGATTTGTTGAAGTGTAATCAGAAACAAAAGGGCTGGTTGACAGGGTTTCGAACTATCCAAAAGGTTTTAAGTTTACTGTATTATAAGATAATAAAGTGTAATTTTGTAAAAAAGCGACTATTCAAATTAGTTGTTTCAATGACATTGTCAGAACAGCAAAATTTAAAATATTCTCTGGTCGGAACAACAAACATTAAATTATGCTTTTTAATTTATAGGCTCGCGCTTGACCGCTATCTCACTTGATGGTATGCGATGTAGTCGACGATGGAGCACGCTTGCCTAGAAGTAACCTATTCACTCTTGTCTAAAAGAAAAAACGAACGAATTCTGTAATGACATAAAGGTTTCAATTTCCTGTTAATCACCTACCGACATCGTGTAGCATTCGTTCTTATCATAAGTGCCTCATAACGCTTTGTTGCACGAACAGTTTTTCTAAACAAGAACCGTGTGAAGTAATGCTGGTGAAATCTTTTAGTAATAAATAATTAAATGCGTATGAAAATAGAACTTCAGTATTCTGGCATAAATCGTTGCGTGAATATACGAAATAGTGCGGTATCTAAATCACTACATTATTATAAAGCAAGTCCCTCCCCGTCTGTCTGTCTTTTCGCGACAAACTCAAAAACTACTAAACAGACTTTCTTGCGGTTTTCACAAATATACAGAGTGATTCATGAGGAAGGTTTAGGTGCATAATTTGTACCCATGTGAAGCCGGAGCGGGTCACTAGTGTTACATAATAACGAAGAAAAAGAAGTATTATAATTCAGTAGTTTGTTAAGCAGACCAGAATAAAATAAACATTTTGAAATTAAAATCTAGTAATCTACAGTTCGACTTTTAGTTGTGTTCAGTAACTTGACAGTTCAAAGAAAAATAATGTTACGTGTTTTGACAGTTCAAAGAAAAATAATGTTACGTGTTTTAGAGTTTTTAAGACATTTATTAAATTTTAAATAAAAACTTTGCGTTTAATATGTACATTATTGATTTTCATTCAATTTCGTTCATTCTTACACCAACCCACTATCTGTTTTTTTTTGACATGCTCACTTAAATGTCTCGCTGATGGTGGCGCGTGTGTTGGGTCATTCGGTTCCCTCTGATCCACGTCAGCTAAGACTGGTCATCTCTTAACTGCCACTGGCTTATTTTAATCTTTTTTTTGTTTTGTTTTTGGATTGTTTATTCAACATTGTTCTTGTAAAATAGAAGCAACAAAACATTATGTATCCAGGATTTTTTTGTAATACATAACATGGTTCGAAAGAGTGTCCATGAAGTTTCTTGCACGTTCTTCTCCATAGAGATCTACACCTTGGAATGTGGAATTAGCTTCATATTTCTGACTGACCGACTTATTGACAATTCAAAAGTGCCTGTATTGGTTTATTGGAAAGCAATGCTTTGAATTTGAGTTTATCGCTGACCGATTACGTTAAAGTTTAAAGAGACAGTTGAAATTTTACATGAGTAATTATTGTGGTTTTACTAGATTAAGGTTGCTCATTTCAATGCAAATATTGAAATCCTTAACTGTCAAGTTACTGAATACAATGAAAAGTCGAACTTTATGCGTAATTACAACAACCAATAAAAAAACCAATGCATCGCTTATTTGAGAATGAAAATTAAAATATAAGCAAAACATACAAAAAAAAAGTTTTTTCGACCATGGCAAGTCAGCACTTTTTTTTTTGCAGTGTTTATAAATGTAAGCAAAAACTCTGTAGTTACGTTTTACGATAATTACGCTGACGAAAAGTATGAAATTTTTTTATATAGAGAAGAATTATGTAAACAGCGTTCTAATGTCAAGTGTTTAATCTTGTAATTGTGTTCTTATATTGTTCTTGTGTATCGACAAACTAAAGTGGCAGAGGGCAAGGCACATTGCTCGCAGAACAGACGGTCGATGGGGCCGTAAAATTCTGGACTGACGACCGCGTACCGGAAGACGCAGCATTGGAAGGCCTCCCACAGGGAGAACCGAAGACCTGGTGAGGGTTGTGGGAATCCGGTGGATGCGAGAGACTCCCAGGACCGGTCGTTGTGGCGAAACTTGGGGGAAGCCTATGTCCAGCAGTGGACGTCTTTCGGCTGAAATGATGATGATGATAAATCTCCTTATCAATTTTATTGTTTGACAAGATAGTAAAAGGGTAATCTAAAAAAAAAAATTACTGTCTCCCTGAATTATAATTTTAAAATTCAGATAAGTAAAATAGGATTTAGCTAGCGCGAGAGTTTTTCTTAGGTTGTGAATTATAAACAATAATATAATAATCGGGAATCATTTGAAAAACCTCTTGATTTATCTTGTAGAAAGTTTGATTCAGCTACTAAATATTAGTCTTTTCGACTTTCGGTTTTTGTTCCAACATATACCTCTATTTCCTTTTCAATCTGCCTAGCCTTTTACCAACTATCTTGGGGTTGGCTTCCAGTCTAACGGGATGCAGCTGAATACCAGTATTTTACATGGAGCTACTGCCTATCTGACCTCCACAAACCAGTTACTGGATAATACGATACCCCTAGGTAAGACTGGTTATCAGACTTTCGGGCTTCTGACGACCCGTAATCCAAAAGATCAAATGTCAAATGGTCAAAGATCCACGATTATCAGCAGAGACCAACGGCTGCTTTGCGAGGCACGGAGGAGTGTCGGTATGTATTGAAAAACGGTCACCCATCCATGGACCAACCCCGGCAAGCGTAGCTTAACCTGGTGGATCGACCCATGCGGCTGTTATTACTTAAGCCACGAGCTCCTCATTCCCTTTTATTCCGACATAATACTTTGATTAAACCAAATTGGAAAAAATAAACTGAAATACGTGTATCGACTTTTTTTTTGTTTTGGGAAACTTTATAACGTCACGTGGGATTCTTACCTCACTAAAACCACCCCGGTGATAACCATTAGCACACGGAACCCCGTTATCTCCTAAAAGACCACTACGGAACCCGCTCTGTGCAACGCCTGTTAGGGCAGATCCCTTAGGAAAGCTTTTCAGTACCTACTTAATCCCCACAAAATATTTTAGGAACAAAGTGTAACTTTAATAAAGGATAAGGAACGAAGAAGTGTAGCAACTAAACACCATCCCAGGAGACAGAAGACATTTTATCTAAAATTTATTAGTCATTAAATTACCATGGGATATTCGTTGGAAGCTCTTCGTTTCGAGCCACATTCTTTAGCCGCCATTTTAACGTTTAATTGTTTACTACCGCTTTTGAAGTATTTATAGTGCAGTAAGTTTATGTTGGTTTTTGGTCTTCTATTGTTTTGTGTACTAACCCCCGACGAAGGGTGTTATAAGTTTGACCGCTAAGTGTGTGTGTCTGTCTGTCTGTGGCACTGTAGCTCTTAAACCGGTATTGTATTTTTTTTGGTACTTATTTATGTATATTTATTTTATTTTTTCTAGCATGTATTGCCTCACGCAGCGCGCGTACTCTCTATCTTCTTTCCATTTCCCCTGGTTTTGATCAAGTGTAAAACAGTAGGTACTGTTAGTTGATGCAAGTTGAACGAAAAACCACTTTTGTATTTAACAATCCAATTTATTCTACAAAACTCCCCACTGGCAATACCCAAAGAACTAGACATGTTTAAAACATATCATTACATATAAACATTAATCAAAAGCGACACTAATTCACGAAATCAAACACATCAATTTACTATTTACTGTCAAACAGACACACACATACATACTAGAGGCGCCACGGCCAAACCGGTCTAGCTATACTTACAACCGGAGTAAGGACTACATAGCGACCGGTCGCGATTTTGCGACTTACACGCAACGAGTTGCGTAAGAGTCGTCTGATTGGTTGACGTGTCGTTCATGTGACACACCGTTCATTGGGGCGACGAGTTACTGAATTGACAGTCGATTTTTGGTCTAATTTAAAGCTCGTGAAATAAACTTAAAATTCATCTTTTAGGTACTGGTTTGCTACTGAGGGAGGCCTTTGCACTACAGTGGAACAGTATAGGCTAGTTTTTAGGGTTCCGCACTCGAAGGGTAACCCTATTACTACGGAAGCCACCTCTGTCCATCCGTCCGTCTGTAGGTAGATAGTTGTAATTTTCACAGGATTTGTATTTCTATTGCTATTGATAACAGCAACTAATAAAATATCGGTACCCTTCGTGTGCAAGTGAAACTCGTACTTAACCGATTATTTTACTTGTTTTTTTTTATTATAAGAGTTTTACCAGGACTTTTGTAATATGTTCATATGGTTTAAAAGAGTGTCCATGGAGTTTCCTGCACGTTCTTCTCCATAAAGGTCTACGCTTTGGAATGCCCAATTAGCTTCATCTTTCTGACTGGCCGACTTCTTGACAGTTCAGGAGTGCCTGTAAATGGTTTATTTGAAATAAATGCTTTGAATTTCAGTTTATCGCTTTAACGTAATCGTTAAAGTTTATAGACGTGGGAGTTTAAATTATTCTTGTTTAACTAGAATAAGGTTGCTCATCCCAATGCAAATATTGGAATCTTAATTAATTTCCTACTTCGTGGAAAATGATATTACGGATCAGTGCTGTCAGTTCGTAGAAAAATTAAAGCTATGTATTTTAATTTTTAAATAAGTAATAATTAATTAACGCGATATTTTTCACCGTTGTGGAAGCAATTCATTGCTATTGATTCTTAATTAATCAAAAAACAGTTAATTCTAAAAGGAAATCGGAACTTATAGAAGATCATTGTTTGACCGTCTGTAGTGAGTCTGTAGTGCACCAATTTGAATTTTGGTATAATCTTACTAAACAAAAAACTTTTATTTATTTATTATAAGCACAAACTAACATTATTTTAACTTAACCTAATTCAAACCTACTCTAATCAACGTTAATCTTATCCCCATTATCAACATTACAAATTCACAAAACATTGCTTCTATTTCCAAAGTTAATCTCAAAACGTCGCAAGCGCATATAAATGCGTACTAAACCGGTTCTCCAAGTTCTACATGTGGCCGATGACTCTCAGGTGCATGTTATTGCATAACGACCGGGTAATTGGCACGCCATGCTTGCCCGAGGCACATTGTTAGCTAGACCCGAGAACATTGATTGGAGTACTCTTGAGGACTTAGGTATGTGTAGTTAGAGTATTGGTGATAGTGAAGTAAGATTGTACCTATATTTGGTTTTGGAAATTGCTAGAAATGGCACTTTAAAGATATTTGTATTTCTGTAAATCAAAATCAAAAGTCATTTATTCAAACTAGACTGAGTGCCAGCACTTTTTGTACGTGAAAGATTTACATAAAGGCTGCCCCCAAAAAATACCCACCCGTCACCACTTCGTAGTGTTTTAGGTGGGATTAAGAAGTGGTGCAACAAACTTCCCAGCATCACAAAATTTCAGTAGATCGTAAATAATATGTCTGATGGTATCACACCATCATGCATATTACTTATAACCGACACCAACCAAACCTATTTTTAAAATCACATAGCATTAATTCAATATATTACAAAAGTTTTCAACAAAAACGACTGCCAGCGAATCATATTTTCATCAAGTTATTTAAAGTTTTAGGTGTCTGAGACAACGATGGCCGCCATTGGCCAAAATGACGGCATCGGTTAATACCGAATGCCACAATAATTTGTAGCATCCATACTATGTTAGTCTGTAATTTGTCGTGAAATTGTTCATTTTGCTGGTTGAATTCTGGCATGTTTTTGTTAGGCAACAGGCCCGTGTGTTGTGTTTTTCCATTAGTAAATATCATTATCATGATGACTGTTAAATAATATTTCAAATAAATGCAATAGTACTTGCTCTGTGATCCAAATGATGAAAGGGTATTTTTAGGTCTCTTTTTCAAGGGTTTACATTGTGACTCAGAACTCGTAAACTAAACAGTTCAAATAGGTAACGCTTTGCGATAAGATAGTATACCAATCTATGTAATAAGTATAATAATACTACTCTAAGCCACTTGGCTTACAGAATGCCCGGCACTGAAGTGTAAACATACTCAATTGTTTTGTTAGCGGCCGGGGTCATCCGACAGGAGCCATTGTTTTTGAAAGCTTGTGGTCTACAAAAATTTTATGCAGAGGTGTGTCTTTTTTATTGATTATTGGTAAATAGGGGTATCTTTAATTATATTAAATAAATAGTTTGTGAAATAATGGTTTGTTTATTATTTCTATCCATGTATGTACAAGAAACGGGGATAATTTTGATAACATTGAATTCAAACTAGAATTACTAACTATTCCATTCCAATTAGAACTAATCCTTTTTAAATAAGATGGTTTATTTCATTCGACGATTCCAAAAACATAAGTTTCATATAGGGCTCCAATACAAAACTTTAGAGATATCGTCGTTTTAATCACACGCGGCGTGATCGCGCTGCAGAGTGGATAGAAAAAAAAAAAAAAAAGGAGTGAAATCTAAAGGCACATTTTAAATAGGTAAATTTTGGGTGGTCATGTGTGGCTGGAAGTACTGATTAAAACTTTTTCTCACTGATCGAAAGCCGCACTATCGCTGAAACTTCTTCTCATTCAGTAAAAAGCAAGCTTCCTGTGGGAAAGGTCACCGGAGCAAAGCCTCGTGACAAAACTAGTCCAACTTAGCCATCAGTGGGTGTGCGACCGCCCCTCTGACTGACTAAGAAGTTCGAGACATTTTTTTAAAACTAACCAAACATACATAGTAATATTGTTGCTCACACTTTACTCCATTCGCTCTTAGCATTGGACAAAAGATAAAAAAGATAATTTTAATAAACGTAACAAAAGTACAAAAAACATGTTACAGTTACGATAGACGGCGAATTTATTATAACTATATAGACAGCAAAAAAAATCATTCCAATTTTAAAATTACCGTGTCACTGCTAAAAACCTAAAAGAAGCAGGAGTGAACATGCCCGAACGGTTTTGTGTCACTTTCTGCCAAATTAAAAACGTTTAGACCCTTCATAAGTTGTGACAGCCGGGTTTCTCTAATTTTACCGGTTTGTGTCATCTGTTAAATTGACGTAAATAATGTTCTGTGGTTGTCATTCAATGTGACTACTTGTGAATGCGACGCCTTGTTAAACAGTTCTTGTTGAATTTTCGTGATTTAGAATTAAAATTAAGGTGTATATATTCCTCAATGGCCTTGAGCCGTAGGGCGGAGCTAAGCTCACTCGCCGCATGATTCACGCACACATGGAAATGCTTATCGCGCGCGGTCTGTGTTCAAAGAATATGCGTGGACGCAAAGATGCGACTAGCAGGTGGCATTCTTGCCTACGATTCCGTAAATAAATATTTACGTATATTTTAAGTTTTTGATCAACATTTTTTATCATATTAGGAATATAGGTAGGTCAAGTACAACAAAATAGGGTAGATTAAAATCTACTTACGTACCTACAGGTTGTTTTTTTAATTGTAAACAGTACAGAAAAATCACAAAATTGTTACAATCTACCTTAAGACACACACAACAACAACAACAACAACACAACACACCAACACATCAACAACACCAACACAACAACAACAACAACTGTTTAGCATTTTCAGACATTGGAGAAGTGAGTATTGTGTTATGTTTTAAGTTATTATATTCGTTTATAAATACTAAGTAGGTAATTAATAAATAAATAATTACTTAAAAAAAAAACTCAAACTGGAATGATAGCAATATAGCATAAATTCAAATCCAGTTATCTAGTCTCTTTCGAATTTAACCAAGATTGATTCAACTTTTACGGTTTAAGAAAATTTATTTCGCTCAAAAAGAATACAATTATTCACTCCTATGAGGAAAAACACAATGATAAAGATAAGC
This sequence comes from Polia nebulosa, assembly GCA_951329385.1. Taxonomy (NCBI): domain Eukaryota; kingdom Metazoa; phylum Arthropoda; class Insecta; order Lepidoptera; family Noctuidae; genus Polia; species Polia nebulosa. The sequence goes on from OX589587.1 coordinate 58,033,116, forward strand.
GACGTTTTCGCTTAGTACTTAAAACTAAAATTATTTTTAAAATATTAAAAAATGGTAAAAAATTTTAGAGTTACATTCATATCCCACCCTCAAAACTTTATAAATGATTTGTAACATTTTCTTTAGAATAGAAAAGTACGTCATTTGCATAGACTATAAGTAGGTACCTACATAAAAATCGACAAAGTGCGAGTTGGACACGCGCGCCTTGGGTTCCGTATAAACATATTTTATTCAAGACAATTGGTTGTTAGTATGATTTTCGGTTACAACCCCAAGGATAACTTTGATTTTCACAATTTTATCTTGAGATTCAATGAAATAAAAACTAAATATGTAAGTTTGTATTTCATTAAATTTCTCGATTGTGATTGATAAAAACAATAATGTGCATGCATAAATACCTATGCATCCTAATTACGGAACTCTTCACTTCGTGATCGGTTTTACGAATTTTGTTGATACTACATAAGTTGTATCGTACTTTAGACGGTTTTTGCAACGGTACTGGTAACAGTTTACTACTCAATACTCTCTTTATAATGTTACAAATAAAACACAGCTTATTCTAAAAAATAGTACCTAAATTTTAATACTCTTTCACAGTTTTGCTCTGCTAAAACTTGTATTTCTTTTTTATCAGTTTTCTGGTTTTTGGTGCGAGTACTTGTATTGAAGTCTGAGCAAGCAAAGGATTCTAGGATTGAACCGATAAACGAAGCAAGTGGTTCAAATGTAGAATCACCGGACAGATGGACAGACGGACAGACGGATAGACGAACAGACGGACAGTCGCACAGACGGACTGACGGACAGACGGACAGACAGACAGTCGCTGACGGAGAGACGGACAGACGGACAGACCGACTGACGTACAGACAGACAGACAGACGGACGGACGGACGGACAGACAGACAGACTAACAGACGGACAGACGCATAGACGAACAGAAGGACAGATAGACAGACGGACAGACGGTCGACGGACAGATGGACAGACAGACAGACAGACAGACGTACAGCCGGACAAATGTACAGACGGACGACGGACAGATGGACAGATGGACAGACAGACGTATAGACGGATAGACGGACAGACGGACAGTCGCACAGACGGACTGACGGACAGACGGACAGAAAAAAAGGACGAACAGACGAGCATAAGGACAGACGGAATGACGGACAGAACAGTCACAACTTTTTGTCCCGAAGAATTTTTTAACTTCTCATTGACCTATGAACTTGAAATTTGGTGATAATGTTTATTGTTACGTATATTTTACTAAAAATACCAATATATTGATAAATCAGATGTTTTCTTTGATAATTCCCTCATTTGGTACGTCGCATGGAAAGTTTATACAGTTGAAAAAAATCCATTGCGTGGTTTAGAAGAAGTTAGAGGAGAAACAGATATGTCAACAGACGCGGACAGCGACTTTATTTTATACTTACTACTAGCTTCTGCCAGCGGCTACGCCCGCATGGTAAAAGGTTGCCTATGTTATCCAGGCTATAATCTATCTGTGTGCAAAAGTTCATTCCAATCCCTTCAGCCGTTTTTGCGTGATTGAAACACAAACATCCAGACTTTCGCATTTATAATATTGTTAGTAGTATTTAGAAATATGAATGAATGAAACAAGTGACTATTTACCGGCTGCTATCGTGTTGTATCTACCTACTATTAATTAGTATACTACAATGATTTACCAGAATAGAACTATCAACATTTTCTGCAGATGTAGTCGGATCATGGTCTTCGTGTTTCGATTCTGATGATTCTATGATCTAGATTTCCTGGAACCGTTTCGTAATAACTTATTAAAATCAATTGTGAAAAAAAAGGAAAAACATTAAAATAAATTAATATTTAAATGTAAGTCGTCGAGATGTGTAACTATTTTGATGTAAAATAAAGTATATTCTTTTCAACATCAGATAATAACAAAAACTAAAGACGTACATACACCCTATTCGCTGAGGAAAATATCTTTTTGTTAACAAACAAACGTCAGATGGTTATAATCAGACTAATTTTAACACCTTACAACGCAAAATGGTTACTTTTGTAGCTCTCTTTAATTTGTTATCATAATACCTAGTTATGAACTTTCGAGATGCTTTTGAATGTCGACTATTGGTTTTGGTTTTAATAATACCTTTTTTGTTTAAACATTAAATATATTGATAATATTGTAAAATACAGGAAAATAATAGTTCAAATGTTTGAAATATGTGTATTTGGTTGTTCAATGAAATAAACATCTTCTCATGATATTTTACTTTTTATGGTTTGTTTATCTTTCATTTTTTCTCTCAGCGAATAGAGTGGGTATAGATATTATTTAGGTATAATAAGTAGGTAGGTACTAACAAAACCAGATGCATTTTATTAGCCTTTAGAACTGCATTTTTTCTTGATTTAGTTGGTCTTGGCATTATTATTAAATTTATTTACACAATGCACAATATAAGTAAACAAAAGTATTTACAAATTATAAAAGAAAGTAGTCTACAAATCTAAAGCGTCCACGCGCACGATCACGCTGGGTCCTCTGTGGCGAGCTAGTCTCTGAGCGCACACTAAAACAAAAACTTAGTAAATATTTGCACTAACACATACGTATTCGCTTAGTCGGACGATAGCACGGCGGAGCAGCGAGCGACACAGCCGTCCCGTCTCAATGTTAGCGCGCGACTGACTCCGCCCCCATAGTGAGCCAGAATATATACTTTAAACGGATTAGACCTTACTTTGTAAGACTTTCTTTGAAAAATATTGATTGATTTAGATAAGCTATGTACCATCAAAAGAACATCTAACGATCAATTAGTCTGTGTAAAAATAGTTTTAAATATCATAGCCGTCTATGAGGAGTAAGCAAAATAGCAAATAGAGTAGCATGTTGTTAAATATTTTTTTAAGCCAAAACTATTAGTTACATTGAAAAACCGTAATGTTACAAATAAAGTACATGAATCAATGCTAAATATATATTTTATTCAAAACCATTACCCTAGCCGTTACCAAGGAGTAGGCTCTAGAAAGTACCCGTTTTATGGCACTTTACTGGAGGTAGGCCCTTAATGTAAGTTTAAAAATTGTGTTAGCTTAACTTTGACCTAAAATGTTTTGCATCCATGCCTCTTTTTAGAGTTCCGTACCCCAAGGGACCAAACGGAGCCCTATTGCTGTCACTCACGCGTCCGTCTGTCCGTCTATCCGTCTGTTCGTCGTCTGTCACACAGGTTTTACAGCCAAACGATTGGAACAGTCTTCAAATTTTCATAACATAAGCATGTTGTTGACCCAAAGCCATACAAATAGTCAAAAATACATTTGGTACGGAACCCTAAATGTGCGAAGTCTGACACCCACTTGGCCGGATTTTTTCTATGCTTGTGAATGGAATATACATAAAAAAAGGTGTCGGTAATTTGAACTAGTTTCAGCACACAGCCTTTTCATCATCGCAGCCAACAAGTTCGCTATCAAATCCTGCCCACTGCTCGCCAATCTCCTCACCAGTATGTCACGGTCTTTGTCGCGTGCTCCCGCGCACGTGCGCTATCGTGACGCCGATAACACTTTCTTTGTTTTACTAAACGCACTCAGAATACAAGCTTGTTTGCTAAAAACATCGAAAAGATTTGTAGATAGAAATCTGGTTTTTGGGTGTCGGAAGATTGATTTATGAGATATGGATTTGGTAGAATGATTGTGTAGCGGTTGCGCTATTATAAGGAATACAGGATCCAATTTCAAATGGAATATAACTATATTTAGTATGGCGTACTGTTTGTTCCGAATAGATTAATTATATTTTCCTAGGGTCCATACATAAATTACGTCACACGTTAAGTGGGAGGGAGGCGGTCGACGAAGTGTGACATTGTTTGACGAGGGGTGGGAGGGCTTTAAATTTCGTGACGTCACATTTCAAAATCTATTATATTATCTAACTTCAGTAATGGACCCCGCTTTACGCGAGGGATACGTTCAGTAGAAACTCGCGTTAATTGAAATTCGCGTATGGGTGTTGTGTTTAAGAATAGCCAAAAGTCAGTACAAAATGCAAATTAATACTTAAATTCTAAAAACACATTGTGTAGCGTTTCATTAGGCATTTGTTTTACGGAAAAAGTATCTATTATTAAATATATAATTGTTTTTTTTTTAAATTTATTGAAACGTTTGATTTGATGTCAAATTTATTTAAAAATAATTTAAATGGAAGTAAAACTAAACTTATTTCAGAATACTTCTGTTTTAATTTAATAATTTCTAGATGTCAAATTGCAAAATATGTGACATCACACTGGGGAGGGGGGAGTCTCACATATGTGACCAGCTGTGACAAGGATGAGGGGGGGGGGGGTTAACAATCATGAAATTCGTGTGACGTAATTTATGGATGGCGCTCTACTAATCCTAGTTCCAACTTTCCTACGAATCCTACTAAAATTATAAACGCTATGCGCAGTTTCGATGGATGGATATTTATTACAAAATCACGCCAGAACGGCTGAAAGGATCTAGATGTAATTTAGCACAAAAGTAGATTATAGTCTGGAATAGCACATAGGCTATAATTTTTAATGGGGCAGTACTAATTCCACTCGGACAAAGCCGCTGGCAGAAGCCAGTATTATAAATGCGAATGTTTGGATAGATGTCTATTCCTCAGTCAATGCCAGAAAAACGGTTCTGGATATAATTTGGCACATCAATAGATTGAAAAAAGAATAGCATAAAGGCTAATATTTAATGAGGGGAAGTACTAATTAAACGCGGGCGAAGCCGCTTGCAGAAGCTAGTCTTATATAACTACGGGTTTTAAGATTCTTGTCTGCTTCGACTTTTATGATACAGGGGAGTTTCATGGGGTAAAGTTTTCTGGAGTACTAAAAGGGTGTTATTACAACAATCGATCGATGCCGATCGATTGGTGTACGCTTGGACTGACGGATACCGGTCGACAAACAATCGATCGAAGGTCGATCGACGATCGATCGATTGGTGTACTAACACCCAAATACAGTGCAGCAACGCGGCGAAGAAAGAGTGTTTTCCCCTTCTGTAAGCAGTTTTTGTGCAAACCCTTCGCAAAATGATTCGAAAGATACGTAGCGCCATCTAGAATTCTGAAGCAATTGTGACCATCGAAAGTTATTGTTCTTTCCGTCGGGAACAGAACTTTTTTCTGGACGAAAAAAATTTCAGGGAAGTGCAAAAAGTTTCAGAGGTACAGAAAAGGACTTAAGGTAAAAACTCTACCCCCTACATTTTTTTCTGTACCCCTGACAACGTATACCTATCTATGCAAAATTTCGTGATGACCCGTTCAGGAGATTAGGTATGAAAGGTAACAAACAAACTTACTATCGCTTTTGTTATAAATTCATTTGTTAAGAGATAAGGATTTGGTTGAAGCTGTTATAAGGTATCATACAAATTAAATTATTTCTGTAAAGTATTTTAGTTTTCAATCTACTTTTAACGCACGAATGTCTAATCGGGTGAATGCACCAATCATCGTCTGAGCACAGACCATTACTTCATTAATTAACTATCAAACGACTAAGTTAACACATAAGTTATGCATTAATAACTCGGTTAAGTGAAATTTTAGTTATCGTGGTAACGGTTAAACAGAGCGTGGTTTACGTAACTTCAAGGTTATGAGTGCCCATTGTCTATGCGTGCGTATTGAGACAATGCACATCAGCTGATAATTATTGTTATTATATGTGTAAGGGAAAATGCTTTTGTTATTTTTGTCCATGGAATTATTAATTTATCAACATTTCACGAACGAACGAAAAACGAACGAACGATATCAATATGAATTAGTTAATTAGTTCAGTTTTATTTTATTTTTGCTTGGATACTAGGCTTTTGAAAATTAATGTGCGTTTTGTAATCTGTGCAAAATAAATATTTTTTCTTTCTTTTCTTTTCTTTCATTTACCCCGCATTCTAATTTAAAATTCCGACGACACGGTTGGCTCAGTAGTTGAGTGATTGGCTGCTGCGCTGCGTGTCGCTGGTTCGATTCCCGCACTGAACAAATATTTATACAGCCTACAGATAGTTGTTCCGGGTCTAGGTGTTTGTGAGTTTATTATATTTGTAAACCACCACCCACGATACACGAGAAACTCCTAGTTTGGGGTAACGTTTTTTCTAAGAATTAAGAAGAGACATACTCGTATCTGAATGGTTAATGCGGCAACTTTTGCCCCGTCTGTCATTTGTAGATTTTTGACCTCCGTTACGATAATAACTGGTGCCAGATAATCTGGCATCAGTCTTGTCAAAGGGTAATCTTTGTGAGAGATCGATGAGCAGCACTCGGTTAAAATGGGTTAATAGACAACGGAGAGAAATGAAACTACCAGTGCCTTATAGTAGGTACCTACTTAGTCAAAAAATATTTAATAAATCCACGAGACGTCCACTGCTGGGCATAGGCCTCCCCCAAGTGTCGCCACAACGACCTGTCCTGTGCGTCTCGCATTCATCGACTACCCGCGACCCTCACCTGGTCATCGGACAACCTTGTAGGAAGCCTTCCAATGCTGCATCTTACAGTAGGTACGCGGTCGCCACTCCAGAAGTTTTCAGTCCCATCTGTTCTCGTAGAACAGCATTGTGCCTAGCCAAATCTTTTTTTTTTTGGGAAATCTTCCAATGACTTCTCTGCGTTTTAGACTTTTACTGGCTAAAACCCACCTCTATTCCTTCCTTGCCTGAGTGCCCAGGGGCGCGGTAACTCTGTTACTAATTTATCTGCACGGGGCCTTGCCCACTGCCACATATGTTTGGTGATTCTTAATAACGAATCATCTGTGCTACAATGATGAGTACTGATATATACGCGAAGAATCTAATGAAATAGCAAATATCACCTTCTATCTGATTTACCCCACCTTCCCTTACTGTTCATTACTTTAAAACCTAGTTTTATATAGGTGCAAAACCGTAACATACTTTTAGAGCCTAGTTATCGTAAACTAGGTTACAGTTTCCGATCACCAACTACGTAATTTTAATGAGTTTAAATTTATTTTAAAGATAAACTCCTAAATCTTGGCGATTAAAATAGACTTAAGCTCATGAGTATAATCCTACTAATATTATAAATGCGAAAGTTTGGATGTATGGATGTCTGTTACCCAGTCGCGCCAGAACGGCTGAACGGATCAGGATGAAATTTGGCACAGTAATAGATTATAGTCTGGAATAGCACATAGGCTATAATTTATAGTGAGGAAGCACTCATTCGACACGGACGAAGAAACTGACTGAAGCTAGTTTACCAAATAATTTCTATATATTTGATTCAGCAACTGACAAGCTTTATACAGATTAGAATCTTATTGGCTTTCAGACCACACAAATAATTCTGATTCCAAGCTGACTGAGCTCCAATTTTATTACACACCTGCATTGTCCCACTGCTGGGCAAAGGAATCCTTTCCTTCATTCGTTTTTAGTTGACTAAATTTTTTAAATAAATGCTTAAAAAAATAATTTTATCCAAAATCTAGATTATATAGAATATTTTAAATCCGTTCAAAATTAAGTAAGTTAGAAACCTTTCAATCTGTTGGAAGGAGAACCTGACAAGTAACAGAGAAGGGATGCACAAAGTGACGTATGACGTCACTGCCTTTTGTTTCAGCACGTACAAAAGCCCAACACGCCCCACTCTTCCTCATAGTCATAACCAATATTTGAATTGTTAAATACTGCTTCATTTAATAACCAATTTTAATGCTGTTTTCCTACACAAAATATTATTATTATTATTATATTCGTCAAAAGTTTCAACCCAAAAATAGAGAAAACAAAACAAATATACCTTCAGTGACGACGAATTTAAACAAAATTAAACGCTGTATTAATGTCGACAAACAATCTTACCAAAGCAAATTATCCATAAGTAAACAGTGAAATGGTCAAAGACATTCGTTCCTCATTCCACTCACGTGCGACGGTATTTATGAATGACCGAAAATACTTCGCTTTTACTCGTGAATGAGTAATGAAGATGTTAAAGGAGGCTTTTTGGACTTAGAGAAGGACTTTTTCTTTTAAAAAGGACTTTAAAGGGTTCTAGACCTTGGGAGGTGACGCGGTGAAAGTTTTTTGACGCCTGTTTGGGTTGAGAAGCGCTGGTAAATCTTTTGTGGAGGTATGCGGAACAGGGAGTAAAGTTCCACAACCTCCATTGAAAAGGGAGGATCCTCCGACCAGACGGGTGTTGTGTCTGGTCCGGGCAACTGCCCATTGGTTGATTTCGGACTGTTGTATATGTTCAAATCGCGCGGAGAACTCTGCTTGCGCGATGTAGAATTCTTGCTATTTTTAGTTCGTGTGCGGCGTCATAGATGTCGCTACACTTTAATATAAGAGGAAGTAGATTGGATGCAGAAAGACAGAAGTTAATAGATCTTAGACAGGTTTCTACAGAGTGTAACGGAAAGGTGTCGTCATATTTCAATTATATATAATTATAATTAAATTATATATATATATGTTCAATTGTTTATATATTAAATCTGCTTCTGCCTATGGAACAGAACAACTTTTTTTAGGGAAGTCACAGAAAATTCCCAAAAATAAAAATTGGACTTTAAGTACAAAGTTTTCAGCTGACCAAAATTGTAATGGGAGGTGCAATTTTTTTTTTTTTTGGCATTTAAATGTCGAAAGTTACTCATTGTAACGAGCAGAAGCAGTCACACCTTTCTTTTTCACTCTGTATCTATACTAATAATAATAAAGGTACTAATACTAATATTCTAATATATAAATATCTCCTGTCGCGGTGTTTCTGGTTGCACTCCTCCGTATATGTTTTTTTTTTGTATATTTGGTAGGTATGAGAATAGGTCGTAACGTATTTTTCACCCTCCTACCCCTACCCCCATTTTTTAATCGCAGAATAACGTTTACCGGGTTCGCTAGTTATCTCTACTAATATTATAAAGAGGTAAAGTTTGTATGTGTGTTTGTGGGAAGTAATCTCTGGAACTACTAAACCGATTTTGAAAATTCTTTCACCAGTAGAAAGCTACATTATTCCGGACATTAGATGGCGCTACGTGCGGTTCAAAGAATGTTTGCTTCCGTGCGAAGCCGGGGCGAGTAGTTCATTATAAACTAGAACCAGTCTCACCAATGGATCAGTTTACTCAGTTACTAGGTTGTGGAGGTCAGATAGGCAGTCGTTTTTTGTAGAAAACTGATATTCAGTTGCATCCGGTTAGACTGGACGTGACCCTAATAAAGTAGGGGAGGGATGGCAAATTATGGTGGTCATCATCCCTAACCCTTAGCCATCAATCGGGCAGGAATTCAGAAATTCATGTTGGAAAAATCATGATCGGAATAGAACCTCAGCCTCAGTAGAAACGCTTGCAAGTGCAACTACACCCAGAGGCTACTTTGGGCTTAATTTAAAAAAAATAACCATTTGATTAGTTTATACACTCTCGCTATATTGTATAAATTCCTCCTTCTCTTTACATCGTTATCCTCATTGCTGAGGGGCGTAATCCCCTGAACGTGGAGTAATTTTTTTCTTGTTTATGTTGCGCCACTACTTCCTACCTTTGACATCGTGTTCGTTGAACAAATCATGAAGCATGGTGTTCAGTGTAGAGCGCATTTGGACCGACAATCTGAGCGGACTACGACCTCCAGCGTAGAGCGGATTTGGTCCGACAATCTGAGCGGACTACGACCTCTCGGACGTTTGATTAGCAGGTTTTTTATTAACTGCCAAAAAAAAAAGCGGGAGTGTTTTAAAGAGTTACCGCGGCCCTAGCATAGGCCAATGAAGGAACACGAGTGGGTATTAGGCAGTACAAGTCTGACAGTCCCGCTCAACCCTGAGCGGCAGAAGTTATTTGATGATGTCCCGTACTAAAACCTAAAACAAAAACTAAACTACCTTATAAAAAAGTTTCTTTATCAAAAACTTTCTATGAAGAATTTGAATTTAGAATTCGCGAATCAGTATAAACAAAACATTTGGTTTGCGACTTCTCTATATAAAGCTGTTTGTTTTTAAATATAAAACATGTAAGAAGATGAAGTATTTATCACAACTAGTGGTCCGCGTGATCGAAATTATACCATTAAGGTTTTATTGTCAAAGACCATAAAACATGACATGACTGAGAATCATAAACAAAAGAGTACTATATATGTATACTTACGTGTCAATAAAGGCATGGTAGTGTATGTAATGTTTTCTTTATTAATTTATTTTATTTATAGTGCTTATTTTATAAAATATTAACTTTCTGCACTCCTAATCCATATAAACTTTTATTGTGCCAAATTTCATTCTCCTCCGTCCGCGTAATTTTCGTAAAAGGGGTCGAAAGTTTTTCCTTCACGTAGATAATAAAAATAAAAACTAGCAAAAGAAATGAACAACAAATTGGACGTTTCAGGAACACAGCAACAAAACTGTCAGACCAAAAAACAATTGCAAGCCTGTAGTGGAATTCGCAGCGTATTTTTTTAAACTGTTTTCGTTACATTTAGTATTTTGGCAACGTTTCCCAATGCTCTGTTAGAGTGCATGGTTAACACATCTAGACAAATTACTTTTTCTTGTTTTTCCTCTAAGAGTGTGTGTTGAGATTTGTTTTCGTTTTTTTTTGCTGTACTTATAAAAGTAATACTACTAATATTATAAATGCACAAGTTTGGATAGATGTTTGTTACTCAATCACTCCAGAGAGTCTGTAGGGATCTGGATGAAATTTTCCTCAGATATAGGTTATAGTCTGGAATAGCACATATTTATTATTATTATTATTTATATCTATTCTTTATTGTACACCATGATACATTATATAAAGAAAATTAAAACTAAACAAATACAATGGGCGGCCTTATCGCATTCCGCGATCTCTTCCAGGCAACCTAGAATGGACAGTAATTGCCTGGACATGATATGGGGCTGTCATTGGTGTGACAATACCAATATTAAATCAAATACATTACATTAGATATACATATACATACATATACTATATAATAACAGAAAGTAAAAATAAATAAAGGCTAACGAAGATCACAGCGACAGGTAGTATTATATTATTATATTTAGTATTATAGTATTCTTTTACAAGTCTCTCAAACACAGGCAACGATTGAGCGCGCTTTATTGGGTCCGGCAATGCATTCCACAGACGAGCAGCTTGAACAGTAAAGGATAGAAGTCGTAAATTATCTGATGACCTGAGAACTTTCATGTGGGAATCACAAAGAAACTGAAACCGATTTTTGAGGTAAAGAGGGGTGAAAGGGGAAAAGAGTATATTATATAAAAGAGAAAGAAAGTGGACATTCCAGCGAAGGTGAATTGGCAACCACTTGAGCTTCATACGGAATTCGGAAACATGGTCATATTTTTCTTTTTTTGGTCATGGTTTTATAATAATTTCTAATGGGGAAGCACTAAAACCACGCGGGCGAAGCCGTTGGCAGATGGCAGTAAGTAGTTATAAATGTATTCAATTATTTAGCAGGTTTATTTTATCACTTGTATCCGTTAATTGGATGATTTTGCTCATAGTTCTACTTTTCGAAATTTTAGATACTTGAATGTTTATTTGTAAATCACTTCTTCGGCCAAGCCACAGACGAAACCGTGTTCTTAATTAGATTCTGAAGCCTATTTTCATTATTTTCCCATTTACAATGCTTCCTTATAGAAGTACATTGATTTAACTCAGGTTGTTAATCAACAGTCTTATTTATACTATTAATAATTTTCTCATCATCATTCTCCTGCCCTTATCCCAATTTATTTGGGGTCGGCGCAACATGTCTTTTTCTTCCATACTCCTCTATTAGTCGTCATCTCTGTAGTCACCCCTTTTTTACCCATATCCTCTTTCACACAGTCCAACCATCGTTTCTTTGGCCTTCCCCTACTCTTATAGCCATCCACATCCATACACAAGACAGTAAAATAATAATAATAATTAATTTAATAAATTAATTATAATATATTATGTTATTTATTATTATATTATTATTTTTAATTTTATTTTTTTTTTTATTTAATAATTTTCTATACTTAGTTAAAAAATAAAGACATGCTTAATTTTTAATTTTTTGGTTTTTTCTCAGCAAACTTATTATTTTTTATTTTTTATGCATACCCATATCATGGAAATGCATAAAAAATAACTAGTCCGCCATCTTTGGGAGTCCGCCATACTTGATTTAGAATGACGTCACTTAGCTAACCATGTATTGTCATCGGTCCTTGCTAAGTCTGCGAAGTTTCAATTCAATCCGACGTTTTGAAGTGAGTGTAAATCACGTTCAAAGATTCCGTTACAGATACATACCAAGATAATATAAAAGCGAGTGAATTTGAATTCGGAATCCCCTAATCAGTACTTATATTAATGCTTAGTTAATACGATTTATAAATTCGTCTACAAATGAATTAGGCATTATTTTGGCAATAACAAAAAAAAAACACGTTTCACATTTAATTTTTCTGTCTGAGCTGTCCAGTTATACAGCAATAAGAAACAGTGGGTGGTAGGTAATAACACTAATTATGTTACTTACTGTCTGGTGGATACTTTTGGCCGCTAATTTGGCGCCAAAGCTATGTATTGTGAGTACTGACCTGAAACCTGAAACAAAAGAAATATAAATTAAATATAACGTTTTGAAAATATTGCATCGTAGGTTACTTCTTTATTATTTTGAACACTGATTATCAGGTTCTTAATTCAAAAATTTCCATAGATATTTTGAATTTGGAATTCGCTAATCAGTATTTAAACTGAACTGAGCACAATTGGTTAGCGCGTCTTCGGGTACTTACGGAATCCTAAAACCGTCAGTCGTAAGATTACACGTCGGAAGTGAAAACTTCTGACGTTCACGCGAGTTCAGTGCTTTTTCCCCACCCCAAAAGTGCCCAACGTGTCTAAAGAAGTTTTCACTTCAAAGAACTTGCAAACAATGTCATACCAATATAACACATAATTCTCCCATAAAAACGTCACGTAGGGTAAAAGGACCTGTTGTCGGTCGCGTGCCACAAAATTATTACCGTCATTCCGCCATTTTGAATGTAAGTGTGTATGTGTTACGGTTTCATTTGTCACATGGCGATATAAACCACGTGATTGGCTAGCCAATTTGTCCTTGTTTTAGACGCGTCTTGCACGCGAACCTGAGATTGGTTTTCGATGGTTTATGCGGGTTTTATTGGATTAAAGGTCAGGTCTGTGTCAAGGTATAATCTCACCAACGTCGTGGTAAAAACTAAAACAAGTTTATTTGAAATAAAAAATGTTTCAAAAAATTACCCAACAGTAAGTAATCTTTAAATTAAAAAAAAAAAAGTTTTTTATTTATTCGAAAAAAATGCATTATTGTGTGGAGTTCCATAGACTCCATACAACATAGACATATCTATTCCGAAAAACAGACAGTCGATGGGGATGAGTCATGGGATCCAAGCCGAGAGAAAAACAGGTAAGTACAATATAAAGTGACACATCTCTCCACGTTTCCACTTCATATTCATCATCAGCCTTTTAATGTCTCCACTGTTGGGGTACAGGCCTCCTCTTTATGAGAGGGTGTGGGCCGTAATCCACCACGCGGGTCCAATGCGGATTGGTGTATGTCACATTTCTTCGAATTTTTGGTTCTAGGACATGCCGGTTTCCTCTCGATGTTTTTTTAACCGTTTTGAGAGCAATGGTGATGAAATAATTTATAAAAGTAAAACCCAGGCAGAGTTTGAACTCACGACCTACAACTTGTAAGTCGCGGCCGTTACCACTGGGCCACCACGGCTCGCACGTTTACACTTCAATCACACATCCGTTCATAACGAACAAGATTATTTAAACACAAATCCCTTTGTTAACTCTGTTGTTCAGGTGAATACCTATAAACATCAACTAACAGAAGATTATTAAGTAAATAAACGTCAATTAATTAGTTCGTTCACAAGGAATTATGACGAGCATTTGTTAAAGAAAATTGATGCCGTTAACAAAATGTTTAATGGCTTTAATGGATTAATAATGGGTATTTATCAAACCTGAATTGAAGGGAGGTAGGTATTGAAATCACTAACTAAAGGCAGTTTGTAATTTGATTTATCTTCAAGCTTAAATTGGGCCCAGAGACGGTTTTCGGCCTGACTGAAATTGGTTTCTAATTATTGTTTTTTTTGTTTTTTATTACGAAAGTTTTTATCATTAATTAAGATCTAGCCTGTTGGACTAATGGAAAAATGTAACATCGCTTATTTTTTAAGACAAAGTCTTAAGTGGAAAAAATATTCTAAGATATTCATAAAACTTCGCAGGTATAATAAGATGAAAAAATGTAGAACCTAAAATCAAATTCCAGTAGTTTTCAGTATTAAGATATCAATTTCGTTGTGTATAAAAATAGGTAGGTACTCAATTTCTAAGAACATCTCGTCTAAATAAAGAGCCAATTAGCCAATAAGCCCGCTCTTGACCTTGCTGCTTACAATGTGAATTCAATAACAAACGGAGATATAATTAGTTCACAGTAGATTGATTATTTCTTTGTGTAACTTCATGTAATGTAAATTATAATTATGAAAACATTTTTCAGCACTTCCCGCCCACGATTGGGTATTATATTATTAGGTCCAATAAAGATTAAACAAAATTCCAATACATTTAGCCGGTGTCTTTACTATCATTTAATATCCCACAACATTGAATTTATTTTCAGACCCCAAAAATTGAGTAATGTTTTTTTTACATTTTTAACACAAAGTCAAAAAAAAAAATCGCGAATAATAATTAAAAATCAGCAAAACAATCGAAAATTTTCTGAGGATACCCACCATTGTCAACAACAACGAGTTCGCATAAAGTCACCTCGAGTTTACCGGCCAACAACCAGGTTTTTCACCCTATCGATGGAAGGTTATAAATTAGTGTCCTACCGAAACACGAGTTGTAACCGAAACCGTAAACGAATAATCGCCTCCTCATCCAGTTTCGGCCGACACCGAAATCAAAACCGAAACTCTCGTGGTAACAGTACCCCGAGTGTGAGTTGTTAACGTACTCGAAAACATCAATTTGAACTAAAACTCTATAAGCGCTGCCTGGTGACAATATCGGGTAACCTCTTTCTTTTTCTATACGATTTGACATAAGCGAACGTTTACGTAAACGCGTAACAAACGAGTGAGTTAAAACCTCACACTAGGCCCTCAGAAGACGAGATCATTTTTTCTATGAGGTACGGAACCCTAGAATTGTCAAATATTTTGCCTTGAAAAAGTTATTCGTGTTCATTGAAAATTTTGTCGTAACTTTAATAAGTTGATAAAAATATGATTACACACAGACGAACGAGACAGTTAGTTTTTAGGTCTCTATACCTTCAGCTCAACAACGCTAGTTTCGGTCAAGCCGAAAGTCAAAATCTCTAGCCGAAACCAGTTGTTTTGACCGAAACTATTATAAATCCAGTGCTGCGTTCATAAGCTGTCAGTAAAATGGCCGCCAACTAACACATGTATAATGTGAAGAAAAAGTAATGTATGTTTGTTTCTTGCATGCAAATAAATGTTGTTCGGTATATTGCGTGGAGGTAGTTCCTAATTAGCTAACGTGTGTAACCCTGTTCGTGGAATGTTTTTCTAGTTCTTGGAAAAATAGGGTTACTAAGCGCGTAGTTGCAAGGAAAAACTGTATGTAAGACTTAGAGTATACTATAGAGTTAAAGAAAATACTGAAAGTATCCGTTTTCATAAAGATTTAGAAAGTCAAAAGACTTATTTTATGAAATAGAAACTAGGAAATCGTGGTTTTTCAACATCCGTGGTTTCACCACTTCCTATTATTGTGACTATTGTTTTGTTAGCCATCAAAGTCTGCCAGCCTTTGCTCCCTGCAGGAATGTTTGAAAGAGTCACCATAGCCCGGGCACGCACAAACAATCGAAGGAACTCGGGTGGGGTTTAGTTAGAAAGAGTCTGACACGCCTTCCCGCTCCATACAGAGCGGGAGAAGTTATTTCATGATTATATACCTCCCTGAAAGAAAAAAGAAAAGCCTTTGTCCCCTGATACTTGGGCTCAGCACATCACTCCTAACAGAATCCATTAATTTTTCCCCTGGCCATTCCCTCCATCTACATTTATGTTCTTCACTATTCTAGCCACATTTTCTACAGAATGAATAAAAAATCGTAACTTTATGCCAAAGAAAATCATAAAGAACTAAAACAAAGACTGGACATAATATTAATTGCAGTTCCGTTGCTGCACGTCTCCGTAATAATTTCAGGAAGAATGGAGACAGTGGAGCCAGATTCCTATGTAAATTATGCATGGTTTCCTGATATGAAAGACAGTGGTTCGTGTAGAATTCGTAATATTATATGGAACTTGAAAATCAGGGGCTTGTGGCTTAATAATAAGAGCCGCAGGAGTCTGTCTATAAAATAGAGTAATTATAGGGTATTCTCCTATGTTTATTTTTGTAAATGTATATGAAACAGCAAATAACACTAAAATTAATCATTTTTTGAAAACAGCATCGACTTTGCTTGTAAAATTAAGTAGCAATTAGCTTTTCAAATATTGGTACGAGAAAGAGTGGGGGCGTGGTAGGGGCAACTCGCTATCTTTATCTCTATTGGACGTAACCGGACGTACGAGTAAACCCACATGGTCATGTCACAAAAATATATGACCTCACGAACCTAATGGCAGCCGCCAGCCTGTTATTTTGTTTTTTCAAAATGCATAATTAGTCTATGTCACCTATGCAGTCAAACTCAATATAATACCTCATTTGTTAAAATCTATCCAGCCCTTTAGGCTACAGCGTGTGCCAAAGAAATAGACATACATACATACATACTCCGCCTCCTCCTCCTCTTCTGGGGTAGTTGGTGAAAAGGTTTGTCAAATGTCAATTTTAAACTGGAACACAACAATGCTGTTTGACGACAGACACTGTTTAACAATGTTGCGATTACGTCAATTTTCCTTTTAGTTCACCGGTCATGTTTAATAATAAATATTATTTGTTTTTGTCAGTCAATCATCGATCCATTGTCTTACGTTGTTACCTTTGAACTTATTGTATGCTGTTTTGATATTGACAATACTTTGTATATCTTCCGCCCAAAATAATATAGGTAGGAACAAAATCTGTCAATGATCAAAAGTGTCATTCATAACCGTGAGACTAAAAAAGTCCTGGGTATCTACTCCGAAGTGATTTTACAAAGTATCGGCCGAATGTTCGGACATATTGGTGTGAAGTTTTAATGTGAATGTGACATACCTAAAATTGTAGCGAAATGGCATTACGTAATGTTTTTGGTGGAGGAAGCTCTCAGAGAAGAGCTCAATTTTAAGTATGGCAGGTTGACAGAGGCATTCGGCCATACTTCGTAAAAACACTTCGGAGTAAACCCCTTGGAGTGCGGAACGCATATCGGATGACGAAGTGTTGGGAGGTGTCCTACAAAGTGGACCGATGACTTGTTTAAGGTCGCGGGGTTTCGATGGATGCGAAATGATGATGATAATGAACTGAAGAAAATCCAACTTTATAACTAACAAATGTCTTATACAGACTTACCTTCCAGTTGTTTCAGTGTATATATGTATCTAGTAAAGATTTGGTTGTCAGGATTCTAAATATTTGCAATGTAATTCAGAGTAATTAGTAATCCTTCTGTTAATGACGTTCCTAAATTAAACTCATCTATTCCCAGAAAAGGATGACTAAATTAATTCATCCAATCAAAAAGATCTAGCTATTCTCAAGCGGAACAGTTGAGAGGAAAAGAAAACATATGACATTAGTCAGAAACCATCACCAAGTACAGTATACAGAAGGTCAACTCCATACAATGAGAGAAAACGCACGCACATATTTATAGAAACGCTTCATATACAGTAATACACGGGCCAACGACTAGTTGAGATCTTCTATTAAGATCGGAGACTACTCTCGAAGTTGTTAACGATGATGCAGCGTCAGAAAGTCTACCAGTCGGAGCGAACCCCTGATGAGGATCGTGGGAGTCCATTGGATGCGAAAAGCACAAGGCCGGTCGTTGTGATAATGCTTAAGGAAGGCCTATGTCCAGCAGTGAACGTCTTTCGGCTGAAATGATGAGGTTGAGTTACGTATACATCTCTATTTTTAACCGACTTTCAAAAAAGGAGGAGGTTCTATGTTCGACTGTATGTATGTTTTTTTAATTTTTTTTTATTTATGTCCGCCGATTTCTCCGTCATTTGTGGACCGATTTTCAAAATTCTTTTTTTATCCGAAAGAATATGCTGCCGAGGTGGTCCCATATAAATTTTATCGAAATTGCTTCAGCGCTTTTTGAGAAACTGAACAAAAATGAAAAATTCGTATACCTCGATGACGTTTTGGTGTTCTCCAAATGTTTAAATTCCACGTTCCATGTGATATGATACTCGTATAACAACTAAAAAGTGAAAAATAAAAAACTTTTTTCCAGAAAAAAACAACCGACTTCCAAAAAAAAAATACACTAAAAATTAAAAAATAACTTTAATTTCGGAAGTTGGTGTCAAATAACGAAGAAGTAAAATACAAACACCGACTTCCAAAATTAAAGTTATTTTTTAATTTTTAGTGTATTTTTTTTTTGGAAGTCGGTTGTTTTTTTTGGAAAAAAGTTTTTTTTTCCTTATTGTATAGAGTTGATCTTCTGTTCTATTCTGTGGTAATGTCATCAGAACATCGAATCATGCGCAGCTGTCGGGTGATTGTTTAAACTTGTTAAGGGGTAGAGGTTAATCACGTCTTCCTGCTCGGAATTGTATTGTTATATTATGTCGTCTTGTTAAAAAATATTTGGAGTTATTAAGAAGTCTAGTATTATCTTTAAAGGCTTAGAGCAGCCTTTGGAAATGTTCAATTTTCCTTGTTTGAAATATCTAGCGTAGAAAGAAGTGGAGTGGTGGCAGGATGGATGATGATAATGATAGGAAGAAGCTGATGATAGCTTGCGCTGGTGTACGATAAAAAGCATTCTAAATAACTATAATAGCTTCTCCTTAAGTGGTTCTATAATAATAAATGTTACTAGAAGCAGTTGGTTTCATCTGGTCATTGGATTTACATCTGTTAATGAGTCAGTGTAGATCTAACTCAGTCAAAATTGTAAGATATCCTAGGTATCCTCACTACATCATCCCTCAAGTGTAGCCACAACGGCCGGTCCATCCATCGTATTCCCGCGACCCTCACCAGGTCATCGGGCCACCTTGTGGGAGACCTTCCAACCCTGCATCTTTTGGTACACGGTCGCCACTCCAGAACTTTTCGGCCCCATCGACCATCTGTTCTGCATTCGTCACTAAATGAGAATATCTTATTACCTAATATACTGTGGTTAACTCATCGCGCGTCTAGTTAGCAGACACAGTAGATTTTTAATTGTTTAAGGCCCATGCGCTATCCGCCAAACACGCGAGAGGCTAAATCTCAGCCAGTCAACAAGGTGGTGGAAAAAGGCAGTGACTGTGGTGGCCATTTTATGTTTTTATTATTGTAGGTAGGTAACGGCCCCAATTTACAATATTGTACTTGTAAGAGTCATGGGTTCTAACCTATACAGGCGCTTCACTTTGCGTAATTTATTCCTTATATATAATAGGCACAGATTTAAGGAGTCTGCCCAGTACACCATACCAAACCATGACCGTGCTCGGAATGTCTCAGGCAAAAAAACATTCTTTCTTTGGCGAAACGGTGAGCATAAGGGCTATTACCGAGTATGATAGCCGCACGGGTATGATACTATACAATGTACTGTTTAGACTCCTTAAATCTGTGCCTATTCTACAGCCAATCTGTCTCCCACATAATTCATGTTCATACACTCCTAATTTATTTATTTATTTATTTTATACTGTATTGTATTCACACCACTATATATTAAAAAAAGGAAACTTAACACTAAAACACAAAAAAAGGGTGGCCTTATCGCATGCCGCGATCTCTTCCAGGGAACTTATAATGGTCAGTTGTCTGGACATGATATGGAGCTGTCATTGGTTTGACAAAACCGATATTTAAATGTTAAAAAACCAGTAAATCAGTAATCAAAACCTTTCTCACTTAATAAACATAATTTATTTCATAATCGATACAGGATAGAACATTCAAATTCATGCTAAAATAGATAGTAAAATCAAAATTAACATTTAAATCACTTGCGAGACAGTTCGTCTCGCATTTGTGACAAAATGAGATGTGAAAAAATGTCTTAATGTGACACAAATTATGTCTACTGTCACATTGTGTCAAGAATTGGGGGTTTTAACGTTGATGGGCTTTCTACAATGTGTTATGGAATGTTCTCACGGTTTGGGGAAAATTGGGTCGGTACAATACATAAAGGTTCTGTACGTTGGATGGAGTATTTGTAGAGAATTTTTATCAGGTTTTTGGAAGGAAACTGACCCAAGCTGTCATTCTTTTTTTGTTTTTTCTTGGAAAGAGTCCCTATGATGTCTTTTGTCTTCTGATATTATAAAGACTTTTTTGATATCATCGTTTTAGTTGTCAAAGATGAATCATTAATTATCTAGTAGATGATGGTAGTGACAAAACCCAAAACATTTTGGGAACACATTCATTGTGCGTACAGCTAAAGAGTAAAATTTCCTGCCGTAGTGTGTTTCCTGATAGCTACAAGACTCAAATACCCCCAGGTATTTAAGTCAAGAGTCCATCGTCGTCCACCTCATCGCATACCATCAGGTGTGATAGTGGTCAAACGTGAGCTCAAGCTCTAGTAAGTATCTCCATGAACAACAGTAGATATTACAGTCATAATGTATTTTTTGTACATACTATTATTTTCTTACGTCATACAACTGAATCGGGCTTGTCAAAGGACTCGCTAGGTCAGCCCGAGGACGGTCGGGTCATATGAGTAGACAGTTTATCAGAACTATTGTCAAACCTATTACTTATACAGTAGGCATACACTTTAGTAAAATACCGTGTAATAAATTATAATAATATAAGCCACTTGTGAAATTGGCCAAAATCACAAGTTTACTGAATTTTTATGCTGTGGGATTAGGTCTCCTAAGCAAAGACCTCCCTCCATTCTTTCCACTTTTCTCAGCAGTGCTTCTTCACAATTCGCCAGTAATGGGGGACGCCTTTGCCGGGAATGTTAGTGAATAAAAAAAGTGTGCGGTCCATACACAGAAGTGAAACTTTCCGAAATCGAAGCAGCGACTGCATTTTTGTATTCTATCTTATTCTCTCACCTGCTAAATCCGAAGATGTTTGTCTCTTTTTAGTGTTGGTTTTTCGCCTCATCGAGTTTCAAATCACAAGGATTCTAAAGAAGTTTCACTTCAACTGCCTAGTGACGTATTACAAACTGACTCAATATGCATTGATCTTCTGGAACCACTTGGCGATAGTGTAGTTTTTTACCAGTGAAGGTGATTACCTTCTTTTTTTGTTCTTAATTAGATCAGCACTTAAAGGTAATACAAATAAATAAACAAACATATTTATTTTTTGTTATCAGTTTTGGTCACAAACCGTCATGGCAAAAGTAGGTACCTATGTGTGAACGGGAGGTCTAAAAAGCCGCTTGAAATTAATCATAAATATTTCTTGGGCACAATTTATACAGCGGCAATATAATCACCAGGTAAGATTCTGCTATGAATCTAAGTGAGTATGGTTCAACTATATTGTGTTAATATTTTACTAATCCCCATCCTCATACAAAACTGTGACACGGATGAGTTGGGCTATACGAACTGTGCGCAAGAAATATTATTATTTCTTTAGATGAATCATAATATATCTTGCGCACAACGCGGCCTTTTTATACCAGACAGTATAAATATTTCTGTACCATACACACAACAAAATTATTCTGTACCTATACCAACTTTCCCAGTATTCTTAATTCAAGACAGCAGAGCAACATTCCTGAATCCGATGGCCCAGCATCGCGTCACGTTTGACATAATTAAAACAGATTCCGAATCCAACAAAGACTTACAAAGTCGGGCCCAGGACGCGAGGTCACTAAGATATACTGTTTTATTAAGGTTCCGCATTAAACATTTATGGAAATGTTTTTTTTTATTGGGGCAATTCCGTTACACTATTCCATACTAGTGCAACTCCTGAAAGTCAGAATGGCGTTGATTGAAAAACGCAGAGGCAGTGAAGCTCGACAAGTCCCGGAAAAACGATTAAACTGTCACTGTATAGGACACGATTGTCACGTTCTGCAAGTCGCAAAGGCTTAGATGGGCAGGTCATCTGGAAAGACAGTGAAACCAGAACTTAAAATCATCATCATGGACTCCGCAACAGAAAAGACCCAGAGGAAGACTCATAAAGCGTTGGATGTGTTTACGTCAAAGAAGATTTGAGGAATATAAGCAGGAAAACATCTTGGCGCAGGGATGCCAGAGACAGAGCAAAATGGAAGAAGATATTTGAGGAGGCCAAGACCCACAAAGGGGTGTAGCGCCAGAGTAAATATGTAAGTATTAAAAATATTCAGTATTTAGGTATGCAGCAATTGTTAGATAAGGATGCGCTTGATGTGGCCTCAATTCAATGAACGGACAAAAATAATCTTGCTGTATTCATCTGCCCTTTCAAACGGTGATTTACCTTTGTTTATATTATTGCATTAGAATGGAACCGACCCAACCACTGCTAAAAAAAAACAAGAGAAAATAGTAATTTATTTTCATCATTCATTCCCGATACTTTGCTTTGTCTCTATATGATTATTCTGGACAAGCAAAACAAAAAATCTGGTTACAGTTATCGCTAACGTAACGTAGTAGTTTGTTGACGTAACTCGAAACAAAATGGAGTCGAAGGACGTTCAAGGACGATGTAAGGACACAAGGTTAGGATCGAGGCTTTGTTTGGGTTCCGCATATGTTGAGGCTAAATGAAACGGTAGCACGGCTTTTGTGTATGATTTGCATAATTTTGTTTCCTAAAGGCTGTAACGGAAAGGTGTGGACATATTATAAAAACTGCATCTGCCCGTCGATATGAACCACTTTCTTCAAGAAAACCTGACGAAATTCTAAATTTATTTGTTTACCTCCCATACAAATATTGATCAGCTGATGATAACTTAGTATGAAAAGTTTGTTATTTTTGGGAAAGTTGTTCATTTCCAGGAGCAGAACCGGTTCTTAAAATATGACCACACCTTTCCGTTCACGCTGTAGAGCTTATGTTGCGCTGGACGTATTTTAGGGTTAGTTTTGTAATTGTCATTTGTCTATGTGAGCTTGTAGCTTTTTGTTGTTACTTTCAAATCTACCTTTACTATAAACAGGGTGTAACGGAAAGGTGTGGTCATATTTTAAGATTTGCATCTGCTCATCGATATGAACAACTTTCTTCAAGAAAAGCCGAGGAAATTCTAAAAAATTTTTTTTACCTCCCCGTACAAGTATTGATCAGCTGATGATAAGTTTGTACGGAAAATACATTTTTTTTTTGAGAATTTTCAAATTTTTCTTAGATAAAGTTGTTCATTTTCATGGGCAGAACCGGTTCTTAAAATATGACCACACCTTTCCGTTACACTCTGTAGATGTAAAGTCTGTTCTGAAGTGCCCGAGAGTCGACGGCGCGTAGTGTTCCACGCGCGCCTCAAACAGATGTCACACGTCAGCCATCACTGACGGGGCCCGTCATGGCAGATGCCTGCATGCCAAAAAAAAAATGGTTCACGGATTAATTCGTAACAGAGATACCGCGCCTCAGGGCACTGATTCAGTAAAAGCCTGATACGCCCTCCCGCTCCATCCAGAGCGGGAGAAATCGTTAAAAAAAAGATTGCGTACCTACTTCTGGTACGCAGTTCTAGGTTCCGGCGTGAATGAAAAGAAAACTCGACCGCAATACTTGATATCTTGTATTGTTAGCTAACTTTTACATAACTATAAAATTCACTCGCGCCTATCGGCCGGACATCTGGCCCTCAATCTATCTTACTATCTTATTTAAGTATTTTAAAACACGAATTAGTGTCTTTTTCTTTTATTCCTAACTAGCTGACCCGGTGAACTTCGTACTGCCGTAGAATCAATAAACAAAAAAGCCATTCCATACAAAATGTATGAGAAAATTAATTTATCCTCAATTTTTTTCTTTTTGAAGTTTTCCTATATTTTAATAGTTATTCTGCTATTCGGGGCGGAGACCAATTCAACAAATCAAAGGTCATTGAAATCGGCTCAGCCGTTCTTGAGTTATAAATGGTGTAACTAACCCGACTTTGTTTTATTGATATCGATATACAGGGTGCGAAAAGGCACATCACAAAGCCGTTGACTACGTATACTGTACGTCTAACAAAGAAGCTTTGCGCAAAAATTATTGCTGGGAAACGACTTTTAGGTATGAAAAATAAAACTATTTTTTATTGTGCGCAATGTAACGCGAACCCAGGCAAGTGGAGTTAAACCCCGCCCCTTCGCTCTAAGCCACATAGGTACTTGTCGAATACGTTTGATATTCATTGCGTTTTTGTAACTGCAAATGCGTAATTTCGAAAACAAAAATCAAAAATTCACGTAATGTTTGTTTGGAAAAAAGTTTAATAATAACACTTGTAATTCATTAAGTAAAAAATATAGCGACTTTGAGCTTTTATATCTCCAGAACCAGTGGATTCCCAGGTATGGTCTAGTGGAATCAAATATCCAAATAATGGGTAGAACATGTGGCTTTCGGCTTCGGAAACTGTCTATTTACACTCGATGTAGATGTGCCATGTGTTCCAAACGCTCAAAGGAGGTCCTGATGAAAATGTTTCTACAGTACCTACTATCGTAACCACGGAGTTTTTCCACGTCTCAAAAATGCAGCAGACGACCAAAACGCGCATCAAAATTCACATTTTATCGCGTTTTAGAAATCGAAAGTACGGAACCATTGCGCAAAAGCATCGTATCTCATCCGTATCGTGTTTTGAATGTCCGAACAACCACGAACGAGCCGAAGCCCATTGTTTAGATCCTGATTTATATTCAAATGATGCCACTTCGCCAGAAATTATGAGCTTTTGTTTTAGATTTTTGGAAAGGAAATAGGATTAGGCTGACAACTGGAATCATTCGTTCCTGGAATCTTGAATTTGTTTTTAACGTGACTGATGAATTTCGTACTTACCTTTTTTTACCAATTGAAGTTTCTCCTAAAATAAATAGTAGTAAGACATACAAAATGTTTTTTTCAGATTTGTAGATTTTATGTACTATATACTTTAGGTATAGTGAATTGAATTGAATTGATTGAATTATGAATTATTATCCTGTTTTTTAATTAAATTGAAATGTGTTTAAATTAATTGTTTTATGTATGTATTAAGTATACTTTTGAAATTTTATGATTGGATGTTTTTCAAACATTTTTTTTTTGTAATTTTAAGCATGAAATAAAAGGCTTTCTTATTTTATTTTATTTTTATTAAGTTACTTCTAGGCAGGCATGCTCACATCGGCGTCGACCACATCATTGCTTACCATCATGTGAGATACTGGTCAAGCGCGAGCATATCAAAGTTTAAAAAAAAGTTTGAATGAATGGTTGGATGTTTGTTAGTCAATTACGCCAGAACGACTAAATGGATCTGGATAAAATTTGGCACTGACGCGTGAAACAGCGCGCGCGTGTTTTTTTACGCTGTATAATATTTAGAAGTTTTACTCATTGTTTTCTGCACCGGTTGACGTCATGACGTCGGCGCCGGCTGTCGCTGAAAACCAGCGCTGGGGCTCTGTCTTGCATAGGGTCATAGCACTTAAGCTGAGCGATGGCCGTTTTGCGTGGATGTGACGCATTTTTTTCCCCCAGTTTTTCTTTGTTTTTGTGTTTCTCTGTTTTTTGCGTCATGTTTACCGTATATAAACGTATTTTCTTTCTTTCTTTTTCTTTAAACATGACGCGTGGATCAGTTGCACCATTTTGAAGAGAACTGAATGACCAACACATTCTACAGGGTGTAACGGAAAGGTGTGGTCATATTTTAAGAACTGCATCTGCCCATCGATATGAACAACTTTCTTCAGGAAAATCCGAGGAAATTCTAAAATATTTTTTTTACCTCTCATACAAATATTGATCAGCTGATGATGACTTTGTATGGAAAGACAATTTTTTTTATGGGAATTTTCTAGTTTTTCTTAGAGAAAGTTGTTCATTTCCATGGGCAGAACCGGCTCTTAAAATATGACCACATCTTTCCGTTACACCCTGTATATAGAGTCCCTAATGGTAAGTAGTCACCACCAACTATGGAAATCCACAATACCAGAGTTCGCTGGTGATTTTCTCTATCATGAAAATTTTGATGAGAAGTCAAACATCATATCATATAAACACCTCTCCGCACATACAAAACCGTCACTCACGACATTATAATTAACTATTAACATAATTACAATATGTTCAGCTATTCTGGAGTGACGCACGCACATACTGACAAATCGTGATAATGAAATAGGGCTTCCGTTCCGAACATGATAATTATATCTATTGTTTTAATTCTACATTACATCATTATTTCTACGTTAAATAGAGATGTGTTGGAAGAAGTACAGGGTTAAATTAATTAACTGGAGAAACTTCACAGGTGCTATGTAGGTACCGGGTTACCCAGTAACTGGGATGTGAAGGTCAGATAAGCAGTTGATGCTGCATCTGATAATGCTTCAGCTGTATATAGTTAGATTGTAAGGAGTACTGGAGGAGCTCGTGGCTAAAGTAATAACAGCCGCACGGGTCGATCCATCATGTTAATCATTAGGTTGGTCCATGGATGGGTGACCATCTTTACATACCGAGACTCCTCCGTGCCTCGGTAAGCACGTTAAGCCGTTGGTCTCGGCTGTCAATCATGGATCTTTGACAGTCGTTACGGGTCGTCAGAAGCCAGAAAGTCTGACAACAAGTCTTGCCAAGGGGTATCGTATTACCCAGAAACTTGGTTGTGGAGTTCAGATAGGCCGTCGCTCCATGTAAAATACTGGTATTCAGCTGCATCCGGTTAAGCCGGAAGCCGACTCCAAGATAGTTGGGAAAAGGCTAGGCTGATGATGATTGTTAGACCGTAAGCCAACCACAACATAGTATGGAAAAGGTTAGACAGATTGATTGAATAGGACGTGGGTTAGTCATGAAACGAGCACAAATCCTGACTCCGGGCTGCAACTGAGAAATTCTAGATGGAAAAGCCATAAATTGCCTAACTGGGAAATGAACCTAGCACCTTATGATCCGCATTAACACTTGTGGCGACTTTTTTTTAGATAAATAACGGGGCTAACGGTGATTGCTCCAATAAAGTTCAAGTCTCATGTAATTAATAAGTGACAATTACTATCGCTCGGGTATAATATACTCGTAACAAGACTGCGGGCTGGTATCAAGTTAAATGTAAAGTTAATTTGGACATAAAAATCCAAGTCCATCCGGACTCGGGTCTGGGGTTATCACCCAGAGCGGGAGAAGTCATTGGATGAATTCCAAGCCACACAAAAAAAAAAAATTAAATCCGGAGTTATCACAGGTCAAAGTGTCCCATTTTAGCACAGCTCAAAGTGTCCCATTTTATATAACGGCAACTTCAGGTAAAGACCTAATATTTTAGAAAACTACATCCGTCAACGTCCGTCAGTTAGATTACCAAAAAATATTGGATACGTAGTATTTTTTCTTTTGTCACAAAAAACAATACAGTGCGTTGAAATTTTGCGTAACGTCACGCCATAGTCACTTTTTACCACGAAGTGACTTAACAAGCCTCCACTCCTTAACTACGATGCGTTTTATCTTTGTCATTGTTGTTGTAAAGCCAAAAATACATGTTCAATATTTGAACACACTAACTTCACTTGTACGTATGTAAACAAATTTACAATTTAAATTTGACCCACTTCCCGGTTTCTAATTAAGCTGAAATTTTGCGTACATGTTTAGTTTGGATGACAATGGTTAACTAAGTGACGTCATTCTAAATCAAATATGGTGGAAACCCAAAGATGGCGCACTAGTTATTTTGTATGCTTTGCTCGATCTTAATAATGGCAACCAGTAGACGCGTATAATCACAAGATTATAGGTTCCGTGCCACCGTAGGTACAAACCAACTATGCTACGGAACCCTTCATGCGCGAGTCCGACTCGCACTTGGCCGGATTTTTGGTCTTCCTCTACCTCCTTAGCAATCCACATTCATTCTCAAAACTTTTTTCACGACATGTTCCTTATTCTTGCGCATGAGTATTTAACTCCTCAACGGCCGCGCCTCTTATCGCTTTTTGACATATTTACGACCGGGCTCATAAAAAACAACTTGC
Source organism: Polia nebulosa (assembly GCA_951329385.1). NCBI lineage: Eukaryota > Metazoa > Arthropoda > Insecta > Lepidoptera > Noctuidae > Polia > Polia nebulosa. The sequence continues at coordinate 58,061,578 of OX589587.1, forward strand.
TGAGGTTTCTATTGGAGCGAGGCACTTAAAGTAAACTTTTTTGGGTTGTTGAATAAACAGACCTTAGAATAACATGTAAACAATACTTGTAATTCAAGAGTTGAATTTTATTCAAATTCTGTTATCAACGTATTGTCGGGAATAGTGTGTGTGTGTGTGTATGTGTGGGTAGTTGTTAAAACCACTGTATCAATTTACATGAAATTTTGCATGTTGCACTATGAATAGACAAGTAATAGAGTTGTTGTGTTGGAGTTGTAGAGTCCGATATCATATTTTCCTATTATTCACACTCAAAACTTCAAATTACGAAATCAAAACAACATAACGGCTTTTTAAAATTGCGTTTCTGCGTTTGCGTTGCGTTTTGTGTTGCGTTTTTTTTCTAACACTATGTAATAACTATCTAAGAATGCATGTGAACCATGCCACAGGATATAAGATCTTTAGTTATTTAATAATAGAGGTTTAAGCCGCGTAATCTGGATCGGCATACGGGTATGCCGTCGGGCGTTCAGGTTACGTTATTCAAGAAACATTAGGGGATAGTAAAAAGTAAACACGAAATTCAAAGTTATGGGTGGTTGACCGGTCATCACGCATTTAGACCGTTATCGTTAACCTTTGACGTCCCTTATCATAAACAGTCGTTGCGGGCAGTCAGAAGTTCGGAAGTCAAAACCTCTGTGACCTTAGGGCCGTTTATCGATATCACTAGTTCATTTGATAAGGTGTTAGTAGTTTGGTGGGAGGATTCTGAATGTAACCATTTAATATTATATTCAGAAGTAGCAATGTATTAAAATTGACAAGGCTAGAAAGTTACGTAGACGTGGCCAGTTTCAACGGTGACTAGCCAAGTACGCAGGAGATAGAATAGAATAGAATAGAATAGAATAAACATTTATTCGACACAGACACAACACAACAGCAACAAACAAAAGGTAAAGAAAATAACAGTAGGTACAATAACACAAATTTCAAGTCGTTTGTGGTGCGCGTTTCGACTCACCATTTGATAAGCTTCCTCAAGGAAGACTTTGGCCGGAAAGTATGCTGTATCGGCGTTTCCGCGGCCAGCTACGCTACACCTCGCAGCATAACATGACACCGTCACTTCGTGTGCAGTAGTTTTTATGTTTGTGTTTTTCAATATGTATTAGTTTATTATTTTTTAAGATTATTTTTTGTATTTTATTTATGGGCCGTTGCCTGATAATAAATCATTATTATTATTATTAATTGAAACTGGCCCGGCAATCGAACCCTGGAACTCACGCTCAGCAGTGGCACTTGCGACCACGAGATGACGACTAATACAAAAGTAAGGAAGAAGAAGACATCTAGCGCCGAACCCGAAACCATTGGGATAAGGGCAACAAAATGATTATTCTGAGAAATTGATGTTGGCCTGAATACCGAAGTCATAGGACGACGATTCTAGGATTTTTTCTAATGCTGGGAGACATGGAGGAAACGCAGATGGGAGACATGGAGAGATTTTTATGAGTATATATATTGAGAATTGGGCTCCAGGAACAGAACTTAGATGGCTAGACGACCTAGCACAGACACGTTTGATGGAGACTGACGAGGAGGGACGATAAATAATATCCTACGTATCCTACTATTATAAGTGCGAAAATATGGATGGATTTTTGTTACTCAATCACGCCAGAACGGCTGAACGGATCTGGAAGAAATTTGGCACAGGTATAGATTATAGTCTGGAATAGCACATAGGTTATAATTTATAATGAGGGGAAGTACTAATTCCACGGGGGCAAAGCCTCTGTCAGAAGCTAGTATGCCTATAATGTTCCCATCGCTGGTAAGTAAATAATTTATTTCTTATTCCCAAAATCTGCCCAAATGTCAACGCAATACAAAAATTCAGTCCAACAAATAAATCAGGCATCCTCTCAACTCGAACAAAACTTGGCTGGACACATTTTAATGGTGTTTAATAAAGGAGAGAACAATGCTGAATATTACGAAGCATGCAGTCAACAGCAGCTGAACAATGGTCGAGATTCGTTAGTGATACGTTAGCCAGTACTAGGAGAACTCGAAATGGTGAGTTAGAAACTGGAGCATCATCCTATAAACTGATGACTATCACTACATATTATAAAACAAAATCCGCCGCCGAGTCTGTCTGTTTGTCTGTCTGTTCGCGGTAAACTCAAAAACTACTAATCAGATTTTCATGCGGTTTTCACCAATAGACAGTGTTTCATTAGGAAAGATTAGGTGTATAAGTTGTACCTGTGCAAAGCTGGGGCGGATCGCTAGTAAAACTATAAAAGAAGAGTTAAATATCGTGGACGGGGTAGTCAGAATAGAGGCAGAAGTCGTTTAATTATTGTCGTTTAAAAAAATATTACTAACAAATTAACAATAGACTTTTGAAATGCTTAATTCTTGGAGTAAAAACACAGAACAGAAATTGCGACACCACGCTACCCTTCAAAAGAGGCATAATTGATGTACAAAGGCAAAAAGGTTGCCAGGCTCAAATGGGATTGGGCAGATCGCGTTTTTTGTTTGTACTGTGAACGTTGGGCAAAAATGTCCATACAATGGGTGCCTTAAGATGAACGGCGCCACTAAGGCTGGCCCAAAAAGAGGTGGTCAGATGAACTAGACGCCTACCGTTAGGAAAACCTGGTTCCTGGAAGGACTTGGGACAGGCCTTTACCCAGCAGCCCCGATAACAAAAATGGTAAAAAAGATGTTATAATTTCTTCAACTCGAACGCACTTCTTCGAGTTTCTTTCACTTAGTAACGGGTTATGTGCATACCATTGCTGTTGAACAATACTCTATGGGTCTTTGTTCCAAGCGCTCTATAGCCGAGTATGTACCGTATATGTAGTCGCCCGAAATGGTGTAGCAAGTTTAAGCAAACACTTATAGGGGTGGACAGATCTCCAAGTGTCTATGAACAATTGGTTCGAGTCAATTGTTTGTGAAACCGTTATATTGTTCCGTTAACATAATATTATATAACTAAATAATAGACATTTCTTAACACTGACTATGACAGGTGTTTGAGTCAGAAGCACTATGGCAGACCATCTAAGGTTCTATGATGATTATCGTTGAGAGCAAAATTGTTCGATTCATGTGAATTTGTCTCTTCAGGTAGCCATGTAGATTTATTTAGAGTATCAATATTGTCCAGTAAAATATTGTACTATTTTTTAAGCTATTGCATAGCTTCTATCGCGGGCCCTGAGCGTGGAGACCGAATCCAGGAACTCCGTAACGAAAATAACCTAACACCCCCACTCCGACCGGCACAGCGGTGATACTTTTTAGTTTTGCCATCTATCGATAAATAGTGATGATGATGATGACGATGACGATGACGATGACGATGACGATGACGTTGACGATGACGATGACGATGACGATGACGATGACGATGACGATGACGAGGACGATGACGATGACGATGACGATGACGATGACGATGACGATGACGAGGACGATGACGATGACAATGACGATGACGATGACGATGACGATGGCGATGACGATGACGATGACGATGACGATGACGATGACGATGACGATGACGGGACGATGACGATGACGATGACGATGGCGATGACGATGACGATAATGATGATGATATTTATCTTGTTACACCAAAGAAGTGTAACTTCTTACGTGCGTGTAAAAAGTGTAACTTGAATTAGGTAATATCAAAGAAAAAAAACTGCATACATAAAATAAATAAATAATTATAATTGCATAAGTTGATAAAAAATGCTATGCAATAGCTTTACCGCGGCAGTCTCCGAGTGCCACACGTCTTTTTTTTTATTAGAAATTTATCTGTAGCAGCCTTTTTTTTTGGGTATGGGAAAGCATCCAATGACGTCTCCTGCTCTGTGTCAGACTCTTACTGACTAAAATCCACCCCTATTCCTTCCCTGCCCTGAGTGCCCAGGGCCGCGGTAACTCTGTTTAAAATTTATCCACAACCCCTGGGCAAGCATCGGCCATGACGGGCCCCGTCATGGTTTGCTGACAACTCCCTGAGGCGCGCGTGGAACACTACGCGCCGTCGACTCTCGGGCCTGGTGCTGATCGGACGGCGAGCTACCCACTACTCGCCGTCCGCAGGCCCGGGTACCTGGACAAGCCTGGAGTCTGGCAGTTGGTGGTGTGACACCCCGTGCCTGGAAAAGCACGTAAAAACCGTTAATCCTGCGCCTGATGCCTGACTATGAGAGTAAAGGAAAAGAGAGTGCACCTGTGTTTGCGCACGCACTTGCGCTCTATAATATCTCCTACGTACTTGGCTAATCACCGCACCGTTGAGATTAGCCACCGAGATCAGTTTCTGTCGAGAGGATTATTTTTATTGCCCAGTTGTATTGTGAAGGTCAGATAACCATAATTCCATGAATTGTTGAAATTCAGTCGCATCGAATAGTCTTGCCTAACGTCCAAGATATTGACATGCGCTAAGGAAATTTTATGAGATGAGGTTAATTCTAAACAATGCATGGAATGAAGCTGTTTTGGTGCTCTGTGATTTTGTAGGGGCGGGTAACAGTAATGCTAACAATACTAAATGCAATATACAGTTTAGCGGCCAGTCGTCTTCACGGCGCCATAGCAATAACTTGTGTTCTGTCTAGATTAAGGCGCAGTTCTATGCCAATGACCTTGAGTGGTTAGCTTGCATGTTCTGTGCTGAGCTCAAGCGACGCGTCGTACAAGTTACGTCCACCTTGCACTAAGACTCGCCCATCAAGGAGCGCTGTCGCAAATTAGACGCATTATTCATATATTATATCTAAAAAAACAAGTATTATACTAAAACCCGTATACTAAAAGATAAATAATTAAATTATCTTTAAAATGGTGAAGGTTTCACAAAAATACGTTTAATGATTTTTGCGTGATTCTCAATTTATATCCGCATTAGACATAACTTAACAAATAAATTAAACTACCTTCGTTATAAAAAATATAATTTTAAATATTCACATATCAAGTTACGAAGAAATTAGTCTAAAGTATATTTCTATATTTTTATCCATATTTTTTTTTAAGAAATACGACTAGTAGTTTAGACGTGAAGTTCAATTTAAAATCATTAGAAGTCGTGTTATTGCGCCTTAAGTAAGAAGCGTTACTGTGCTTATTATTCATTGTCTTTATCAGTCAGTAGACCGTATACTGGCCTCTGGAATTTTATTTACAACTTTATACAACCACTACATAAAGGTCGAACGAATTTCAAACATTTCAGACTTTGTTAACCGTTAATAACCTACTGATAGACTGCCATTTTGTCTAGAGCCCCTTGTATTAGTTCATTGTAAGACCTAACTTTTTAAAACGGTAAAAGGATAATATAGCCCAGCATAATCAACATTTTAACGTTCCCACTGCTGGGGAAAAGGCCTCCTCTCTGTGAGGGGATGTGGGTCATCAAACACGTGGGCCCAATGCGGGTTGGGGATGCCACATGTCTTCGAAGTATTGGTGGAAACCGGCTTTTCATAGAGACATGTCGTCCTCACGATATTTTCCGTCACCGTTTTGACAGCAGTAGTGGCGGCTGCCTGGGTCCGAACCCCCAACCTGCAACTTTTAAGGCGCAGTTATACGACTTCTTATGATTTTTAATTGAACATCACGTCTAAACTAAACAGGATGTAACGGAAAGGTGTGGTCATATTTTAAGAACTGCATCTGGCCATCGATATGAACAACTGTATTCAAGAAAAAGTGAGAAAATTCTCAAAATTTTTTTTTACCCCCCATACAAATATTGATCAGCTGATGATCACTTTGTGTGCAAAGTCCAATTTTTTTTTGGGATTTTTTTATTTTTTCTTAGAGAAAGTTGTTCATTTCCATGGGCAGAACCGGATCTTAAAATATGACCACACTTTTCCGTTACACCCTGTATACATAATTGTTATTCTAAACCTTCCTTTGTATTTTGATAGGTGAAAATTTAAAGTATAATACCTGTTATTTTATGTATAATAAATTAATAATGCGTTTAATTTCGGACAGCGCTTCTTGATGGGCGAGTCCTATTACTGGGTGAACGTACTTACGACGCGTTACGTGAGCTCAGCACAGAACACGCAAACCAACCACTCAAAGTCGTTGGCAGTTAATAGCGCCTTAAGTCGCGACCGTTACCACTAGGCTATCATTGCTAAACACAAGACTTCGTACCTAATGCTTCGATAAAACAAGACCATGTATCGACAAAAATAAAGAATGTAGCACATTTATTTTTTTGTGCTTATCAAAGGTTTCAAGGACAGTTTGTGAGTAAGTATATTATTATCTTAATGGCACTTCAATGTAGACACTGTCTATATCTGAAACGAGTTTTTAAATGGTTACTGGGTCACTGTTATTTTGTAAGTAATAAGAATTTGTGTCAGCAAATACATAAATGTCTTTGGAAATAAGTGGGACTGACTTTTGGAAGTAATTTAATTAATGTAAGTTAGACTTAATAACTACGAATAAGTAATAAGTACTTATTCGTAGCTTAATAAATAATGTTTAATTCGAGATAATTTTCAAATTTGGAACCTTAGGCTATGAAAGGTTATAGACGGAGTGTCAAAATCCAGCAATCTGAAGTAGGTACCAGAATGAGAAGCCGGCTTGTATCTACACGCGAAAAAAACTCACCTATACAAAATGAGAAGCCGATACGTCATCGTTACGTTCGTCAAGGTCACTCACATATTTTAACGATCCTGCTTCATTTAATGTCCAATGACGTTCCGACTATAACCTTTCATAGTCTAAGTTTGGAACAATAAACTCAATGTCAAACCAGACAAAATTTTAATTTCTTTGTAACCTGTACTTTTTAACCGACTTCATAAAAAGAGGAGGTTCTATGTTCGACTGCATGTATGTTTTTTTATTTATGTCCACCGATTTCTCTGTCAGGTGTGAACCGATTTTCAAAATTCTTTTTTATCCTAAAGAATATACTCCCGAGGTGGTTCCATTTAAATTTTATTGAAATTGTTTCAGTGCTTTTTGAAAAACAAAACAAAAACAAAAAATACGTATACGTATTATGACGTTTTGGTTTTCTCCAATTACGAGTATGTTGAAATTCCACGTTCCATTTTATTGGGGTTTTTAGTTCTGGGGTATAACAACTAAAAAGTGAAAAATAAAAAACTTAACTTCCAAAAAAGAAAATACACCAAAAATTTAAAAAAAATAACTGTAATTTCGGAAGTCGGTGGCAAAAAAAGAAGAAATAAAATACAAACACCGACTTCCGAAATTAAAGTATTTTTTTTTTGTATTAGTATTTTGCTTTTGATGGAAGTCGGTTGTTTTTTTTTGTAAAAAAGTTTTTTTTCATGACCTTTTTAATAGGCAACACATCGTTACTTAAATATCAACTTAAAATACACAACACTAAAGTCTAAAACTATTTGATAATGGATTAAAATTATCTCTTTATTATTAATAAAATATTATAATTTAAAAAAAACTGAGAAGCACGCTTTTTCGTATTTTTCTCAAAAAATCTTTTTATTTAATACCTATATCATGAAAATGTGAGTCCGCAATATTGCATTTAGAATGACGTCTCTTAGCTAACCATGCATTATAATCAAAACTTAACATGTAAGTATGCAAAATATCAGCGCAACCGGATACCGCAGTAAGTGGGACTTGTAACTTCTAAGATTTTCTACATCAATGTCTGAAACGAATAAAAGAGTGTTAAAAATGCCTTTGGTTCTTCACACACAGTTATTAAGTCACCAGGCCAGACTGTCCCAAACTGGTTGCAACCAGTCTGCTCTCGAGAATTTTTTTCACCCAGTCGGTAACGGTTGGTATTGACCGCGTTTTTACAGACAAGGTTAGCAGTTCGATGTACAAGGACAGATACGTTGTTAAGAGAAACTGATCGAATGTTATGTACCTACCTATTTTTGTGCTTTTTAAAGTTTAAAAAAAACTTGTAAGCACCTAATTAGCCTATCATAAAACTCGACTGCAAAAATATACCTACCTACTTAGGTCGCTACCATCAGGTGAGATAGTTGTCAAACGTGTGAAGATCGAGCAAAAAAACACGTTTCTAGTACTTAGGGGCTAACAACCCCTATAATTTTTAATTTATTTTTATTATTTGTTGAAACCGGCAACCGAAATACACATTCTGTTTAAATTTCAACTGTCTATCTATTACGGATCATGAGATACAGCCTGCTGACAGACAGACGGCCAGCGAAGTCTTAGTAATAGGGTCCCATTGCTTACCCTTTGGGTACGGAACCCTAAAAGCGATTCTTATCTTGGTATGCCACATCTTTACCATAAATTAGAAAATAGCTATGACACTCTTATAAAATCCTGCTACACTAGTCATCACCATCTAATGTGACCTACGGCCCTTCTTTAAAAACCTCCTTTAGTAAAAACAAAAGATATTTTGAATAAGACCTCTGTATCGAAGGTCGAGCCTATTGCCAACAACTGATGCCAACCATTCAGTCATCGCAAATTGGATGCTTCCTAAGGAAATGAGGCCTTATTGGTATGCGTAACATGATGTCCGTCCAGTTGAACATTGTAATGTAATACCAAAAGACGTCTCGCTTTCGTCTAATATCCTAGTACTTTCATGATTATCTTGTTAAGTATCAGTGACATAATACAATTAAGTGTTGGGTTCATCGTTGAGTGTAGTTTGCTTTTATGTTATGAGTTCCTGGTAGAGGCGTTTGTATATATTTCGTTCTACGGTCGTTCAAAATGTGGTATTACCTATCGTTAACTAGGTGACCCGGCAAACTTCGTTCCACCTCAGAATCAATAAATGTTGTGTTAACTTGAAATATCATCAAAAGTCGTTCCAACCAAAAAGTATGAAAAATTATTTTCCTCCGTATTTTTTTTATGACTTTTCGATGTTTAAACTGTTCGGGGCGGAGACATATCCAATAAATCAAAGACTATTAAAATCGGTAGACCGATTTTGAGTTTTAAATGGTGTACCTAACTAACCCGACTTTGTTTTCTATGTACGAGTACCTACCTACATTATTATGTATAATCGTAGATATAGAGAAGAGATACGCTTCTGCCTACCCCTTGTGGCGTAGTGCTTTGTCATGGTGTTTATTTACTTTATAATTATCAACTTTGACTGATGAGACATCGTTCTTATTGGATAAATTTTTCTACGAAAAGTTAAAAATGTACCAGTTTTCCTGAAGGCACATTTCATTGAATGAACGTTTATAATAATAATTATTAGAATAATTATATAATTAGAATATTGGGTGCCTAATATTGTAAAACAATTAAACTGTAAAAGGTGTAATGTAAGTATTTTTAAATATGTCAGAAGTTATTTTAACTAAATTTACAGTAATAACTATACACAAACACCATATAAAAAAGGAGGTCAAATTTTCTACATCAGTGGGGTTGAGGACCAATATTCCTCCGTGTTACATGAGAGACACCTCATTGAGGAACTCTTTCAACTCAGTCACAAGGACTTCAATATCGGCACGAGGCCTTCACCGGACGACGATTCGCCGTATTCAATGCCGCAAGGGCTAGACCGCACATGGGGCTCCACTCGACTGGGGGGGGTCGAGACTTATCCACAATAGCTTCACGACCAGAGCTTATTGCTTCAACACCAGGGTTAGGCTTAGAACAGCCCTACCCCTGACAACTGTCTTACTGTGTAGAAACGGACCTCCCGCTAGTTACACGCGAAATAACGTACCGGTGCTAATCGACTAGAAAACTTTGATAGCGCGATGTAGGATTATTTCAATTTCCGACCAAACTATTCATAAATATCAACATATTTTTTTATTTTTATTAACTAGAATCTATATAGATTCTTTTGGCAGCATGCAAAGTTATAAATATGTAAGTTTTAAGAATAATTTTATGAGGGACAGGGATGGGCATATACGGTTTGCCCCGATTGCGAGAAGGATAGCAAACCAAACACGAAAAGAGTGAATAACTCGCTATTGTGCTGCCATCTCTTATCAGACTGTGTAACTACGCATCCCTGTAGTGACCTATAAAAAATATACTTACAGTAAAAATATTTTTCTAGATACACATCATAAATAACATATTTTCATGAAATTAATATATTTTTTGTGAACAAATATATGCTTTTTAAATAAAATAATTAACTAAAATAAATATGTTGTCACAATATTTCATTAATTCATATTAGAAACAAATATACTCGTTTATTTACACTTTTTCCTTACTTACTAATACAAAAGAATTACAATAAGTATTTCTTTTGTAATCTTGATCATTGTTACAGTGACAAAGTGAGGTAGGCAGAACTCAGGGGTCAAGTGACCGCGTTCGGAACTTTATACGTACCTATTTGATAACAATATATTGATAAGATTAAACGTTATCAATGCAAATTAGGACGTTGATATCTAAATAACTAGGTAATGCAAAATACTTATAGGCCGTTCGATACATTTTTTTAGAACATACAACTTCAATTTTTTTTTGACACTGTCGTAATTTTTGGCAAACAGAAGCTTTTCATTATTGAGCCAACCATGAGCCAACCCATAAAATATAGTTTATTAGGAATCCTGAAGGCACTGAATGAATTAAGAGTATCAAAGTTGATGATAATAAAATAATTGATTTGATTTTTTTAGTAGCCGACTGACTCAGAAGGAGGGTAATTTTTTTCGAGAGTACGCATGTAAGTATGTATGTATGTATGTCTGTTTCTTTAGCACGCGCTGTAGCCTAAACGGATTGATGGATTTTAACAAATTATCTATAGATCTTATTATCATTAGATTGGTCTTGACCGCTGAAGTGACACAGGCAATATGAATTTTGAAAACAAAATCAATGAAAATGGCGACTGCCATTAGGTTAATGTAATCGTATTGTTTTACTAAGTCATGTGGGATATCAAAATAAAGAGCTCGAAAAGACGTTTCACAAAAATGTAGGAAATAAAAATATTGAAAATTTTCTAAAAGCCCGGCTGATAAAAAGCTACTTAGGTACTAAGAAGTTTCAAACAAGTCACTTTTCAAGCAGTCTGATGCAGATGGTGGCATAAAATCTGTGAATGAACTCAAAAAAATCCACCAACTACATCAGATTGCTTGAAAAGTGACTTGTTTGGAACTTTTTAGTTGTTTTTTTAACAGTCGGGTTTTTTTTTTTGTAAACTTATTTACTTGTATACTTACTCAGTTTTATGAGGTACGCTTTGTTTCCTACTATCGCACAGGGACCATGCATTTTTCTATCATAAAAAAGGCCTACATTATAGCCCACGTGTGGTTTTTGCTCTAGTGTGTAACGTGCTGAATAAATATTTTGTACTTTCTTTTTTTCTACTATCAGTGGATAAAAACGTAGGTACGTTTTTTATATTTTCTTTCATTGATATAAGTATTACCGAAGATCACTTTTACAAATATCCTTTCACTTTTTTCTTTTCTTTTAAAAAAAAAAACGTCCCCACACAATAATAATACTTTTAGGTGCATTCAAAAACATCAGAAGTTAACTCACATACACAAGACACCCAGACCCGAAACAACTATCTATTCTTGTTCCGTGCGGGAAACGAACCCGCGACACGCTAAGCGGCAGCCAATCGCCCAACCATTTTCGAACCGTGCCGACTTACGCGTCGTAGGTCCTGAGTTCGAAACTCGGGCAAGTACAAACTTTTTGTAAGCTCATGACATTGTGCCAGTTAGCTGAGAACTTGCGTGGCGACTGACTGCATACGGTTTTTATTTTTAGGGGAGAAGTTTTAAATAAAATACATCTGAATTAAAAAAATATTTTAAAGTTAGATTCGCAAAACAAAATTTTTGATGGGGTTTGGGAGTCAAATCGTCTACTACAGTGGGTTGGAGGAACAATTCCTCCTGCACATGCCCCAACATAGGAGACTTTTCACATTTCGACTGATCAAGTCTTTACACATTTGCCACGAATGGCTACACATTCTCCATTAGGGAGACTCATCTCGAGGTGCAGCTTAGCTACATTTATTAAAGTCACTCAATAAGTTGTAGATTAGATCTATCTAATCTACAACGTATTGATTCAAGATGAGGTGGTTAAAAACAGCCACCGCTGTCTTACTGAGTAGACACGAACTCCCACGAGAGTCAAACAAAATATTGTATCTACTGGTGTTTCGGGACTTGAAAATTTTGCTTGCGCGATGCAGGATTATATTGTTCTCGGTGTTAGGAAGGGTCTGTTTTTTTTTTAAGATTCTGTTTTTGTGAGATTGTTGCAGTTTTGACGAATCGTGCAAACTAGGCACCGCTACAAGAATAAAAAAAAACAGGTAAGTACAATTTTATTAACACAATGAACAATTTCAATTAATTTTGTTGTTTATTCTTAGGTTTAAGAATCGATAATTGATTTATTACATGAAGTACAAAGATTTAAACAATATTTTAACCTCGTGTCTCGGAAGGAGTGTCATGTTTTGAACTGTGCTTGTTTATGGCTGTATCCACCAAGTAATAACAAAGTACACCTACATTTGCTTCCCGGTTTTGTATTGTGGATTAGAAGTTAAGAACCTGTCAAACTGGTGGACATCCCATCCATGGGCATGGGAAAATGTTTCGAGAACACATTCATTGTGCGTGCAGCTAAGGAGAGACCAATCCCTGCCGGAGTCTGTGTTTCCTGAAAACTATAACCTAGGGGTTATTAAGTCAAGAGGAACTAGGTTACTTATAAGCCAGCGTGCTTGGTCGTCGACCACGTCGTCCCTTACCACCATACCAGCGAGCGAGCAAATCAATGATAAAAAAAAATACTCTACTTTAGTGCTATAAAGTTTTTATTTAGGTAAATAGCATTTATTAATTTAAATAAGGAAAATAAAGAGATATTAGTATTTCCAAAGAACACTTTTAACAAAAAAATACTTAGGTAGGAAGCAATCAACGTCACATCCTTATATTACCTGGTATAGGTACCTTAAGGCCCTACTACTGGCCAAGTGGCGCCCTCATTGAATAATAAATCGTAGCATAGCATAGTAAGCAAAAGTACCAAAACGGGCGTTTTTGACACTATTGCTTACTACTTTGGATACGAAACATTTTGGGTCCTGTTTTACGACTTTTACTAACCTTAAGGGTCTACTACCCGCCAAGTGGCGCCCTCATTGAATAAAAAATCGTAGCATAGCATAGAAAATAAATATTATAGAATCCTACGTCACGTTTGTTACAAAGAGGATAAAGTATTTTTAAGTTGTTAAAACAGGGCTCAAAATGTTTCGTATCCAAAGTAGTAGGTAAAAGTGTCAGAAACGGCCGTTTTTGGTACTTTTGCCTACTACTTTGGATACGACACATTCTGAGACCTGGTTTAACAACGTAACATCCCATTTAGCAACTTGTCTCACACAGCTGATGAGTATCTAATCGTTCTCACTTACACACACTTCTGGCGCTGACATAACTACTCGTAAAACTAATTGTTATTTTTGGGGTTCCATACCTCAAAATAACTTTTATGGGATCACTTCGTTGCCCGTCTGTCTCTGACAATTTCTTTTCATCAGGAAGGCGTGAGGTATCAAATTATCACGAAATTAACAACAAATACTCAGGGCTGCAAACCTTTGGAGCTGTGAAAAAATAAAACTTGTAAGTCAACACAATCAGAAAGTACGGCCATTTTTGGCGCATATTTGGACACTCCCAAGGGAATTAAAACCGGGTATTTACCGTTAACCTAAAATCATGAAACTTGGCAAGAAGCAATGTTTTATAGCACAAGTAACGAGAAAAATCCGAAAAGCGTAGTAGTTCACATTTTTTTTGTGATTATAAACTTATTTGCCGTTGGTGAACTGACCGCGACATATTATGTCGATGTATAGGGACAACAGTTTTCCAACGGTGAAGTTAAGTGTGTCCTTCAATCTCGCTTAAAGTTACAAGTTTGTACGGAACCCTCGATGCTTGAGTCCGACTCGCATTTGACTGGTTATTGACTGACTTAAAAAAAAGGAGGTTATCAATCCGGATGTTTGTATTTTTTTTTATGTATGTTCGGGCATAACTCCGTCATATACTGACGGATTTACAACTTTTTTTTTGTTCGCAAGAGGTTTGTTCCGAAATAGGCCCATTTAAATTTCATACAAATCTGATGATGGGTTTCGGAGACAGACAACGGCACTCTTCAAAAATTGACAGCAGATCAACCATGATTGCTGCTATCGTGTCTATGAACTGTTCACACAGTTTAATGGGAAACCACAACTAAAAAGTGAAAAAAAACTTTAAAACAAAAAATAGAACCGACTTCCAAAAAAAGTAGAAAATAACTTAAATTTTGGAAATCGGTGTCAAAAAACGAAGACACAAAACCGGGAACACTCTACTTTTTTTGGAAGTCGGTTCTATTTTTTTGTAAAAAAGTTTTTTATTAATTATCTCTTTAATTTATTAATCTTAATTAAACACGTTTGCGGTTTCGTTTTCAACGTTGTCTTCACATCAATGTGATAGTGAATCTCTTGTTTCTATTTTGTTTAAGAAAAGCAAAGTAGATACCAGGTATTTCAATAGTAACCTGTCGTACGCACAATTAGCAGACACAATAGATCTTAATTGTTATCTGCACACTTTTTTTTCGACGATGATAAGAAAATCCAAACTTAATGGCATTGAATTGTTGCAGAAATGTTACGTGACCAATTTCAAATAATTATGAATTTGTATCCGACTGGCCTAGAAAGAGGGTAATGTTTTCGGGACTAGAAATTTTACAGCTCCAAGGGGTAGCAGACTTGAGTAACTGATGTTAATTTCAACTTGATACCACTCCGCGTTTCTGAGAAAAAAGGTCTTGACAGAGAGAAGGACAACGATCTGATCTCAAAAAGGTTCATTTGAGGTAAGTAACCCTAAAAATAACTAAACAGAAGTGTGTGTGTGAAGGAGAATGGGTCAAAATTTAGTATCGTTTGGCAGGAGGAGGGAAATTTCGCGAAACTGCTCGGCAAATGTTCACTCATCGTGATCGCCGCCATTTATTCACGGGTCATCATCATCATCGTCATCAGCCTTAAAAATG
The DNA here is from genome assembly GCA_951329385.1 of Polia nebulosa. NCBI lineage: Eukaryota > Metazoa > Arthropoda > Insecta > Lepidoptera > Noctuidae > Polia > Polia nebulosa. Next base: position 58,076,728 of record OX589587.1, read on the forward strand.
TCCCCACTGCTGAGGCACAGGCCTCCTCTCTGTGAGAAGGTGTCGGCCGTAACCCACCACGCGGGCCTAATGCGGGTTGGTGGATCACATGTCTTCGAATTTTTGGTTCTAGGACATTCCGATTTCTTCACGATGTTTACCTTCACCGTTTTGAGAGCAATGGTGATGAAATAATTTACGAAAAGTAAATCACCTGCCTGGATTTGAACTCACGACCTACAACTTGTAAGTCGCGGCCGATACCACTTGGCCACCACTGTGCCACCACTGCACATACACAGATATTTTGTCATAATTGATTCAGAGTGGTAGGATTGTTGCTGTGTACCTCTGATTTAAGATAACCCTACAAGATTATAGATTATAGATATTGGTGTCAGTCAGGACGGGTCTACGTGGGGGCTAGTTTTATCTCACCTCGTCTAAATATCAATTTTCCAGGAAAAAGTTCACGAACAACCGGTATAAACAATTTTACGTGTGAGACGTTGGTCTATCCAGCTGGAATCACGTGTTATTATTAAAGCCAACAAAGTCTTGTAAAGCTGGAGTGATATAGTGGTTAATCATCTCCACATATCGATCTGCATGAACAGTTACTGTACGACCTCATTGATCAGCGAAAAGTGTGCCGACATCGCGGCCCAAACAGTGAGTACAGGTGAATAAAGGATTTTTCAAGTTTATGTCTTGGATTCATAGGACTCCAATAGCAGAATTTTTTTTTAACATGGCCATTAAGGTGGAAATGTGGCTCATCCGAGAACAAAATGTTATTAAAGGACGCAAATCGATCAAATATTTGGTTTAGCAAAGGTAAGCCTTTCAACGGCATCTGTGGGTTTTAACTCTTGAACCAACAGAGCGACTGAGCGGGGTTAGCACTATAAATCCATTTTAGTCTTTGGACATTTTAGCAGACCAAAATCTTGTTACTGTCGATACCACAATGAAGAATAAAATGAATGTAAATAGTTCATTTGAAGTGATATTATGTTGACCGAATTGAAATAGATTTTTTTTCTGGTAGTTTTTTTTTTAGCCGTGCCAGCTAGGCACCGGCCTAGCTGGCACGGTCCTTCAAAACTGCAACAAGCTCACAAAAAAAGGGATCTTCAAAAAAAAAATGTCCGTTCCTAACACCGAGGACAATAGCGTCCTGAATCGCGCAAGTAAAGTTTTCAAGCCCCGAAACGCCAGTACAATATTTCGCTTGACTCTCGTGGGAGTCCGTGTCTACTCAGTAAGACAGTAGTGGGCTGTTCCATAACCACCTCATCTTTAATCAATACGTTGTAGATTAGAATAGGTTTAATCTACAACGTATTGAGTGACTTTAATAAATGCAGCTAAGCTGCTGCCCGAGATGAGTCTCCCTAATGGGGAATGAGTAGCCATTCGTGGCAAACGTGTAAAGACTTGATCAGTCGAAATGTGAAAAGTCCTCTACGTTGAGGCATGTGCAGGAGGAATTGTCCCTCCAACCCACTGTAGTAGACGATTTGACTCCCAAACCCACCAAAAAATTTTGTTTTGAGAATTTTACTTCTTAATATTTTTTAATCTAGGTGCAAAAAATCTTCCCCAAAAATAATTAGTTTATGTAGTACGTCGCCACGCAATTTCTCAGCTAACTGGCACTAAGCAATGTCATGAGCTTACAAAAAGTTTGTGCTTGCCTGAGTTTCGAACTCAGGACCTACGACGCGTAAGTCAGCACGGTTGGCGCAGTGGTTGGGCGATTGGCTGCTGCGCTTTGTGTCTTGGGTTCGATTCCCGCACGGTACAAATATTTGTAAGGCCACATTTGTAAGAACAAATTGTTTAAGGTTGATGGTTGTTCCGGGTCTGGGTGTCCTGTGCATGTGAGTTTACATGTTTGTGAAAGAACCCACGATTTAGGAGTAATTCCATGTTTTAATCCAGGTTATAATCTATCTGTGTAAAAATTTCATTGAAATCAGTCGTTTTTGCATGATTGATTGGCAAGCATACAAACTTTCGCATTTATAGTATTAGTAGAATTGGCTCCCGCTTGACCACTATCTCACGTGATGGTAAGCGACGATGAGTACCGCTTGCACAGAAGTCATCATCATTCTCCTGCCCTTATCCCAATTTATTTGGGGTCGGCGCAACATGTCTTTTTCTTCCATACTCCTCTATTAGTCGTCATCACTGTAGTCACCCCTTTTTTACCCATATCCTCTTTCACACAGTCCAACCATCGTTTCTTTGGCCTTCCCCTACTCTTATAGCCATCCACATCCATACACAAGACTTTCCTCACGACGTTTTCTTCATTCCTCCGCATCACATGCCCATACCACGACAACCGATTTCCACACAACTTTTCAGTCAGCGGTGCCACTTTCAGACTTCCTCTTATATACTCATTCCTAATTCTATCCATGCGCGTAACACCACACACCGCTTGCACAGAAGTAACCTCAAGTATTTAGAGACCCCAAGGTTGTAGCTATTAGGATACACTGACTTCGGCACGGAAGTCCATTCCTTAGCACAATTAGTGTATTCCCAAACCGTTTTGTGCGGGGATTGATGTCCACCACTTTGACAGGTTCTTAACTTCATCTCTTCAATTTAGAAACGGGGAGTAAATTAAAGTGTAGTTTGTTATTCCTTGGTGGATACAGTCATCGAGAATAAAATACATGTGTTCAAAACATTACCCTCCTTTCTGCCAGGATCACGGCCCTGGCACAGGCAACTGAAGGAACACGAGTGGATTTTAGTCAGTAAGAGTCTGACACGCCCTCCCGCTCCACCCAGAGTGGAAGAAGTTATTTGATCATTTCATACTAGGGATGTAACGGAGGTGGATTTACCGGAGCCGATGTCGGAATCGGAGTTTCTAAATTAAATTAATTTATTTATTTTTAAATTAAATTTTTAAATTTGAATTGTCGGAACCGGAATCGGAATCGAAGTCGGAGGCGGAGCCCGAGGCAGAAGAGAGATGTGTTTTAATTAATTATAATTAACACTCAATAAAAACACTGTTTAATTTCATGCGCGAACGTACAAAATGTGTAATAGTAATCAGGACTGGGCGCGACAAGCATAAACATGATCATACGCGCTGGTAGCAGCCGGCCGTACTGCCTGTGAGATTCAACTTCCGATTTAAAAGTGTCGGAACCGAAGTCGTAATGGAAAGTTCTATCTTATCGGAATTGGAATCGAATCTCCGTAACATCCCTATTTCATACCCTATACAAAAATATCCTCTTCTTTCTGAAACAAGTGGTTAAAAACATTTATGAATCTTGTATTCCATGGGTAAAGTACTGCGTTATAGATTCAGAAGGTATATGTACGCACAGTATTTACATTCCCTATACTATTTCCTTATCAAAAATAACATTTACCGTCGGTTTTGCCACCACCTATTCTAGTCCTTATTGTCTTAACAGTAAGATCCATAAAAACATAATATATTATAATAATAATATTAATAATAATATTCCACAATAATATTCCACAACTATCACACAACGCCATCTAGTCCCAAGCTAAGCAGAGCTTGTGTTATGGGTACTAGACAACTGATAAACATACTTACATATTTCTAAATACATACATATTATAGATAAATTACACCCAGACACAGAACAAATGATCATGCTCATTACACAAACATTTGTCCTGGGTGGGAATCGAACCCACGACCTCCGGCATAGCAGTCAGGGTCACTAACCACTAGACCAACAGGCCAGTCAATATATATTACTATAATGGGATATTGTTGGTTGTATTGTAATAAATTGTGTATTTTTCCTGTTTTTATTATGTTTTGTGAATGAAAACATAATACGAGTATGTTCGAAATATTAATAAATCTAGAAGAGCTCAAAACTATTTGGTTCTTCAATAATGAAAGAAGTTGGCTTGCAACTAGAAAATATTTTTTTAGGGTTCCGTATTCAACAAGAAACCCTTATAGTTTGGCCATGTCCGTCTGTCCGTCCATCCGCAGCTTAACTCAGAGACTATTAGTACTAGAAAACTATAATTTGGCATAGATATACATATTAGTCACGCTGACAAAGTGGTAAAATAAAACCAAGAAAAAAAATATTTTTAGGGTACCTCCTGTACAAGTAAAGTGGGGATGTTTTTTTTTCTCTCATGGTGTGGGTGTCGTGGGATATGCCATTCAAAAATATTACGGGTCTGTGAAAACCATTTTCAGGGATCCGTTTGTGTAAAATTAAGCTTTACATTACAAAATTGTTTATAGAGTCAAGCTCCCTGCCAGCTAAATGTTTGCTTTTGGATAAATGTGAAAAAATTTACGACTTTAGTATATAGAACGAAATTAAAAGGAAAAATATGAAGGTTAAGTTAGCTCTGTTAGTTTTATAGTTAGACAACCTATAAAATGTTTTTACTTGTTAAATTTCGTGCAAAATACAAAATCCTTGGAAAAAGAACTACTTAGGCGACGTACGGTCTACGGTACGGTCTTGCGCGTGGCCCGACACGCACTTGGAAGATTTCTTTTTCGTTTAGTTTTTATTTGCAATTTCAGAACGAGAAAATGTTGTTTAATTGGACTTTCGGTATTTTTGTTAGCCATTATATTTTTGCTTTTACTAATTGGTAAACTTGTGTTTGACCTATCTCAATATATATATAGGCTCGTACTTGACCATAATCTCACCTGATGGTAAGCAATAATATGGTTGACGATGGAGCTCGCTTGCCTAGAAGTAATCTTGAATTACGTCAAAAACGTAACATGTAGGTACAAAAAAGCACAAGTCTTGCAACACAGATTTCTGCCGTAATAAGTTGTGAAATTGAATGTAAACCAAATCGGCTAATTCAGTATCTTCCTATATAGGGGAGCAGCTCTCTAACCACTTTGTCACAAATTGATACCTTGTTATTTAGCTAACAACATTTTTAACCGACGTCGAAAAAGAAGGTTCTATGTTCGACTGTGTGTATTTTTTTTTTTTTTGTATTTCCACCAATTTCTCCGTCAGTTGTGGACCGATTTTCAAAATTCTTTTTTTAACCGAGAGAATATACTCCCATATAAATTTAATCGAAATTTCTTCAGCGCTTTTTGAAAAACTGAACAAAACCGAAAAATACGTATAGGTACCTCGATGACGTTTTGGTTTTCTCCAGTTACGAGTATGTTTAAATTCCACGTTCCATTTTATTGGGGTTTTTAGTTCTGGGGTAACTAGAAAGTGAAAAATATTTTTTTTTCACAAAAAAAAACAACCGACTGCCGAAAAAGAAAACGTAATACACTAAAAATTTAAAAATAACTTTATTTTCGGAAGTCGGTGTCATGAAACGAAGAAATAAAATGCTGCCGAAATTAAAGTTATTTTTTTACTTTTAGTGTATTTTATTTTTTGGAAGTCGGTTGTTTTTTTTTTGTAAAAAAGTTTTTTAAGTCCGGTGATGGAACTGCCTTGGCGGAATTCAACTATTAAATTTCGACGCATACTCTCTTAAATTTAACCGACAGAATAGAATATTGGTTAATATTCTAGCAACTCGGCTTCGATGCTCAAGACTTGGAGCCTCGACTCGATGAGTGCAACATTGCCAGTGATCCTATTGGCTCGTTTCTCAATTAATTCAAGTGCATCAAGCTGGTATATGGCACACGATGATGTAGGTATGCGACGAAGGAACATAGCGATTGTCGAAATGCCAAAATGTAAGAAACTGACCACGTGACATTTCGGTAAAGCCGAATAATACCGTACACTTTGAGCTTTATGGGAATTGTTAATGCTAATAGAAAGTCACTTTGTCCAGAGCTGTCATTCTGCCCATATTCTAAGTCATCTGCTCCAAATCGACTCCGTCGCGTACTAATATCAAATTGACAGTTATTTATTTTCATTGATCGCTGGTTTTCTCATTATTCATCTTCCGGCAAGGCTGGCGCAGTGGTTAAGCGATTGGCTGCAGCGCTGCGTGTCTCGGGTTTGATTCCCGCACGGATCTAATATTTATGGCCTACAGATAGTTGTTCCGAGTCTGGGTGTCTTGTGTTTTTTACATATTTGTGAACGCACTCACGATACAGGAGCAATTTCTAGTGCGTTGCAACGTTTTTTTTTAAATATTATGGCTACTGTCTAGTGGATATACTTCAAACTGAATTGAAATATGAGCCAAACTCTGAACTTAATAAATTATTTTTCCGATACAAAACCTTGTATCTACCTTATTTTTAACCTTGCCGAATGGTCAGAAAAACTGCCCAATCCGTACTATATATAGCTCGTCTTTAGTGGGTCCAGTTTATTGGCAATAAATGCACAAGCCCACTTAAGGAACAGGTCAGAGTAGGGAATGGTGTATGGTACAAGTTATGAGAGACAAGCTGTGTTCTTTTTTCTGTGAAATAAAGAAAGAAAGAAATCACATAACACTGAACCAACACAAGAGACTAAACAAAAACAAAAAAGAAAACACCCAAAAAAAAAACAATCATCAACAATTAAATCATTAATTTGGTCGTATGCCGTAACCACATTACGGTCCTGCTTTTATCTAGGCTATTTATAATAAGTTGTTTTTTAGTGTTTATTTATTAAAGGGATTTTCGAACACTTTGCGACGATGCCAATCACACCGTACTCTTACAAATTCAAAATCACCAAAAACTTAATCTAATTTTTTACTTATAAATGAATAAAACACCTTTGATGCCTCACAATTGGGCTTTGATAAAATGCCGTCAAATACTCCTACATCCATTGTAGACAACTTTAAACAGTTCAGTAGCATGTTTCTCTTAGTATTGTATCGAACACATTCCACACACACATGCTGTAGAAGCTGGTTGTTAATCATGTGTTTTCGTCTTCCATAAACAATTTCAGACTACATATCTGAATCCCTGTTGTAGCCATATCATCTTTCACATAATCATCATTAATTCCTTCTCACAAAGTCTGTCGACGATTGGGAATACTCACGTCCTATGCTAGATACTCATAACTTACATGAACCACCATTGCAAAAACAGAAATCTAAAATCAGTGGTCCATTACGGGAATTATTCTCGACTAGCTAATAATATCCTACGCGATAGAACAAAAACTTGTAAATAATTGAAATTATACAGGAGAATACACACGCACACACACACATACACACACAAATGCACACACACACATACATACACACATATATTATGGAGGAGGATCCTCCGACCAGATGGGTGCTGTTTTTGGTTCGGGCAACTGCCCGATAGTTGATTTCGAGCTGTTGTATATGTTCAAATCGCGCGGAGAACTCTGCTTGCGCGAAGTAGGAATTTTGCTATTCTAGTTCGTATGTAGCGTCATAGATGTCGCTACAAAATGTTTTCACCTCTTTTTTTTGGATTCCGTACCCAAACAGTAAAACGGGACTCCACTGTCCTATCGTCTGTCCGTCTGTTACCAGGCTGTATCTCATGAACTGTGATAGTTAGACAATTGAAATTTTCACACATGATGTATTTCTCTTGCCGCTATTACAAGAAATACCAAAAAACAGAATAAAAAAATATTTAAGTGGGGCTCCCATACAACAGACATGATTTTTTTCCCGTTTTTATAGATAATGTTACGGAACCCTTCGTGCTCGAGTACGGCTCGCACTTGGCCGGTTTTTTCTTCCTATATTCATAGATAAAAAGTACCACTCGGTAGGCTTCACGCTTTCTCTTACGCCTTAGACCGTGCCGTTACCAATAAATTAGTGCAGCAACCCCCTGACCGGCACTTAAAGGCAGACTTACGGTTATAGTACACTTAGCAAATGCTTGGATCCCAACGTTTTCCCCAAAAATATGGACACTTACGAACACGCTTTTAAGGTTAAAAAATACGCTGTTTTCATTAATTATTTTGTCATTAGTCGTATACTCCACTTAATAGACATTTGCATTAGACAATTGAAAAAGGGTTAATTTAATGCAGACTTTGTAACAAAAGTACAAAAAATATGTTACAGTTACGATAGACCGCCGAATTTATTTTATTATATTTATACAGCAGCTGTCACACTTAATTATAACCATTTTAACTATTTATCTTATGAAATTATGTGGCTTTCATTTTGTTATATTATTTCAATACAATTTAAAACTAGAGTGTTAATGAAAACCTAAAAGAAACAGGGTTGAACATATCGGGAACGTTTTTCGTTTCTTTATAATTAAACCACAAATAAACAATTAACAACAACACAACAATAACAATAACAATAACAACAAACAACAACAACAATAACAATAATAACAATTTGATACTTATTCCCTTCATAAGTGGTGACAACCGGGTTTCTCCAATTTTACCGGCTCTGTTAAATTGGCGTAAATAAAGTTCTGTGCTGGTCATTCATTAGTAAATACTTGTGAATGCGACGCTTTTTTAAATTTTTAATGCCGAACATTCGTGATTTAGTTGTAATTTATTTGTTCCTGTTTTAAAAATAAAATGAAAGAATTAATGAAATTGTTAACTTAACTTTGAAATAAAATGTTTTGCATCCCTGCTTATTATATAAATGGATTATAGGTGATTAGTTTTTTCTGAAGATTGTTGGGATAGCCGCGTACCGGAAGATATAGCGTTACCAGGCCTCCCACAAGGTGGACCGATGTGTTACTTATGTTGTCAGATTGCTTAACAGACGAATTTCTTTTTAGTATCATCTCTCAGTATCAAAATAACAACCCAAAATAAAAGTCTATCCCAACCATCATCATCATTTCAGCCGAAAGACGTCCACTGCTGGACATACGCTTCCCCCGAGTGTCGCCACAACGACTGGTCCCGTGCGTCTCGTATCCATCGGCTACCCGCAACCCTCACCAGGTCATCGGTCCACCTTGTGGGAGATCTTCCAACGCTGCGTGTTCCGGTATGCGGTCGCCACTCCAGAACTTTTGGGCCCCATCGACCATCTGATCAGCGAGCAATGTGCCCTACCCACTTAAGTTTTCTGTTTAAAGTAAGTACCTATAAAGTATACCGAAATATCGAACATTCATGTTTGGTCTTTGTTAACTTAGAGAGCCCGGATACCCGTATCACAAGTTCAATCTCAGCTTGAGTGTTTGGTTTATAATCCTGTGGAATTTTACAATTGACTTTGGTACATTTATGTTTAGTTAACCAACGCAATGACTATACAAGTTATTGTAACTTTGTAAAACAGGAAATAAAAATGTATTACTATTTATAACTAGCGACCATACCCGGCACGTGTACAAATTATACACAAACCTTCCTCATGAATCACTCTGTCAATGAGTGAAAACCTTATCAGTTTAGCAGTTTTTGAGATTATCGCGAAGACGTGGCGGGGAACTTTGTTTTATAATATGTAGTGATAGTGATAGTGATGCTGCCAAAATATTCTATTCGTGTTCTCGTGTACTCACTGTTCGTGTTCGTATCATGTTCGTAGCAGTGTAGTACAATATAATTTTAGAACTAATAATACTCGAAGTGCATTTTCAACTTATTCTTTACATAGAGTTAATAAAAAACGGCCAAGAGCGCCAGACTCGCGCACCGCAGGTTCCGTACCATCGTAATAATATATTAATACTAGCGACCCGCCCCAGCTTCGCTCGGGTACAAATTATACATATAAACCTTCCTCTTCAATCACTCTATCTATTAAAAAAACCACATCAAAATCCGTTACGTAGTTTTAAAGATTTAAGCATACATAGGGATATAGGGACAGAGAAAGCGACTTTGTTTTATACTATGTAGTGATGATTTTGGATGTCTTACTTTACGTCTAATTGCAGCTTTAGGTCAGCGCCATCTATTGACCGATAGTGGAACTGATGTAATTATTGTTGATGATTTCCGAAAAGTGTGCTATTTATAGACATCGTTATATTTTTCCTGTAATCTTTACACAAACTTGTATAGAATAATTTCAGATTTTTCTCTATGCATACTTCGGCGATAAGGGGGGAAGGGGAGGACGGTATTTGTTATTACATTTCTCATCAAAAGTCCAAAACTATGAGGCCTAGAAAAAAACGAAAACATGTTTAAGAATGTGCAAACAGCGCTCTTTCCTATGATAGTCACATGCCCTAGTAGCCTTACTTACAATTTTTAAGACCTGTTGCAAAAAAATATACCTACATTTCCATACCTTTCTTATCGTATTTGCAAAATAATTAGGCAAACGTCATCTACAACTATTCCAAATTTCAAGTTGATAGCATTAGTAGTTCTTGAGATATTCAGCTGTGATAGACGGACAGACAGACAGAGTCGCACCTTACCTTACCTTACCTTACCTCCTGTTACCATTTTGGTACGGACCCCTAAAAACGCTATGCCTACAAAAATGGCAATTGAAAGGAGACAATTGCGACCGGGAAATGAGCGAATGCTGTGAGAGAGAAAAAAGAAACGCCGGAGAGCGACCGGCTGGAAGGGAGTTTAGGGCTGGTAACTACGTTTGAGGGTTCTTCGTATTTCCTCTTAAAGGTTGGTTCCTCTAGCTTTGAGATTCAACATCTTAATAGAACATCGATTCGTGTAATCTATCTGAGATAGTTTTAGAGACATCAAAGTAGTTTTGGAGATTTTAATATTTATAATTAACTTTTATTTTGTGTTATCATACGATTACGTGATGCAGTAGTAACGGCCGCGAAGTCGTAGTCGTGGGTTTGAACCCAGGCACGCGTTTTACTTTGTGTAAATTATTTCATCAGCACTGCTCTCAAACGGTGAATTAAAACATCGTGAGGAACCCGGCATGTCCTAGAACCAAAAAAATTGAAGACAAGTTACATCCACCGACCCGCATTGGGTCCGCGTGGTGGATTACGGCCCACAGCCTCTCACAGAGAAGAGGCTTGTGTCCCAGCAGTGGGAACATTAAAGTTGGGTTTGTTATGCCTTACGATTAAAGCGCTAAAAACAGTATACTCTCGAACAATTAAAGGTCATGTCAAAGTTTAAATATTTTCACAAATAGATTAGACTAGATTAGAAAACATTAAAACCGTCCATACCGAAAAGGTTACAATTTTTTTTCGATCTGTTTGAATGATCTTTTAGTCAATACCAAAATTTTAGTATCATTTTTAGGGTTCCGAAAGTCCGTCAGTCCCTCTGTCTGTCTGTTCATCGGTCACAGACAATATTAATTTTCCCCGAATCTACTGGAACGATTCAGTTGAAATTTGGTACACACAATGAAAGCGCAGATTGTGTTTGTTCTTTTTTTTCATATTTATATTACTAAGACTCCGCTGTCCGTCCGTCCGTCTGTCTGTCTGTCCGTCTGTCACCAGGCTGTATCTCATGGACCGTGATGGACAGTTGATTTTTTTACAGATGATGCATTTCTGTTGCCGCTATACCAACAAATACTTACACCATACAACAAACGTGATTTTTTTGCCGTTTTTAGATAATCGTTTTTTTTGTTTTTTTTTTTTTAGATAGATAATGGTACGGAATCTTTCGTGCGCGAGTCTTACTCGCACTTGGCCGGTTTTTTTTTAATACATGGATATAATGTTATTTAAGAAAATAAATGAAAATTGACCATTGCCTTCACGAAACCAAAAAGTCTTAAATTTTTAAAAAGATTCATAAATGTAGTTTATTCCTTACATACTCGTATTACAGGAAAACCTATAAGAAAGACTTCTTATAGGTTTTACAAGAAAACCAATAAGAAAGAATTTGATGGTTAAAAGAATAATTATGATTCTTCGGAACACTTTGTGAGCGAGTCCGACTCGCACTTGGCTTTTTTGTGCATATTTGGATTTTTCCTTATTTCCACATCAGTGCATAACAACATCTTCATCTATCTAACACGTTAATTTTATCAAGAAAGACTGCGCAAATCTTTTAGAGCAGACGCTCCTAATAAAATATATACGAGTTAGCAACCCTATGCTGACAGGTGAAGCGGGTAGCAAGCTGGCCGAAATATTGCAGAACGCATTCACACTGGCATTGATTGGTTTCCAGGCTTTCGACGATCGATACTGGGTGATACTCGACGTTTCGACTTTTTGTTCTGATGCGTATTTATCCTGTGTTGGGTATGGTGGAGTCGAAGAAACTATTGAAAACGGAGTACAAACGAGTCCCAAAAATTAAGTACAATAATAAATAATATTAATATTTTTATTATAACTTAAAATTATTAGCTTTTTTATGCGGTTTACTCCAATTGCCCAAATATATAAAAAACTTTTTACAAAAAATTCAACCGACTTCTAAAAATTGCAAAATAACTTTAATTTCGGATGTTGTAAGTATTTTGTTTCTTCGAACTTAAAGTTATTTTGCAATTTTTAGAAGTAAGTACTTACCTGTGTTGTATTTTTTGTAAAACATATTTTTATTTTTCACTTTTTACTTGTTTTAGGTACCCCAGAACTAAAACTCAATAATAGAGTTATGTCCGAATGGATAACCCCAATAACATGGATTTGAACATAATTGACGACAACCAAAACGTCATCTGTTTGCGTGTATACATATTTTTTGTTTATGTTGATTTTTTCAAAAAATGCTGAATCAATTTCGATAAAATTATATGGGACCACCTCTGAAGTATGGCCTATCAAACAAAAAAGAATCATCAAAATCTAGAGAGAAAGTTTTTTTTTAGTGACAGAGTTTTAAAAGGAGAATTTTTTGTAATTGGTTCAAAATTTCCAAAAATTACCTTTTAAATCATAATCACTTAATTAACTATAATTACATTTATATGTCATTATAGTTAGCCAAGTGTTTTATAGGTATGTAAGTATCTTTGAGAGTCCGCCATATTGAATTTAGAATAAAGTCGCAGCTCAATCGGAAACCGAGAAATGGGTTCAATTTAACTTCTGAGATTGGTTTACATAGTTACAGATGAAGCTGATAAAAGTGTGTTAATAAAATAAATAAAATCATGACACCGAACATTTATCTACTTTTAAAATAACACACAAAAGAGAAAGTGTGCCGTAACTCCTGTCTAAACAAAAAGAAAAAATAATATCGCAGACATTTACAAAAATAAACATAAAGTTTCACTAGAAAATGTGTTTCATATTCTAAATTTAGCCACCAAATTTAGTCCAGAGATTTGGGCTAAAACGCGCTAAAAGTTTCTTCAGAAAAGATAGGGACTTTGCCGCGAAGAATTATGAAAGCCATTAATTTTGCTTAAGACCTTAGACTTGAAGATTCGCGAAGAATTTATTGTCAATTTCCTCAATAGATTTATATTTAGACGGGAGTAGATTTATGGTGGTGTATTTTGGTGGAGGTAAGTATGGCTATGAGCATGACACTGGCCGCTAAGATGCATTTGCACTATCAGAGGCCTAAAATAAACTAATAAACTATGTCCATTTCTTATAATAATCCAAGGAACACTTTTACACGTCCATGTTTTTCGTCAGTTTAAGTTATATGAGGCCGGTGTTTCCTAAATGAATATCCTGAGAAGAAACACCGAAACAAACTCAGAGGTCAAAGTCTCTTTTAAAATGTTCTAATCCATACAATATGTACTGGTCAAATTATATGAGAACCATGTTCGTTAATATCTGAGATTAGCTTTTGAGGAAAACACCACGCAGGTTCCAGACAGTGCAAGTATTTTGTAAGTTATCGTGTAGCTGAACTCAGAACACCGTTACACTGTGCACATGGTAATAAACAGAGATTTTTTTCCTCTCGCTTAAATAATATTGAGGCCGTAAACATGATTGTCTACCGGTGATACGATAAAATAAATTTCATATAACAACCTCAGTATTTGAAACCAGTTACTAATGTGCTTACGGTTGACATTAACTGAAACAGTCAAAACTTTAATTCATGTTGGTATTCTAAAACATACAAAACCTGTAAGCTCTCTGAAATTCTGCGAAGGGACGTTATGTTTACCTGCAAACAATGAAAACTAGGTATTAGTTTTAAAGTTTCATGAAACAGTCAAATTTTAGCAAATGCTGTTATAAATATGTTCTATTTTGTGTTATAATCGACCAAGTGTGGAAAATAAAAACAGAAATAATAGAATAAAACAAAACAAAATAAACCGACCAAGTGCGAGTCAGACTCACGCATGAAAGGTTACGTACCATCGTACAATATTATACGCGTCTACTTGTTGCCATTATTATGATCGAGCAAAAAAAGCCAAACAAAAACACGTTTGGAGTAGGGGAGCGCCCTTTGATTTTAAATTTATTTTTATTATTTGTCCCTATAGCGGCCTTTAAAACAGAAATACGTTTTTGTGAAAATTTCAACTGTCTACCTGTTACGGATCAAGAGATACAGCCCGCTGACAGACAGAGGGATGGACGGACGGACGTGGATAGGGTCCCGTTAGTTACCCGGTACGGAACCCTAAAAGAGAACTAAAACAGTGGTGAATTATTTGCAAAAATTTACTCACGTTTTAAAATCAACATCTTTTACACCTTTAACTAAAACACAATTTACTAAAACCTATAACAATGCTACTAAAAATCTGATTTATATCCGAGTATGTAAAACATAGATATAATGTTAGAGTTTTAAGAAATATCTATTCCTTCTCAGGAGGCCGAGTCTCAGCAGAAGGAAAAGTTTTATAAGCTAATTATGCTTAAGTATGTATTTGACTCTAAATATATAGAGATTGACAGTCTAAGCTGTCGTTGAACCACAGAAGTGTTTTTAGTGCTTTGATTTATTACGTAAAAATTCTATAAACGTGGATCCATAGGATAATTTAAGAAAATAAGAGCAAATCGTATTTATTTTGTTATCATTGAAATAAAATCGTTTTATCAATGATCACTTTCAGATAATTTTGTATTGTCTACACATGGAAGCATAAAAATCTTTTTTATACGGCCATGTATCTACAATTATTTAACAAATACCAGCCATAAAATATTTGTTCCGCGCGGTTATCTAACGCCTGCCACGAAGCGCAGTAACCAATCGCTCAACTACTACGCCAACAGTGCCATCAATTTAAAAATACGATTAAAAATGACAACAGAAAACACTTACTGCAAAACTGACTGTTAAAAATAATAATTATATGCACAAAACTCAAGCGCGAAACAGCAACTAAAAGTTTCTCACTAAACAGCAAGAACAACAGAGAACGGCCAAACGTATTACACAGTTCAACAAAGGAGACGCCAACGAAAAATAAAAAACACAACCTGACTGGCGAAAAGGAAGGAATTGAAACCGAATTTCCCGTGAAGACTGGAAAAGAATAAAAACATCAGATACGCCACTAAAGAGTTCCGACGACGTCCACGTCTGAAACAATTCGGAATCGGTAAAACGGTTTCAGTACGAAATGGAAATAACGGAGGGAAGTTCTGGCTTCACAATTTTCTAGACCAGTAAAAGAATCGATATAAGTTTAAGCATAAAATTGCTTTTTGTGAGTATTAAATAAGGACCCAGTTTCGTTGTGACCAGGAATTTAACAGTAAAGTTTTAAAACAATATGTTTTTGAGAACTATAAACTACTAACTTTTCCATTTAAGCTGGTGAGTATGAACTATTAACCCATCATTTAATGAAATGGTGGGTCAATAGTTCACTAAAATACTCACCAGCTTAAAGACCCGAGTAAAATCTATCACAACATGTTAAAACATCAATTTTTCAGTGCTATACTTATCTAAGTTTATTATTAATAAATTCGTGCTTAGAAACCTCCCCAAATAAATTTTATAAATTATAGTCAAAACACGCGGACACACTAACATGACAAACCACTTTTATTACGATCTACGAATAGCTTATTATTATTGAAAATCAACCCAATTAATAAAACTCGCATTTATAATATTAGTTAGCATAAATACGAAAGTTTGTATGAATAGATGTTTGTAACTCAATCACGTCAGAACGACTGAACGGGTTTGGATGTATTTTCGCACAGTGATAGATTATGGTCTGGAATTGAACATAGGGTATAATTTACAGCCATTCTGGCGTGATTGAGTAACAAACATTTATCCATTCATTCCAACTTTCGCATTATATAGAAGACTTTACAATCAATCTGTCCGCACCTTTTCCCAACTATCTTGGGGTCAGCTTCCAGTCTAACCGGATGCAGCTTAATACCAGTATTTTACATGGAGAGACTGCTCTGATCTCCACAACCCAGTAACTGGGTAATACGATACCCCTTGGTAAGACAGGTTGTCAGACTTTCGGGCTTCTTACGACCCGTAATGACAGTAAAAGATCTACGATTGACAGCCGGGACCAACGGCGTGACGGCTTTCCGAGGCACGGAGGATTCTCGATATGTAAAGAAGGTCACCCATCCATGGACCAACCCTGGTAAACGTAGCTTATTCTGATGGATCGACCCGTGCGCCTGTGATTACTTTAGCCACGAACTCCTAAGAATAAAAATCTAAAACCTAAAATAGAAGACTTTACAATAGTGATTTTTGTAACCTTAGGTAAGATCATTTTCCATTGAAAGCCCTCTCGTCTAAAACTAGTTTCACAACTTCAAAAAAATCACCATAAAAGGTACCAACACAACTTCAGTATCGTTACTACAAATTGAAAAACCGATCTCCAGCAGAAAGTCAAGGCAATTAAATTTGAAACGAATTCGCTCAAAAGTAGCAAGGCTGCACATTTTCCTACAAAATGGCGTCCATGCAGCTGAAACATGTCTTTGTCGGATAGGGTTTTCAGAAAAAGTTTTCAAAGGCTCGCCGTTGCACACTGGTGCTGCGTTAGGTAGTCAGTTTGGTCATTTTTGGCGCACCTTTTTAATTTTGCGAGGCGGTCTATTGTGAATTACGTTTAACTTTGCCCCATTTTGTGTACGGTGCCGCTAAATTGACTTGGCTGGGGAGTTCGTTGAATATTCTGTGTTTCCTGATAGCCACAACCTGGGGTTATTTAAGTCAAGAGTGAATAGATTACTTTTAGGCAAGCGTGCTCCATCGTCGACCACATCATCGCTTACCATCAGGTGAGATAGTGGTAAAACGCGAGCTTATCAATGATTATAAAATATGATGTGTTACCCACGTTAACGGGGGTGTCGCGTAGCACTCCAACTCGTTGGCACGGTGCGAGAGGACTGTGTGGATGGGATCTATCTACGGGGCGGATGATTAATAGAGGTGAGGGCGACTACAATTAACTATATTCATAATAATATTTCAGAACACAAAATTAGCCCACACGTTCGGGCTCGCGGATCCCTAACCTACTCTCTCTGACACAAACGTCAAGCTACGCCCCTACGAATAGATCCCATCCACACAATCCTCTCGCACCGTGCCAACGAGTTGGAGTGCTACGCGACACCCCCGTTAACGTCGACGTGTTTCTGAGGAAGGAGCCCTACAGCCACAAGAGGGCTAGGGTTCTTACATGTGGTGGAGGCGCCGGGTAGGCGCGTAGCTCATGTGAAAACCTTATGTTGGCAACCTTATGTTGCCGACTGGCAGGTTGAAAGTTTCTAGAAACTCTTGAAAAGCCGTTTGACATTAAAATAGAAGAAATGTTAGGCTTGACGTTTGTGTCAGAGAGAGTAGGTTAGGGATCCGCGAGCCCGAACGTGTGGGCTAATTTTGTGTTCTGAAATATTATTATGAATATAGTTAATTGTAGTCGCCCTCACCTCTATTAATCATCCGCCCCGTAGCTAGATCCCATCCACACAGTCCTCTCGCACCGTGCCAACGAGTTGGAGTGCTACGCGACACCCCCGTTAACGTCGACGTGTTTCTGAGGAAGGAGCCCTACAGCCACAAGAGGGCTAGGGTTCTTACAATACCGAGTTATAGTTTAAAGGTTTGCTTGTTTATAGGTACCTATACATTTTTATCACTGGTTTTTTTTTTTCAAGAATATTTATAGGAGAATTTTTGGAGAACCCACTCTCGAAAAAAAGTGAAAACGCTGTATAATAGCTAAGCTATGCCGCGGATGGTCAGGTGGAAATGGCGAATCTACAAGGGTTTCTTGTTAGGACTTCTTCTTCTTTTTGTGACGATTTTGCCTAAAATTTTGTCTGCCCAGTATGAAGCCACCTTTTTTTTTGTGGGGTTTGGAAACCATCCAATGACTTCTCCCGTTCCGGGTGGAGCGGAAGGGCGTGTCAGACTTTTACTGACTAAAACCCAACACTGATCTTTCAGTTGCCTGAGCGCCCAGGGGCGCGGTAACTCTGTTTCGAATTTATCCGCGACCCCGGGCAGCAGTATGTAGCCACCTGGATAGCTTTGTCATTGGCTTCTTTTAAATAACACAAGGTGCAAGCGGACTACGGAACCCTCATTCCTTCTGCATTTGGCACATCAGGGAATTACAAACAGAATATGACGCATGTATTCGCCAAATGGTAAGGCTAGGCGGACGTATGCTTAGGTACTCGTATAGAAACCTCACATTTACGTCTCGTCGAATTTCTATAAAAAAGACGCTAATAAAAATTGATCGCTGAGCAGAACATAATCGGAACCTCATTCAAAAAACGTAACAAACTTATACAAACAACAAACTTCGATGCTAAAATCCTTTGTGTAATTTAAAATTCGGTCCCAATTATGTCCGTAAATTTACAGAAAAACCGACCTTACTGACTGCTATCAAAGCCAGAACAATTATCAGAGAAAAATTAACTTTCTAGAGAGTTCCGAAAATAATGAAGGGTTTCGTGCTCAGTGAAGGGGTTGGTAACATAAATAATTGCTGTCGAACGACTCAAGCCTTTTTAGGGATTAATTTGGTGAAAAGCCCTTGCTTTTTTCTGGTTTTGATATCGACCTTGAAAGTTCTTTAGAACACAAAAGTATTTGAGTGAACTTTGTTTTAATTTTTTAAGACGATGAAGCTGCAAAATGAGTTCTTTAGGTATATTAAAAGGAGTTAGGTACCCTATACCGGTCAACGTACATAAGTTAAACAGCTTCTACCAGTTAGATAAAGGAATAATATTTTAAAAGCAAACACGACAGCTGAGTAGCATATTGTTCTATCTGTCATAAAACATAGTTTAATTTGCAAAACCAAAACTTTTGAAAACCTGCTCCATTCAGTCCGGCTGCACGAATTTACACAAAACGGAACACTAGGTACCTTCCAACTTCGTTTTTACTATTAAATGGAGTTTGAACGGGGTTAATGCCAGTCCAACGTTATTTTGACGTGCAAGTTGTGCTAACTTTTCGCCTATTTGGCTCATGTCAAAGAGGAACCCGGGCGTTTTAGGCTATTAAAATAAAATAAACAAA
The DNA here is from genome assembly GCA_951329385.1 of Polia nebulosa. NCBI lineage: Eukaryota > Metazoa > Arthropoda > Insecta > Lepidoptera > Noctuidae > Polia > Polia nebulosa. Next base: position 58,096,026 of record OX589587.1, read on the forward strand.
AATTTGTATCAAAGTTGGTTATGAGGGCAGAATGTTAGAGTATATGCAGTTGTGTATTTAATGTTGCAGAGTCCTACAAATTTTATAAATATGAAAGTTTGTGAAGATGTATGTTTGTTACTCTTTCACGCAAAAAGTACTGAACGGAGTTTCATGAAAGTTTACAGTAGTATTGCTTATACACCAGAATAACACATAGGTTTTTTTATGGTACTAATATCTCGCGGGCGAAGCCGCTGGCATAAGCTAGTATGTACTATAATAAGCATCATCATCATCATCAGCCTTTTAATATCCCCACTGCTGGGGCATAGGCCTCGTCTCTGTGAGAGGGTGTGAGACGTAATCCACCACGCGGGCCCAATGCGGATTGGTGGAAGTCACATGTCTTCAAATTTTTGGTTCTAGGATGTGCCGGTTTCCTCACGATGTTTTTCTTCACCGTTTTGAGAGCAGTGGTGATGAAATAATTTACACAAAGTAAAGCGCCTGCCTGGGTTTGAACTCACGACCTACAACTTGTAAGTCGCGGCCAATGCCACTGGGCCACCACTGCTCTGATTTAAAGCATAACATAATATAATTATTTAAAATCAATTCTTTTAATTTCCATGTTCACTATGTAAAATGAAAAGAAGTAATTAATTTAATGTGAACGCCACAATTGTTAATTGTAATGAAATCTTATTTCTGTTTTATAATATTAGTTTTACTTGCATACTTAGCCTAGTTAGCGATAGAACCATGATTCAATAAATTTCGGAAGATACATAATGTCTGGTTATGTTGGAAGAAATAAGAGGCACCAAAAAACAGTATGTCGAAAACAACAATCTTAATTAGATTGGGCAAACTCAATTTAATCAAGATGTTTTTTTATAAAGTTACTGTCAGACAACGCACAGCATATACAGCTAGGTCTAGAAACTCAACATTTTAACAAAAGTTTTTCTTAATTTATTTTTTATTTTTTATTATTGATAGGCACGCGTTTGACCACCATCTCACCTGATGGTAAGCGATGATGTGGTCGAAGATGGAGCACGCTTGCCTAGAAGTAACCTATTCACTCTTGACTTAAAGACTCCCAGGTTGTGTAGCTATCAGGAAACACAGACTCCGGTAGGGAATTCCACTCCCTAGCTGTACGCATAATTTATATTAAATAACAAAGGTGAACCGTAATGACGGATTTTTTAAAAGTCAATGAAAACACAAGATTACAAGAGAAACGTCGTGTGGAACCCGCAATGTCCTAGAATCCAAAATTCGAAAACATGTGACGTCTAGTAACCTACAGAGAGGAGGACTGTCCCAACAGTAGGAACGTTACTTTTGCTATCATTCAGCATTTGCTTAATGATTATGATTTTGCCAATGGGTAACATCTAGCACAGGTTTTCATAACTATAATATTACAAATGCGAAAGTAAGTTTTTTTGGTTGTTTGTTACTTTTTCACGCATATACCACATTTTTTTTTTGTGAGTTTCGGAAATCTTCCAATGACTTCTCCAGCTCTCAGTGGAGCAGGACCGTATCAGACTTTAAACCCCCCCCGTGTTCCTTCAGTTGACTGAGTGCCCAGGGGCGCAGTAACTCTGTTTCGAATTTATCCGCTACTTTTTTTTTTTTTGACCACTGAACCGGTCATCATTAACTTTTGCATATACGTTGTCAGGGGAACATAAAAGGATGTTGGGTACCTTTAATTTCACAAAAAAAGTACTGTTCCTGAGAGAAAAAACAATATTTTCGACGGTCACAATTGCTTTATGACGCTAGATGGCGCTATGGGTCTTTCGAATCAATTTGCTCGCTTACGAAGCCGAGGCGAATCACTAGAAGTCTATAAATAAAGCGGCAAATTAATCCTCCACCACTATACCTAAGTCTACAAGTCTAGACAATCCAAAGTACCTTCCCACACAGCAAACATTCTACCTAACAAAGCTAACGTTCGCCAAGAACTCAATATAAATGTAAAATACCTCCTAAGGCTGGCAGAGAGACGTTTTTAGAGACAAATTGACAATCACCAGGTGGGTTTAAATGTCCATTACGTGGCTTGTCAATCTCAGGCAGGGTTTGACCTTTGAATTTTCGTGGAAAGTCCTTTTAAGGACGATGTGAGGTGACTTTGTCGCTAAGGGTAGTTTGGGAGCTAATGAAAGAATTGCGTAGAGGTTCGAGCTGTTTTGATGATAGTGAAATAAACTTTTGTTGAGGTAACTGGGCTTTTCAGTTTATTAGCTTTTTTAACCGACTTCGAAAAAGGAGGAGGTTCTTTTTTATGTATTTCCACCGATTTCTCTGTCAGTTGTGGACCGATTTTCGAAATTCTTTTTTTATCCAAAAGAATATAAGTACTCCCGAAGTGGTCCCATATAAATTTTATGGAAATTGCTTTACCGCTTTTTGTAAAACTAAACAAAAACGAAAAATACGTGTACATAGATGACGTTTTGGTTGTCTCCAATTACAAGTATGTTTAAATTCCACGTTCCATGTTATTGGGGTTTTAAGTTTGGGGTATAACAACTAAAAAGTGAAAAATAAAAAAAAATACAAAAAACAACCGACTTCCATAAAAGAAAATACACTAAAAATTAAAAAAATAGCTTTAATTTCGGCAGTCGGTGTCAAATAACGAAGAAATAAAATACAAACACCGACCTACAAACTTAAAATTATTTTTGAATTTTTAGTGTATTTCCTTTTTTGGAAGTCAGTTGCTTTTATTGTAAAAAAGTTTTTTTTATTGTTTAAGTTCAGTCAGACTGCTTGAAAATGAACTAGTTTGGAACTTATTAGTTGTTTTTCGTAGTCAAGTTGTTGAATTTTTTTTTTTAAATACCTCCTCAACCCTTTATTTTGATATCCCACATGACGAAGTCACTAAACAAAATATATTCGTATAACAATATGCAACTTTGTCTCAAGACCAACCTTATGATACCTACCTCATTTGTTTGAATCAAAAAAAAAAACAAAATCTTGCGCATTAGTTTGCTGTAACAACGTGTAATTATTGCTATTTCACTTGCCATCATGAAACGATATGTAATAATGTACAGCCACTTTTTCTTGTTACCGACTTGGTACAGAAAAGTTGACGCTGCATTATTAGCTTATTCACGAGTACCTGCCGTTCTTCATAAGTTCGTGTTTTTAGTATTAAGATTAACCTGCATTTCTCCTCTTTTTGAGGAATAAATATCTTAAATAGTATCTAGCCGTTTTTGAAAAACATGACCCTCCTTCTCGGTGTCGGGTAAAAAAAGTTAAGACGGCGAGTAGTGGGTAGCTCGTCGTCCAATCAACACCCGGCCCGAGAGTCGATGGCGCGTAGTGTTCCTCGCGTGCCTCAAAGAGTTGTCAGCAATACATGACGGGGCCCGTCATGGCCGATGCCTGCCCAGGGGTTGTGGATAAATTCGAAACAGCGTTACCGCGCCCCTAGGCATTCAGGGCAGGGAAGGAACAGGGGTGGGTTTTAGCTCAGTATAAATATGGACAGTACGAAAACTACGTACAAACGTTTGAAACGGCACACTCACACAGACGCGCGCATCTACGCTAGCCCTAATGGCTCAATTACACCTTCCGATTTGAAGGGACCCAATTTAGGAAACAGGAAGGTGTAATAGCAGTTAGAGCAGTTAGTGTCCGATTTAGTGAGATTGAAAGGTCCCGATTTGACTTCCTAAATTGTGTACGATTTAGGATAGTGTAATCGCATCACCCCGATTTAGAGCTAAGTGTTGCCAATTTAGAGACTTTGTCGCTACAAATGGGCTAGTAGTATTTTTGTTTGTGTTTAAAATTAAATTAAATTTCACAAAGTCCCTTTCCCAGAAAAAAAATCTGAGTCCGCTCTGTTTATTTTTAAGTCCGCTCCTGGTAGAATCAGTTTTCAAGAGACTTTAGAGCGACTTTTGATATTCTGTTTAGGGACTCGAATTTGTAAGAGTTGGCAACACTGCCGACTTAGGAGCCCGAGTTAGGAGTTCAATTTAGGATAGTGTAATCGCTCGCTTCCTGCTTCCTAGTTAGTTTATTCCTAAATTGGGTCCCTTGAAATCGGAAGGTGTAATTGAGCCTTAAGCAATAGTCGCGGTGCGCGCAGTTACGGCTGCCGTGTCGAGGCGAGTGGTCGTGTGATCGCCTCAGACACGGACCGTTTTAAAATGCCACGAGCGTATTGCGCAGTGTACTGTTGTATGAACACGGCTTCCTCAAATCCAGGGCTTTCGTTTTTTAAACTCTCTGCTGATCTTGATAGGTACCTAATAATGATTTAATTATGAAAAATAAAGACATTTGTTAAAATGTTAATAGTTTTTCATTTACATCATACGCATTTTCAGGGTGAAACGCGGTAAGGTACGCTGCCGCAGGGTTAACTAGCTATCGGCCGAGCGCCGCACATTTTTACTTCACTTTAACACCCTCGAAAACCATGAAAATTTTTGCGTGACGTGAAAAAGAAAAATAAGGGTACGGGCCTTTGTGGAATATCTTAATGTTTTTCAAATTGCGCGGCAAATTTGAAGCATCGCCCATAGATTTTTTTTCCAAACATTAACAGTGACAGCCCTAGCTCTCTAATGGAGCGTAGGTAATTATCTCAACAAATAGGCTTAGTTTCCATACTGTCCATATTTATACTGTGGTTTTAGTCAGTAAGAGTCTGACACGCCCTCCTGCTCCACCCAGAGCGGGAGAAGTCATAGGATGATTTCAAACCCACATAAAAAAAGAAGATTTTATGTACTGAAAGTAAACAAGAATCTCTTAATACATTTCATTCCAACAAGTATTTTTACCACTTAACATAACATACTTTGTATTAAAGAAAATTTGAGGTTACTTCAGTCAGATTGCTCCTTTGAGACAGGTTAGTAATTTCTATCTGGCCAACTTAACTATTTTCTTTAGGAGTTGTAAAAGAATTTTCTGTATTAGATGCTTATTTTCTTTGTAGAAGAAAAATCTTGTTCGAAGTATACCCGGTTACAAGTTACCTTCAAAGAATTAGCTTGAGTTCCTACAATCTAGAAAATGAGTTGTCTAAGGTACTGTTTCATTCTTGAATTGGATGTAGTTTTTAATTAAGTATATATGGGGTGTAACGGAAACAGCTGGTCATATTTTAGATGAAGAATTTTCTTCAAAAAAGTCAAATATATTTTAAAAATAATTGGAGTTCCTATACTAATTTTGATAAGCTGATGATAACTTTGATCGGATAGTTAATTTTTTTTCGGACATTTTCAATTCTTTATTACGTAACGTAATGTATATAGTTGGTAGGGAAGTTACTACTGTCGGGCACAGCATATATCAATTAGGAGAGAGGAGGAAGACCACTACTGTTTTATTAATATAGAATTGAATTTAACAACTATTATATTGTTTTTTTTTTAATTATGTACATTCATTGTGAAAACCATTTTTTTATTAGTTTTAGTTATTCATTATTCATAATATTTTAATATTATTCATAATTCATGGATAATAATAAAATATTACTACTACATCGTCGACCAGATCACCGCTTACCATCAGGTGAGACAGTGCTCAAACGCGACCATAGTCAATAAAAACCTTTTTAGAAAAAAAATAGAACCGACTTTCAAAAAAAGTACAATATAACTTTAATTTCGAAAGTCAGTGTTTCTGGTCTTGGTTTTTTGACACCAACTGCCGAAATTAAAGTTAGTTAATAAAAAGAAAGACTATTTAAAAACTCTACAACAACATAGGGGTTGAAGTTTGTTAACAAACCAAGTCGCGGGCAAGAGCCAATGTAAAAAATAAACAACTTTCTTACGGCAGCTACTAACAGATGGGTGTTGTGTCTATTTCGCTACGTTATTGAAAATGCGCCATGTTTAAAGATGCACGAGTCGTAGTGAAACCAATAATGGTTGCTAAATTGTTGGAACATGCTTAGACATAATTTAAAATGTTTCGCTGCAGTTATCTAATATGCTGGCACACCACACTAGTAGCACCTACTTCATAATATACAATACATTTAAATACTTACAGGCGATTTTTTTTCCCAATTTTTCTTTCCTATAAGACCTACTGCTTCTGAGCAAAGAATTCCTTGTTAAATTATCATCAATATAATTTCAGCCGAAAGAGGTCCGCTGCTGGACAAAGGTCTCCCCCAAGTGACGTCACAACGACCGATTCTGTGCTTTTCGCATCCAGCGGACGAACTCCTGCGGCCTTCAAGGCCTAGTGAGGTCCACCTTGTGGGTGGCCCCCAAACGCAGTGTGTCCCAGTACGCTAAATACAAAATGATAGTCCAGAAAAGATTAATCGTCATATGTTACCAATAAGAATACCAGAGTTATTTATTTATTGTTTCAAAATATCGAAGCATAATTATGCTAACGTAGCATCTTTTTGGGTTTGCATAGTTTAATATTTTTTATTTTTGTTGTATGTTTATGTTTATTTTAGTTTTAATAAGTTCTTGTGTGAGGCACAAATTAAATATTTTTCCTTTTTTCCCTTCAATCCTATATCGCCAATTCATTTCAATGTTTTGAAGCATTCACGCGTAAAACAACCCACAAGGTCGAAGTTGAACTAATCTGATTGAACCAAAAGTTACGATTGGTAAACAAAACAATCCATTTTTCGCCCACATATTTTTTTGCGACCAATTGAATAATTGACTTATCTCTATGTTTTCCTAACTTTGTCCTCAAACTTGTGGGAAACTAAGCTTTGCCTTCGGTTTCGCTCGCGTGAATGTCAAAAAATATTCCTAATGGACGTACGACCGGAATCAAATTGTTTCGTCTTAACCCATAGATTAATTTCAATTGTTAACCGACTTCGCAAAAAGGAGGAGGTTGTACGAGTATGTTTGACTGTATGTTTTCCTTTTTTTTATGTGTATCCACCGATTTCTTTGTCAGTTGTGGACCGGTTTTCAAAATTCTTTTTTATTTGAAAGAGTATAGGTAAGTACTCCAGAGGGACCACCCTTAAAAATTTTGTCAAAATTTCTTCTAAAAAAAAACAAAAAAAAACAAAAAACAAAACATATGTATACGTAAATGACGTTTTGGTTTCCTCCAATTACCAGTATGTTCAAATTCCATGTTCCATATAATATTATTGGGGTTATCAATTCGGGCGTAACCTTAATATTTAGTTTTAGCTCTGGCGGTATAACAAATAAAAAGTGAAAAATAAAAATCTTTTTATACAAAAAATATAAAACACTAACTTCCGCAATTAAAGTTATTTTTAAATTTTAAGTGTATATTCTTTTTTGGAAATCAATTGTATTTTTTGTAAAAAAGTTTTTATTTTTCACTTTTTATTGTTTTGTTATGTTGTAGTAATAATCCTCCTGACCGAATTTCGATCACGGTGGCCAATCTCAACTGAGATTAGCGAAGTACGCAGGAGATATTATGGTGCACAAGCGTGTGCGCAAACACAGGTGCACTCTCTGTTCCTTTTCTCTCATAGTCCGATGGGACGGCAATCCGATACGACCGGGAAGAGATCAGGCGCAAGACCAACGGCTTTATGTGCTTTCCGAGGCACGGGGGTGTCACACCATTAACTTTCAAACTCCGGGCTACTACAGAGTGGAAAAACCCATCATCATCTGCCTAGCCTTTTCCCAACTATCTTGGGGTCGGCTTCCAGTCTAACCAGATGCAGCTGTATACCAGTATTTTACATGGAGCGACTGCCTATCTGACCTCCACAGCCCAGTTACTGGGTAGTATGATACCCCTTGGTAAGACTGATTGTCAGACTTTCGGGCTTCTGCCGACCCGTAACTACTGAGAGAAAGAGTGGATGATCCCAATAGCACTTTTTGCTCCTCAGCAGTCACGCTTACTATCACCAGAAAATGTTGTTGTATTCTATTTATTTATCTATCTAAACATTCAAAAGAACAGACTTTCATATTTGTAATATTAGTAGGTCTTTATGTTACACAAGTTTGGCAAACTCAAGATAAGACCAGCGACAATGGCGGGCCATATACAGAATTTATGTCGTTTCCTTTTGAGTTACAATATACAATGATAATATTATCAGGTTTAGCATACAATACAGTACAATATGCAGTTCTATGTTGGCAATCGGCCCAAATATAGCTTGTAAGAGTTTTGAGGAGTGGTTGCATTTGAAAATAATACGGAAACCATGTTTTTGGATATTGATATTGATGTCTACCAAACAGCATAACATCTGCAAAAGGTTAATACAGGCTGTAACATAAATGCGTGGTCATATTTTTAACCAGGGAAATAAACAACCTACTTTTAAAAATCGTAGAAAATTCCCAGAAAAAATATTGAACTTTTTGTACATAGTTATCATCAGCTGGTCAAAATATGTATGGCAGGTAATTTTTTTTTATTGGGAGTTTATATGACTTCCTTGACTTCCGTTGACCTTCCGTTCAGCTCCATAGGCAGAAGCAGTTTTTTAAAATATGACCACCATTTCCGTTATACCCTGTATAGTTATAGTTTCCTATTGCTGTTCATGATCATGATGATCTCCTCATAAATAAAACAAACTTAATTGCCGGGCAAGGCACATTGCTCGTAGAACAGACGGTCGATGGGGCCGAAAAGTTCTGAATTGGAGACCGCGTACTAGAAGACGCAGCGTTGGAAGGCGGTAGGTCGGCTGATTACGTGGTGAGCTAGCCGATGGATGCGAGACGAACAGAACCGGTCATTGTGGTGATACTTGGAGAAGGGCTATGTCTAGCAGTGGACGTCTTTCGGCTGAAATGATGATTACGATGATGAAATTGCTGGCTTGGGTTTTAAACCGGCAAGTCACGACTACAACTTGTAAGTTCTCTGGTCGGCTCAAAGGCCAAATGTTAAAGAAGAGGAGTCACCAACAAGTATCATAATTTACGTCGAGGCACTTAACATAACGACCCACAAATGCAGCGAATTAGATTTGGCAATACAGCTTGGCAGGTTTCCACTGTAGGGTAATACTAATGTGTGAATGAAGTGTAAACCATTTGTGACCAAACCTTCCTAAGAGTTTTATCTTTTGTAGGTTAGTGCATCAGTCATGGAAAAGTACGAAAATAGAGGAAGCCTTGTTGAAGATGAATTTATGTCCTACTTACTATACCTTGTTTAACTAAAATATCAAATGTATATACACCATTTATAACTCAAGAACGGCTGGAACGATTTCTATGAACTCTGATTTGTTGGATTTGTCTCCGTCCCGAATAGCAGAAGTATGATATTTAACATTGAAAAAATTGAAATATAAATAAATTGTGATTGCATTTTGTCTGAAGCGGCTTTTTTGATGATATCTCGAGTACGGATATATTTATTCATTTTAAGGTGGTACGAAGTTCGGGTCAGCTAATGAATACTAATATCAAAATCGTACACATAGTGACATTATTTCAGTGATAAAGATCTTCAAAGCCTAACATTTTTGGGCTTGGCCACGTAATAATTCGGTAACGCATGTCATCCCATACATTTTAGATTTTTGGCCTTCGCTTAGTGCTGATAGAATGTTACCTTGTCTTTGGAAGAAAACCCCAGAATATTAAACTTGTATTATAAAATTGTCTTACCGGTTTCTTCTTTATAGAAAAAGGAGAAACCGGTAAGACAATTTTAAATTTAACCTTAATCGCTAATCAATAACACGGGTCAACAAATAAAATAAAATAAATGGTGTCGAGATACCATTGGTAGTTAGGTATGCATTGCCAACACACAAAAATGTATTGTTCTAACCTCGGATTTAAATGTTGGTTGCAATATCAAGGATTGATTGTCATTTTATCGATACATTACTATGAATAAATAAATGTATTTTAATATCATGTTCCCATCGCGGGAAAGTTGCTTGAATGTCCCAAATGTGTTTTGTTACTTTAATTGTAAGGGCGTGTCAGACTCTTACTGACTAAAACCCACCTCTGTTCCTTCCCCGCCTGAGTGCCCAGGGGTGCGGTAACTCATGTTAAGAATTTATCCGCTACCCCTAGGCATGCAGGCACCGGCCACGATGGGCCCCGTCAGTAGTGGTTGAAAATCATCTCTTTGAGGCGCGCGTGGAACACTACGCGCTGTCGACTCTCGGGCCTAGTGCTGATTGGACGGCGAGCTACCCAGTGCTTGCCGTCCGCAGGCCCGGTTGACTTGAGTAATGATCTAACGATTTGTAGATGATTGAGTCCCACAAAATAGTTGTTCTTGTCCTAAACCCGAAACCATCCTATCTTATGGCCACTCAAGAAAGATTCCATTTAAAAAAAAAACAACCGACTTCCAAAACAGAAAGTACACTAAAAATTAAAAATAACTTTAATTTCGGAAGTCGGTGTTTGTATTTTATTTCTTCGTGACACCGACTTCCAAAATTGAAGTTGTTTTTTTTTAATTTGTAGTATATTTTCTTTTTTGGAAGTCACTTTTTTTTTGTAAAATATTTTTTATTTTTCACTTTTTAATTGTTGTACCCCAGAACTAAAAACCCCAATAACATAGAACGTGGAATTTAAACATACCTACTCGTAATTGGAGAAAACCAAAACGTCATCTATGTATACATACTTATCGGTTTTTGTACAATTTTTAAAAAAGCACTGATGCAATTTCGATAAAATTTATATATGTAATCCCGAGAGAATAATAATATGTACTCCCGAGGTGGTCCCATACCACCTCGGGAGTACATTCTTTCGGTAGAAAAAAAAAATGAAAATTGGTCTACAACTGACAGATAAATCGGTGGATATACATAAAAAAAAACACATACAGTCGAACATAGAACCTCCTCCTTTTTCGAAGTCGGTTAAAAAGAAACATGCCATATCTCATTTGCTCATTAACTGTACATCCAAGTATCGCCCGTGATCCACAGATTACTTTCCTGCAGACAAACTAATACTAAAAGCTTCAATAATCCCTTTACTATGACCGAAGAAACCCAAAGGACCAGAACCGAGTACCGAAGACTGGTCCTTTGCCACCACGAATTAACGACGAAATCTCCAATGGAAAAGGATCCCGGGTAATTTTTCTCATCACACCTTTTTCGGGACCAATTCCTTGGGATAAAGTGATTAGGAAACACATAAAGAGATATAGTTTGGATTGAAAATGTAATGGACATTAATTTTCGTAGTTTCGAGGAAGGTAGGAAACTTTTTCGTGATTGGTTTTGTTTTGACGAAATTGACTTGGGGAAAAGACTCGGTAATCTATTTGTGTGCCTTCAAGGCTCCTCAATTTTTCCTTATGAAACTTGTTTGGTTTTAGGGGATTTCTTAAAACACATGATTTGGCACTACCTTAAAGCTGACCGGCCCGACGCGACAACATGAAACAATTTTTTTTAAATGTATCTTCATTTCGGTGTCGCATGGTCATGTGGCGTCGGTCTTCGGGGCCTTACTGTTGTTAAGTAATGTGTTACACTTCCTACATATATCATAAATGCAAAATTTGGATGGATGTTTGTTACTCTTTCACGCAAAAAGTGCTGAACGGATTTGGATGAAACTGGACAATAATATAGCTTATACGTCAGAATTATAGCAGAAGCTACTAATTTATAATGGGGGAAGTACTAATTCCACGCGAGCGAAACCGCTGTCAGAAGCTAGTGTTGTTATAAATTGATAAAAATGATGAAGCACTAGCATCACAATCATTATTATATTATTATTTATTTATTATTATTACATACTGAAAGATTGCCTTGTAAAACAAAAAGAACACACCTCCATTTGACCTAACTTAAACATAACTTACAAATTCCGAAACCCTTTTAACCAGTAGGTACTCTGAAAAAAGCTGCCATAAAAAGCTATTTCACTTAAGACGTAAAAATTCAAGTAAAAAACTCCGGTCTAATTTATGTAAACTCAGTTTTTAATTACATGCTAGTAAGTACTACGGTTCTCATCAAAACTTCAGGGGCCGACTTTTCTATTATGCAACTCTTGGCTCCCGGGGAATTTAGTTTTTTAAATCCTAGAACAAAGACTTACCAGTTTTTCAAGGGTTAAAACGTACTTATTGTAAGCGACGTAAGTACGTACGTTGTGGACTCGGCTAGTTCATGTGCGACTTTTGTTCCAGTACGTGTGTTAGTTAAAACGTACTTATTGTAAGCGACGTACGTACGTTGTGGACTCGATGAGTTCATGTGCGACTTTTGTTCCACTACGTGTGTTAGTTACATTCTCGACATGTGTTTTACGTAAGTAACTTTGTAGAATACAGTGGGAATATTACGAGTTTGATATCGTAAGTTTGTTTGTATGTTCTATCGAATAAATTTTGGAAAGTATGCGCCGGAATTGCATAGTTTAATTGCGCCAAGACCATTCCATCATCGGCCCATTAAACGTATGCGCGATGCGCCACCGGTATTGGGTGGACATTCCAACCACACGCACAAAACGTTTTGGGAACACATTCATTGTGCATACAGCCAAGGAGTGGATTTCCCTGCCGTAGTCTGTGTTTCCTGATAGCTGCAACCCGGAGGTCTTAAAGTCAAGAAGGTCTTAAGAGTAAATAGTTTACTTCTATGCACGCGTGCTACATCATCGACGACTACATCATCGCTTACCATCAGGTGAGATAGAGGTCAAGCGCGAGTCAAGAAGACATACTTGTTTGATTCATTAGTAGATTTTATTTTGGCCGGGCTTGCATGTCTTTTGTATCTGTAAACGCACTTTTTGGCACACACAACTTTCTGTAACATTCGTTTACCCATCAATTATACCTACCAAGCTCGATTCTACGGCCGAAAAGATAATCACGACACGCAAACTGATACCTTACTTTACGTAAAAAGATCAGATGAAACTACTCTCCCTTTATAGGCAAAAGTAAGTACACCTTGATACTCTACCCGTTTTGGGCAAAGCTTATCGCAAACGTTTTGGCTCACACTATCTTGTAGACGACGAGGTCATCACGACAAGGTTAACCTACATATTTTGTGACAAACACCTAAAGGGCCTGCGGAACTATGATAAGCGACAAGCGACTTGTTATGGTTTTGGTGTTAGGCATGAGATTATAGCGGGTAAAAGTGTCGTAAGCTGTGTATATGTGTAGAAAACCTATTCGAGTACATAATACAACATTATCCAAAGGGCTAAGCTCTGTCTGAGTACACCCTTTTTTTTGGAGGGTGGGAAATCATCCAATGACTTCTACCGCTCTGTGTGGAGCGGGACGGCGTGTCAGACTTTTAATGACTAAAACCCACCCTTGTTCGTTTAGTTGCTTGTGCGAAGGGCCGTGGTAACTCTCTTTCAAATTTATCCCCGAGCCCTTGGCATGCATGCATCGGCCATGACGGACCCCGTCATTTTTTACTGACATTTCTTTGCGGTGCGCATGGAACACTACGTGCCGTCGACTCTTGAGCCTGGTGCTGATCGGACGGCGAACTACCCATTACTCGCCGTCCGCAGACCCACGCCTACGGTAGCCGGAGATCGTCCCGTGACCCCGGCACCCAGGGCGTCTCCCGCGACAGCTGTTGCTGTGAGGGTGACTACGTTGAGTCTCCCTCACTCGTTAAGCCTCCTCTTTCGCGAGCATTACTGCTTTGCAGAAGGAGGAGACTGCTCCCCATTCCCTCTCGCTCCGTACCATGGCCTGGACCAGGGCCAGGTGCTAGAGGTCGCTACCGCCGATCGCCTCCACGAGGCGGTGGTCCACCCAAGTGGGGCAGATCTCCACCGTATGCTCCATCGTGTCATCTGGCCGATTGATAGCTACAACCCGGGGGTCTTTAAGACAAGAGTGAATAGGTTACTTCTAAGCAAGCGTGCTTTATCGTCGAGCACATCATCGCTTACCATCAGGTGATATAATGATCAAGCGTGAGCCTACTCGTATTATGGTTAAAAAAGGACCCCAACATAGTTGGGAAAAATCTAGACAGACTGATTGTTGCGTAGTATTAGTACCGAACTCTTATGACCAAAATAAATATGCTCTAAGAGTGTACGTACTCCAAATTAGCTCTTAAACAGTTCAGCAAACAAACACTCGTAGACTCAACATCGTAAGTGACAGTTTCCTCAAGCAGTATCAAAGCAGGTTGCTGCCTCGTCGATCTAGCGTTAACGCTCTACGTATATTACGAAACACGAAGGTGTAACACCACCAAATCCTAACTCCGGGCTACTACTGAGTAATTACTGAAGGAAAAACCCATTAGCACCCAGGAACCAACACTCTGTAGACGCGCTTGAGACCACGAGGCCAACAAGGAAGTCCACGCCGTCGGAACTCGGAGCTATACCTAAAGGACAAATAGCACTATCCGGTTTTCACACCGGATTCATAATAGCAATTACACGTCATAGTAGCGGCGCTGGTCACCAGTTAATTGAGCTGTCAATCATCTAGACGGATACGTAATGAGGATTACTTGGAAACGTTGTTTGAGCTCCAGTTGGATAACGTGATGTCATAGTGCACTATGAAATTGGCCAATCGTGGTTGGTTGTGGTCGCGTGCCTAAAGATTTTAGTGTGTTGATTGATAAATTGTCTCCTTGGACTTGGAATATTTTCGGAGATACCAATGTCACTGTGTCAATCCGTGGTTTTTATTTAATATTGCAGCGTATGCTGAGATAGGAGCCTTTTTGGTCTCGCACAGGTCTTCTCTTTATTGTTTTGTTTGTGCGAGTTACAATTAAACATTTTTATTTTCTTTTTTGATTTCTATCAGCCATAACGTTACTCAAAAGTCCAAATTTTTTGGAATTGACCACGTAACATTTCAGCAGCCTACTTATATCAATCCAATGGATTTTTGGTTTTTCAAGACTTTCCCTGTCGTTAATAGAGGATAAGGCCCCTTTCTGTTTTCAGTTGACTGTTTAAGAATATAGGCAATGGCATATTTTTCATGTGATTGGTGTGAGGAATTTATTAAATTTTCATGCGGGTGATATATGTATCACCCGCATGAAAATTTAATAAATTCCTCCCAACAGGACATGCTCCTGGTAAAGTAACTAAATAAATATCTTATCCGTGCTATTTCACCTCTGTGCCAATTTTCATCCAGATCTGTTCATCCGTTCTAGCATGATTGAGTAACAAACATCAATCCATCCAAACATTCGCATTTATAATATTAGTAGGATTTGCTACAAAAATAACCCGCTCATAATCGCTAAACGTTCATACCTTGAACCACATTAAAGATTTTAGCGGATGCGTAATGAGTGATTCGCAGAAGTGTTCCATTCATATTCCTATTTGGACAATACAATGAGTAACTACGTCTTATGTTCGTGTATCTACCATGCTTGCTCCATACAATTATGATTATTTGTCCTGTTTATAAGCAAAGCTACTTTCCTTATCTTTACAGCAGAGTACTTGATTATCCCCTGCTAGGGTCGCGGGAGTGTTTCAAAGAGATACAGCGGCCTTTTGGGGACTTAATTTTTTTTTTAATTGTTGATATGCACGCGTTTGACCACTATCTCACCGGATGGTAAGCGATGATGTGGTCGAAGATGCAGCACGCTTGCCTAAAAGTAACCTATTCACACTATTCCCAAACCACTAACTTCTGTAAGCCAGAATCAACAGTGGCGACCACCAGGAAAAACGCCAAGGCTATGAAGCTCGACGAGTCCCGGAGAAACGATTAAACTGTCTTAGGTCAGAAAAGACAGCGGAAGAGTAAGAAAAACATAATTTCCACTCCTCTCCTAATCAAACGGGAGACAGAACAAAGCTAGGCCATTAGGCATAAAGGGGGTAAGCCCTGTTGCCAAGCACCATGGATTAAAACACTAATATTGATGGGTCCTAAATTGAGAGCTGTTACATTTGATTCCAATAAAAGGTATGGTAAAATGCTTGAACGCACGGAAATTCGTTCTAATTTCCACAAGGACCGTATAATAGACAACTCCAGACGTAAGCTGAATACTATCCAACATAATGTTGCGTTCAGTTTACCAAAGAGTACTCTCCCATAGGATATGATGGGCGGATTGTCCGTTTTCGCAATCAGGTGGAGAACTTTGACATAAAGGTGTGGTTACAAGCTTGAAGGAAAATAATTTACCCTTAACGTTGCCATGACCTGTGAGAAATTGGGCAACACAGTGATCCACCTCTAGCAATGTCCTAGCCAGATGCTCGCGAACCGATGAGAGAACTGGTGGAAGCCTACATTGCCATTTGGATAAAAGGTCCTCCCTTTCGTCAGTTTCAGGTTTAAGTAATTTAGAGATCTTGGCACGATCGCGTTGAAGTAATAACTCTGGGTCCGTAGTCTTTCGTGCGGAATAGTATATTGCAGCACGTCGCTGCACCTCAAGATCGACTGTAAGTACACCCGCAAGTACCGGTAAGACTTCAGTGCTAACTGTCCTATACGCTTTACATAGGAAAATCAAAGTTAAACGTTGGTTTGAAGTAATTTACGTCGTACCACCCCTATGGTGGCCCTATCAGCCCTAACAGGTGCCCCGTAGCACATAAAATCCAGGTAAGTAGCCCCATAGATGGTTTCTAACGTTAGAAATAGTAGTTAGTTAGAAATAGTAGACCTCGAATAGCCTTGCAAAGGGCACATGAAGGAACGCGGGCGGGTTTTAGTATTAAGAGTCTGACACTCCACCAAGTTCCACCGAAAGCGGGAGAAGTAATCAGATGATTTCCAAACAAAAAATACCGGCCAAGTGCGTGTCGGGCCACGCGCTATGGAGAGTTCCGTATTATAACATGCGTACTTAGAAGGGGCTTTATGTTTATTACAATTAACTTATTAATTGTGTTCACGGTTAAAATTAAAATCGAAAAACTGGTTTTATTTTTCCAAAATTTTACATGTTCAGTACCCGTTTTAAATATTAACTTCATCCATTCATTCATTCATTTTCTTAAGATTTTGTGTTTTGTACGAAATTTTACGACATTTTATAAGTTATTCGACTAATTACTCTTAAACTAACAGAGCAGCCGTGATAGGTTTCCTTCAAAGTTCGTTATATATATACCTGCACGATTTTCTTCATATTTTTCCTACTCGAACAAAAACTTTAATGTTTAATATTTCGCAATCGAATAAATTAATCAAAAAATAGTCTTAACAGCAATGATTTTATTGTTTCGTTAACGTGGTTAATATTTTACAATTATATATACCCATGTAAAATTGCGGTTTTCTATTACTAAAAGTCTCTATACTATGCCTGGGACGGACGTATCGAAACATAAGGGTTCCTTGTCCTTGTTAGGACTACGGGACCCTATAAAGGTGTAGAAAGATTGATATTTCGAATATTCCTACTATGCGCTTCTTCTCCACACTCATTATGTACTAGCCAAAGATTTTTTTACATCGATAGGCTCTCGCTTGACCAGTATCTCACCTGATGGCAAGCGCTGATGTGATCGACTATGGAGCACGCTTCATCATCAGCCTTTTTAATGTCCCCACTACTGGGGCACAAGCCTCCTCTCTGTGAGAGGGCGTGGGCCGTAATCCACCACGCGGGCCCAATGCGGATTGGTGGATGTCACATGTCTTCGAATTTTTGGTTGCACGCATGCCTAGCAGTAATACAAGCTCCGGCAGAGAATGCCACTCCACACGCGGGTGAAGTCGCTATGAAAGCCTAGTTTTATATAAATTTCATACATTGATATCCCAAAGACTGGTATGTTCTTGAAGACACTGCCAAAGATTCCAACGAAATTCATCCAAAAATATAATACTGGGGACCCAAAGAAAATTCAAGGACTGAAAGCAATTGTCTGAGATAAAGGAAGGTCTTAGAACTTATCTTAGCGAATAAGTCCTTTCGACCTACGCATAGGTACTCGTTCTACATGCCTTATGAATAATAATATCTTTGTTACTTCTTTGACAAGTGGCTTAAAATGTTTATCATTGCAGCCAAAAAGATGGCTCAGTAATTATTGGACAGAAATTACATAATTAATACAGTAAAATGTATCACTATCACTACATATTATAAAACAAAGTTCCCCGCCGCGTCTGTCTGTCTGTTTGCGATGAACTCAAAAACTACTGCATTGATTTTCATGCGGTTTTCACCAATAGACAGAGTGGTTCTTGAAGAAGGTTAAGATGTAAAATTTGTAGTCGTGCGAAACTAGGGCGGGTCGCTAGTCAAGACTACTACTTAGAGTCCTTATTAGATAATGAAAATTATTAGAGCTATCAAAGTCCTCAGCTACGCGTAAGCCTCTTCTAAAATAGAATCAATACGTTAGAGATGGGTTTAAACCCGCCAGTAATCGGTTTTGTACCCACTTGATTGTCCATCCATCCAAAATAACAAAGACATGATCCTTATGAACGGACTTTACTGTTACTGAAAACTACATATTTTACATTCTACATACCTATAATATACAAGACCCTATCCATCAATAAACAAAAAACTAACCATCCAATTATTGACCTAACTGACCACTGCATAACTCGGGTACCTTCACACCCTTTCTTGCCTAACCCCAAAATAACTAAGGGCTTTATTAATATTAATTAAAACAACCCTTTGATCGGGCGTCGGGTCTTAACTCAAAGGATAGCGCACTGTTAAGATTACATCTCTCCTTAACTGATATTATCAGTGGATTAGGACCGGGTGTTCTAGGGTTAAGTACCAGTAAACGATCCTCTTGCTAACACTTTGAGTTTTCGTTTGGAGAGACCAAGTTTTGGTGATCAATTAAATCCAATCTTAAAACGCTATAGACATTAACGCTATAGACACAATAGAGTATTTCTTTTTAAAGGCATTTAAAATGTAACTTGCAATGTTGCAAATGTCTGCTTTAAAATTTGCCAGTCATTTTAGAACGCCGGAAAAATGATTGTACCATTTCGTAGATGTTACAGAAAGCTCGGCTAAACTCGTCTGGTCGGAGAATCGTCCGCTGTCACTGAAGGTTGTGGGACTTTTCACCCTGTTCCACAAACCTCTATCTAACAGTATCTCCGCGATCTAAACCTAGTAAAACTAACTCATATTATAATGATCTAACGCGCGAACACTATACCTATTCCGAAAACACGAACCCAACACCACAACTACACCATTTCCTCATAACAAGTTCATCACGTTGTACACAACATAATTTGCATCCCCACTCTTTAATAATAAGAGGTCAGCCGAAACAAATAGTTGGCGGTTGTCTGAAAAATGACGCGCGGCCATGTTTGTTTGCCAAATGCGCCGAGCCCACCGTTATAAATGAGAGGGGTTAGGGTTCCGCGAAACAACTTCTGACCTTCGAAGGGCTTGGAAGAGTTTCCAGTGAAATGGTAGTTAGTTTTAGAATTTAGTAATTTGGAGGTTGATTTGAAAGAAAACGCTTTACGTTTTTAACCGACTTTCGAAAAAGGAGGAGGTTCTATGTTCGACTGTATGTGTTTATTTTTTTATTTTTTTTTTTTATGTATGTCCGCGCATTTCTGCGTCAGTTCTGGCCCGTTTTTAAAAATTATTTTTTTATCTGAAAGAATATACTCCCGAGGTGGTCCCATATAAATCTTATTGAAATTGCTTTAGCGCTTTTTGAGAACTGAACAAAAACGAAAAATAGGCATATCTTGATGACGTTTTTGTGTTCTCCAAATGTTTAAATTCCACGTTCCATGTTATTGGGATTTTAGTTCTGGGGTATAACAACTAAAAAGCGAAAAATAAAAAACTTTTTTACAAAAAAAACAACCGACTTCAAAAAAAAAACACAAAAAATTTAAAAATAACTTTAATTTCGGAAGTCGGTGTCAAATATCGAAGAAATAAAATACAAACACCGACTTCCGAAATTAAAGTTATTTTTAAATTTTTAGTGTATTTTTTTTTGGAAGTCGGTTGTTTATTTTGTAAAAAAGTTTTTACTACTATAATCTATTATATTATAAGGACTTAACAGTCTAAAGAAACGCTTACCTAAATTCAAGTAGAGTTCTAGAAGAATTATTTTACCTACACATTATTAAAAAAAGATACCTTACTATTCTGTACCTATATATACATACACTTAATGTAAAACAAAAACACTTATCTAAATAAATCTTAAAAATTGTATCACATTTCTTTTTCTAGCTACCCAATAGGAGTAAATTTAAAAAATATCAATGTAAACAAGAAGCAACAACGAAATCTCTCTTTAACATACACACCCCATAACAAATGAGGGCACGGGTAAGGATCGGAGTTTACATTTCATTTCTAACAATCTCATTCCGTGGAAATCCGTGGGATCACATAATTTAGTCGGAAAGGTTTAGTTGACTAATGGTAACCAAGGGTAGGTACTGAAAGACCAAGTCGCAAATATGGTAATATTTGTGTAGGCTGGTTCATTTTGATGATTGTTTTAATTTTAACCCTGATATGAAAGAAATTATTTACATACATGGATAAAAATTATTAGACATATACAAAGAATGTTTAGATAAATATAACAATATTTACACTTAAAAATAAAGACTAGAATTTATATTCTGAATGAAATAGGTGATTTAGAACTGACAAATAAGGTTGAAAAGAAAAGTAAGAAGGACAATGTCCTTATGGCTGTGCTTTTGTAATCACATAACAATATACTGATAGATGATATGGCTAAAGAAGAGGTGACTACTGATATGACGGCTTAAAGAGAGATACGGAAGAAGATATGCTGCCCGACCATAAATTAATAATAATGTATAACCTTAAATAGTGCATGAGGTGTTAACCTTTAATTAATTGTTACACTAACGAATGAATATATTACGAAAGAGTATATTGTAATATTATTGTGTAAACAGATGTTGGTTATGCAAATAAATAAATAAATAATAAATATATAGCTGAAAGAGATGACGGTTTGGAAGAAGATATGCTGCCCTGACTATAAATTGAGATTATAGTAGGAAAATATTGACGGATAGATGATATAGCTAGAAAGAGCGTAGATACTGAGATTATGGCTGAAAGACTCCCAACAAAATAAATTTATTGAAAGACTGGACGATGATGATGATGACCAAAGTAAGTACTACGATCACTCTTCTTGAAATTTCATTGCAATATTTATTTACAATTGTATAGTTTAAAACACTAATAAAAAAACATGCGTTTGTATTCTTCACAGCATACCCTATAGCTACATGGGTATTATGCGTTTCCATGATATGGATCATGACAATGCATAAAAAAGTATGTGTGTACTTATGTACGCACGTAAGAAGTTATACTTCTTTGGCGTAACAAGATAAAAAACCAAACTTTTACAAAGTTTACAGAAGGAAAAAAATCATTCTTCATGAACCACAGACCATAGCTAACTTCAGGGTGTCGGTTCTAGCTAACTTCAGGCTGTAGGCTGATTTAGAATGACGTCACTTAGCTAACTATAAATTATTGTCTAAACTAAACATGTATGCAAAACATCAGCTCAAAATTGGTGTTAATCCCAAAAAAAAACATTGGTAGGCCTATATTAACAAAAAAAAGGTTGCAACTTAATGTAAGACAGAGGGAAATGAGGCAAAAGTCACTAAGTAAACCACATTACTTGATACACCCGGCAAAACAAACAGTCATTACTCACCCAGTCAAGCAAAAAGATATACGTTATATTGATGTTTAGACCTACTGTAATGTGCCCTTACCTCACCACAGTAGGGTAGCCAAAACAGGTAGGCGGTTTGATGGCTTAATGTTAGCATAATGGTTCATGATTGACATTTCAACTAATGTTTTTGTGAGTTGCATGTCTATTGTCTGGTCTTTAGTGATTTGTCTGAAGCTTTTGGGTTATAAATCAATCTAAATACAGGATGTAATGGAATTGGGTGGTCATATTTGAATAGGTATTGCTTCTGCCCATATAATCAAGAAAGTCATAAGTAGTCAATCCTGAAAAAAAAAACTGGACCTTTGATAAAAATTTTGATCAGCTGATGATAAGTTTTTTTGTGGCAAGTCCATTTTTTTTTGGGAATTGACCTTAACTTCCGTGCAGAAAGTTTTTAATTTCTATGGGCAAAAGCAGTACGTATCGAAAATAATGACCACCCTAGTTTGGAAGACAGGAGTTCATATAGATAAGCTGCCTAATTCTTAGATCATTTAAAAAAAAAAACTAAGAATTAGGCAGCTTATCTTTATGAATTCCTGCACATATGTGTCTTAGTTTTCAATAGCTATTTCTGTATTAGACTTGAAATGTCGAAAGATATCATCAGCTGGACATCGATCGACCCGTTCTATTTGTCTCGAATTAGCGTATTGCCGCGATCTACATCAGGTTATCTAATGTACAGAAATATTCATGGCAGAAATTGAAGTAAAATCACGACCTGGAAATCGTCTTTTTGTATTATTAAATCCATGAATTTCTTTTTTACAGAAGTCCCGATTGTACTTAGACCAAAAACTACAGAAATACCAGTGTTGCCCTTACTAAAAAAATAATAAGTCACCCTTATTCTCCACAGCATATTTTCTCACAGCAACCCTGAATACGGTAATACTCTGTATATTTCATTTAGTACTGTGCACATTCCTCTATGCGTTTGAGTTATGACCGTAGTTTATTTATTTGTGGCGCGAAAATGCTTCTGAAGAAATATTTGTGTTCCCTTTGTGATCCCACCTGAGTAAGTCAGATGTTCGGGGAAAATAGCTTTTATGTTGTACTTTTATATATACTTTTGGCTGAGTAAAAAAACTTGGAATCCTTTGCACTGCAAGCAATATTAATTGTTTAGTTTTATGTTTTACTCGTCTTAGATGTCGATAGTGCGATACCGATCACGGCTGCGGAGTTTGGCTAAATCTTGCTGCTAAAACTAAACGTTGAACTTTGATTTGCTTGAATAGGTGGCTTTTAGAATATTCAACGTTTAAGAAAGGAATTGGCTTTTTTGCGGTGAAAAATTGAAATAATCTCGAACTGATTATTTAGCCTTTGCCCAACTTTTCCGTGTGAGTTTGGCTATGCTACAGATCTATTCCGGATTCGTACCACAAAGACTTTTCTTTTTAATCGACTTTGAAAAAGGAGGAGGTTCTATGTTCGACTGTATGTATGTTTTTTTTTATTTATGTTTTCTCGATTTCTCCGTCAATTGAGGACTAATTTTCAAAATTCTTTTTTCATCCGAAAGAATATACTCCCGAGGTGGTCCTATATAAATTTTGTCGAAATTGCATCAGCGCTTTTTGAAAAACTGAACTAAAACGAAAAATACGTATACCTAGATGACGTTTTGGTGTTCTCCAATTACGACTATGTTTAAATTCCACGTTCCATGTTATTGGGGTTTATAGTTCTGGGGTATAGCAACTAAAAAGTGAAAAATCCTACTAATATTATAAATGCGAAAGTTTGTATGTTTGTTTGTATGTTTGGCTGAAGGTAACGCAAAAACGGCTGCAGGGATTTCAATGAAATTTTGCACACAGGTAGGTCATAGCCTGGATTAACACAAAGGCTACTTTTTATCTCGGTAAATGACAAGACTTAGGGAAGGCTTTTTTTTTTTTTGAGGTGGAAGTTGAAATCCAAAGTCAGGCTGAAAACGAGCGGTATATGCTCACAAAGTACCAGGAGACCAGAAACATGAGAAGTATTTCCAGGGCTGGAATCATGAGTGGTAAAGTATTGCAAAGTACCAGGGGACCAGAATCATGAAAAGGTATTTTCGCGGCTACAATCCTAACCGGTATTATAGCTTTGCAAACCACCAGGAGACCAGAATCAAGCAGAAGTGTTTCCGGGGCTTCAATCCTGAGCGGTATAGAATCACAAGCTACCAGGAGATCATGATCACAAAATATATTCCGAAGCAGGTATTATGAGAGGTAGAAATTCACAAATTACCAGGAGATCAGAAACATGAGAAGTATTTCAAGGACTGAAATTATGAAACCGCTGGCAGAAGCTTGTCATCTAATATAAACAAAATGTCCTTTTCAAATATAGGGAAAGTTATTTAGAGGTGCTTTTCACACCCACATGCATCCTGTCTCCGTTACATCCTCTTAGGAGAATAAATCCTACTAATATTATAAATTATTTAGAGGTGCTTTTCCCACCCACATACATCCTGTCTATGTCACATCTTCTTAGGAGAATAAATAGATAATACTTTGCAGAAATAGAATGTTTATTTTTAAGCTTAGTTAGAGGAAGTCATTATATATTAGTAACTAGCGGAGGTCACGCGATTTTACCCGCGTAGTTCCCGTTCCCGTGGGAGTACGGGAATCAAACATAGGCTATGCTACTTGCTGTTATAGCTCATCCATTGCTGAAAGAATTTTTCAAATCAGTCCAGTAGTTTCTAAGTTTATTCGTTACATACAAAAATACAAATCTTTCCTCTATATAATCCTACTAATTTTATAAATGAGAAAGTTTTTATGTTTGGCTGTCCATAACGCAAAAACGGCTGAAGGGATTTGAATGAAATTTTGCACACAGGTAGGTCATAGCCTGGATTAACACACATAGGCTACTTTTTATCCCGGTAAATGACAAGACTTAGCGAATGCTGAGGTGGAAGTAGAAATCCAGAGACGGCCTGAACGAGCGGACACGCTCACAAAGTACCTAGAGACCAGAAAAATGAGAAGTATTTCCAGGGCTGAATTGATTTTAGCCCTGGAAATACTTCTCATGAAGTACCAGAGCGGTTAAGACTTATAAAGTACCAGGAGACCAGAATCACAATATATATTCTGAAGCTGGTATTATGAGAGGTACAGATTCACAAATTACCGGGAGAACAGAATCACGAAGAAATAAAATTTCTGCGTAGTATCCACGAACAACCAGAACATCAAAATTACAAATGTATACCAAGGCGGCATATGAGAGGTAGAGATTCATAAATTACAAGGAGACCAGAATGATGAAGAAGTGATTTCGAGAAGAAGGGAATCATGAGAGGTATAGATTCTAAAACTACCAGGAGACCAAGTCGTCAATCAGTATTTTTGGGGCTAGAATCTTAAGCGGTATAGATTCACAAAATACCAGAAACACAAAAAGTGTTCCGATGCTGAAATCATGAGCGGTATAGATTCACAACCTACCAGGAGATCAGAAGCACAAAACATATTCTGAAACTGGTATTAGGAGAGGTAGAGATTTACAAGTTACCAGGAGACCAACATGAGGAGAAGTATTTCGAGGACTGCAATCTTGAGCGATATAGACTAACAAACTATCAGGAGACCAGAAACACAAAAGTATTCCGGGGCAGGAAACGCAGTAGAGAAAGATTCACAAATTACCAGGAGAACAGAACCGTGAAGAAATAATATTTCCGAGCGGTATAGATTCACGCACTACCAGGAGATCAGAATCACAAAAAGTATTCCAAGGTGGGATCATAAGAGGTAGGCATCTTGAATAAGTATTTTCGGGGCTGGAATCCTGAGCGGTATAGATTCTTAAACTACTAGGAAAACAGAATCATGAAGAAGTGAAATTTCAGATCTGCACGCGGATGAAGCCGCAGGTAAACTACCAGGATGCCAAAATCATGAAAAAGTTAATTTAACATAAACAATAAAATAATACAAACGCTTTCCCACACCACAAAAAAAAAGGTAGCCCATAGAAAAGAGATGTTCGCCGTCTAACTTTGGTAAGCTCTGCTAATGTAGGAAATTCTAATTTATCATAATCCTAGCCCATACTAACTTTTAATCTTTCACAAATGTTTGATTTTTCTCTGGACTCAATCCGGATGTCTACACAGATGGAGTCACGTGCAAGAAGCTAAGAAGTGGTGAAGGATCTGTCTTTACGTAGAACGACATTCAAAAAGTTCTGGCTCGCAACCTAATTTGAATAAC
Organism: Polia nebulosa; assembly: GCA_951329385.1. Classification (NCBI taxonomy): domain Eukaryota; kingdom Metazoa; phylum Arthropoda; class Insecta; order Lepidoptera; family Noctuidae; genus Polia; species Polia nebulosa. The sequence continues at coordinate 58,121,941 of OX589587.1, forward strand.
TGACTGGATTTTCATTTCTACAGTGTTTGTTTAACGTGTTACTCTCTGGAAATATCACTCATATTAATTATAATCATACTTTTCACGCGGGCGAAGCCGCGAGCGGAAGCTAGTAAAAAATAAATTACAAAAAATAAACCGACTTGCAATAAAAAATACACTAAAAAAATTAAAATATAACTTTAATTTCGGAAGTGGGTGTCAAATAACGAATAAATAAAATACAAACACCGACTGCCAAAATTAAAGTTATTTTTTAATTTTTAGTGTATTATTTTTGGAAGTCGGTTCTTTTTTTGTAAAAAGTTTTTTTCACTTATAATTTTGTTCCTTTTTCGCTCCGTGTGTTTTAGGTGCGTTCATAATTTATGAGAATAACCAGCTTTTAGCGATATGTTTTTTGTCCATCAGTATTCTAATCTGAAAAAGTCTGGATTTGTGCTCGGTTGATGTCAATAGACTCAAATACTACATGGTATGGGACTAAACATAACTATGGCAAATTGTGGGTGTACATATATATATAATACATGAACACTTCTGCTCGATACTTCGGCGAATATACAGGCGTAATGTAATCATGTCACGCAGTATTCCACTCAACTCCATTAAAATTATCGGTTTCCTCTACACAGCACTGCAATTCAGAATTCCAAAGCATGAATCTATCAAGAATCAGAGACTAAATCAAGTTCAGCATTTAATCCGGTTGAGAGATCGTGGCAATCACGTGAAATCCCTCACATGCGAGATTGGTTCACATGAAGAGGAGTTCCAGAGTTAGCGGGTTCTGTATATCACGTTCCGTAAGCAGAAAAATGGTGGCTTTTATTTTATTAGTAAAAATGAATGAGGATCACGGTAAATGTCGATTCAAGACGAGTTTTTGTCTTTATTCTCGTTTTTTAAATTAACCTCAGAAAGATGGCACGTCTTTTAGACGTAAACTAAACTCAAGCATTGCTGAAAAACGTCAAAAAACATGATATATGATAAGTAATGTCTGTACCTAATTGTGATACAGGGTACATTCTTTGAATATGTTTTAGTTTACGAGAGAGAAAAAAAATACAAAAATTTTTTTGAGAGAATAAAAAAAGGTTTACAGAATTTTGTATTTTTTTTAGATTGTGCATATGTCTAGTCCTCGAAATGATATTACTTTTATTTACTACTACAAACTATTTCTCGAAATACTATTAAACTGTTTAACAATGATAATTAGTGAAATATGCATCTTTAAAGTTTAAAATGTATTCAAGACGTATTATTTTATCATTCTGAGGTTAAGTTCGTCAGTAATGTACGAAGAGGTGGGTCAATGATCACTGTTGCCAACTTGCCACGCTAAAACGCACCAGCTACACTCTTAAACATTGTAGGTACTGAGCTCGGCTAAAGAAAACCAATTCCCTCTTATCTTGCCGCAAAAAGATGTCTATAAACACAAAAAAAGTAATAAATCATTCTCCTCGCTCACAATCGCACCACATCCCAAGATTAGAGCCAGCGGTTTAGGAGGAATAATTTACGTATCCCTTACAAGCAGACATCTTCTTAAGGTGAGCCCGAGATAAGAAAACGTTACATAATGAAGGCCTCTTCGCTGAATTGTAAGGAAAGATTAGGGATGTGCCGCTCTATCGATAAAACGATAATCGGTTACGTAATAAGATTGGCAAGCTCGCGGAAGTGAGTAAGCAGTAAATAATGTTCAGTGATCTGTTTCGGTCGCTGTGTTAATGATTTACAACTAGGACTGGTTTTTCTAGTCGCGTTTGCATACAGTTGTTTAGAATACAGTTGAGCAGAAAATGATAACTTCCACTGAATTTTATTAACGGAATAAAACACATTTCTTAACCACTTTCTTGAAGAAAGTTGTGCATTTTTACGGACAGAACCAGTATTTATTAAAATATGACCATTCATTACCGTTACACCGTGGACACTAAATTACCCTCACACTATCCCCATGACAAAAAAATCCTCACAAAAAGAAAAAGTACAATCTTTTTATCTTTCCTATCGACACCACCCCATCCCTAAGGCGTAAAAGCGCGACTTACGCAACAGGGCATCCGGCGCACCGGGCCTAGTATATCAATCATCTCCTGAAATATTATGACGTAATCTGAGAAGCCAATAAGTGGATCCCAGATCTGTTTGTCTCTTGCCTTACCTTGAGAATACCCGAATCAGACGTGAAAAGATTTTGGGGTCAAGGTTTTGAGATGTACGTAAGTTTTTTGTTTTGGTTGATATTATTTTGTGCGGTAATATATTGATCTTTATGTTGCATCTATACAGGGTGTAACGGAAAGGTCTGGTCATATTTTAAGAACTGCATCTGCCCATCGATATGAACTACTTTCTTCAAGAAACCTGAGGAAATTGTGAATTTTTTTTTTACCTCCCCTACTAATATTGATCAGCTGACGATAACTTTGTATGGAAAGTCCAGTTTTTATTTTTTTTAATTTTCTAGTTTTTCTTAGAAAAAGTTGTTCATTTCCATGGACAGAACCGGTTCCTAAAATATGACCACACCTTTCCGTTACACCCTGTATACAGGGTGTAAGGTACATGAACGCACATACGCGTACTAGTGATTCAGTACATGATTCTGGACCCTCGCGTTGGAATTTTTATGGCTTACAAATGGAGGCCTAAAACACACTGGGTATCGAAAAATTTGTCCACATAACTGTCAATAGGAAAAGTTCCCAGAATAAAAGTGGATCATAATAATCCAATTACCTACTATAAACCAATTCTGTCAAACTGCCTAACACCTACAGCTGGTTGTGACGGAATTAAGTCCCAAAGAGATGGGGCCGACTGACGCAAATGGCAAACGATAATGTCACTACCTACATGATTTTAACACCCACACTGCAATACAACGACCTAAAATTATGACTACTCATAAAAACTAAAGAACATTGGCTTAGAAACTCATCAATGTTAAGATAAAGCTAGACTTTCATATGGAGCTAAGCGAAGCAATTTTTCTCACGTCAGCACTGCAGTGTGACAACTTTAAAAACTTGACTAAGTCATGATATAGCAAATAAAGAAAATAGTAAAAATCAACTCATATTGCTCGAATTTATAACACAGCCATACATCAAGTTGGTAGGTATATTAAAAAATATATATATAAAAAAACCGGCCAAGTAGGTGTCGGACTTTGCACATTTAGGGTTCCGTACTAAACATTGGTATTTGTTAGAAAAAAATATACGCAATAATAATAAATTATTACTTTTCAAGTTCTTATGTCAATGAGAAGTTAAAAAAATTTTGGAACAAAATTTTGTGACAAACGACAAACAGACAGACAGATGGACAAACGCACACGTGAGTGACAGCAATAAGCCGTAATTATTTAAACCATAAACGAAGGCAAATGACAGGCAAAATTGATATCCTTTCATTGACCTAACCTTTTTAAATACTCGTATTATACGAGTACAAACTCATAAAACACTTAACTAACTGTAATACGAGTACAAACAAAAACTTCTAGCTAAATAAAACTTACAATCTGGCGTCAGAAAAATTCCTTCGCATCGGTGTCTACTGGAAGTGTACCTAGTGTGAGTGTGTTGTATGGCAATGAAATATATATAAATAAATATAATATGTTTTTCCTCTGGCCGAGGAAAAACCGACCACCGGTTTTTTTAACGTTTTCAAATTTTAGTCCAAAAAGTATATTGTACCATCTAAATTTTAAATTTTCATGTTTGCATGTTATGAAATCGATGCAGCTGATGGCAGTTATTATATTATTATGTCTAGTTCATTTATAGATTTCATGCTACCAACTGCATCAGACTGCTTGAAAAGTGATGTTGTTTGCGACTTCTTTCTTGTTTTTTTAGTCGGGTTTTTTAAGATTATTTTTTTATTTTGAACAGTTTAGTGAGTTATATATTTAGAATCGCCTCCTCGAGCCCTTTATTTTAGTACCCCACATGATCAAGTAACAAAAAATACGACCTTACTAACCAAATGGCGGCCGCCATTTTTGTTTTTGTGTGATCCACATGATCACGTCACTGTGGTAGTCAAACCCAATCTAATCATAGCTCCGTTACCCGTTTAGTCTACAGGGCGTGTTAAAGAAATACACATGCTCTCGAAAAACATTACTCTCCTTCTGCAACCGTCGGCTAAAACAACCATAAATGTAGCTTATAGTGCTTTATCTATCAGTTAACATTTTACACAAGTTCAAGCAGGTCATGAGTGTTCACTCAAATTGATTCATCAATTCATCATTCACTAAACAATGACACTGAATGAGTGAAAAAAAAAGTGAACACATGATTAACCTTTAAGACAGGCGTATTAATAGCACTTAGTGTAGGCTTGGAAATATGTGCCGACTATTAAATAATCCAATTTGTCTGTTACCTACTGAAAAAATATTGCGTTGAATAAAAAATCCGAGAAACGTTTTGCTATCGAGTTTTTCAGAATACTTTTGTAGATTGGTTTGAACGACAGCTGTGGTTAATTTCATGATTTTATATATACCGAAATTTAAAATTTGTTAATCTGAATGGCATAATTACCATTGTTTAGTCATTTAGTTTTTAATCAAAGAACAATGAACATTCTCACCGGTTTTCTAGCCCCCAAACATCCATTACTTTAGCTCTTAAACGTCTACTAAACATAATTATGTAGGTACACTTTACCCGATGAACGGTCAAACATACAGGGTGTAACGGAAATGTGTTGACATATTTTAAATAATGCTTCTGCCCATAGAAGTGAATAACTTGCTTCAAAAGAGCTACAGTCAATTCCCAAAAAAAAATGGTCTTTGCGACCAATTTCTTTCACGGAATTGTCTTTGACTTTCTTGAAGAAAGTGGTTCACTTCCATAAGCAGTATTTAAAATACGACCACGCATTTACGTTACACCCTGTATATATCTACATCATCCTTATTCTAAAACCTGAAACACAGCATCAAATGTAAGCCCAAAAGCGCCCATTACATATATTCATCCCTACTATAACAACGCATTTACATAAATTGTTACGAAACTCGCCAAGTCCCCAGGGTATTATTTAGGCGCACACTTTATAAAATTCTTCGCGTCTTCGCGTAGATTAATATACCCCAGTAATTATAGAAGTTTTGACGAAGCGACAGACTAGAATATTAATAATCTAAGCATGAATCACGCGTTTTTGATAAAAAAAAAAGTGGCGGCAGAAGGTCCGTTTTGGCATTACTGTAGCGCTATCTGCAAAATTGCACTGCTCCGTTGTCTTTTACCTTAGCAGTCCAGAATCCCAGGGTGGCAGACATTAATTATATTCTGATTAACAAAAAGTGTTGGATTGAGTAGTGTTAGTAAGTACTTTCAATGTACGCATGCTAGCTAGTGCCGACGGCCAATTTTATTTTTTCGCTTTTATATAGATCATATTTGAAAAATCAAAGATGGTTTTTGCACCCACCGAATTAAAAAATAATGACACACATTTAATTTTCGTTATTTACACCTATTAAATAAACTATGCCCAAATAGGCTGGGGGCTAGGACTCGAGGTGGCAACCAGCTCTTTGACTATTATAATTACTAATTAGACGTCAAAATATTATTTAACTATTCATTATTGAACAATATTCTGTAAAAACGACATACAAACTAACACTCAGACTAAGAAAACTGAATAATATTTATCACGTAACTTTAGCACCTGGTACCGGTAAATTGGCCGCCAGCCCAAGCTAGCAGATACGCGTACGTTGAAAGTATAATTCTACTAACATTAAGTAATGGCTGGCGGCTTAGGAATCTTTCTCTATAAGACTCAGAGAGGCGTGACGCAACAAAGCGACTACCAATTTTCATAGATATTGTTCTACGTCTACTATAGAGTAAGAAAATTCCTTTATAGAATGGTTGAAGCATCGTTAGTCACAAACTCGTAGATCGGATAAACGACGATAGAACCGGTACGTAGGTATGTAACATTTTTTTTTGATGAGGGAAATCATCCGATAACTTTTCCCGCTTTGGGTGGAGCGGGAGAGCGTGTCAGACTCTTAGTGACTAAAACCCAGTGTGCCAGGGCCGCGGTGACGCTTTCAAACCCACCTGCAACCCTTTTTTTTTTACCCTTGCATGTAAATATGTAACATGCCTGTTATTTGGCGGTAAGACGCAGACGGTCCATCTCATTGTGTATTTACCTAAGTAGTGATCGATGCCTATGGACAATAGCAAGAGTATAAAGAGACAGAGAAAAAGTAACTCAACCAGAGAGAGAGATATATAGAAAGTTAGGTTAGGTTAGGATATACACGAAAAAAATCCTGACTGACAAATAACAATTATAAAGTTGCAAAAACGTCACTTTTCAAGCATTCCGATGCAGTTGCAGATGCAGTGCCGACTGTCACGTCGCCAGTCTGTCGCAATCATTAGCATGTCGGTGACGCGAACCTCTACCAAAAATCGCTCAACGCGGCAGAAGATGTTCACTTCAAAAATGTAGTGGGTCTTCTGTCCCTATATTTATTGTATGTATCAAGGCTACTCCTCATTTTATGGCTCATTTACATCGTTTGTTTAAGAAGGCGTTTGGTTTGGCGTTCTAATTCGGGTTCCGAGACAATGGCAGTATTTAGTTGAGGGCTTTTCTTCCAAAATTAACGGGCACACTGTTTTGAGATTTATAAGTTTAATTGAATTTGGAAATAGCGGTAAATTGGTAGCATTAAGACATTAGTTTAAATTTTTGTTTGTGATATCTTCTTTGGAACTTCAAAGCCAATGATTTTTTAAGGAAAGAAAGGTGGCCGACAGACAAGTGCGACACAATATTGCGAGAACATTGCGATGTTTTCTTATATTTTGTTTTGTAGCTTGTTTTTATTGGTATGCTCTCGTTCGACCAATGTTACACCTTGTAAGCGATGATGTGGTCGTGGATGGAGCACACTTGCCTAGAACTAACCTATTCACTCTTGACTTAAAGACCCCCAGGTTTTAGCTATCAGGTTAGCTGTTAAGTTCAAACTCGATGATATGGCGATGGCGCATCGCTGTCACATTTCCATACCGCATCCGTTAGGGGGAGCGTTATATCCAGTGATTATTCTCTCGTAGACAAATGATTACCATCACGAATATTTATTTTGAACACCAATTAACTCGATAAGCAATTTGAAAAGAGAGCAGACGATCTTCGCTATGAATAAAACACGAACTATAGAATAAAACATGAGTTGATAACAAACAAAAAATAAATGAATCTCATTGCATCTCAGCTCAGAATCGAATAACAAATAAACCAATCACTGCTCCCCACTTCGCAGCAGAGAGAAAACAGCATTCACCCATTTAAACCATAGACACATGGAAATAGCCTCTCTTTGCCAGGTTTCCTTGCTTTTGACAGGCATTGTAGTTAACGAGATTATCATTGTGCTGTACCAATGGTGGCCGGACAGAGCCGCAGGCTTTCAGCACGTTATTAAGTTATGTCCCGTTTCAGAGCCATCCACTTTAATGTTGTTACGTTTGATTTCGAAGATACGCGAGTAGGACGGAAAAACGGTGGAAAGTTGGGTTTTTTAGGTTTTGTAGGGGAATGTGATGTCTGTGATCTTTTTTTTTAAGTTATCTATCGGCGACTAGACTCCAGGCAATTTAACGTGACTCTTAGGAGTTTTTCTCACCAACCCGCACTGGGCCCTCGTGGTGGATTAGGCCCATTCCATCTCACAGAGAGGAGGCCTATGTCCCAGCAGTGGGAAAGTTAAAAGACTGATTATGGTATGCTATTATGCTAAACATAATACGACAGAAAAAAATAGGCCCTGCGCTCTTCACACGTCAACAACTGTCAAGCCCTGTTGACAGTCGGCCATCGTGTAACTACAGACTATGTCATATGCCGAGTGTGTAAACCTTGCCACAGGTCTAGAGACCTTGGGTAATAGTAATAAATAATAAATAATTTTTGGGCAATTTTACTGGCAAGGCAAACAGCATTTTCGCACTGGCGCACTTGTGTGCCCATAGAGGCATGTGTTAAGTAAAATTGATTCAACGAAACCCGACAGTAAATAATAAAGTTCACATTTCTTAAGTGCACTGCTTGCTGTATAGGTACGGTCAGCAATGAAGACTAATAATTATTTTACGTTGACATATCGATTCGGGTAGTTAAGTAGATATCTAAATCCGAAGTCGGTTTTCTGCATAGAAATACTCAAAAAATATACGCAAAGATTATATGGGAAATATATGACATGATTAGCACAAAAAATAAAATATACCTTAATGTCAATATCATAATTCATTAAAGATGAACTTATACTGATACCCTGTGTCGTGGGATCTAGTTTTTTCGACGTTAATGTCACATTTAAAGTCCAGTAGTGGGTAGTTGACTAATGTTTTTGTCACAAGATTAAACAATTAATAAATTTAACTAGCTTGACGATCTGGACACGTTCCTGACCGATTGGCCGGAGAGGACAACAAACAAATAGAACTGGAAAAATATGTGCGAGGCCTTTGCGCAGCAGTCGGACAGAGTGGGCTAATAAAAAAAACTAAGTTTTAAAATAATAATTAAATAATGTAGTGTTTACAAGATGATAAAAATTAAAATAGCATCTGACTTTATTTGCTATCAGTACCTATCCATTAAAGACCAAATAAAATACAAGTAATGCGACATCTGTCAAAAGCGAAAATAAACTCACACTCAAATAACTCAATAACTAAAAATAAAAGTCCGCTGTATTCACTTACAATACATATAAATGTACCGAACACCGGTCAAATAATCCGATTTAGTTACAACTTTTTATAAAGCTACTCGATTCAATATACGCCAATATTGATTCTGAGAAATCCCTAGGGATATCCATATAGTTGGTATTGGGTAAAAATCCAGTGATTCTACCAATCAGAGTGACTTTTGCTAACATAGAAATTTTCTATTTCACCGGATAGTCGACAAATACACCGTATTGTTGGAATTCAGTGAAAAATATTTTGGTTCTGTGCCGTTGGGAATTTTTTGATTGAGCTGTGTTATGTTCAGGGTGTTTGGGGAATATGTAAGCGAGAGACGTAGGATTTGAAAGTGATAAAAAGAATCGACAAATGGTTGTTTTTTGGATCGTGATGTATCTCTATGAAATATTATTCAGTTGCCTTCTTACCTGCCAGAAAGTGGTTGCGCTGTGACCACAAAAAAGCTTGATATACTTTAACAACAACAACAACACACAAACACAACAAGAATATAGTGTTTTATCTATATTTCTGTCAACAGGTTCAGTTAAAATTAAGTTCTGTAACATTACATAACGGCTGTCTACAGGGTCACTAAGGCATGGCCAAATTATGGCAATAATTTACTAGGTATTTTGAAGTCCCATGCTAAAGTTGGTCAGCATATTGCCATCAACAAGGTACAAATCCTGACTCCAAAGCTGCTACTGACAAACCCTCACCAAGTCATCGGTCCACGTGTGACGCCTCACGACGCTGCGTCTTCCGGTATACGGTCGCCACTCTAGAACTTTTCGGCCCCCTCGACCATCTGTTCTGCGAGCAATGTTGCCCAGCTGTGGCAGTGGCCACTTAATTTTGGAGACTCTTCGGACTATAAACCTGACCTTAGCTCGACCCGAATCGTACTCAGAACTTGTAAATAACCAGCAAATATTGTTAATTCCATAATCGCTTTGCTACTTCGTTAATAGCCATTTCATAAGAATAATACATGAAATAGTAGAAAACGAGAAATCTGTAGCAGCAATAAAATACACAGTAATAAATTTTCTCACCCCAGAAAATTAATAAGCGTAAACTAACTTCTAATTACAAATTTTAATTACCAATTAGTAGATAAGTAGGTATAGTTGTTGAGAATTTTAACATACATAACTCTTACAAAATGTGTTGTTATAATTTATACGGTTATTAAACAAGCCGTGTGATCGATGGGATTCTCATCGTCAAAATATTATAGTTAAAAAAAACTGAAAAACGCACACATTCTATTTTTCAATCCCTTTCAATTGGGAGTCCATCATGTTGGGTTTAGAATGGCGTCAATTATATTGGCTAACAATGCATTGTCATCCAAACTAAAAATAAAACAGCTCAATCGGAAACTGGGCAGTGGATCAAAACTTCTAAGATTTTTTTACATATTAACATGTGAAGCTAATAAAATTGTTTTAAAATACTAATTATGTAGGAAAGTACTTGTTTAGTACCTACCTAAGTACCTACCGAAAAAAGGAGCAGGTAACCTTTACTATATTCGACCACTAGCCCTTTTATTACCAACCAGTATTCAATTTAAGCGGCGTGTAATTGGAATAGCCTAAATCCAGCCGTATACTAACCAAAGACATAAAATGTTAGTAAGTTAACCCTAAAACATCCAAGGCCATCCAAATGAAGGTCAACAATCTTGTGACGTCACTAATTAAGCCTCCATACTGGACACAAAGAAAGTTCTTCGTAAAGGCAAGCGGACAAATTGAGACTAAAGGTCAGCTCACAACGAGATGCGATGCGCACCCGACGATGCTAGAAGAGGCCAGTTTGTTTATTATTAATTTAATTATTTTGATTTTACGGAATTAACCATTTCGTACCAAAATAACTTTTTCATTTCGTTTAATTTTATATTTTTTTCATGTCATGTCATGCAAGCTTTAAAAAAATAACAGGCGCAAATCGGCAGCAAACTCAAAACGAAACGTAAGATTCATTGGCAGTAGTTACCGGACTATGTGACTAAAATTCAAACTTCAGAAATGAATGTAACCGTTTTGAAACTACGAGTATATAACATACTTATTCATTTCTAGTATTTTTTTTAACCGACTTCAAAAAGGAGACGGTTATCAATTCGGATGTTTACATATATTTTTTTTTTGTATGTTCTATTATTATAACTTCGTCATATATAGGCGGATTTCCAAAATCCTTTTTTTTGTTCAAAAGGGGTTTGTTCCGAAAAGGTCCCATTTAAATTTCATATAGATCTGATGGTGAGTTTCGGAGACAGACAACGGAACTCTTCAATAAATTACAGCAAATCAACCGTGATTGCTGCTACCGCATAAATATACATTGTTAACACAATTTAATCGGGAATCTCAACTAAAAAGTAAAAAATAAAAACTTTTTTACAAATAAATAGAACCGACTTCAAAAAAAAAAACAAAAAAAAAGCAAAATATCTTTAATTTCGGCAGACGGTGTCAAAAAATGAAGAAACAAAACCAGGAACACCGACTTCCGAAACTAAAGTTATTTTGCTTATTTTATATTTTTTGGAAGTCGGTTCTATTTTGTAATTCTTATACTGCCTAAGCCACTCAGGGTTTCAAGACGAATATTCTGATTCATCCTTTGTTATAATCCATTCAGTCGTTAAGGCTACAGGGAGTGTACTCTTGGAGAACATCTCAACCCTCCTTCTCCTGTCAGCGGAGTGATCAAAAGAGTCACCGCGGCCCAACTGAAGGAACACGGTTGGGTTTTAGTCAGTAAGAGTCTGACACGCTCTCCTGCTACATCCAGAGCGGAAGAAGTTATTTACTACAAAAAAAAACCTCATTCTCGGGTAGCAGGGTAACAAGTGCGCGCAGTAGCATCGCATCGCGTCTCGGTGTGAGCTGACCCTTAAGTCGTAACGAGGTCGAGTAAAGTCGCGTTACACAATGTTACTCATGCAGACGAATGAAATTTCTTTCACTCAGTCATTCATTCATTCATCAGTTGTGGTTTAGGGCTGGCAAGTTTCGTTTCGTTTCGTTCAAGTCCACCCACACGCATCAAACGTTTTGGGAACACATTCATTGGGCGTACAGCTTAGTAGTAAAATTATCTGCTGGAATCTGTGTTTCCTGATAGCTACAACCTGGGAATCTTAATATCAAGAGTGAATAGGTTACTGACTTTTAGCTAGGCGTGCTCCATCTTCGACCACATCATCGCTTACCATCAGGTGAGAAAGTCCATTAATGATAAAAAGTCCTGTTGCGGTTTTTGTGACGATTATGGAATATTTCTGATGCAATGAGCGTTATGAACATTATGAGGCGTGTTTGTGAAGACTGGGGTTAAAATTACTAGGCCGCGTTGTGTTGACGATACAACACTTTTTGCGGTTAATGAAGACGACATTTTTGGGTTATTGGCAAGGCTGGAGAGAATCAGTGTATAATAGTTAGTATCATGTCTAGTTACGATAGATCAACGTAAAATAATCGTGTGCTGAAGTTAAATATTTATTGGTATGTCAATAGAAGGCACTATATTTTTTTTGTAGATGTTAAACTGTTAGATCGTACGGAGTGATTTTATGTACCTACTGCAAAAATGACGAAACAAAAAAAAGATAGTAAATTAATTAAATGGGCTGGCTTTTACCTCGGCCAGAGGTCAAGCGTTGCCTACAACGTGGTATAGCCGGCAGGTTTTTTGGTCACACTTCCAGTCGACAGCGATGCGAAGGAATTTTTTAACGCCATTTGATTTTTTTTTTGAAGTTTTGTTTAGTCAGGAGTTTTTGTTTATATTATAGCTAGTTATTTTATAAGAATGTAAATAGTATAATTATATTAATTTAAAAATATAAAAGTAGCTTAAAATACGACACTATTTTAATAAATCCTTGGCCCATTAATTGAATTAGCTCTTATTACAATCGGCAGCCCTACACAACGTCATTCGCTCAGCAAAAGCGAAAGTCGTTGCGTGGTCACGACTCTATTTTGAGGGACATCATTTAAAATTCGAATGTGGTTTTGTGTATCACCAACTTAAAGAGCTGGTAGGACATTTTTATTTATAAAAAAACTGGTTCTATCTAGACTGAACTGGTAGTGAAAGTGATGTGCCTAGAATATTGTTCCGCATTACTTTTACTTTTTTATTTCTTTAATCCTACTAATATGCTTCTTTAATATTATTATAAATTTATGCAAAAGTTTAGATGGATGTTTGTATGGATCTGGATGAAATTTGGCACAGAGATAGGTTATAGTCAGGAATAGCACATAGGCTATAATTTATAATGGGGGAAGTAGGTACTAATTCTACGCGGGCAAAGCCGCTGGCAGAAGCGAATTTAACAAATAAATTCTATTATTTTGCAGACCCTACCATTGCAAATGGGATATTCTGGGTATTTGTATGTTTGTAAATCAATCACACCTCAACGGCTGAACGATACACGGATATAGGTACCATGCCCTAGATAAGGTCATATAATACTTACTTTTTTATTCCGGTAGTAACTTGCCATAGGATATATTTTCGACTTTGACGCAAGTGAAGCCGCTAGCAAAAGTAAGTCTTTCAAATTACTTTTTCCTTTATTCTTTTTATGGAAAAGAAGTCTGTAATTTTTCATATCTGAGATAATTTCGTTATGTCACATCAATAACGTAAGAAATTGGAAGAGGCAGCGGACCGAAATAGACTCAATTGATTGATTGATCTAAAGGCTTATTATAAAGCAATATTTTGCTGGGCCGCGGGAAGCGGAATCTTCTTATACTGTTTTTTTTTTGAGAAATCAATTTGTATATAATTATACCGATCTAATCTTCTAATTTATGAAAATCTCGTGTCACGGTGTTTCTGGTTGCCCTCCTCTGTAACGGCTCAGGATGAGAATAGGTCGTAAAGTAGAACCCTCCTACCCCATCCCCATTTTTTAATCACAGAACAACGTTCGCTGGGTCAGCTAGTATATATATAAAACAAAGTCGAGTTAGTTGTTTACATCGAGTTAGTTGTTTACACCGTTTAAAACTCATAAACGGCTGGACCCGTTTTTTTTTTTTTTGGGGTTGGGAAGTCATCCTATGACTGCTTCCGCTCTAGGGTGGAGCGGAAGGGCGTGTCAGACTCTTACTGACTAAAACCCACCCCTGTTCCTCCCTGCCCTGAGTGCCCAGGGGTGAGGTAACTCTTTCGAATTTATCCTTAACCCCCGAGCAGGCATCGGCCGTGACAGGCCCCGTCCTTTTGCTGACAACTCTTTGAGGCGCGCGTGGAACACTACGTGCCGTCGACTCTCGGGCCTGGTGCTGATCGGACGGCGAGTTACCCACTACTCGCCGTCCGCAGGCCCGGGTACGGCTGGACCCGTTATATGATATTTGATTTGTGGGATTTGTCTCGGCCCCGAATAATAGAATAACCATTAAAACATAGGAAGTTTTAATGGTCACCTATACAATAAATAACACACTGTATACCTACTGATTCTGAACTCGCTAGGTGAATCGCTGGGCTCAGGAGAGATCCCTTTAAAGTCTCCTCAAAAGGGATGCGCCCTAACAGGCATTGCACAGACAGGATCCCGGAGTGGCCTTTTAAGAGGTAAGGGGTCCCCGTGCTTATGGATCACCGGGGTGGTTTTAGTGAGAAGAGAATTCCTCATGCCCTGGTTTTTGACCCCCAAAAACTCAGTTGCAAGGGAAAAAAAAAACAAGGCTCTAGGCCAAGCAAGTCGCATGCCAGTGCGTTTTTGGCGTGATGAACATTTATTTATTTTCACTAATTACGTCAAAATATTATATCCTTGATGAATTTATAATATAAAAGAAACGGCCACCTTACATAACAAAAATAAATAACCTCGGTGGTCTATGGTCGCAAGTGCCACAGCTGAGCATGAAGGGCTGGGTTCGCTCCTACTGGGTAAAGTGCTCTATAAATTTTGTTATTTACGATAGCAAAAATATTAGTTAAAGACGACCAAACAAAATTTTAATTTTTAATTTTAATTTTTTTTTTTTTAATTTTTTTTTTTTTTTTTTATAGTTTCAAGATTTCCACTTGAAAAAAAAAGGAAAATTTTAACTAGAACACCGGTCCTAGAGTTAGACATAAACCCGGTACGGTGAGAATGAATATGAAGACGTAAATTTAAGATTTATTTAATTTATTTATTTTTTCCCGAGAACCCGTTCTCCCAGAGGCAGTGGGACGAGCCGCTCTGTAGTTTGGTACGGAATAATCTCTTAAATACGTCAACCAATACTGCTGAGCGTGCCCGCCTGCTGGCTGTGGGTGAATGGGAGTCGGGCCTCTGGCTACAGGCACTGCCGTCACCCAACATAGGTACTATGCTGAGTGACACCACCTTCCGGATCGCTACATGTCTGCGTCTGGGTGCTCCTTGCGGAGCTCCACATCGCTGCCAATGTGGTGAAGTCGACCATCTCGGACACCATGGCCTATCCTGCAGTAGGAGCCCGGGTCGTATGGCACGGCACGCCAGCATTAACGACATCATCCGTCGGGCTCTTGTCACCGCCGGTGTGTCAGCCGTTTTAGAACCTCATGGCCTGGCACGTGACGATGGAAAGAGGCCCGACGGGATGACAATAATGCCTTGGAAGATGGGTAGGCCTTTGGTGTGGGATGCAACATGTGTCGACACCCTTGCGCCATCTCATCTTCTTAGCACGGCGGGCTGTGCTGGGGCGGCTGCTACAGGTGCAGAAAACCTCAAACGGCGCAAATATAACAACCTTATCGGGAGTTATATGTTTGAGCCGTTTGGGGTTGAAACACTAGGGCCATGGGGTCCGAGTGCTCATCGAGTTTTCCATGACATCAGCAAACTTTTAGTCGACTCTTCACGTGACCAGAGGGATGGCCTTTTTTTCGGCCAACGAATCAGCATTGCCATTCAACGTGGCAATGCTGCCAGCGTTCTGGGCACTTTTCCCATTGACAGCGAGGTAGACGAATTTTTTGATGCCCAATGAGCTTTACCACTACCGGATTTTTTATGCCTCTTGTACATATTTTATTTATTAAGTTATTTATTAGTTTAATTAGCTATTTTAATTAGATATTATAATAAATGTGTTATCTTAACATAAACATAAATGTAAAACAGAAAAACTTTTTTCCTTGGTAACGAATCAAGCATGCTATTCAACGTGGCAATGCTGCCGGCGTTCTGGACTTTTCCCATTGACAACGATGTAGATGAATTACCTACTATATGATATATTTATTTCTTTAGCTGTTGTGTAAATATACGATTTATTTAAAAAAAAAAAAACTATATTTTTTCTACTTTTATCTCAGCAATGCAAATCATAGTTTAACAACCTCCCTGAGAACTGAATAACTCTTTAAGACAATAGCACATAATAATTTTGTTTGTCTAAGACTAAGCACTAATTACTGTGTAAACGGTTAAGTATGAATAATGTGGTGCTAATTTATTGTAGTGCATAATTACTTACATCAACATACAGATAGAGCTTAGAAGGTTAATTTTGAATGGAAACCTGAAATGCACTTATTTGATTTTCCAAAAAAACAATTTCACTTTGAACTGGTCTTATTTAGTTATCTAGACGATGATTATTCGTAGGTACTCTTTATTGTACACAAAAGTCCATTATTTCATTCAAAAAATTTAATTTAATTTAAAAATAATATTTTTTTATTTAATATATACACACAAGCAAAGGTCTCTATTCTCTGAACGGGAAGGCAGTTATTTCCTTTTTAAAATGAACTATTTTTCTAGCTAGCCAATCACCGGTAAGCAGGCTAAAATCCTGACGCCGAGCTGTTATTGACAATTTTATGATATGAAGATCCAATACATCGCTGTGCGCATCCAGGGGATCGAAGACAGGATTTCATTCTCTGAATCTTTAAGCCTACGCACACCGGGAGGGAATGAAATTTGAGAGGATTTAAATTTTTGCCAAAGGACATTCAAACTTATCTAGTAGGAATACGACATAAATGCCAATGTTTAAAATTGATTCCGTAGCATTGAAAGGGATTTCTTGACACAGCATTAGAAAGCGCTAAGGGATTGGAAGCGCTAAGGGAGGCGGCGGGTTCCCGCCGCGGGATCTGAAACTGTGATAAGCAACGGCACGCCGAAGAATGACGTGACAGGCCGCGGCGTGAGGCAGTGCAAGCGTTCAATACACGCACACCACATTTGCGCCCGATGTGGCATGCCGCGGCACGTCGCGGGATGTCTTGGTAGGCCGCCGGAATGCTACAGTACCTATCTAAGCGGCTAGTGTGCGCTGACCGGTGCACGGTGGCAAAATCCTCTGCCATTCCGTCCCGGTGTGCGTAGGCCTTTCACAGCCTTATTTATAAAACTCGCTGGCAATATACTTAGTTTAAATTCAGATTAGCGGATTCTAAATTCAAGATAGAATACGTCTCATTCAGATGTCTATAGGATAAAACCTCCTTCAAATGATTAGTCTTTAGGTACTTTATTAGTTATATTATCCGCGTTTATCCTTCTTGCGGTAAGAAAATGTTGATACTCGTAAACAGAGTTTAAACTTAAAACGGTTGCCTCAAGATTGAACTTTTAGTCCAAGATACAATCAGGACCTAAGACCCTACATTGACATCAAATGTACCTTCTGCCCATCCTCCTTAATGTCGCCAAATAAATTGACGCAACAGATATACGACATCGACGTAACTTTGACGCAAGGCGACACGTAACGATGCGCTATAATTGAGCATCTTGATCTAATTGTCACGAGCAGGAAGCGTGGATCTAGGCTAGATGGGAAAGGTTTCCAGTATGTAGTGTGGCGTCTAAGTTTTTAGCTAGCGTCTATGCATAAGAAGTGGTAAGCAATCAGGGGATTCAGATATCAGTAGAACTGATATTTTCAATCGGGTAGGTACGCGAAAATAGTATTTCTTCTAAAAACTATTTTTCTATGTTAGGTCTCTTTGTCACTTTACAAGGTATGTTTTGCTTGCAAGCAGTTTTCTCATTACACTGGTAAGTAAATAAGTAATCATTTATTTCACAAAAAGATTAGCCTATATTAACATTTGTGTTGAAATTACATGGTAGTGGCTATTTTACAAAAATAAGACCCCTGTCCTTCAAACTAGGTTATTATCCTGTATCTTGAAGAACAGTGTAGGTACTTTTTATGGGTCGATACAGATACACTACACTAGATTATTAACTATTTTTGTTTATTAAGTGTTTTCGATATAAGGAAGGAAGGAAGTTGCGTCCCATTTGCATTCAGTGTGCTCGTTTTGGGTTAAATTATAATAAATATCACAATTTCAATAAAAAAATCAACCTTACCGCCACAATTGCGGCGGTAAGGTCCCTCTTTGAGTAGTGGCTGGAGAGGCGTCACGGCGTCCTCACCTTCCGCCTGACGCAGGTCCTCACCGGATACGGCTGTTTCGAGAGGTTCCTGTGTCGGATAAGGTGGGAGGAAACGCACGGGTGTCGCCATTGTGTGGATCGCCCAGGAAAAACGGTGGAGCATACGGTGGAGATCTGCCCCGCTCGGGCGGAGCACCCTCGTGTCCTCGTGGAGGTGATCGGCGGCAGTGACCTCTCGTGCCCGGCCTTGGTCCAGGCTACGGCACGGAGCGGGAGGGAATGAGAAGCAGTCTTTTCCTTCTGCGAAGCAGTAATGCTCGTGAAGGAGGAGGCGGAAAGGGTGAGGGAGACTCAACGGAGTGGCTCTTACGCCCCCAGCAGCAGCAGCCGCCGCAGGAGACGTCCTGGGCGTCGAGTAATGGGTAGCTCGCCGTACGATCATCAGCAGGCCCTCAGGCAAGGTTCCTTTACCTGGTCGGAGCTTTCTTTGCCTGAGTGCCCAGTAGTCAGTAAAAGTTTCACACGCCCTGAGCTCCACCCAGAGCGGGAGAAGTCATTGGATGATTTACCAACCCACAAAAAAAAAGTGTACTTACCTACTTAAAAATAAATTAAATGTTTTTTTTTATTGTAAGATTTTGACTCTTGTCATCACATGTTATGGAAAGTATTCATTATAACAAAACCTACTAGCCCAAATTCCAATATCCTACCATATATGCCATCGCATAAATTCGTAACAGAGTTACCGCTCCCCTGGGCACTCAGACAAGGAAGGAACAGAGATGGGTTTTACTCAGTACGAGTCTGACACGCCCTCCCGCTCCATCCAGAGCGGGAGTTGTCATTGGATTATTTCCAAACCCCAAAAAAAAGGGATTTTCAGTCCATAAATCTCGGCGCCATCATCTGATCAGGTCGATAGTATCATATTTGTCATTGTCCCCGGACTGATGTAAGTATGCCAAACAGCTCTAGCGGAAACAATAGGTCGAAAAATGCTTTGCAAATTTTTAAGGGGGCAACATACCTAGGAACATTGCAAGTTAAATGTGACCTTGTAAAAAAATTATCATTGAAAGGTTCCGCTTTCCTTGTATGGTTGGAACCCTATTTAGTCTTAAAGCTACGTATTCGCTTGTATAAATATACGAATCCAACTCTGAAGGTGCATATTATTAAACACCAAGCCATCATTTTCAACTCTGACAAAATATGGAAGGCGTTGTGTGTGCTTTATGGAAACATACGGATTGAGCGGTGTATCGACAATTATACTATAATTTCTATTTTATTAATAAACTATTATTTTATTTAATATATTATTACTAGCTGACTCGACAGACGTTGTCCTGTCTTAGCTGTAAACTGTCAAACGCGCGTAGTTTAAATAGTCGTTAAGTTTTCTGAAATTTTTTAACTTTCCGCGCAACTTTCTTAATATTTCTTTCCTACGAACCTTCTCCTGACAGTAACAAACACAACAAAAAAATAATAAGCGTAATCGGTCCAACCATTCACGCGTGTTGCCGTGACCAAAGGAAATAAGGATTCATTTTTATACAGCACTAGCTGACCCGACAGACGTTGTCCTGTCTAACACGCGAAGTTTAAATTTCTAATTTGTCGCGAAATTTTCTTATTTTTTTCTTTCATGAGTACTTTCTCCTGACAATAATAACACAACAAACAAAAAAATATAGATTTTAATAACAATCCTCCTCTTTTAAACTTCTCTCTATTAGTGAAAACCAAATCAAAATCAGTTGCGTGGTTTAGTAGCTGTAGGCGGAAAAACAGACAGACGCGGAAAGCGACTTTGTTATAAACTATGTTGAGACAGAGATTTTAGACAGAGATTGGTTTGGAATTCTATAGAGAAATTGTTGCCTTTTACTAAAAGGCCTTCCTTACAAATCGTAAAAGGTAGCCTTACCACAAAAAGAAATATAGATTACCTGGAGATGATCTCCAGCAATAGTAATGGTCTTTACCAAAAGTGAGTCAACCTTCGAAATGGATGCAAATTCTGTCATTTATTTTTGGTCCTGCCTTTTTAACCCTAACTATGCAACTCGTGTAATTTTTCATAATACATGCTGCGCCTTCTCATTATTTCGCCTTTTCATCGAATGCCGTATATGTTTTTTTTTTAATTTGGAGGAAAACGTTTAAAAGACGCCAGGACTTTTGGGAAAAAGACCAGAGAGTATGAGCCTCACCAAAACCACCCCGGTGGTTACCATCAGCACATTAAAGGGGTCCTATGACCTCTTAAAAGATCACCCCGGAGATCTGTACAACGCATGTGGGTACATCACTGAGTAGACCGTAAAGGAGTATCCCCTGAGCCTCGCAGGTACATAGGTGCATATTACTACTCGTCTTACTTCCAACTAATAATTTAATTAGTAATAAATGCGAAAGTTTTGATGGATGTTTGTTCCTAAATCACGCCAGAACGGCTGAACGGATCTTGATGAAATTTGGCACCGAGATAGATTATAGTCTGGATTCGCACATACACATTAATAATGGGGAAGTACTAATACCACATGGGCGAAGCTATTTTAACAAATAATTCAATCGACAGATATACAATTCCACTCCCGTATGTTCCCACACAGAGCTTAAGGCAAAGTTATAAATTTTCCAAAACTCAAACGCGAAGTCGTGTTCACTTGAGTAAATAAAGGTGGGTATGTGTTACCTCACTTTACACTGAGTTTGTTGTAAGTTTATAAACACACTCTTATCGGAGTATGTGAGTAACCTTTGTTTTCTTTAGTCAACTTGCGAGTGGATTAGATGAGTTTCTTGTGTGTTTAAAGTTTTAGAATATGCTTTTTTTTGCGAGGAAAAAAATACGATTTGAGATTGATACACAACTAGTCAAGAGGCATAATATTAAAGCAAAAATAACGGAAAACTACGTTATAGGGTGATTTAGAAAATCGAAATGTTTGGTATTCATCACGTGACATTTATCTTTTGTCACTAATCAGAATTTTCTGTCGGACAATCTTATTAGGGCCGATTTCACCAATGAAACTAATCGCGATTATTTTAAACTAAGCTCAGCTCATGCGTTTAATCGAGATTAGAGCTTCCTTTTGCGTTTCACCGAAAACTGGGCGTTTACAATTTAAACTAGATAAGTTAAGCTTAAACTAGTTTAATTTGTAGTGGTGAAACGCAAAATGAAGCTCTAATCTCGATGTTATTGAGTTTAGTTTAACCGTGGTGAAAACGGCCCTTAGTTTTTAGGGTGGATTTAAAAGGTTTTAGCATCCATATATGCTTTAATTCAGTTATTATTTTATTTACCCTCGTCCGTGCGTCACTGCGGGGTGCCAACTGAATATCAGCGCTGGGTGTCCAACGCCCAGCAAATGCTGAGATGGTAACCCTTTCGGTATGGGCACGCTCAGCACAATTTTGTTGTATCTTTGTGTACCTACTGTTATTTTCTTTACATTTTGTTTGTTGCTGTTGTTTTGTGTCTGTGTCGAATAAATGTTTATTCTATTCTATTCTATTCTATAAATTACTAAAATAGGTACAAATATAATAGTTCTATTTAATCCGTAAGTTAAATAGATTTTCAAAAATATTGAATAAGTATTTTTTTTTTAAATACCAACGCCAAATTTCATCGCACTGCTTTGTCCTCTGTTTTGTTTACGTGACAAAAGAGAAAAGACGTGGTCAATATTTTTGGTAAAATCTAAATGACGGTCCAAATAGTTTTTAGTCATCTACCCTGTTTCAGAGTCTGTATACTATTTCCTACGCTCCTTTCAACGTATTTCCAGATCGAATTACCAATCAGTTAGTGAAGAATCAAGTTTTAATTAACAATATTCCAGTTCCCAGTACAATACAAACTAATAAATAATAAACGTAATCTCAAAGCAAATGTTAGTTAATTTCAAAGGAGCCGTTATCAGGCGGTTTATTTTAACTTAAGAGTTTGTCACTCTCAAACACTTGTGTTAACAAGTGAGTCAATTTGTTTTAGTATTAGATCTGAACTCATTTTAAGTAATAGTCATAGGAGGTTTTTTAGCCCGGACGCAAAAGAGGGGTGTTGTAAGCTTGACCGCTATGTGTGTGTGTCTGTCTGTCTGTGGCACCGTAGCTCTTAAACGGGTGAGCCGATTTGAATGCGATTTTTTTTTATTTGAAAGCAGGTTTTATAGCGATGGTTCGGAAACAGCTCTTTTGTCTTTTTAAATGTTCGCTTTTATTTTAAGCGTTAGGGGTTTTTTTTTTAAATTATATTGGTATCTTGATAAGGTAACGTCCCGAAGCAATGGTTTCCATAGGATGGCTGACGTCACCAAAGCCGGTCCATAGCAAGCCAAGCGGTGGCATAGCATAATCAGCCTTTTAATGCTCCCACTGCTGGGACACAGGCCTTCTCTCTGTTAGAGAGGCGTGGGCCGTAATCCACCACGCTGGACCAATGCGGGTTGGTGGATGTCACAATATGTCTTCGACTGTTTGGTTCTAGGTCATGCCGGTTTCGTCACGATGTTTTAGAACAACGTTCGATTATGAAATTTTATACAAAGTAAAGCGCCTGGCTGGGTTTGAAACTTCTAACCTACTCGTATGATCTAAAACATTCTGTTTGCCTTTTATCGACTCACGGAGTCAATACGTTACCATATACTGCGTGATTTATTTGTATATCTCATATTATATTAAATGAACTGTTTGTGTTCTTAATGAAAATAAATTCTTTAAACCGAAAACTCGTAAGTCGCGGTTATTACCGCTGGGCCACCACTGCTAAATTTTAATGCTAGTATGTAGATATTTACATTGAGAAATATCTTACTGTGACTCGCTCCGGCTCCGCACGGGTATATATTATACACACAAACCTTCCATATTTATTGCTCTTTTTATTAGTGAAAACCGCATTAAAATCCGTTGCCTGGTTTAGGAGGAATAAGCGGACAAACAATAAAATTTGGAAAGCAACTTTAATTTATACTAAGTATGTGGAGATTTTATGGGGTTGGGTAGTGCACAAACAGCTATTCAGCTTAATTTTTGGCGAATTTTCAGTCTCAATTAATAATGAAGAACGTTTTTATTTCCAGTGACGACACCAAATATAAAATAGTGCGAACGAGACATCCGATAAATGGTCGGGAGAGTGCGCTAGTCACCGCGGTGCTGGAAAGCAAAAGGGCAACTGAAGGGACGCGGGTGGGTTTTAGTCAGTAAGAGTCTGACAGGGGTCCCGCTCCACCCACAGCTCGAGAACTCATCTAATTCATTTTATTTCTCGCTCTCACAAAAAAGGCATGCGATAAATGAGTTAAGACCCCCTCACTCACAAACGATCACTTTAAAGTTTAAACTAATACAAGTGTATTAACACATTTTGAACGCACGGGAAGTCATAAACAATTGGGTTTATTTCTCTTAGTTGTTGTAGCTCAGTAATGGTCAGTTAACTACAGTTAATAAACCTATTAACTGTTTAACCGACTCGCCGACGAAAAGCTTAAGGGGAATTCATATTATATTATGCTAGTTAATGTTCGTTTGAGAATAATGGACCAGCCTTTAGTTTTAGTGCTACTAATAGTTTGTGAAAATAAGCACTATACCTTTTTTGAGGGTAGCAATTCATCATATGAAGTCCCACTCTGGGTGGAGCGGGAGGGAATATGAGACCCTTATTGACTAAAACATCCGCGTTCCTTCAGTTGCCTTTTGCGTTCCTGGAGGTGTATTCGCTAACTCAGTTGACATCAATTTGATAGGCACTTTGCAGTACATTGGTGCTTTGCTCGGTGGCCATCGATCTATAGGCACTACGTTGTACATTTTTGATTTCCTATACGTCTAAGCAGCAATGTACTGCATAGAGCCCTTTCCGAGTAGGTATTGAAAAATGTTGTAGTCTGAAACCAACACACCAGAAAAGGTAATACCAGCATTTACATTCAAATTCGCAAACCCTATGACGTCACCAAACCATACAAAATGCATACAAACATCCGCACAATGTACACGATCGGATAACGAAATTAGTCCAACAGTGTGTCATATCAGCTGGAATACATTCCGAGCACATAAATTATTCAAGCCAGTTCCTTCGCGAGCGCGACAAAGTTCATGCAACCTGTTTTGATTTTGCACACACAGTTTCGGTGTTTGGACACAGTGTTTGTTGCGTAATGTTTGGACACAGAGTTTGTTGCGTAATGTTAGGGGTAGTTTTCAAGTGAACGATGTATTATGTAGGTTATATGAATTTAGTTTCAGGTGGAATTAATACTGGGCCTTTTGGTTTTACGGAGAACTAAAGATAAAATATGAGAATTTCGTTCACAAATTTCGCCGCATTTCAATAATTTTTGTCCAATTCATAGGAGACTATATTTTGTTAAATGCAAAAGGCATGTTTCTTGGGTATAAAAATATTAATTCTATTTAGTCCGTAAGTTAAGTAGTTTTTCAAAAAATATTGGACACTCATATTTATTTGCTTTATCAAAACAATAAAAAATACAAAGATAAAACGCATTAAAGTCCTAGAGAGGGGCGCACGGCGTGACGTCACGCGAGATTTCAATGCACTGTATCGCCCTCTATTTTTAGTTACGTGGCAAAAGGAAAAATACGAGTCTAATATTTTTTGGTAATTTAACTGATGGGCCAATTAATTTTTTTTATTTAATTTACACATGACAGAAGGCCAGTGTATCAGCTGTGGGATTTATGTGCATTACAAGTGTTTGCTATAGGACTCTACTGGGAAAATAATAATGCCTTGTGGTCTAGAGACACCCGAGCGCTCTTAGGTTGAGTAAACTGTTATTTACTTAGTTTTTCCAATAGGATTTATCTCAGTAGCAGCACGGAGTCTAGATTTGCGCCAAGTTGATGGCAATAAGCTCACCCCCAACTGCATGGGAGAAAACGTTGGACTGGTATCCCCAAGGGAAAAGAAAGCGTGGACGTACCCGTCAAACCTGGCGTCGCACCGTGTTGGCAGAGGCGGCGAGCAACGGAATGACGTGGAGTGAGGTGAAGCGTGAAGCTCAAGACTCCTGTGGACGCCCTCTGCCCCATCTAGGTAACACAGGACAGATCCTGTGTCACTTAGATGGGGACCTATATGGGGTGTGGCAGACCAGGGTCGCGGGAGTGATCAAAAGCCCGTGTTCCTTCAGTTGCCGGTGCAAGGGCCGCGGTGACTGGCCCTTGCACCGGCAACTGAAGAAACACGGGTGGATTTTAGTCAGTAAGAGCCCCTCCCGGTCCACCCAAAACTTGTAGAAGTTATTTGATAATTTTCCATCCCATAAAAAAATAAGTGACATAGGCTATTATGTAAAGTAACATGCTGCATGGGACTTAAACATGAGTGGTAAAATGTGAGAGTTACTGTACAGTTAGTAGTAGCTGCACCTCTGTCAAACCCTTTGAGAAATACAAGCGTGATATTATGTTTTTTTTTTTTTTTATTTGTTTATAAGTACAGGAGCTTTACAGTTTAACTTGTTTTTGTACCATTAAACCAGAACTGGTTTGTATTGGTACTCACACATATGAAAGTATTAATGAATTTAGCGGATGTTGTGACCATTCTTCGTCGTAACTGATGAGCGTGTGCCCCCCGCCGGGTATTGTAACAATCGGTAGATAATTTTATAGTGTCTTTCTCATTAGTCTAACCTTGATTAGTAATAGTTGTTTTTATTGAAATCTAGTTAAGGCCCAATTATACGACTTTTAATGATTTTTTATTGAAGATCACGTCTTAACGACTAGTCTTATTTCTTTGAAAAAATATAATATGTTACCTACTCTACAATTTTTTTCTTAATTTGATATGTGAATATTAGAAATTGTATTTTAATAACACAGTGTAAGTAATTAATTTGTAAAGTTATGTGTAACGCGGATAAAAAATTGAGAATCACGCAAAAACTAAAAAGCGTACTTTTATGAAATCGTCACCATTTTAAAAATCATTTAATTATTAATTTATATTTTACTATGCGTGTTTCAGTATAATACCTGTTGTTTTATGTATAATGAATTACGAGTAATAATGCGTCTAATTTCGGACAGCGCTCCTTGATGGGCAATTCCTATTACTGGTTGGACGTACGACGCGTTACGTGAGCTCAGCACAGAACACGCAAGCTAACCACTCAAGGTCGTTGGCAGTAAATAGTGCCTTAATATGAGCGATGGAGGTTTTGATACTAAAGAAGTGGGAAATCTTTAGATGAACCTTGGACAATATTAGTCAAATTTTTATCTAAGAATATTGTACTTTTAGTGCTATTTAAATAAACGCTATTTACTAATTAAGAGCAGTGGTGGCCTAGTGACATTATTTTGGGGAATACTAATTCATTTTATATTATTATTTATTTTTATTTGGCTGTCTGATTGTCCAGTTATACAGCACTAAGAAACAGTGGGTAGGTCGTAACACTTTTTTGGTTACTTACTGTCTAGTGAGTACTTTTGGCCGATATGTAATTCGACGCCAAAGCTAGGTATTGAGAGTACTGACCTGAAACAAAAGAAAAATAAATTGAATAAAATGTTTTTAATACATTGCATCGTATGTTACCTACGTCTTATTACGTAACTGACACGATATTTTTGTTCTTCAGCGATGGTAAACTTACAGAGGCCGACTTTTGGGGCCCGTCCGACTAGTCCCATTGATCCAGTCCTATGATGAAACAAGTGGGATTATATGTCCCACTAGTCCATTGGGACAGCTAATACTAAAAAATAGATAAATTATGTCCCACTAGTCCCATGAGATTTCCACTTATATTAGCTTCACTTGTAAACTATGTAAACAAATCTTAAAAGTTAAATTGGACCCACTTCCCGGCTTCTGTATAAGCTGACAGGTTGGGGCTCTCTCCAAAGATTACGCTGTGGCTCTACACAGCCGTGATCAGACCTATGCTGACTTATGGCTCTCTGGTGTGGTGGACGAGGACCAAACTCTCGACTACTAGGGACAGTCTACAGAAATTCCAGAGGCTGGCTTGTTCGGCTATCATAGGCTGTATGAAAACCATTCCAACAGCAGCAATGGAGATAGCCCTGCAAATAACCCCCCTAGATCTATTCATACAACAGGAGGCAGCACTAGCTGCCATCAGGCTTATGCACTTAGGCATATGGGGCAAAAACCACACTAGTGCTCACACGGAAATCCTGGAACGGGCGATTGAATACCAACCACTTATCGCTGCCCCGTGTGACAGAACACCCAATAAACCAACTTTCAACAAAAACTACCGTATACAAACAGCAGAGGAAGAGAGTGACCAGTCAGGAGTCGATGAAGTACGCATTTACACAGACGGCTCAAAGACTCAAAACGGTTCAGGGGCTGGAGTACACTCTCTAGACCTCAATATTAACTTTCATATACCACTAGGCGAACACAGCTCAATCTTCCAATGTGAATGTGTTGCCCTGACACAAGCGGCAACAGCTGTAAAATGCCTGGGAATACATGATTATGGAATTAAATTCCTATCAGACAGTTTAGCTGTGCTCAAAGCCTTAGATAATAAACAAACTAACAGTAAGATAATTTACGAGTGTCACCTTGCCCTGGAGAGTATATCGATATCAAATCGAATCACCCTACAGTGGATTAAGGGGCACAGTGGATCCCTAGGCAATGATGCAGCGGACGAACTTGCGAAGAGGGGTTCAGAGATGGTAGTGTTGGGCCCGTACCCACTCCTTCCCCTACCTTTCTCGCAGTTTCGTGCATGGATCCGCCAAAGAACCACGGAACTACACAATAACAGATGGTCACGGGCAACAGATTGCAGGCAGTCGCGAATGGCCATGCCAAGCTTACACCCTCGACTAACCAAAAAACTGCTCAGTCTCAGTAGA
The DNA here is from genome assembly GCA_951329385.1 of Polia nebulosa. Taxonomy (NCBI): domain Eukaryota; kingdom Metazoa; phylum Arthropoda; class Insecta; order Lepidoptera; family Noctuidae; genus Polia; species Polia nebulosa. The sequence continues at coordinate 58,150,054 of OX589587.1, forward strand.
GCCAACCTTAGAATAATAATAGGGACAATCACGGGCCATTGCCTCTTGAATAAACATCTCTTCAACCTAGGTGCCACGGATAGCCCTCTCTGCAGAGGCTGCTTTGACGCTGAAGAATCAGTCGCCCATGTCATCCTGGATTGCGTGGCCGTGGCTACCCAACGTGCACAAATCCTCGGAACGGTGAGGTCGCTCCGCGAAGCCTGTGAATCTCCCAGGATGATTCTGTGCTTCTGGGCGGAGTTAGGCTGGCTGAATTAGCCAGGATCCACTACGCACAACGGACCAAATGAGAGTCTAAGTGCGGACAACGGAGTCCCTATACTATACTATACTAAGCTGACAGGTTGCATACACGTTTAGTTTGGATGGCAATGCATGGTTAGCTAAGAGACGTTATTCTAAATTCAATATGGCGGACTTCCTAAGATGGCGGACTGGTTATTTTGTATACATTCATTCATATGGGTATTAAGGCGCAGTTACACGACTTTTAATGTTTTTTAATTGAACATCACGTCTAAACAACTAGTCTTAAGTCTTTGAAAAAAATATATTATGTTACTCTAGACAAATTTCGTCGCAATTTAATCTGATAATATTTGAAATTATATTTTTATAACATAGTGTAATTAATTTATAAAGATATGTTTAACGCGGATAAAAAATTGATTTCCAGCAAAAACTATAAAGCGTATTTTTATAAGACCTTCACCATTTTAAAGATTATTTAATCACTACATAGTATAAAACAAAGTCGCCTTTTCTGTCCCTATATCCCTATGTGCGCTTAAATCTTTAAAACTACGCAACGGATTTTGATGCGGTTTTTTTCAATAGATAGAGTGATTCAAGAGGAAGGTTTATATGTATAATACATGCATCATATACTAAGGCAACATTGCTAATTTTAGAGGTTTCTAACGTGATGTCGTAAATTAACCTATTTTTTTGGGCTTATTTAGCAATTTAGCAAAAACGCTGCCTAAACCCTACGAGTTAGATCAAATTAATGTACTACAGTATTGTACACCATAAAAAGGTCTACAAAAAAGTCCGCGATGGTATATGTTTATATTTTAGGGATAACCCACATTAACCATTATAATATATAACCATTTATTGTTTACTTTTTACGTGAAAAAATGGCTTATTTACGAAGCTATTTTAAGCAATACGGCATTAATCCTTATCGAATTAAGTACCTTAAATACAGTGTGCAATTAATATAGATCAATATGGTTCCTTACAGCATGTAAATTAAACAAATATTTTCGGAGATATTACAAATTTAAAATTTGCGTTTGCGGCGGGCGGTACCGGTCGGACGGGGCAGTGCGGGGAGGCATGCCTATAAATAGCGCGTCGGAGGCCGCGGTTATATAATTTTTTTTTTAATTTAGTATCAGCATTGCACCCGTGCGAAGCCGGGGCGGGTCGCTAGTAACTTATATAATAGCGCTAACGCTAACGCTTCGTGCAAAATGTATGGACAAGGACATTACCTGCGGAGAGAACTGTCACGTGACTCACGCCCAGTAATGTCGTTGCCATACATTTTGCACGAACCGTTAGCGTTAACAGAAAAGTATTTTGCCTAAAGGCTCTGAGCACAGAACACGCAAAAGCTAACAGCTCAAGGTCATTGCCAGTTAATAGCGCCTTAAGTGAAAGGGTTGCTGAGGACAGCATGAAAAAATAAAGTGTGTTTTTTAGTTTTTAAGTAGGTACGGAAAATTACATAAAATCACTTTAATTTCTCAATTCCTAGCCAATACTGGCAGCCTGGTGATCTGTCTAACACTTCCGCCCATCTAATTGATATCATACTCGTATGTTATCAAAAAGCAAGTACTAATTGGGTCATATTACATGACAGAGGGAAACGAGTGCATCCGTTTCTAGGAATTTCTTGGAAAACGATATAATTATTTTATTTAGGTACATGTAACAGTCTGAATCTTTTATCAGTAACTTCATTTGAATAATGGAGTAAGAGAAATTCTGTATTAAATTAAAAGCCTCCACGAGTGGATATCACAGCTGTTATAATGGAGTAGATTTTTCCTTGAGTACCTTGAAAGAAATATGGCATGGGCGTTAGTAGGCTTGTGATAATATTGAGAAAAGTTTAAGATGGTTATAAAAGCTAGAGACGCCAACACTACAACAAATTATAACACTGACAATACTAATTATAAAAAAAGGTTATGGTGACTGCCGACAAAAGTGAAAACTGCGCGTAGCCAGTCTGGCGCAACACGGCACTAGCATGTCGGTGACGCGAACCCACAATTTTGTCCCTACCAAAAATCGCTCAACGTAGACGTAGCTAAAGAGGTTTTTACATAAAAAAAAACAACTCTGGGGCATTTTTTTTTTATTTTAATATAACTCGACAAAATGAAGGTACTGAACCGCATTTTTTTTTTTTGGGATTTATGAATTGGTCATTATATTTGTTCATAATGTCATAGTATTCCCAGTGTTTTCATTTTATCGTCGTATTTTCGTAAAGTAGAGGAAACCTCAGAAACAATGGATGGATTGTGTGACAGATTATATGCCTAGAAAAGTTGTGACAAGGGCAGAAGGAAGTTGAGGATGTTCAAAGGAATTTTCATCTGAAATTTGTTAATGTTCGTTTTGTGATTCCATTGGTAAAGCATACCCGGGCCTGCGGACGGCGAGTAATGAGTAGCTCGCCGTCCGATCTGCACCTGGCCCGAGGGTCGACGGCGCGTAATGTTCCACGCGCGCCTCAAAGAGTTGTCAGCATTCATGACGGGGCCCGTCATGGCCGACGCCTGCCCAGGGGTTGACGATAAATTCGAAACAGAGTTACCTTGCCCCTGGGCACTCAGGTTAGGGAAGGAAAAGGAGTGGGTTTTAGTCAGTAAGAGTCTAACAGGCCCTTACGCTCCACCCTAGAGCGGGAGATGTCATTGGATGTTTTCCCATCCCACAAAAAAAAAGTATTAAAGCTTAACCGAAAATCGTGTCAAAATAACTTTCTGAAAGACCATAAGTTCACACACTAAATTAGGAAATTAACATTGTTTCATAAAAAAAATAATAACAAATTACCACTTCCCAAACAATTTTCCGCATAATTTCATTAACTTACCAAATTATTACTTAGTAAATAAACTCTTCACAAACAATTGTAACACAAATCTAATGCATGGCAAGTGAACGTTTAAACAGTAACTTGTTTACCAACTAGTAGTTTTACTAATTTTAATGTTGTCAAATATCTCAGTTGGTATAACATATTTACGCAAAATGAAACGACAAAGACGTTTTATTACAAGGGTGTTTTTTCCTCTTGGGACAAAATCTAAACAGTTAATAATAATATTAATATCCACTATTCTGGTAGTAGTTTCTGGTTTTACATTCAAAAATATGTTTCTAGCATTGTTTGGTCACAGTTCTAACCTAACCTAGCTGTTTCGATTTAAAAAAGATATAAGCGTGTTACGTTGCAAACTTGACTAAACTCTAAGAAAATTTCTTTGTGTTTTTTGTCCAAATCATTTGACTAAATGTTTTTTGTTGATTAGATTGTTTGCTTTAATAAATCATTTGATTAAATACCATGCCTTAATGACATTAGCCCTGGTAATATTCTGCCGAGTAAAAATTTGACCAAATAAAAATGTGCGTAATATAATCATTCCAAATATTGGGTTCCCACCACGGATATCTATGGTTCCCACCTATGAAATTGGCGTTTTTTTCTCACAAATAGAGAACCTCGTCACTTCTATGAATTAAAATATTCATCAACTGCTTGATATTCTATCGAATAATGACCGTCATAGACAACTGCCAATAGTAAAAAAACTTATTACTTATAGTTTTATACAAACAAAAAAATCCCTTAAAAATGACTCCTCTTTTTGTTAGCAGAAATGAAACCACTATTTGTTTTAACTTAGTCAAAACTTATTTTTGTTGCTTAATTTAAGTGGCATACGTTATTTTAGTTTTTAACATTATTGTATAAAAGTTTTAAAACATTAGTGTTCATAGTTGTTAAATAAATTAAGAAAATGTTAGTATAAAAAATGCAACTTCTTTAAAATTCTACGAAACTAAGACGATATGCTGATTTCATTGGTGGGGACCTAATATTACATTGATATAAAAAAAGTTGCTAAAATTGGTTTGGCTGATGAAATTTTGTCAAAAGAATTTTTGCAAAACTGCAAGATCCCTAAATTAGGTGCAAATTATAACTTTGGAGGTGTGTAAAAATAGATTAGGAGACCGACTGTCACAAATCCAGAATCGCTCGAAAATAGATTCTATAGAATATAGGTATTTTATAGCCTCATAAAAACATATAAAGAGGGTAAGAGCGGAAGCCGAGCACGTAGTTGGGAGGATGATCTGAGATCGGCAGCTGGCGCAATATGGAGGAGGAAAGCTCACTATAGTGAACGATGGAAGGGTCTCTGGGAGGCCTACGCAGGAAATCAAACCAACTCTCTATCGATGTCGGACGTACAACATATTTACTGTAAAATAATTATAAGTTTGTAAATAAAGTCAATTTGAATAGATTATTAGGAGAGAAACCATTACAATTCCAGAATCGATCACTCACAATACCGATACTGCTATAGCTATTTTCATAGCCCAATAAAACAGATCAAGATCCTCATACACTCAGAATATTGCGAAATATTAAGCCAGTTAATACGAGCAGCACAGTGTTCCAGCTGGAATACGCAGGATGCGTCGTGGTAGGGCGTTAACCCCAGTTCACAGCAGTTCGAGCCAATTCGAACCGGTTCAAGCGGTCAGGGTTAAAGTTTTAGATGCTCGCGTTATGTTTTCAAGTGTTTCCGTATGGGTTACAGATTTTTATAAAGGAGATTTAAAAAAAAAAAAACGTTGCCCTATACTATGAATTACTCCTGCATCGTGGGTGCGTTCACAAACATTTAAGCTAACATACAAAACACACCCAGACCTGGAGCAATTAACTGTAGGCTATACAAAATATTTGTTCCGTGCGGGGATCGAACCCGCAACACGCAGCGCAGCAGCCGTACGCAAAACCGCGCAAAAATTGGACTCATGGGAACGTACTGTAGAATCATGCCAAAGCATCAACCTTGAACCTTTCCTTTAGTGTAGGCTATTTATTAAGCATTTAGCATAATGAGCTTGTTGACGTTCCCACTGGTGGGACATAGGCCTCTTTGTGCGAGGGAATGGGCCTTAAGGCCTTAGTAAAATACAATATAGGGCCCAGTGCGGGTTGATGAATGTCACATGTCTTTGAATTTTTAATTCTAGGTTTCCTCACGATGTTCTGCTTTACCGTTTTGAGTTGTGATGATGAAAATAATTTAACGACCACACACACCACACACAACTCTCGACCACATTCGTTGAACTGAAATAATGAAACAAAGTAAGTGATTTCAATTAATTGTTGTCACATGATTAAATTGACGCCAATAAAATATTCGACAATTTAGTTTTTTGTCGCATTTTTGTTTAAAACATTAATTGATATTACATCTGACTTCGACAGGTTGCATAAATATATTATGTAATTTAATATATGGACTTATTAAGTGCCTATCGACGTGGAAGATAAACATTTATACTACACACACAATCATAATACGACGAATTTTAATATCGACATTTTGCCAGGAGACAAATTCACTATCATATGAAGATAAGCTGTTTTAGCACACCTTCCACCTTAATAAATAGGACCTGTAGAATCTCCGATAGAACCGGTGGTGTGCTGGTGGTAGTGTCCTGGTAAGCAAGTGTTCTATTCGGATATCTACTAATGACACTTTAGATTAGCGACAGTGTTAGTTGATCAGAATATATGTACAAATACCTGTACCTTGTAATTAATAAATCTGACTCCATGTCAGAACTAAGCTCCACTACTTACTATCTATTTTACCAAACTACCGTTCCAATTAATACCACAAGTTGGAAACCTTCTGACGGCAAAATAATAAACAATACGTAAGACATTTGGGTCAAATCGAGCGATTATGTGCCGACCAGGTGGGTAGACCTCAGAGTAAAGAACACTTCGGTGGCCAGTGCTTGCGATGGCATTGACGAGTAACAACGTGTATTTGTAGAAAAGAACGGTCCGTGACAGTAGGGTAGCTGACTCAATTTTTTTTTATTTGTTTCAAAAAGTAATTTTATCAGCAATCGAAAATAGAAAAAAAAAATCGAATCCGTTCAAAATTTAGCAGTAGTAAGTTAAAATCCTTTCAAATCTGGGTTGAGGAGAAACTGTCAAGTAACAGAAAAAGGATACACACACTGACGTAGGTGACTTACCCGTAACGACGGATAAAGATCTACAAACGACTTACGGTGTCAACAGCTTAAAGTGATTGCCGAGACACTGAGAATTCTCAGAATACAGTGGATGATCACCCATCCACTGATTGACCTTACCAGCTTTGCTTAACCTTATAGGTTGACCCGTGCGGACGTAGTTATTTAGTACTGAAAATTCTCGGATTATAGTGGATGGTCACTCGTTTACTGACTGATCTTACCAGGTTTGCTTAATCTTATAGGTTGACCCGTGCGGACGTGGTTATTTAGTACTGAGAATTCTCGGATTATAGTGGATGATCACCCATCCACTGACTGACCTTACCAGCTTTGCTTAACCTTAAAGGTTGACCTGTGCGGACGTGGTTATTTAGCCATAAGCTACTCAAAACGATAGCTGCTTTACATTACAGTAAATTAATAAATTTTATCATTCACAAATATTTCATTGCTATATAATAATTGTATTCTTTTACGTAATTCTATTGTATTCATTGTTACATTTGAATTGTATTGTATTTTTAAATATTTTTATATCACTAAGCCAATGAATAGCAAATGCTATGTACGTCGTTGTTATCACGTACATGTTAAATGTATGCAATGTGGTAGTAGGTACTTTCAATAAATAAATAGCTGAGACTTCTGCTCAGTGCATATGAAGTCAAAAGTCAAATGTAAAAAAAATTTTTTTAGAAATCTGTTCTCTAATCTCTGCTGGCGTGGCGTTCCTTGCTCTGTGGGTAAGACAATCGCGTTGCGAAATATGTATGGCAGTGAGAGGTTCCGCCAACTGGCAACGGAAGGTGGCAAGGACTGTCCGTGTAAACTCGACTGGGGGAGTGACATTAAAATGTCTACGTTGATTACTGGTTAGAGGAAATTGGTGTAATTATGATTGTTTTTAATTTTAATTTTTAATTCACCGACTTCCGAAATTAAAGTTATTTTTTAATTTTAAGTGTATTATGATTGTTGATTGTTATTTGTATGTGGTAAATTAGTAAGAATATATCAAGGGGCTTTGGAAAATAATGCAAAGTACAGGATTAACTTTCAATAAATTTTAATCGTGTCTTAGATCGATAATGACAGCGAAAAATTTGCCTGGTTATTGAAAAATAACCATGTTTAGTGGAAAGTGATGGCGGCTCAGTGGTAGGTACTGTCCGTCCGACTCCGACTTACGTGTCGTAGGTCGTGGGTTCGAACCCAGACAGGCACTTACTTTGTTTAAATAATTACATCACCACTGCTCTCAAACGAAAACATTGTGAGGAAACCGGCATGTCTTAGAATCAAAAATTCGAAGACATGTGACATAAACCAACGCGCACTGGGTCCGCGTTGTTGATTAAGGTCCATTTCCTCTCTCAGAGATGAGGCCTATTTCTCAGCAGCTTAGTGGAAGAAACACCCTTTGAAAAAAATATCTTCATGTCATCTAACATAATAACTTCTTTAAGTAGTATGCTAGGTAAATGCCGACTGATAGGTATTAGAAAAATATATAAAAAGAAAAAAATTAGATCTTGCCTAACGCTTTATGAAAATAAAGTAAACCTGTTTAGGGTTCCGTACCCGATGGATAACCAACGGGACCCTATTACTAAGCCTCCGCTGTCCGTCCGTCTGTTTGTCAGCGAGCTGTATCTCATGTTCTGTAATAGGTATACAGTTGAAAATTTCACAGAATGTGTATTCCTGTTGCTGCTATAAAAAAAATATATATATTCAAAAGTAAAGGTAACGGAACGTTGGTACGGAACCCTTCATGAGCGAGTCCGAGCTGCACTTGGCTGGATTTTATTTTTAAATAGCTTTGCACCGTTTACACCGTTTAAAAATTTCCATTGTCAAAGTTTACCACCGTTAAAACAATATTCCTGCTTAACATTCCGTTAACACATAAAACTACAAACAATTTTGAAATATTTAAGTTTCAGAGAGTACGTATTGTTGATAACAATAGACAATCTAAACTAGCGAAGTTTCAACAAGTTCTGCTAATCACTGCTCCGGTGTGGGTACTTAAACAAAGGGATGAAACTCATTCATCTTTTATGTTAGTTCGGGAGATTTTCATAAAGAAAATTCAAAGAAATGCTATGTAAGCAGACTCTCACTTAGAGAGCACCGATAATTTTTAACGGCAAACTATTTTTTAGATTCTTGAAAGATGTCTCAACTAACTGAGATTTATAGACCAGTGCTGAAACAGAAATAAAGATAAATCAGGCTGCGGACTGTAGACAAACTAACGATTTCTGAATTTAGAGCTAACGATCTTAAGTTTAGTTGGTACCTACCTACTTATTTCTACTTTAGCTTGAAAACCTGTGAAACTTTGGTAATACGAGTATGATTAAAGTAGGATTTAATAAGTTCTAAATTCTAAATCTATATATATATATAAATGAATATTTGTTTGCTTGTCTTCTTACATTCCAAAAAAAAATTATCAGATTGTGATGAAACTTTGGTAGACGGGGACGCCCGCGAGGATTCCTGGCTCAAAACATCTACACAAATAAAATAAAAAAGTGTGTGTGTGTACATAAGTACGAACGTAAGAAGTTATACTTCTTCGGCGTAACAAGATAAAAAACCAAACTGTCACAAAGTTTACAAAAGGAAAACAGTCATTCTTCATGAAGCACAGACTATAGCTACCTTCAGGGTGTCGGTTTTTTGTGACGGTGTGCGCGCGCATCGTTAAAATTTACTCTCATATTTTTTTCCTAACGGGCCAAAAGATGTATAACTTGAAAAAGTGGCATTGCAACGCATGCCGGGGTGCAGCTATTACTCAATAAAGAAACCGACCCAAAGTGGCATTTTCCCAAGGTCAACGATTGTCAAAAGTAAAGTTTTTTTTTTGTAGACGGAATTTTTTGAGTGACATTATTAGTTTCTTTTTTAATCATTCGCAAATTAATTCCTACGGTATGCGGAATCATTGGAACAAGGCGTGTTCTCGGTATGTTGACTACCTCAGCAAACCTTGCCGAAAAGGCTGGCTGGCTCAACACATTTGCTGCCAAATACTGACAAAAACATTAGAATGTGTTATATCCGCATTCTTATAGAAAACAAAGTGACTGTATTCTGTAGTCTTGTGTAGTTCGCGAACGAACTAGGTCGTAAGAGCGCTCCCACAGATGAACTACGCGAACTAGTACCGTCATTCCCCGCTCCATACTTCATTATTTTATAGTTCGTGATCGAATGAGAAAGGGTGGCGTCAACCAAACTAAAAAAATATTAATTAACTAATTAATTAAGAAACATTTTATTTACTAATAAACTAAGGAATTTATTTATTTATTGCACCAATAAGCCTAGGTATTATTTACAATAATGATATACTTTATAAGAATATTTATTTTGCTGTTTATAGTAATTGTAGGTAAAAGTACAGCAATTCATAATCTTGTCGAGTGCCCGTGCAGGAGCTGTATCAAAACGAGCGAACGATCTGCCTTCCTCTGATTCGAGCTAGAAGAGCGAACTAGTTCGTTTAGGAGCGGCGACCCAAACTGAGCCATCTCCGTCGTGAACTACTATGCCCAAGACTAGTATTCTGTATCTAAAAACCAAATACTTTTTAAACTTGACACTGGCTAATAAATCGTGCAAAAGTTTAAAAACCGGCCAAGTGCGTATCGGACTTCGCACGTTTAGGGTTCCGTACCAAATGAGGGAATAATAAAAAAAAAATCTGATTTATCAATAGGGTATTTTTAATAAAATATACGTACGTATTAATAAACATTATCACTAAATTTCAAGTGAAATGTTGTTCACGAGAACCGTAGAAATGTAAAATCTTTCTTATATATCTATGGTTCATACACACTGAAATTACTACCAAAAAAAATAGGTGCATGATCCAGCGGTGATCAGATTATGTTATGTGTGCCCCAAAACTGTGAAAGAAAAGATCGTGAAAAAACTGACATGTTCTAGGCAATTTTTTTTTTCCCTAGAACATGTCAGTTTTTACAAAAAAGTACCAAACCGGCTTCCAAAAAAAACTGGCGAATTACGTGTCGATCTTCGCACATTTAGGGTTCCGTACCAAATGTATTTTTGACTATTTGTATGGCTTTAGGTCAACAAGATGCTTATACTGTGGAAATTTGAACTGAAGCTCCAACCGTTTGGCTGTAAAACCTGTGTGACAGACGACGGACAGACGGACACGTGCGTGACAGCAATAGGGCTCCGTTTGGACACATCGGGTATGGAACCCTAAAAAAAAATTGCAAAATAACTTTAATTTCGGAAGTCGGTGTCAAATAACGAAGAAACAAAACTAGAAACACCGACTTTTTTTTCACTTTTCAACTGTCGTACCCATAACTAAAACTAAATAAAAAAATTATGCACGAATTGATAGTCCCAAAAATTCCGTAACAAAGTTTCGTAAAAATTACATCGTCCAAGTAAGCAAAAATGCTCATAACATAAAAAACTCCTAGCCAAACTAAATTATTTTTTTACGGAACCAAACGGCAAGTATACCGCATCGAGCAAAACAAGAATCACAGAAATCGGATCAGAAACCTTGGCATAATCGGTGAACACACATAAAAAAAAATATAAACCAAATGAATTGAGAACCTCCTCCTTTTGAAGTCGGTTAAAACCAAATCTGAAAACATGTGATATCAACTAGGTTAATCCTGTTGGGCTGTTGTACAAAATTGTATTTTGTACATCTCGGTGCCCAACAGTTGTATTGACGTTTGTTGGGCCCGATTCCTCACAGACCGGTGCCTCAGGCTTATAATGTTCACACTGCTGGGACTCAGGTCTCCTCTCTAGGAGGAGGAATGGGCCGTAATCCATCACGCGGGCCCAATGCGGGCTGGTGGATGTCCCATGTCTTCGAAATTTTGGTTCTAGGACATGCCAATTTCCTCACGATGTTCCTTCCCCGTTATGAGAGCAGTGGTGATGAAAAAAAATACACTTAGTAAAGTGAGTTTGAACTCACAACCTCTAAGTACAACTCGTAAGTCAGGTTTCTAGTTTAAACTGTTTCAATAACTAAACCAACAAAATTATAAAGTGCAGAATCAAAACTAGCAGCATTAATTCTAGATTTAATTCCATACGCAAACCGCGAAGGCTGCGTCAAACCGCAAGCTAAGCCTTGTGCACATTTTGCTGGCAATTTGTACTTTAAAATTATAATTTTCATACTAAATAAAACAATCATTGTGTGTACACCTGAAAACTGAAATTTCTTTCCGGGGTCTGTGTTTCCTGGTAACTACAACCTGGGGGTTTTCATGTCAAGAGTGAATGGGTTACTTTTGGGCAGGCGTGCTCTGTCTCTCATTCTCACTATCGCTCAGTTGCGTTAGTTGTCAATAGTTCAACGCGAACCAATATGTATTGTTTTTAACCGACTTTCGAAAAAGGAGGAGGTTCTATGTTCGACTGTATGTATGTCTTTTTTATTTTTATTTATGTCCGCCGATTTCTCCGCCAGTTGTGAACTGATTTTCAAAATTATTTTTTTATCTGAAAGCATATACTCCCGAGGTGGTCCCATATAAATTTCATCGAAATTGTTTCAGCATTTTTTGAGAAACTGAACAAAAACGAAAAATACGTATACGTTTAAATATACGTTTTTGTTTTCTAATTTCGGAAGTCGGTGTCAAATAACGAAGAAATACGGCTTCCGAAATTAAAGTATTTTTTTTAATTTTCAGTGTATTTTCTTTTTTGGAAGACTGTTGTTTTTTTTTTAATTTTTAGTGTATTTACTTTTTTGGAAGTCGGTTGTTTTTTTTTTGTAGCAAGTTTTTGATTTAGACTAAAGTTCAGAGCTGTGTCACATTTCTAACTGCCCTGATACTTATCTTAGTATCTTACTAATATTATTATAAATGCGAAAGTTTGTTACTCAATCACGCCAGAACGGCTCAACGGATCTGATGAGATTTGGCACAGAGATAGATGGAAATTAGAATAGGCTATAATTTAAAATGGGGGAAGTACTTATTCCATGCGGGCGAAGCCGTTGACAGATGCTAGTTGGCTAATAAATAACAGAACAGAACCAAATTAAGAAAAGACATTACGAAATTGGACTATTTAAATCACCTGCAGTCACAGTGTGTCGTCGTCCTAAAACGTACATTCTAATGCAAATCATAACTAAGCAGCATCTTGATGGCCTGCACTTAAATTACACGCAACGATAATATTTTAGTATTTTATAGCAGTGATGTGATGTGAATGTGATTCATTTAATAGAAGAGGAATTGCAAACCTTTTTGCGTGCATGTCATTTTAGTAAGAGGCGAACGTAATTTGATATTGGAAAATGAGTCAATTATTTTTATAAACCCATTTTAAAAAAACAACAACTTAAAACTGTGAATATAACGCTCGATTAGCTTTTTTAGATCAAAGACATGCCATCAACATCTGAGTGTGTTTAAACAGATTTAGACAAAATTAATGACTGTAAACTTTATGTAGTAGGTACCTACACTAGTGGTACTTTAGCGGACTTAATGTAACAAGGCATTCTCTAACAGCAAACCTATGGGTACAATATAATACTATACATAAATGAAGACACTATAATATAAATAAATAAAGTATTGTTTATGAATAATAACAAAAAACCTAATGGCGAAGACCAAACGCTGTTTGGGAAGACTTTTGTCATTTCTAGTAAATTATTCAATAGATTCGTGATCTGAATTTTCTGTTTTCAGTATGTGTGTGCTATTCCTATAAAAGTAGGTAAGTATGTAATAGTTATTAGCTGCTAGTGGGATCTAGTTTGGGAAATCGTTTTTACATAGTAGAAAAGCAATCATTTTTAACCGACTTCGAATAAGGTGGAGGTTCTATGTTAAACTGTATGTGTTTTCTTTAATGTTTGTCCACCGATTTCTCTGTCAGTTGCGGGCCGATTTTCAAAATTATTTATTTATCCGAAAGAATATACTCCCGAAGTGGTCCCATATAAATTTTATTGAATTTGCTGCCGCGCTTTTTGGAAAACTAAATAAAAACGAAAAATACGTATACGTTTTGGTTTTCTCTAATCACGAGTATGTTTAAATTCCACATTCCATGTTTTTGGGGTGTTTAGTTCTGCGGTATAACAACTATAAAGTGAAAAATAAAAAACACTTTTACAAAAAAACAACCGACTTCGAAGTCGGTGTTTGTATTTCATTTCTTCGTTATTTGACACCGACTTCCGAAATAAAGTAATTTTTTAATTTTTAGTGTTTTCTTTTTTGGAAGTCGGTTGTTTTTTTTTTGTTATTGTGTGGTGGAATGAGGAGACTGGTTCAGGAAGTATGGGAGTTTTGTGTGAAATATTATCATAGAATGAGAATGAGCTAACAATTTGGTGTTAATAACTTGCTGGTGTACCTGCATCCGAAGGTTCGGTTACGGTTTCGGCCAGTTTTGCATTAATTATGGTTTGGCTGGAGTTTCGGTTTCGACTAAACTGAACTAAAACTGGTCGAATATTTGACTCCACCGAAAATAGCGTCTAAGCGGAAGGTTGTTTTTAATTTTGGGCCGTTTGTTAACCGACGAAAAAAAGGAGGAGGTTCTCAATTCGAACGAAAACAAAAAAAAAATGTTGACATGTAAAAGTGTTGTTAAAACATTAACATTATCATGACTGTATATGTATAATTATATTCAGCCCTCACTCCGATATTTATGAACCAATTTTGATGATTCTTTTTCTGTAAGAGTAAACCTCAAAGGTGGTCCCGTGTCTAGGAAGTCAGGATCTGATGGTGGGATCCTGATAAAATTGAGAGAAACCCTCAAAAATTGTAGGCACGAATAGTGTTTCGGTTAACTTAATCAGGTATTTGCGTTTAGTAATCATCACATCATAAAGCTGAGCTAATGATGGAAACCATACCTTTCCAAAACAATTGGAAGTTACATATAAAAAGATGATGCAAGTCACAAAAAATCATAAAATATAAAAACTTTTTATCAAAAAAATAAACCAACGAATAAGAACTAAAAAGCAAAATAAACTATATAAATCTTGAGTATTGAGCTTATTTACATAAACTATAAAATTTTACATAAACTAAATTTGAGTCGCGCCAAATAATAAAATGATTACTTAATTACATTTGCAGAGCCTTCTCCATTCTTACGTGCATAAGATAATTAATCAATGGGTTTCGGTTTCGGGATAAAACTGGAATGGGAGCCGAACATTCTGTTACAGTTTCGGTTAAAAATATTGTTTTGTTCGGACAGTATTATTTTTTTTTCACTAATTCGCCTGAACCCTTTGTTTGTCTTATAGATTTACCTGTACTTAAACAGTGACGTAGTGATATCTTAAACAATATCAGGACTGACAAAAGTCTTCCTTAAAAGCGTTATCTAGTAGAACGAGAGATAAATTACCCAGCTGTTTATAAGTAATAGTATGATAGTGACAGATACAAATAGTCGTCTGCTACAAAGAAACGGACGATGCATCAAGTTGACGCCTTGCAAGATGCAATTATTGAAAAGGATCATTAACATTGTATGGTACGCGAAGGAACGGTGAATGCAGCGTTTTGAAGACGACATTATTATTGATGAAGATATTCGCAGGAGAACCAAGGTTACCGAATCAGCTCGAAGAATCGTCAAACGTAAGTGGTAGTGATCAGGGCACATTGCTCGCAGAACAGATGGTCGATGGGGCCGAAAAATTCTGGAGTGGCGACCACGTACCAGAAGACGTTGTGCTTGGATTAGCCCCACAAGGTGGACCGATGACCTAGTGTAGGTCGCGGGTAGACGATGGATGCGAGACACATATGACCAGTCGTTGTGGTGACACTCGGCGGAGACCTATGACCGACAGTAGGACGTCTTCCGGCTAAAATGATGATGATTATGATTCAAATAAGATTGATACGAATAAGCTCAAATAACACAAGGTTAAAACAGAACCCGAAAAAAAAAAAGCCGAAAATATATAAGTGCCTGGCTATAACTGGTTTCTGCCAGTGACTTCGCCCGCGTGTAATTAGTAAGTACTTCCCCCATTATTCATTAAAGCTATCTGTCTTTTTTAAATTTATTTTTTTACTACAGACTATAATCCATCCCCACTCCCCAGCAAAGGACGTCTTTCGGCTGAAAAGATGATTATGATATTTTTTTAAATTATCAAACTGTTGTGTTTCAAAGCAAGGCATTTTTTAATTTTTTTACTATCAATAATTCTAAAATGCGAGGAATTAAATACCCAAAAGTAGTCGCCTTTAACTCACGCATTATGTATATACTATAAACATTATGGTACGCAATAAAGAATTGAGAATTGAGAATATGTTATCGCATTTTACAGCTGGCTTGCTAAAGGTCCATGCAGATGAAACTGATTACAATCTGACAAGACTTATGCACTGTATGACAATAGGGATGATTCCAGGGTTAAAAAGTAATAATTCTATTTAGTCCGTATATATATGTATATAAACAAAACAAAAAACACGTGTCCAATATATAATATATATTGGACAAAGATGAGACTTCCGAAAACGAAAATACACTTAAAATTGAAAAATAACTTTAATTTCGGAAGTCGGTGTCAATTACCGAAGAAATAAAATACAGACACTGATCCAACTCCACTCCACTGACTGTTCTGTTCCATTTGATTTGCCATCAAGGAGTTCCAGTCCTTACATCCCGGCACCATCATCAGATCAGTTCGACGGTATTATAATATTTCATTAGCTTCTTTGCCGTTATGTTACGTGCTTTTAATTTAATTATTAACACTAAACTTTCCTCAAAAGACAGATGGATTAATTCCTCGAAACAACAACTCTTCGTTAAATATAGGAACGTGTTTGTATAACTCACGGTAGCTCACAGGTGTGGTCAGGTCATGCGCATTGACTACGCATAAACAAAGTATTTTGTACTCTGTACCGATAAGACTCGGTTATCTTTAGAGCAATGTATGTGCGTTGATCGGTATGTGAAAACCATTGTTCAATATAAAAGTTGTTATTACTCTAGTGTTAAAATCAATCTGCCCAGACTTTTCCCAATTGTTTTAGAGCCGGCTTTTAGACTAATTGCATGCAGCAGAATGATAGTGTTTTATTGCGTGACTGCCTGTGTGAACCCCAAATTCAGCAACTGTTATCTGATTGTAAAATTATCTGATTTCTGACTACCCGTAAAAAAAAACTGTAAAAGATCTATATAATATGACAACCGGGACCAACGGCGAAAGTAACGTTCTCTCCGTGACACGTAAGGCATCTCGGTTTAAATTACAAAAAAAAGTAAAATATTGGCGAGAAAATTACGATGATGTTAACTCATTAAGTTAAGCAGTATAATTCTATCACCTAATAAAATCGCATTAAACACCAGCAAAACAAGATAATGCCAATAAAAAATTAACAAAAGGGTGCATTTAGCACAAGGCTGTGAAACCAGGACGGAAGCACACGATTATCTCCGAAGTTGGCTGAATTGCGCGCACGGCCGTGTGCATAAACATAGAGGAATGGACTGAGCAATACCGCTTCAAAAACGTTTTGGGAATACTTTTAGTAAGTATATAGTAGTGTGCGTACAGTTAAGGAGTGAAATTCCGTGCTGAAATCTATGTTTTCCGATAACTACCACTTGGGGGTATTTAAGTCAAGAGTATGTATCGACATCTATGATGACACTTACGAACTAAACGCAGAAATCCTGCATCGCGCAATCTCAGTAATCCGCGATTTGAACATTATATGTATACCTAAAAAAGGTATTTAATTGATTAACTATATTATTTTTCTTATTTCTTAGAATATAATAGGTATGTATAAAAAAGTAAATCTGACTGTTAACACGAACAATAGGTTGGCACAGTCCGCAGTAATAAAATTCCTATTTTTAAGTAACCCCACAGCTGAACACTATCTCTTAAGTGTCTACTACCGGCCAAGTGGCGCCCTCATTGAATAAAAAATCGTAGCATAGCACAGAAAATAAATATTAAAGAATCGAACGTCACGTTTGTCATACAGAAGATAAAGTATTTTTACGTTGTTAAAACAGGTCTCAGGAGGTTTCGTATCAAAAGCAGTAGGCAGAAGTGTCAGAAACGGCCGTTTTTGATACTTTTGCTTTCGTTTCTCAATTGTCTATAGGACATCTAGATGTCCAACAAGCCAAGAGGATCATCGGCAAAGAGTCGAAGCTCTAGTGCCAAAAAAGAAAGCAAAAGCATCAAAAACGGCCGTTTGTGACACTATTGCCTACTACTTTGGATACGAAACATTCTGAAACCTGTTCTAACAACGTAAAAATACTTTATCCTCTTTGTAACAAACGTGACGTTGGATTCTTTAATATTTATTTTCTATGCTATGCTACGATTTTTTATTCAATGAGGGCGCCACTTGGCCGGTAGTAGACCCTTAAGTCAAGAGTGAATATGTTACTTCTGGGCAAGCTTACTCTTTTTTCGACCACATCGTCGGTTACCACCAGGTGTGATAGTACGTCTCTTTTCTGTAAAGTCGTAGTGACATTTAAAGCTTGGAACTAGACCTAATAAGAATTCCAGACACAATCGCTTTGTCTCACTCAAACTTTTTTGACAGTCCTATTCAATTCATAGTCGAAAAAGGAACGCTCAGTCTATTCCTCTACGTATATGTGTTTGCGTAAGGCTGTGTGCGTACGTTTGTCGATACTTGCAAAGATTTACCTTGATTGCAAGTATAACTAAACACAATAGCACGCCTATTCCCAAATAGAATAGGCTAAACCAAATCAAAAATCTTAAAAAATAAACAACTACTTATAATACTCCCGAATTTCGGCCATGGTGGCCAATTTTATCGACCAAGTATACATAGTGCAAAAATGGAGCCACAGGCCTCTGTTTGCGTACACACTAGAGAGAGAGTACCTACAGTCTCTGTTCCTTTACTGTCATAGTGCAATGGGGCAGCAAACCGTCACTGCGAGAACAGGTGCAGGACCAACGGCTTTACGTGATTTCCAACACGGGGATGTCATTTCACGAATTTCTGAACGGCCGTTGCAGTTTGGCTGCTAGGTACTGTCGACCCGGGAATCTAACCCAAGCTCAGTACCCGACCACGAGACCAACGAGGCAGTCAAACAACTGCTTACACATTTACATATGTTAACACATTGGTGGGTTGGATATTTAGTGTAATAGTTGTATAAGATACTAGTGCGGTAAGTCGAGGGCCAACCATAGTCACGAGTTTGTAAGTACCAATTTCCGCACGTCTGTCATGCAACGTTTTTCAACACATTTGCGAAAAAACAGTGCAATATGTAATGAAACAAACTTTTGCTTTTAGATATCAGTCGGAAAGTCACAACAATCTTTGACGTTTCTAATATGAAAATGGCACAAATTTGCAAATTAGAACTACTACTTTCGTATCATTTTCTATTTAGTATTATAGTGAGACAAACGTATAGGGAGCGTGCAGGAACTATAGATGGCGCCACATAAATGTCAATGTCTAGTATTTATACAGTACAAGTTGCAGATTTAACTCACTAGATGGCAGTCTACGTTACGTATGCTGTATGTGTGCATGATACGTGTGTATATACATATATGGCACGGAAATGTCAATGACAAGTTTTAAAAGGGTAAAAGTTTCGAATTTACTCCACAAGATGGCACAGACTACGCCGTGCACGTTCCCTATTGAATAAAAGCACTTCCAAGGAGGTGCGATCATTCCGATTATTATTCTCGTAATGTGACTGAACTCCTTAGTGGAATTCTTATATATTTTCTAAGGAAATTTAAAAAAAAGACCGTAGGTAAAGGATACGCACGGCGCTATACAACAGAGTGTGCGGTAAAATAGGTACTTAGGTGAAAGTACCTATTTTAGCGCACGTTCCATTGTATGGTGCGTAATTTTTAACTTTCGAATAATGTATACAGACTTCGAAATGCGTTTTTTGAGCAAATTTGTTGGAAATATATTTGGGTGCAGTGATGATTGTGTTATGATTTTATGCGAGGGTGTATGAGCATTCTTCGTTAAGGAAAGGAAATGGACTGACCTCGAATATTTCCGTTAGATGTTCAGCTGGTCGGAGCACGTGGAGTTTCTTTACAACGAGGAAGGTTCCAGAATAGCGATGCTGTACGCGCACGTAATTAAACATGTGAGTTCAGCAGTGTCTCATGCCTAACGTTACGAATGTCTTTGTAAAAATATGGCGTCTCCATCATTCAGGGCGGAAAAGAGGGGAACAGGAAACGAACGAAAATGCTCATAAATTTACATTTATTTTTATAAACTAGTGACTATGGGTTTAATTATTTAATTTAATTAGCCTTTTGGACTATGAGAGTCAAATTATTGTATATAACATTTTTTTTGGCATCCACATGCTCCGCCGCCTTGAGAATACGCAATGTTCTCAAGCAAAAGTAGAAATTAAACGAATATTTAATATTATAAGTACCTGCATAATAAGAATTAAAGTTAAACAACTGTTATTAAAACGTATTATGTTATATAGCTGTTATTTGGTTATTAGTTTTTTGGGATGGTAATGGACACAATTTTACGATGGGAATCGACCTCTTGGCATAATATTTTAAGGCATAATATTGTTTGGCATACTTATAGTTTTCGTGTAACTTTTATTAGCATAATAATACTGTGGGAAAAAATACTGTGTAAGAAAAGAAAGAATACATTAAAACGGTTTCAATAAAAGTTATGTCCTAAATTTAAAATATTTACACCATACACCATGCATGCAGCAAGCATGCAGGATGCAAGCAAGCACTCATCATGCAGGCGAGCATGCAAGCAGGCATGCAGCAGGTATGGTTTCTGTCACGGTTCAGTGAGCTTATCGTCGCGCATGGTTTAACGCTCACCACCGCAGCTTCATCTTGCTGGCCGGCTTCACCGGCCATTCTCAGCGGGTGGCGAGTGTTACAACCACCTGCGCTTCAACTCGCTGGCCGCCTTGCCCCTCCGTGAACTGCGTGAACTCCGTGAACTGCGTGAACTCCGTGAACGCAACTACGTGATTCTAAATTACACTCTAGAAGTAGGGCAGACAAGACTGCGTGGCGTCGGATTTACAGCGATTCGTTTCTGTCACTAAAACCTAATTTTTAGCAAATGTTTTAGGACTAAAAATTCTAGTATAAATTAACATTCGAAATAATAATATATAATACAATATTATTATATAATCAATAATTATATATAATAATCATTATATAATACAATACTTAGGACATATGACTTTATTTCATGCAGAAATAAGAGATTAAATTATTATAGTACTCGATATTATGACATAATAGTAAAAGAAGTAAAGATAATTATTTGTAACAAAATTTAAATTTTTTTAACATTATGGTTACTGAAGTTTATAGCAAACGTGTTATGGATAATGATTTTCTGAAAACAAAATTAGGATCTACCTTTCAATGCCCACCTCACCTTATTTTTATTGTAAAGAACTTTATGTGTAAATATCACTAGGCGTTTATAACACGAGATACCTATTAACTCATTATAATAATAAGTAATAGCTATATTTTCGTATAGTACGAAACAGAGTTAAGTTTTTATAAATTAGAGGGATTGGTTATTTGTAGGTATAAGACCTGAAGCGGGAAACCCAGTTCGGTATATACCTAATTCTAAAGTGAAGACATATAGGAAATGCGAATATATGCAGGTGCTGAAGCGGTTATTTACACTTAGCTTAACCTAGCAATTAGCGGTTTAGGTAAAGTGATTTATAGGGAATCCAGCGAACAAAATGATTGGTTGGATATTTGGTGTAAATATTATTTATGGGTGCGGTGATGATTGTGTTATTATTATTATTTTGCGCGGGTTCACATGCTAAATTACGTAACGCGTGTTTATGAGCAT
This sequence comes from Polia nebulosa, assembly GCA_951329385.1. NCBI lineage: Eukaryota > Metazoa > Arthropoda > Insecta > Lepidoptera > Noctuidae > Polia > Polia nebulosa. Next base: position 58,171,356 of record OX589587.1, read on the forward strand.
TCTTCGTTAAGGAAAGGAAATGCACTGACCTGGGATGTTCAGCTGGCCGGAGCACGTAGAGTTTCTTGGTTGGTATCTTCTGCACGATAACACAGCATTTTGACTCGCGAATTCAATGTTCATTCCCGATATCAGATCGTAGCACCAATTGCAACGAGGAAGCTTCCAAAAAAACGATGGTGTACGCGCACGTAATTAAACATTCGAGTTCAGTGGTGTCTCATATCATAACGCTATGAATGTCTTCGTAAAAATATGTCGTCTCAATAGTTGCGGTCGGAAGCGGGAACAGGAAACGAACGAAAATGCTCATAAACTAACATACATTTCAAAGACTAATAATGACTTTGAGTATTATGCCTTTTGGACTATTAGAGTCAAATTAATGTATATTGTTATTTTGTTGGCGTCAACACTCTTTTTTTTTTAAACGTTGGCCCATACTTTGAATTACTCCTGTATCGTGAGTGCGTTCACAAACATAAAAACTCACATACACAAGACACCCAAACCCGGAACAACTCTGTTGGCCATATAAATATTTGTTGTAGCCAATCGTTCAACCGTGGCGTCAAAATTGTTAACACTTGATTTGTCAGCGGTTACGCTAGCATGAAGTTCGCAACTTATCACAAGTCAGATCGGGACAAATATCCTATCCTTACCTAATTCTAGGTCTACTTGTGTGACAAGTTTCATCCAAATTCGCTTAGGCGTGATTGACTATCAAAGATCCAAATTCGCTGAGGCGTGATTGACTAACAAAGATCCAAATTCGCTAAGGCGTGATTGACTAACAAATATCCAAATTTGCTGAGGCGTAATTAGCTGACATAGATCCAAATGCACACTTTTGCATTATTTTATACTCCTAGTGAAATTCACAGCCATAGATCCCTACTCTATTTCACGAAGGCGGGATGGTTTGCGTTTTGCGAAAGCTATTTTCTAAGACACTGAGCTCTCCGACCTTACGCACACAGAAAAAAGAGTGCACGCATCCAAGACCAACCCGCCTTGGTGAGATAGAACAAGTATAACTGTATAAATTATAAGATGACTCCATACTCTTCTAGATTATACTATCGGAACAAGTGAATGGAATGTATTAAAAACTTTTAGCCATTAGTTACAACAATAGTTTCTCACGGCATAATTATTCTATCTTATCGGTTCGTATGTTGTTTAGAAAAAATGTGTATACTACATAGGTTCGTAATAGTGTGTCACCGGGTGAAATAATTGTAAAACTGAATAACTACGAACGTTTAATTCTTTTTAGGAGACGTGTATTAGCAGAGCAAAAATGTAAAAGCAATAATTATACAAAGCTAGCCTCTGCCAGAGGCTTTGCCCGCGTGAAAGTCAAAAATAATCCCAATAGACCCGGGCCTGCCGACGGCGAGTAATGGGTAGCTCGCCGTCAGATCAGCACCAGGCCCGAGAGTCGACGGCGCGTAGTGTTCCACGCGCGCCTCAAAGAGTTGTCAGCAATAAGGACGGGGCCCGTCATGGCCGATGCCTGCCCGGAGGTTGAGGATAAATTCGAAACAGAGTTACCTCGCCCCCGGGCACTAAGGGCAGGAAGAAACAGGGGTGGGTTTTAGTCAGTAAGAGTCTGACACGCCCTCCCGCTCTACCCAGAGCGGGAGAAGTCATTGGATGATTTCCCAACCCACAAAAAAAAGGGAACCTCCTCCCGAGATGAAAACTCCATTTCCGGGACGTGGTCTACCGATTTGCCTCGTTTCATCCAAATCCGTTCTACCGCTAAGGCGTGAAGAAGTAACAGACAGACTGAGTAACATTCTCATTATAATATTATTAAGATAACAGGTTCATAGTTAGTTATAGTTAGTCTAAGCTCTAGATCTGAGAATCCCCTTCCTAAGCCACAGGGCTTGAGAAGGAGATTCTTAATACAATTTATTACACAATTTATCTATAGACTTCTTTATTATTTCAAGCACCTAGTGGAGTTTACTCTCAGATTTATGAAATATGGAACAATCGGACTAAGGTTCTGCGTTATGTTCAAAAAGGTAGAAACAAACGTTATAAAGGTTTTAAACTTATAGAGGATGTAACGGAAACGGGTGGTTTCACTCTAAATACTGCCTATGATAATGAACGATGATTGTTTAAAGAAGTCATAGTGAATTCCCTAAAAAACGAACTTTCCGTATAAAGTCATCATCATCTTTCTCGAAGAAAGTTGTTCATAATCTATGGGCAAGTAGTATCTAAAATATACCCATTTTTGTTACACTATTTAGTTCACCTTACTATTTTCATAGTTGTTCCTCCAATCTATCTACATAATATATAAAAAAAAGGAATGTTTGTATGTTTGTCCTCTATGCGTTCCTAAACCATTGATCAGATTTTGATGAAACTTATGTAGCCTTCTGAGGACGCCCGCGAGGGTTTATGACCAAAAAAATCTATAGTAATAAAAAAAAACACATTTTTTTATTTTTTTTTTCCCGAGCATCAGTGCGGCCTGCACTTGGCCGCAGAAATTTGCGTGAATCGCGCGACACGCGGCGGCATCCGGGCAGCCATGTCGGCGACTCTTTTGTGCGGCAAAGTGGGCTTATAAGCCACCGGATGCACCGCGGCTTGCGCGTCGACACTGTGTGAAGGACCTTTACTTTACGTGGCATTGCAACGCACAGCTAGTTTTCAATAAAAAAGGCAAAACTTTAACAGAAAACTACCTAGGTTAATACCCATGACATAACTAACAACCGCCAACCAGTTAAGTATTCTGTAACCTTCCCAGGCTAACCAACCAGACTTCCCGCGATTGTGAATGGTTACCACCTGGTCAGTGAAGGGCGGAAGCATGGAGTCGAGTTTCATGGCTCGACTTACCTACATCCATGCCAGTAGTGCTCAGAGCCAGTCAAAATTAAATTACTGGTAAGTTTCCGTGTTATGCAAGAAGAGGTAATAGAAAATGTAATAATAACCCTCCCGACCGAATTTCGGTCACGGTGGCCAAACTCAACGGAGATTAGTCATGAACGCAGGAGACATTATAGTGCACAAGCGTGTGCGCAAACACTGGTGGATCCTCTGTTCCTTTACTCTCACGGGCAGATGGGACGGCAATCGACTGGGGAGAGATCATTCGCAGAACCTACTTCCAAACTGCGGGCTGCTACTGAACAATTCCTAATGGAAAACACAACAGTAATTTTTGCCCGACCCGGGAGTCGAACCCAGGACCTCACGCTCAGTAGTCGCACTTGTGGTCACGATTGTAGCGATAAGGATTGTCGAAAAGTCATAGAAATAGATATATTGTATGCGACTGACATGCGCTATCGAAATGTATGGGACTGACATGCCCTATCGAAATGTCGCGTGGTCAATCCCAAACATTCTCAACATTGTTCGTTATCGCTTATTAGTTAATTTTTTAACGTCGTGTCTGTCTGTGGTTACGTAGACATTGACTCTGAATACATTTTCGGTTCAACAAATTCGACCGAAGGAGGTATGATTGTGTTCTGCTTTCCGCGGTCAGCGGATAAATCTGTCACCGGATATTTGATTATAATAAATCTCGTGAGACTGTCGTTTATCGATATATTTTATGCATTAAATATAAATATAATTATATTATTATTTTTTTTGTTTAGTTTTATTGTTATAAATAAAAATTAACATAAAAAATATTATCCCACCGGTATCGGGAACAGGGTCCAAGCTTCCGGCAGGCAGAGCTCCAGAGAGAGGTACCTTCTAACAATACAAGCCGTGTCCAGAAGTCCAGCTTTCTGAATCAAGCCCTTGATCCAGCCCCCTAACGAAAACCTCCTGATGTGTTGGTCGAGGCTCGTGGCTATTAAGGCCGTACTACCGGCCAAGTGGCGCCCTCATTGAATAAAAAATCGTAGCATAGCATAGAAAATACCCCTACTACTATATATATATGCCTACTACTTTGGATATGAAACCTTCTGAGACCTGTTTTAACAACGTAAAAATACTTTATCCTCATTGTAACAAACGTAACGTTGGATTCTTTAATATTTATTTTCTGTGCTATGCTACGATTTTTTATTCAATGAGGGGCCACTTGGCCGGTAGTGGACCCTTAAGCCATTGGCTGACATGACTATCGGTACAATAATCGCCGAGTATCCCACATGTCGACAAACTCGTGAGTCAAGTCAAGATACGAAGAGGTACATAATTATTATCATTGTTTTGCAGTAACTGGGTTGTGGGCTTGTGGAAGTCAGATCATCATCATCATTTTAGACAAAAGACGTCCACTCTGGACACAGGCCTCCTCAAGTGTTGCCACAACGGTCCTGTGCGTCTCGTACCCATAGGCTACCCGCCACCCGCATCTGGTCATCAGTCCACCATATGGGAGGCCTTCCAAAGCAATGTCTTTCGGCACGCGGTTGCCACTCCACAACTTTTTGGCGCCATCGACCATCTGTTCTGCGAGCAATGTGCTCTGAATTGTACTGCGCGCAATATGCACACCACAACATATTTGGGAAAATGTTTCGTCTATGTTTTACCCTTTCACCTAATAAAAAACTTTTTTACAAAAAAATAGAACCGACTTCCAAAAAAAGTGCAAAATAACTTTAATTTCGGAAGTCGGTGTTCCTGTTTTGTGTCTTCGTTTTTTGACACCGACTTCCGAAATTAAAGTTATTTTGCACTTTTTTTGGAAGTCGGTTCTATTTTTTTGTAAAAAAGTTTTTTATTTTTCACTTTTTAGTAGTGGTTCCCCATTAAACTGTGTTAACAGTTCTTATACATACGATAGCAGCAATCGCGGTTGATTTGCTGTCAATTTTTGAAGAGTTCCGTTGTCTGTCTCCGAAACCCATCATCAGATCTTTTTGAAATTTAAATGGGACCATTTCGGAATAAACCCCTTTCGAACAAAAAAAGAATTTTGCAAATCCGTCAATATATGACGGAGTTATGCCCGAACATACATAAAAAAAAAAAAAAAAAAAAAAAAAAAAAAAAAAAAAAAAAAAAAAAAAAAAAAAAAAAAAAATACAAACATCCGAATTGATAACCTCCTCCTTTTTCGAAGTCGGTTAAAAACGACTATTCTCTCACATTAAAGCGCTTTGTTCCAACATTCTAACAAAACAACTATCACTGAAACATTCTCACATATTACATACAGGAAAAAACTAAAACAAAATCATAATTCACACGATGAGAAAGCGAAAGGCAGTAACTTTTGACCGCACATTTGGCACAGTTTCATAACACAATATACCGAAATTTTAATTATTAGAACGTTGCTAGCATCGCAATTAATTGTACAACAAGAAGTGAACAAGAAATGAATTGGAATGAGCGGATTTGTTGATGGTACTTTTTGTTTGTTAAAGTTATGTGATTATTGATTTTCGTATTGTTTCCGACCATAAATAAATTCTCGACTGTATTGTATTGTACTGTAATTGTAGCTTGTAGGTACTTACATATTTCATTATATTGCAGGATACCGATATAACCCGAAGGGTTGCTAAACTGAAGTGACAGGCGCTGTATTTTGTGTGAACTAAAAATTCGAAGACGTGACATCCACGAACCCGCACCGGGCCCGCGTGGTGGATTAAGGCCCAGTTCCTCTCTCAGAGAGGAGGCCTATGTCCCAGCAGTGGGAACGTGCAGTTATTAGATTGTAATGAAGCAAACGAAAACCAATACCTTCACAGATAAAACATATTTCATTAAGTATACATGCATAAAATCTTTAATAACTCTTACTTTTAACAGTTTTTCTCTTGCATATCACTCTCGCGCACATGCTAAGTGCACGTGCATGAAATCAGATTGTCGTGCAGTTAAGCGAATCTTACGTCAGAGAGACATTCACCCGCAGTAACGACCGCTGACATGGTGAGGTGAGCAGAATTCTAAGTGAATCAGATAGAATGAGATGTGTGGTAGAAGGTGATATGGATTATGGAGGATATGTTTTAGAATCAGCTTATAAAGTGATGACGACGCAATTACCGGCCAAGTGATTATAGTTTATAATTTTACAGATTAATCAGAAAAGAACAGCGGAGGAGTAAAAAAAAAGATCATAATTCTTTCAATTTTCCACTTCCCTCCTTATCAAGCAGGAGAAAGGTAGGCCAATAGGCACGAAGAAACATTTACAATTGGGTTAAGCCTTGGCAACTTGGCACCACGGATTAAGACCTGGTGAGGGTCGCGGAAATCCGATGGATGCGAGACGCTCAGTACCGTTCGTTGTGGTGACACTTGGGGGAGGCCTATGTCCAGCAGTGGACGTCTTTTGGCTGAAATGACGAGAGGAGTTATTGATTTACAGATAACAAACAGATCAGATTTGTTTAACAGATTAAAATTTATTGTTAATTGAATTTGACAGTAAGTAGGTCTTTATCACTTCGTTACTTTTTATCGGGTTACGGAAACAGTAACAGCGTTTTATCTCCACTTTTTCCTGTTTTAAATATTATTATATTTTAAAATTAATTCTTTAAATAATACTGTGTAGCAATCTATTCTTGGTTAGGTATTATATTCTATTTTAGTATCAGATAAGTAGTAAGAACTAATTATTTCTAGTAAAAATGTGTCAGCCGTCTTTACCCAAGCGTGTTTTTCTAGCTAATTGTATTTTTTGTTAAATAAGTACTTCAATAATTTAATCGTGGATATTATAACAAATACAGTTATATAGAAAAAGAAAAAACATATTTATGTCTATTAGGTCCAAGAAGGTAAAATGAAAAACAAAAAAATAGAACCGACTTCCAAAAAAAGTGCAAAATAACTTTAATTTCGGAAGTCGGTGTTCCTGTTTTGTGTCTTCGTTTTCTGACACCGACTTCCGAAATTAAAGTTATTTTGCACTTTTTTTTGAAGTCGGTTCTATTTTTTTGTAAAAAAGTTTTTTATTTTTCACTTTTTAGTTGTGGTTCCCCATTAAACTGTGTTAACAATTCATAGACATACGATAGCAGCTGATTTTCTGTCAATTTTTGAAGAGTTCCGTTGTCTGTCTCCGAAATCCATCATCAGATCTTTTTGAAATTTAAATGGGACCATTTCGGAATAAACCCCTTTCGAACAAAAAAAGAATTTTGCAAATCCGTCAATATATGACAGAGTTATGCCCGAACATACATAAAAAAAAAAAAAAAAAATACAAACATCCGAATTGATAACCTCCTCCTTTTTCGAAGTCGGTTAAAAATATCGATCAATCCTAACTGAATTTTAATGATACGAGTAACTCATAAAAAGAACATCACTGTTTAATTCTTGAAAGTGTTCAATTTGACTTCGCTCTGATTAAATATTTACACTATCAATATCAGCAAGCTCTGACATCGACATTGTTTCATTGCCCAGGAAAATCGGTTCCACGAATAAATAATTTAAAAAAAATACTCCTAAGTATTTTCTATCTAAGCTAATAAAAGCTAGAAAGCTCTAGGCACCACAATGATTCCTTGTTTCTCAGAATCCAATCTTTTGTGTTTAAAAAGTTTTATATTTTTTTTAAATACGAAACTCAACTTTATGAAGGAACCGGCTTTTTTTGTGTTTCTCGTCCTTTGAGAATACTCATCAGAAACTCTAAAAAATAACTTAATAGTTTAGTTCTACTCTATTCTATTTACTTCTTCTCCTTTTATTAAGATGAGCTTAAGCCGACGTTAGTAAAAAGACTAACCAATCAGATAACTAGGTTTTTTTCTGACGACCGGAGTACCCAAGCTGAACCCACGGCAGTCTTAGACAGCAAAGAGGCTTTAGTGAATCTCGAAAGTAGTCTAGATGTGATGACAAAAAACCAATCGTGAACAGCTAAATCAGAGCCGTAGCTGTCTACAGGGTGTTACAGATAAGGGTGGTCATATTTTATTTTAAACTAGCTGACCCGAAAGACGTTGTCCTGTCTTAGCTATGAACTGTCAAACTCACGAAGTTTAAATAGTCGTTAAGTTTCTGAAATTTTCTAATTATCCGCGCAAATTTCTTAATTTTTTCTTTCTAAGAAGGTTTATAACCTTCTTCTGGAAATAACAAACACAACAAAAAAAGAATTAGTGAAATCGGTCCAACTGTTCACGCGTGATGCCGTGACCAAGGAAATAGGGATTCATTTTTATAAATATAGTTACGGCTTCTGCTCGTGAAAATGAACCACATTCTATAAGAAAGTCCTAAGCAATTTTCAAAAATAAAATTTTACTTCCTGTACAAAGTTATCGTCAGATGATCAAAATTAGTGTGGAAGGTCCACAACTTTTTTCGGAATTTATTATTACTTTCATAATGAAAGTTGTTTATTTTAATGGGCAGAAGCAGTACTTCTCTAAAATATGACTACTCATTTCCGTTACAGCCCGTATAATATACATGTATACATACAGTATCATATACATGTGGAACTTTCTGCCAACACCTTCAAAGAATAAACGAGTGACATTATACAGAGTGTGAATTGACATTTATCATTCATTAGTCAAGCCCCATTGGCTCCATTCATCACAAGCTCACAAACTGGTGTCGATCCAAGCTCACAGGAACATAAAGCCATTATTATGGCGCACAAGCCATAGGAAAAAATATCAACCGTTGACGTAATCGTGCGTTGATAACAAAATCCATGTAAACGGCGTATTATCCTTAAGTACATATTTGCTATATTAAATTGTGGTGAGATTGAAATTGACCTACTATTAGGTACCTACTCGGAGGGTCTTAGGGATCTAGTTAATCTTGAGGAGTCCTTTTAAGCTGATACATCAGTTATATTAGAAACGTGGTTGCTCACAATGGCCCACATCAGAAGGCTTAAAGTCACCCAAAGAGCAATGGAGAGGGCTCGAATCAGGCATGAAGATATCCGCAAGAGACCCAAGGTTACCGACATAACCCCAAGAATCGCACCCGGGCTTGCGGACGGCGAGTAATGGGTAGCTCGCCGTCCAGTCAGCACCAGGCCCGAGAGTCGGCGGCGCGTAGTGTTCCACGCGCGCCTCAAAGAGTTTTCAGCAAAAGAGACGAGGCCCGTCATGGCCAATGCCTGCCCGGGGGTTGACGATAAATTCGAAACAGAGTTACCTCGCCCCTGGACACTCAGGGCAGGAAGGAACAGGGGTGAGTTTTAGTCAGTAAGAGTCTGACACGCCCTCCCGCTCCACCCAGAGCGGGAGAAGTCATTGGATGATTTCCCACCCCACAAAAAAAAAAACCCAAGAATCGCTAAACTTAAGTGGCAGTGGGCAGGGCACATTACTCGACGAACAGTTGGTCGATGGGGCCGAAAGTTTCTGGAGCGGTGACCGCGTACTGAAGACGCAGCGCTGGAAGGTCTCCAAAAAAGTGGACCGATGACCTGATGAGGATCGCGAGAATCCGATGGATGCGATATGCACAGGACCGGTCGTTGTGGATACTTAAGGCAAGCTTATGTCCAGCAGTGGACGTCTTTCGGCTGAAATGATGATGACGACATCAGTGATAGTCTAGCACTAGACTGAGTCTAGTGCTGTGAGAAGTATTCACGTGCCCGCGGTGATCCTTTCTAACAATCCCGAGACCCTAGCAGGTATCGGTGCTGAGAGGGATAGGATAGGTTACTTCTTGGCAAGGGCGCTCCATCGTTGACCACATCATTGCTTACCGTCAGGTGAGATAATGGTAAAAAGGGCCCACCAAAATTGAATGAAAAAAAACCTGTTGACTTCTGAAAATGACCTTGTATTATCACATACTTACTTTTTTATCAATATCGCCAGTATTGATCTCGTCGCTCATATTAGCATGATGTCAGATTTTTTTCAGTAGCGTGTTCAGTAGATAGGTGCCGTAAGTACTCCACTAAACAAAACCGTTTATGTTACCTTGCATCTTATGTTGATATGCATTGGATGTAGCCAAACATAATTATGACATTTTACGAAGCATATCAAGAGCTTTTAAATTCAAACTCCTTGAAGAACTGGTATGTGAAAAACATATAGTTACTCAAAGAATTGTAAGCTGCTGTCACTCCATTTTTGGGCAAAAAATGCCTACTTTTTTCATTTCGATTTCATATTAGAAAGTCTTTTAAATTTTTTTATTTTTATTTAATTTAAACTTTAAACATAGTAGAACGCTTTAGGCATTTTGCTACCAGTTGACCATTTATATGCCAATATTATGATGATGATATCAATTATACCTACATTTGGACACAGTTGGTTAGTTGTATCTATGAAGTCGTGAATATAACAACAATAATTTGAGAGGTGAATGGTAGAGCCGCTCTATTTAATAAACCATACAATACCTACACATATATTACCAAAACTAACTGTAGCTATAGGAAAACCAATATAGAGACGAGGATAAACCCTGATATATTGCATGTAGAGTATTTTAAAGCCATTTTTAGTAGCAGTGCGTAATACTAACTTCAATCACTACATATTATAAAACAAAATACCCCGTCGTGTCTGTACGTGATAAACTCAAAAACTACTGAACAGATTTTCATGCGTTTTTCACCAGTATATAGAGTGATTTATGACGTAGGTTTAGGTGTTTCATTTGTACCCGAGCGAAGCTAGGGCGGGTCGCTAGTGTTATATAAACTGAGTCTATCAAATAGGTACGTATTATCAATAAAAAAATATTATTGAACGCTGTTTCGAACATTTAACTTACCTTCTGACGACAGCCGGAGATCGATAACACACGTGACGACCTCAGTCGCCGGTAGGCAAGTAAAACAGAAGATATAACAACAAAAAAACAACAAATAAACAATAAAAACGCACGAAAACAAAAAGATCTCCTCTCAGTGTTCAACTGTCACTCAAGAATGAAGTACATGTTAAGGATACACACAGTAATTCGGACACCCGGCGTTTTCCCGGCCAAAATAAAAACCAGTAAAAACGTTAAAAACAAAGAAACAAAACCTCCTGACGTAAATTAAACGTCTTTTTTAACGTTTTGGGGAACAAATCAATTGTTTGGAACGTGAAACACACGTAGAATGTTGATATTTTAGTATTGCAACGAGTTTTTTAGTATGATGAGCGCGAGTCGCACCACTGCATACATCGGCGGCACGAGCAATACTGAACGTGAAGTCGTGAACGCGAACAAACGTAGCCAGAGAAAAAACAAACTAGCTCGTACAGCGTACTGTGCCTCTTTGGGCGCAGTTGGAAAACTATGTCCGTCTCTGTCTGACACACTGTGTTCGAGAACCATTTTCCCGCTTAGCAACGTGCCGTTGCGGACTTCAGTGGTTGCCTAGTCATCAGTGTCTGCGACTGTACTGTAGTGTTCCCTATTATACGTACATCCCGATAAGTGCCTGTTTTATAAACACGGCACTCCTTGCATAGCCGGCAAGCTGAATGTACTTACTGTCACATATGGCATGGTTATTTTGTAAAGATTCTTAGTACCTACTGATTTCAGGATCTCTGGCTTTTCATTTTACAGATTAGTGATCAAAGGACATTCACATTCAATAAAATACCAGTGTGTGACAACGAATTGATTTCGGATGGTGAATCGGTGATTCATAAAATAACAGATGGCCTCATGTTTTAATAATAAACTTCAACTTTCATCCTACTGAAATTAAACTGAAGAAATCATAATACGAATGAATTTACCAACACACCTGGCAAATTAAACTCTGATTAAGTAGAAACTCTATACATACTGCTGTTGGTAATCAATCATTCATAAATTACATAACATCACGCACGCATTTTTAAGGGGTAGGCAGAATTGTTTGTTTGTTGTAATTCGCTGATGTTTTGTGACCTGGAGGAGAGCCTATCACCAACTTAAAATTTTTCTTCTAGTTTAAGATCCTAAAACCGCCAGACATGAAATATTTTCTGATTTAGAAAATGTGTTACTATTTTAACAACTAATAAGAGTTAAAATGTTTTTAAATTTTGAATTATTTTACAATATTCTGCAAAATAGACATGAAATTAGCACTCTAACTTTAAGAAAAGTGATAGTATTTTCGTGTCCAGGCTATCTCTATCCATTCCAGGTTACCTGGAAGAGATCGCAAACCGCCAATTGTATGTTTTAGTTGTCGGATACGTTTGATATTCATTGCGTTTTTGTAACTTCAAATGAGTATTTTCGAAAATTCGAAAAAAAAGTTTAAGTAGTAAATAACACTTCAATATCTCCAGAACCAGTGAGTGGATTCACAGGTATGGTCTAGTGGAAATAAATGATCCAAATAATGGGTAGAATAATTATGTGGCTTTCGGCTTCGGAAACTGTCTTTTTATACCCGATATAATTATATAAAATAAATAAATTTATGAGAATTACGTAATTTTAACGCCTGATACCAGTAAATTTACCGTCGTCGGCCCGAAACAACAGGTATGCGTACGTTCAAAGTTAATACCAACACAACTCCATCCCACAAAATTTGTTAATTAGAAAAAAGTAATGTCTGGCGGCTCTGAGATCACTCTATTCCTATTCTTTTCTATCCGCATGATCTCAGTACTCCCCTTTTTTCTAAACGCATCATCTTGCACAAAATCTAACCATCGTTTCATTTATCTTCCACGTCACTAAAAACTATCTTCTTCTTCTTCTTAGAGCAGTGGTGGCCCAGTGTTAACAGCCCCGACTCACGAGTTTTACGACGTGGGTTCAAACCCAGGCCCCTGCCTGCAATACGCGGGCCTGCGGACGGCCAAGCTCGAGAGTCGACGGCGCGTAGTGTTCCACGTGCGCCTCAAAGAGATGTCAAAAAAAAAGCTACACGTGACGGGGCCCGTCATGGCCGATGCATGCATGCCAAGGGGTCGCGGATAAATTCGAAACAGAATTACCGCGCCCCTGGGCACTCAAGCAAGAAAGGAACAGGGGTGGGTTTTAGTCAGTAAGAGTCTGACACGCCCTCCCGCTCCAAATAGAGCGGGAGAAGTCATTGGTTGATTTCAGACTACACAAAAAAAGGCCCCTGCCTCACTGGTGATGAAATAAATTTATCAAAGTAATGCCCCTAATTTACTTTGATAAACTTTATTTCATCACCAGTGCTCTCGTGAAAGAAAATATCGTAAGGAAAAAGGCATGCCCTAGAACCCAAAACAGCACTGGACTCACGTGGTGGATTACGGCCCATTTCGTCTCCTAGAGAGGATGCCTGAGTCCCAGCAGTGGAAACATTATAAATGCTTATTAGTGATTATATCTTATAATAATATAATTTGTTTTATAATTTTAATTGACTAGAGATATAATTTAAAAGCATTCAGAAACCCAGTAGGTATATATACTCGATTTCTTCGATTCCTTTTGACACGTTCTTCCACTGAGGTTTTGGAAATCTAATACCTACTATTCGTTACTTTGTTTGTATTCTTGGGTCTTCTTTCATGTAATAAGATTACGTTTTGGTAATGTTACCTTGTTCAAAGAAAATTGTGAAAATCTTTTACCTTCCATTCATGTCAAATAAAGGGTGAGCTAGCTTAATATAATTGATGGCTTACTCTATTGTATCCAAAAATATATAAGACTGGCTTCAGCCAGTTGCTTCGCTTGCGTGGAATTAATACTTCCCTCCTTTATAAATTATAATAATACTTTATTGATTCAGGTCCTTACAATATACTTAATATCTAGCTAAATAGTTCACAATAATTAAAGGCGCACAATAGTTGAAACCCTGACTCCTAAACTAGGAATACCTGTGACTTGGGAGTCAGTGTTCTAGTGCCACTTGGACACTATACACCCTTATAGAAAGTAAGAGCTTGTAAGCTGCTATTATACAAAACAATATATTATTATGTAGTGATTAAATTTTTGATGAAAATTAAAAAGTTAAATTAAGATTAGAATTTAAAAAGTCAAATGTCTGTGTGGTTGGTTCTGTATATGTAAGTGGGAATCGTGTGTTATGTTTGCGTTGTGTAATTGTGTGCGTGTGACTGGGAAACGCGTGTATTTTGTGTGTGAGTGTGGTGGTGTCGAGTGTAAGACTGTGTTTGAGTTGGTTCAAGCTTGGTGTCTTTTGTTTTATTTAAGATGCTAGTAACTGTAATACTTGTGAAATGTTGCGAGTTATGTTATAGTTGTTAATAGTTCCTTAGTTTGAGCGTAGTCTAGGAGGTACAGCTTGTTATTCAGCTTAGCCCCGACCTCGTGTTTGTAAACAAGAAAGCTCAGAATTATAGTCTAAGTGTTATTCTGATGTAAGCTATATTACTGTAAAGTTTTATCAAAATCCGTAGTTTTTGCGTGTAAGAGTACCTAACAAATATTCATATATTCATCCTTACTAACTTTCACACATATGAATAAAACATTAGTAGGACTTATTGTCAGTGGTTTCTCCTGAGCGAAATGTCGCAAATTATCTTACAGGCATGTAAAAAAAGCATATATTACCGGGACATAAGTTTGTTATGTCCCAATTTAGGCCATGGTTTACCCGTGTGCCAAGTTTCATTCGAATTCGTTCTGCCGTTGAACTTAGATGATTAATATTAGACGTCATGATATTGGACGACAAATTCAAACTTCCTAGTGATGGTAGAGTCAATCCAAAAAAAATCCGAGGTCAATCTCAGAATTCTTTTTCTTTGGAATATACAGAATCAAAGTAGTGACAAGACGTGATGAGTATCCAAAGTCAATAAAACAAAAGAATTCTTAATTTCTAAACTCATATTTTAATTAAATACAGTTAATGTAAGGCAGAGCAGTGATAGCATAGTAGGGTAACCGTTTTGAGATAACCAGAAAAAAGGTGAAGTGGTCACCTTTTTTCTGGTTATCTCAAAACGGTGAAGGAAAACATCGTGAGGAAACCAGCATGTCTCAGAACCAAACATTCAAAGATATGTGTACACTAGCTGACCCGTCGAACTTCGTACCACCTCAGAATCAGTAAATGAATCCATACTCCAGATATCATCAAAACAGCTGTTCCATAAAAAAAATATAAGAAAATGCATTTTCTTTATAATTGTTTTTTTTTTTCGTGAATTCTTCCCATGTTTTAAGTTATTTTGCTATTCGGGGCAGAGACAAATCTGACAAATCAAATATCACAAAAATAGGTCCAGCCGTTCTTGAGTTGTAATTGGTATAAGGTGTAACTAACTACTTTTTTTTTGACTTTATTACATATACCTATCTATATAGATTGATATAGATTTAATGAAATAAACATAATATTTGGCCAGTATTTCCTTGCGATCATTGCAGTATTATGACGAAGTAAATGACCTGTTGATGATTAAAATGACGTACCTATTGATTTAATGCAACGTGCATCATTGATCTACCACTGGCTTAAACCACTTGATAGACATTCTAAGAAATTATGCTCAATTCATTGATAGGTAGATCGTTAAATATTTGAAGTTGCATGATATATAGATCGAGACGGTAGAGTCGACCGCATGTCAGTGGCAACAAATAAACTATAAGCTGGCATTGTATTCTACAGAAACTCTGTACTACGCTCGGCCAGCTCAAAGTCAAAGTATTACTACTGATATGCGGTCGACTCTACTTTCACTTCATACATTTTAATTTAAGTTTGCATTTAATATAATTTACTTTATTTTTTATTTTTTTTTATTGTTGATAGGCACGCGTTTGACCGCTATCTCACCTGATGGTAAGCGATGATGTGGTCTAAGATGGAGCACGCTTGCCTAGAAGTAACCTATTCACTCTTGACTTAAAGACTCCCAGGTTGTAGCTAGTTAATTTTAAGTTAATCCTTATTTTGTAGTCTAGATAGACAATTTCTCAACTTCAGCAACCGAATGATAGTCGAGGATACGATAGTTGATATCTGCTATATATAACTTACCCCTGGGTAAGTATTATGAATATAATTTTACAGTATCTATTGTCAAAAGAACAGAGGAAGATGGATCTTCCTCGAGGAAACATTAGACTTATTGAGTGGAAGATAATATAGCTAGACAATGGATGACAGTTGAGATGACTGCTCCTAGAGATTTATGAAAGAATCGCATATTTTCATTTGCTGCGCTGACCCCAAATAAAGTAAGAAGCGAACAAGAGAGGAACGCTATACGGAGTGAAGTTTTCAATAACTTTTTAAGTGTTTGATGTCTTAATGAATAATTTTATTTATATTCAACATTATCCTTTAGTTGCTGGATGTCATTCCTGCCTATAATTTAATCCATAATAGCGACACTCGACAAGTGTAATAATACAGCGTGTATTTTCTTTACCAAAATCGACGGGTTCAATTCCTGGCTAGGAATATTGAGTTTAAAAAATCCAGCTTTAGTTTTTGTTCAAATTGGGCCCGAGACTCCTGTATTTTTCGCTATTCGTCATAGTTTCGGATTGGCGTGGCAGGGCAAAAACTAAAATTTGAAAAACTCACACTGTAAATAAGGTATTAATTGGCTCTTAGAACATAGGAAGGTAAAGAATGGATTGTGAGAAAGATGTTTTTTTTTTTAAATATTGATAGTTACGCGCTTGAACACTATCTCACCTGATGGTAAGCGATGATGTGGTCAAAGATGGAGCACGCTTGCTCAAAAGTAACCCATTCACTCTTGTCTAATTTGGGAAAGCAGCTAGAGAAAATAGCTATGAATTATTTTACCAGATTCTGCGCCTAGTTCTTAGTTCACAATTGAAAGGTTGAAGTTTATAATGAAAACATCTGCGTAATAGAGGTTGTTGACAATATAACTAGATACTCGGATGTTTGTGGGTGATGGCATATTATTATTTAAACACGTGTTTATAAATGTGAGTCATGCTCTATTGACACGGTCGGCATACAAAAAATCTAGAAGGAGACCAACATGTCATATTTGTTTTATTACGTCGTACTAACCCGCGACTACTTTTGCGTGATACTAGAGGATTAAGGATCTTTAAATACATAAAGATTGAGGGGTCACCCTCATGACTTATCTAGATTATTTAGTATTAATCGCCCCGTCTGGAAAAGGATTACCTCTAATTTCTAAATTAATAATTTAAAGTTTGTTTATACTCGTATTTTGAAATCTAATATTTTGTACTAGTTTCTGCGAGCGGCTTCTCTGGCGTGAAAGTTGTTAATCATTTCAAATGAACATAATTTTCATACAAATCCACCCCCTGTATAGGTAAGTTAGATAAGTTTCATCCGAATATGTTTACCCGTTAAGACGTGAAGAGGTAACAGACAGACAAACTTTCGCATTATAATATTAGTATGGATTTATCTGTGAATTACATACAAACGACAGAGTTCTTGCAGAATTTGAAGTTCATTATTAGGTAGTCAAATTAAGTAATGGTTGAGGAGCTCGTGGCTAAAGTAAAATAATAACAGCCGCACGGGTCGATTCATCAGGTTAAGCTACGCTTGCCTGGGTTGGTCCATAGATGGGTGACCAACTTTACATACCGGGACTCCTCCGTGCCACGGGAAGCACGTTAAGCCGTTGGTACCGGCTGTCAATCGTGGATCTTTGATAGTCGTTATGGGTCGTCAGAAGCCCGAAAGTCTGACAACCAGTCATAACAAGGGGTATCGTATTACCCAGTAACTGGGTTGTGGAGGTCAGATAGGCAGTCGCTCCATGTAAAATACAGGTATTCAGCTGAATCCGGTTAGACTGGAAGCTGAGCCCAAGATAGTTGGGAAATGGCTAGGCAGATATTAGGTAGTCAAAATCTTCATTAGCCTAAAAACCTGTCAAACTTTGGTATTACTGTAGGGTTTGATACGTTCTTAACTCTAAATTTTCATTTAAGAAAATGCCCCATAGTCGTTCGTTACCCAAACATTTTGGACTATCGACAATCGTTATTGATGATAGAATGTCATTTTGTCTCATCATCATCATTTCAGCCGGAAGACGTCCGTTGGCCCCAACTGTCGTCTTTGTCTAGGTCAGGCGATATTATCTTTCTTTGTCTCCTTCTCCACAACCACCGTTAGAACGTGATAAATTTTTAACCGACTTCGAAAAAGGAAGAGGTTCTATGTTCGACTCTGCGTATGTTTTTTTTATGTATGTCCACCGATTTCTCTGTCAGTTGTGGACCGATTTTGAAAAGTCTTTTTTAATCTGAAATAATATACCTACCTACTCTCGAGGTGGTCCCATATAAGTTTTATCGAAATTGTTTAAGCGCTTTTTGAAAAACTGAACAAAAACGAAAAATATGTATACATAGATTACGGTTTGGTTTCCTCCAATTACGAGTATGTTTTAATTCCACGTTCCATGTTATTGGGGTTTGGGTTCTAGTCAACTGAAAAGTGAAAAATAAAAAACTTAAAAAAAAAACAACCGACTTCCGATATTATTTTTATTTTTAAATTTTTAGTGTATTATTCTTTGGTAGTCGGTTGTCTTTTTTTTTGTAAAACGTTTTATCAATACTTAGAACATTAGGTGATTCAGCCGTTCTACAGGCAAAATATCAAATGCACTAAAATTGCCTTAATTGGCAAATGGCGAATAATAGCTGGTTGCGGTTTACAAGTCCTTGGGAAACCGCTCACCGGCCTTACACAGATCACGAACTATTGTATTTAGGATGGGGCCGTGAAATGCGCGGGGATGCAGTCTGTAGCAATGCGACAAAATATTTATTCAAGATTCTAGTGATCTGCCAGGGTGGCGGGTCGTGTTCGAAAAAGTCACTGGGCCCCGGCACAGACAAATAAAGTTACACGGGTGGGTTATAGTCAGTAAGAGTCTGAAATGCTGGTCCGCTCCGGGAGAAGTTATCTGAAGATTTTTCACCCTTAAAAAAAAACAGATTCATTCATCATTGTCATCATCATCGTCATCATCATCATTATCATCATCATCAGCCCTTTAATGTCCCACTGCTGGGGCACAGGCCTCCTCTCTCTGCGAGGGTGTGGGCCGTAATCCACTAGGCGGGAGAATGCGGGTTGGTGAATGTCACATGTCTACCAATTTTTGGCTCTAGGACATACCGGTTTCCTCACGATGTTTTCCTTCACCGTTGTGAGAGTAGTAGTGATGAAATAATTTACACAAAGTAAAGCGCCTGCCTGGGCTTGAACTCACGACCGACAACTTGTAAGTCACGGGCCGTTATCACTGGGGCACCACTGCGTCTTGACAATATCTTGGAAACTGATGCAAGCTTTACTGGATCACAATTTATAAGAGTATAGTTTTTGAGACAGGACTCTATCGGGGATAGCCACTGGTTTGTAATAACAATTAAATCTGTTTTGAGGGCTGGTTAGTCAGCAGTTCATCATTACAGCTGAAAGACGTCCACTGCTGGACATAGGCCTCCCCCAAGCGTCGCCACAACGACCGGTCCAGTGCGTCCCGCATTCATCGGATTCTTGCAACCCTCACCAGGTCATCGGTCCACCGTATGGCCTTACAACGCTGCGTCTTCCGACACGCGGTCGCCACTCCAGAACTTATCGCCCCATCAACCATCCGTTCTGCGAGTAATGTGACCTGCTCATTGTCACTTATGTTTGGCGATTCTTTGCGCAAAGTCGGTAACCTTGGTTCTCCTGCTGATATCTTAATTTGTGATTCTATCATTAAATGAAACTCCTCTGCTTAAGAGACATACAAATTAGATTACAAATGAAATTAATCACATACAAAATTCGCGTCAAGGTCTTAATATAAAATCACGATCTATTTCCATGGCCCCACCAGCATTGCATAGCTGCACACCTAGTACAACTTTAGACATAGTGAAAAACCTAAGCTATTCGGTTAGATTCAGAAGTTAGAATTCCTTAGTTTACCTACTGCTCTGCGCTCCAAATGGCTGGTGAACGTTTATTGTGGTTAACACTAGAATTTTCTTTTGCACCAAATTTTTCGTTGTGCGAGAACAATTTTCTAATAGACTGGATTTTTTTTTTATTTTGCAGATCATTGATTTATTTGGTTTTAGCGATTAATAAATTAGCAGTTTAGTACTTTTTCAATACATAAATAGTCCGGTCAATTTAGACATTCGAAGGTACATAAAGTCCCAACAAGCTGAAAATCAGTAAAATTGTTCAAAACATAATTATAAACAATGTCTAAAAGTTCCCCATCATTCCCGAGTATGGAAAAAATTTGATTCAAGGACTAAGGTAAAAAAAAATGAGTTTTTCGCGATTTTCAGCAAAACGGTAAGTTTTATCATAAAAGTACCTCAGATATAAATTGTAGATCATAAAATTATCTATAATAAATGTATCATTACTTTTTCTTACGAGCCACCGTTTCTGAGATATAACGATTCAAAAAGTTATAAAAGTTGTTATCGTCATAATATGAATAGCGTTATCGTTGTCGGCGTATCGTTGTCGGCGTTATCGTTGTACTGGCTGGCTGTATGACTCGTGGCTGAAGAGCTTGGAAGAAGTGATGATGATGACATCACGCTGGAGTAGCTGCACGAAGGCTGCGCTGACGTTCATAGTCGAGGGTCACCAGTGTGGAGGTATGCGGAACAGAGTGTAAAGTCCCGCAAACCTCCGTTGAAAAGGGAGGATCCTCCGACCAGACGGGTGTTGTGTCTGGTCCGGGCAACTGCCCGATAGTTGATTTCGGGCTGTTGTATATGTTCGAATCGCGCGGAGAACTCTGCTTGCGCGATGTAGGAATTTTGCTGTTCTCGTTCGTATGTAGCGTCATAGATGTCGCTACAACGATAACAACTTTTATAACTTTTTGAATAGTTATATCTCAGAAACGGTGGCTCGTAAAAAAAGTAGTGATACATTTTTTATAGATAATTTTATGATCTACAATTTATGTCTGAGGTACTTTTATGATAAAACTTACCGTTTTGCTGAAAATCGCGAGAAACTCATTTTTTTTTACCTTTGACTTTGAATAAAATTTATTCCATGCACGGGAATGATGGGGAACTTTTAGACATTGTTTATAATTATGTTTTGAACAATTTTACTGATTTTCAGCTTGTTGGGACTTTATGTAACTTGACTCTCATTTTTTGGTCTAGATTGACCGGACTAAAAGGGTTTCCGATGATTTAAAATATCGTATTCTACAACAAATAATCATAAAAAGTTCCTACAATAAATATAATAGCAACTATTTTTTCTGAGAAGAGCTGCATTGAAAGCGCAACAGGTTGATTCCAGGAATGCTTCCTGCGTAATAACATTAATTATACCTTGCTGTCTCTTGCACTCATATCCCATTCCCTGTTAATCTGTTATACACTACAAAATCTAATTACTTTGTTTTCAACCGGAATATTCCTTTCGCTCGCATAACACAGATTTGTACGTAAGCACTTTACTTCTGTCTTTATGTAATAAAAAGACAGATAAACAATATTTACTCTGCTCAAGCACGTCATTTCTAAAACACAAGGATAAAAGCTAGTTTCTTTTATTTTTTCTGAATCACTGAACACAGAAAACTGTCGGAAACTTGACACAATTCAACTTGTATTGTCGCAAATTCACCCCACTTCGGAGCGCCTGTCCAATTTGTAATAGCAATGATCATTCACTCGTCGACAAGCTGTTTGCTATAAAACTTGGATATTGTTAGGAAAATGTTTGAAAGATTTTCTATTTGTTCGTGTTTTGTTTCAGGGACGGATCATCACTTTATTTTTGTTTATTAGGTGAACTGAAGTCCCAGCAGGTTTTCGACTTGGCTGGAATATTCCCTCGCGAAGGTCGAGTCTTAGTCCATCTTCTCTTCCATTTTTCTAAGTCGGCGAAACGCTTGGCTGTAGCTGTAGGGAATGGCGGTGTCATCTCGTCGCCATGGCAGCCCTACCTCGTAGCCACTGTTGACCTTCCTCGTAGTCCGCTCGACGATGAAGATGGCTCGCTCGTCCGCTTCGCTGGTCCTTGGCTTCTCTTGTATTCCCAGAGACTCGATTCGGAAGTGAGCCTCCACCAGGTCAAATTATTTTGCACTAAGCCACTATTGTTTTTTTTTATGTGTATCATCTTTCCTCTCGCTTTTCTGTGTGGGAGTGATTCCGTGTAATATGACGGAAGTGTGTAAAAGGAAGCCGGGAAAGCGCGCGTTTTTTTGCAATGAGCACGCGCGGTTGTCTAGTTGGCCGTCTGATGATGCACGAGAGCGTGTGCACGATAGGTCTACACGCGTTCGAAATAGGTACTAAATGTTTTACTTTTATTTTTCAGGATATAATGTCAGTGGTGGCCCAGTGGTATTGGCCGCGACTTACAAGTTGTAGGTCGTGAGTTCAAACCCAGACAGGCGCTTTACTTTGTGTAAATTATTTCATCACCACTGCTCTCAAAACGGTGAAGGAAAACAACGTGAGGAAACCGGCATGTCCTAGAACCAAAAAATCGAAGACATGTGACATTCATCAATCCGCATTGGGTCCGCGGAGGAGGCCTGCGCCCCAGCAGTGGAGACGTTAAAAAGGCTGAGATGACGTTAATGATGCTTATTACCACGGTGAGATGACAAATGTTACACCTCAATGCGACTACTGTAAGGCTCGCTCATTTGTTTTTTTTTATAAATGTACACCGATTACTCCGAGGTTCCTAATCCGATTTCTAAGATTCTTTCTTTTTCGATACGGTATACTTGCCGCTTGGTCCGGCTTAAATTTGGTAAAGATCTGATGAAGAATTTCGGAGATAGACAATGGAACTCTTCAATAAATGATAGCAAACCTTCTGGAATTACTGCAATCGCATGTCTGTTTATTATTTACACCACTTCATAACATAATATCACGCTGATACACTCTGACGGGCACACAGATTTGTACAGATCACCCTGATACACCCTAATTTTACCAATTATGTTCAAACTGCATGGTTTTGGGGCTATCTATTCGGGCATAACTTTACTATTTAATTTTAACGTACTTTAACTAAAAAAGGTTTAACTTTTTGACAAAAAAATACAACCGACTTCCAAAAAAAAAACACAAAATAACTTTCATTTCGGCAGTCGAAAAACCGAATATACCAACTGAATTGAGAACCGTCTTCTTTTTGAAGTCGGTTTTAAACTTTCAAGATTCTGATGAAATCATTTAAATTGCAAATTAAAAGCGAGTTAAGCAAATCTGTAGTTGTTTTGGTTTTATGTGACTGTTTTATTAACTTAGCTATGTTATACAACTGCTGAGTTCAGCAACACCTTCGAATTAATCGGCAGCCATTTCACGACAATCACTCCAAAACCATACAGCTTTTAATGTATTAGCGCCACGCAGTATAATCGAAAGCGATACCTATACATAATATATTAGAAACTAAACGATACAAACATGGTGCATTAGGTTAACACTAACCACAGGCCCATGAGAGCTAATGAAAACAGTTTACTATTTATGGACGCCTGATAAATATTTAATAGATAATGTGCTGAACTGTTACATTACGAGGTAAACTTTATGGTTTTCAGCAGGCGCGTATTTGTTACTGTACGTTTTCAATGAATAAAATGCAAGTTGAACCGTCGTTCCTTGCGGTCTCGACAAAGTGACAGTCGAACAGCGATGTGACTTACTGACTAGGCTAAAATGTATAGGATTAAGAAGCGCTATTTTGTAAGAACTTGGTGGTCTTAGTTAGTTTAGGACTAGGTTTTAAGATCAATTAAGATTATTTTATATACTCCCGTTTGATCGTTATCTGACCTGGTGGTAAGCAATGATGTTGTCGGCGATGGAGCAGGCTTGCCTGGAAGTAACCTATTAACTCTTGACTTAAAGACCCGCGGTTGTAGCTATCAGGAAACACAAACTCCAACCGAGAATTCCACTCCATACCAAACTTTCAGATTTATAAAATTAGTAGGATAATGGCCAAAGCTGGAAGACAAGTTTTTTCTTTGCCTGTAAATTCAAACTTAGGGTCACAAGTCCCTGCCTGGGTAGTGGTAGAGAACGAAAGAATCACTGCAGCCTAGGCAGAGACAACTGATGGAACACGGGTGGGCTTTTGTCAGTAAGAGTGACACGCCCCCCGCTCCACCTAGAGTGGGAGAAGTAATTCGATGATTCCCCACCCTATAAAAAAGGTCCCAAGTCCGTCCCAGCCAAAAACTAGTGAAATAACGTAGAAGCTAACACAACCGCTGCGGCTTGCTGATCGAAAACTGCGGTCCGCTGTACACGGGTGAATTACCCGCAAATGAACGCGCGTGGCCCTATTAGCACGGTTTGCTTTGTAGCGCTACGTTTGGTCAACAATGCTTTACCGCCTCTGTTAGTAAAAAAACTGTAACTAGATGGCAAACAAAACCAATGTAGACGTATGATTGAACTTAGGTACTTGGTTAAAAACTCGCTTGAGTGTGTGTTTTCAAATTTCGTGTTCAGTGTTTTTGTAAACAAGCCATAAAGGGTAGGTGACTAAAGACCCAAAAACTATTAGGCACGTATGTTTTCATTTGTCACGTAAACATAAAATCAGGACGATTTAGTGCGTTGAAATTTCGCGTGATGTCACAACTACGTAAAAATTTGATGCGTTTTATTTTAGCCCATTTCTATTGACTAATGTTGTCTGTTAATCTGTTATCTAACTTACGGACCAAAAAATATTATTTTGTACACAGGAATCATCCCTTCCATAGCTTACCTGAGAATGGATAGGTAAGGCGGTAGTTTTACTCATCTATGAGCATTTTTTTTTTTTTGTGGAGTTGGAAATCATCCAATGACTTCTCCCGCTCTGGGTGGAGCGGGAGGGCGTGTCAGACTCTTACTAACTAAAACCCACCCCTGTTCCTTCCTGCCCTAAGTGCCCGGGGGCGAGGTAACTCTGTTTCGAATTTATCCTCAACCCCCGGGCAGGCATCGGCCATGACGGGCCCCGTCCCTATTGCTGACAACTCTTCGAGGCGCGCGTAGGACACTACGCGCCGTCGACTCTCGGGATCTATGAGCCTTGGTTAGGCATTCTGATACCTATGTCTGATGATAAGTCAGCTTTCTAAAATTCGTTACTATTCAGCTGGATACAGTCGAAGTTTATGCTGAATTACTGCCAATTGACATCTTTAATTATTAATTCTACACCTATGATATGGATCTCTAATGTCCGTACAGAAGATTAAGCCCTTTTTCATATTCAAATAAGTAACGAACATAAACCAACATGCTAAATTGACGTAACGATATTTTTATACAAAAATAGTCAGAACGAACTTAAACTATAGAATAATTAATAATAAAAATTAAAACTAAATCGCTTTATAATAGACTACCTTCTGTCAGCGTTTTCGCCCGGGTGGAATAAGTACGAGTACTTCCCCCGTTACAAATGTTCAACCCCTTTTTCACCCCCTTTATGGTTGAATTTCGAAAGACCCATTGTTAGTGGATACCTACTCTTCACAAAGAACAAACCCTCAAAGTTTGATGTCTCTAGGACAAGTGGTTTAGGCTGTAAGTTGATATATCAGTCAGTCAGTCAGTAAGGACTTTGAATTTTATATTATACGGTCACTCGATAAAATTTTATTCTTGAATAATAAGTTTCATATTAAATAAACATTATAAGGATAGAGAAACCTGGGAAGACCAAAAAAACGATAGGTGAACGATATAATATCGGTGGCGAGAAGAAACTGGATCGGAACAAACAGCACAGGACAGGGAAAAATGGATAAAATTGTCAATGTTATCATTTCCCGTAAAATGATAACATTGACGCCCTGAGGTAAAACTCCAAATATTGCACTTTATTCAGTTTTGGTCTTTTATTTAATACCATTTTGTACATAATTTGAGTGTGTAGTTACGAATAAAAAACAATACGTTATATTAGGTCCCCCACCTATGAAATCAGCGATGTGTATGGAGAATTTTCAAAGAAGTTGCATTTTTCATACTAACATTTTCTTAATTTATTTAACAACTATGAACACTTATGTTTTAAAAGTTTTATGAAAAAACTAAGATAACGTATGCCACTTAGATTAAGCTACAAAAATAAGTTTTGGCTAAGTTAAAACAAATAGTGGTCATTTCTGCTAACAAAAAGAGGAGTCAATTTTAAGGTATTTTTTTTTTGTATAAAACTCTTTGTAATAAGGTTTTTTTTTACTATGGGCAGTTGTCTATGACGGTCATTACTCGATAGAATATCAAGGAATTGATGAATATTTTAATTCAAGTGACGAGGTTTTCTATTTGTGAGTAAAAAACGCCAATTTCATAGGTGGGCAGCCAATATATTGATCAAGGTCACAAAAACACCCACTCACAGTGTAAAGACTTGTAAAATACTAATTATAAAAAACAATATTTTTTTGCTGCTGAATTACGAACGTTTACTGTAAAACAATAATTTAAGTTACGAAAATCTGACAGCTCCGATCTGAAAAAAGTGGCATAGGTCTTGCGTTAATGAGGCCCACCGGCCATCTGACCAAAGACTACAATAATATATAGGGTATAGACAGGCAGCTCTACCTACTTAAATTGACAGTACGAAGCGCCGTCTATCAGCCAGATACTAGAATACACATGACACACACAAACGTACACACACATAGACATGGATTAATGCCATATATGTATAAATAGCTAAGCTATATATTTGTAACAGTTGTTCAACTAAAGGTACGACTTTAGAAGATGTGACGTGGAATTAAGGAATGAAATTTGGAGGGGGGAGGGGAGGTATAGACCCCCCCCCCCTCCCTTATGAAGGAAAAAGCACGGAAACCTCCCTCTTTTTTTTAATAATTTTTTAAAATCGTATTCTGAGGTTATATTTACGTAATTTATTGTCAATTTAAAGGGAGGAAGGCGGAAGGGGGAAGTTGTAGAACACCCCCTATGAAGAAAAAGTAGTAAGTAGTATATATTATATTTTTTAAAAATAATTAACTTAATCTAACTAGTTCGGTTCCGAGTAGTCTACTTAAAATAAAAGGTAGTCGTTTCTGTAGGGGGTCACAGTTCTAAAACCTAACCACTACAAATTAATCCACTAGCCAGTAAAACCAATATTTATTTGCTAAAAGGAAAATCTAAACCACCACATCTAGTGGAAAATTTACTGAGTTGGCAGCACTGAATTAATGTGACAACACTAGTAAAATGGCGTCGTTTCACGTTTGGTTTCACTTATCGGCAATAGTCGATAAATTATTCTAAGTGCAATAAATTAACACTTATTAAAATCAGTGAAATATATGTCATTTAATTAAATATGCCTAAAAACTATTTATATCACTAGATATACATATTTATTGTAAAGTAAAACATTTTAGTGCCTTGAACTTTTTCTAGTATATCTATAGTAG
The DNA here is from genome assembly GCA_951329385.1 of Polia nebulosa. NCBI lineage: Eukaryota > Metazoa > Arthropoda > Insecta > Lepidoptera > Noctuidae > Polia > Polia nebulosa. The sequence goes on from OX589587.1 coordinate 58,198,667, forward strand.
TCTATGCGTACATAAAACGAAACGTACAATGACGAGACATAACGTCAAAAGTGTTGTAGTATATTGTTGAATTTTTATGATTTTGTTTTTTTTTATTTCTCGTAAACCATTAGTTTCCGTGCAAAAAGAACTTCACGTAGAAGCTTTTAATAATATTATCTGTCTGTGAAAAAAATATGGACCTGAAACTCCATGTCACATCATCTAAAGCTTAGCCCACCTAAATTATGCGGTTATAGTGAATTCCTGCGTAGAATAGAAATTAAAGCAGTTTGTTATTTTTACAACATTTATTTTACCGTAACATATACATTTACTGACATTGTATTACATGGTCTTATCCTCTTCCTTCCTTTATTTTTGGAGTAGTGCCTATTAGCTTTTACCTTCATAGGGTCACCTTTATCCCAAAATGTAATTTCAAACGCAAAATTGAATGCTGTGGTTCTTGTCATCTTTTTTAAGATTGTATTTTTCTTAAAAGCCACTCAAGCACTGTTACATTTTTCCAGCTTCTTTAAAAGCTATTTTTATTGTTCATTGTGTTTCGTTGTTTCGTTCGTTTCATTCCAAAAGAAAATCGACACGGAAAACACAGAAAAATTCAGAAAATAACCGTTACTTCTGCGCTGACAGACATTTTCAATTCAAGTGTTACCATTGGAATAATAATGAATTACCATAATTTTAATAAAAATTCTTTAAACTAAAATATTGATTTCATGTTTCCAACCAGTTTAAAAATTTCACAAACATAGTTTGACGAGCATATACTTATTTTTTTTTTACTATTTCAATCTAAAGTGATGCAATTATTATCTTTTTTTTCTAATTAAGTGTAATACCGTCTCCCTTTACCTTAACCATATATTTTAATATTGCAACACAGTATTTTTATTTTGGTATCCAGGGTAGAGATGGCGCTGTTCTTAATAAATAAATGCGAAATTTTGAAATGTTCCAAGTTTCCATAGCATGCATCTGACTTACTGACAGATGAGCGCACGGAATAGAAAAATGCCGTGGATGAGCGTGATGTAAATACTTTTAATAGGCAAAAGAAGAGATGGCGACAATAAGAGTGCCGCTCGGAATAAATAACGTAAGCGTCAAATTAAATTTACGTATTTTATAACATAAAAGTGTTATTAAATTAAAATCGGTTCAATCGAACGATTGATAAGTTTATATATGTTTTAAAGGAAATTTCTTTAAATACCTCTGAAGAGTTACGCCTTGTAGCTAAAAAGTGAAAAAATATGGATAGAACAATGTATTTTTTTGTATCGAGAAAATTTCTGTGTATCGTGTATTCCTTTAATCAAATCAAAGATCTTAAAGTCAAAAAGCATATAACGAAATGTTATATCCATCCAAATACTTGGCAAGATACACTAAAAAGACAAACAGCCTTTTATCAATGTGTCCCCTTCAAAATCATTAGAAGTCGTATATCTGTGCCTTAATCCTCAGGTTTCGCCTGCACTTGGTGAAAACAAACAGGTAACAGACTAGTTTATCTGCGACGGAACTCATTCACATTAATTTGCAAAGTTAAGGTGTATCACGGAAGCAACCCTCAGCAGGGTTGAGAGCAGTTGATTTTTATTTGTCTTGTATTCATTGTAAACACTTCCACAAAAGCTGAATGATGAAATGTAAATTCTGCTAGGTAAATCAGCCGATACCTATCTTTATCATGATGACGAAAACATAATTCATATCCATGTAGTATCGATGTCGCGGCGCTTGGGAAGACTACAACTTAAAACTATCTTTACAGGTTGTCCCAATGCGATAGTCAAGCGCATATATACACAAAAAATATAAAGCACATTACTGGTATACCTAGTTGTTAGAATATATACAATTTTAAACTTAAATTACACTTTATCTACTAAATTAATCCAATAACAAACTAAAACTTAATAATACTAAATAAATAGCACTCTGGAGGTTAGTAAAGACGTTTTATGAACAAGAAAACAGCGCGCGCGTCGGCGGTGCGCGCTGGAGTAAGTTGGTGTGCGCACTCGGCACCACCAGCAGCCGCAGCCGTTTTTCTGAGAATTGCTAAATTAGAAACGTTGCCTCTTAATACCTGGCACAAGTATGTGGCCAGTGCCAGCTCCCGCTTAGTTTCTAATTTGTAATAACGTAGCTGCTCTATCATTTCATTCCAATAAAAAATAAGGTTGGATACAGCAAAGGATACCCTGGATACACTCCGTATAACTTACTAACATATTTGTTTTGGATCCACTCTAGCATCGTGAAGCCAAATATAGTATTATTTGGCTTCACTAGGACTCCAAATAGCAGCGTTGTACTGTAAATGGCTCTTTACAAGTGCTTCGTACAGAGCCCTTAAAGCACTAATATTTGTGAACTGATTTGCTCGTCATAATAGTAATCCTAAACTTTGGTATGCCTTTTTGCAAACCACCACAATATGTTTCCTAAAGTGCAAATCGGCGCCGAAGCAAATGCCCAGGTCTTTCACTTCCATGACATGTTACAGCGGCTTCCCTTCTACGGGGAACTGATGAAGGGTGCACGCGCAGTTGAATGACAGTATTGACATTTCGCTACATTAAAATACAATTTATTTTTGACTCCACTCAGTGACACTATCCAAATCATGTTGCAGCGTTTCATATCGTCCACATCTTTCACCAGATGAATGAGCTCCTAAGTCATCAGCAAAAAGGAGGCAAGTTGAGTCCTTGACTATCTCTGGTAAGTCGTCCACCACAAGGGTTAAAAGGAATGGTCCTAAATTACTTCCCTGACTGACGCCTGATTTCGTGTATTAGATCTCGAAGAAGCATCCACCACAGTCGACATATTATATTGGCTAATTTTGACAGCAGCACGTCATTGTCCACTGTGTCAAACGTCTTCCGAAAATCTAAGTAGGCTACGTCCACCTACAGTCCTGCATCAACAATAGCATGTAGCGTAGCATAGCATATCCATAGCATTTAGCACATAGTAGCCTTTTTAATGTTCCAACTGTTGGGATTCCTTTTTTTTTTGGCAGGTGCACACCCTCCCGCAGAGAGTAGGCCTCTCTGCGAGAGGGTGTGCACCTGCCAAAGAAAAAGAAAAGAATAAAAAGCTGTCTGGTTTCAAACCTACGAAGTACAACTTGTAACTTGAAATGATGATGGCAAATTCACTCCCCTATAAGAGGGTGAACCGGGTTTCAGTAGGGAGTGAACAGATCAGCCCTTTATCCGTGTGTAACATTAGGGATCGTGCGTCTCTTTTTGGTAAGTACAATTTGTATAATTTATGTTCAGTACTGATTCCTGATCAGAAAGCCAATTCTTGCATTTAAATATCGTTCACATTCAAGTCGCATTATCATCTCGACGACCATTAATGTCAAAAACTTGTCAATTTTTAGTCAAATTTGAGCTGTTTTTGATAATTTGCAAAAGATTTTTAAAATTACTGATGATGATTACTGGGTTATAAATCCCTACCAAAATTTTTAATGCGAAACTAACTCTGTCTGTCTGTTATGCTTTCACGTCTAAACCACTAAACCGATTTTAATGATTTTTGATACATAGTTAGACCAGACCTTAGGAAAGGACATAGGATATTTTTTATACCCGCTAGTTTCTTATAAAGTTTGTTCACTGCATGATATCTTCGTCCTGGTAGGATAATATAGGGTGATATAGGGAGCAGGTTAGACTCTTATTTTGTGAACCACTGCTGCAGGGTTTCGGCTGGGCCTGGACCTTGCAGTAAATGTTTTTATATTATTTTGTAATGTCCTGTACCGTTCTGTATTATTATGTATTGTTTTTAATAACCCAGTTTGTAAGTAATTTTTTACTAGCACTTTAAGTCTATAGACTTGCTTATAAAGTTAATATTATTATATTAAGGTGAAATATACACATTCTTGATAAGTGTCAACCTTACCCAGCGCTACATAGTTTGACGTACACCATTTTGTTAATATTTACACGCAGGGATGCTAACGTGTTTCATTAAAGCTGCCAGCTACACATTTAATGACACATCCGCGCGGACTTTGTTGCTGAATAGTTAGTTAAGTTTCGAGCTTTGGAAACCCTGCAGCGAGAGGGTTATTCGTGTCTTAGATTAAGATGAAGTGACAAGGGGTTGGAATGGTCGTGAATTTGACTTTTTTACTGTCGATAGACTCGCGCTTCACCACTATCTTACGTGATGTTAGACGGAGTGTTGTTGATCGTGAGATCTTTGCTGTGGAGGATTTATTAACACATACACTCCCTTTAGGATTGAAAACCACCAGACAGGTGACATTAATAAAATATTGTAAAGAACTTTTGTCCTTATAGAGAGTAATGGTATTTAGTCTGGTAGTGTGATTAAAGTAACTTCAATGATATAATGTTACTTTTTATGTTCAAGAAAACTATGGTGCTTCAGAAATTGGTGATTGAAAATTTATGAATAGTTTTTAATTTAAAAGTTATTTAATCGATTTTCTCATTGGTAACTGCTATATCTATAAGAAGGTAGTCCGCTGTGTTAAAACGTATCGAACAGACAGACTTTTCCTTAGGCATTTGCTTAAACAGCCTTTAAAATGTTCCCACTGCTGAGAGGTAATGGGCCGTAATTCACCACGTAAGGCTGAAACTTGTCTTCGAATTTTTAGTTCTAGGATATACCGGTTTCCTCACGATGTTTTCCTTTACCGTTTTGAGAGCAGTGATGAAGAAATAAATTACACAAAATAAAGCGCCTACCTAGGTTTGAAGACACGACGTACAACTAGGACCACCACTGCTCATAAGGCGTCTTCTTAATTTTGACAGAGAAAACATCAAGCATGATGCTTGAGTGTTTATTGGTACGCAAGATACCTGTCTCACCAAATACCAGGTAGTCAATGCTTAGCATAGCATCACATGGCAATTTTATTGCTCACATATTTACCTATATATAAGAGAATATCATACTCAAGCCTGTCATTTGCAAGCTACGTACTCATTTATCTTAATATACATTGTCTCACCAAACACCAGATAATCAATTCCTAGCCTAGCATCACACGATGGAAATTGTTTGTACATAGTTATAGGTGAATATTGCTTCATACTCAAGGCTGTCATTTGCAAGCTACGGACTCAATTACCTTGAATATAGTGTTATGCAGTGTCTCACCAAACACCGGACATCAAATCTTAGCAAAGCATCACACGGCGGAAATTGTATGTACCTACATATAGCTGAATATTGCTTCACACTCATGGCTGTCATTTTCAAGCTTTGCACCATTTTACCTCGAGTATAGCAATATGCAGTGACTTTCAATTTGACACACAATTATATGGTGAAAATAGATTGAAAAGTAGCTGGATATCTGTGAGTAGGATTCTTAGTAGTCGTTAAGTAATAGCTATACAAATTACATTACATAACTGTACATGTTTATAGCTAACAAGAGAAGAATCCATTGGTTTTTTTTTTCCACAAAAATGTATCGAAGTAGCATTAATTTTTTTGGCCAGTATCTTCTTATGTCCACCATTAGCTGATGTCTTCCTGCTGGGACAGTTATGTAAACTTATATTTTAAAAGAAGTAAAATTATTTTTTTTGTAGGAGAAAATCTCTGAAAGGGCTCGAGCGTGAAAGGTTTTTTTTACTGGATAACAAATAGTCTTTCACAGGCTTTTTATCCCGGATTTCTTAATTTATTCAAGGTTACTTGTTTTAATGTGTCTAATTACATGAGCAAAGCTAAAAGTTAAAAGATAGTTGAATGTATTCTGCAATATTCAACGACAGGGTTTTGGTTACAAAACTATTTTAAGTGTTTATAATCACTGATTATAACTACATAATACTTTTTTAACCGTTGCTCTACACTAGAAATTAACCCTGTATCGTGGATTCATTCACAAACATTTGAACTCTCATATACAAGACACCCAGACCCGGAACAACGCAGCGCAGTAGCCAACCGCTCAACCACTGTGCCAACCGCGCCGTCAAAATATTAATTATAAGTCGGTAATCGGTTTGCATTTTGCAGTGGGCTAGGGAACCTCCCTAGTTCAGAGTAAAATGAGTTTCCCATTAGCTGGAAACAAAGATTAGAAATAAAATACTTCCAAAACACCTTTATTTCAGGCAGTACATCAGATTCTCCGGACATTAATTTCGTACGGAACCAACCACGGAACAAGGGTGTGCTGGCAACACTCCAACCTAATATATGCTGTTGTGGTTGGCAACATCGTGTTAGCGTTAACCAGCTCGATTAATGGTCTTAGACCATTTACCTCTGAATATTTGGGTCGAAAGTGCAAGCTAAGTTAAAACATAGGTTTTACCAGAGTCTCCTTATATCTTTATTTTTTTTTAATAATAATAAATTGTGATAGGTACTGTTATTATCTCACACAGCCAATTCTTTTCTCCTTCGCAATCCGCGTCACACTTTTAGCAGTAATGATGGCTCTGCCTCTGTAACTGCAGTGCGACTCTGAAACTCTTTCCCACCCTCCCTTCGCTACAGCCCTTCTCTAGAATTTCCTTTCGACATTGTATTAGAAAATATATTAATATGTATATGTATGTCGGTGTATTATTATACGTATATAATTATATATTATTAATTGTACACTTGATCCCATTCTCTATTATAATATTATGTGGTTTGCTGAGAGAAAACTCAACTATGAGTTAAGCTCGCCATCGTAAATATCATTGTGTATTATAATATGTTGTTTTAGTGTACAATCAATAATGAGTGAATTTAGTTTCAGTTATATAAAGAAAAGTCATCAAGTTTTCAGAAGCGCCTAGAAGTTTTATGAAGACATCTACTTAATATGTTTTGTCATTATGATTTTTAGGTGTTCGTAAGTTCTCGCACCTTGATTAGACTAGATTAGACTTCCTCTAAGTAACACGCATATTATATTTACAACTTTTTCCTTATATTTTTACCCAGCTGTTGTCACACTCTTAACCCCATATCGTATATCAATTTTATTCTTCTGCATCAAGCTTTTTGCCATCTACACTTCACTTCACGTTCACTGGTCAACTTAAAGTATTTTATGGTTATAGTGAAGACGTAGAGCCGATTTCGCCATTCGCTCTATAAACTAAGTTTTACTGAACAAAGCTTAGTGTAAAAATAAAAACCTCCCCCTCATTGAATAAAAAATCGTAGCAAAGCGTAGAAAATAAAGATTAAAGAATCCTATGTTGCGTTTTTTACAAAGAGGATAAGATATTTTTAAGTTGTGGAAACATGACTCAAAGTGTTTCGTATCCAAAGTAGTAAACAATAATACCAAAAACGGCCGTTTTTGACACTTTTGCTTACTACTTTGGATACGAGACACTTTGAGTCCTGTTTAAACAACGTAAAAATACCTTATCTTATGTGTAACAAACGCAACATAGGATTCTTTAATCTTTATTTTCTATGCTAAGATACGATTTTTTATTCAATGAGGGCGCCACTTATGGGGAGGTAGGCCCTTAACCATAAAAGATAGACATATGCTGTCGCAGACTTTTTTTTGGAACAATAAAAGGAGAACAATTCCGTGATACATAATTTTTGAGTAACTTTAACCGTTTACGCAGCGCACCCAGCTGAACTCTCAAAAGGATTTTTTTGCCCCCGTTTTTGTCATATTTTTCCCTGATGCTCTGCTCCTGTTGGTTGCAGCGGAATGTTATTTAACCTATAGCCTTCCTCAATAAATGCACTATTCAACTCAATAATATTTTTTCAATTCGATCCAGTAGTTGCTGAGATTAGCAAACAAACAAACAAACTCTTCAGCTTTATGACAGCGGCAAAACGCGTTTAAGCTCGCTTAAACGCGTTTAACTGGGCGTTTAGAATTGATGAAATCGGCCCTTAGTATTATAGAAAAAACAAGAGAAGTTATACTATGATTTTTGTTTGAATGTATATTTCTCATACAAAAACCAAATGCTAAAAAATAAATTTCAAGTTTTTAGCATAACTAAATATAATCTAAGTTTTTTCAAGTGAACGCAAACTATTTGTGATGTGTGTAGGTTTGAGTCGGCTTCCAGTCTAACCGAATGCATTTTTTTTTCTGCTGACTACCATCATTTTATACGGAGCGTGTGCCTGAGAGACGTCCACAATCAAATGACTGGGCACTACGATACCCCTTGGCAAGACTTTTGTCAGATTTTGTGGCTTCTGACTACTGTGACGACTGTCAAAGATATTCAAATGACATCCGGAATCAGCGGCTAACATGCTTTGCGAGGCACGGAGGAGTCTCAATATGTAATGGAGGGTCATCCATCTACTGACCTTGAAGATTGAGCGGTTGTTATTTTTTTTTTTGTTCTTGATAGGCATGCGTTTGACCACTATTTCACCTGATGGTAAGCGATGATGTGGTCGAAGATGAAGCGAAGTAACCTATTCACTCTTGACTCTGGCAGAGAATTTCACTCCCTAGCTGTACGCACAATGAATGTGTTCTCAAAACGTTTTTTGCGTGTGGATGAGATGTTCACCTTGTACTGGTTGCACATCGCTGTACGTCTTGTGTGTCATCATTGAACAATGATGGAACGGGCTTGGAGGACTTAAATTATGCGATGCCGTCGCACACTCCCCGAAATATAACCGACAGAAAACCGACAGGCTAGCAACTGCCGCGTCTATGCTCAAGACTTTGGAGCTTCCAGTTGACAAGCCTATCATTGACGATGATCCTCTTGTCTCGTTTCTCAATTGTCTCAAGGGCATCAAGCTGATATCTGGCAGATCCGTCCCAAAGATGAGAGCAGTACTCCATACACGATCGAACTTGCGCTGTATAAAGTTATTACTTAGGCACAAGCTCCTCCTCCATATCGAGTGTTTTTTTTTTTTGAGACGTCTTCGTTGTGGCATCCAATGAGTGACGATCTTTGTCCACCTGTCCAGGTGCGTTCTTTCAACGAAGCCAGCCCACTCCCACTTCATCCTGGCTGTATTTTCTCCAACATCCACCATTTCATCATCATTATCAAAATTTCAGCCGAAAGACGTCCACTGCTGGACCTCCCCGAAGTGTCGCCATATAAACCGGTTCTGTGCGTCTCGCATCCATCGGCTTTCCGCGACCCTCACCAGATCATCGGTCCAGCTTGTGGGAGGGCTTCCAACAATTCGTCTTTTGGTAAGCAGCGCCACTCCAGAACTTTTCGGTCCTATCGACCATTTGTCCATCCACTATGTCTGATTAGTTTATTACTAGCCACCTACCTCTTCATGAACCGAGACAGGTACACAGGTAAAGCTAAACGTCAGTCAAGCCGAGAGGCCGAGGACGAAACCGTCAGGAGCATTATGTGGTCGGCCGCCGTCAACGACAGGGCGAGCATCTCGGCGTTTGTGTCCGTGACAACATTAGCCTCATACTGTGTATGTCAATCTTGTTTTGATGTTATAATCTTGTTTTTATGCAATTTTAGCACAGTAGAAAGTACCTAAATTCCTGAGTTAGCGCCCCCACACACAGCCACCACCCACACCATGCCAGGCCACACCAGCCCAGCCACCAGCCGCCAGGCCACGCCACCCCTGCCTGTGCCCTGCTGCTTGCTACCCTGTATGGGCCAGGCCTCGTACAGTTTATTTGATTTAAAAAGGTATTGTTAGTTTTAAGTGCTTGTGATAAATGATAACGATAAATTCGCGTTACCGACATGCTAGTGATGTGCCAGACCGATTTATGTCCGCGATTTATTCAAAAACTACGAATCTGATTTGGATGGGGTTTTCGTTATTTAAATGTATATTTTTCAAGAAAGGTTATAGTCTATAATATATTAGGTTCTGAAATCACATTTGGAGATAGACAGTGGAACTCTTCAATAATTAACGGCAAATGACTTGCAATTGCTGCGATCGTCTATGTCTATGTATTGTTTACACAACTTCATGGCGAACAATTAAAAAGTGAATAACAAAAAATACGGTTAATTTGATTGTGTAAAAAAAAAATAAGTTATTAATAAATTAGAGTAGTAACATATTTAAAATAATATTTAAATGTGAAAATAGCCTTCAAAGTCTTGTTCGTATTCTCCACTGCATCTCTATTCACCCCGTTTGACTGTATAAGAAAATTAGTGCTGTTACTCTACGAATAAGTAATTACTTATTCGAAGCTGTTATTATAAAAGTGAATTTAGAAAAGTATTTATGAATACCCGTTACGTCTGCGAAGCATCTGCAGCTAATTTAAGCACTGACAACAGTTATACTACTCCCTAAGCGTGCATGCATCTATTCTCTCTAATCCCACCCTCATCATAATTTCAGCGGAAAGACGTTCACTGCTGGCCTCCCCCAATTATCGTAACAACGAACGGTCTTGTGCGTCTCGCATCTATCGGCTACCCGCGACCCTCAGCAGGTCATCGGTCCACCTTGTGGGAGGTTTTCCAACGCTGCGTCTTCCAGTACGCGGTCGCCTCCAGAACTTTTCGAAGAACCTGCCCTGCCCACTGCCACCTGCTAAAGTTACCGGCATAGCCCAAAGAATTGCCAATCGAATAAAAAAAAAAAAATCGTCTTATTGCAATTGGAAACCAACTGCAATAAGACCCAAAGCTTTGAGCACCGTCAATTTTGCTTAAAACACCATACACCCAAATTACTTAAAACAGGGAAAAAAAATACATTTTCATTGTGCCAAAACAAGTTAGCGTTATTAATACTGTTTGTTACTGCCATAAATATGTTTTACAGCCTTTCAGCGATGCAGGGGAAGCGCCCATTATTGCCACAATTACAGTGTTGCCAGTTTGGGGTGAGCTAAAAATGTTATAACGGCAACTCTGACCTGTTGATATTTAATGGAGGCTTATGGCTATTTACCCAACTTTCCCAGAAGGAGGGTAATGTTTGTATGTAGTTATTTCCATTTCTTTGGCACGCCCTGTAGTCTAAACAGCTGGATGAATTTTAACAAATGAAGTATAATTTTTTATATATATATTCGTACAGTTTGTGCATTTAGTCAGTGTTAAGTTTAGAAAGTTTTTAGTTTTAAATACATAATACTGTCGCTTTTTCCATTAGAATGCATTTGTAACACATTCTAATGTTTTTGCAGTATTTGGCAGCAAATGAGTCGAGTCAGCCTTCTCGGCAAGCTTCGCTGAGGTAGTCAATACTACGACAAAATCTCAGCTTTATTTCACCGAGATCGCGCCTGTTTCAATGATTCCACATATTGTCCAGTTGCGTAGACACTTGAGACACAAAACTACACCTATTTTACATCACAATATCCACTAGGAATCAATTTGCGAATAATTAAAACAGCCACCGAACTTCACTCGAGTAACTACCGCCAAAAACTCCAGGGGGTCTACTCCGAAGTGTTTTTACGAAGTATCGGCCGATTGGTCGGACATATTTGTGTGTAGTGTTAAAGTGAATGTACCATACGTAAAATTGTAGCTCTTCTCTGAGAGCTTCTTCCACCAAAAACATACATACGTAATGCCATTTCGCTACAATTTTAGGTATGGCACATTCACTTTAACACTTCACACAAATATGTCCGAACACATCACATCACATCATTACCTTTTAATGTCCCCTCTGCTGGGGCACAGGCCTCCTCTCTGTGAGAGTATGTTCGAGCATTCGGCCCATACTTCGTAAAAGCACTTCGGAGTAGACCCCGAGGTATCATTTTATTGGTCTTGATCAATGACAGCCGAAGTGACATAGGCTATGTATATGAATTTTGAAAAACAAAAAAAAATGGCGGCTGCCATCAGGTAGGTGGTAGTAGCAGTGATAACGGCGGCGACTTATAAGTTGTAGGTCATGAGTTCAAACCCAGGCAGGCGCTTTACTTTGTGTAAATTATTCATCAGCACTGCCCTCAAAACGGTGAAGGAAAACATTGTGAGAAAAGCGCCATGTCCTAGTACTAAATCAACCCGCCTTTTGCCCGCGTGGTGGATTACAGCCCACACATAGGAGCCAGCCACAGATAGGAGGCCTGTGCCTTTTGCAGTGGGGACATTAAAAAGGCTTATGATGATGATTAGGTAGGTAAGTGTGGTAGTTTTTTTTTGACATGGACATGTACCAAGTTTAAAGTTACGATATTGAAGTTTAAACCGTACACATATGACTCGCACTCAAAACCGGCAGCTACATAGTTACAAAGGAATTTCAATTAAAAGCCTTCTCAGGCAACTCGAGTTTCAAAGTTCGAAACTTGAGTTATATGACCTTGGTGAAGGTGTTTTTCCATTCTTTATTGACATTTACACAAAATCTTTTTTATATTATAACATTGTTACCTGCGTAACAATATTATACCTAATCTACAAAATTTTCATATATAGGTCATCAACATCATTTCTCCATAAAGAGGTCCACTGCTGGTGTAAGTTTAAATAAGTCCTGGCTGGAGGCTTTAATATGTTAAAGCCTACACAGGCAAGCCCGGTTAAGCAGACGACAGCCTTGGAGGCTGACCTGCAAGATGCCCGTCAAAAAAAAAAAGAAAAAAAAAAAAAAAAAACATAGGCTTCCACCAAGTGTCAATCCATCGGATACCCGCGACCCTCACCAGCAGGTATATTCGCTAACGATAGGCACTATGCAGTACATTGCTGCTTTGACGTATAGGAAAACAAAAATGTACTACGTAGTGCCTATTAATTTCGATGTTCACCGAGCAAAGTAGCAATGTACTGCAAAGTGCCTATCAAATTGACCTGCTGGCCATCAGTCCATTAATAGCACTCCTTTCATTCAAGTTCTAGCTTACTTAATAATTACATAACTACTTATTTACATATCAAAGGAAAACCTATTTTGACAGCCTCGTTGGGCCCGTGATCGCAAGCCCAACTGCTGCAGAGGTGCTGGGTTAAAGACATTGGTCCTGCGACCTGATCTCTCCCCGTTCGTGTCGGATTGCTTACCCATCGGACTATGAGTGTAAACGAACAGAGAGTGCACATATAAAATCTCCTGCATACTACTTAGGTTAATCTCCATTGAGACTGGCAAAATGCCAACAATGATGGAAATTCAGTCGGGAGGATTAATTTGGCAAAAAAAGCAGCCTGAAACACCATTTCTTCAATTCCCAACTTTTTTCAGCCCAGATGTCGTATTCGTTCGTAAGTTCCTTAATTAATCTGCCAGCTAATTACGTTCACCTACAATCTCGGAGACCTGCAAATGACTATGATTAACGCCTGTGACGTCACGTGCTCAAGTATGGCGGTTGGTGTTTGAATTTTAATCAGAATTACACTTGTCCCGTTTATATAACGCCGGAGTGACGGGTGATGGTGTGGTTGCAGTTTCAGCGAGGATTAGATAACGATAGGAACTGTAAACTACCGTTTTTTAGGGTTCCGAAAGTCTGAATGAAAAACGGAACCCCTAAAGGATCACTCGTGTGACTGTTTGTCCGTCTGTCAAAGCCAATCAGCTCCGAATCTATTTCACCGATTGAGTGGTTTGGTACACACATTAATATCTGTGACTGAAACACAGAAACTTAACGTAAATAAATGAATTTGGAACGTCGGGGTCACTTGAGGTGTAAATCAAAAAATAAAAAAAAAGTTTTTCAAACTGAACTGAAACATATCAAATGAAAGGGCTTATTGTAAGGATTCTTTTAAGTTACTTAAAAAAATAGAAATGACCAGTCTAGGCCCAGTTGTTTTTTACTTACATATTACAGGAAAACCTATGCGAAGTGTTATATAGTTTGAAACTGAAAAAAAAAATGTTCAGAAGACTTTGTGCACGAGTCGACCCGCTCTTGGCCCATTTTTTTAACATTGATAGGCTCGCGCTTGACCGCTATCTCACCTATTGGCAAGCGGTGATGTGTTCGACCATGGAATACGCTTGCCTAGTACGCTAGCCTATTCACTCTTGCCCTATAGAACCCCAGGTTGTAGCTATCAGGAAACATAGACTCCGGCAGATAATATTAAAATATTTTATAAATGGAACCCCCCACTGGTTGATGCATAACTGACAGGTACCAGGTAAAGCTCTATGCATAATTACCCAACCAACCATAACCATTACCATAACCATATGATTCGTTTAATCATTGTTATGCAGGTTCATAATTATATTTTTCTATAAGGAAAAAAATTACCCTTTTTGTGGGTGGTAAAGTACCGGGTAATTCATCAACTCGTCCTACATGCCTACGGGCCATTTAGGACGACATGCAGAGAATCAAAATAAATTATATTTTCTTTCGTCAACTCGTCCCACGTTTATTTTTGTGTGGAATTTTAAACTTTTATTTCAAAAAGATTTTTTCCTATATAAGGTTGAGTTTGATAGATGAAAAGTACTCGTATGTTATCTAGAATTTAAAATCCAATAGTCAGTATCTAAACCAAGCATATGGCTGGCGAGGTTTATAAATAAGGCTGGGCCTACAGTCTCGACATTGATAGCAAAACTTACGTTAGCTATCGATCGCTAAATTACTAGCCGTTAAAAAAACTGCCTCATAGTGAGGAAAAATTTTAGATCATAACCTGAAAAAATAATTGATTTTCTAAAACAGGTCGTGCTCTATAGACCAATTGAAATTTTTCCAATTGGTATGTGGAGAAAATTACATGTTTCAATCGTTCAATTACTAACTGGGCTATGGAGAATTGAGAATTGTTCCGCCGTCGGTGCTCCATGGACTAATTGAAATTTGACCAATTATACATGTTTCATGTATAGTAAAGCCTTGTCCATAACTAAATAACAAAGAAACCGTTAACATACATTTATTATTCTGAATTTAATACAAGTATTACACAGAAAAAAATAAATGCACTTCTTAGAAACATTTAGAAAGACTTCCTTTTGGGACAGTTTTATATTACTCCTTAACCCAGTTGGTAATTGGACGATGGAAACATGTATTTTTCCCCATAGACCAATTCGTCAAATTTCAATTTGTCTATGGAGCACCGATGTACAGAGACGGCGTAGATTTTTAATAAATTATAATGAATAACTTTTACCGCTTGTAAAAATTAAATTAACATATCAACATATTAAAGGACATGAAATTTCGCCTCCTTGCAACATTAATTTCTTAGCGAACGAATTCGGTCGTTAAGCGATCGTTAACTATGTCGAGACTTCAGACAGTTAAAACATATCGAATATACCGACAAAGTACCCTAGACTAGCTAGGAGCCTGTCGACAGAGTCCTAACCTCATTGCCTGCCTTAACATGGCATTTCCACGGCTAATCTTAATGCGATATTAATTTATACTACGGATATAGGAATGTATAACCGCATAATAAATTTTATTAAAAAAAAAAAATTACAAAAAAATACCTAAATAACTTTAATTTCGGAAGTCGGTGTTTGTATTTGTTTCTTCGTTATTTGATACCGACTTTAATTCAATTTATTTTGCCATTTTTAGTGTATTTTCTTCTTTGAAAGTCGGTTATATTTTTTTGTAGAAAAGGTTTTTTATTTTTCACTTTTTAGTTGTAGCCCAGAACTAAGTAATACCCGAGTAAACAACCCCAATAACATGGAATTTGAACATAATTGGAGAAAATCAAAACGTCATCTGTGTACACATATTTTTTGTGTTTGTTGATTTTTTCAAAAAGCGCTTAATAAATTTCAATAAACCAAACAAAAAAGAATCATCATAATTTATTCACAAGTGGCGGCGAAATCGCTTAGCCATCATTAAAAAAAAAAAAAAAACACAGTCTAATTGAGAACTTCCTCCTTTTTGAAGTCGGAAAATGTTCGTCGCATTGTTGTTTCATGCCAGTCTGTTAGCTTTACCTATCCTAAATAAGAAAATCTTTGCCAACCAACCAAGCAAGCAATGAAAAATTTTAAGCCAATATTTTTAGTGCACAATAAATTATTCAAATCGTAATCCCGCTTTCACTAACTCCCTCGCATAATACCGCAGGGCTACCTCCCATTCCCAATGGCATTGTGGTCTGCTTTGCCAGGCGACCAATTTGTCCGGCCGACGCGACCGCGGTTTCGCGTCCGTTTGTGCATATTGAAAACTTAATCATTAACGTACGTTTTACTGGAAATGTTCTCCAATTTAGTTTGGGATAGCTGGAATAGGCCGAAATGGTTTCTGGTGCAATTAGAAAGTTATTTTGGGTGTGAGGAATGAAGGATTTTCGATCGACTCGTTTTGGTTTGTGAATCTGGACTAAAACATCGCAATCGCCATTCTGAGAAAGTTACTGTTATTTCTTTTAAATTAATTAGTCCAAGCCTCATATCGGAACTATCTAAGTTGTAGAGAACTCGATGGCAGAGCTTCTATTATACACATTTTGTTTTACTTGAATTTGCTCCAAGTAGTAGATGTGACCTTCAAAAGGTACCTGGACTTTTTGGAAAAAGACCGGGGAATGTGACATTCTTACCTCCAAATGGAAAAGACCCCTTGGAAGGGCCCTTGGGAGGGCCCTTTACAGTCTTGTAAAGGGCCCTCCCCTTATTTTTATTTTTTTCTTTTTCTTTTTTTAAAGGGCCGTCCCCTGAGCCTCGCTTTATACGGCAGCACGTAATCACAATTCCCTGGAATCACTTGGTGGGCAATCAAAAACCCAATCTGAGCTCCCAAGATTCCAAAGACTCGGCTGCATTAATGATGCAGGTGAAGTTTCAGCGTGTTAAGCGTCGAGGCGGTTGCCTCCTCGACACTTTCTTGCCCAAGTGGGATCGGCCTTCCCATGATCCTGCTTCAGGCCTCCTTCTGGACCATCACGGTCTTACAGAAAGAGGCAACTTTTTTGCAGGTATCTGTCTCCGCCAGCATAGCTCTTGCATTGATCTTGGCGATAAAAGAAAGAGAAAAGTTAAAAAGTTGGGGAAAAGGTGAGACGGTACTTCACGCCGAAACAGCAGCTTAAACTTTATCAAGCATAAGTTTGATCGTGTATTGAGTACTGCTCTCATCTTTGGGACGGATCTGCCAGCTTGATGCCCTTGAGTCTATTGAGAAACATGCCAAGAAGATCATCGACAATGATAGGCTCGTCGAGTCAAAAAAAACCTTCGGGCAGATATGTATGATGGATATTGATGATAAATGTACCATCTGCCATCACTAGTATGTAAAAAGATGTAAACATTTATTGCCAACACTGTTCAAACATAACACAGATACAAACAAAACAAAGACATGCCATAGGAATAGATTCCATTGCAGCAAAAGAAGCGGGCTCAGCAAATGTTGAGTAGTTTGCAGCATAGCCACAACACTAGTTAACGTTCATTTACAACTAACATTTTCTTCCCAGTCGATACTTAACATCATCATTTCAGTAAATGACGATCGCCCCATCGATCAGTCCTATGTGTCTCGCATCCATCCAGCGGATTCCCGCGGTCTTTACCAGGTCATCGGTCCACTTTGCGGTATTCCTTCCAATGCTGCATCTTCTGGTAAGTGGTCACTACTTCAGAACATTTCGAACCCATTGACCATTCATTTTGCGAGCAACATGCCTTACCCGCAGTGGGCACAAGTACACAAGTTTAGCAAAACATTTTATCACTGAAAAATTGAAAATTGCAAACACACTTCGCCCTTACACTAAAGACTTCAGACACAGAGTAGTATGTGAAAGTAACGTGGGTATCTTAGTAGATACCCACGTTACTTTCACATACTACTCTGTGTCTGAAGTCTTTGTACTAGTGTACAAGGTATTTACGCAACAGTGACGCATCAAGTTCACGTGCCTCCCCACGCATGGTAGTGGGATGCTCCTCGGGAATACTGCTGACTCATCGTTTGAAACGTGTTGCCATGCTTGAAAGTTTAAGTAGAATGAGGGGAGGTTAGCGGTTATTTTGAGATACCTACGTAGGTAGTTTTTAAACGCAGATATGGCATCACAATTTATTATGTTTGTCTTCGTTAAAGAACTACCTATCTGTAATTAGATTTAGTTAAGTAATTAGCAAAATGGTTTTATAATCAGCCTTTAATTTTTCCACTGGTTGGACACTATAGCCACTCTCTGCTAGATTTTGCGGGCTACGAAAAAAAAAAGTAAAAGCAGTTTAGAGCTGCCCGTGGCTTCCAGCCCAGGCAGGTGCATTCTTTGAGTAAATTATTTCGTCACCACTGCTCTCTGTGAAGGAAAACATCGTGAGGAAACCGGCATGTCCTTGAACCAAAAACTCAAAAAATTTTAAGACATGTGACATCCACCAGCGTCCATCCCGCATTGGGAACGCGTGTTGGATTTACGGCCCACGGGTCCGACTCACAGAGAGGAGGCCTGTGTCTCACCAGCGGGAACACTAAACATTGAATATTTTCAAAATAAAACGACTGTAAAAAACAGTAAAGTTTTTAGCTATTTTTTACAGTCGGGTTTTTTAGAAAATATTCTTTATATTTTAATTTATACATTATACAGAGTTATATTTTTCGCCTCGCCTCCTCGAACCCTGTATTTTGATATATAGTTCTTCGACTTTAATTTTTTTCTTTTTCACAATATGGCGTCTGGTTGTCCCCATATTGTATTTTGATTGGTTTTTAATTATTTTTTTTTGTGGTGTGGGAAATCATCCAATGACTTCTCCTGCTCTGGGTGGAGCGGGAGGGCGTGTCAGACTCTTACTGACTAAAATCCACCCCTGTTCCTTCCTGCCCTTAGTCTCCGGGGGCGAGGTAACTCTGTTTCGAATCTATCCTCAACCCCCGGGCAGGCATCGGCCATGACGGGCCCCGTCTCAAATGCTGACAACTCTTTGAGGCGCGCGTGGAACACTACGCGCCGTCGACTCTCGGCTGCGACAATCGCTGTCTCCATGTCGCCATAAGATCTTGCCGGAGCTCTGTCCGCCGAGCCGCGAGTTGTCGCGGCAACGGTGTTTCGCCCCGGCGTTTCGCCTCCTCGCGCTCCTCATAGAATTTCGCGAGGATTTTTGCCTCCAGATCCCATGGCGACAATCCGGCAAGGAGGTTCGCCGCCTCGCTAGATCGTACGGTATCCTTGGATCATTCGGATCGCCATGACCCTTTGGGACGCGTTCTGACGGCGAGTTGATCGCTGCCTTAGGGTCAACTCACACCAAAAGAGCGTCGAAGCGCAGCGCAGTTTCAGTGTCATATGAATTTTAGCTTTATTTTCATTACTACAATACTTATTATCGCATGAGAAACTCGAGTCGCGCGGATGCCCGCGGCGCCGCGGGAATCCGCGCCGCGACTCGAGAGTAATGAAAATAAAGCTAAAATTCATATGACACTGAAACTGCGAAGCGCTTCGACGCTCTTTTGGTGTGAGTTGACCCTTAAAGAACGCGCCCACACCGATGCCCCGTAAAGGGCCATGGACCGCACGGTCTCCGCGTAGAGCCTCCAGCAGGAGCAGTTTGGCCCCCTCAGATTGGGCAGGAGCCGCCTCAAAGCAGCCCCGGCCCTGTCCAGTCTGGGAGCCAAAAGTCGGAAATGCTCTACGAAGTTCCACCGGCTGTCGAGGACGAGTCCCAGGTACTTCATCGTCCCCTCGACGCCGATGTGAACCCCTCCTACCGTTATCTGGGAACCCGCCGGTGGCGCATTCCGAGGACCATGAAAACACATGGCCTCGGACTTCATCGTCCCCTCGACGCCGATGTGAACCCCTCCTACCGTTATCTGGGAACCCGCCGGTGGCGCATTCCGAGGACCATGAAAACACATGGCCTCGGACTTATGCAATGCCACCTCGAGTCCCAGTTGCCGGATCCTGTCCACGATTGTCGCAACCCCGCATGTCATTATGTTGGCCGCCGCCTCGTGCGACCACCCCTGCGCTAGGACCAGCGTGTCGTCAGCGTAGCATACTACGCTAACGGCGCTAGGAAAGTCGGCGCGCAGCACCCAGTCGTACCCGATGTTCCACAGAGGCGGCCCCAGGACCGATTCCTGTGGAACACCGCACGACATCTCTGGCTTGAATTGGGCCACGCGTTTGGTCTCTAAAGTGTCATAAACGAACAAACAAACAGACATACATACATACTTAAGCTGATAAACTCATTACCATCCCTTGTGTCGCGCAGTCGGGTAAATAGACTGATAATTCTCTATTATTATTACGCTAGAGTTATATTAATACATCAGTCATAGTCATTATTATTAAAGAAATTTTAACAAATCCAAAGCTTTTATTTTACTTGCACTGTTCGTGTTCTTAAGTTGTCCGTCAAAATTTGCAAACCATTTTTCGACCATTTGTTGGTATCCGATTGAGTTGAAATTTTGCATACACCTTTAGTTCTGGTGACAATGTATTTTTATGATAAGCATGACTTGAATTGACATTCAGGATTAGCTGCAGTTAAAGGAACTCTTCAATGCTTAATAGCACGGACACAAAATTTTATGTACACATTTGATTGAGATATCCGATATAAAAAAAAATATATTTTTTTTTTAACTATAAACTTAATTTGCTTTTCCGAAACATCCTACGGATTTTTCCGACGGAGCTGGCAACACCACCCATTTCACAGATGACTCCGACCCTCGGAAAAAACTATGTGTAAGCTTTGAGTGACGTAAATTGGATGAGCAAATTAGGTGACTAAACGAGTTTTTTTACTTATTTTGCTATTTTCAACGTGAACATTCCTTTTCATGCAGTTACGAAAATATTTGCTACTAACTTCTGGCAACGGCTTTGCCCGCGTGTATTTAGTACTCCCCCCATAATATAGCATAAGCTTGCGCTATTTCAGACTATAGTCTGTCTCTGTGCACACATTAGTAATAATTAGTAGGATAGAAGGATGGGATAGCAGGATACTATAGGGACCTGGAGCACCTTCTCGTAGTGCAGAGTCCCTGGAGATTCTTTATACGCGTCTAGGGGCTGTCGTACTCGCTGGCAGCGCGAGAGTGTGGTGTACGAGAGTGACTGCTTATGTGTGTTGTGTTATAAAGGAAAGAGATATGGCGCACTTATACGTTATATTGAATAATAAAAATAATACAAGTACCCTTTTCGGACGGGCTAGCGGAAGTCAACCCAAAAACTAAAGTCTTCCTTATTCTTCTTAATTAATCGGCGTAAGAAGAGTTTCTAGAATGTTCCAAACTTCCAACGTGCCAGTCTCCACCATAAGGTCGCCAACATAAGGTCGTCACAATACCTACTATGTTGATATAAAGAAAAAGTACCTGGATGACCGAGCTTTGCTTGGTTTTTTTTTTGGTAAATCGTGTTACGTTAACAACAATCTGATTATTCAATATCTAAATTTTATATGTACGTAAAAATTAAGAAGGCTACGTAGGTAATTAATAATTTTATTATTTGGCGCCGACTCAAAATTAGTTTACTTATATAAAATTTGATATGATGTTAATAAGCCCAATACTCAAGACTTAAAAGGTTTATTTATTTCTTGCTTTAGTTCTTTTTCGTCGGTTAAATTTAAAAAAAAGTTTTTTCTTATTATAAAACTTAATTAATTTGATAACCTTTAAATCTCCAGTCTTTCCCACTCCCAACCCAAATGCCAGGTGCTTCATTTCAAAGAGACTACATTAAAAAGAAACTCTTAGAACCAGTCTATTAAAATTCATTCATAAATTCTACTAATTAGAATAATATTTCGATAAAGTTTCAGTTAATTTATTTGATAGGAATCTTTTCAGCGAGACTTTTGGTTCCTTTCATTGGCTGATTTGATATTGGAGGGATTCTTATTTTGTGAAATGTCACGGTGATTAGTTTAGGCAACGAAAGGTCAAATAAAATTAAGGTCTAGAATTTTGATAAATCAACTTTAGTGTAGGTTAATTCAGAAGGTCGAAGCTAAATAATAACAGCCGAACGGGTCATTCTTCGAGGTTAAGCAACTCTTGCTGAGGTATGTCCGTGGATGGGTGAACATCCACACGTATTGAGACTCCTCCGTGATTCGTGAAACACGTTAAGCTGTTGGTCCGGGTTACCATTTGTACATTTTTGTCAGTCTTTACGGGTAATCAGACGCCAGAAAATCTGATACCTGTCTTGCCAAGGGGTATCGTATTACTCAATTACGGGGTGGTGGAGTTCAGATAGGCAGTCGTACCATGTAAAGTACTGGTGCATCTGGTTAGACTGGAAGCCAAGTCCAATATAGTTGGGAAAAGGTAAGACGGGCGGTGTAAATTACATAGACAAAACCATTTATTAGAGTTTTCTTTTTTCAATATCTTTTTGACAAAGTTTTATAATGTTTGAACAACATAATAATTTTCACATCAACTACATTTTTAAAGATTCTCATTTAGCTTTACATTAACAATATAGGTATACTTAGTTTCAGAAGCTATGATTGTGTACTGTTATTGTATAACAAGCATTTTTTTTTAATATTGCGCATACTAGGAATTTCTGATTGGGTGCGTTTACAAACACCCAGACCCGGAACAACTATCTGTAGGCCATACAAGAATTTTTGGAAATCGAACCCGCCTCAGACAGTGCAGCAGCCAATCACTCAATAACTGCGCCAACCGTGTCGTCGAAGTTAAACTACAAATAGTAGTAGAAGCGTAGAAACTTGATGAGTCAACAAAACTTCATATCAATAGGAAAACCTATGACTCACAGAGGAAATTCCCATTAATCATGACTGTGTTTACTACAGACATAGGATGCCACGGTACAAAAAAAAATTTAGGGGGTGTAACGGAAATGCGTGGTCCTATTATAGATCTTTCATCCCATAGAAATTAACAACTTTCTTTCGAAAGACAGGAAATTGCCCGAAAAAAAATTGGACTTACCGTATAAAATTATCATCAGCTGATCAAAATTAGTATGGGATGACCAATTTTAAGGGTACCGAACATCAAAATGTAAAAACGGAACCCTTATAGGATCACTTGTGCGTCTGTCTGTCTGTCACAGGCAATTTACTACGAAAATACTGGCCCGATTAAGTTGAAATTTGCAATTATATTTTACACCGGTAAATGTTTATGACCCGAACACAGGCGAGTAACGTGATTAAATTAATTTGGAACATGGGGGTCACTTTTGGAGGGAAAACCGGAAATTATAAAAAAAAACGGTTTTAAAACTGTACCGTGTTATAATATCAAATGAAAGGGCGCATTGTGAGGGTCTCAATTATATTTTTATAATAATTTAAAATGAATCGAATTAAAGTTATTTAAGAAAATAATCGAAATTTGACTATTCCCTCCTCCCCCCTCTTATCTCCGAAACTACTGAATCTAAAATTTTGAAATAAATATAGAACATAGTTATTTACTGATAGATTACAGAAAAACCTATGAGAATTCTATATTTTTACAAAATTTATAATTACTCGCTTTGGTTTTGTGCGTATCTAATTACAAATTAGTAACCCATTTCTTAAACACTTTCTGGTCTATGATTAAGCCAAACCTTTTATTACTTATAAAATTAAGTGCCCAATGCAAAAATATAGTACTGTGAAGCTGGTCTGATGATGGAGCTGGAAGCTCGCCACAGGATCTCGTCAACTAAACAAGATAGCACCATCGTGTTTGCACTTATTCAATGTTATTATAAAGTGATTTTACACTTGATGACTTTATACTGATGATGAAGTGGGAAAGTGGCCAAAGGAATTTGGCAACCAAACAAGATAACACCATCGCGTTTGGGTTCATTCGATATGTACTTTCTGACAAGTGTCATTAAACTAGATGGTGACTAGGGTCTGATGATAGAGCCAGAAGGGTACCATAGATACTAAACAAGAAAGTGCCGTATTGTTTGTCTCGTTGATTTTGTCTTGCCTAAAACTATAGTTCCAGGTATAGTCTAGTTAGGGGTTTTTTTTTTTTGGGGGGTGGGAAATCATCTTATGACTTCTTCCGCTCTAGGGTGGAGCGGAAGGGCGTGTCAGACTCTTACTGACTAAAACCCACCCCTGTTCCTCCCTGCCCTACGCGCCCAGGGGCGAGGTAGCTCTTTCGAATTTATCCTCCACCCGCGGGCAGGCATTGGCCGTGGCAGGCCCCGTCCTTTGCTGACAATTCTTTGAGGCGCGCGTGCAACACTACACGCCGTCGACTCTCGGGCCTGGTGCTGATCGGACGGCGAGTTACCCACTACTCGCCGTCCGCAGGCCCGGGTCTACGGTGGCCGGAGATCGTCTCGCAGCCCCTGGCGTCTCCTGCGGCGGCTGCTGCTGAGGGCGCTGGGGCGACTCTGCCGTTGTTGAGTCTCCCTAACGTGTGCCGCCTCCCTCTTCGCTAGCATTACTGCATCGCAGAAGGAGGAGACGGCTCCCCACTCCCTCTCGCTCCGTACCATGGCCTGAACCAGGGCACGGCGCGAGAGGTCGCTGCCGCCTATCGCATCCACGAGGACACGGCGGTGTTCTGCCCAAGCGGGACAAACCTCCACCGTATGCTCCACCGTGTCCTCTGGGCGATCCTCGCAGTGGAAACACGCAGGGGTCACCTCCGCCTTGATCCGACACAGGTACCTCCCTAGCGGATAAATTCTCAACATGAGTTACCGCAACCCTGGGCACTCAGGCAGGGAAGGAACAGGGGTGGGTTTTAGTCAGTGAAAGTCTGACACGCCCTCCCGTTCCCCCCATAGCGGGAGAAGTCATTGGATGATTTCCCAACCCACAAAAAAAAAAGGATCTTATGTTGGATCTGAAGGTTATCATAGGAGATATCCTCAACCTGAATCGGGCTACATTGTAACGTTGAGGATACTCAACGTAACAATGTAGCCCGATCAGGTAAGGCCAGTTAGATTTGTCTTGACAAGTTATATATAGCACACTGGCTGTACAGATTCGATTTTCTTTTGACTGACATAATGTTACAGGGCAGCTGGCTAGAAGAATATGTCACTTGATACGCTCCTGGTGTCAGGATAAGTATTTCAATAAATTCTAATGTTAAAAGTAATAAAATAAAAAATATATAAAAAATCTTTTTAAGGCAAGCTGCAATCAAATATAACTTTAACTAGAAAATGTTATAGTTGTAACTATCGTGAACGTCTCTTACACTGATTTAAGAATAAGGCTAAAATATATAGTTGTGTGCTAATGTATCTAAGTTTTAATTAGTATTTTAAAGTTCATGTAAAAGTTTGGCTTAAAAAGATTTCTACTTTTTTTAGAAGTCATTTAAAAAATATTTGATTAGTTCGGATTTCGTTTATACAGGACGAAGCAGTACGTTACACCCTGTATAACTGAAAATATTAACATAAAACTAGAAAACGTTGACAAATAGATACCTACCGAAATATATCAATGCTAAACCAAATCCAGCTCAGACTAAACTTAATCAAAATCCGAAACTTTTCACCTATAAATATTAATAAACAATCATAAATATTTATAAGTGCGTATTAATTAAAATTGTATAAATTTTCATTAGGATCCCTGGCCAAGTTTCACCTTGCCTATTAATTTAAGGTACTGGACAACGTGACGAGCAAATCTTTTACATTTCGGAGATTTCACATCATAAAAACGACAAAAATTAAATACTTCATACTTTATACAATTATCTTGGGATCGGCTTCCAGTCTAACCGGATGCAGCTGAATACTAGTATTTTACATAGAGTGACTGCCTATCTGACCTCCACAACCCAGTTACTGGGTAATAAGGAGCATCGCCCCTTTGTAAAACAGGTTGTTAGACTTCCGGGCTTCTGACGACCCGTAACGACTGTCAAAGATCCACGATTGACAGTCGGGACCAACGGCTTAACGTGCTTTCCGAGGCACGGAGGAGTCTCGGTATGTAAAGATGGGCAGCCATCCAAGGGCCAACCCCGGCAAGCGTAGCTTAACCTGATGGATCGACCCGTGCGACTGTTATTAGTTTAGCCACGAGCTCAAATACTTTCTGATAAATAAAAATACTTCCTTTAAACAGGTCTGGCAAACCCCTGTGTCTTTACAAGTCATAACACAGTGAACAAGTAAAGAGATAAATTCGAAGACTAATTGAATCTATCTCTTTGACTACTTTGACGCTGACTTCACGACTGCCACAAGTCCGCCCAGCTACTGCCGGGTGATAACAGGCACAATAATTGGATGAAGTGAGAGGAAGAAAAAAAAAAAAGGATGACATTATGTCGCGAGAATGTTTGAAAGAGTCACCGCGCCTCGGCTCAGGCAACTGAACGAAAACGGGTGGGTTTTAGTCAATAAGAGTCCCGACACGCCCTCCTGCTCCACCCAGAGCGGGAGAAGTTATTTGATGATTTCCCACCATAAAAAAGATGACTATAAAGAAATTATTTAGTCTCTCAAAAATAAAGGAAAATCTAAAATACTGAGGAAACTACAGCAAACAGTATAGCTCAGAGTATACTCACAACAGCATCGGTTAACGAGAAAAACGCATCGAATGATTATATAATGGTAGTTTCCCGAAAAAAATGGTTTAGTCCGTAAGTTATATTAACAAAAAATGTTGGACACGTATTTTTTCATTTGTCACGTCGAAAAAAAATAAAAACGATACAGTGCGTTGAAGTTTTGAGTGACGTGACCGCACTCCTGAACTTTGATACATTTTATATTTGTAATTTTTTATTGGTTTTGGTAAAGCTAAAAATACGTCTCCAATATTTTTTGATAATCTAAATAATAAATAAATAAAATAAAAAGCCTTTATTGTTGATCTTGGTTATAACAAAAGTTTTGTAAATATGCCTAAGATCTTTACTACTATGTTACTAATAACAAAATTTACTAATTATACTAATTTACTATCTATACTTCGGCAAACGGTATTTACTCCTCAACTTGTCTTGCGACAAAGGCCTCCTCTAAAGATCGCCATTCAAATC
Organism: Polia nebulosa; assembly: GCA_951329385.1. Classification (NCBI taxonomy): domain Eukaryota; kingdom Metazoa; phylum Arthropoda; class Insecta; order Lepidoptera; family Noctuidae; genus Polia; species Polia nebulosa. The sequence goes on from OX589587.1 coordinate 58,225,551, forward strand.
TATCCCTTGCCGTTCGAGTCCATGTTGGACACGCTATTTTCCTGATATCATCTTCCCATCTCTTAGTTTGTCTTCCTCTGTTCCTTTTGCAGTCTAGCGGGTACCATTCTGTAATAAGTCTTGTCCATTTTTCCTTTTTCTCTCTTGTCATATATCCTGTCCATCGCCACTTTAGTTGTTTGTATGTTATGTATGCATTTTTTAATTTAGTTTTACTTTTAATGTTTTTTAATTTTTCTCGGTCTTTTCTTTTAACACCTATTGTACTTCTATCAATACCATTTTGACAAACTTTTATTTTGTTTACCAGTTGTTCTGTCAATACCCAGGTTAAACACCCGTATAGCAAGCATGGCAAAATACACATATTAAATACCTTTCTTTTGTCTTTCATCGGCATTTCTTTGTTCTTCATAGCTTCGCTAAGTGACCAATATCGTTTCCGTATCGTATCGTATCGTATCGATAAACTAAATTACGGACTAAATAAAATTATTATTTTTGTACTTAGGAAACATCCCTATTTGGAACACCCAGCGCCTTAAACATTGGGACAAGGACAGCGTCTCTTGGACAAAACTTTGAGGAATTAAGAACACAATATAAATTAGTGAAACCGAATTATTGTTGAAAACAAGGAAACAATTTTAGCTTTGAATTAATCAAGGAACGTTTTCTGGTACCGAAACATTTTTGTTGAAACCAGTTTGTGGTATCACTCAGGGATTTTAGCAAATAAATTACGCTGACTTTAATGATTAAGTTTTGATTTTGATTGTATTCTATTTGTAAAATTTTCAGATGCATATGTTTTGTTATACCTACTAGTACCTAATCATATTTTTTGCATTCATGCAATTTCAATCATAGGGGGTTTGCCATAATCGGCACGCTTGGCAGGCGGGTTGGCGATCGCAGTGGGTCGCCTCTTATGGCACCTACGCGAAGTGATGTGATGGTATTGTTACGATCTGGGTAAGGGATAAATTATTTTACACCTTTTAACTAACCAAATATGCGGGGGTCGTGGAAACCGCGATCAAGGATGTGGTCCAGAAGAAGCTGGCTTCTTCCAGGAACAGGGCCACATCCGCGGCCACGGCCTCCATTGTGGCGGCGGCGCAGGCGAGCTTCGGCGGGCCTCCGTCGCTGGACGAGACGTCCAAATTGCGGGCGGAGGTCGCCCGCCTGACCGCCACTACGGAGCTTCTAGTCAAGGAGAACCAGAAGCTCCGGGCGGACCTGGCCGAGCTCCGAGGAGCTGGCCCCCAGAGGGACGCGCGGGATGAGCGCCAGCACGGGCCAAGCCTGCCCCTGCCCACCGCGGAGAACCAGGTTCTCGACCTGGTGCGGCAGGAGCTGGCTGCCTTTAACAGACGGTTCACCGTGCTGGAGGGCATCGTCCTGCGCCCTCCGCTAGCGGCAAGCCAGCCGGCCTTGGGCCAGCGGCAACCGGGCTCGTTTGCCGCCGCTGCGGCTGCTGCGCCCAAACAGAGTTCGGCGGGACGGGCCGACAGCGGGTCTGTGCTGAGACCCGCGGGATCGGCCCCGCCGAAGGTGTCAAAGGCGCCGCCCAAACCGGGTGGAGCGGCTGCACGGGCGGCGAAAGCCCCGAAGGCCCCAGCCCAGGCGGCGAGACGGCCGTCACAGCCTGCCCCGACTTCCCAACCTCCTCCGGCCGAGGCTGCCGAATGGCAAGTGGCCGGGGAGAAAGAGAAGGCGGGAAAGGCAAAAAGGGCGGCCAAACGACGGGAGAGGCGGAAGCGGCGCAAGGAGCGGGCCGCTGCGGCTAGGCTCCGCGCCCCGAAGTCCGCGGCTGTAGTCATAACCCTACAGCCAGAAGCGGTACAGAAGGGCGTGACCTACCGCAGCGTGCTCGCCAAAACCAAGGCGGCGGTGAGCCTCGAGGAGGTGGGGTGTGCCGACGGCGTCCGGGTGAAGGTCACCAAGACCGGAGCCCGGATGCTAGAGGTCCCCGGCGCCTCCAGCGGCCCAGCTGCTGACGCCCTGGCCGCGAAGATCAGGGCGTTGCTGGTCGACGAGGCTCGAGTGTCCAGGCCCACCAAGAGCGCAGACATGCGCATCATGGGCCTGGACGACTCCGTGACGGAGGCAGAGGTGGTGGCTGCCGTCGCCAAGACTGGAGGGTGCCCTGCCGAGCAGGTGAGGGTGGGCGCTCTCCGTCCTGACCTCACGGGGCTGCAAACCGTAACGGTGAGCTGCCCCGTGTCGGCGGTTAGGAAAATAGAGGGCCGAATTCTCTTGGTGGGCTGGGTGTCTGCGCAGGTCAAGCTGCTGGAGCCCAGACCTCTGAGGTGCTTTCGCTGCCATGTGGGCGACCACGTGGCAGCTAAGTGCACCTCGGAGGTGGACCGAGGGAGCAACTGCTTCCGCTGCGGACAGCCCGGTCACAAGGCCGGCTCGTGCGATGCCGCGCCGCACTGCACAGCATGTGCGGCTGCTGGCAAGCCGGCCGATCACCGGGCTGGAAGCAAGACCTGCGCTCCACCCACCAAGACCAGGGCCAGGGGCAGGCCCTCTACCGCCACCGCCGCCACCGTCACCGCCGCAGCCGCCGCCGTCGCCGCTTCCGCCGTTGCCGATCCCACAGCCGTCGTCGCCGCCGCCAACATCGCGGTGGCGGGACCCTCACAGAGGGCTGGAGAGGAGGAGGCTGTAATGGAATGCCAATAACGGCCCCATTACGCCTCCTCCAGACGAACATCAACCACTGCGCCCCTGCTCAGGACCTGTTGTTCCAGAGCATGGCGCAGTGGTCGATTAACGTCGCCGTGGTCGCTGAGCCGTACTATGTCCCGCCCAGGGATGATTGGGTGGAGGACCTGGACGGCTCAGTGACCATCATTTCGTCGGCCGCTGCCGGTACCCCGACCCTTGAGGATGTCAGGAGGGGTCGGGGTTGCGTAGCAGCACGGTTCGGGGAGATAGTAGTGGTAGGGGTGTACTTCTCCCCGAACCGAACTCTCGTCGAGTTCCACAACTCCCTCGCGGAGTTGAGAGACGTCGTCGTCGGGTACCGTTCCCTCCCTGTGCTCGTCCTCGGGGACTTCAATGCCAAGAACTTGGCTTGGGGTTCCCGGTACACGGACACACGGGGGAGGATGGCGGAGGACTGGGCCCTAGAGACGGGCCTGGTCAACCTGAACCGGGGTTCTGTCCCCACGTGTGTGCGGATGCGGGGTGAATCGGTGGTGGACATCTCGTTCGCCAGCCCCGCTCTGTCACCGCGTGTCGTCGACTGGCGCGTCATGGAGGGGGTGGAGACGTATTCCGATCATCGGTATATCCGGTTTGACGTCTCCGCCCAGACCTCGACCGCGCCGGTCCGACAGACCCCGAGTGGTCCGCGTTGGTCGCTGAAGCAGCTGGACCGGGAGCTACTCCTGGAAGCCTCGATCGTGCAGGCCTGGGTGTCATCACCGGACAGGCCTGCCGACATCAATGACGAGGTGGTGTGGTTCCAGGAGGCCATGTCCGAGATCTGTGACGTGGCAATGCCGGGGTCCAGCCAGGATGTGCTCGGCGCCAGATGTACTGGTGGTCGCCGGCGCTTACGGCTTTACGCCAAGCGTGTATTGCCGCGCGACGCCGGTACACCAGGTACCGCAGGCGGCTCCATAACCGCACGCCGGATACGGAAGCCATCGAGGCGGAGCTGTACGAGGGGTACAGAGCTGCGAGATTCGCCCTCCGAGCGGAGATCAAGCGGGCCAAAGAATTGGCCCGCGTGGAGTCGCTGGGGACTCTGAACAGAGACCCGTGAGGGCGCCCATACAAAGTGGTGCGGGATAAACTCCGCCCATGGGCGCCCCCGCTGACGCAGAGTCTCCGGCCGCAGCTCGTGGAGGGCGTGGTGAGCGCTCTGTTCCCTTCGCGAGGGGAACATACTCCCCGCCTATGGCTCCGCCTCCTCCTGTGGTGCCTGACGCGGACCAACCCGACGACGACGACGATGCTCTCGAAGTGACCGAGGTAGAGCTGAGAGCGGCGGTGCGTAGGCTGAATGCCAAAAGCACCGCCCCAGGACCAGATGGCGTGCACGGTAAAGCCTTGGTCCTGGCATTGCAGGAGGCTCTCGGGCCTCGACTCAGAGGGCTCTTAAGCGCATGCTTGGAGAGGGGCCAGTTTCCACTCCGTTGGAAGACGGGGAAGCTGGTCCTCATCAAGAAGCCGGGGCGCCCGCGGACTCTCCGTCCGCATACCGGCCCATCGTGCTGCTCGACGAGGTGGGCAAGCTCTTTGAAAGAGTAATTGCAGACCGCCTCGTCGGGCAGCTGACGCGGGTGGGGCCGGATCTGGCGGAGAGCCAGTACGGCTTCCGCAGGGGGCGCTCTACGGTGGACGCCATCATGCGCGTACGAGCCCTCACGACGGGGGATGCAGTAACCCGGGGTAGGGTCGTCTTGGCGGTGTCTCTGGACATCGCCAATGCCTTCAACACCCTGCCCTGGAGTTGCATAGTGGAGGCACTCCGGTATCACCGGGTGCCGCCCTACCTCCGTCGCGTAGTCGAGGCGTATTTGACGGACAGGGCCGTCATATACCCCGGTCACCAGGGAGAATGGAACCGACGAGAGATGTCGTGCGGTGTTCCACAGGGATCGGTCCTTGGGCCGCCTCTGTGGAACATCGGGTACGACTGGGTGCTGCGCGCCGACCTCCCTAGCGCCGTCAGCGTAGTATGCTACGCTGACGACACCCTGGTCCTGGCGCAGGGGTGGTCGCACGAGGCAGCGGCCAACATCATGACACGCGGGGTTGCGATAATCGTGGACAGGATCCGGCAACTGGGACTCGAGGTGGCATTGCACAAGTCCGAGGCCATGTGTTTTCATGGTCCTCGGAATGCGCCACCGGCGGGTTCCCAGATAACGGTAGGAGGGGTTCACATCGGCGTCGAGGCGACGATGAAGTACCTGGGACTCGTCCTCGACAGCCGGTGGAACTTCGTCGAGCATTTCCGACGTTTGGCTCCCAGACTGAACAGGGCCGGGGCTGCTTTGAGGCGGCTCCTGCCCAATCTGAGGGGGCCAAACGCCTCCTGCCGGAGGCTCTACGCGGGGATCGTGCGGTCCATGGCCCTTTACGGAGCACCGGTGTGGGCGCGTTCGCTAAGGAAGCGATCTACTCGCTTTCTGAACGCGTCCCAAAGGGTCATGGCGATCAGAATGATCCGAGGATACCGTACGATCTCCTGCGAGGCGGCGAGCCTCCTTGCCGGATTATCGCCATGGGATCTGGAGGCAAAAATCCTCGCGAACCTCTATGAGGAGCGCGAGGAGGCGAAACGCCGGGGCGAAACTCCGCTGCCGCGACAACTCGCGGCTCGGCGGACAGAGCTCCGGCAGGATCTCATGGCGACATGGAGACAGCGATTGTCACAACCTCGCGCTGGGCACGCCACCATTGCGGCGGTAGTGCCCCTCTTTGAGGCTTGGCTGGAGAGACCTCACAGCGCCCTCACCTTCCGCCTGACGCAGGTCCTCACCGGACACGGTTGTTTCGGGAGGTTCCTGTTTCGGATCAAGCGGGAGGTGACGCCCGGGTGTTTCCATTGCACGGATCGCCCCGAGGACACGGTGGAGCATACGGTGGAGGTCTGCCCCGCTTGGGCGGAGCAACGCCGTGTCCTCGTGGATGCGATAGGCGGCAGCGACCTCTCGCGCCCTGCCCTGGTTCAGGCCATGGTACGGAGTGAGAGGGAATGGGAAGCCGTCTCCTCCTTCTGCGAAGCAGTAATGCTCGCGAAGGCGGAGGCGGGACGCGTGAGAGAGCACCAACAACGGAGTCGCCCTCACGCCCTCAGCAGCAGCCGCCTCAGGAGACGCCGGGGACTTCCGGCGCCGCGAGACGATCTCCGGCCACCGTAGACCCGGGCCTGCGGACGGCGAGTAGTGGGTAACTCGCCGTCCGATCAGCACCAGGCCCGAGAGTCGACGGCGCGTAGTGTTCCACGCGCGCCTCAAAGAGTTGTCAGCAAGAGACGGGGCCCGTCATGGCCGATGCCTGCCCGGGGGTTGAGGATAAATTCGAAACAGAGTTACCTCGCCCCTGGGCACTCAAAGGCAGGAAGGAACAGGGGTGGGTTTTAGTCAGTAAGAGTCTGACACGCCCTCCCGCTCCGCCCAGAGCGGGAGAAGTCATAGGATGATTTCCCACCCCACAAAAAAAAAAAAAAAAACTAACCAAATATCCTTAATTAACTCAACAACTTATTTACACAAACACTAATTCGCTAATAATCACTATTGCCTTCGTAATCGCTTGTATTCTCATCCGTTCGCATCCGTAGTCGAAAACAGACTGACTGACTCGCCGCCCGTCCGGCTTATTTATACAGTCATAGAAGTTTCCAGAACGTTGTCAAACTATCCTGTAGTGTAATATTCTAGAAACATCTATGAACTTCTACACAGTACCACAATGGAATGTTCTCGAACGTAGTGGAAACTTCTGGAAACTTCGACCACATTCTCGAACGTTACATTGTGTTACGGTCGACGCAACAGTATTATTAATTACGTCCGACAGCATACGGAACGATAATGAAAAGATATGGAGGGGCCTATGTCCAGCAATGAACTTCTTCGATTGCAATGATATTGATGATACTAGTAGTAACATAAAGTGGCCAGTATATTTTCCAGTGAGGGTTGTTTTCAGAAAATTACTGGTAATATGTTTTAGTGGAAATTACGACACATAGTGGCTTTTTTTACCGAGGCCAATGGCACTCAGCAATACTATAGCTTTCTATGATCGTTTCAGCTGAAAGACGTCCACTACTGGTCTAGGGCCAGTGTCACCAAAGTGACCGGTTCTGTGCGTCTTGTACCCATTAGGTTCCCGCAACCCACACCAGGTCATCGGTCCACCTTGTGGGAGGGCTTCCAACACTTTGTCTTCCGGGATATTGTAGCCACTACAGAACTTTTCCACCCTATGCTCACTTCTACGTAAATTTTAAAAGATATTTATGATTGATAATAAAAACAAAAAAGTGGCAGAGTATGCCAACAATTTTTTTTTATGGTGGTTGGGAAATCATCCAAAGACATTTCCCGCTCTGGGTGAAGCACACACCACCACACCACCACCATAACCATTGTTGCATTGTTGTGCTGTTGTTTCATTGTTGTTGTGTTATTTGTATTCCATTGTTGCATGCTTAATGTGGTGACAATAACAAGTAAATGAAATAATCATAGCACATTATTGTTCAGTATCTGTCCCACTTTTCTATTTTATTTGCAATATTGATAATGTTTAATAAATTATATGAATTATTATTTTTAAATAAGTGACATTTATGATTGTTTCTAATTTTAATTTATTTGTTTTGACGTTGCCAATTTAATTTGTATGTAATCTATCTGTATGTAATAATAAAATTGTGTGTTGTGTTTTGTCTTAATTTTATTTATTTTTCTAATAATTTTTAAATAATGAACCTAATGCTATTATATGATCCAACAAGTTGATTGAAATAAAGGATTTGAATTGAATTGAAAACCCACCTCTGTTCCTTCCCTGCCCTGAGTGCCCAGGGGCCGCGGTAACTTTGTTTCGAATTTATCCACAACCCCTTGCCCACTGCCACTAAATTTTGGCAATTCTTTGGACTATATCGATAACCTTGCTTCTCTTGGATTTTCATTTCTGATTCGATCGATGAGGTTGTGAGCGTCCTTTCTATCAATGAAGTAATTTTCGTAATCGAGAGGTTAACACACAAACTTTGAAGAAAAATTTTTTTTGATTATTTTGTACTAATATTTTTTTATTCACTTCTTGCCTTTCACCACAAACCTGGACAGTAAAACGAATACATGCCTTACCCTATTTTTTGCAAGGAACGCGGCACAGAAAACAACTTCTCAGCGATATATTATATCAAGGCCAAACGCCTGCTCATATTCAAGCGGAAATTGAAATGCTTACAAGCATCATTAAACAGGCCCGTTTTGTAAATTGGCTTCTCCAACTTATGCGACTCAATAAGCAGCTGATATATCCAGTAAGGGTGATAAAGATATAGAAAAGTAGCGAAAAAGGGTTGCAATGGCTGTTATAGACGATGGTTTTGGTATTGGTGGAGTGTTAAAGGGATCTTATGGGAAAGTTGTAGGGCCTTAATATTTTTGCTTCGTAGCATTGCAGTGATGGGTGTCTAAAGCCGCTCAAAGGGTGAGGAAATGTGAAATACCAAAGGGAAAATTTTGCGCATTCTTAACGGAGCGTACGTTTGCCTTCGCATTGCAGTCGCTATCTGTCAAAATCACCTCTAATTTACTACTTACTATTTTTTTTTTTTTTAATTATTATGTCGACAAAAATTCCTCCACGTCGCTATCGTCTGTAAAAGCAAACGCGAATTACAATTTCATTTCGACGACATCAATGTCAAATCAATTAGCATAGAGACTGTTAGTACCAGAAAGCTGCAACTTTGCATGGATGGATATATTAATCACGTCAACAAAACGAAAAAATAAAAATTTGTATCATGTAAAGTGGGGATAATTTTTAACCGACTTCAAAAAAGGAGGTTTTCTATTCGACCCGTACGTACGTATGTATGTATGTTTGTCCACGATTTCCTCGAAAACTCCTGATCCGATTTGGATGAGGTTCTCGTTAATCAAATGTATATTTATTTAGGAAGGTTTTAGTGTAAAATACATTAGGATCTAATGAAGAACTTCGGAGATAGACAGTGGAACTCTTCAATAACTAACAGCAAATGACTCGTGATTACTGCGATCGTTTGTGTGTATTGTTTACACAATTTAATGGGGAACCACAACTAAAAAGTGAAAAATAAAAAACTGTTTTACAAAAAATAGAACCGACTTCCTGAAATGAAAATTTTTATACAAAATGTATGGGAAAAGTATTTTGCAATTTCTGACTTTTTCAGTACGGTACTTCAACCTGGGTTGGCCCCATAGAAATTTTTGATCAAAATTAGAAACAGGATCGATAGGCATCAAAATAATTTCGAGTATAATAGCCATTTTCTTGCTACTGTAGTTAATTTTTTTTTTGAAAATCTGTGGATGGAGATAATTTTTTTTTCCTCCTCCAAAGCTTTGATTTCCTCCAACAGCGGCACCATCATTAGACTTCATTTCCTCCTACGCTGACGAGGCTGGTTTTCCTCTCACGCTGTCAATATGTATGTTTGTCATAGGAGCGTTTCAGAATTATGCGTAGCTGTCATCAGTGCTGACAGTTGTCAGCTCGCTCGTCGCGGTCATCGTTAACAACTACGCGCTGACCTGACAGCGCCGACGGTCAGCGTGAGAGGAAAACCTGCCTAGTGATCGGTTTATAGTCGAATGACGTCACTGGAACGTTGCTATGAACACAAGATGGCATCGTTTCCTAGAGAGCGTTATTTGACAACGTTACATCAAATAGGAGCCATTTGCATGACGGACATCTTTAAATAGTTTTTTCAATAGCGGAATACAGTTTAATGATTTCCCACCTTAACAAAAAAAGGTGGAGGAACAGATTACAAAATGAATTCCAGCTGGAGCAGCAAAGATGACGAAATTTTAATAGATTTTATGCGGGTTCATGTAATATTATTTAGTGTAAAAAATAAAGACAATAGGAAGACGCAGATGAAAAAAAAATGTGGCGTGAAGTGGGAAAATTTAAATGAAAGAACATTTATTATTATTTGAATAAATATACTTTCGGCGTACTTTGTGTTCTAATTGCCGTAAATAGACGGCTGTCAGCGTTCCTAACATTCCGCGTGTCATCACTCTCGTTGTGCTCGCTATGTGACGGCCCCGCTATTGCGTTCCCTATGCGACGGCTTCGCTATCCGAGTAAACCAAAGCTTTAGACCTTTTTCGTGTAGCTGTAACCGTTAAAACAGTTCCCTTTACTGTCCCGCTGAAAGTTTCCGCCGTGTAAAATTATAACGAACTTTGAAGTAAAACTATCACGGCTAAGTTAGCTTTGTTAGTTAAGGCGTATATAGCCGCCAAGTGGCGCCCTCATTGAATAAAAAATCGTAGCAAAGCCTAGAAGATAAAGATTAAAAAGTCCTATGTAGCGTTTGTTACAAAGAGCTAAAGGTATTTTTACGTTGTTGAAACAGGACTCAAAGTGTTTCGTATCCAAAGTAGTAAGCAAAAGTACCAAAAACGGCCGTTTTTGACATTTTTGCCTACTACTTTGGATACGAAACACTTTAAGTCCTGTTTTAACAACGTAAAAATACCATATCCTATTTGTAACAAACGCAACATAGGATTCTTTAATCTTTATTTTCTATGCTAAGATACGAATTTTTATTCAATGAGGGCGCCACTTACGGGGAGGTAGGCCCTTAAGAGTAATAGTCGCCCAACATAAAAAATATACCTACGTGGAAAATTTCGTACAAAACACAAAATCCTTACATAACACAATTCGTATTGTTACGGGCGTCTACGGAACCCTATACTGTGCGTGGTCGACACGCACTTGGCTGGTTTTGTAAAATAACTACCTACAGATTTCGCTCGTAGGGAAATTACTGATTCATAGCAGTAATAAAAATATAATTACTGCTATGAATCAGTCATTTACTTTTCAGACTTTTTAAAATACAAACATAAGTACAAAATATAAAATCAAAGCCATCAACTGCAACAGACCGAATTTTAAGCACTTAAATAAAAAAATTTAAAATTCTGTTTACCACTCAACTATAATAATTTTATTATGAATGAGAGGTAACGGCTCCGACTTACGAGTATACATATAGGTTGTGAGTACAAACGCAGTCAGGCACTTTACTTTCTGTAAATTATTTTATCATCGCTACTCTCAAAACAGTGAAGGAAAAAATCTGGAAGAAGAAGAAAACCGTTGAAAATGTTCTAGAACCAGACGAAGCTCTTGCTGTATCGCTTGATATCTCAAAGGCCTTTGACAGGGTCTGGCACGCAAGTCTACTCAGCAAGCTTCCTGCTTATGGCATCCCAGCTAATTTTTAGGGTTCCGAACATACAAATGTGAAAACGGAATCCTTATAGAATCACTCGTGTGTCTGTCTGTCTGTCTGTCCGTCTGTCCGTCTGTCCGTCTATCACAGTCAATTTCACACAGAATTTAAGTTTTTTTTTTTTTTGGGCCTGCGTTGTAGATTGAGACCCCCTCATAGAATGGATGCCTATGTCCCAGCAGTGGGCGCTTATTAATAAACGACTATCATTGTGCCTGACAGGGCGTCAATTTAAATCACTAATAAATTTCAATTATGAGCCGTCATTCCAAATACTGGCTGACTCAAACGCAATTATAACACTGTTATGTAGCCGTTATATAACTGCTATACAGATAACATCGTTATAGGTAACTACTAACAACGTTATATCCCGCATTATGATTTGCATTTTGATTGAGGGAGTTTAGCTTGAATGCTGTATTGTATTACTGCTTTTGATTTTATAGTTTAATAATGTTTGCAGGGAAATTATTTTAGTGATTATGCAATGTGCGCAAAAAATTGTACCTTTATTTTTTTGTAAATGATAATCTTTGAAAGTACATAGGAGCTCGTGGCTAAAGTAATAACAGCCGCATAGGTCGATCCATCAGGTTAAGCTACGCTTGCCGGTTTTGGTCCATGGATGGGTGACCATCTTTAGATACCGTGACTCCTCCGTGCCTCGGAAAGCACGTTAAGCCGTTGGTAACGGCTGTCAATCGTGGACCTTTGACAGTCGTTACGGGTCGTCAGAAACCCGAAAGTTTAACAACCAGTCTTACCGTATCTGGCGTATCGTATTACCCAGTTACCGGGCTGGGAGGGCAGATAGGCAGTCGCTCCATGTAAAATACTGGTATTCAGCTGCATCCGGTTAAACTAGAAGCCGACCCCAAGAAAGTTGGGAAAAGGCTGGGCAAATTTTGAATCTCTGAAAGTATAGATGAAATCTGAAAGAAAACTACGAATTGGTTAAATGTTAAAACGCGAGGTTTTCCTCGCTAGCTACAGACAGAAACTTAAGAGCTGTTGAAACATATTATATTCTTAAGGACGAGAAGCGATTATTATTTAAATAAAATAAATGACTCATCTACCAAGAAAGTTTTATTCTTTAAAAACGTTTCACAATAATAAGTACGTTCCTACTTGTACAAAATTATAAACACGATACTTGAATAATATTAAAACGACACTAAAATACGTCAGTCGCGTCCGGAGCCAAACGTAGAAGAGAGCTCGTACTGAGTGCGCCGCACCTTTTAGGGGGAACTTGCTAATAATATTTTTTTATTCGAAAATAGAAAAGATTGCCGCCAGAAATGAAAGTAACATTTAAACCAATTATTATTTTAAAACAATTTCATTATAACTACGAGTATGTTTAAGGACTGTTGGAAGCAGCTATATACAAACCGATGTATCACTACAACTTCTCATAAAGAGAAAGGTTTACTACGCTTGCAGACTGCAAGTTAAATTTCCCTCAGTCTTTTTTAGGGTTCCGCACCCGAAGGGAACCAACAAAACCCTATTACTATGCCTCCACTGTCCGTCCGTCTGTAAGCGGGCTGTATTTCACGATCCGTAATAGCTACACAGATGAAATTTTCACAGAATGTGTATTCCTGTAGAAATCTGCTTGATAAAAATACACGCTGTTTGAAAATTTCAATTTTCTATTACGGATCATGAGATACAGCCCAAAAAAAAAACACGTTTCTAGAAACGTGTTAATTTTTTGTTTTTTTTTTGTCAGTTTATGGTACGGAACCCTTCGTCTGCAACTCCGACTCGTACTTGGCCGGTTTTTTTATTATTTCGATGGCAGCAAAGTAGAAGAAGACATCTACAAAATCGCAATTTTACAGAAGAGCATATTTAGTCAAAAATTGTTACTATTTTGAGAGTTGTGGACTGATTAACGTGAAATTTTCTATGATGCATTAAAATAACCTTCTTCATTGATTTTTTATAAGAATTAATCACTATATCGTTGTTTTACTGAAATAATGTAAATGTACTTTTTTACTTTGAAAAGTCTTCTATCTAGAAGAAGACATGTGCCTGATATCCGTTTCTACGTTATCTAAAATATCGAATAACTAAGATAACAATCTCCAGTAATACATAACTGGATATTTAAAGAAAATCTAAGCATCATGCAATCAATATTTGACTGGCCTGTTGGTCTAGTGGTTAGTGACCCTGACTGCTATGCCGGAGGTCGTGGGTTCGATTCCCACCCAGGACAAATGTTTGTGTAATGAGCACGATCATTTGTTCTGTGTCTGGGTGTAATTTATCTATAATATGTATGTATTTAGAAATATATAAGTATGTTAATTACCGTACCGTACCATATGGTACCGTATGGTGTCGGACGTAAAAGAATAGTACCATCCCATCACTTCCCGTGGGTGTCGTAAGAGGCGACTAAGGGAGCTTGAGCCCTAGTGCATACTACTAAAGCACCTTGGGCCACCCGCGCGGTGGCGGGTAAACCACCAGCAACAGCATTCCCAAGGAGGGTTGGCGTCAGGCAGGCGGCCGGCTATAAAACTTTTGCCAAAACCTTTTTGCAACATGGTCTGGAAAAATATGATGTGCGATAGGGCTAGGGCGTACCCCACAGGCGACGCGCAGGGGCAGCACCCGGCTCCTGTGGGAAATGGACAAGGGTTGTCGCACCAGGACGGGCGGGTGCGACGTAAGACGCAAGCTCGGAGAGTGAGAGAATTAAGTTTGAGGTGTGCGAGCTGGAATATAGGTACTATGACTGGAAAAGGAAGAGAGTTAGCAGATGTTTTAAAAAGGCGACGGATAAATTTAGCGTGTTTGCAAGGAACGAAATGGAAGGGTGCAAAAGCAAGAGAATTAGGAGAAGGATATAAGTTTTATTACTGTGGAAGTGATGGCAAACGGAATGGTGTGGGCATAGTTTTGGATAGTGAGTTAAAAGAATGTGTGGTGGATGTTAAAAGAGTAAGTGATAGAGTGATAGCTATTAAAGTGGTTGTGGAGAGTATGATAGTAAATGTTATTAGTGCGTATGCACCCCAATCAGGATGTGAGGATAGTGTAAGAGAAAAGTTTTGGAAGGACTTCGATTGTGTGATGATGAATGTACAGGAGAGTGAAGAGGTGTTTGTGGGGGGTGATTTTAATGGGCATGTAGGAAGTCTGAAGTACGGTAATGAGAGAGTGCATGGTGGTTGGGGGTACGGAGACCGTAATACTGATGGCGAGACATTGCTGCAAGCTGCTTCGGCTTTTGACCTGGCAATAACTAACACCTGGTTCAAAAAGAAAGACGAACACCTGATCACTTACAAAAGTGGCCAGCACGCGACCCAAATTGACTTTTTCTTGGTGAGACGAAACAGTCTCAAAACAGTCAAAAACTGTAAAGTGTTGCCAGGTGAAGGCTTAGTCTCTCAACACAGGCTCATATTGATGGACGTAACAGTCAGTGTCTCGTCCAGTAGGAACAAAGAACGGCCTCCACCCAAAATCAGATGGCGTATGATAGAAAATGAGGAGTGTGCAAGTATGTTTAAGAGTCAAGTGGTGGGCAAAATGATAGAAATGAAGGATATGGAAGGAAAATCTGTGGATGAATGTTGGAAAGAGATGGCGGATTGTATAAGGCGAGTAGCAAAAGATGTGTTTGGAGAATCGCAAGGTAAAGGCATGATAGAAAAGGATACATGGTGGTGGAATGAAGATGTGCAAAAGATGTTAAAAGAAAAGAAAATTTCGTTTAAAGTATGGCAGAATGTAGAAACCGGAAATGATAATTTGAAAGATGAGAAAAAGAAAATTTATAAAGAATGGAAGAGGAAGGCAAAAAAGGCGGTTGCAGTTTCCAGGGCTAAGGCGCAGGAAAAGTTATATGATTTACTGGACAGCCCTAGAGGCCAGAAGGAGCTCTACCGGATTACAAAATTAAGAGAAAGGAGAACGAGGGATATAATGCATATAAAATGTATGAAGGATGAACTCGGTAAAGTCTTGTCGAAAGATGACGAAATAAAAGAGCGATGGAAGGTTTATTTTGAAAAGTTGATGAACGAAGAGAATGAATGGAGTGGTGTGCTCAAAGAGGTACAAGTAAATATGGGTTTGGTGAGAGAAATTAGTATGGATGAAGTAAGAAAGGCAGTTCAATGTATGAAAAATGGAAAGGCCATGGGCCCTGATGACATACCAGTGGAAGTATGGAAGTGTTTAAAAAAGGATGGATGTATGTGGCTGACTTTATTCTTCAATAAGTTGTTGTATGAAGAAGTGATCCCACAAGAATGGTGCAATAGTTCGCTAGTGCCCATCTTCAAGAATAAAGGGGATGTACAGGACTGCAACAACTATCGAGGGATAAAGCTCATGTCACATACTATGAAAGTGTGGGAGAAAGTTATAGAGAAAAGATTGCGAGAGGAGAGTGAGATTACCCCGAACCAGTTTGGGTTTATGCCTGGTCGAGGGACAATGGACGCCACCTTCGCTCTCCGTCAATTGTGCGAGAAGTACAGACGTGTGCACAAGAACTTGCACATGGTGTTCATTGATCTTGAGAAAGCGTATGATAGGGTACCTCGGGATGTGTTGTGGTGGGCCTTGAAAGAGAAAGGTTTGCCTGGGAAGTATGTTGAGTTGATTCGTGCTATGTACAGACAATCTAGTACCTACGTCCGGTCGGCTGCTGGCAACACCGATAAGTTCAGTGTGGCTGTAGGCTTGCATCAAGGGTCGGCTTTAAGTCCTTACCTCTTCCTGTTGATTATGGACGCTCTTACGTCGGAAATACAGGAAGAGGCACCCTGGTGCATGCTGTTTGCCGACGACATTGTTCTGGTCGGTGAAGATGGACCTGAGAACCAGAGCAGATTGGAGAAATGGCAACAGAAGCTGGAGAAAGTTGGCTTGAAAATCAGCAGAACCAAAACTGAATACATGTTCTGCGATTTCGGCGGTCTCTCCAGTTCTGAAGCTGTAGTGCTAGATGGCGCGCTTCTCCCAGTCTGCTCCGATTTTCGGTATCTCGGTTCACTCGTGCAAAGCGATGGCGAAATAGATCGGACTGTTAAGCACAGAATTAACACTGGATGGATGAAATGGTGGCAGGTCACCGGGACTATCTGTGACTCCCGCGTTCCCCTAAAACTTAAGGGGAAGATTTATAAAACAATGGTCAGACCTGCTGTCTTGTATGGTTCAGAATGTTGGGCCACAAAAGGGATGAATGAAAAACAATTGCATGTAGCTGAGATGAGAATGCTAAGAGCGATGTGTGGTGTTACGCGCATGGATAGAATTAGGAATGAGTAAGAGGAAGTCTGAAAGTGGCACCGCTGACTGAAAAGTTGTGTGGAAATCGGTTGTCGTGGTATGGGCATGTGATGCGGAGGAATGAAGAAAATGTCATGAGGAAAGTCTTGTGTATGGATGTGGATGGCTATAAGAGTAGGGGAAGGCCAAAGAAACGATGGTTGGACTGTGTGAAAGAGGATATGGGTAAAAAAGGGGTGACTACAGAGATGACGACTAATAGAGGAGTATGGAAGAAAAAGACATGTTGCGCCGACCCCAAATAAATTGGGATAAGGGCAGGAGAATGATGATAAGTATGTTTATCAGTTGTCTAGTATCCATAACACAAGCACTGCTTAGCTTGGGACTAGATGGCGTTGTGTGATAGTTGTGGAATATTATTATTATTATTATTATTATTAATATTTCGCTTTTTTAACCAAATTTTGTAGATGTCTATATTTATTTTAAATTTATCAATTTACACAATTCACTAAATGAGTTATCTACCACCAAACTTCAGTTATTTATGTCAGTTAAATCATTTATTTAGTTTTCAAACCACTCAAAATACGTAATCTAAAAAAAGTAAAAGGATTATTATTAGGAGAAAATAAAAATTCACTATTGACGGGTGACAGAATATGACTTTTTTACGTTTCAATCATCTGTCAAAGCTCCGAAGTAAAGGCGGACAAATTCAAATGTCCGTTTCTACTGCGATGTCTTTTTAAAATCGAGAGTAGATGTCCTTATTTACGTGCCAGTATTTTCTTAATTATTTTGAAATAAGGCTGAAATAAGCTCATTTTTGTAAAAAAAGCATTTTCGTTAAAATGTAGATGTCCGTTTCTACTTTGCTGCCATCGATTTGTGGGCTCGCGTTTGACCACTATCTCATCTGATAGTTAGCGATGCTGTGGTCGAATATGGTGTACGATTGCCTAGAAGTAACCTATTCACTCTTGACATTATTTTCCAATATCAAAAGTCCAGTTGAAATTACATAATCTACATCTGCAACCGGTTTGCCTTGTCACATACATAAAATATTATTTGTCATGTTTTCTCCCTTTACCTTTGATGCAACCAAAACACAAAGAACGGTCTGCTTTATCTAATCTCAAAAACGAGACTAACTTTAATATAATTTTGATCATTGAAATGTTCACCAACATTCAAAATTTAACTTTAGATAAGAGTAAATAGAGTAGGTTTTGGGTAAGCCGAATAAAAACCGTAACATTATTATTCCTTATTCAATATACTAGATGAAGTTTGTCGTTGAAACTGCAGGAAATAGATCCACGCGGCAATGGTCGCTGTTTCCGGCTGAAAGTGATCCCGTGGCCGGCCATTTCCGGCCGTTGGTGGTCCATTATGCCCACCTCCGGTTTGAGCTATGCCGCACTGTTGTATTCGAATTTTTGTCTCGTGACTTTATCCACCACTACCTGGATTCGGTTTTTATTGGTTTGTTTGAAAAAGTCTTAGAAAAAGCCAAAATTTTAATAAAACCTGACTAGGTTTTATTAAAATTTTGTTTTTTTTTAGATAAATAGATACTGTTACGGTCACGGGTATATATATCAATATTGGATATAGTTTTTATTACAGAATAGCTTCTCCTAGCGGCCTCAAGTATTCCACCCTCGTTAAATTATTTAAAAATAGCCTTTGTGCTATTCCCGACTATAATCTACCTCTGTGTCAAATTTCATCCAAATCTATTGAATCCGACAGATGATAATACAATTTCTTATATATTTATTTTAACTTTATGTACTATCCTGGTACACACTGTCAACCTTTGGGTATAAGAGACTACTATGTGGTAGGTGTACAATAAAAAATAAATAGTAATTATTTAAAATCGAAAACACAATCGTTAAGATTATAATTATACCCTTACTTAAAAATACATAAAAATGCTTAAATAATAAACTAATAAATATTATGATAAAAAACAAATCATATTGTACTAATTACGTGAACACAGAATATAAGAATTGTGACGACCACACTTAATGAATTATCTTATAGGACAAAGAAAATATATCAGAGTTAAGGCTAAAATGTTTCATTCACATCACAAAGATATCCAGATATTCTGAATAACTTTGTGATGTGAATGAAACATGAAGTTAAGGCCCTATTAGCTGCCAACGACCTGGAGTGGTTTGCTTGAGTGTTCTGCGCTGAGCTCACGCAAGGCGTCGTATGTCCACCCAGTAATAGCACTCACCCATCAAGGAGCACTGTCCGAAATTAGACGCATTATTAATTTATTACACATAAAACAACAAGTATTAAACTAAAACACTGAGACTAAATTATTAATAATAATAAAATGGTGAAGGTTTCATAAAAATACGCTTTATAGTTATTGCGTGATTCTTAATTTATTATCCGAGTTAGACATAGCTTTAAAAATTAATTACACTATGTCATAAAAATATAATTTGAAATATTCTGAGATCAAATTACGAAGGAAATTGTCTAGAGTAACATATATTTTTTTCAAATAAATAAGTCAAGTCGTTTAGACGTGATGTTCAATTAAAAACCATTAAAAGTCGTTTAACTGCGCCTTAAGGCCTATTGTGTTATTACTTTGCAGATACATACGAAAATAGAAATTGTGACAACCGAGAGCATCGCTAGAGATTTCTATACGTGTGGCCATGAAAACGAATTAATATGAAAATCAATCTACTATTTTAATACAAACCTTGATTATGTTACTACAGTGAAAGCAACTCGCGCCACTTGGCCGGTACCCTTAAATGGCTGGATGATTTTACCAAATGACGATGATGATGGACGGTTTTACCTATCATTAGATTGACCTTGACAGCCGAAGTGACATACTAGACTGTATAAATTTTGAAAAAAAAAGTATGACATCCGCCATAAGGTAAATATCGTCTTTTTTTGTGACATGGTCATCATTGAGTAGACGATACCAAAAAAATTTGGAAAAATTTCAAATAAACCCGCTTGCAAAAAACAATTAAAAAGTTCTAAACCAGTTACTTTTCAAATTATTTGGATGAAATGTTCTCTTGCCACGATGTCCAAGAACGAAAAAATAATACTAAGACATGTGACAGCCACCAAACCGCATTGCGGCCCACACCTTCTCACAGAGAGGAGACCTGTGCCCCAGCAGTGAGGACATTAAAAGGCTGATGATTATGATGATGATCACAAAATTCAGTTAGCTATCTATATATCTATCTTCACATCTACTATGCATACCCGCTGCCCTCCTGGCTCTCACTGAAAGGCATTCCACTATCTCGCGGCACTCCATACTAGTTCCATTGTAATAATACATAAAATGACATGTACTCGTATATACTGTTCAGACAAAATTCTGAAGCTTTTGTTAAGTATGTATGTTGTGTTACTCAAAAGAGATGACTACTGGGTAAAAAAATCTGTTTAGTCCGTCGTCAGTTAGATTATCAAAAAATAATGACTACGATTTTTTTGTTTTAGGAAATAAATGAAAAATAACAATGAAAAATAAACTATCTAGCTGACTGACTGAATAGATGTTATAAATCATCTACCCTATTGGAATGTATTTATCTTGTCGAGGTATATACTTCACTTACAATAACTGGCTTTCATTGGTTTTCTAATAACCTTCTTCGTAATTTTAGTCTGCCAATTGAAACTTTGTAACTTACCTCTGTTCCTAAACTCCTCAAGGACTGGTGTGACGCGGCCATGCGTTAATGATGCGACAACCCTTTTTAGGGTTCCGTAGTCTTAACAAGGACTAGCCCTTATAGTTTCGCTCTGTCCATTTGTACGTCCGCGGCCTAGCTTAGATACTGTTAGTACCTACTAGAGAGTTGTTAATCACGCCAGAACAAAATCTTATAAAATATTTTTTATGGTACCTCCCGTACGTTTAAAGACGTGTGTGACTACGGAACTCTACAGTGTGCGTGACCTGACACGTACTTGACCGGTTATATAAAGTATGTATAGATCTGAGTAAAATTTTGTTTAAAAATGTTTGTCGCTTTGTAGCGTCGCGCCTATCTGCGGTTGCCTTGACCATTCCAGATCAGTCGTGAGTAATGCTTTGATATAGTTGTTCATGTATAAATAAGGTAGATGCATTACTTAGGTGGTTCACAACTACTTACGAGGTGTACCTGGTGAAGGTCGCGACCTGGTGAAACCGCTGGATGCGAGAAACAACGAACCAATCGATGTTAAGATGCTTAAAGGAGGTCTATGATCAGCAGTGGATATCTTTTGGCAAAATGATGATGATGGTCAAGAATCGCTACCTCTGTCCTTGAATTTGATTAAGTTTAGGTACCTTCATGGAGCATAGCGGTATTGGCCGCGACTTACAAGTTGTAGGTCGTGAGTTCAAACCGACGCTTTACTTTGTGTAAATTATTTCATCACCACTGCTCTCAAAAACGGTGAAGGAAAACATCGTGAGGCATATCCTAGAACCAAAAATTCGAAGACATGTGACATCCACCAATCCGGATTTGGCCCGCATGGTGGATTACGGCCCACACCCTCTCACAGAGAGAAGGTCTGTGCCCCAGCAGTGGGGACATTAAGAGGCTGATGATGATGATGATGATGACCTACATATTTATCTGCTTTCATACAGGTAGGTATGTATTCGAGGAGTGAAAGGCTTTTTGTATGAAGCGACATTTTGGACGATATTGATTTATATTCGAATTCAGCGTATTTTTCTGCTTCCGATGAGCTGAGTTTCGTACAAATTCTAAACACTTTTTTAGCGCTTAAGACAATGCAATTTTAGTACATAACTCTCAAACATGATGAAAGGAATTAATTTAAGCTGTACACAAAAATAGTGAATCTGAGCTTAAAGCCGTTACTCGGAGATGAAAAATGGTGGGCCAAAATGTAAAGATGAGATACGATCTAAAAAATTAGTCAAATTTTTTAACCTACTCTAGGTTAAAAAATTAGAAAAAATCAGTTTAATTCTCAATCTGGAAGCGGAGAAATATGAGAAAGATAGTTTTCGTGAGATTATCGATTAATTCAGTAATCAATGAAACACAAAAATAAAAACCTTTGCACTAGGTAGGTAATGCACTACTACCACATGTGCACTACTACATAATGGTGTTGATTCTGTTATGCACAAACTAAACTTAATTTAGGCTATTGCTATCTTTTTCTCTCTAATAAAACAAGAAAGAGACGGACGCAAATTAGAGCTGTCAAATTTAGTTTGAACTAATATTTCCATACAAATTAAGGGTACACGTAAAAATATGTCGTCTAAAAACACGGCGAAGCGCAAGGCGTAAACTAGTTTGACATCTCTAACTTAGTGCATAGCTATAGCCGTCCTTTTCTCGCACTGCCTTTTAGTAAACTATAGCAATTCTCTAATTTTAGTTTAGCTATTGAACAAGAGAATCCGTGCCAATATGTACTTTTATGCACTATAGAGCAATAAATTACAGTAGTAGTATTAAATTAAATACCAAATAATTAGTACAAAAAAACATATACGAATGATTTGCGATTTCATACGATTTAAAATCAGTCTTATATTTTTAGTCTGTCACTGGCATGACAGCTGACTGAAATTGAAACTAGATATTTTCCGACAGCTCTTGCTCACTCGTTTCGTTTTATATTTTCCGATGCGTTTTGATTGCTTTCCCGATTGATTTTCTTTTTCAACGACCACCGGTTTGTTTTTTTTTTATTCTGACCCTGCCTACCTTGTATGACCCTTGCTTTCACACTGAACACTGAAGTTCGCTCACAGGTTTTCTTGGAATTGTTATTTTGGATTTTACCAAAATAATTGTGGATTGGATGTTTTGAAAGTATGGATCGTTATGTGAATTGTGTGTGGAATTAAAGGATGGAATTTGGGGGGTAGGGGGCTGTGTCCTGAATGAAGCGCGGAAACACCTCCTTATATTTGAATTTATAAAAATCGCATTTTTAGTTTATGTTTACGTATTTTTTTTGTCGATTTAAAGGGAGGAAGGGAAAGGGGGAAAGGTGTAGAACCCATCCATGAAGAAAAAGTGGCGGAAGCCCTCCACTATTTTTTTAATCTTTTCAATATACATTTTCTGAACCGGACAATTTTTTTCTATATAATTTAGTCGTTTATGGCGTCGCAGTTCTAACCTAACCTAACCACTTTTTTTAAAATAATTAACGTAATCTAACTAGTTCGGTCCGGGTAGTCTACCTAAAATAAAATGTAGTCGTTTCTGTAGGGGTCACAGTTTAACCTAACCATTTTACTGAAGCAATCAAAGCACTACAAAAATCCACTAGCCACTAAATTTAATATTAATTCGCTAAAAGGAAATTCTAAACCATCAGATCTAGTGGAAAATCCACTGAGTTGGTAACACTGAATGTGACAACACTTGTAAAATGGCGTCGTTTCACGTTTGGTTTCACTTATTGGTAAATTATTTTATGTGCTAATTTAATAGCACTTATTTAATTAAATCAGCGAAATATATGTAATATAATGAAATATGCATAAAAACTATCTAAATTTCTAGTTATACACATTTATTTCATCATTAAATGGAGTAAAACATTTTAATGTGTTGAACTTACGGAAAACGAAACGTTCAATGACGAGACAAAATGTCAAAAGTGTCAAATATTGATAAATTTCTACGATGTTGTTTTTTTATTTCTTGTAAACCATTAATTGCCTCGCCTTAAAGACCTTACGTAGAGGCTTCTAATAATATGATACTTCTGTGAAAAAAATATGGACTCCCAACTCCACGGCAGATCAATTAAAGCTTAGCTTAATAACTCGGCTCTCAGACTGTCAAAACTTACAGAATTTTAAGCGAGATACCAGTAAGTCTGAATCTATTAATTCACACAATTTTCATCTCGTTACACTCAGGTTCAAGATTGTATGTAATCGTTCCAGTCTCCTTTCAGTGGAATGGCAAATAAAGTGGTTTTCGATATAGCAAACTTTATATGAAAAGTACCTTCATACATTTTGCTTTCCACTACTAGCACTACGCAATGTCGCATGTCGCTTCAACCAATTTGCCGTCAGGAAAATTCAATAAGACACGTCGGTTCAACCCTTTTCGCTGCAACTGTTTTTCACGGTGTTTGGAGCTTCAACCAATATTTCTGTTCAGAACTTTTTTATTTATTCCTGATATAACAATTATTCACCCATTTCAATACTACAACTTCTTAACTTACTATACATCTGTCATTATTATCTTGCATCGACAACCATGTTTTTTTTTTTAAATCCTTTTGAAATATGTGACATCATTCAGTAGTGGCACAGTGGTAACGGCCGCGACTCACAAGTTATTGGTCGTGAGTTCAAACCCAGGCAGGCGCTTTATTTTGTTAAAATTATTTCATCACCACTGCTCTCAAAACGGTAAAGAAAACATAGTGAGAAAACCGGCATGTCCTAGAACCAAAAATTCGAAGACATGAGACATCCACCAACCCGCCTGAAATCAATAAATAAATGTAGTGTTAAATTTTATTAGTTGAGCTTTGAAATAGAGACATTGAAATGAATTTAGGTAATTCACGTGGCAGAATCGAAATGAATCGCGTAGCATTGTAGTACTACTTTTTGCTAAATTATTTGCTTGATGGGATGCACTCGGGACGATTCCCTTCATCGAAGGACGTTGTGATATAAGACATTTTTGGTTTTGTTGTCATGTGCGAGAATGAACAAAGCGGATGATTTTCCTACCCGTGAACATGCTACGACCGTGACCATGAGACAAATTCTTTTTCATGATACAGGCCACAGACACTCAAGGATTGGCCTTGTAATTTGTTGATCGTCATGGCGAACGCAAGACGAATCGGCAATTGTATTCGTTTTAACTCGAAGGGCATATCGGTTGGGACCATCTGAAATTTTGGAATAGGAACTTCTTCAACTTTAAACTTTCCTTTGAGTAGCCTCGCGAGAATGACATTGCTCATGAGTTTTCTCACCAACAATAAACGCTTTCCTTTACATAGTTTTCGTTGGTTTAGATTTCGAAGCATGATGACTACCGAGCCAACCTTTGGTTGTGAATTGTGCGTTGGCAAGCCAGGCAAATCCAATCAGTTTAAAAATTCAGTTAGTTGGTTGCTTGCTCTTCGTTTGTTACACAGTCGATTGATTTGAAGGAACTTAGTTGTCCAAAGATTTGATTTTGAATTGTAAAGTATCAGTAACCCACAAATGTATTTGATGTATTTCACTGAATTGCAAAGTTCCAGGTTGCAATGTGTTTTAAATTATTTGAAAAGTAGTGGCAATTACGGTAATAAAATAACAATCCAAGTGTCGTCGACCAAGACATTATTTCCTGTCACCTTCCCTGACACACATAGGCTCTTTGAAATATTTTTTTGTTCCATACAAAATGTATGAGAAAATGAATTTTCTTCATATTCTTTTTTTTGTGATTTTTTTCCGATTTTTTAATAGTTATTCTGCCCTGCTATTCGGGGTGGAAACAAATCCAACAAATCAAAGAACATTAAAATCGGTCCAGCCGTTCCTTAGTTATAAATGGTGTAACTAATCCGACTTTGTTTTATATAAATATACAGGTTATAGCCAAACCTTCAGGGATTTTTTTGCAATAAAGATCCCCGATCCTTGTTAAAGTAAGAGTAGTATAAGTTTTTTTATTAAAAGGACTTTTTTAATTTTGAAGGTTTAAATGGGTCTCCTCTAAAGTTTGTAAAATGTCTTCCTTTCACCCCTCGATATATATTTTATGTTTGTATTTTATGTATTTTATTAATATTAGGTATTGTAAGTAAATAGTCCACTGCAGACTACCTGCGTATCTTTCCTCCTTCTCTGTCAAATCCTTCCAAAGGCTGTCTGTAAAAGATCGCTTTAGCGATAAGTCTGACCATTCTTACACCCGTTAGTTATAAGCTCCTGCTGTAATTTATCTATACTTAATTAAAGAGGAAAGATTATTTTGTTTGTTTGTACCGAATAAGCTCCGAAACTACTGGACCGATATTAACAATTTCTTCACCAATAGAAAGCTAAATTATCAGGCAGTAACATACTACTTTTATCCCGGGAAAAATGAAAGTTCCCGCGGGATAGGTCACGGGAGCGAAACCGCGGGCAAAGTACTAGTTTATATGTTTAAGCACCACCATCAGGAAGAAATATTCTACTTTTGCCTCTTTTCACTAAAAGGAAATAGCTTTCCTTTTTAACACTCAAACAGTCTCACACATCAAATATAAACTTAATACATGACCCCTTGTTGTTCCAGTAACAACCAACACTTCACAAACTGAGACCTGTTTGTTGTTCAAACATTTACGTCGAGTCGCGTCCAGGCTCCAGAGTTTCAGAGTGCTGGAGAGTAATCCAGAAGTCAAGCGCTTGTGTGCCTGAATTATAGACTTGAGCGCTGGATGCGGCGGGCTTGAGGGTTGCGCACTTGGTGGGGTAAACGTGGCAGGTACCTGAGTGCGTTTTGTTCTTTTTTCTTATTTGTTTCCTTTATTGCTGAAGGCCGTGCCCATCCTGGAAAGCTTTGACAGACTCACTGGCGAGCTGTTTCCAGGCCACTCTGTCTTCTGCTCTTCTCTGCGTTTTGATAATAAGGAAGAAACAATGTAGTAAAGTTTTATTCTCCATATATCTAACGTCTAATAATCAAATATGATACTGGCTCCCGCACTAAAATACCCTGTTTTGCTGGATCCAGACGCTTTCAAAAGATTTGTTTTGGTTTAGGTATATATTTGTAACGGTTTCAGTTTTTGGTTCAATGATTGCAAAAGTCGTGAATCATTTTAATAACACTGGATATAAAACTATAGAAAAAAAAGTCGAGAGTTGTTCTCAGAACAAACCAAATTAACTAAAATTGTAGTTGTGTAGTTGTTACTACACAACTACAATTTTAGTTGTTGTTACTACACAACTACAATTTTAGTTGTTGTTACAACAATACTACAATTTTAGTTGTTACTACACAACTACAATTTTAGTTAATTTTGTTTTTTGGTTCATGTGGTTCACACCATTATGTTTTAGCCAATACCACAATTTGCATTATACGCAATGTATTGTAAAAAATAACGTTCTTGTGTAGTTTCTGTCTACCACTCAAGGCGCAGTGATACGACTTTTAATGTTTTTTAATTGAACATCACGTCTAAACGACTAGTATTATTTCTTTGAAAAAAATATGTGTTACTCTAGACAATTTCTTTCGTATATTGAAATGATGTTTTTATAACATAGTGTAATTAGTTTGTAAAGTTACGTCCAACGGGAACAAAAAATTGAGAATCACGCAAAAACTGTAAAGCGT
This sequence comes from Polia nebulosa, assembly GCA_951329385.1. Classification (NCBI taxonomy): domain Eukaryota; kingdom Metazoa; phylum Arthropoda; class Insecta; order Lepidoptera; family Noctuidae; genus Polia; species Polia nebulosa. The sequence goes on from OX589587.1 coordinate 58,252,251, forward strand.
ATTTTTATGAAACCTTCACCATTTTTGAAGATTATTTAATCATTTATATTTTAGTACACGTTTTGTAGTGTAATACCTGTTGTTTTATGTATAATAAATTAATAATGCGTATAATTTCGGAGTCCTATTACTGGGTGGTCGTACGACGCGTTACGTGAACTCAGCACAGAACACGAAAGCTAACCACTCAAGGTCGTTGGCAGTTAATAGCACCTTAAGGGCCTTCAGAGACGGCCGTTTTTGGCACTTTTGCCTACTACTTTGGATACGAAACATTTTGAGACCTATTTTAACAACGTAAACATTCTTTATCCTCGTTGTAACAAACGTGAAGTTGGATTTTTTAATATTTATTTTCTGTGCTATGCTACGATTTTTTATTCAATGAGGGCGCCACTGGACCGCGAGAAGGGCCTTAAGAAAAAAAAACGTTCAAGTAAGAGTCGGGCTCGCGCGCAAAGGGATGATTTCTTCACTACATATTATAAAACAAAGTCCCCCGACGCGATAAACTCAAAAACTACTGAACGGATTTTCATGCGGTTTCCACCAATAGATAGATTGATTCATGAGAGAGGTTTAGATGTATAATTTTTACCCAAGCAAAACTGGGGCGGGTCGTTAGTTATAAATAGGAATTTTAAAAAAATAATAGACTTCTTATGAGTGTTCCTGTTATTTAAAGTACACTTGCAGTATTATTTTCAAAAATTTTAGACTTAGTAGTTTCGGAGCTAGGGTTATAACATAAGTTATGATAAGAATACACTTAAGACCCTCGCTAAGCCCTTTTATTTGATATGTCACACGATACCCTATTTTTTTTCCGCCCCAAAGGTGACCCGAACTCCAAATTAGTTTATTTATGTTCTACGTCTGTGTTCGGGTCACAGATATTCATGTGTGTACCAGATTTCAACCCGATCGATCCAATAGATTCAGTGTATATTGGCTGTGACAACCAGACAGACAGACACACGAGTTATCCTATAAACGTTCTGTTTTTTCGTTCGGACTTTGAGAACCCTAAAACTAAAACGTTGTTATGACGAACCGCCAGTTTACGAAGTTAGTATTTACAACAACTTTTTTAACATTTAACTCATTAATATTAGGCCCTAGACAAGACAAGAGGCAACCCTTTTAAAGCAAACGCTGCAAAAGATGATTGCCTCTTGTCTAGGCCAGGTATTGTACAATGATTTTCAACATAATTGACACAATGTTTTGGGTAGCTTAAAAAATCAATTCAATTAAAATTTTACCGTTCTATTATCATTATCGCTGTTAGAATGTCACTTGTCTAGACGCTCTAATCACTCTTTAATTCCCGTACAAAAACCGCAGCGTATTGCCCGCCTAGTGCGTGTCCACGTTAATGTTTCACACTATAGCTTGCCCGGTGCGTTGGTAACAAATTCATGGCGTCGCGTCGCCGGACCTTTTATGGTGCCGCTAACTGGCTGCATTTCATATTACGATAGCTTTGAGCTTGTTATGTTTCACATTTACTTTATTTAATGTTTATTGAAAGGTTTGTAATAACACGACGTGTTAGAGATTTTTTTCTGTTGTAAGGTAAGCACTAACTGCTGAGCTTCGATACCCGGTTCGTTCAAAGTTTTGTTAGGTTTTTAACCTGAAATTTCAGAGTAACAGCCCAAAGTCTTGCCCCGTTTACTAGGTACTTAAATATAACTGCCAAATGTGGGTATGCTTCTGCCCAACCTTTCAGGGAAAGGAAATGATATGTGTGTATGCCTTTTATGGCCAGGTTAATTGCTCAAAATAGATAAACTGTTTCGCTCACGCACTACTGATTCCTTCAACGTCTTTTTTTTGTGGGCTGGGTAGTCATCCAATGATTTGAAGGCAAATTTACCTGAAGAGATAGTTTAAGATGCCAAGCTATTTTTTGATGAGTTAACTGTGAAGCGTATAGCATTATATATTTGCGAGTACTATTAATAGTAATACTATTCATTCCAAACTTACTCATGAATTTATGTAGTAAAAAATACACTTTTTTATTTGTCGTGTTTTTCTCAGTGAGTCCCTTTCATTTGATACCCAGTCCGCCATCTTTGGGAGTGGCGTACTCCCAAAGATGGTGGACTGGGTATTGGATTTAGAATGACGTCAACTAGCTTTTTTTTATTTTTTTTTGTTGGGTGGGAAATCATCCAATGACTTCTCCCGCTCTGGGTGGAGCGGGAGGGCGTGTCAGACTCTTACTGACTAAAACCCACCCCTATTCCTTCCTGCCCTTAGTGCCCGGGGGCGAGGTAACTCTGTTTCGAATTTATCCTCAACCCCCGGGCAGGCATCGGCCATGACGGGCCCCGTCCTAATTGCTGACAACTCTTTGAGGCACGCGTGGAACACTACGCGGTTCGACTCTCGGGCCTGGTGCTGATCGGACGGCGAGCTACCCATTACTCGCCGTCCGCAGGCCCGGGTGACGTCACTTAGCTAACTATGCATTTTCATCTAAACTCAGCATTTACTCAAAATTTCAACTTAATGGGAAACCGAGCATTGGGTCAAAATTAACGTCTTAGATTTGTTTACAAAGTTTCAAGTGAAGTTAACAAAAGCTTGGCTTCCCTTCTAGTGTCTCACCCATTTATTATTATTTCTAGAATAAAAATACAGCTTTACTATGTAGTAATAGCTTCAATTTTTCAGTCTCACAAAATCAAAATCAAAAGCAATTCCACTCACAATGGAATTGCACTACTGAACACTTGAACAGATCTATGATTCTATTGAAAGGACCGTGGAAAGTGCTCATTATGCTTGACAATTCAAGTGAAAGTAAATCATACATAATATTATTATGGTGAAAGTCTGTATGTTTGGAAACTAAAATAAAGATAAAGATATATTTATTGTAAAACTGTGTACAATCTGACAAAATTTACATTTTAAGTTTCAACAGTCTATCCAAGTCGGATATGTAATAGTATTTTAAGAAATAAGGTTCTTACAAATATTATTTTTTATCAAGTAAGTAAAACTAAAATTAAACTATATATTCTAATTAAGAATTCGAGAAAATTATCAAAGAAACAATTCAGGCTTCATTTATATTGCAACTCATACTTTTATAGGGTTTTTCTAATAAGGTCACTTTTAAGTTAACTTTAAATAACAACTCTAAAGTCAATATTTGTGCTGGTGACGATTGTTAAAAATTATCTCGAATTAGAAGACAAGTATAAATATGGCATCAAAAAACCCCCCCGCATCGCTGCGCTGCAAACTGGTAATGAGGCCAAAAGACTGGCGACTTTACCACGTTGTATGGCAATGCTTATTCTCTGGCCAAGCTATGGTTGACACTTCTCGTATCCCAAAGAATGGCTTTAACCTTGGTTTTGAACACGTTTGTTCATTAGTCACGCCTCAGTGGCTCAACAGATTTAAATGGAAACACGTGAAGACCATGGTCTTAATAAGGACATAGGATGGTTTTATCCCTGCCCAGGGGTCGTGGATAAATTCGAAACAGAGTTACTACACCCCTGGGCACTCAGGCAACTGAAGGAACAGGAGTGGATTTTAGTCAGTAAAAGTCTGTCACGCCCTTCCGCTCCAACCAGAGCGGGAGAAGTCATTGAAAGATTTTCAAACCCAAAAAAAAAAAGGATGCTTTTATCCAAGGTTACAGACATAACCCGAAGAAACACCAAACTTAAGTGGTTGTGGGCACGGCACATTGCACGCAGAACAGATGGTCGATGAGGCCGGATAGTTCTGGAGCGGCGACCGCGTACCGTAAGACGCAGAGTTAGAAGGCCTCCCACAAGGTGGTCCGATGACCTGGTAAGGTTCGCGAATAGCCGATGGGTGCGACGACACTTGAGCCTATGTCCAGTAGTGGCGGATGTCTTACGTTTGAAATGATGATGATGCTTTTAACCTGTAGAACGTTCTCCTGGGATAATTTTTGACATTTACGCGAGCGAAACTGCTAACAAAAACTAGTTCCTCTATAAAAAATCTACCCATTCACGCCTTAGGTTACCTTCGCACGGCACATTCTTCAGAGATTTGATCGTCTCAGCGCACAGACATAAAAGTTGTAAAAATGATAACGCGTTCTGGGGACCCTATTTTCAAGATATGAGAAACTTTAAAAGTCGTATACGACTTGGAGATGAAGTAGGTACAGAAAATGGAAAAAAAAAGGAAGGATTGACAAAGTCCGTCTTATGTTATACCTACTACCTATCAATGTGAAAGTATGTTTGTTTGATTGTTTGTTAATTAATCACGCGTCATTGGCAAAGAAGAATGGGCGTTTTGGACCCAGAGCTGAATCACCTTGTGGCATATATCATTTGAAAGGTCATAGTAGGGAATAGCTTCATAAATCAACACGCTTTTTACTAGCTTCATCTGTAACTAAGTAAAAAAATCTTAGAAGTTAAATTTGACCCACTTTCCGGTTTTCGATAGAGCTGAAATTTTGCATTCATGTTTAGTTTGGATGACAATGTATGGTTAGCTAAGTGACGTTACTCTAAATCCAATATGGCAGACTCTCAAAGATGGCGGACTAGTAACTTTATATGCATTCCCATAATATGGGTATTTTTTATGCATTCCCATGATATTGGGTATCAAATGAAAGGGTTTACTGAGAAAAATGCGAAAAAGAAAATGAAGTCACTCTAAACGTGTTTTTAGTTTTTTTTTCACTATAATATTATTTTATTGTACCAGCAGTCAGACATGTGGAGAGAAAGAATTATGATTCATTTTATTTTGGTAGGAAATCGTTAATAAGATGTTTCTATTCCATATACTTCGATTTTTGTCGTTATAGCCAAAAAATTAAGTCATTCAGTGGTGAACGGAGCATTCGATTCTCTACTGAACTTTATCTAGAGGAAACGCAGGTATATCTATTAACCTGAAGTAATCTGGGTGAAGTCAGGCCTGGATTGGATATATCAATGGTCAAGCAGTTAAAAAATTGCCCGCATCTGCCGAAAGGATCGGGGCACCATTTCTCATAATTTGACATACTTTTGAAACACGGCATGACCTGGATCTTAATGATAACTAAGATACGTCTTTATCCCGTTAATTCGTTCCTTTAGCATAATTTTTACAAGAGTAAAGTCACTTACAGAAACTAGTTGAAAATTTATGTTATAATTAATTCATCGTCTGCCAGATGCGTTTTTATCACAGTTATCCCTCTAATCGAGAATCTCGATCGAAATTTTATTCAATGGTCAATGTTGGGCAGTGAACATGAAAGGGTCAAAAGAGGTCAGGTATAATATAATATTTGTCATTTTAACAATTTTCTGCCCATGAGTCATCACAGAATGTGTCACAAATATTTGGAAACTTTATGAGTCCAGCAATAGAATAGTTAATTAACAATGAGTCACAAGTCTTTCGGGAACTATCTATCGTGACCCTCATACAATAAACTAATTTATTTCGTGAGTAAGCTTCGTTACTTCTGTCTAGTGTTCGGCTGAAGGTTCGGTTTCAGCCACAAAGTGGCTGAATAGGCTTTACCAAAACTAGCGTCTTTATTTTTCTTTTTAAGAAACGTTGCCCCACACTATTAATAGGGATGTTTTCTGGGTATAAAAATAATAATTCTATTTAGTCCGTAAGTTAAGTAATTATCAAAAGGGTTTTTTTAACCGACTTCAAAAAAGAGGAGGTTCTCAATACGTCTGTATGTTATTTTATTTTTTGTATGTTTGTTACGAGATATCTCCGCCATTTGTGAATAGATTTTGATCATTCTTTTTTTGAATGATAGATGGAGTTGCCCAAGCGTGTAAATAGCCGTGGGTCTCTGCGGATGTAGAACAGAAGTACGACCAAGCACTTGGAGGGAATGCTGGCCCAAAATTGCCTATATTTGTCTGTATAACTTCAAGTTAGGAGTGGTCGGCAGCAGTCGGCGAATGTGGCCTTACTCTAAGCTATTAAGAACAAGCGTTACCTGACTTTCCTGGCTGTTCACGCTGGACGACGACGAGTGGCCACTCGTTTCTTCACACCAACACTCCTGATTATGCTTGTTCAGTAGTTAACGGACGCGGTAAATACGGGTTATTTATTATTCCCGGAGGATCCCCAACGTTTACGGGATTTACTCGGGATTTTAGCGTATTTGCGGGGACGATATTATTTTAAGACATTAGTCTGCGGTGAGATGCGCGCTGTGCCTCGCGGCGTTAGACACACACACTGACGTCAAACTGACGTGACGTCGATTGTTGCATTTTAAATTGTCTATAGCTCGTCGTAAAGCCGGCCACTCACGTCTGTCAGACAAATTAAAGCGAGACACACACGCGACGTGATACCAACCCCACCCAACTTGCAGAGTGGCGGCAACTCGCCACACCATGCTCCCCGCCTTGAAAGGTCCAGGAGCTTTCAAAAGCTGCTAATCTATGCGGAGCGAGTGAGGTTCAAGAAGCGGTGATGATATGTAAGCATTAACTTGTTGAAGAGCTTTGAGGGAAATCCAAGCAGCAGTCCGAAACACCATCGCATTGATATAATGCTCGGGAAAAATAATTATCAGTGTCCTAAGAATGAATTGCGGTTCGACTTGACTATGGTAAGTCGAATAAACTAAATTACAACTATGTAATGGCGTACCATTGGAACGTATAATATGAACCCTAAACTAAATTAAACTAAATTATGTAGTAATAATAATCTATTGAGTTGGCAAAGGATACAACTTAGTGACAGGACGTTTATACGTGCCTGACGCGGTTTTTATTGAAGCGACTCGAATTACACCATCCGATCCCGGAAAAACTTCCTCTATGATACCTAATGGCCAAGTCAATGGAGGTACGTTATCTTGACCCAAGAGAACGACAGTACCTATCTCTATAGGGCGATCGGGAGTGCACCACTTCTGGCGAACTTGCAGCGTGTGCAAGTACTCAATTCGCCATTTATTCCAGTAGGATAACACAAGTTGATCCAAGAGCCTTTTGCGGTTGTTTAGGTTTATGTTTTCTTCTGCCAATTCAGAAGAAGGCAAATACGTGAGTGGACTGGACATTAAAAAATGCGCGGGCGTGAGTACCTCCGGATGTGGGTCTGACGAAATGACACTAAGTGGTCGAGAGTTCAAAAGGCACTCAATTTGCACCAATACGGTCGAGAGTTCCTCGTAAGTGAGAAGTTGTTTACCTACGACTCTAAACAAGTGAGTTTTAACACTCTTAATATTCGACTCCCAAATACCTCCGAAGTGTGGAGCTCGCGGCGGTATTCTTGTCCACTCGATGCGTGATTTAAGAAGCTCATTTTTAATATCCGTTTGAACAGTTGAATTTAATAAAAAAGAATAAATATCATCCAATTGCGCCTTAGCGCCAACAAAATTGGTACCATTGTCTGAGTACATAACAGACACTGGACCGCGGCGAGAAATGAATCTCTTAAATGCGGATAGGAAAGCCTCAGATGTGAGATCCGAAACAAGCTCGATATGTATGGCTTTAGTCACCATGCATACGAACAAACATAAGTAAAGTTTCTGCGAACGTTGACCTCTACGTCGAATAGGTATATAAGCAAGCGGCCCGGCGAAATCTACACCGGTGTGTACAAAGGCTTTAGCATCACGGACGCGGTATCCAGGAAGTTCAGCCATTTTGGGTACTGGATGCTTAGGATTTAGACGGAAACAAGTATTACATTTCCGACAACGAGAACGTATAACCGTTCGGCCATCCAATATCCAAAACCGCTGCCTTATAATGGACATCAATAACCCTGGGCCCGTATGGCAGTACGTATTGTGATAGTGATCGATAATTAGATCGACTACGCGGTCGCGTTTAGGTAAAAGCGCGGGATGCTTGGCTTCATACGGTAAGTCAGATTTAGACAATCTGCCCCCAATACGTAAGATTCCGAAGCTATCAATGAAGACAGATAAACAGCGCAACTTCTTAGCTGGAAGTTCACCTGCTTTAATTAAATTTAAATCGCTCGCAAAATGTAAACTTTGAACTAATCGAACAATGAAATTCTCGGCGGTTTGAATGTTTTCAACAGAACTATGACTATGTAGTCTGTTTGTAAATTTAAGAATGTACATAAATACACGTAACAATTTATTCCATGAGCAAACACGGTCAGCTATAGTATCTAAAATACGCGGTTCAGTATTCGAAGTTTCTACAAGAAAAACCTTTGATTTAAACTCCGGCAATGTTTCACATTGAGCAGGAGCGAACTTTAAAGGCCACTCGCTCATGGGCTGATGGAGCCATGTGGGGCCGTTCCACCACAACGAGTGTCTTATTAAATCCGACGGCAGCATGCCGCGAGACAGACAATCGCTAGGATTCTCTTTCCCGGACACGTGACGGAAACAAGCGGCAGGTAAGTTTTCCTGTATTTGAGCAATGCGGTTGCTGACAAAAATAGACCATCTATGGGGAGATGAGTGGATCCACGAGAGAGCTATGGTGGAGTCCGAGAAAGCGTGGACACCTGTAATAGGTACACGAGCGGAAAGTTTTTCCTTGACTACGCGAACAAGTTTAGATAGAAGTAAAGCGGCGACAAGTTCTAATCGCGCTAGCGTTGTTATTTTAGCGGGGGAGACTTTGGACTTTGCACATAAGAGTCGGACAGTGATATCACCAGTAGGGTTGGTAATGTGTAAATAAATACAACAGCCATAACCAGTAAAGCTGGCGTCGCAAAAGGCTACGATGTTCACTACAGCTTCTCTAAAGACGCCAATGTGGCGAGGAACCTTTAGAGAAGAGAGTGAAGGAAAATCGCGCGTAAAAGCGGCAAACCGATTTGTGATAGATTCCGGTGGAACCTCATCCCATCCTACTTTAGCTAACCAAAGTTCCTTGATTAATACCTTCGCGTACAGCACAACGGGTCCTACAAGGCCCAGTACGTCGAACAAGCGGGCAACTAGCGATAGAATCGCGCGCTTCGTGCATTTATCATCCACGGCGATTGTTGTCAAAGAAAAATAATCATCAGCGGGTTCCCAGGTTAATCCAAGGATTTTGAAATTATGGACATCATTATCCATGCCAGAAAAATTAACTGGTAAGCGGTGAGACTCTGGGAGAATCTCTAATAAAGCGGGTGAATTGGTAGCCCATTTGACTAAGTCAAAGGAACCTACCTTCATTAAATCAATTAAATCGCGGGATAGACGCATAGCTGTCTGTTCGTCCGAAACAGAGTAGACGTAGTCGTCCATGTAAAACTGAGTTTCTACCAATTTAGAAGCCTCAGGAAAGCGGTCGCTTTGCTCACACGCCAAGTTACGCAATGTGCGCATCGCTAAATAAGGACTAGGTTTTAGTCCGAAGGGAACGCGGTTAAAATGAAAGGTGCGAATAGGCTCACCCTTGCTAAAACGATACAAGATTCGTAAATATTTGCGGTGGTGCTCTCTTACACCGATACGCAAGAACATTTGTTTTATATCCGCTGTCATCGCGACAGGGAATGTACGAAAATCAAGCAATAACAAAAACAAGTCTGCTTGCAAATTAGGTCCGACATGCAAAATGTCATTGAGCGACAACCTCGAGTGAGTTATATAATCCGCGACAGTTTTATTATTATTCTCGCGTAGGGTCATTAACTTACGCTCGAGCGCAAGCAAGCGCCTAGGGGCGTAACTGTGCGAGCTACCTAGCCCGCCGGGTGAGCGCGCAAAAGGCAGATCGACAAAGTATCTGCCGTCTTCAAATAAGACTGAAGAATTAAAATTATTTTCACACTCTAATTCGTGCGGACCAATAACGGAACGCGGCGCGGCGCGGCGCGGCGCGGCGGTGGCGGCGGGTGGAATTTCCTCTAGCTCAAAAAACTTATATAAATTTGACTCGACTTCAATGTCGGCCTGCGCGGTAAACGAAGATGCAATTTGTGTCACATCAGTACTACAACAATTAATATCACCCATAAGTACATAACCGAAGCTAGTCAGTACAGCAGGGGGTGCGCGGGTACCTGTTTCGACCCGGTCTCCCAGGTAAATAAAGGGGAACAATTGTGCTCCAAGCACGACGTCTACCGTGCCCGGCACGTTCCAAAGCGGATCAGCGAGCTGCAAGTTACTTAAGTATGACATGTTATCATTGTTATGTAATCTAATTAATTTCGCGGGAAGTCTATCTGTAATACAATCAACAACTAACGCTTGTATCGAAAACTTCGTATGAGGATCAAACCGAGATTCTATGTTGAGATGAATAAAACCGTGTATTGGTTTCGATGACATTCCAACACCTTGTAAAAATGAATTGCGTAATTTAATTATGGGTAAGTTCAAACGTTTACAACAGTCCACAGTAATTAAATTATTTTGCGATCCGTTATCTAGTAAGCACCGAACCACCTCCTTATCTCTGATGTCGCTATAGTATGCATATAACTGCGCGGTCGCTAGCAAAATGGTTGACCCAGTTTTAACAGCTGTAGTGAGCGAAACAGATGTATCCTTAGTAGGCGCTTGCGGTTCGGGCGATAATGACTCATGTTTTTCTCGGAAATGTAAGAGAGAATGGTGGTTCTTCTTACAAATTTTACAAACGTTACGTGACTTACATTTAACCAAAGAATGGGATAGACTTAAACAGTTTATACAGCCACGTTTTGCTTTTATAAATTCAAAACGTGCAAGCGGTGTTCTAATATTTTTAAACAGCGGGCAATAGAACAGCTGATGTCGTACGTCATCCTTATCGCACAACGTACATTTGCCATTCGAAACCGGTTCATTACGCGACACGAATGACTTAGCGGTTTTATTTTTTGTTTGATGATTAACTGAACTAGACTTAGCGCGCGGTTCCGTCTGTAAATTATTACCGTATGAGCGTTGTAGTACCTTAACATATCCTTGCATGAATGTTATAAACTCCGCATAGGAAGGTAATTCTTTTTCACTCACACGTGATTCAAACTGTAAGACAGTTTGCGCGTCAACCTTTCTTAAACCACAGTGTAATAAAACAAAATCCAGTAAGTCTGGAATGTCTAACTGCTTCAAGGCTGCGACGGACGCTGAATATCGTTCCACAAAAGTATTGAGGCTCGCGGCATTTCCGGCGCATTGTTTAATGTCCAGTATATTATTGAGATAATGAATCCCTAAACTACGCTTATCTTGATACCTTTTTACGAGACTGTTCCACATAACGTTGTATGTATCACCTGTAGGAACAATGCCCGCGGTCAGCTTCAAGGCATCATGAGTCAATTTACTGATCAAGTACTGGACACGCTGCGAGTCAACCAGATCGGTATTTAAATGAACATTGCTTCGAAACATTTCATAAAATATGGGCCAATTTCCCGCTTTACCATCGAACGTTGGCAAATCTATGGGCGGTAATTTTATCCGAGTACCCACTTTGTGTTCCGATGTTTCGTTTTTCGAAAGTATGAGATTACGTTTATATTTAATATTAGAATATAAGTCTTCAATAGAATATAGACTCGAATAGTCTGGTGCGGTTTGGTCAATCTCGAATTGCAATTCATTCATTTGTTCTAGTATTTCCTCAAATTTGTTATATTGCTCAGTAATTGTTTCTGACTGCGCTAAGAATGTCTCATTTGAACGTGAATCATAGTTCGAGATGTTTCTGGAATCATTATATATGCGATTAACTCGCTCGAAAATCATTTGTTTTTTAGCGGTAAGCTGAGCCAATTTAGCTTCTTGCTTGCGGGACGCCATTTTGGGGCACTAATAAAGTTATGTGCCTACCGTAATGACTTGTACTTAATTTGTACTGAATTTTACTGATGCCTATCCAGGCTCGAAAGGACCATCGAATGGAGATGTTCAGGCGTGATTACGGCCAAACACAAAGGGAATGCTGGCCCAAAATTGCCTATATTTGTCTGTATAACTTCAAGTTAGGAGTGGTCGGCAGCAGTCGGCGAATGTGGCCTTACTCTAAGCTATCAAGAACAAGCGTTACCTGACTTTCCTGGCTGTTCACGCTGGACGACGACGAGTGGCCACTCGTTTCTTCACACCAACACTCCTGATTATGCTTGTTCAGTAGTTAACGGACGCGGTAAATACGGGTTATTTATTATTCCCGGAGGATCCCCAACGTTTACGGGATTTACTCGGGATTTTAGCGTATTTGCGGGGACGATATTATTTTAAGACATTAGTCTGCGGTGAGATGCGCGCTGTGCCTCGCGGCGTTAGACACACACACTGACGTCAAACTGACGTGACGTCGATTGTTGCATTTTAAATTGTCTATAGCTCGTCGTAAAGCCGGCCACTCACGTCTGTCAGACAAATTAAAGCGAGACACACACGCGACGTGATACCAACCCCACCCAACTTGCAGAGTGGCGGCAACTCGCCACACCAATAGGTCTTCAGAGGTGGTCCCGTATAAATTACATCGAAATTGGTTTTGCTCTTTTTGAAAAAATAAACATAAACAAAAAATATGTATACTCAGATCACGTTTTGGTTGTCTCCAAATGTTCAAATGCCATGTTATTGGTGTTATCTATTCGGGCATAACTTTAATATTTAGTTTTACAACAACAATAAAAAAATACTAAAAAGTGAAAAATAAGAAACTTGTTTCAGTGTACATATTTTTTTTTGTTTCTTCGTTATTTGACACCGACTGCCGAAATTAAAGTTATTTTGCAATTTTTAGAAGTCGGTAGTATATTTTGAAAAAAGTTTTTTTGCTTTACCAAATCAATACAAAATGACAAAGATAAAACGCATCAAAGTTCAGGAGTGGGGGCTTGCTACGTCAGTAAAAAATGAATGCATTGTATCGTCCTCATTTTTGGTCTCATAGTTTTATTGACATATTTAGTATTTTATATGAAAGTAAGGGCTGATTTTAAGGTCTTATAACTTTCAAACAAAATGTTTCTGTTGCCACGTGAATTTCGGTTACGGTTTTAAAGTCGTTTAGGTACTTCTATCTATTATGATAGCGTAGTACTTTGAGATATTGTTGCACAACCAAAACTATGCGCAGCCTTCATCCTCTCTATCATCAACAATGTACATACTTATTTCCAGCAATTAAACTACTATTATTACATAACATAACGTAACTTGTCCACCATTTATTTTCATTTAATTTAGTTAACATGATATTACGCCAGCATTTTCCGAAGCGAAAGGTAGAGGATTATCTATAGTACACCCTCAAGTCGTCAGTTATGGCCTATGTAATAGGGGTCGAGATGAACTGAGTCATTAATTGGGAAAATCCAGAAGAAAACCTAAATATTTTTTTTTGGTTACTTTTTTTAATGCTGATAGGCTCGCGATGCCCACTATCTTACCTGATAGTAAGCGATGACGTGGTCGAGGTTGGAGCACGCTTGCCTAAAAGAGGAACGGGCTTATCGGAATTAAACTATACAATTCCGTCGCACACTCCTGAAATATAACCGATAGCAAACCGAAGGGCTAACAACTCGGCGTCGGTGCTCTAGACTTTGGAGCTTCGACTCGACGAATGCATCATTGCCAATGATCCTCTTAGCTCATTTTTTAATAGACTCAATTGCATCCAGCTGGTATCTGGCAGATCTATCCCAGAGTTGATTCATTAACATTCTGGAATGTAAATGTTCCTTCCACAGCTTCTCTCTTTTCACCACTCACCACTGACTGCCGCCTTTTAATTTTTAGTTATTTCAGTTCATCCATAGGTTGTCTGGTAGATATCGCTGCCAGCGATAAGACCGCTATTGTACCCATAGATTTAAGTTTGAGTATAAGTTGTGTAACTTTGTTGGTGTACAATAAAACTTTATTCTATTCATCTATCTCTTTTTGAAGTTTTTCACCCTTCTGGAAACAGTCTAGCTCAACAAGTCATCTTCTGCCGGCTTTCCCTCTCAACATTCCACTTATTTTATCCCATTATCATCACTATCATTCTCGAGTAGTTTTCCACAATACCTCCCCTTAATAGCGACGTGTAGAATATGCAACGTAGTGAGTTTCCGTGTGATCGGGCCCGCTCAAAAGATGGCTGTAAATGACGTCACAGATATTTATGCTCCAGAGATTCGCACCGATGAAATTCATCGAATAAGTACATACCACACTTGTGTTGAAATTATGATTTTCAAGTAAGATTGTTTTAGGTTTTTGAGTGTATTCTAACTTTATAATTAGTTATAAAGTTAGAATACACTCAAAAACTAAAAAATATTAGTATTGAGCCATTGAAAGAAGGTAACAGCTATACCACTCCATAGAGCGCTGGTTGCACAGAGAGTTTAGCGCATGCTAAACTGACCAAGTGAAATCGGCAGTAGGAGACCGCGTATCTGACTGCGCTAGACATTCCGCCAACAGGGAGAGATGACGGCAGATCGTGCGGAGAGCTGTGTCTACCTCTACCGCTGACGTGGACGCCTCGACGTGACCACGACCTCGACCATCTCCAAGAGCGAAACGACAGAAAAGAAGAACAGCTATCCTAAGGCAAAATCGGTACGGTAAAATTACTGACACAATTATTTGACATTTTAATTCGGTCTCTACAGTTTGCAAAACTTCGCAAAACTAAATACCCAAAAGAATATACTGTACCGCATTTACTGGAGTGTCCCAAAAAACATGGCTCTCCTATGTTCTTAACTATAAATCACGAGATTTACCATCAGAATGACAAGTAGAAGCCCTGAAATGCTTAAAGGTGACTATTGCCAATTTCTATCAGCCTGCTTCGCGAACACAGATGAAAAAACATCAAAAACAGAATATGGTAGCTGCCTTCAACTTTTATTTAATGCAATCAATTCCCACACGCAAAGCAAACCGCACAAAAGTTATGTTTGTTTTCAAAATCAATTTCTGTGCAAACGAATTACTCGGGAACAAAGTTAAAATTTTCCGTCATATGCCCGAGAACTTGCATGTTATACCCAGTTGGTAACTGTATTGGAACAGCCAACTATACTCTAACTGATTAATAATAACTATCCTGTTTGCTTTATGCTAACGGGAGGAAAATTGAGTTGGCGGTTACTTGGCAGTGCAGGGAAATATGTATACCTTTCTGTGTGAAAATTTTGAAAGCCGGAAAAGGCAATGACGTGTAGCCTTGGAGCTCGAAAGCATGACTTTTTTTTGGAGGGTGGGAAAACATCAGATTATTACTTTTGCCACTCTGGGTGGAGCGGGAGGGCTGAATCTAACTGACCAAATCTAATCCACCCATGTTCCTTCAGTTACCGTTTGCCTTCCAGGCCCGCAGTGACTCTTTCGAACAATCCGTAGATATGCGTACGTTCAAAGTACATACTACTCAATCTCATACATTTTGTTATTAATCAGACAAAATACCACAAACGGCCGCTTTTGACACTTTTGCTTACTACTTTGAATACGAAATACTTTGAGTCCTGTTTTAACAACGTAAAAATACCTTATCTTATGTGTAACAAACGCAACATCAATCCTTATTTTCTATGCTAAGATACGAATTTTTATTCAATGCGGGCGCCACTTATGGGGAGGTAGGCTTCATAGGCTCGCGTTTGACCACTATCTCACCTGATAGTAAGCGATGATGTGGTCAAAGATGGAACACGCTTGCCTAGAAGTAACTTATTCACTCTCGACGGTTGTAGCCATCAGAAAACACAGACTCTGGCAGGGAAGCTTTTTTTTGTGCGTGTGGGTGGGATGTTCACCATGTACCGGTGGTGCATCGCCGTACGTCTAGTGGTCGGGCTTGGCGGAATTAAACCATGCAATTCTGACGCACACTCCCCAAAATGCAATCGATAGAAAACCGACAGTCTAGCAACTCGGCGTCGATGTTCAAGACTTTGGAGCTTCGACTCAACGAGCTTATTATTGCTAATGATCCTGTTGGCTCGTTTCTCAATTGACTCAAGCGCATCAAGCTTTTATCTGGCAGATCCGTCTCAAAGATGAGAGCAGTCTGTACTCAACACACGATCGAACTTCCGCTTGATAAAGTTTGAGCAACTGTTCCGCCGTGAAGTATAGTAGTAGTAGTAAGTTTTTGCCAGCCAGTTGAGCCTTTGCCTCGATATATGGCCCAAAATTGAGAGTGGATGTTAATGTGTGTCACATTAACATCCACTCTCAATATCAAGATGATCGGTTATCTCACAAGAAGATCAAGATGATCGGTTATCGGCACGGTTACACCTCGGAAAGATGGAGCCGGATTAGATTGGCTTCTTTCAGCGGAGAAAAGACACGCCTGGCTTAAAAGAAAAGCGAACATTTAAAAAACCCAAAAAACCTGATGACCTTGAAACGGCTTAACCGATTTTGATAAAACATGTCTAGGAACCAGCGCTCGAAAACCTGCTTTCAAATAAAAAAAAACCACATTAAAATCGGTTCACCCGTTCAAGAGCTACGGTGCCACAGACAGACACATACACACACATAGTAGTCAAACTTAGAACACCCTTCGTTTTGCATCGGGGGTTAAAAATAAGTAAAAAAACAGAGCGAACTTAACCGTGACAATTTTCCTTCAAAGTTCGTTACAAATTAAAGTCCTTATCCATGTTAGGACTACGCTACTACGTTGCTAGATACTCGTACATGAATTACATGAATTATGTTCGGTCGGAGAAGATTTTTTTAGCCTTGCAGTGGGATGACATCGGCTACACGTTAAAGTAGGTAAGATTCGACCTAGACAAAAAGAAGTAAAGAGTATGTTTTAAATTATTTTCTTTTTACCCAACTGCCTCAGAAGGAGGGTAATGTTTTTTGAGAGTTTGTATCTATGTCTATTTCTTTGGCACGCCCTGTAGCCACAACGGCGAGATGAATGTTAACAAATGAGGTACCTATCTTTGATTGGGTTTGACTGTTTAAGTAATATATGTAATTAACATAAATTTTTAAAAAAATATTGTGGCCACCATAACCTTAGTGGGGTCGTATTTTTTTGTGATATTATGAGGTTGAGTATCAAAACAACGCACGGGAGGAATGGCGATGGGTTGTGAAGCTTGCTACCACCACTGATGTGACGACCGCGACCACTCTGCCAAGAGTGTGACGAAGACGAAGAAGATCAAAACAAAGGGCTCGAGGAGAGGATGCAATCAAACATTTCATCTACAAGTTTTCAAGCAATGTGATGCAGTTGGTGGCATGAAATCTACGATTTAAAGCATCAGACTGCTTGAAAACTGACTTGCTTAGAACTCTTGAGTTACTTTATGGAGTAAACACAAAAGACAAAACGCCACAAAACTCTTAATAATCACCTTTTTTGTATTACAAATCTAAAACCTGTGTTTAAATGAGTACCTATATATTATCTCCTATCCTTATTTATAAAACAAAGTCGGGTTAGTTACGCCATTTATAAGTCATGAACGGCTGTATCGATTTTAATGATTTTTGCTTTGTTGGATTTGTCTCCGCTTCGAATATCAGAATAAATATTAAAACATCGGAAACATAAAAAAATATATGAATAAAATTACTTTTCACAATTATTTTGTATGGAACGGGTTTTCGCAAAATATTTCTTATTAAACTGGGCAAGCCCAAAAGTTTGTATGTTTTTGTTTCAATCGCGCAAAAACGGCTGAAAGGATTTGCATGAAATTTGGCCCACAGATTATAACCTGGAATAAAGCATAGGCTACTTTTTACCACGCGGGCGAAGCCTTAGGCAGAAGCTAGTAAGTTATAATTATATATTAAAACACAACAATGTGAAAATTTAACACTAAATCTCCTTTTAAAAATAAGAAAAGCAACTTCATCTTTGTCTTCCACCCCTAACAAATCCACTTTGAAATTTAAAACAATTTTACATAGTATAATAGTGTTTCACTCATTCTTATGTAAATGTTTGTAACGGCCATTTTAAACTTATAATTTATTCAGGAAATTGCTTCAGAGCGAACTTTGTAAACTCGCGGTGGTGTCTTTGAAGTTGTCGTAAGCGGTTCAACTTCAGCACTTGAAGATTTATTAATATATCTTCATAATAGTTGCCCTCGACGGTGGTTGTAGCACTTCAGACGACCTTTTAACCTCTCTTGGGAATTTTATTTACAAATTATTTCTGAAAAGTATTGTTAAGAAAAGAGTCAACTGTAGTTGTTTCGTTTTAGCATGGCAATGCTAATATCTCCTCCGAGCGGGATCGTGAGAGGGCCGATCCCACTCGGAGGAGAAGAGCGAAGGGAGATATTGTAAGAAATGTTAGTAAAAATGTTGAAGAAAGTAACAGCAGTGCCAGTATAAAGGACACTTCTATAGATTTTAATACTTTCGGCGAATTTCAAGATTCTGATTTGAACGAAAAAAGAGATGATACCGTAGATGAAACAATAGTGCCCACTAAGAAACGACTTGAAGATGAGAATGCAAAAATAGTGATGTAATTAAAGATGAGTAATTTTGTAATGTACGGTTTTTATTTAAGAATTAATGTATAAACCTTAGTCATTAATAAAAATATCTTAGTTCTTTTTGGTATTTTATTTGATTATGTCACTACAGAATAACATGCCAAAATCCTACCAGCATTATTAAATTCAGGGGGTTATGGAATATCGTGCGCTCAGAGTACTGCCCACCGAGTGATTCCAGAGAATTCAGTGATTACGGCGGTACTGTGATCACGTGCTGCTTACACAGTGGGGCACAGGGGACCCCGCTCTACACTCTCTTCAGGGATATGATCTAACAAACGTTGCACAGGTCCCGGAGTGGTCTTTTAAGAGGTAACGGGGTTCCTTGTGCTGTTGATGATGTGGTGGTGGTGAATGGATGATTTTAGTGAGGTAAATATACGAACAAGTACACTCCCTGGTCTTTCTCCCATAATTCCAAGCATTATTTGGAAGTTTCCTCTCGAAAACAAAAAAAAATGAACCGTCACAAAAAACTATGTATCGTTTTTCATTGGTAAAAAAATTGTTAAAATAGATGGCGATAGATTTATGTCTTTATGCTTTATTTTGGTACGACGCCGTCGATCATTCACTGCTACGTCGGATGAGCACAGATATGAAAATGAGCGGTTCACTCCGACTGCTCGCAGCTTCCTCTCTCCGCGCCCCGCCCAGCCCAACCAGCAACTGAATGAACAGCAGCATTTTAGCATTCGTGTTGCGGTCAAACACAACTAAAACAACAACACAAGGACTGCTTAGAGCAGTCGGGTTGAACAAAAATAAAAAAGTGTGTTTTTTTTAGTTTTTTTAAACAGCTGGTATTTTTTTTATTAAAAAATAAATAAAAAAAAACATCATAATACAACATAATACTTTTTATTGTTTAGACGAGTACCTCGTTTTCACTGAATTCGTCGAAAATTTGTGAAATTATTGCCAAAATTCACTTCACGCATATTATTTTATACAATTATTAGTATACAGGCTACGTCAAACAATTAAATTCAATTGAATTAACTGAAATCGGCCTTGCAACTTATATTTTCGTAGGTGCCCGTTTTTAGGCAAAGGAGTTTATTTGGTGAACGACAAAAATTTTCAAGCTGTCTGATTATAATTATTTGTAACATACGTTATCTGTAGCCTTGAGACTCTGAAAGAGGGTGTGGAGACTCATTATCACAGTTGAACAATTATGATTATGATTATTGGAATGTCCGGATTATCCTGACGTCAATAGACGTGCATGCAGCGCACTTAGTGATAAGATATTGATATTAAATATATACATTTCGATGGGGGTGTGCAGAAAATACCAACGAACGCGTACAGCATCGATCCTTACGCACTCCTTTGACTTCGTTTACGTTCATAAATCTGGTCAAACATCCTCTCCAGGTAGCAAGTACTACGCACCTGACCAACAAACAAAAATCCAGAAAATCTGAGAAACTAATCGAGAGCCGGCTTAGATGGTATAGTTACGTGATGCGAAGAGACGAGGATCATGTAGTGAAAAATGCGTTGCAACTGCCTGAACACAAGAGTGGTAGACGACGACCTCTTGCTACGTGGTGGACCAGCAAGACGAAATTCCTAATCAGAGGATGAACTGCCTGATCCGACAACCCAGGACAGATTGTCGTGGCGCCACAAAATTAGGAGACCCGACACCATATTCAATGGGAAAGAGCGAGGAAGAAGAAGAAGATCACAAAACAAGCAACCAAAAGAGGACCTCCCTAAAACTCGCAAAAGAATATCTACACCCTTCTTTCCAAATATCAACACAATGCTACAGCACTTATTGCCATTGAACTAGCTACAAAATAAACTAGCCCATAACAAATTCAGAGCCCTGTATTTAGAGTTCCATTATGATCCTCAACTACTTTCAATTGATCAGAAATATTTCGCCATGTTTATTTGAGCTGGCTTTCAAAGGATTCAAAGGTTCAATAAAAGCAGTTGCGCTCTGAAGTGAAAATTGCTTTCTTTTTAGGTTACATGCCGTGTGACGATGCATTGATTGAGTACCGTCAAACGCGGTAAATTGGGTATCAAGCCATGCGTTCCGATTCACCCCGTTTTATTCAAGTTTTGTTTCTATAGAAACAACTTTGAAAGAGTTTTTCACATCGTTTAGAAATAATAATTGTTTGCAGCATTTATGTGTTAAAATATATTCATGACTTGTAACAATAAATAAATCGATGCTTTGCTGGAATCCAATAAGTATTCAGGTATCAAAATTTGTTTCTATTCACCTCTTTTTTTTCTGTTCACCCCTGCGTTTCTATTCAACCGGTTTGTGGAACGTTAAAATGACTTTAATATCACGGCTTCGCATCATCATTTCAGTTGAAAGAAGTCCACTACAGACTTTCCAGACCCAACTGGATCAGTTTATGTGCCGATGCATGCGAACAGGGGCCCGCATGCGTCGACACATAGACTGATCTAGTGCTTCTTACATCCACAGTATGTCCGAGGCCTTCTCCAGGTCATAGCTCCACCTTGTGGGGAGATTGTCCAAAGTTCCAAGGTAAGGTTAGCATAATCAGCCTATTAATGTTCCCAATGCAGAAACTCAGGCCTCTTCACTGTGTGATGGTTTGGGTCGTAATCCACCATGAGGGCCCAATGCGAGTCGGTGGATGTCAAATGTCTTTGAATTTTTCTTGGTTCTAGGTCATGTTTTCCACAGTGATGAAATAATTTACACAAATTAGCACTGACTGGGTTCGAACTCACGACCTACGACAAGTTTTAGGTCACGGCCGTTACCACTGGGCCGCCACTGCTCAAGGAAAGCTTAAAAGGATTTGTTAACAACGTTGACATTTTTTTTTTGGGGTGTTGGGAAATCATCCAATGATCTCCCGCTCTGGGTGGAGCGGGAGGGCGTGTCAGACTCTTACTGACTAAAACCCACCCCTGTTCCTTCCCTGCCTGAGTGCCCAGAGGTGCGGTAACTCATTTTCAGAATTTATCCGCTACCCCTAGGCATGCAGGCACCGGCCACGATGGGCCCCGTCAGTGGTGGCTGACTGCATCTCTTAGAGGCGCGCGTGGAACACTACGCGCCGTCGACTCACGGGCCTGGTGCTGATCGGACGGCGAGCTACCCACTGCTCGCCGTCCGCAGGCCCGAGTTAACCACGTTGACCTAGTCGTCGTAAGTATCGTCGTTGATCCTGTGTATTTATTGGTCGTGTTGTTGGATTTTTTCACAAGGACTGCACATTGTGACTTTCATTAGTCTTTTGGTCGCCGGGAAAATAAACGATTTTACTAGTGCCGCCCCGGCTTCGCTCGAGTGCAAATTATATACATAAAATTTTCTCGTTTAACGCTCTTTCTATTAGTGAAAATCGCATCAAAATCCTTTGTGTGGTTTAGGAGGAGTTAGTGGATAAATATAAAGACAGACGCGAAAAGTTGTTTAACGAATAATAACACATCAAAATTAATAATTTCGAAGTGCATCTAAATTCAGTAAAAACACTGTCTGCCACAAACACCATCTATTTAAAGTAATCTGAAGTGGCGATGGAAAAAAATAACAAATTTGTATATAACGTCTGTTAGAGGATTTCATTACAAAAATAACATTATTATTTTATTTTATTTTAAGCTTTTCTTTATGATTCCTATTATTTTTAACCCATCCCTGTGTTAAACCGTTCAAAACAAAAAAAAAACTTTCAAATCAGTCAAGGCGGTTTTGGCTATGCTTCAGTCACTCCTACGGTGGCAGATCGACTATTGGTAGGTACCTATGTACCGATAGTCGATCTGGCACCGTTGGAGTGGTGGCGTTTTCGTAAAAACACTTCGGCACATAGATGAAGTGAGTAAAATGTCGGTCCCACTTCACGACCACGACAACCGGACCTCGATACCTATAGCAGGGTGTGAGGCATGGAAACGTCATTTCTCCGAAACTGTTCACAGCTGCTATGGAGGATGTCTTCAAGGTCCTGGACTGGAGAGGGCTAGGCATTAACATAAGTGGCGAGTAGGTACATGACTCACCTTCGATTTGCCGACGATATAGTCGTCATGGCGGACCTCAGTACAATGTTCGATGACCTCAGTAAAGCTTCTGAAAGAGTGGGTCTTAAAATGAACATGGAAAAAACCAAGATCATGGCAAATACCAATGTAAGTCTACACAGTAAAAATCAAAGTCGCTTTCCGCGTCTAGCACCCACTCCTATCAAGATCGGAGACTATAAACTCGAAGTTATAGACTAGTAGGTCTACCTGGGACAAACGGTCCAGTTAGGTAAGGCTAACTTCGAGAAAGTCTATAACCAGCGCGTTTTGCTAGTGATTTCATCTGGATCAGAAACGTGGTCACTCACAATGGACCTCATCAGAAGGCTTAAAGTCACCCAAAGGGCAATGGAGAGGGCTATGCTCGGAGTTTCCTTGCGTGATTGAATCAGGAATGATGACATCCACAAGAGAACCAAGATTACCGACATAGCCTGAAGAATCGCCAAACTGAAGTGGCAGTGAGCAGGGGACAATGCTCGCAGAAGAGATGGTCGATGTCGCCGAAAAGTTTTGGAGTGGTGACTGCGTACCGGAAGACGCAGCGTTGGAAGGCCTCCAACAAAGTGGACCGATGACGTGTTGAGGGTCGCGGGTAGCCGATGGACTGGTCATTGTGGCGACACTTATGGGAGGCCTATGTCCAGCAGTGGACGTCTTTCGCCTGAAATGATGATGATGAAGCTGTTTCTTGGTTTTACCGAGATTAAATAACAGCAATTCATTTAAATATACAGATTTTTATTTCCAGGTCGGGCAGTGTTATCAGTTTCCGGCGATTATACGAGCTTTGATTTCCTCCTCTGCCACATTTTGAAGTTGAGACGCGACCGCAATTATCAGAATGCACTCACACCCTCAATCCTTACACCTATCTGAGACTTAAAACATAACTGGCGCTGAAAGTTGTGTTCACCACGTCTTCTCTTACCTATGCGAAGAATGCATGCGACATGATGTCATTTATATTAATAGTGACCTATCGATATTTTTTGGAAAAGTGATTTCGCAGTAACTAGGTATTAATCATAATTGACATACATAGATTGATTTTAATGAAGAATGATTATCATAATGTCGATATTTAATATGTAATCTATACAAACTATTATTTGACTCATGAATGAGGAAAAATGTACTACTTATTTCAAACGCTAAATACACGAAGAAGGAAAATGTGATGAAAATTGCCAGAACACGTGTAAATCTTATCGTTGACAAAATAACTAATAATTTGACGTCGAGCCGTTTAGTACCATCATCTTCAAAATATAACTTCAGCAAGGACGTAGGTACCATGCATTGCTGGCAGGTTATAACACTTGAAAGTTAATCGAATGGTAAATTTAGAATAGTTTGTGAAGAACGTTGATTTTGTTTAAGTGTTGAGTTCAGCTCGGCTCGTACAAGTAGGCACATGTATATTTTTAATTCAAGAATATAATTAAGAGCGCCGTGCCCTCCTTGTTTTCCTCCTCACACTACACACTTTCCTCAGTTACACTTGCTTACACGACACTATCGCACGCCGCGAGTAAGACAGCTCCCCAAAGTTACGAGAGCGCCCCTGGAGCCCTGCAGGCTCTTCAGTACCTAGGTTACCAATGTTACTTCAAATCTAAAGAAATGGCCAAGTTTAAGAAATCACTAAGTCCATGTATTATGATTTTTGATCTGGTAACAGTGAAGTATTTACTTTTTTTTTCTCTGTTTATTGCTCTCACTCATTTTTATTTCAATAATCCTTATTTGAGAATTTTGGTAAGAGATAGGTCCACCGTTTCCAATTCAAGAAATTACTTTAATCCAAAATCACCTTAGTCCTATAGATTAAGTTTAAGAAATCTCTAAGTCCATTTCTTTTTTAGACAATGTGTTTTAATTTGCTGAAAAAATAAATAAAAAAAAGCTAATAAAATGAGTGTAAATGAGGATAAATTGTTGAGGTAAGTGAATTTCCTAGTTGTGTTTAGTTCGTTAGTTTATCAATATATTGTGTTTGTAAGTCAAATATAAGTTATCACCAAATTTCGAGTTCATAGATCCATGGGAAGTTAAAAACATCATTGGGAAGAAAATTTTGTGACAGACGACGGACAGATGGATACGTGAGTGACAGCAATAGGGCTCTAATTGGACCCTCCCGGTATGCAACCCTAAAAACCAAAGATTTTTTGTTTTTAAAGTAGTCAAGATATATATCTTCATTAATTCTTTGTTGATCCCAAATCTAGCAAAATAAACATGAACATGAGTTCTTTCTTATCAGAACGATTGTCAACCAATTTATGGTTAAACAGGGTGTAATGGAAATGGGTGGTATAATTATTTTAAATACTGCTTCTGCCCTTAGAAATGAACACTTTTCTTCAACTTTGGCTTTGGATAGATTCAAATGTTCAGCCATTATGACAGAGGGACGGACGGACAAACGAGAGCATAAGGTTACTTTTGAAATTTATTTATACGGAACCCTAAAAACCAGCCTGTACACAACCTATGTCATCAAAATCAATACAGGAAGTTCAATGCAAAATGTATTTTCAAAACAGTCGGATGTAAGTGTCGCTAGTGAGCGCCACCGGAACATGTATCCGGAAGTAATTCTTGACAACTGGCCGCTGAACCGGATCTGCATGGATTTTCGGATTTCTGGCGCATGCACTCAATGGGACTGAGATCCGGATGGATCCGGATTTTAGAGTTTTATAGAGTGATTGATTCATTTTCAGAGTGGGTTAAGAATAGTTGATTTAATTTATTGATTTCATGTATTTGTTTGTAAAATAACAGACACTATTGAATTTTCATTCATTTCATAATATGGCTTTGACTTATATTAAGAGCATAATACAAAAATTACGTAAATATTCTGTAAACTATTTTCTATCCTAACTACATACATAAATACAAAAACAAAATAAAACTAGGCATCCTAGTACTTACTCCTCCGCATCGCTGTCATCTTGGCAACCCGTAACAACAACATACCCAGAAGACTGTCAGCATTGCCACGTTGAATAGCAGTGTTTTTTTTTTGGGCGAAGAAGGAGCCAGCCTTCTGGTCATGCAAAGTGTCAGTAATTAGTCGGCAAGAAATATCTTTGAAAAGATGACGTGCACTCAGACCTCATGATGCAGGCGTTTCGACCCCGAAATGGCTCAAAAAAGCCAGTCGTATACTTAAATTGACATAAAAGGTAAATTGAGGTTTAAATTGATCAAAAACGTAAAAAATCATCATTTATTTATTTAACAATTAATGTACACAAACAAAAAAACAGACCAGAAGAAGGAAACAGAGAAATATGTACAAAGGTTATGCTAACATCTGCCTAGCCTTTTCCCAACTATCTTGGGGTCGGCTTCCAGTCTAACCGGATGCAGCTGAATACCAGTATTTTACATGGAGCGACTGCCTATCGAACCTCCGCAACCCAGTAACTGGGAAATACGATACCCCTTGGTAAGACTGAATGTCAGACTTTCGGGCTTCTGACGACCCGTAACGACTGTCAAAGATCCACGATTGACAGCCGTGACCAACGGCTTAACGTAAAAAATATACCGACAGAAAAAAAACCTGACTAAAACGCCATGTAAATATCGTTTATCAACTCCGAACCTCAATTTGCAATATACAGATACACATCAAAGCATACGGCTACTAGAAGTATTATCATGACCATAAAAACGTTATGCGTCGTAAAACTTTTTCAGACGCCATATTGGCTCATATTACTACACAATGAAATAGTTTTGCAGAATTTCAGACCCGTACAAAATACCAGTGAATATTGATGGATGGAGAGGGAGATAAAGGTCAATAGATAGATTGTGTGAAGAATGTCTTGAAATGAAAAATACGAAAGCCGACGAAGCAGTCTGATGCCGTCGGAAATCGAATCCTAAAGCGAGTAAATATCAAATATTACTATCATGATAGTTCTCAAAGACTGGAAGGTCAGTTTTCCTCTTCGTCTTCCGTTTTTAGGGTTCCGTTGGCAACAAAAAACCCTTATAGTTTCGGCATGGATATACACATTAATCATGCCGACACTGGTAAATTATGAAAAAAATAATTTTTTAGGGTACTTCCTGTATAAGTAAAGTGGGTATGTTTTATTTTTTTCTCGTCTATCCCTTGGTGTGTAGTGTTGTTGGTTAGGCCATTCACAAATATTACGGGCCTGTGAAAACCTTTGCGTAAAATTAAGCTTTAAATTGCTAATTTTTGCTAGAGTTAAGTGCCCCCACTTTTTTTTTTTTTGGTTGGGAAATTATCCTGACTGTTGCGATGACTTCTCCTTCTATGTGTAGTGTGGAGCAGGAGGGCTTTTCAGACTCTTACTGAATAAAATCCACCCATGTTCCTTCCTTGCCTAAGTGCCCAGAGGAGCGGTAACTGATGGTTGCTTTTGGATATGTGTAAAAATTCACGGTAGTAGTTTAGAAAAATAAATTCTATGGAAAACTATCACGACTAAGTTAGCTCTGTAAGTTCTAGAGTAATAGTCGCCCAACTTATAAAACGTTTCTCCGTTTTTTTTTTATTTGGGACAAGCCCGCCACACTATGCCCAAACCACTGTAACTTCTGTAAGCCAGAATCAACAGTTTCGACCACCAGAAAAAACGCCGAGGCAATGAAGCTCGACGAGTCCCAGAGAAACGATTAAACTGTCTTGGGTCCCAACGAAATTAATCAGAAAAGACAGCGGAGGAGTAACAAAAACATAATTTCCACTTCCCTCCTAATCAAGCGGGAGACAGAACAAAACTAGGCCATTAGGCAAAAAGGGGATTTTTACAACTGGGGTAAGCCCAGTTGCCAAGCACCACTGGTTAAAAACACTAATATTAATGGGTGCTAAAATTGTGAGCTACACAATTTTAGCACCCATGTTACATTGATGCCAATAATAGGTATGGCAAAAACGCTTGAACGCACGGAAATTCGTTCTAGTTTCCACAAGGTCCGTATAATAGACAACTCCAGACGTAGGCTGAATACTATCCAACATAATATTGCGCTCAGTTTGCCAAAGAGTACACTCCCACAGGATATGATGTGCAGATTGTTCGTATTCGCAATCAGGAGTAGAACATTGACATAAAGGTGTGGCAACAAGCTTGAAGGAAAATAATTTACTCTTAAAGTTGCCATGACCTGTGAGAAATTGGGCAAGACAGTGATCCATCTCCAGCCATGTCCTATCCAGCCGTTCGCGAACCGATGGGAAGAACTGGTGGAGGCCTTTGATGGAACTTTCCCACCTACATTGTCATTCGGATAAAACGTCCTCCCAAACTTCAGTTTGAGGTTTAAGTAATCTAGAAATCTTGGCACGATCACGTTGAGGTAAAAAGTCTGGGTCCGTAGTATTTCGTGCAGAATAGTACATTGCAGCACGTTGCTGCACCTCAAGATAATAATAATAATAATAATATTCCACAACTATCACACAACGCCATCTAGTCCCAAGTTAAGCAGAGCTTGTGTTATGGGTACTAGACAACTGATAAACATACTTATATATTTCTAAATACATACATATTATAGATAAATTACACCCAGATACAGAACAAATGATCGTGCTCATCACACAAACATTTGTCCAGCACGCGTAGCATGACCACCTTAGAAACGGGTTTTGTCGACGGAAGAATAGACAAAATGACAGATTGTAGAAAGATTTCTACCGTGTCAAGCATGGCGATGTTAAAACTGACGAGAAGAAATGTTTCTATTCTTCAGTCGACAAAAGTCTACAATGTAAAGCATGACGACCAATTTTTCTCTACTTTTGACACATGAAGGTAGAAACATTTCTACTCAAGAAGTGTCAAATAGTCTACATCTCATTAGACCTAGACAAGATCTTTATTGATTTTAAAAACTCAATTAGGCGTCTGTTTCATTTCAAAATTGTGGTGAATCTTCCACAAAAGCCAATAAAAGAAATGAAGTGAGTGTGTGTGTTTGAAGTTTGATTTTAAAAACATGTCTGGGGGCTACTGTCGCCATCGTCTCAGTTTTATACCGAGAAGAATGGAAGGAAGGCAGAAAGAAACGAAGTACGAGCATTAACGGAGGCTCTCGATCTTCCCGAAAAAAAAAAAATATAAATAACTTTTCCAAAAACCAAACATTTGAAAAATGTGTTTTAAAGTTTTATATTGTGTAACAAAATGCGAAAATTAACATAACAAACTACATTTTTCCTATGTTTCATTATTTATTTACTTTGTTTGTTGTTATTTACACAAATCCAACACGATCAGTCTCCACAAACACAAAATTAAATATTGTTGTACAAACAACAAACAAATTGGCGGAATTTTGTCGAGTGAAGTTCAGTGGCTGTTTTAATCATTCGTTTATTGATTCCTAGTGGATACTGTGATGTAAAATTGGTGTAGTTTTGTGTCTCAAGTGTCAACGCAAATGGACAATATGTGGAATCATTGAAACAGGCGCGATCTCGGGAAAATGGAGCTTAGAATTTTATTGTAGTATTGACTACCTCAGCGAAGTTTGCCGAGAAGGCTGACTCGACACATTTGTTGCCAAATACTGCAAAAAACATTAGAATGTGTTACATCTGCATTCTAATGGAAAAAAAGTATAAATAACTACGTAAGACTAGGCAATATGGTCAAAAGACTTTCGCCTTCCCTTCGGGGATAATAAAATAATTTAAAAAAAAACAGTCAACACAGATGACAGAAATGACAGAATAAAATTAATACGTTTCGTTGTTGCTTTGAGTTACGTTCAAAATGTTTTAGAAGTTGGCGTTAGACACATTTATTTCGATAACGAAACGTAATATATTATCGTAGAATTCTTAGCTTGTCTACATCACTAACTACCTACCCGTTGCTATGGAAAGAATGAATATGTCTTTGTCTTCGTAGAAACGCGAGTCTACGGGTCGCGCCGTGCTCGGGCAGTAGAGATGTAGAGTGTCATAGAAATAACTTTGTCTACTCTTGGCAGAGTAGAGATAGAATTGGTCATGCTACGCGTGCTGGGTGGGAATCGAACCCACGACCTCCGGCATAGCAGTCAGGGTCACTAACCACTAGACCAACAGGCCAGTCAACTGGAAGTACACCTGCAAGTACCGGTAAGGCTTCAGTGCTAACCATCCTACACGCTTTACATAGGAAAATCAAAGCTAAACGTTGACTTTGTAGCAATTTACGTCGTACCGCCCCAATGGTGGCCCTATCAGCCCAAACAGGTGCCCCGTAGCACATACAACCCAGGTAAGTAGCCCCATAGATTGTTTTAAACGTTAGGAATGTTAGGCCCCAAGTAGCCTTGGAAATCCTCGTCAACGCATAGAAGTTCTTTTTAGCTTTTTCACCTACACTAAAGTTTCTCCTTGTTAAATTTTGTACAAAATACAAAATCCTTGGAAAATAATTAAGTACTTAGGTTAAGTACGGTCTACAGAAAACTACCTTGCGTTTGGCCCGATATGGACTTGGCCGGGTTTTTGCATATGTGACTGAGAATGTACGTTTCCTATTGTTTCCAAGAACAGAACCCAGTTCACCAGAGTCACTGTGGCGCTGGCATAGGCGACTGAAGGAATGTGGGTGGGTTATAGTCAGTAAGAGTCTGACACGCATCCCTGCTCCACCCAGAGCGGGAGAAATTACTTGATAATTTCCCACGCAAAAAAATGTAGGTATTGAATGTTACTTCCGTTACAATTTTTATGTGACATTACTATGACTTTCTTTCAAATCTGTGAAGAGATTTACACGTTTATTGCAAGAAATAAAAGTCGATATGTTGTACGAATTCCGCGTTCTATTTCCACTGCTTTATAGCTTAAACAGTATTGTTGAGTTGTGAAAACGTAACTTTTGTTAGGGACTTAAAAATAACGCTATTCTCAAAGGAATTACTGTCTGTATTATTTTTGTGTCATAGTAAATATACACCTAATAGCTCATGTTATTTTTAGATACTTAATAGATATAGCTAGCTTGCTACTATTACAGTCATCTGTGGATATAGCCTTCTTCTTACGCAAACCGGCACGTTCACTAGTATGCTCTGATAACACGATAGTCTTGTATTACCTATATTTTTCAAGCTTCTTCGTTTCGTTTCAACGATACTTTACTTTAAGGGTGCGTTTCCACTGAAGCGGAGCTGGGCGGAGTGGAGCGGAGACGTGCACGAATCGACAAATCACAGACGCAACGAAAGGATGAGGATTTCAACCATTGTGATTTGTCGATTCGTGCACGTCTCCGCTCCGCTCAGCTCCGCTCAGCTCCGCTCAGCTCTGCTCCAGTGAAAACGCACCTGTTCGGGTCGTGTAGGTGGCCACGTTTATTGCTTCATCTGAGGTGTGGCTCAGGTCATCTAGGGTGGAGGTACACATTTGGCGCACTCCAGCAAATGGGACATAGTCTGAATAGGACCACGACACTCACACTACGTATTTGAGGGATCAATAATGCCCTATTTCGCCAAATTCTATTTGCAACAGCCTACAAGGACACGCAGTCGATTCAGTGCTTTCCAAATAACAGCTAATTACGACCGAGAGGTAGGTACTCCATGAGCTTAACAAAGTTATGCGGTGGTAGATACCGCTCTTCCCACAGTTTGCTCCTCTCCTTAGGTGGGCTATTCTGGATTGCTTGTGTTTTAAAGCTTTAGTAAGAAGTAGAAAGAAAGAAAAAAATGCAAGATTATGCTCGTACCTAAGCTAGCAAGGTAGGCAGTCTGACCACGTATACCTGTCTGCATTTCTGCATGTGCCAACATAGGGTAACAAGACAAGACTTGTTTTGTGTTTTTGTTGTTGTTAGACTTGCTTGCTATCCTTGCTTCAAAAACTCATTACAATCATCATTATTGCAGCCGTTCACGACGTCCACTGCTGGGCCTCCCACGAGTGTCGCCACAACGACCGGTCCTGTGTGTCTTGCATCCATCGGCTACCCGCGACCCTCACCAGGTCATCAGTCCACCTTGTAGGAGGCCTCTCAACGCAAAACTAGTCTTGTAATATCTAGGCATCAGTGATATTATGATATTAGCTAAATAGTTTGATGTTATGGGATAAAGTTAGTAAGAAAAAGGTTTATAAGAAAAAAACATTAAGATACCTTCGTAAAGTTACACTCTATATGTAACATCTCTTTAGAGCATAGCATAATCAGCCTTTTAACTTTCCCACTGCTGGGACAAAGGCCTCCTCTCTGTGAAACAGAATCCACCAGGCAGGCCAAGTGCGGGTTGGTAGATATCACATGTTTTCTAATGCTTGGTTCTAGAGAGAAAGCGATTTAATTCTCGTGAAGTCACTCGTAGATTTTCAATCAATATGCTTACGATCGTGTGTCAGTTCCTCAAAATCTATAACAAATTTAACAATAGCGTCAGCAGCTGTTTCCGCGTAACACATAATATGGTGTCGCTACTAGTACAGTCAGAACGTCTGAAAGGCAATTACAACACGTAGTAGACTCACCAGAGAACTTCGATAATAGCTCCTGCTAATTGGGAATTGTATAGAGTGTGATGATACCAAATTTTATATGAACATATTTCTATGTCTGTATAACCTTTGTATTACGCATATCTACTATACATGTGAAATGCTTATGCCTGTTTCATTAAAGGTTGGCAGGATCTACATAATACAATATATAAGCTTAGCCTTTTAATTTTTTTTTCTCTCTCTCTGTGAGAAGGAATAGGCCATACCACCACGCGGGCCAAGTAGGGTTGGTGGATGTCACATGTCTTCAAATTTTTGGTTTTAAGACATGCCGGTTCCTTCACGTTTTCCCTCACCAATTTAAGAGCAGTGATGATGAAATAATTTACAGAAAGTAAAGTGCGAGCTGACCTACGACTTGTTGGAACCGTTACCACTGGGCAACCACTGTTATCTATTGCTACTGAATACTATGGGCTCCATCTTTACTCCGGTTTCTGCTTCTCCTATCGATATACTCCTTTTAATAGCAAACATTTATCATGTCAGCAAGTGTTTAGATTTAGACGATGCTGCAACTATTGCATATTGCAGCATCGTCTAAATCTAAACACTTTGCCAAACAACACAATAACACGTTGCCTACATAATCAACCTTATTTATAAAAAAAATCGCAAATCATTTGCTTAGTTATTTTAACTGTAAGCAGATTTTAATTTGTATGTACGTCACTGTCACCACTTTCAAACGTATATTAAGACAAAACCTCCTTCAATTTAGTAGTTAGTACCTTACTACCCACATCTATCCTTTTTACGGGCGAAAAATGTTTTAATTTAGAACCTGCTTTAATTTGGAACAAGCTCCTGGGATAAAAAGTATTACTATGGGCTTCTCCAGACTACAATCTATCTCTGTGCCAATTTCATCCAGATCCGTTCAGCCGTTCTGGCCTAATTGAGTGCAAACATCCATTCATTGAAACTTTCGTATTTATAATTTAAAGAAGTAGGAAGTAGGATAAGGCCCGGTACGAGTATGTCCAGCGTCTAATTCAAGTCGTAAACGCGCGCGTTAGTTCTTTTTTAAGGACATCACTCGGCAAAATGTGCAAGGCGACAATAAGCGAGGTTATCGGCTGCAATTGAAAGCAATGACTAATATACAGGCTGTAAGGTACATGAACGCACATACGTGTACTAGTGATTTAGTACACGATTCTGGACCCCCTAGCGTTGGAATTTTTCGTCGGCCTTTTCCTAATTTAAAAAAAAAAAAAACTTTTCACTTTAAACTGTATAAAATCGTTATACCTATCTACCCCAAAGACATTTTTAATGAAAAAATAATTAATTAAATTTTTTGTCTTTGGGGTAGATAGGTATAACGATTTTATACAGTTTAAAGTGAAAAAAAATTTTTTTTTTCAAAAATTAGGAAAAAGCCGACGAAAAATTCCAACGCCAGGGGGTCCAGAATCATGTACTGAATCACTAGTAAACGTATGTGTGTTCATGTAACTTACACTCTGTATAGGTACTTCCACGTTGTGGAAACAGGAAAAAAAAATGTTTTTCCTTACCTTCGGCACCCTTCTGTTTTAACGGTTGGATATCATCAGATCACTTCTTTTGCTCTCCGTGGAGGGAGTATCAAACTCTTAATTACTGGCTGAAACCCACCCGTCTCCCTTTATTTACCCATTACGTTCCAGGACTGGACCAAGGCCATTGGAACGTTACATTACACGTTCTCCTTTGTGTTTTAAACAACTGCATTTCAGGCTAGATTCAATGTTTCCCGAAAAATAAAAACCACAGGGTGGTTCATCATCTCTGTAGCATACCGCCAACATGTTCCTCTCTCCATCGCCCCATCTATAGCATCGAGTTGTATATAATTTTTCAACAAGTTCTAACTAATTAGAAGCCTGCAGCCCGTAGCCCGGGTCAATTATTCTTAGTATAAACCTCTGAAGGCGAGGTGCCGACAACTTGGAAAATTTTCCACTATTTTTTTATCTCATTCCACTGAGATTCGTTCATTCTTAAATTAGTTTCAGCTCATCGAGTGATTTTAGTTTTATAAATTATTTTGAAGAAGTAGAATGGAATAGTAGACGCTTGATTTAACCCTGCGGTGGTCACGTGGATGACAATAGTCATGAACACGTCAAAAAATCTCGTTTTCATTTTGATTTTGATTTTGAATAGAGAGCCCTCATGCGTCATCATTACGAGGTAGGTTAACAAGAAAAAATATTTAAATTAAAAACATTTATTGACAAACCCTTAACCCTACCTTATGAGTAGCAACAAGTGAGTAGCTAAAATAATTTATAAGGCCTTGGAAAAACAATTTAACTATCACGGTTTTTTATAGCTGGAAATTACTGACCAGTTAAAACTAATCACAACAAACCGAAGGCTATAAAACTTTCAACCAATCCAGTTAGTCTTTTCTTGATAAAAGTCAAAGTATCAGCATGCAAATCACTGATTGCTCCAAGCACATCTTCAAGATTTGAGCTTGCGAATGTTGTTTGAAATTTAATAGCTTCTTCTGGCTTCAGTGAAAGTACACCAGAGGTAATAACAGCGGTACCAAATGCTAGTCTACCGTACCTTTTCAAATCAGCGTCTAACTGGTCCCTTGGGTAAACATAGTTAGCTTTTAGACCGTAGTTGGACAAAGATTTGTCAAGTTCGGAGTGGTAGTAGTCCAACCAGTCGTAGAAGCTTTTCACTCTAGTTTCATGGTCGGTGCAGTTGAAGATTAAGTAGAGGATATCGTTGGCAGGACTAAAGTTCCTGCAGACTTGATAATCGATTAAGATTGACTGTTGCAAGCTCTCTCCCTGGAAGAACAAAATTAAGATGTTATTATAAGATATTTCGATAACAGGGGTTTTAGTAGTATTGCCATTGTTCTACTCAAACGTGATAGGCATTATATTTTGTGAAAAGTCATTATACGCGTAAACACTGCACACTGTAGCACCTACATCTAGCTCAACTAATTTACACAAAGTAAAGCGCCTACCTGGGTTTGAACTCACGACCTACAACATGTAAGTCACGACCTTTTACCACTGGGCCACCACTGCTCTACTTAACTACTTACTATTAATTATTAATTGCATAACATAAACTTATCTAATCTGTTTATACGTGGGCACGCGGCTGATAGTAAGGATTAAACTTTGTGAAACGGTCTAAATGAGTGTAATGGTTCGAAGTTTGGAATTATTGTAATTTAATATGTAGTTTATTTGAAACATCAATATTTTGTGTACTGCTAAAGATACGCTTGCGCCAGTGTCAACAGAAATGTATTTTACACATTCGTCTGTCCAAGTAACAAAAAAATATAGTTTTCTCATCAGCTACAGATTAATAAGTATTTGTGTGGTTATTTAATTATTCAAATAGAATTTCGCTATCTGCTAGGCAGAGCATTGGAGTAGGTAATCTTTCATTAGATAAATTCAAACTATCATATATAGCAATTTCTCTAAAGGTAAGGATACCTATATAAAAGAAATACTTGCCTCAAACTTGAACATAATATTGTTGGTCCAACAATCACCATGTTGAATAACTGCGTAACGGCTACCATTTTCAAATTTTGTCATTTTAGCAGCTCGTATCACAAGGTCACTGACTTTGTTTTTCATTACATTCTGGTGCTCTGGATCATCGAGCATGTTAAGAGAAATAGTCTCGACATGCTTGAAATAAGCAAGCTCTTCAGGAGTACCATTAGCCAGGGCTCCCCACATATCCCCCAAATTGTCTTTGTAATAATTATATGTATCGGGTTCCTTGCTCTTTAACACGTAAGAAAGTGAGTGGTATATAGCTAAATTTCTCAATACACTTTTCACATACTCATCCGAAAGGGGTGTAAATCTGTCTAGCATTCCAAAACCTGATATTTTCAAGTCTTCTACCAGGACAACTTCATTAGGTGCTTCAACATTGGCTCCGTAACATTTTGGAAATTTTAGTAGGTCTTCTTCTGGTATGTCGGCTTTCTTCTGTAGTGACTGAAACTTTGGTAGGACCTCTTTATACATCAGATTCTCATTACCGAACATAAGAGGAGCGTTCAAATTCTTTCGAACTGTTTCGTGCATTGGCGCTAATTTTGCGATCATTGATAAGTTTCCATTTTCTCCTTCTATAACAATCCTCTTCACGTTTGCTGCATAATTGTCACCTGCTGCTCCAACAGCCTCAAATGTAACTTTGCTGTCTTTGAAACCTTCTTGTTCGATCACATTTTTGATGAACTCCAACTGGCCTGGAGTTATATTGTCAATTTCACCTTCAAACTTATGATGTTCCATGATGATTTGATGAGGTAAACTAGAAGCGGTGTGTTTTGCTTCGATATGTTATATAGGTACGTATTTATCTGTACGATTAGATCTGATGTGTGATTGTTTAATTTTTATATGATTAGAAGATACGAATTTATTGTAATAATAAAAAAATACTTTGATCACTAATATATGTGCGTCAATGACTTACAACGGTATTTGGTTCAATTTAATTTGTATATTTTTATTCTAGCGTATGTGGACTGTATTATTTTGCCAACGTTCTTGTTCTCTGTGCAACTATGGGCAAAGAAAGTGTATCACATGTTTACTTTATTCCAAGTTTAAATCACTTAATAGTCAGTAAAAATTGTCCAACGCACCTACAATAAAATTTACTGGAAATTAGCTGAACAAGAGCTGAGTATATTTTGAATTGGTCTAGTCGGGGCATCGATGGATTAGCCAGATCTATTTAAAAAATAATGACTCAGTGAAAAATCATAAATATGCATATAAAGGGTGCAGACTTCGCCATGGAATCTGGAGGCAAAAGTCCTCGCGCACATTGAGAGTGGAGCGAGGAGGCAAAACGCCAGGGCATAACTCCGCTGCCACGACACATCGAGGCTCGGCGGACAGAGCTCCAGCAGGATCTCTTGGCGACATGGAGATAACGACTGTCGCAACCCAGCGCTGGGCACGCCATAGTTGCGGTGACAAGTCCCCTCATTGAGGAGTGGCTGAAGAGGCGCCACGGCGTCCTCGCCTTCCACCTGACGCAGATCTTCACCGGACACGGGTTTTTGGGAGGTTTCTGTTCAGGAAGGAAGCTCGATGATTTCCCACCCCTCAAAACAAAAAAGGGTGCTGACTGAGATGACATTGTGAGCCTATATTTATTAGAAGGTTTACAAATCACGTCACAACGGCTGAACGGATTAGGACGAGATGGGACACATAATATTGGACGGAAAACATAAGATTGGTGGGCACAAGTGTTTGGTGATGCTCAACGGGGTTTTGACGTGATGTGTCACTAGCGAAATGGCAATATCCTGACGCTTAATGCGGATAAGACGCAGTACATAACGTTTTCTATGCGTAACTGTAACGCACCTCCTCCATCGCTCTCCTTGATTGCTCACAATTGCTGTAACAGTGATGTCGGCCAATGTACAGCTTTAGTCGAAACCAGAGAGGCTAAATATTTGGGAATTATAATAGATAACAATTTATCTTTTAAATCGTATATTGAACTACTTACAGTTCGCCTGAGAAAACTAATATACTTATTTAGGAATCTGAGACATGTTGCTGATCCTGGATTTATTGGGCGGGTATATCTGGTGCTCGCTCAGTCTGTTTTGGGTTACTGCATGTCCGTATGGGGAGGTGCGCCTACAACTATTATAAAACCCCTTGAAATAGCGCAAAGAGCTATTCTTAAAGTTAGCACTTTTCTACCATACTTGTTGCCGACTTATCAGCTTTACCAATCATGTGGTGTTTTCTCGGTTCGGCAATTATTCATACTACTGACTAATTTGAATCAGCATTCAAAAATAATTTATCTCAAACCTACTATACAGCCTAGACGACATAAATATATAGCACACGTCGTCAAACCCGCGTTTAAACACCCGTTTGTACATAGGTACTTTTGTTTCCTCGGTCCGTATTTTTATAAAAGAATCAATAGAACTCTTGACATACATATGCTTCACCCTACAAAAGATGTAAGAATATTTGTTTGAATATATTTATGACCTAACCTATGATGAGACTGAAAACTTCCTATCTGTTTCTTGTTGGGTATCCTACTCACCCTCCCACGCACACCCATTCACTTAAATTATACACAGGGAGGCCTCTGTTTCAACACTATTTTAGCTTGCTTTCTTTTTCTTTGTGATGTATTATAGTAAAATAAAGAATGGGCTAGCTTTAAAATGTCCATATTTTGACGTGACAACGTCTTATAAATTGGTTTGCCGGGTGACACTTCTAGAAACTGCGTTACGCTCCGCTCACGTTATGCGCTCACAATGAGAGCGAGTGAGAGGCACGCGTCCCTTCCACTCGGGCATGGTTAGCCCGCCTAAGAGCGAGAGAGACAGACATAAAAAGTGAAAGGCACGCGTCCCTTCCACTCGAGCACAGTTAGCCCGCCTAAGAGCGAGAGAGAGAGAGTGAGAGAGATAGGCATACACACCGGTTCATGTCTTGCGCTTCTATTTCGCTTAGGCGCCTGCATACAAGTTTACACGTTGCCAGTTAATTGTAAAACGATTGTGTAGTGATAATGTGAAGGTAGTTTCGTCCATCGCAACAATTCAAACAGCAAAGGTAAATAATTTCAGACTGATAATATAACATGATGAAATAAATGACTAAGACATAAGTGAATAGGTTATGTTGTAGTAATCACAATGTTGTGGTAGTTTTCAATCAAAAAAGTAGTATAAATCGTTTCTCAACCAATAATAATTTGTTTAACTTGAAAAAATGAGCGCGACTTGCTATGTAAAAAATTAAAATAACAATGTTTAACCTCCAACCTGTCAAATCGAAACTTTCCAACATTCAAACCGAGACGACTAATCACTGCGCAAGGTCGTAAGCGCGCGATTTACAAATTCAAAGATCAAATGTGAATTAGTTTTCTACTTTTAGAAAATACACTTTGAATTAAAATCAAAATTATTTTACCACTCAAAGTCGTTGTCACGTAAAACTTTCGCCCGTATACCGACTTTACAGGCAACCAATTTTTTTTTAGGGAAGAGCGCTGATGCTTGAGTTACAGATATTTATTTATCCAGTTTAGGCACACATGCTTTTCTGATTTATTCTAGACTAAGCTTATAGTGATCATGTATTTGTTTGGAAATACAATACATTGTAATTTATGGAAAAATAAATTATTATTATTATTATCTCGTTACTATTATTATTCCGTTTATTTATTAGTAGGTACATACATAATTTATGTATTCTTAAATATTGATTCTTAAACAAAATAAAAAAAAAACATTTAAAAATATAAAATATAGTATCCCACCGGTATCGGGAACAAGGTCCAAGCTACCGGCGGTCAGGGCTCCAGAGAGAGGAACCGCCTGATAATGCGAGCCGTGTCCAGAAGTACTGCTTTCTGAATCAAGCCTTTGATTCAGCCGCCTAACGAGAGCCTCCTGAGGTGTTGGTCGAGGCTCGTGGCTACTAAGCCATTGGCTGATACTACTATCGCTACAATGATCGCTGAGTCCACATCCCACATGTCGACAACCTCGCGAGCCAAGTCAATATAATTGATTTGTTTATCTTTCTCGGCTTTCATGAGGTACTCGTCATGTGGGACGGTAATGTCAACAATCATTGCACACCTCTCGATTCGGTCCACCACCACTATATCAGGCTTATTGGCTACAATAGTCCTGTCAGTGATGATGGACTGATCTCAGTACAATGAGATATGACCATTATCGAGAACTGGGTCGGGCGCATATCTGTAGTACGACACTTCCGATTCCACAAGAGAGTATTTCAGAGAAAGTTGCTGTTGGATAATCCTAGCTACAAGGTTGTGCCTTTCCAAGTACTCACCGTTAGCTAGACAAGAACAACCAGAGATTATGTGGCGGATTGATTCTCCCGGACGATGACATGCCCGACATATGTCAACCGTGCCGTCCTTCACAATAAATCTCCGGTAGTTTTTCGTCATGATAACTTCGTCCATAATTGCACAGACAAAACCTTCGGTTTCCCCAAAGAGGTCACCGACGCGCAGCCAGGCTACGGACGCTAGTTGGTCTACATCGGGCCCATGTAGGACCCGGAAAAGCGTCCGTGAAGTTCCTTACTCTGCCATACTTCCCTGCGATCGTTAGTGTCAAGCACTAGAAGTTTGCGTCAGTTCTCGTTAGCCAAGGAGAGTGAGGTAAGGCCCTTGTTCACCGCCACTACATCTCGATGCATACCCACGTCAGCAGCTAGGAAATATTCCCTCAGACTGCATACCTCGCGGTTGTGGAGGGTCTTAGCATTTTAAAAAGCCTCGGCCTCCACACTTCCGCGGGATATACAGTCTCATCACTGACGAACGTGGGTGATCCATTCGGTATGCAATTATTAGTGTACGGACCCGCCTATACAAGGCGTCAAGTTCTGTTTGAGTCCATTTGAGTACGCCGAAAGAGTACATCAATACCGGCATGACCCAACCGTTGAAGGCACGCACCTTGTATCCGCCTGAAAGAAGGCTATTGAATATCTTCTTCAGGCGGCCAAAGAAGTGCTGCTTCAACGATTGCTTCATGTCAGTGGCACTGATACCTAACGCTTCCGACATACCCAAATACTTATAGGTTTCGGTTGGAGAGAGGGATCTCAGGTTTATGGAATCTATGAGTTGAGTTCCCACGGATTCCACAATCGCCCCTCGCTTTACATGCATGACTGCACATTTGTCCACACCAAACTCCATCCTGATGGCGCTACTGAAGGTTTTAGTTACCTTTAGTAGCTCCATCAGTTGCAGATTGTTGGGGGCAAAAAGTTTCAAGTCATCCATGTAAAGGAGGTGAGATATTACCTGACCACCTCTCTTCAACCGATAGCCTAGACTTGAAGCCTCCAGCAGTGTGCTTAAAGGATATTATTATTATTTCGTATATTTATTTTTACAAATATTATTTACATTTTTAAATATTTTTAAAAATAAACATTTAAAAATATAAAAAATAGTAGTCCACCGGTATCGGGAGCAGGGTCCAAGCTACCGGTGGTTAGGGCTCCAGAGACAGGAACCTCCTCATAATGCGAGCCGTATCAAGGATTACTGCCTTCTGAATCAGGCCCTTGATCCAACCGCGCAACGACAGCTTCGACAGGTAGTCGTCAAGGCTTTTGGCCATCAGGCCATTAGCAGTAACGACTATCGGCACAATGACAGCCGAGTCCACATTCCACATATCGTCAACTTCGTGTGCCAAGTCAAGATATTTAATTTGTTTCACTTTCTCAGCTTTCACGAGGTTCTCGTCATGTGGGATGGTGACATCGATTATCATTGTGCGGCGCGCTAATCGGTCTATCACCACTAAATCCAACTTATTGGCAACAATAGCCCTGTCAGTGATGATAGACCGATCCCAGTACAACGTGACATGGTCATTTTCGAGAACTGGGTCGGGCACATACTTGTAATACGGCACCTCAGAGTCCACAAGTTTGTATTTTAAAGCAAGCTGCTGATGAATAATCCTGGCTACTTGGTTATGCCTGTGCAAAAACTAGCTGTTAGCAAGACGAGAACAACCAGAGATAATATGTCTGATGGACTCACCCGGACGGTGGCATGCCGACACACGTCAACCGTCCCGTCCTTCATGATATGCCTCGGGTAGTTATTCGTCAAGATAACTTCATCCATAATCGCACAGACAAAGCCTTCAGTTTCCCCAAGAGGTCACTGAAACGTAGCCAGGCCACGGACGCCAAGAAATCTACAAGAAGCTCCTTGCCGTTCCATACCTCCTTGCGGTCATCAGTAGTAGTATTACAGGTTTGCGCACGTTCTCTTTAGCCATGGACAACGGACTGAGTCCTTTGTCCACTGCGACCACATCGCGGTGCATACCCACGTCGGTTTCAAGAAAATATTCTCTGAGGCTGCACACCTCGCGGTTGTGGAGAGTCTTTGCATTTAAAAAACCTCGACCTTCACATTTCCGCGGGATGTACAGTAAGCTCCTGGGATAAAAAGTATTACTATGGGCTTCTCTAGACTATAATCTATCTCTGTGCCAATTTCATCCAGATCCGTTCAGCCGTTCTGGCATGATTGAGTGCAAACATCCATCCATCCAAACTTTCGTATTTATAATTTAAGGAAGTACTCGTAGGATAAGGCCCGGTACGAGTATGTCCAGCGTCTAATTCAAGTCGTAAACGCGCGCGTTAGTTCTTTTTTAAGGACATCACTCGGCAAAATGTACAAGGCGACGATAAGCGAGGTTATCGGTTTTTATTGAAAGCAGTGACTAATTAATAGGTACTTTCACGTTGTGGAAACAGGAAAAAAAAAATTCCTTACCTTCGGCACCCTTCTTTTTTGACGATGGGATGTCATCAGATCACTTCTCTCGCTCTTCGTGGAGCGGGAGGGAATATCAAACTCTCACTTACTGACTAAAACCCACCCATGATCCTTTATTTTCCCCTTACGTTACAGGGCTGGGCCAGGGCCGTCGGAAGCCAATTACATAATACGTTCTCCTTTATGTTTTAAGCAAGTACCCCTCAGGCTAGGTTTAATGTTTCCCGAAAAATAAAAACCACAGGGTGGTTCATCATCTCTATAGCATACCGCCAACATGTTCCTCTCTCCATAGCCCCATCTATAGCATCGAGTTGTATATAATTTTTCAGCAAGTTCTAACTAATTAGAATTCTACAGCCCGTAGCCCGGGCTAATTATTCTTAGTATAAACATCTGAAGGCGAGATGCCGATAACTTGGAAGATTTTTCACAATTTTTTATCTCATTCCACTGAGATACGTTCCTTCTTAAATTAGTTTCAGTTCGTCGAGAGATTTTAGTTTAATAAATTATTTTTGAAGAAGTAGAATGAAACAGTAGACTCTTGATTTAACACTGCGGTGGTCACGTCAAAAAATTAGTTTTTATTTTGATTTTGAATAGAGAACCATCATGCATCATCATTACGAGGTAGGTTAACAAGAAAAAATATTTAAATTAAAAACATTTATTGACAAACCCTTAACCCTAACTTACGTTTAACAACAAGTTAGTAGCTAAAATAATTTATGAGGCCTCGGAAAAACAATTTAATTATCAAGGTTTTTTAAAGCTGGCTATTACTGACCATTTAAAACTAATCACAACAAACCGAAGGCTATAAAACTTTCAACCAATCCAGTTAGTCTTTTCTTGGTTAAAGTCAAAGTATCAGCGTGCAAATCACCCATTGCTCCAAGCACATCTTCAAGATTGGAGCTTGCGAAGGCTGCTTGCAATTTAATAGCTTCTTCTGGCTTCAGTGAAAGTACACCAGAGGTAAGAACAGAGGTACCAAATGCTAGTCTACCGTACCTTTTCAAATCAGCGTCTAACTGGTCCCTTGGGTAAACGTAGTTGGCTTTCAGACCGTAGTTGGACAAAGATTTGTCAAGTTCGGAGTGGTAGTAGTCCAACCAGTCGTAGAAGCTTTTCACTCTAGTTTCATGGTCGGTGCAGTTGAAGATTAAGTAGAGGATATCGTTGGCAGGACTAAAGTTCCTGCAGACTTGGTAATCGATTAAGATTGACTGTTGCAAGCTCTCTCCCTGGAAGAACAAAATTAAGATGTTATTAAAAGAGATTTCAATAATAGGGCTTTTAGTAGTATTGCCATTGTTCTAATGAAACGTGACAAGCATTATATTTTGTACACGTAAACACTGC
Organism: Polia nebulosa; assembly: GCA_951329385.1. Lineage (NCBI taxonomy): Eukaryota > Metazoa > Arthropoda > Insecta > Lepidoptera > Noctuidae > Polia > Polia nebulosa. Next base: position 58,296,037 of record OX589587.1, read on the forward strand.
ACACCGTATTACCTATATCTAGCTCAACACCCTTAGAAGAAAATACTCATCGATATGACTGTATCTTATACTATTACTACACTACACGATAGGTTTTACTGTCAGTTTTACAATAGTCATGGTTGTGACTGACGGATCCTATCCTGAACCTATCGTCTAGTACGCTGATTGTTGGTTGCATGATAATATCTCGATACTTTGATTTATGTATCATGCAACCATCAGGCATTGATGACTTTGGGAATTTAGTAACACTTGCATGAGCATGTAACGGATGCCTGACGCTACGCTTTTCTGTCAGCTGGTCAAAGAACTATTTCAGTATACAAAGGAAGAGAGGACATAGTGTATAAACACTATAGTTTATTTTGAAACTGCATAGTGATTAATTTATACAGTAAATATTTGCTGTATAGCAATAACTATACGAACATGGTAACAAATGGAATACCATTTGTTACCATGCTTGAATTATCATCATATTAATCTGTGATAATGGGTTCGTTCATAGTCATAGGTAGGTATTCATTATTAATAGAACAACATAAAGTTATCTAATCGGTTCATACGTGGGCACGCGGCTGATAGTAAGGATTAAACTTTGTGAAACGGTCTAAATGAGTCAAATGGTTTAAAGTGTAGAATAATTGTAATTTAATATGTATTTGTTGTTTATTTGAAACATCAATATTTTGTGCACTGCTGAAGATACGCTTGCACCAGTGTTAACAGAAATGTATTTTTCACATTCGTCTGTCCAAGTAACAAAAAATATAGTTTCCTCATCAGCTGCAGATTATTTAGTATTTGTGTGGTTATTTAATTATTCAATTAGAATTTCGTTACCTGCTAGGTACGGCTAAAAAAAAAATTTACGGCTTGGGGGTAGATAATATTTCATTACAGAAATTCAAACAATTAGCTAGCGTGATGCCTCGAAAAAAATGATTTCAGACAATTTCTATAAAAATACTTGCCTCAAACTTGAACATAATATTGTTGGTCCAACAATCACCATGTTGAATAACTGCATAACGGCTACCATTTTCAAATTTTGTCATTTTAGCAGCTCGCATCACAAGGTCACTGACTTTGTTTTTCATTACATTCTGATGCTCTGGGTCATCAAGCATGTTAAGAGAAATAGTCTCGACTTGCTTGAAATAAGCAAGCTCTTCAGGAGTACCATTAGCCAGGGCTCCCCACATATCCCCCAAATTGTCTTTGTAATAATTATATGTATCGGGTTCTTTGCTCTTTAACACGTAAGAAAGTGAGTGGTATATAGCTAAATTTCTCAATACACTTTTCACATACTCATCAGAAAGGGGTGTAAATCTGTCTAGCATTCCAAAACCTGATGGCTTCAAATCTTCTACCAGGACAACTTCATTAGGTGCTTCAACATTCGCTCCGTAACATTTTGGGAATTTCAATAGGTCTTCTTCTGGTATGTCGGCTTTCTTCTGAAGTGACTGAAACTTTGGTAGGACCTCTTTATACATCAGATTCTCATTACCGAACATAAGAGGAGCGTTCAAAGTCTTCCGGACTGTTTCGTGCGTTGGTGCTAATTTTGCGATCATTGATAAGTTTCCATTTTCTCCTTCTATAACAATCCTCTTCACGTTTGCTGCATAATTGTCACCTGCTGCTCCAACAGCCTCAAATGTAACTTTGCTGTCTTTGAAACCTTCTTGTTCGATCACATTTTTGATGAACTCCAACTGGCTTGGAGTTATATTGTCAATTTCACCTTCAAACTTATGATGTTCCATGATGATTTGATGAGGTAAACTAGAAGCGGTTGGTTTTGCTTCGATATGTTATATAGGTACGTATTTATCTGTACGATAAGATCTGATGTATGATTGTTTAAATTTTATATGATTAGAAGATACGTATTTATTGTATTAATAAAAAAAAACTTTGATCACTAAGATATGTGCGTCAATGACTTACGAAGGTATTTGGTTCAATTTAATTTGTATTATTTTTTTCTAGATTATGTGGACTGTATTATTTTGCCAACGTTCTCTCTCCAACTATGGGCAAAGAAAGTTTTTGCTTTATTGCAATTTTAAATCACTTAGTAGTCAATAAAAATTGTCCAACGCACCTAAAATAAATTTTACTGGGAATCAGCAGAACAAGAGCAGAGAATATTTAGAATTGGTATTTTCGGGGCATCGATGGATTAGCCGGATCTATTTAAAAAATAATAACTCAATGAAAAATCATAAATATGCATATATAGGGTGCAGACTTCGCCATGGAATCTGGAGACAAAAGTCCTCGCGCACATTGGGAGTGGAGCGAGGAGGCGAAACGCCGGGGCGTTACTCCGCTGCCGCGACACATCGAGGCTAGGCGGACAGAGCTCTAGCAGGATCTCTTGGCGACATGAAGAGAACTACTGTCGCAAACCAGCGCTGGGCATGTCACAATTCCGGTGATAAGTCCCCTCATTGAGGAGTGGCTGAAGAGGCGCCACGGCGTCCCCACCTTCCGCCTGACGCAGATCTTCACCGGACATGGGTTTTTCGGGAGGTTCCTATTCAGGATATACAGGCAGGAGGCAACCCCCGAGTGTCACCTGTGATCCTGTGTGTGGATCGCCCGGAGGACGATCGATAGTGTTCCACGTGCACCTCAAAGGACCTGTCTGGATCACGGATAAATTTGAAAAAGAGTTACCGCGGCCCTGGCACAAGCAACTGAAGGAAAAGAAGTGGGTTTTAGTCAGAAAGAATCTGACGCGCCCTTTCGCTCTACCCAGAGCGGGAGACATCACTGTAGGATTTCCCACCCCACAACACAAAAAAAATGATGCAGACTGTGATGACTTTGTGAGCCTTTATTTGTTAGAAGTTATATAAATCACGTCACAACAGCTGAACGGATTAGGGCGAGATGGGTCACATAATATTCAACGGAACACATAACGACGCCAGTGACTAATGCGTCGTCAAAATCAAAAATCATTTGCCAATTTACATAGTTTTAAATTCATTAAAATTACATATACTTACTATACCGACAATCCAATTATAATATAATATAATAATAATAATATAAACCTTTATTCAGACATTAACACATAATATTAAACATTTTACACATTCTTGACTCGGTTTATTATGAGTCGACATCAAGAACCTGGTCTGTTTGCCCAGCTTTGGCAAAGGCCTCCTCCATGTTTTTCCACTCAACTCGGTCAAGTGCTGTCCTCGTCCATATACTTCCTGCTGTTGCCTTAATTTCATCTTCCCACCTACGACATTGTCTTCCCTGTTTTTTTTTTTATTTCTGGGGTACCAGAACACAATACTTTTATTCCATTTTTCTATGCCTCTTATAATGTGACCTGTTCATTTCCACTTTAGTTTCCTTATCCTTGTTGTGACATCGTCTATTTTTGTTCGCTTTCTTATCAATGTGTTTCTTATTTAGTCTGATTTTTTATGCTAAGCATGCTTCTCTCCATTGCTGTCTGGCATGTTTGTAGCTTATTAGTTTGCACTTTTGTGAGAGCCCAAGTCTGACAGCCGTATGTAAGTACAGGTAGTACGCAGGTGTTGTACAGCTTCTTCTTGACGAACATGCTCACTTCAGTGTTCTTCATAATTTCCTTCAGCCTCCAGTAACTCTTCCATGCGTTGCCTATTCTTGTCCCTATTTCTTTTTTCATTACGTCTGTGGGTGAAATAAGTTGACCTAAATAGGTATATTCCTTGACATATTCGATGGATTCGCCGTTTATGATGATTGGGTCTTCTATTGCGTTTGTCATGGCTTTTGTTTTAATGGTATTCATTGTAAGGCCACCGCGCGGCTTTCCTTTTCCAAGTTTTCGAGCATGTATTGAAGATCAGTTTTTGCTGTAGCAAATAATACAATATCATCCGCAAATCTTAAATTGGTCAATCTTTCGCCGTTTATATTTAAACCATGATGTTCCCAATCAAGAGTACGGAAGATTTGTTCCAAAACTGCTGTAAATAGTTTTGGAGATAGTGGATCACCTTGGCGTACTCCTCTGTTTATTTCAATTTCCATCCTCTCTCTTTCTAGCTTGATCTTGGCCGTGCTGTTAGTGTATATGTTTTTTATAATCCTTATGTATTTGTGGTCTACCCCTTGGTCTTTTAGGCTTTGCCAAATTCTTTTGTGCTCAATGGAATCGAAAGCTTTGCAGTAGACAATGAAACAGCAATAGAACGGTACGTCATACTCCTTGTTTTTCTCAAAAATTTGTCGTACTACATAAATATGGTCCAATGTTGAATAACCACTTCTGAAGCCTGCTTGTTCTCTGGGCTGGTTCTCATCTAGAGTTCTAGTTAATCGGTTAAGAATGATCTTCGCAAATACTTTATAAACACTAGACATTAGGCTGATTGGTCTATAGTTGTTTATGTCATCCTTGTCACCCTTTTTATGTAAGAGTATGATGGTTGAAGTAGTCCACTGTTGGGGTATTATTTCAATATGGAGTATGTCGTTGAAGATATGGGTGAGCACCGGCGTGATGGAGTCTTTGCATTCCATAAGCAGTTCATTAAGGATTTGGTCAGGTCCAGAAGCTTTATTCGTTTTCTGTGTCTCAATTGCCTTATTTACTTCTTCTGCCATTATTGGACACTATCGTTATTGTTTAAAATGGTTTCTTCGTTGTGGTTTTTCCTCGAGTATAGGCAATTGACAAAATATCTGATCTTTTCGTTTTTGTTTTGGAACCTCTTTTATCTCTTTTTTTTCATCTCTCTGGTCTTTTATGTTAGGTATTCAGCTTGTCTTATCTGTCAGAAACTTGAGAGCTTTTTTGATGCCTCCGGTCTTGGCGATATGTTTCTCAAAGATTCCAAGCCTATAACGTTCTCGGTCTTTCCTCATAAGTGTCTTTATTTCTTTGCTAAGAATGCCTATGTTTTTTCTTACGCTCTTAGTTTTAGACCCCATACTGTAACACTTAACGTACAAATAGATAACGTATTGGTTTTCTCCAATTACGAGTATGTTTAAATTTCACGATCCATGTTACTGAGGTTTTTAGTTCTGGGGTATAACAACTAAAAAGTGAAAAATAAAAAACTTTTTTACAAAAAGAAAACAACCGACTTCCAAAAAAGAAAATACCTTCACTAAAAATTAGAAAATAACTTTAATTTCGAAAGTCGGTATTTGTATTTTATTTCGTCGTTCTTTATTTACCTCATAAGTGGCGTGGAAACGTGTGCATATTATGACGATAACAACTTTTATACTTTTTGAATCGTTATATCTCAGAAACGGTGGGTCGTAAGAAAAAAGTATTGTTACATTATTTACAGATAATTTCATGATCTACAATTTCTGTGTGAGGTACTTTTATGATAAAACTTACCGTTTTGCTGAAAATCGCGAAAATCTCATTTTTTTTACCTTTGACTTTGAATAAATTTTTTTCCATACACGGGAATGATGGGGAACTTTTAAACATTATTTATAATTATGTTTTGAACAATTTTACTGATTTTCAGCTTGTTGTGACTTTATGTACCTTCACTCTCATTTTTTGGTTTAGATTGACCGGACTACAGGGTCACCACTTGACTGTACGAACTAACGGTCTGCTTACTTACTTACTTCTAAACTATTTGCTAATGTTTATTGCAGGAATATTTTTTTTTCCATACACGGGAATGATGGGGAACTTTTAAACATTATTTATAATTATGTTTTGAACAATTTTACTGATTTTCAGCTTGTTGTGACTTTATGTACCTTCACTCTCATTTTTTGGTTTAGATTGACCGGACTACAGGGTCACCACTGTACGAACTAACGGTCTGCTTACTTACTTACTTCTAAACTATTTGCTAATGTTTATTGCAGGAATATTTTTTTTCCATACACGGGAATGATGGGGAACTTTTAAACATTATTTATAATTATGTTTTGAACAATTTTACTGATTTTCAGCTTGTTGTGACTTTATGTACCTTCACTCTCATTTTTTGGTTTAGATTGACCGGACTACAGGGTCACCACTGTACGAACTAACGGTCTGCTTACTTACTTACTTCTAAACTATTTGCTAATGTTTATTGCAGGAATAATTTTTTTTCCATACACGGGAATGATGGGGAACTTTTAAACATTATTTATAATTATGTTTTGAACAATTTTACTGATTTTCAGCTTGTTGTGACTTTATGTACCTTCACTCTCATTTTTTGGTTTAGATTGACCGGACTACAGGGTGACCACTGTGCGAACTATCGGTCTGCTTACTAACTTACTTCTAAACTATTTGCTAATGTTTATTGCAGGAATAAATTTTTTTCCATACACGGGAATGATAGGGAACTTTTAAACATTATTTATAATTATGTTTTGAACAATTTTACTGATTTTCAGCTTGTTGTGACTTTATGTACCTTCACTCTCATTTTTTGGTTTAGATTGACCGGACTACAGGGTCACCACTGTGCGAACTATCGGTCTGCTTACTTACTTACTTCTAAACTATTTGCTAATGTTTATTGCAGGAATAATTTTTTTTCCATACACGGGAATGATGGGGAACTTTTAAACATTATTTATAATTATGTTTTGAACAATTCTACTGATTTTCAGCTTGTTGTGACTTTATGTACCTTCAATCTCATTTTTTGGTTTAGATTGACCGGACTACAGGGTCACCACTGTGCGAACTAACGGTCTGCTTACTTACTTACTTCTAAACTATTTGCTAATGTTTATTGCAGTTATAGTTTCAGAGAAGCGAAGCAGGACGTCATCTACTACGAAGCAGGACGTCATCTACTACGAAACAATATTCTAAAATGAAATAAGTAAACTCCTGAACAATATGTATCCAAACAACTGATTTGTAGGATGTGCCTTTAAATAAATATAACATCATTTAATATTTTGCAAACTTATAAATATGTATTAGTAGTACCAAGTTCTTAACAGATTGGCTTAATAATTATATAAAAACTAGTTTAATTTACACATGTTTTTAATTACCTATGAAATGTGCGTTGGTGCTGACATTATAAATTTTTGGCGTCCTGCGTGAGCTAAGTTATTTAAATGAAAGTAAAAAAATAAATAAGAAACAAGCTTATAACTGGGACAATGAACTATAAAGTTAAAAAAAAAATCTAGTAAGTATTTGGTGGGTACTTACTTACATATGTTCTTCAAAACTTGAGGCACAGAAGTAGGTATACTAGGTACCTAACCTGTAACCTATAACGGGTAGTGCCTCAAGCTTCTAAGAATGTAGGTAAGTACCTACACGCCAAATATTTACTAGAATTAATTTTTTACTTTTTAGTTCATTGTCCCAGAATAAAGCTTGTTTTTTAAAAAAAAAAAACTTTTATATATTTATAACTTTTTAGTAGGTAAGTATTTTAGAGCAGGCGTGATGTTTCAAAAATTTCTACGGATATTATGATTTGATGTAAAGTACTCAAGACAAATCAATCGCGCCCAAACTCGATGGGGTTATCTTGTTTAGTTCAAAAGATCCTATAGCCATCTTCGGTCTCAATCATCAGACCAGCTCCATGGTACCATGGTATCATTGTATTGTCACCGAAGATACATAAGAACACCAAATTTGAGTCCAATCGGACATCGTAAAGTGTGTCTAATTTAGCTTGCAAGATTTGATTACAGACAGCGGGACAGGTGAAACTAAATAAAAGCTTCTAAAAAACCTGTGTTTCAGGCCATCCCCAGATTAAGCAATCAGCTGATTTTTTGTCCACAGTTAATTAATTATTGACATAATACTATGCTACTTATTGTACTAAACACAAATTAAAAATTACTAAATTAATATCTACAAAATTAATGTTGTAATTCTAACAGTTTTTCTATGTCTGTGTAATCAAGTCCACCCAATTAATATTCGTATATCTTCAGACTACAATATTTGTTACTGGCACTATAATATTAAGTATCCTAAACAACTCGAGGTATGAGTTATGATGTATTGCACAAAGTAAACGACATGGTAACAAAAAACCGGCCAAATGCGCGACGGACACGCGCGCAAAGGGTTCCGAACAAATCATATATTAACATAGATCTATAGGTTCTCTTAACATCTAAAATTATAGTACTATTTTTGTATTTTTTCAAAATTTGAGAAGATGGAAGTGGGAACAATTCTATAAGACCATTGTTTTAAAATTATGAATCAAATATAATTTGCAGCCATCATAATAAGCTCTTTCATTTGTGTCTGTGATATCGTATGGCTCAGTTATGAATAAAAAGCGAAAAATGGGGTTTGCAAAAAAATCCTTTATGCAGATAAAATGTTCCAAAAAGCCACAAGTAATAAAAAACAACAGTATTTTACAGTATTTTAAAACAGTGTTTGTATAAAAATTTTCAAAATCCTTTGCCTATAAAACCAGAAAATAAACGTGTGCAAGCTAGATATTTTGAATTTGCAATCACAAGCATACGTAACACTTGACAAAACAGGTGAAATAGAGAGAAGTATTGTGCGTTTTGTACTATGAATCAAAGTTCGTTTGTGTTTGTTTATACTGTAAAAATTTGAAGACTGTAGCTCCAACCTGTTTGACAGACGATGACGGATAGACAGACCGACGGACACGTGAGTGACAGCACTTGGCTCCGTTTGGACCCTTCGGGTACGGCACCCTAAAAACAGATGCCGAATTTTCAGCCGACAATGTGCTAACGACGGACGTAAGTAAGGGTCAATTCACACCAAAAGAGCGTCGAAGCGCAGCGCAGTTTCAGTGTCATATGAATTTTAGCTTTATTTTCATTACTACAATACTTATTATCGCATGAGAAACAACTCGACTCGAGTTTCTCATGCGATAATAAGTATTGTAGTAATGAAAATAAAGCTAAGGTAAGCTGACGGAGCTGCCGGCAGCAGTGTACTGCCGGTTCCCAACGGCGTTATTTTTGGGTGCCGCCGCCGGCTGCGCAGGCAGTCCCTAAATATTAATGTTGAAGGCGAAGGTGTTATAAACGGTGTAACAGAAATGGGCGCACATATAAAAATGAACTACTTTCTGAAAGTCACATTCAACTCTGAAAAAGATAAATTGAACCACCAAGACTAATATTTCTCCACTGATGATAACTTTGTACGGACAGTCCACTTTTTGTGAATTTACCATAGTAAATTCACAAAAAGTGGACTGTCCGTAGTAGGCCATAGCCTACTTTGAAGAAAGTTTTTCATTTCCATTGGCAAAAGAAAAAAGTATCTATAATATGACCACGCAATTCCCTTACAACCTGTATAATTAACACCCGGCTGCCCAAACAAAATTATTATTAATTTATTTTAGCCTATGTTGTCCTACTGCAGGGCAAAAGCCATTTTTTCTTCATTCATCTTAGCTTGTGTCTGCCACGATGCCGCCGAACATATTCCACCTAAACAAAATCAAGAAAAAAATCTTGTCGTCATACTAACGCCTGATAAATAATAAAGACACTTTTGTGACTAAAGTTGCTATAAAAATATGTATAGGCGTTTTATCGAGTATTTGAAAATTTTGGGTTGAAAAAAAAACTACAAAGTACATTTTTTTTTATTTGACTTTTATACACTTGTCACTTTACACATATGGTCGTTGTCTGCTGATATGTCATCGAAACAAAATTTTATAAACCCACCCAAAAAAAAAAAAAAAATTAAGAAAAAAATCTCGCTGTCAAAGTAACGCCTGGTAAAATAATTGAGTAACTTTAATGATTAAAGTTGCAATAAAAGCTGTCGAAAGGCGTTGCTAGTCTTTAAAAATGAGACCGTCATGAAAAAAAAACTACAAAAAAAGCATTTTTAATAATTTAATGTTTCTTACATAGGTACTTACACTTTATGCGTTTGAATCATCATAATCGTCTGTGGCCTGTTTATTATCAATGTCTAGTACTGGTGTTTTCTTTTCGGATGCACCTGAAACCAGTCCGAAGTTTTATTTATCTATATGAAACAACAATAGGAAATTGTTTCTTACTATAATTTTTAACACTTAAACAAAAAATAAAAAACTTTCACCCACTAAAAGTAATTGAAAATATTACGTCGAAAAATTCTTCTGCATCGCTGTCGACAGGCAATGTGCCCAAAAGACTGACGGAATTGCCACGTTATATGGCAATGCTTATTATCCTATATCCAAGGTACAAGCCAGCCCATTGGTCACGTGAAATGTCAACAAGGCGTTTAGACAGGTCTTTAAACAATTTGTGAGCACTCGGACCCGACGTACCGGGAGTTTCAACCCCAAACGGCTCGCAAATAAAATTACCGATTCATTTTCATCCACACCACAGTTAGAAAACGTCCACTACTGGTCAAAGGCTTCCCTGAATGAAAACAACGACCGGTTTTGCACATACATAATAATAATAGCCTATAATGATGGTTACTAAAATTTATTGACACCGGTTTCAAGATTGTCTTGCGTTATCGCAGAGGCCTCCCATAGAGCTAGCCACACTTTTCGATTGTAAGTCGACCTTCTCCAAGTAACACCAGCTACTCTCCGAATGACGTCCTCCCATCTGAGACGTTGCCTCCTTCTCTTTCTTTTATTTCTGTCTTGGATTCCATTCAGTCAAATCCTTAACCCATTTTTCTTTGTCACTTCTCATCATGTGACCTGCCTACCTCCATTTCAGAATTCTTATGCAGTATTACGTCACTAAGTTTAATTTGGGCTCGTAATATCTATAATTTAATTTTGTCCTTTACCTTGACGTTTGGCATGTTTCGTTCCATACTGTGTTGACAGGTCTCAAGTTTTCGATTATTCTGATGTTATAGGCTCCATGTTTGACATACATTATATGTCAGAACGGGTAAAACACATGAGTCATGATCTTCTTTTTGCCTTTCAATGGTACTTGAGGACCTTTAAATATTTCTTTAAGAGACCAGTATCTCTTCCATGCCAGCTGTATTCTGTTATTTATTTCTTTCGTGGATAAGTCTTCTGGCGATATTAACTGTCCAAGATAATTATGTATAATTCTCAACATATTCTATTGTAGCACCACTCGTTTTGATGGCGATTTTAGTGCAGTTTGTCATCACTTTCGTATTCGCAGGGATCATTGAGAGCCCAACTCATTTACTTTCGTATAATAGCTGTTCAAGCATCTTAAGCATAAGCTTATTTCACATATATACAATCATTTTAATAGGTAACTCGCCAACTTGACCTGTCTTTTTTTTTTTGGCGGGGCGGGAAATCGTCTAATGACTTCTCCCGCTCTGGGAGGAGCGGGAGGGCGTGTCAGACTCTTACTGACTAAAACCCACCCCTGTTCCTTCCCTGCCCAGGGGTGCGGTAACTAATGTTGAGAATTTGCTAAAAAGCTGAAATTTTATCAATGTGCAGTGTGCAGTGGCGCACAGGATAGGAGGAGGCATAATAATATGATACATCCAAATTTTGCAAGATGTAATAATGAGGGAAAGCCCTAAATTGTCACTACTAACCTCATATCTAGACACCGCTTAGTCATCTTGCAAAATTTGGATGTATCACATGCCTCTGCCTAACCTGTGTGCCATTGCGGGTGCCAACTTGAAACCAGCGATGGGTGTTTGACGAAAAAAAATGCTGAGATGGTAAACCTTTTTTTTTACGTTTGGGCACGCTCAGCGCAATTTTGTTGTATCTTTGTGTACTTTTATTTTCTTTTACCTTTTGTTTGTTTTCTATTCTACTATTTTTTATTCCTTCAAGACATACAGACGTGGTGATTCGATTTTCTCACTCCTTGTAGAAGATTGTAGCAGGTGACATGTTGTAACTGTTTAACCTTATGGGAAAATGTCCTGATTTTTTGCATGTCTGAAACTCCCCAGATCGGTTAGACAATCTTCTTCTTCTTTGTGTCGCTGGCAAGACTGTATTTAATATTTTCTTGGCGCTAAACTTTGTCACGTCCACTGCGTCGTTGGTGGCAGCGCAGAGGTCTCTTGTGCTACTTGTTTAGGGGCACAGAGGGCTGGGCAGCAAGTAAAGCATAGTTTGCAACTCGGCTCCACATCAACACCCTGCTGCCGGTCCGTCAAGGTAGCCCCATTTTGCGAGGTTGGAGTTACACGTTCCTACTTGAGTTCTAAGGTGATTCATGGACTTTCAAGAGGACCACAATATTTTTGTATTAGCATCGTACAAAATATATAAAAAGACTTGACAATGATCAAAAAGGAAAAGTAAAAACTAAAATTCTGTACCTGCTAGAAAATGATGTGACTTGAAGCAAGCCATTCTCGTGCAGAATTCTGTACCATCTGCGCTGCAAACGCATTTGTTACAGCTTATGAAGTACGTCGTAAAGGGCTCGCATTTCGAAGCATCACCTGTAATATTGACCCTGAGGTGAATTTGAGTTTGAAAAAAAAAGTGTGGCTAAACTAACAATAGCCGCACGGTTCGATCCATCAGTTAAGCTACGCTTGCCGGGGTTGGTCCATGGGGGGGGTGACCATCATTACGTATCGAGACTCTTCCGTGCCTCGGAAAGCACGTTGAGCTTTTGGTCCCGGCTGTCAATCGTAGATCTTGGATACTCGTTACGGGTCGTCAGAAGCCCGAAAGTCTGACAACCAGTCTTACCAAGGATATTACCCAGTAACTGGGTTGTGGAGGTCAGATAGGCGGTCGCTCCATGTAAAATACTGCTGACCCTAAGATAGTTGGGAAAAGGCTAAGTAGGTGAATTCCTTACAAAAAATCTTATATTTAGTTATAAAGGTAATCTAACTAATAATTTTGCTTATCCCATCCTAAAGCAAAACTGTAACTTCGAGTATAACAAAATTCGCAATGAATTTCATGAAGTAGGTACCTAATATCTACTAGACCGCGTGGGAAAACCTTATGTATACAACTGTTAAGATAAACCATAAAACTTGCACCTAACTCTACTGCATGCAAATATTATGGAAAAACTGGAGATAAGGTATTCTTACCTACCTACCTATTTAATAACATTGGTTTGAAAACGTACATAACGTTTTGAGAACACATTTATTGTGCGGTACGTACAGATAAGGAGTGGAATTCCATGTCGAACTCTGTGTTTCCTGATAGCTATAACCTGGGGATCTTTAAGACAAGAGTGAGTAGGTTACTTCTAGGCAAGCGTGCTCCATCGTCGACCACATCATTGCTCACAGGTGAGTTAGTCAAGTGGTCAAGCGCGAACCTATCATTATTAAAAAATCTCTAATTCTTATTATTTTACACGATATCATTGATTTCATATCTCTGAATAAATATAAATGGTATTAATATTAAAATTTATGTATCAGGTATTTTTTTTTGTGCGTTCAAATAGCTCGCCTTTTTTACTACTTCAAATTTTAATTTTAATAACTAGGACAATATTGGATGTAATCTGTTACACAACATCAAAAACCATTAAATATCTGTTGCTCTTATTAAAATTCACACTAGTTATGTGTGTAGCTTACAATAGTTCAAAGGACCTTTGGCCTTGCAGTGAAATATTACAGACTAGAACTTCGCCCGCGACTTTGTTCGCGTGGCTTTCTATTGGTTAAAGAATTTTTAATATCGGTTCAGTAGATCCAGAGATTACCCTCTACAACCTCAAAAACTCATAAACTTCACCTCTTTATAATATTAGTAAAGATAAAAGTGTAATTCAAGCCAAGGACTAAATTTACAGCATAATATCTTTTATTTCTATAATCCTTTGTCGGAACAGTGAACACGTTTACCCTACTTTAGACTGCATTACCCTTTTCACTGCACTAACAACTGAGGTCACAGAGCATATCACTGGCTCAAGGAAACTACTCACTGTTATCCGTACTATTTTATTAAGAAATGACTGTTATTCTAGAGAATAGGTGGCATGCTTGGGGTAGTTTACTGAAAATTGGGTTAACTTCTGTTGAACTCCAAGGTATATTTATAATCCTGTACTTAAAATACAGGGTCGAATTGAAGTAGCCAGCAAAACTCTACAGATGTGATGGGAAGGAATCGACATGTAATGAGAATAAAACAAAAACAGATACTTATATCAATGAATAAATTCACTTTATTCGATTTAAATTTTCCGCGCTGTATCTGAGATGCTGGAATAAACTGAGGTTGCACATAGGCTTAGTCTGCATAGGTTATAAATATCTGTGACTACTGTGTTGTCAGATAAGTGTAACATATGAATAAAGAAAAATTATAGTTTAAGAAGTAAAAATAATAATGAAGAAAAATGTTTGTCTGGTAAAAATCTTAAATTAACCTCTTTAACTTGTAATAAAACAAAAATATACCTATCTAACTTTAACTACATAAACACAAAAACCAATACCTAACTAAAACTAAAAGTAATCTAAAATATGGCGTCGAAAAATTCCTCCACATCGCTGTCGGCTGGTAATGTGCCCAAAAGGCTGGCGGCATTGCCACATTGTATGGCAATGTTTATTCTCTGTCCAAGGAAAAAGCCAGCCCTTGGGTCACGCGAAGTGTCAACAAGGTGTTTAGTATCTTTAAATAATTTGTGAGCACTCGGACCCCACAATCCGAGAGTTTCAACCCCAAACGGCTCGAAAATATAATTACCAACAAGGTTATTATATTTCCGCCGCTTGAGGTTTTCAGCAGCCGCAGCGGCAGCACCAGCACAGCACGATGAGCTCGGCAGATGGGATGGCGCAAGAGTATCGACACAAGTAGCGTCCCACACTAAGGGCCTACCCATCTTTCAAGGAAACAGAGACATGCCGTCCGGTCTCTTACCGTCGTCGCGTGCCAGGCCATGGGGTTCTAAACCAGCAGGAACGCCGACGGCGACAAGAGCACGTCGGATAATGTTGTTAATATTCGCATGCCGCGCTATGTGACCTGTGCTTCGGCTGCATGACAGGCCGTGGTGTCCAAGGCTGTTGACAACTTCGCCACAGTGGCAGCGATGAGAAGAACAACAGGGAGCGCCTAGACGTAGGGCAAGAGCGAGGCGAAAAGTAGTGTCGTCGAACAAGGTGCCTATGTTCGACGACGGTAGTGCGTGAAGCCAGAGACCCGACTCCCACTCTCCCACAGCCAGTAGGCGCGCACGCTCCGCTGTAGTAGCAGATGTAGTACTTAGGTTTTCCTGAACTACTCTGCAGAGTGGCTCATCCCACCGTCTCTGGGAAGATGGGTAGTCGGGCGGATTTGTATTCGGGCAAGCGAGTCTCCAAGCATCCACAGCTTCGTGAAGCACGGCACATCAAAATCAATCAATGTGGAAGTTAGAATATTCCTGATTAATTTATCAGTGCCGTGGACCGAGCTCGGCAAGCTCGGTCGTCCATGGCCACATTTAAAATAGAAATAAGTGTTCGTTGGATGATTTGGTCCATTTTTTCCAAAAGGTGAGGGTGCTTCCATAAGTCGGCAGCACGAAGGAAATATCAGGGCATAATCATAATTAGGGCCGAAAGTACAATAGCGAATCCTAATTCGCTATTGTACTTCCTCCACAAAAGTGGGAAAAGAATCCTCAAGTATTGGGGACCAAAGGAGGCGAAGGGTGCTTTTTTCAATAATTTTGATTTCAGGGGCTATTGCGTCGAATTTTGGGAGTGTCAGTTGTCGGTCAGTACTGTTAGATAGGAATAGTTCACATTTAGAAAGTTGAGATCAAGTCCTATGGCACGGAGTTGATTTTTTAAAAATTGCTGGTCATTTAAAACGATATATACATCGCCTCCTAGGGTTCCATCATCGAGGTGCCAACGTTAAATTTAGAATTTAGCTGTCTAATAATTGGGTGATAGACAATAGAATATACACAATAAACAGATTCAATACATCTATACTTAACATAACTTAGTTCTAAAATATGTGAGGAGCTGGTGTCTGAGGTAGGCGCAAAGCACCTGTATTACAGATCACCAGGACCCCAACCCGCGATCTATCAGATACAGTTACCGTTTTAGGTAGGTATGTAAAATTTACAAAGGACATTTCATGATACAGATGTGACAGTTGTGTTGAATTTAAAATAATAATCGTTACCGCCAACGGCCTGATAGCCAAAAGCCTCGACGACCACCTGTCGAAGCTGTCGTTGCACGGTTGGATCAAGGGCCTGATATAGAAGGCAGTACTCCTCGATACGGCTCGCATCGTGAGGAGGTTCCTGTCTCTGAAGCGTTAGCTTCGACCCTGCGCCCGACACCGGCGGACTACTATTTTTTATAATTTTAATTTTTTTTTATATGGTTGTTAAAAATAATTAAAATTATAATTTATATGTTTAATAAAGTTAATAAACGAAATAATAATAATAAATAATTTAAAAGTAAATTGAAACAAAAGCTTTAAACGATGTTTCTGTTTCAGTTATGAACTGTTAACAACTAAATAATTAAGATTAATGTAAAGTGTATGAGAAGTACGTTGTGATCAATAAATTCTCTTTCAGAGCAACGCAGATTAGCTTTGTTTTGTAATTCCAAAATTTGTTTTTACAGCCAATCCACGTAGGATTGGTTGTAAAAACACATTAAAAATATATAAAATACTAGCGCTTTGCCTGCGGTTTGCTCCCGTGACTTGTCCCGCGGGTACTGTTATTTTTCCCGGGATAAAAAGGAGCCGCTGATAATTTAGCTTTCTATTGATGAAAAAATGGTTAAAATCGGTCCAGTAGTTTCGTAGCTTATTCGGTACAGACAAAAAAACTGTCCTCTTTATAATATTAGTATAGATTTCCACGTAACTAATTGGCTAACGGCGTCTGTGGAGTATCGCTAGTTTAATTTAGCCCTTCATAGACTGTCTAAAAATAAAATGCAATTAACCTAACCTAACCTTATCGAACTCCGGACTGCTCCTAAAAAATACTTGATTGAAAAACTCAATAGCTTTTAGCCAGACCCAGAATTTGGTCACGGGACCTTGTGGTTTACCTTCTAAGCCAAATAAATCAAAGTAAATGAACCAGGAGCCTTGGAAGACCGAAGACTATTAAATTGCTGTTTAATGTCATAGAGATGCCATAGTCTCCTCAGTGGATTAGCTTTTTGCTAATATGAATTAAATTAGCTTCTGCCAGCGAATTCGCCCGCGTAGAATGACGAAGTTTCATAGAGACAAAATCCTCCCTTTTCACCCCTTTGAAGTTCGAATTTCCAAAAAACATTTCTTAGTGCTCCCTACATTATATAAGGAAACCAAAAGTTGTTGCTCCGAGTCCCAGTAGTTTCGGCTGTGCGTTGATAATGTCAGTCAGTCAGTTTCTCCTTTTATGTGTATAGGTATACTCACTTTTACTTCTTCTCCAATAGAGTAGCATGTCTTCATCCAATGCTTCTACGCTTATCATAGTAAATAACTGAAACAAATTAAATAAAAGTATATTTGCAGAACTTCCCGCAAGGCACGTAATTTTGAAAGTACTTAAAACAAAATCTTCTTTCTGGACCTCCCCTGTATAGCTTTGATACCAAATGTTCGATACCAGTGGGAGAGAGGCTCGTGCCTCGTTCCCAGTACAAGGGTACTCCTACTACGTGATGGGTCAGCATGACGATGTTTCTATCACAGGAAGACTGTCCGAACCGACAACCGAAGACAAAATGTCCTGATTTCACAAAATTAGGCGAGCCGACGCCAGATAAAGTGGAAAAGTGCCATGAAGAAGAAAAAGTACACATTTGAGCATAGTGAAGAATTTAGTATTTATAGTGACTAACGTTCTTCACGTACTGGTATTCAGCTACATCCGGTTAGACTGGAAGCCGACCCCAAGATAGTTGGGAAAAAGGCTAGGCAGTGACTAACGTTCTTATCATAACCGGCCTAGTGCGTGTCGGGGCACCCGCTGTGTAGGGTTCCGTAGTCGCCTGTTATAAAATGTTACCTATTACTATCAACATATTAGTTGAGTTGACGGTTAGAGACAATAACGTTTAAATTAAAAACGAAATTAAAAAATTTAATTTTTCCAAAATTACACATTTTTACTATCCATTTCAAATAATAAAAAGTAAAAATTTCACCTAAGTATTATTTTCCAAGGATTTTTTAGGAACAAAAAAAATCACTTTATAGTTTAATATTTCACATATCAATCACTGAATCTAAAAATAGTCTTCACAACCCCTCAATGATTTTGACATTTATCCAACAATATCCCACACTATAGGATAGGCAAAAATAAATTATATCATCCCTTCTTTACATGTACGGGAGGTACCACTAAAAAAAATATTTTTCAAAATTTGATTGTTTCGTTTACTTGGCGTGTAATATATTTTCCCGTACAGAATTGCAACATTGTAGTACTAACAGTCTCTAAACTATGCCTCGGACGTACAGATGGACAGACCGCAACTATAAAGGTTTCTTGTCCTTGTTAGAACTACATACCCCTAAAAAAGCAAGCTATATAGTCTATTGAAGCCTGTTTTATAAATCTATATAGTTATAGTCTTAAAAAGGAATGGCCTCGAATCAGTAGATATGCTAAAAAACTATCACCTCCTACTATTTACGAGAGACCAATACAAATCACAATATATCCGCAGGAGAACCAAGATAACCAACACAGCCCGAAGAATCGCAAAACATAAATGGCAGTGCGCAGGACACATTGGTCGCGGAACAGATGGTCGATGGGACTGAAGAGTTTTGGAGTAGCGGCCGCGTACCGGAAGACTTAGCTATGGAAGGCCTTCCACAAGGTTGGCTAATAAAATGGTGAGGGTCACGGGAATCCGATGGATGCGAGACACACAGGACCGCTCGTTGTGGTGACATTTGGAGGGAGCCTATGTCCAGCAGTGGACGTTTTTCGGCTAAAATAATGATGAATACAAATCACTGCATTAGCACGCGCAATAGATATGCCAAAGTGTTGGCAGAACCTATGTAGATTCAATCATTCGCTGCCAGGCAAACCACACCCTAAACTGCGTAATGAATCCAGAAGCATGAAACTTTGCGCGAGAGTATTTATAACTATAGGATATATAGCGAAGGTGGGCCCTTTTTATCACATGGCATTAACTGAATTTGAAATGATCTATTCATAATATATCGAGAGTTTGCAGTCTAAGTCTTACAAGATTTTTTATTCAGTGACATATATAATTAATAATTTGTTAATGCACCATCACCATCACGACGAAGACAATCCATCTGCAATTTTCCTCTTTCATTGTAACAGCATTTTGGGAGGCATGTGTCCAGCGAAAAAACGTTAACTGACCAACAATTTTAATCTCTAAGCCATGCTTATTTCGTCTAACTAGAAAGTAACTCATAAAACGGCCATAAAAATTATAAAACTACACTCACTGAAATTGCAAGATACGTTAAACCCAGGTTCATTTCGATTATCGACTAGATATTGCGTAGGAAATAATCAAGAGTTTTCATTACGACGACTCTGTAGTAACTATAAATCGATTGTGCACGGTGTTTCAAATCGTTTTGCTTATTGTATATGGTCTATTATTATTTTACATGTTATTAATTATATTTTTGTCGTACTATTTGTTATGTGACATCATCATTGTATTGGTAAACATGGTTATGAAATTAATGGACGTTTTCAGGCGTTTTAATTTTTTTTTTTTGTAAGAATTTACAAATGATGTGGTCTCCACATGATTTGTAAATTCTTCCAAAAACTTGGGCAGGTATTTTAAAACTGTAACTCATCATAACTTATTTTTCGTAGAATCTTCGCAGCGTTCTTCCTGTGCTACAGAATTTTACTTTTTAGGGTTCCGTAATCCTAACAAGGACATGGATATAGTTTCGATCTGTCCGTTATTCCGTCCGAGGCATAGCTTAGAAACTGTTATTGTTGTTCTCGCCCATCCTTTAGTGTTGGATATCTTTCGATACGTATTTCTAAATCATTGCGGGATTGTCAAGACTATTTTTCGATTGAATGATTAATTTGCGAAACATTAAACTATAAAGTGATATTTTTTGTACGAGTCGAGCGTGCCCCGCCCCTCCCCCACCACTAAAAGTTAAATTGTTGGCTCGAAAAATCTAAAATAAATCGTGATGGTAGTATGTACGAACTTTGAAGGTAAACTATCACGGCTAAGTTAGCTCTGTTAGTTTAAGAGCAGTAGTCGCCCTACTTATAAAATGTACCTACTTGGAGGTATGAAACACAAAATACTTAGAAAAAAATAGTTGGGTTACGAGACGTAAAATTTTGGAATACCTAATTAAATCCGTTTTTTTTTTCGATTTTACCGTTTGCTCGTTAAACCGTGACCTCAAATAATATGTTCATAGAAATAATCATAAAGCTCCTTTATATGTCCGCATATTATAACAAGTGACTACGGAACTCTACTCTGCAGGTGGCCCAACACGCACTTGGCCGGTTTTCTATATAAATGGTAGGTACTTTCTAACCAATCTAATTAAAGCCTATCATCATCATTCTTCTTATACTTTTTCCAATTTATTTGAGGTCGGCGCAACATTTCTTTTTTTCATACTATTTTCTCTGTTAGTCATACTCTCAGTCGCTCTTTCTTTAGACATATCACATTTACACAGTCCGTATTAAGTTTTTAAAAATTCTCACAAGTTGCCGCATTCCTCCACATCACAAAACAACACAAATGATTTCCACCCAACTTTTCAGTAACTGGTAAGCTTCATAATATTTTATGAATCAGCAGTACACCGAGAGTATATTTGAATAAAAAATTTGAAATTATTGACCAATTTTAGAACACCAACAATTGATCGGTGACCTTAAAATAATCTGGACGAAACATTATAAATCATAACAAGCAATCTAGTAAAAGACGGTAAGTAACAATATTTCTAGCTCAATTCAGTACCTAAAGAAAACGCCATTTTAAATCACACGGTTCCCCACTATAAATCTCATTGAAAATCAATATGTAATCTTGAACTGTAATCGTGGAACAAGTCCGTGGCTTGTTTGCTCTGCTGAAAGGTTCACAAACACTACTGTATATACATGAAACTTTCATGTGTTTCTATTCCACGCCGCGAGAGAGTGTTGCGAATTGGTTGAGTGGAAAGCCGAGTGTGTAAAGTGAGTACATTACACTTATCAATATTAGTATGGAAGGATTTTTTTTCGTGATTGGCCATTTTTTAACCGACTTCGAAAAAGGAGGAGGTTCTATGTTCGACTGTATGTATGTTTTATTTTTATGTATGCCCACCGATTTCTCTGTCAGTTGAGGACCGATTTTCAAATTTTTTTTTTGTCGGAAAGAATATAAAGAATATACCCTCGAGGTAGTCCCATATAAATTTTATCGAAATTACGCAAAATATGTATACATATATGACGTTTTGGTTTCCTCCAATTACGAGCATGTTATTTATTGGGGATTTTAGTTCTGGGGTTTAAACAACTAAAAAGTGAACAAACAACAAAAAAACAACAAATTTAAAAATAAATTTAATTTTGGAAGTCGGTGTCAAATAACGAAGTAATAATTTTATTACTTCGTTATTTGACAAATAACTATAACAATAATACAAATAATAAATAATAATAATAATATATATAATAATACTATAATAATAATTTGAAAAATAACTTTAATTTCGGAAGTCGGTGTTTGTATTTACAAACACCGACTTCCGAAATAAAAGTTATTTTTAAATTTTTAGCGTATTTTCTTTTTTGGAAGTCGGTTGTTTTTTTTTTTTTGTAAAAAAAGTTTTTTAGTTTTTTTTTATTGTTGATAGGCACGCGTTTGACCACTATCTCACTTGGTGGTAAATGATGATGTGGTCGAGGATGAAGCACGCTTGCCTAGAAGTAACCTATTCACTCTTGACTTAATGACTCCCAGGTTGTAGCTATCAGGAAACACAGACTCCGTCAGGGCATTTCTTAGCTGCATGCACAATTAATGTGTTCTCAATATGTTTTGGCTATGACTTTCTTAAAGAAAGTTGATCATTTCTATGGGGTATCATTAAAAAATTACCACGCATTTCCGTTACACCCTGTATATATAGGCTCTAGTAGATAGGCTTCGATCAACTACCTACATAACAATAGGGCTGAGATTTTACGAGAACTGCACATCATCGTTTACAAATGAATCTTTGCAATGAAGATAATCATCTTACAATCTATGGTAAAAGATCGAGATCCATACATTCGATAACTCTAAAACGCCTTAGTAGATTACTAAAGCAACATGGAGCTGCGTTGCTTACTAGTTTAATTTGCGCAGGCGCTATTGATAAAAACGTTAATTTTATTGCCAACCAGGTACCTAATTCTTTTCGTTTTTCATTCTATTTATTGTATTTGCACTATGCTATCGTACGTTTAACGTTATACCAAAATCAACAATTTAAAAAAGTAATATTTGCATAAGTGAGTATAAAAAATTGAACACATATTTAAAATTGGCAACATTATGTTCAAGACAACATTCGGGCGTTGCCATAGGTATGTGCTCGCTAACACTACGCCCCATCTGTACGCAGTTCTCATAGAGGAGATACTTGTTTGACGTCATAGCTAAAAAAGTATTCTATAGAATTTCAAGGTTGTCTACTGATGGATTAATTGTACTAACTAACATTGCACAGTTGACCATCCGTATACAGTTGTTCGTGAGTTTTGTGTTAGGTGGTGTTTTAGATCAAGTGTAGATGATATACTAGATTTGTGGAAGATCACCCTCAGGTTAGGACCTTATTATATCGGCTTCACCAACCTTTGCTTAAACTGTCTGTACCTAACGTATTTTCTTGTTTTCTTCCTCTTCGTGTCAGCTATTCGCCTAAATAAATACTTCCATACTATCAGAAGTATTGAGCCAATTCACAGAAAAAACAGTTTCTTTATTTACATTGTTGTTTATTAATAGAACCGGAACATCCTGGTTCGCGTCACATATCTTTCATAAGCAGTTATAAGATTAAAGTACTAAAATTGATAAAAATGGTACGATCCAGTACTTACACATTTTCATAATCTGAACTTAATTAATTTTTTTTAAGTTTTTATTTGTTTTATAGCTGAAAGTATTGATCCTTTAAAGAGATAGCAAAAGCTCTTTCACCGGTTGTAACTTCACTACTCGTATTTTAGTTTTATAGTGATATATTAAATATATCACTATAAAACTACAATACTTCGCCTAAAATGATATGTTCATCATAATTATCATTTTAGGCGAAGTCGCGGGCAGAAGCTAGTATTGTTTAAGAACATCGTAATAATAAAATACAATATTATATAAAAGTAAGTATGTTCAATTTTCAAAGATCATTAATATTTGAAAAGAACTAAAACAGCAGCAAAATAAACACATTTCTATTTTCGGATTTCTTATTGTGAACGGCCCCATATAGCGTTGCGGTGTTCATGAAAATCATGATGTTACGCTTTTTTATTTTGATTTCCGTAGATACTGTTCAAAAAGCCGCTTTAGCGTTTGGCTTTTGATTTAGTACTTATAGTTTTTGATGGTACCGAAAAGAAGGAATGTTTTTACCCCAAACATTCACTTTACGATTTTTTTTCTAACTTTACAATTTTTAAGCTTTTGTTAACACGACACAAAGTAAAATCGTTCGTTTTGAGAATGTTCGCTTGCAAAACTAATTCACGTAGCGAATACACGCGGTATTTGCCGCCCCCAATCAGTGGGTTTTTTTTATAATATTAAAAATCAATGCCTACGATTCACTATCGTCTCGTCGTACTATATACGTCTCTTTAATAATAGATGTAGTTGTTAACCCAAAAAAACTTACTTAGATGACATATTATATTACAGTTTATGCAATAATACCGTATTGTATAAACTATGTAATACCTATATATCGTATAATGATGTAAAAATATACAACCGCACATCCTGGTTTGATTGTTTATTTCAAGCCCTCGCTTATCTTGCAGATAAACCCAGACTATATAACACAACGGAGTAATATCAACAGCAGTTTACGCAAAGTTTACCTCAGAAGACCACCATGTCACAACTGAAGTTAGTAGGGCAACTTGAAAATATATCTGAAGGTCAGTTAGAATTCATCAAAAATGTGATCGAAAAAGAAGGCTTCAAAGACAGCAAAGTTACTATCGAAGCCGTTGGAGGATTAGCTGACAACTATGGAGCAAACGTCAAAAGAATCGCCATCGAAGGTGAAAATGGTAACTTGACAATGATTGCCAAAATAGCACCAACGATGGAACTCATACGGATGGCACTGGGTGCTGAACTCATGTTCGTAAATGAGACTCTGTTGTATACAGAGATTTTGCCAAAGATGCTGCAACTTCAAAAACAAGCCGATGTACCAGAGGAAGACCAATTGAAATTCCCAAAATGTTACGGAGTAAATGAGGCACCTAATGAAGTCATCCTGTTAGAGGACCTAAAGGCATCAGGTTTTACTATGCTGGACCGATTCCAATCCCTTACGGATGAACACATGACTAGTGTTCTGAGAAATTTAGCTATATACCATTCCCTATCTTACGTGCTGAGGAACAAGGAACCCGAAACATATGATTATTTCAAGGACAAACTGCAGGATTTGTTGGGAAACATCACTGCAGGAGGTCCTGAAATACTTGGTTTTTTCTATCAAATTGAAGCTGTTGCTGTTCAAATGCTTGATGATCCAGAACAACAGAAAATCGTGAAGAATAAAATTGGTGAAGTCATAGAACGAACCGGTAAAATGACGAAATTTGAATATGGGAGCCGATTTGCAGTTATTCAACATGGTGATTGCTGGACAAACAATATAATGTTTAAGTTTGAGGCAAGTATACATTTTCAACATTCGTTTTAGTATACTTTAGTACACTTACTTGTGGTGTTTTTATCTGAAACTAAATTTTTACTAGCTTTTGCCATCGGCTTCGCCAGTGTGGAGTTAGTACTTCCCCCTTCCATTATAAATAAATTATAGCCTATATGTTATTCAGATGTATAAGCTATATTATTGTAACTTTTTTAATTCTATTATTATTATTATTATTTAGCATTTGCGTGAAAGAGTAACAAACATCCATACATCCATTCACACAAATTTTCACATTTATAAAACTATCTACATCCAGTGCCTTCGCTCGCGTGGAAGTAGTACTTCACCCACTATGTTCCATTCCAGACTAGAATCTATCTCTGTGCCGAATTTAATCCAGATCCGTTAAGCCGTTCTGGCGTAATTGAGTAACAAACATCCATTCATCCATCAATCCAAACTTTCGCAATTGTAATAATTACATATCTATTACTATGATTTTATTGACATTTGAAAGTACAAATCCGTAAAAAAAAAATGGTTTTGTGGACAAATTTACACCCTGTGCATGACAATTTATCTAATCGGGTTAGATCCGGCAACGCAGAAGATAGATTACGATAACAATGTTATCTTTAAAATGCCCACATTATTATATAATGACTGTTGTGAAGCCACTCCTTTTCCTCAAGCATCATGGGGGATTCGGCTCCAGAGAAACAAAAATATTCAGGACTGACTTAATTTTGTAGTGTGTCCAGTTTTTATTTACGAGTAGCCTTCTTGACACAGCATGTGTGAGTCAGTAGCTACGGCATCCAAGAAATGGTTGCATCTCATGCTGAATTCCTAATCCATTTGCAATTAGTTAGAACTAAAATGGTTGCATCTCATGTTGAATGCCTAATCCACTTGCAATTAGTTAGAACTAAAATGGTTGCATCTCATGCTGAATGCCTAATCCACTTGCAATTAGTTAGAACTAAAATGATGTCATATTCTATTTCGTTTTATTATCTACTAGCTTGTGCCAGCATCATGTCCCACTGGGAATAAGAACTTCCTTCATTATTATAGCTTGTATGCTATTCCAGACTATATTGTATATAGTCAGTATGTGTTCAGCCGTGCCGTGCTGACGGTCGGGGTGCTCCACAAATTCAAGGTCGCTCAGCGAGCTATGGAGCGGGCTATGTTAGGAGTTTCTTTGAAGGATAAAATCAGGAATGACGTTGTCCGGAAAAGAACCGGAGTAACCGACGTAGCTTGCAGAATAGGCAAACTGAAGTGGCAGTGGGCTGGTCATGTTTGTCGAAGGACCGACGACCGATGGAGCAGACGAGTCCTGGAGTGGAGACCGCGTATCGGCAAGCGTAGTGTGAGACGCCCCCCAGCTAGATGGACCTTAAGAAGGTGGCTGGGATAGACTGGATGCGGAAGGCGGAGGACAGGATGTTGTGGCGCAGCCTAGGAGAGGCCTATGTCCAGCAGTGGACTGCGATAGGCAGAGTTGATTGATTGTTTAGCTGTTATGGCGTGATTGAGTTACAAATATCCATCAAAACTTTGGAATTTGTAATATTACTAGAACTAATTGGTTAAGCTAGTATAATTAACAATTGCTATGTACTATTTACAAATTTGCTCATAAAATAATAAACTAACTACATAGTTCTAATACATACACTAAAATAAAGTAAAACACCTATCTAACTA
Organism: Polia nebulosa; assembly: GCA_951329385.1. Lineage (NCBI taxonomy): Eukaryota > Metazoa > Arthropoda > Insecta > Lepidoptera > Noctuidae > Polia > Polia nebulosa. The sequence continues at coordinate 58,322,553 of OX589587.1, forward strand.
AAATATTAATTAATTAAATCTATTAATTTGGTTGGTGAAATTCTCTTGCTATGTTATCGGCATTAAATGAACATTCAAATTTTATTGTAGTAAACTGAAATTATCAACTAACGTCAAATATATAAAACGCTGCCATCCGGCCCTTGACACGGTTGTGTCCCGTATGTGTCATCATTCTGAATCATCCAATTTATGGGCTGGAAAGGTCTGACATCGAATTCACATAGAGTAATATGTTTATATTTCGTACTTTCAGGGGGAGGACTTGAAGCAGTCTATGTTAATCGACTATCAACAATGCAAGAACTTCAGCCCAGTCTACGATCTCCTCTACTTGATCTTCAACTGCACTGACCATGAAACGAGGGTTAGGAACTATTACGATTGGGTCGACTACTACCACGACGAACTTGACAAATCATTGTCCAACTACGGTCTGAAAGTCAACTATGTTTATCCGAGAGACCAATTGGACGCTGATTTGAAAAGATACGGCAAAATAGGCTTCGGTTGCGCTGTTCTAATGACTGGTACACTCACAATAAGTCCAGCTGAGGCTGGTAAATTAAAGGAATCAATAGGAAGTGGTAATATGGACGAAGTGGCTGGTCAAATGACTAATTTCCAAGCTGAGACTTTAGCTCTCTTTAAGAAAAGAATCGTTGGTTTGATCGAAAGTTTTACGCTTTTTGGTCTACTGTAAAGTGTTAATGTTGCTGTTTGTCTAAAACTTCGAGGCTATTTAATTTTAAACTTATAGCAACACAAATTGGGCAATTCATACGTTTTTAAATAACAAATTTCTTTCTTTTGTGTTTTGAATTGGCGATGGTCAGTGTGGTCAAATATGGCAAATTTAACGTTGCGTGCAACATAATTCGTAAGACCGAATTTCACAATTGTGATGTTTGAAAGATGAAATAACAATCTAATGAGTTAATTAGAAAAATATTGAGGTTACTTGCCTGTAAAAGCCCACTATGCAAGCCATACATGCTACGGTGCATCGCAGAGGTTTACCTGTGGACACAGGCAGACGAACACATGTCGTAAGAGCCAAGAACTGCAGTTCTATTTCAATACACGCTCTTGTCTACCTGCCCAAGGATATCTGCTGGTAGACCTCTCCGGTAGACCCTAGCGTTAAAAAATGAATATCAATATTGATGTTCAAAGTGTATATGTATTTTTACATGTTATTTCCTTATTTTATGTTATTTGGAGCATAGAGCTTATTTTTCTCTATATTTAGCTGTAAGTGCATGTCGTGGTCTCCTGTAGGAGCAAATAAAAAAAAGGCTAGACAAAGCAACATTCTATCAGCAAAAGCGACTGTCTAAGCGTCAAAATGATTGATCATGTTATCATGTGACATTTTGACAGCGCTCAATTGTCAATCTGCCTAGCCTTTTCCCAACTATCCAGTCGGTTTCCAGTCTAACCGGATGCAGCTTATTTAACTTGCAATGTTCTTCATAAGTAAGTTGTTCGCTTCAAAATATTCAACTATTTTTAACCGACTTTTTAAATATGAGGAGGTTATCAATTCGTCATATATGAACGGATTTGCAAAATTCTTTTTTTTTTTTGTTGGAAAGGAGTTTATTCCGAAATGGTCCCATGTAATTTTTTTCATATAGATCTGATGATGAGTTTCGGAGACAGACAATGGAACTCTTCAAAAAATGACAGCAATACAATCGCAAATGCTGCTATCGCATAAATATGCATTATTAACACAATTTAATGGGGAATCACAACTAAAAAGTGAAAAATAAAAACTTTTTTACAAAAATAGAACAAACTTTTAAAAACAGAAAGTGCAGAGTAACTTCAATTTCGAAAGTCGGTGTTTCTGGTTTGGTTTCTTCGTTTTTTGACACCGTTTTTTGACCAGGAACTCTTCAAAAAATGACAGCAATACAATCGCGAATGCTGCTATCGCATAAATATGCATTGTTAACACAATTTAATAGGGAATCACAACTAAAAAGTGAAAAATCAAAACTTTTTTACAAAAAATAAAACAGACTTTCAAAAACAGAAAGTGCAGAGTAACTTTAATTTCGAAAGTCGGTGTTTCTGGTTTTGTTTCTTCGTTTTTTTACACCGTTTTTGACCACTTGTTGGTTTCCAATCGACCTGAAATTTGGCATTCTTATATAAATCCGGTGATAATGCAATATCATGATACCGCCGAGCTGATCTGATGATGGCGCCGGGATGTAGGGACTGGAACTCCTTGATGGCAAATGGTGGGACAGTTGAATTTGGGCTAGTATGTTTTGCTATCTTCAGTAGGTAATTTCCATTACACTTGATGAGGAGGCTCTAAAGCTTGTTTAAAAAAAACATTATCGCTGATATAATATTACTTGTCTAGGTCCTTCTGTTCAGCTATGTATTATTTGCATGTATCAATGTATCGTTTGTTGAAGGTGTTATGACATAACTCAAATGTATTTTGTATTATTATTTCAATGACTTTCTTTTTAATAAAGTGTATTATTGCAAAAAGAAGTTTTAATTATATACTTGATATATGTCGATAGGCATAGGATGTCAAATAGTTGAATTGTATACTCATACATAATTATTGCCTGTTTCGTTGTTTCCAACCTAAAAAAAAACATAATTTCCCCAAAATCCAGGCGCCTTTTGAATGTTTCCCCCGAACACAAAAAGGTGGTCATCGCCATCTATAGTCATCTGCAATACCATAAGCCTTACATCGTTATTTTCAAGGATTTAAAATAACGTTATATGCCCAGCTTCATTTTACCGAAATCGCGCCTGTTTCATTGATCCCACATATTATCCAGTTGTGTAAACACTTGAGACACAAAACTAAACCTATATATATTACATCACAATTCTACAGAAAACATTTAGAATAATTAAAACGAGAACTAACCTTCACTCGAAAAATTCCCACCAAAAACCGCGCCTGCGCAGATCCAAGAGTTGACAGTTGCTTAACTGCACGAAAAAGTTTTAACGAAAAAGGCAATAACTATTTAAGTACGTAACTACTGGTGAGGTTGTAGAACTGAAATTATGTTTGTACGAGCCAATAATGCTCATCCAGCAAAAGTACGTTTACTCGTACCTTATTAAATAATTACTCAATTCAGTCGTAACTAAAACTCCGTCCCGCGCTCATGTGCGGCTCGATCAATAATAATATACTCGTAACATTAAGTGCGGCTCAGATTACTAAACAAAAATAACTTTTCACCGTTTCCCTAAATAAACTATTAAACTTAACAGTGGTTTGGTGTGAACTAACAACTACCGGGGTATCCGTCAACGACGAGAAAAACCCCAACACCTTTTGGTCCTTCGAGCCGGATGACACGGCAAATCATCTTGTGAGTCGTCGTGTCTCCTCATCAGCAGAGTGCTTAGCGTGGTATATCCCAGTTACGTTAGCAAATCGGTGCTGTTGGCTTCCCACAAGCGGGTCTAACCAGTAACATTGAGACATTGCACATGACGTAAAGGAGGGTGAGCTACACTGAGTGCCTGCCACTAACGAACCTGCAGAGATCACGTCTACTGCTACAAACTACTCATCAAGAAACAATCGGCGAAGATAACGTCCACGGCGGTTACTACAGCGGAGATCACGTCTACCGCTACAAACAAGAAATAATCAGCGGGGATAACGTCCACTGCGGTTACTTCAGCTCTGAAAACTTCGTGAGTACACACTACCAACACGCCAACTACTAGTAACACCATAAGCAAGCTAAATATGAAATGAATTTTGTTTCGTAATGCATCAGCAAAACGTATCACCAAGGTGAGTATTCTTGTAATCCGATCTAAGTTGCTATGTCGCTCAAGTAATGAATCAATTAATTTGTTTTTAATCGTCGTGGGTTCCGCACTATTATTAGTCGTGTAACAGTTTGTTAGGAAGCCCTCGTTTGTGGTAAAAGTTTCTTTTGAGATAAGGACTTGTTTTTCTTGCTCCTTAAGCCATTTAGGGCCTTCCCACCACAGGGTAAAATCTACCAGTTTTTGCGGTGAGAGACCTCTTGTTACACAGACAACTGGCCGCACCTTCATAACATCAACTTGGCTGATCCAGACTACAACATCTCTGGACCCATCGATCTACTGCTTGGAGCTGATGTTTACTCTGAGGTGATCTTAGGAGGAATAATCAAGCATAACAATGACTCGCCAGTAGCGCAAAACACAAAGTTGGGCTGGATACTGTGCGGTGCTACAAAGCAGTTTAACTGTCTAGTTACTCTAACAGAACTAAAAAACCTAACAAAATTTTGGGAAATAGAAGACATCCCTTCAGAAACCGAAACTACAACGGAAGATGAATTCTGTGAAAAATATTACACAGAAACAACAGAAAGATTGAGTAACGGGCGTTATGTGGTGAAAATGCCCATGAACGCTAACTATGAACAAAACCTTGGTAACTCGAAACCTCAAGCTACAGCACAATTCCTTCATTTAGAAAAGAAAATGGCAAGACAAGAAAACTTCGCTAAACTATACAAAGAGTTCATCCGAGAATATATCGAATTAGGTCACATGAAACCAGTTACAGAATCCGAAAGTCGAGTACATGCCTACTTACCACACCACGGCGTAGCAAGGGAGTGCTCAACAACAACCAAACTACGAGCTGTTTTTAACGCATCAATGAAAACAGACTCTGGGTACAGCCTAAACGATTTGATGGAAAAAGGAAGTAATCTTCAAAAAGACATTCTATCCCTCATCATAAAATGGCGGAGTTATAAATATGTTCTAACGGCAGACATTGAGAAAATGTACCGCCAAATCCTTGTTCATCAAGATCAACAATGTCTTCAAAAAATTATTTGGAGAGACTCTAAGAGAGAACCACTGAGAGATATGCAGCTGTGTACCCTTACATACGGGACCAAAGTCGCACCATTCTTAGCGATGCGTACTCTCCAACAGCTGGCCAAAGATGAAGGCAACGCGTTCCCTCTGGCCCAAAAGGCGCTACTTAACGAATTCTATATGGATGACGCCATCAAATTCAAGGAATGGCAGAGTGTAGAACTGGAAAACGTGAGTCTGAAAGCTGAAAAAAAGAGTGAGTATGATAAGTTAAAGAAAAAAGCTAAGAAAGCCGTGGCAATAGCGAGAGCAAAAGGTCAGGACAAACTGTACGACACACTGGACAGTCCAGCTGGCCAAAAAGATCTATACCGGCATGCTAGAGCCAGAGAGAGGAAGGCGACGAATGTTAGTTGGATAAGATGTGTAAGGGATGAAGCTGGAACGCTGCTATCGGAGGATGAAATGATTAAAGATAGATGGAAGGGCTATTTTGAAAGACTGATGAATGAGGAAAATATCTGGAGTGGTGATTAGAAAATAAACCAGTAAACGAGGGATTAGTGAGAATGGTAATTGTGGATGAAGTGAGAATAGCAGTAAATGTAATGAAGAATGGTAAGGCAATTGGTCCAGATAGAATACCAATTGAAGTGTGGAAGTCATTACGGGTAGATGGATGGACGTGGTTAGCTTTGTTCTTCAATAAGTTGTTGCTGGAAGAAGCTATACCTGATGAATGGTGCAACAGTTCGCTGGTGCCCATCTTCAAGAACAAAGGTGATGTGCTGGAGTGCAACAACTATAGAGGAGTAAAGCAAATGTCACATAGTATGAAAGCATAGGAAAAGTTATTGAAAGGCGGCTGAGAGAAGAGAGTGAAATCTCACAGAACCAGTTCGGTTTTATGACGGGTCGAGGTACAACGTATGCCATTTTTGCTATCCGACAGCTGTGCGAGAAATACAGAGCTGTGCATTAAAACTTGCACATGTAATAATAATAATAATATATTCCACAACTATCACACAACGCCATTTAGTCCCAAGCTAAGCAGAGCTTGTGTTATGGGTACTAGACAACTGATAAACATACTTATATATTTCTAAATACATAAATGTTGCTCGTTGACCTCGAAAAGGCATATGACCGGGTGCCGCGTGAGGTTTTGTGGTGGGTCCTTAAGGAGAAAGGTGTGCCTGGGAAGTATGTGCAGTTGCTCCGAGTGATGTACAGTCGATGCAGTACCCAAGTCCGGTCTGCAGTGGGCACCACTGACAGCTTCAGTGTAGCAGTTGGTTTGCACCAGGGGTCAGCCCTCTGCCCTTACCTCTTCGTGATGATAATGGACGCTCTGACGTCGGAAATTCAAGAAGAGACTCCCTGGTGTATGCTGTTTGCTGACGATATTGTGCTGGTTGCCGAAAGCGGCTTAGAAGTCAAGAGCAGATTGGAGACGTGGTGGCAAAGACTGGAGAGTGTTGGCCTGAAACTGAGCAGAACCAAAACAGAATACCTGATCTGCGATTTCGGCGGTCTCTCCAGTCCAATACCTATTACTATAGCCCGCACCGGAACGCCTATAGATACCGATCTTCTCCGACTTTTGGTATCTCGGGTCGCTTGTCCTGGGGGATGGCGATATAGACCGAGACGTAACGCACAGGATCAACTCAGGATGGATGAAATGGCGACAGGTCACTGGAACAACTTGCGACCGACGAATGCCCCTCAAGCTAAAGGGGAAAATCTATAAGTCCGTGATTAGACCCTGTCGTACTGTATTATTTATATTTACCTACTTTATATAATTTTTTCTTTAAAAACATAAATCTTTACATACATAATATATCTTAATTGTCTCTCTTGTATTTTATAAGACACCTGACACCACTATATTCTTATAATATAATGAAGTATCTTAATTTGCTTTTACTATTTTATTTCTATTGACTACTATTAATCCTATTTTAATGCAATAATAATCTAAAAATCTACTCCTTTGGTTTCCTTTCATTAATTTAGGTAAATTTTCGACCGCCAGTTTCTCTTGAAGGTCTTGTGCCTCGTACCGCGCTTTCGCTGTGATTGGGCACTCGAGCAGAACATGGATGACAGTTTCGTCTTTGCCTGGCTCACAAGCGCACGACGCGTTCTCTTTGCACTTGAAGCGTTTCAGGTATGCAGAGAACCAACCGTGCCTTGTGAGAATCTGGGTGGTGAGGCTGAGGCTAGTTGGCTCAAATTGCCGCACTATTCTGTACACCGCAACCGCATCAGGGAAGAACAGTTTGTTGCCAGAGGCTGTTGCCCCCAACTTATATCTCCCGTTTCATTCGTCAAGCGACCCCAAACGGATCTGCCGTTTGACGAATGAAACGGGGCACAGATCGTAGACCGGCTTCTTCTTCGACCCCAAGGCGGCTTCTTTTAAAAAAAAAGGACGCAGGAGCGAGCAACGCGAGTTCGTAAAATTTTCACATTGCTTCGAATATGGGAATCATTTCTTTGAGGATTTTTGATACTTTTCTTTTTGTTTTGTTTATAATGTTAAACGCCTGCCCCTTGCTCCAGCCGCCCATGTCTGAAGATCTTTGACAGTCATTTCGGGTAATCAGAATACCGAAAATCTAACACCAGTCTTGCCCAGGCGTGGTGCCTGGTGGGTAAACCTGTTCAGCAAACAGTTTCATTTGATACCCATATCATGGGAATGCATACAAAATAACTAGTCCGCCATTTTTGGGAGTCCGCCGTATTGGATTTAGAATGACGTCACTTAGCAAACCACGCATTACTACAACTAAATTACATACACTACAACTAAACATAAACGCAAAATTTCAATTCAATCAGAATCTGGGTAGTGTATCAAATTTAACTTCTAATACTTGCTTACATAGTTAAAAGTGAAGCTAATAAAAGTGTGTCAAAATACTAGTATTCAGGTGCATTCGGTTAGACTACAAATCAAACTATAGTGGGAAAATGGCTAGAATTGATTGACTACAATATAGGGTTCCCGACTACCGACTGTATAACATTTACAGAACACAGTAGGTACTCATGAATGGGTGTGAACGGTTGAATTACCGTGAAGAAAAATGGTCTTTCAAACATTTGGTCGTAGATATACCGCACTTTTGTGTGTTTTTGTGTGTGTATCTACGACCGTACAGCTGATTTTTTTTTTGATATTTCACCGTTGGTCCCATAGTAAAAGTTTTTCATAATGTTGAGTATTACTGGTAGTGTTTTCATTTATTGTTGTACTGTCTTCTCCACCTCCAATGTATCTTGTTTGTACAACCATTCCCGCTGAGTGAAAACTCGAAACCGTCTTTTGAGAATCTAATAGCAACTACCTGCAAGTGCTATCAATTAAGATATTTCATCAGGCGTCATTGATAAACAGGCTTATTACTAATAATGCAAAAATATAAATTTTAATGCTTTCAACTAAGTGCTAATTATTACAACGTTATAATACGGATATAAAATTATTTTTATAAATAATATTTTGGTTCGTTACAATTCTTAACATCTTGACGCAATATCCTACTACTGGGCAAATAACTCCCCCTCACTTACATACACTTAATAGTCAATACATATTCCAACATTATTGGTCGAAATTACCAATCATACCATAGACTCCATAAATTAATAAAATATTCTTATATAAAAAAACTAAAAAAACACGGTTTAGTAAAGTTATGAGAATGCATAAATAATAACTAGTCCGCCGTTTTGGATTTATAATGTGTTGTGCGTGTTATGTTGTTGGTGAGATAAATAAAGATTCGGACTCCAAAGAAATAAATGTCTTTAATTCAAGTTCCACAATACTTCGTTATAGCTAACTACGTACTATGTATGCGTCGAGGCAGGGCGGTGGTATGCGGGCGACTGGCAAGCCGATTGGCCGCTCCCACATACTTCGTCAATAATGCAACTCAGCATATTACGATTACTAAGCCGCCACACATGCATTTTCATCCTAACTAAACATGTAAGTATGCAAAATTTCAGCTCATTCGGAGACGGGGAAGTGGGTCAAGGGCAAAACAAGAGCCAATCTGATACACTATTGACTTCATTCTTAAATGTGTTATGTGTGGCAATATCCCACAAAAATACCGAGAGAAACACGAAAAAATATTATTTTTGTAGACCTGTGATTTAATAACCTTAACTTCCTGGTTCACATGATTTATAGTGAATTTCAAAAATCGTATCTGAATGTGATTAGAATTTATACTAAAATAGATACGAATGTTATGTTCACCTGTCACAGCTGTCAATGCGTTACCCATTATTACACTGCATAAATAAGTAGATACCTATCTCTTAATCGTTAAAAACTTAATCACACATCCTGTTGAATGATTGTTTATCTTATAGATAACCACAGACCTATTTAATATGACGAAGCAGTACCAATAGCATCCAGTTTAATACTTCACACCATCATGGCACAACACAAGTTTGAAGGTGAAATTGAAAATATAACCGAAGCCCAGTTAAACTTCATCGAAAATGTGATCGAAAAAGAAGGTTTTAAAGACAGCAAAGTTACAATTGACTCTGTTGGTGGTGCAGCTGACAACTATGGAGCAAACGTTAAAAGAATCGTCATAGAGGGAAAAAATGGAAACTTGACTATGATTGCCAAAATCGCACCAACGGAAGAAGTCACTCGGAAATCCACGAACGTTCCTATCGCATTTGCTAATGAGCATCTGATGTATACAGAGGTCCTACCAAAGTTACTGCAACTACAGAAGGAGGCCAATATACCAGAAGAAGACCTACTAAAATTCCCAAAATGTTACGGAACGTATCTTGAAGCACCTAATGAAATCGTCATGATAGAAGACCTAAAGACATCGAATTTTGCTATTATGGACAGATACTCATCCCTTCCGGAAGAGTGTGTGTATAGTGTTCTAAAAAATTTGGTTATTTATCATTCACTTTCTTTTGTACTGAGAAGCAAGGAACCCGATACATATAATTACTACAAGGACAATTTACGGGATATGTTGGGAGGGTTAGCAGAGGGAACCCTTGACGAACTTGCTTTTTTTCAGCAAATTGAGGATCTGTCTCTAAGTCACCTCGATGACCCTGAGCATCAGAACATTTTAAAAAAGAACAATGTTGGTAACGTCGTTCATGACGCCGCCAAAATGATGGAATTTGAAAAAGATAGTCAATATACAGTTATTCAACATGGAGATTGTTGGACCAACAATATTATGTTTAAGTTTGAGGCAAGTATTTACATTTTGTTTTTGCTTTTACGTGATTAGTTAATTATAAACTATTTCTCTTCCCTAAACTGTCTACCTTTCTCTTAATTTTGTTGATATATATCAGTCTACTTAGTAAGAGTGAATGGACCTCCACAAACCGTGGTATCTACAAAAATATATCACATTATTTCTTGGTAAAACCATTCTTCCCAAAACCATAAGAATGAATGATGTCCTAGCTGCTTTGTTATAATTTGCCTTTTAAATGGTTTGGTTAAATTGGTTACTATGGTTCAAATTGGTTACTTTTACGTCGTATTTCAAATTGTTGATATATAGATATACAAAATCAGCATTGGTTTGTCCTCTGCAGTGATATCAACTGTAAACACAATAATTAATGAGATCATTTTTATAAATCACTAGCGAAGCAAAATGCTTTGCTGATTACATTTTCAATTATATTTTTTTCTTATTCGTCCACTTGCATTTGTTATTTCCACCTTTTTGTTGTAGCTTTCCAATTTAACACGAATAAGATAACCAAAGTCTGCAGTAAAGGTATTCACTTTATACTATGCAAGTACGACTACAAGAGTTGTGACTGTGCCCTCTCAGTATATTTATGAGAATCTCATGAACGCACATAAAAATATAATTGATATGTTTAAAAAGCAGTGATATTCATAGCTTAAATACAAGGAATAAACACATTTCCTAAAAACAGGCTCAAGAAAATAGGTGATAAATTTAAATTATTTATTAAACGTAAGCTATGCCAGAAAGCTTTTTATACAATGAAAGATTACCTTGAGAACAAAAAGGTTTGGGATTGAGCTGCTTCGATGATGTTCATGAGCCGATGTTTTCGTTATCCTCTATACTTTTTTATACACAGTGACATTTTACTTTTATTTTTTGACGTGCAAACTTTACTTTGTATATTTTTTATATTGTTTTTTTATTTTGTTTGACATTTTTTTATTACTTTATTATTGTAAATGTGGCGACTAAGTTGGTAATTTTTTTTCCGTTTTCCAGTAATTTTTAACGTTGTCTGACAGTTTGAGTGCTTTTGCTGCCTACAAAAATGTCCTGTCTTTGGTTTTGCTCGTCGAATATTTGAGCTCCTTAGTAGTTCTAAGTGTTGAGCTATTCGACTACTGAGAGATGCTTGCACTTACTGGACAGGTCTACTCAAATATGTGTGGTTCTTTCTTCAAAAGACCATTACAGACACTAATCTGCATGGTCCTCAACATATTGTGAATGTGAGAACTATGTAGGTCGTTATATTCACGTAGATTTCATGATTGTCTGGCACTTCGAGTACTTTTGCGGCCTACCCAAATGTCCTTACTTTAGTATTGTTCGTCGGTTCGTTGAGCTCCTTAAATTTCTGAGTTGAGCTTCACGATAACTGACAAATGCTTGCACTGTCTGGACAAGTCCACTCAAACCTGCGTAGTGCTTTCTTTAAAAGGTCATCTCAGACATTAACGTACCATGGTTCTCATATGATTTGACCAGTACATATACTCGTAGTATGGATTAGAACACTTTAAAAGAGACTTTGACCTCAGAGTTTGTTTCGGTGTTTCTTCTCAGGGTAGCCAACTAGGAAACCCCGGCCTCATCTAGCTTAAACTGACAAACAATCTTGAAGTGACACTAATATCTGTAGGTGTTTACTTCAAAAGTGGAAGAACCTTACAATCAGCACAACATTTACTTATCTAATCGTTTTGCGCCCAGGCACCAGACGCGGCAGATAATTTATTCGGTTTTTTTTTTTTAACCACTTATTGTGTCTAAATGTTTGCAAATTATGACAATTACAATATCATCTGTACTTTAAATAAAATTATCAGCACAAAAAGGTAGTCCTAACCAATTTGTGACGTAAGAATGCCGCAATAAACCGGTATGACCGAAACCTTTCATTTTACTAAGAAGAAGCAAGCTGCTTCTTTCATGGCATAGGTATCATAACAGTCGATGCCGATTATGATAATCGGCATCGACTGTTATGTTATGCCTTTTAATCCCTTTTAATAACATATTTCAATTTTTACTTTCAGGAGGAGGACTTGAAAGAGTCAATGTTAATCGATTACCAATTAAGTAAAAACTTCAGCCCAGTCTTTGACATTCTTTTCTTGATCTTCAACTGTACTGACCATGAAATGAGGTTTACGAACTACTACGATTGGATTGACTACTACCATGATGAACTTGAGATAAATTTGTTGAAGTTTGGTCTGAAAATCAACGACGTTTACCCCAGAGAACAATTTGATGCTGATTTGAAAAGATACGGCAAACTGGCTTTTAATTGCACTGTTTTCATTTCTGGTATACTTTCAATAAAACCAGAAGAGGCTAGTAAATTTAAAGAAGCTATGGGAAATGGGGATCTTATAGATTTCTCTGAAAAGCTGGGTGAATTGCACGCTGATTCTATGTCTCTTCTAAAGAAAAGACTTGTTGGATTGGTTGAAAGTTTTACCTACTTTGGCCTGATATGAAGTGTTGTAGTTTTCTTTTTCTATGGATTCGTGGCCATTTAAATTTTTAAAGTTACATAAAACTGTATTTTTGTTAAATCTATATTATTGACTATCAATTCAATTTATGTAAACTATAGAAGTTGAACGTCTTAATTTAGCGTCGAACATAGGCCTATATAAAAAGATGAAACAGCAATGTGTGTTGTGTAGGTACTAATGTGTATGCATTTTATGGAGAGCTTTATTGTTAACAGAGTATAATGTATTACTGTTACTTTATACAGGAACTTACTTAATATAAAAGTGTATTATTAGAAAACAATGTTTTTTTACTTTATAGAATAAACTCTTCACATCAACATCTCTATTCCAGAATTGGATTAGTACAGCAGTCTGTAACAAGGCAGTGATAAAGCCTTGTTTAATTTATGACCTCTATTCCAAATTCCGTTCTTTCCTACCTTTTTTAATTTTAAATTCAAATATTACTTGTTTTCTCTGTCAATAGTCTCTATTTTTATATTAAAAATCAGTTCTAATTCTGCTGCCGAGCTAGACTAAGCTCCTATCCATCATTGCCATTTTCCTTCTATTCAATAAATGACAGTTACCAGTTTGTAAGAGTTACTAGAACAGTGAAGTGCAGCTTTTATAACGAGGCAGTTCCTAGCAATAATACAATTTATACTTTTACCTAGTCACAGTGTATGGTGTACGTACGATTAAGGCGCAGTTATACGACTTTTAATGGTTTTTAATTGAACATCACGTCTAAACGACTAGTCTTATTTCTTTGAAAAAAATATATGTTACTTTAAACAATTTTCGTCGTAATTTAATCTGAGAATATTTGAAATTATATTTTTGTAACATAATGTAATTAATTTGTAAAGTTATGTCTAGCGCGGATAAAACATTGAGAATCACGCAGAAACTATAAAGCGTATTTTTATGAAACCTTCACTATTTTAGATCATTTAATTAATCATAATTTAGTCTCAGTGTTGTATTTTAATACCTGTTGTTTTATGTGCAATAAATTAATAATGCGTCTAATTTCGGACAGCGCTCCTAGTGATGGGTGAGTCCTATTACCGGGTGGACATACGACGCGTTACGTTAGCTCAGCACAGATCACGCAAGCTAACCACTCAAGGTCATTGGCAGTTAATAGCTCCATATAATCAAGCCTACTGTATATAATAAAACATACGTCTGAACTTGCCGTGTTTATCTTCATCTAACTCTCATCTATGGTCCTCCTACACTACGTCCTCCTCTACGTGTTACCACACCACCACCTCCGGCTCGGCGACGTGACAAGTGGTTTTTGAGAGTAGCCCAGCTGACGGTAAGTCATTACCGCTGCCTATGCCAATAATACCAGAAGCAGTTCTCTTCTGAGAGGCCTCTCTTTAGCGGATCAATTTGCTCGCACTACAACATAAATTATATAATATAGAAACTGACGGCTTTGAATGTCGTCGGTGACAGTAGTAGTGAGCTCAAAGAACCGTCAGCGCTAAAAACGGCATAGCGACCTGTATAGCGATTCCATGCTGTGGTCTTTGGACTAGTATGCAATTAGTTACAACAGAGCGCAGGCGTGACTGAAAAACTGATATGTATAAGGTTGTCACGTTGAGGAGGGACAGAGGAGTGACACGATGAGGTGGTAGAGGAGTACCGTAGAGGAGGACTGTAGAGGAGGAGTTGGATGAAGGACACAAGCACGACGAAATAAGACCTATATTTCAAAATTGACAGAAAGCCAAATTATATGAAGCACTCACTAATCGTACGTATACAAAACAACGTACGTATACGTAACATACGTATTTAAATTGCATTATTGCCAGGACTCATGCCTGAATCTGCCTGGTTACAAAAAACTGCACTTCACTGTTGCAAAGAATATTTGAATTTGAAATTAAAAAACTAGGTACGAAAGAACATAATTTGGAATGGAGGCCAGAAAACCAACAAGGGTTGCTGCCTTGTTACAAGGTGTATTGGTCCCTTAAAACAAAAAAAAATATAACAAAAGGTATACGTTGTTCTATCTCACCAAGTCGGGTTGGTCTTAGATGTGTGTGTAGGCTCAAGTTCACTGCTGTTTATGTATGCTTAGCTTGAAGTGCTCGGCGTCATAATATACGCACACAAAAACAATGTGCACGTGAATCTCCACACACATCCAAGTCCAACTCGCCTTCGTGCAAAAGAATATCTATAAGTATTATTATTTTTCGCAAACATATGCAAACGTCTGGAAACACTGCCACTGAAACTGTAGTTTTAGATCCTATTCACTAGAATCGAAGCGACAATGATGAAAGGAAGATTATTTATAGTATTGTCTACTGAATATTGAGCGTGGAACCTGTCATCTTTAAAATTCATTGCATTTAGAAAATTAAGATATTTGGCACCAAGTTAGGCAAATATGAAAACTGGCAAATGCTTTTTACACCACCCTGGGAAAGTGGCTCAGCTTGTACTCTTCTTTGAATTGATATATAAACATAAGTAATATTAACCATTATTTTTTATTATAAAAAAAAAAAAATTATACAATATCATGTTAGTCGAATACCATTGTGTTACCTACAGGACGAAAACAACAACCAACACACTATTCAAAAATAATTTTAAGCATTTTAAAATAACACGTAGATATGTAGGTATTTACATTAAATCTTTCATAAATTTACAATAAACCGAATTCAGTAAAACTATCGATTAGTCCAACAATTCTCTTCTTCAGACGGATCATAGTATCACCACTCAGGCCTTGCATCTTCATGGCTTGCATCGCTTCATCAAAACCAACATCTTCCAAGTTACCCATAATTTCACCAGTCTCTTTAGTGTCCCTCATCAACACGTGGGATAACAGAAGGCACAGACCAAAAATTAATTTTGCGTATCTTTTCATGTCTGCGTCTAACTGGTCTTTAGGGTATACAAAGTTGGCTTTCAAACCGAAGTTTGACAAGGAATTGTCTAACTCGGTGTGATAGTAGTCTAACCAGTTGTGGTAGTTATTGGACCTTGTCTCATGGTCGGTGCAGTTGAAAATCATGTACAAGAGATCTACCGCAGGACTGCTGCTTTTTGAAGCCTGGTAGTCAATCATGATAGATTGTACTAAGTTATCTCCCTGAAAACAAAAATAAAATAATTATTCATTAGCGACGTTGCTTGTTTAGCAAGTACATTTCAGTTCTTGTGCAGATGCACATAGAAATTAAAAATATTCCGTGGCAGTTTATTCTTACATTCTGTAATCTATTTGTAATTATGTAATCTATGTGTAATTAAATCATTAAGTTTATTTATATATAAACGGTGGACAATATTCATGGTTGATTAATTTTTTTATCATCCTTTTCAATGAGCGTCGTACACGTCTGAAGTACTGAAATAATCTTGATTGCAAAGTACTTTGGAATTAAAAATAAATACTTGCCTCCGATTTGAACATGACATTGTTAGTCCAAGCATCGCCTTGTTGAATAATTGAATATCTATTTTCATCCTTCGATAACTTCATTGCCAGTTGAAAGATACCTGTTGCTTTATTTTTTACAATTTTTTTATGTTGCTCGTCTTCAAGAATTGATATAATTTCAGTTTCGAGAAGTTCCAAATGAAATGAAAATTCTGGCATTTGAGCCATTAGTGTCCAAGCATCTATTAATTTTCCTTTAAATAGATCGTAACTATCTGGTTCCTTTTTTTTAAGTGCGTAGGAAAGAGAATGGAGTACAGCAAAGTTTTTTAAGATGCTTTTAACACATTCATCGGACAGAGACTCGAATTTGTTCAACATAGAAAAACCTGACTCAGCCAGGTCTTCTAAAATTATAACCTCATAAGGTTCTTCAATAAGAGAGCCGTAGAATTTGGCGTATCTTAATTGTTCTTCTTCTGGTACTCCTGCGTCTTTCTGCAGCTGGACAAGCTTAGGTAACACTTCAGCATACATTGTGTGCTCATTGTTGAACAAAGCAATTGTGTTCGTAGTTTTACGAACGATTTCGACTCCAGATGCAATTTTCACAATCAGTTTTAAGCTTCCCTTTTCACCTTCTACATTGATTCTCTTAACATTCGCCACGAAATTGTCACCAGGCTGTCCTACTGCACTAAAAACCACTTTAGTAACTTGTAAGTCTTGTTCCTGAATCACTTTATTAATGAACTCTAGTTGGCGTTCATTTATATTTTTGAAATCTCCTTCAAAGTTGTATTGTGCCATAATTGCTTGTGATACTAAGTGTAAATTATTGCTGCATTAATATTTATAGTTAATATTATTATCTGTATCGGGGTAAACATTGTTGGTCGGATGTATTAAGATTAGATAATTTTTATTTATTAACAAAGTATGTAATGTATTGACTAGCTCGTGTAATCACTCATCACGTACGAAATTCCAATTTTAAAAACATATTTACCTGAAAATACCTAGAACGGTTGATGATTGCAGAAAGATTGCAGGCCGCTTTATATATAGTACCTGGATCATCGAGGTTTGCTCGGTTTTACGTTTTCTAAAAATGGAACCTAGCTAGATCGATTTATCACCCCCGAAACTCCCTTTTTCCTTTTTTTTTCTAAAACCTGAATTAAATTGTACGGAACGGTGAATACTTTGTTTTGTGCTCGCATTTCACTCTGATGACGCCCACGAGACCAAAGTATACTGACGATATTGGGGAGAATAGTACTTTCTCCGACATTAGAAGTGGTCACAGTGCAGGCACAAAACGTTGAAAAACTTAATTCGGAGAACCATGTTTGGCGCGCTTTTCTTATGGAGCCTGGCGAGAAGAACATCGGCCTATGAAAACAGAAAACTGCCCCTCCACCCCCGTGACCCCGTTTCTGCAAAGTAGTCGTGGCTGGGACTATGGACTCAGTAGAGTTTTCTTGCGAGATCGAATCAAGATTGAAGTTATACGCAGAAGAACCAAGGTTGCTGACATAGCCCGAAGAGTCACCAAACTTAAGTGGCAGCGGGAAAGGCACATCCCTCGCAGAACAGATAGTGTGTGGAAGACGCAGTAATGAAAGGCCTCTCACAAGGTGAACCGAAGACCTGGGAGGGTCACGGGAATCCAATGGATGTGAGACGCCTTTGACCGATTGTTGTGGCGACACTTAGTGAAGGTCTATGCCCAGTAGTGGACGTCTTTCGGCTTAAATGATGAAATAACTAAGAAACAGTTGTGCTGAAGATGTACTCGTATGTATAGTCACACACAGTAGGTCTAAATGCAACTAGACTAAAATTAGGTTCGCGAAATTTAATACAATAATCCAAAGACAGCAATAAAAATTGTTCAATGTGACATTTCACAAAAATTTTTTACCTCCTATACAAATATTGATCAGTTGATGATAACTTTGTATGGAAAGTCCAATTTTTTTTTTGTGAATTTTCTAGTTTTTCTTAGAGAAAGTTGTTCATTTTCATGGGAAGAATCGGTTCTTAAAATATGACCACACATTTCCGCTACACCCTGTATAGGGTTGTAATTTCCTAAATCAAAGTCGTTTATTTGTGAATATTATGCAACTCACACTGTATTTACACAGTAATCGAATGATTAAAACCTGTTATTTATCATCTTGAAATAATTTATTACATAAGTAGGTACGTTTCATTACCATTTTACAATAAACCAAATTCAGTAAAACTATCAATAAGTCCAACAACTCTCTTTTTGAGACGAACCATAGTTTCATCCGCCAAGTCTTCCATTTTCATTGTTTCCATTGCGTCATGTAGATCGGAACCCTTTAAAGTTTCCATAAACTTACTGGCCTCCGCTGAATCCCTAGTCAATACACTAGCCAACAGCATGGATTGACCAAAAAGTAATTTCCCGTATCTTTTCAAGTCTGCATCCAACTGGTCTCTAGGGTACACATAGTTAACTTTCAGATCAAAGTTTGATAAAGATTTGTCTAATTCGATATGATAGTAGTCTAACCAGTTGTAGTAATTCTTGGATCTGGTTTCATGATCAGTGCAGTTGAAGATCATGTAGAGGAGATCGACCACAGGACTATTGTTTTTCAACTGTTGGTAGTCAATCATGATTGATTGAACTAAATTATCTCCCTGAAAACAAAAAAAAAAATAAGCATATAAGGTATTTGTCTTATAGAATACCGGATGTAGATTACTGAATTGTAGGAGTCAGAAAGGCAGCCACTCGGTCAGATTGGAAGCCGACTCCAACATAGTTGGGAAAAGGCTAGAATGATAGACTCCCAAATATAAACCATTGAAATCTGTGGAGATGAATATACATCGACAATTCAGTAGTCTGTATAGGTAATTTACGTTAAGTACAGAGGTGGATTTAATGCTTCAGGCATTTTCTACCAGTCAACCTTGAGGTGATGCAGAGACAAAAATAGTAGGTGCAATAAGAAAACTAAAAACAAAATGTCTAAAAAAGGGTGTAAAAAGACACATCAAAAAGCCGTTAACTACGCATACTGTACGTCTAAAAAAGTAGCTTTGTGCAAAAATTATTGCTGGGAAAGGACAGGTATTAAAAAATAAAACTATTTTTTACTGCGCGCAATGTGACGCGAACCCAGGCAAGTGGAGTTAAACCTAGACACTGAAGAAGACGATTATGCGATGACCGTAAATTTTTATTATTATGGTTGTCGCTATTATATGTAAAATGAGGGAGACCATTGAATCGCAGAGACGTGATCATATTTGCACTAATTGAGCACGAATCGAATGCAGTAATTTAGAATACAGCCAAGTTTGTTGGGGTGATCTGCAGTCATCATAATCGATGATAGGAAAAAATTTGGGACTGCAAAAGCATTGCCTTCGTGTTTGAAGGTAATAAGTTTTTCAAACGATACGGTTAGATAATGAACGTACGCGTAAAGTATCAGATACGGAAAGTATTAATTTACTGTTAGAGCTTGACAGTAATTTTTTAAAACATTTCATGATTGATCACAAGGCCAACAGGCTTTATTTTGTGTATGGACTGGATTCGTTTCTTTTTTATTAAAAATTGAGCAGTAGCTCCAAAATCTTCCAGAGTACAGAAAAGTTTTTTTTTTAAATTCATTTGGTAAAAAATATACTTACCACGAATTTAAACATAATATTGTTCGTCCAGGCATCGCCTTGCTGAATAACCGAATACCTGTCAGCGCTTTTTGAAAACTTTACTGTAAGTTTCAATATATTAATAATTTTGTTTCTAATTATGCTCTTATGAGCCTCATCGTCAAATACTGTTAAAATTTCTTCTTCAAATGCTTGCATGTGACCCTTCATTTCTTGATTCTCAGTCATGATAGTCCATGTATCTATCAATTTATTTTTGAAGAGATCAAACGTTTCCGGTTCTTTTTTCTTTAATGCGTAAGAGAGAGAATGAAGTATAGCAAAGTTCTTCAAGATGCTTTTCACACAATCATCAGACAGAGACTCGAACTTGTTCAACATGGTGAAATCTAATTCACCCAGGTCTTCTAATATAACAACCTCGTTAGGTGCTTCACTTAGAGATCCGTAACATTTGGCGTATTATAGTTGTTCCTCTTCTGGTACTCCTGCGTTTTTCTGTAGCTGCACTAACTTAGGTAATACTTCAGTATACATAGTAATCTCGTTTTTAAACATAAATTCTGTATTCGTCATCTTACGAACCATCTCGAATGCAGATGCGATTTTGACAATAATTTTCAAGCTTCCATTCTCACCTTCTATGTTGACTCTTTTTACATTTGCCACAAAGTTATCACCAGCTTTTCCCACTGGACTGAAAACGATTTTATTAACTTTTAAGTCTTGTTCTTGAATCACTTTGTTAATGAACTCCAGTTGGCGTTCATTAATATTTTCGAAATCACCTTCGAAATTGTATTGTGCCATGGTTGCAGGCAATGGGTACTAAGTAAAAAAAATTGATTGTTCTTTTCATTTATAGAGAACATGTTTATCTGTATCGACATATCATTGTCGATTGTTTGTGTTTCAGATTTGATTATATATTTTTATTAAATAAAGCTGGTGACGATTAACATTATGAATCACTTAATAGGTGAATATGTTTAAAAAAAAGTTTTAATTGCCAGAACTTACTAGGTCGTATACAACTACTACATATTTTCAAATACATTATTTTCAGTACAAGTATTATTTTTTGTCTTTAGGATGGACAACGTACCTATGATTCAAAGTGAAG
Organism: Polia nebulosa; assembly: GCA_951329385.1. NCBI lineage: Eukaryota > Metazoa > Arthropoda > Insecta > Lepidoptera > Noctuidae > Polia > Polia nebulosa. The sequence goes on from OX589587.1 coordinate 58,343,406, forward strand.
ATCTCCAATGAAAAGAAAATCTACAATACTACACGTATTGCACATATCCATAAGCGGAGATGATGGTCTATCATCGCGTGCGACGCATCGTCAAGCCCCTCATTAGCAGACACAATCAAAAATCTCGAAAAATCTATTGTCGCGTCTCCTTAAGGAGACGCAACAATAGATTTTTCAAGATTTCACACTGACACTCAAGAGGTGACTTACAGTAAAACGGCAATAATTCTTCTGGATCACGCTGTGTTGGACATCACCTTTTAAAGAAAATTATGGAAAAACACGATGGCGCTATATAGAAACTAATTTGGTTAAGGAGATCCTGTGGTCACTTTCCAGCGCTATCATCAGTCCACCTCAGCAGTACCATATTATTGCATTGTGCCCTTAATTATATAAGTATGGCAAGTTAAAACTTTATCGGAGGCTAGGAAGTGTTTAAAAATATGTCACTAATTTATAACCGGACAGGCACATACAAACAGAGCAACTTAATATAAAACTTGTATATAAATTCTAAAGTGGTTTTGTCTTTTATATAATGATTACATTTTGTAATGGTATTACGTTGTCCTTAATTTTTAATATGGCGATTGTGATTATCCATTGAATAATTAACAAACAAATAACATTTAATTAACAAAATTATTTTATCAGCTTTATGTTGCGGACTCAGGTTGGTCGCTGTAGACCCATCCCAGACTCAGTGTTAGTGTGGAACTCTAACTCCCCCTTCACAGGACATGCGTCACCTCCTAGCCTGCCCAGCATTCACAACCACCGGCACCTTGAATGTTTTAAACGAAGCCAACGACGCTATCCAGATGACTACATACTTGTAAGACAAAATTTGAGTCAAGATCGACACGAAAATAAGAAGTTTCATGTTTCTACTGGTGTGTTTCGACAATAAAGCAGGATGTTTTCTGCTGGGAAATCAAACAGGCCGTGTTTTTTTTAAGCGGCTTCAAAAAGGATTCTCATTTCGTCCGGATTTTGATGATTATTTGTTTGGTAGGTCATACTTCTGAGGTGTTCCCGTATAAATTTTATCAAAATTGATTCAACGCTTTTGAAAAAATCAACAAAAACAAAAAATATGTATACAAAACATATACAGAGATGACGTTTTGGTTTGCTCCAATTATGCTCAAATTACATGTTATTGCGATTGTCGATTTGGGCATAAAGTTCTGGGGTATAACAACTAAAACGTTAAAAATAAAAAATAAATTTTATAAAATACAACCGACTTACAAAGTGAAAAATACACTACAAATTGCGAAAAGATATATATTATTATAAGTATATACGGTCGAATTGAGAACCTCCTCCTTTTTTTTCGTCGGTTAAAAAATACAAATACCGACTTCCAAAATTAAAGTTATTTCGCAATTTTTGGCGTATTTTATTTTTTGTTCAGGCAGATAGTTAATGGACGGATCACGAAATCACAGTTTAGGTTGGTATACTTTTCGGCGGCAGCGACGTCTCGCGCTCGGCTCGGAGCGAGAGGGAATGAAAAACTATCACCTCCTTCTGCGAAGCAGTAATGCTCATAAAGGATGAGGCGGAACGCGTAAGGGAGACTCAACGGAGACTCACGCCCGCCGCCACAGGAGACGCCCCGGGCATCGAGAGATGCAAGTTGACTCCCGGCCACCGTAGGCGCGGCCTTGCGTACGCCGAATAATGGGTAGCTCACAGTCCGATAAAGACCAGGCTCGAGTCGACGGCGCGATGTTTTCCATGCGCGACTCAAAGAGATGTCAGCAACAACTGACGAAGTCCGCTAGGACCGATACCTGTCTGGGTCGTAGATTAATTTGAAACAGAGTTACTGCGACCCTGGCTCGAGCAACTGAAGGAACAGGGGTGGGTTTTAGTCAGTAAAAGTCTGCCTCCACCTAGAGCGGGAGAAGTCATTGGATGATTTCCCACACCAAAAAAGAATAGGTTGGTATGCGATAATATTTTTAAAAACATCTGCTTAGTATTAAACAGATTTTTTTTAATGATTTAAAAACGACTGTGATTTTTCTAGCAAATCATGAAATGACTTGCATAAAACCAGTTCTACGTGCGACAGGTATCAAAAAAATTATCTAAATCTCAATTTATTGATTCGTTGATAAATTCAATAAACGAGCCACGTGAGAAAAACATGGCTGATTCACAAAAACAAAAATAAAAAAACTTTATTACAAAAAAATAGAACCGATTTCCAAAAAAAAGTGGAAAATAACGTGTTTCTGGTTTTGTGTCTTCGTTTTTAGACACCAACTTCCGAAATTAAAGTTATTTTCCACTTTTTTGGAAGTCGGTTCATTTTTTTGTAAAAAAAAAATTAATTTTTAACCGACGAAAAAAAGGAGGAGGTTCTCAATTCGACCGTATATATATATTGTTAGATATTCCCTCTTCCAACCTACCCGCAACGAGTGGAAGTGTATAAAAAGGCATAGCGCGCTGTCAACGGGCTCTTCTTCGTTTGGCTCCGCTCCGGACGCGACTGACGTATTTTAGAGTCGTTATAATGTTATTCAAAGGTCGTGTTTATAATGTTGTAGAAGTAGGAACGTACTTGTTATTGTAAAACGTTTTTAAGCAATAAAACTTTCTTGGTTGATGAGTCATTTATTTTCATTTATATAATAACCGCTTCTGGTCCTTAAGATCAGAAGTGGGATAACCACGCGTTCTAAGCCGTTTTTGCCATCTAAATACCTAAGTGCTTGGTTATTTTATCAAAGAGAACTTTAAAGTGAAGTGTTGCACTTTTAATCGTAAAGTGCAGACTTGTCAACCGTAAGTAAGTTTTGTTTCCTTATAAAGTGTCGAGAGCGTGTTTCGGTTCAGAGGACGTAAGAACTCGTTGGAGCGACAATTTGCTAGTCTTAGTTCTTACGAATCGCGCCGCGATAGTTTTAACTACACGCCACTTTTTATCACTCACTACCCTCAAAATAGATTGATAGACCATAGCGACAGATTTTCTAATCATCGAGTGTATTGCGTAGACCTCGTCAGTCCTTGTTCTTGTAGATCAGTGTTTTTCAAACCGTAGGTCGCGACCCCAGGGGGTTCCAAAGTTTTGCTTGGGGGGGGTCACGGTCGCAAACCAAGTAAAAATAAAAAGCGAGGATTGCTAATCTTGCACTAGAAGAAGGCCCATGCCTGTTAATTTTTGAACATTTTTAAAATCTTTGTTCTATTTTTGTTACGCAAATAGTGTAATTTGAAACATATTTGACTTGACGTTTAGGTTTAAAAATAAATCACAAGAGTGCATTACGCCCGCTCGCTCACCGCATTGTTACGGCCCTAGGGGGTAGCCACAATTATTTTTTACTTAATAATTGGTCGCATGTTCAAAAGTATTGAAAAGTAGATATTGCAAAACTTGACGACTTGTGTGACGGTGCTCTCTGTCGAATTCTTATGAGGTTAGAAGTTATTGAGCGTAAGTTACCGAGTATCAATTAGAGAACGTCCGTTGCATTCAAATACCGAAAGCCAGTTATTTTTATGAAATACGGTTGAACGAACCCCTGATTGCAAACAATGTTCAAGTTTTAAGCGGCTACACTTTTTAAGTTGAAAACTACCTACCTGTTGAAGTTTTAACTCTGGCGGGTTTGACATTCCTTTTTCGGGAAGGTAAGTCAGTAGTTACCAGGGGCGACTGATTGTACATGGTCAGGTACGGCCGAGCCCAGGGAAAGTGAATACTCTCTTTCGATCATCGGAACCTACTAACGTTACCGGTCCTGTAGTTTCTGGGTCTTGCAAGCTATTGTCGTTGTTACATTCCAGGCCATGCCTCGTAAGACAAGGTGTGCAAGCATATCAAGGCTGCTGAGGAATGGTAAACCTATTTTGTGTGCCGCTGAGCAGGATGCTGCTCGCGACTACCCACATAATGAACTGCTTGACTAACGAACCGGTTCTAGCAATATTTGTTACCAGTGTCCCATGGAAATTCATACATATGTCAGTGCTATAATTGGAGTTGGTGACTTCAGCCGCACTGATCAACTTTCAAGGTTGAGCAACCCTTGAAGGGGTTGGTCCGTGGATGGGTGACTGCTTCATTACATACCGAGACTCCTCTGTGTCTCGTATTGGATCTGTTTCAGGATAGTGCAGACTAGATGTGCAGTCGCTGCGTGTGAGGTGCTGGTGCTTGCCTGCATCCGCTGTGTCATGCGCAGTGGCCCGCGTCGTGGTGCGCGGTGGCGCCCTGCGTGAAGCGCTATGGTATGCGCCGCGTGAAGCGCTATGGTGTGCGCTGCGTGAAGCGCTATGCTGTGCGCTGTGTGATGCGCATGGCGTGCGCCACGTGATGCGCATGGTGTGCGCTCCGTGGTGCGCGCTGGGCACTTCTTGGTGCGCTGGCTGTGCGCTCCGTGGTGCGCAGTGAGGCACTTCATGGTGCGCATGGAATGCACTATATGGTGTGCTGTGCTGCGCTGCATGATGCGCTGGGTGTGCGCTTCATGGCGTGCGCTGCGTGATGCGCATGGTTTGCGCTCCGTGGAGAGATGCTGACTTGATGCCTGTGTCTTCATGACGCATTGCTCAGTACCGCGGGCATATGAGAGACATGCGGACTCTATGCCTCTGTCTTTATGACGTGGTTGGTAAGTGACGACAAGCAAACATGGAGCCTCTGTCGTGGTTACATTGATGAGCATGCTAACGTTTGGGCCTCTGCTCTGTTTTGCGGTCATGGTGGAGATATGCAGAACTTTTGGGCCTCTGTCTCAATGACGCAATGTGTCACAAATTCATAGTAAGCATAACCTTTGGGCCTCTACTATCTATTCGTGAAAACGACAAGCGAACGTTTGGGCCTCTGTCGATAACAATGTATTGCGAGTGATGGAAATCCGGATTCTATCATTAGCTATGCACTGAATGTCTTGGGTTTGAAGCTGTTTCAACTTTAAAAATCACTATTGATGGTCCTTGTTGCTGGCGCTTGAGTGCACGCTTGCGCCTGGAACACTGGACAAATTTGTGAATCCTTACTTATGAAACTACTTCAGACTGAATAAGCTTCAAACCCTATTGGTCATGTTATTTAATTACTCATGTACTCTTATGTATTTTCAAATAATGATGATGGTCAAAATAATGATGATGGCCAGGTTGTGACAGATGGATCTGATGGGAATGAAGTTGCGGTCGAGGACGTCACGCTATCAGGAACGGCCGTGTTAGATATTCTCTCTTCCAACCTACCCGCAACGAGTGGAAGTGTATAAAAAGGCATAGCGCGCTGTCAACGGGCTCTTCTTCGTTTGGCTCCGGACGCGACTGACGTATTTTAGAGTCGTTATAATGTTATTCAAAGGTCGTGTTTATAATGTTGTAGAAGTAGGAACGTACTTGTTATTGTAAAACGTTTTTAAGCAATAAAACTTTCTTGGTTGATGAGTCATTTATTTTCATTTATATAATAACCGCTTCTGGTCCTTAAGAATATATTTTTTTTTTGTGTATGTTCAGCCCTCACTGCGACATTTATGAACCGATTTTGATTATTCTTTTTTTATTAGATAGGGTATACTTCAAGGGTGGTCCCATGTCAAGGAAGTCAGGATCTGACAGTGGAAACCTGATAAAATTGAGAGAAAACCATGAAAATTGTGGGCACGTTTAGCGTTTCTGTATGTATGTTCGGCCTTCACTCCGTTATTTATGAACCGATTTTGATTATTTTTTTTTTTGTTAGATAGTAGATAGGGTATATCTCAAGGATGGTCCCAAAATAAGGAAGTCAGGATGTAACAATGGAATCCTGATAAAATTGAGAGAAAACCTCGAAAATTGTGGATACGTTTAGCGTTTCTGTATGTATGTTCGGCCCTCACTCCGTTATTTATGAACCGATTTTGATGATTCTTTATTTTTGGATAGGGTATACCTCAAGGGTTGTCCCATGTCAAGGACATCAGGATCTGATCATGGGATCCTGAAAAAATTGAGAGAGAACCTCGAAAATTGGGCACGAATATTGTTTCTGTTTACTTTTCGTAACTTAATCAGGTATTTGCATTTAGGAACCATCACATCATGAAACTGAGCTGATGATGGAAACCATAGCTTTCCTAAACAATAGAAGTTAGATATAAAAACTAGTCTTAGTGACAAATACCACTTAATATGGTTTGAAGAAAAGACGTCTTTACAGTATTGGAGGTAACCTCAACTGGTCAATATCCTGGGAACTTCATGGAAGGATGGTTATTTCATCAGCTCAGTGGCAAGAGGAATGATAAAGAATTAGAAATTAGCCTCAGAGTGTTACAAGATGATGCGAGCCACAAAAAATCATAAAATAAAAAACTTTTTAACAAAAAAATTAACCGACGAAAAAGAACTAAAAAGCAAAAAATAAATGAAACTTTTAAGTCTTGAGTAATGAGCATATTTACCTACATAAAATATCAAATTTTATATAAACTAATTTTGAGTCGGCGCCAATTAATAAAATGATTAATTACCTACTTACAGCCTTCTTCATTTGTAAGTACTTATAAAATTTAGATATTTAATAATCAGATTGTTGTTTGGCGCCGACTCAAAATTAGTTTATATAAAATTTGATATTTTATGTAGGTAAATATGCTCCATTACACAAGACTTAAAAGTTTCATTTATTTTTTGCTTTTTTAGTTCTTTTTCACTTTTTAGTTGTGGTTCCCCATTAAACTGTGTTAACAATTCATAGACCTACGATCGCAGCAATGGCGGTTGATTTTCTGTCAAATTTTGAAGAGTTTCGTTGTTTGTCTCCGAAACCCATCATCAGATCTATATAAAATGTAAATGGGACCATTTCGGAATAACCCCTTTTGAACAAAAAAAGAATTTTGAAAATCCGTCTGTAAATGACGGAGTAATGCCCGAACATACATAAAAAAAAAATTCAAACATTCGGAACTTTTCTTTAATCTTTTTGAAGTAGGTTAAAAATATAAATTGTTATTTGATTAAAAGTGTATAGACTAACCAACACTTTATTGTCGCCTTTTTTTCAAGGATTGCTGTCGCACGGCAAGAAAAGAAAGGTGGGAAGGTAAGAATCTGCAGCAGACGCTACCAAAATATGCCAGTGCTCCAATTCTATGACCAGATATGCGGCAGTTAAAGAACCTAGTGTAGTAGTCGGAAAGAGCCTGGCAGACCCTTGCCAGAAACTTTTTTTTTTTGGGGTGGAAAACATCCAATGACTTCTTCCCGCTCTGGGTGGAGCGGGGGACTTTAACTGACTAAATCCCACCCCGTTCCTTCAGTTGTCTGAGTGCCCAGGGGTGCAGTAACTCTGTTTCGAATTTATCCACGACCCCTGGGCAGGCATCGGTCATGACTGGCCCCGTCAGGTGTTGCTGACATCTCTTAAAGGCGCGCGTGGAACACTACGCGCCGTCGACTCTCGGGCCTGGTGCTGATCAGATGGCGAGCTACCCATTACTAGCCGTCCGCAGTCCCGCTCCTACGGTGGTCGGGGTCGTGTCGCGAATCCCGACGACCAGGGCGTCTCCTGTGGCGGCTGCTGCTGGGGGCGTGAGGGCGCAACTCTGGCCTTACCGCCGCAATTGTGGCGTGCCCAACCCTAGCCAGCCTTAAAGCGCAGAAGAACTATAAATAATTATGTCAACATACAAAAAGAAAATGCTGTGTGTATTAAGTATACAGTATTCGTTTACGAACAATCCGCACATCATATCCTGTGGGAGTGTACTCTTTGGCAAACTGAGCGCAATATTATGTTGGATGGTATTCAGCCTACGTCTGGAGTTGTCTATTACACGGACCTTGTGGAAACTAGAACGAATTATCGTGCGTTCAAGCGTTTTTGCCATACCTATTATTGGAATCAAGTGTAACAGCTCACAATTTTAGGACCCATTAATATTAGTGTTTTTAACCAGTGGTGCTTGGCAACTGGGCTTACCCCAGTTGTAAAAACCCCCTTTGTGCCTAATGGCCTAGTTTTGTTCTGTCTCCCGCTTGATTAGGAGGGAAGTGGAAATTATGTTTTTCTTACTCCTCCGCTGTCTTTTCTGATTAATTTCGTTGCTGGACCCAAGACAGTTTAATCGTTTCTCTGGGACTCGTCGACCTTCATTGCCTCGGCGTTTTTTCTGGTGGTCGCCACTCTTGATTCTGGCTTACAGAAGTTACAGTGGTTTGGGAATAGTGCGGCGGGCTTGTCTCAAATTAAAAAAAAAAATACAGTATTCGTACTTTAAACTTTAGGTATACTCACATAAATTATTGATTATTTGTTATTACTAAGATTAGAAACTGATTATTTGTTATTTTGGTGTGTGCCAGCTGAATTGGTGTTGATTATCTTAATACCTACCTAATTCCCAGGCTTTGACCCCCACGTGACCGAGAATTAAGTGTTTTACCGTTTGGAGTGTCATGATGACAATTATGCAGGTACCAGTCCCTACTTAAAATAAATACTATGTCTTTCCTTTCCCATTCATGTCATCAGATCGACTTTATTGATTTATTTATTTAATTCTTCCACAGCACCACACACAAGTATATAACTAAACCTTAATTTATCGATTTGTTAAAAATCAAATTATTCGTTCGGGAATTAACTACAAAATTGTGATTTTTAAAAGCTGTTTGATTTTAAATAATTTCGTAATTTTCACTGGGTTTTGGCAACTGGTCCGAAATGAATAAAAAAAGGCATCTTACCACCAAATTTGAAGCGTTTGCATTTTCAACAATGTTTTTGTATCTTCACAGTGTATGGAATCGAAACTTGGTAGCAACGGCATACTAAGAAAGCAAACACCTAAGTCCAAGTCACTCTCAAGTCTTAAGTTTCTCGACTTGACAATAATATCAGAATTGCACAGATCAGAAGAAGAAAATTGCAACCGTTGTAGCCCCAGGGCCATAACGATTGCAATTTTAGAAAGTTAAGTGAGTATGCAACATATGCCGCAGATCAGATTTTAGATGGGGTGGATCGAAAAATCGGTCAAAGTAGCTGCTTGCTACTTTCCGTCAAGAATGCTTACTATTGTTGTATCGACATAATTTACCATCTGATATACGGCATATGTTGCATATATTATTGTGTTAACAACCCACAGGTGCCCTCAGCTATTGTCTAAACATCACTGTTTCTAAAAATATTTTCTTGTTTACCCTTTTGCCTTTGTCATGGTCGGGTAACAAACACAAATCTGTTTAAAGAAAAGGATCTACTAGAAACGGAATTTGTTTTCTTTACTTCCCGATAAACCCGATTTCCATTTAACTGTGATACACAATTACAGCGTTAGACTGTTGTCCAATATTCAATGATAACAGTAAAAGAATAATTATCTATAAACCAAAGGAAGAATTCCAACCTTTGGAGATACTCACTTCTGGTTGTTTCGAATGATAGAATGGATATTTCTTATATATTGGTTTTGAAACGAATTGAACAAGCTTAGAACTAATAATTGTCATCATGATAGTTCAAACTACGTAGAAGAACGGAAGTACGTATTGAGATATAAAATCCTAGTTGACGCCTCATACATTAAAAAATAATCAATATATATATCTAATCATAAATATAAAAATCGACAACAAACCTTAATTCAGATAAAATACTTTGTATAAATTAAAAGACAATCACAATTTTTTAGTTAGTATCTATTACATGCAACCATGGCACGACACAATTTTGAAGGAGATATCGATAACATAAATGAACGCCAACTGGAGTTCATTCATAAAATTATTCAAGAACAAGACTTACAAGTTACTAAAGTGGTCTTCAGTCCAGTTGGACAGGCTGGTGATAACTTCGTGGCGAACGTCAAGAGAATCAACGTAGAGGGTAAAAATGGAAGTTTGAAAATGATTGTCAAAATCGCATCTGCATTCGAGATGGTTCGTAAGATGACAAATACAGAATTTATGTTTGAAAACGAGACTACTATGTATACTGAAGTGTTACCTAAGTTAGTGCAGCTACAGAAAAATGCAGGAGTACCAGAAGAGGAACAACTAAAATACGCCAAATGTTACGGATCTCTAAGTGAAGCACCTAACGAGGTTATAATATTAGAAGACCTGAATGAATTAGATTTCACTATGTTGAACAAGTTTGAGTCGCTGTCTGATGAGTGTGTAAGAAGTATCTTGAAGAATTTTGCTTTACTCCATTCTCTTTCTTATATATTAAAGAAAAAGGAACCAGAAACGTATGATTTCTTCAAAAATAAATTAACAAATGTGTGGGTACTCATGGCTGATAATCAAGAAATGATGGATAATATGCAAAAATTTGAAGCAGAAATTATATCAGTGTTTGATGATGAGACTCATGCAAGTATAATTAAAAATAAAATACCAAATATCTTTGAACAAGCAGTAAGTTTTTCGAAGACCACGGACAAGTTTTCGGTGATTCAGCAAGGCGATGCTTGGACGAACAATATTATGTTTAAATTCGCAGTAAGTTTTTTTCTATTAATTATTATATTTCTTTGCATAGTTTGTTTCACCCGCGTGAAAGATTTAAATTATCTGTTGGGAACGGGTTAAAAAAAACATCCGTTCTCGTAGTCGAGAATCAAATTATATTTAAAGACGTCGATGCATAATTGATTAACAAATATCTCATGAAAAACTTTCACATGTCTATCAATCGGCCTAGCCTTTTCTCAACATTGTTTCGTTCGGTTTTCATTTCTAACAGATGCAGCTCAGTACCTATCAATATTTTGCATGAAGCGACTGCCTTTCAGACCACCATAACCTGCATAGTAATTTAGTAAAATGATACTCCTTGGCGAGACTCTCTGGCTTCTGACTAACCCGTAACGACTGTCAAATATGTTCAAATGACGGTCAGGACCAACGGCTTAACGTGCTAACCGAGTAGCGGAGGAGTCATGTTATGTAATCACCCATCTACGGATTAACCTCGGCAAGCGTTGCCTAACCAAGAATATCAAGCCGTACAGCAGTATTTATAATACGAGCTTTTCTTAGACTGCCACATATGGGTTTTATGTTACTTTCAAACATTATTTTGTCAATAGAATTTTAAGCACACCGAGCTAGGTGATTGTAAGTGAAGAACCGAAGGGTGATTTTATCGTTAAATACCATTATAAAAACAGTAATTAATGCATTCCTGTGCACAGTACGACAAAGGCCCACTACAGCGTTGTTATGGGGGACCTCAATGCCAAAGTGGGAGTACAAGAACGCGGCGAATGGAAAGTCGGACCGTTCGGCATGGGGCGCAGGAATCGCAGGGGCAAATGCTGGTCAACTTCTTAGAGTCGTAGGGGCTCTTCTTGATGAATTCTTTCTTCAAAAAAGGTGACAAAACCTTGTTGAAGAACTATAGACCCATCTCACTTCTGAGCTACGTCTACAAGCTGTTCTCGAGGGTCGTCACATACTGTCTCGCCAGGAGACGAGTTCCAGCCACCAGAACAAGCTGGTTTTCGAAAAAGCTTCAGTACCGTGAACCACATCCATACTGTTCGGCAAATTATACAGAAGACCGAGGAGTACAACCAGCCGCTGTGTATGACATTTGTGGACTACGAGAAAGCCTTCGACTCCATCGAAATATGGGCAGTTCTGGACTCCCTGCGACGATGTCGTATCGACTGGCGTTACATCGAAGTGTTGAGACATCTATACGACGCTGCCACGATGACTGTCCAGATCCAAGATCAGAAAACCAACCATATCCAACTGCTCAGAGGGGTGAGACAGGGGGATGTGATCCCCGAAACTGTTCACCAACGCACTGGAGGACGTCTTCAAGACGCTGGATTGGACTGGACAGGGTATCAACGTGAACGGCGAGTACATCTCACACCTTCGCTTTGCCGATGACATCGTCATAATGGCAGAGACGGTGGAACAGTTAAGCCTGATGCTGCACAGCCTAAATGGAGCCTCGCGGCGGGTTGGCCTCGGGTTGAATTTGGACAAGACGAAAGTCATGTACAATTCATATGTCGTACCGAGTCCAATCCGCATCGAAGGGTCGCTTCTCGAAGTTGTGAAGGAGTAGGGCAAGTCATCCAGCTCAGTAGACACAACTTTGAGAAAGAAGTTGACAGAAGGATCCGGCTGGGTTGGGCAGCGTTTGGAAAACTTCGTCAGGTCTTCTCATCCCCTATCCCACAATGTTAGAAGACTAAGGTATTCAACCAGTGCGTCCTGCCCGTTATGACATACGGTGCCGAAACGTGGACACTGACGGTCGGGCTGGTCCACAAATTTAAGGTCGCTCGGCGCGCTATTGAGCGGGCTATATTAGGAGTTTCTTTGAAGGATAAAATCAGGAATGAAGTTGTCCGGAAAAGAACCGGAGTAACCGACGTAGCTTGCAGAATAAGCAAACTGAAGTGGCAGTGGGCTGGTCATGTTTGTCGAAGGACCGATGGCCGATGGAGCAGACGAACCCTGGAGTGGAGACCGTGTATCGGCAAGCGTAGTGTGGGACGCCCCCCAGCTGGATGGACCGACGACCTTAAGAAGGTGGCTGGGACAGACTGGATGTGGAAGGCGGAGGACAGAGTGTTATGGCGCAGCCTGGGAGAGGCCTATGTCCAGCAGTGGACTGCGATAGGCTGAGTTGATTGATTGATTGATGTGCACCTGTTTGAGATGAACTCTTTCTATCTCTACTTTTCAATCTAACCAGATCAAGCTGAGAAGAATTTTATATCTAATGACTACCTTTCTGACCCCCACAAAACAGAAATCTATATCTGGTATTGCAAATCCATGTGACTTACATTTTTATTTATTTTTTGTTCTCAGGGAGGTGACTCAGTACAATCAATTATGATTGACTACCAAGGGTCAAAGGATGGTAACCCTGTGATCGATCTCCTCTACATGATCTTTAACTGTACTGACCATGAGACCAGGTCCAAGAACTATTTCAACTGGTTAGACTACTATTACTCCGAACTGGACAAATCCTTGTCAAACTTTGATCTGAAAGTCAACTTTGTGTACCCAAGAGACCAGCTGGATGCAGACTTGAAAAGACACAGTAATTTCCTTTTCGGTCTATGCTTAATGTTAGCTAATCTTTTAATGAGGGATTCAAACGAGGCTCAAAAGTTTATGGAAGTTAGAAATAATTGTGATCTGAATGAAATGTTCGATACCATGAGGATGGAAGCCATGCCTGATGATACTATGATTCGTTTCAAAAAGAGAGTTGTAGGACTAATTGATAGTTTTACTGAATTCGATTTATTTTGAAACTAGCCTTGGTATTTATGGTAAAGTTAACAAAGAAGTGAAGTTAAAGTATATTCTTAAGGAAATTACGCAATCCTTTGACTTGTAAAGTAATTAAAGAGTTTATAATAAATTATTTTAAAATAAATATTATTTTACTATCCCTCTTTAAAACAAGGGTGCAAACACAAATGAAATAAGACTGGACATTGAATTGGTCAAAGAATAATGTAATGTTCAACGAAAGAAATTATAAAAATTATCTCTACGTATAAGTTATACATACAATAACAATTAAGAAATTTCTAAATACACGCACAAGAAAAAAACACAGGACCGGTTTTGCCTTTTTGGGGAAAGCTACATTGTGTCAATATATTTTATAGCCTTCTCTAAATAAAAGTGCCCATGGTCGTTTTCTGTGACAATAAATATAGTTATTTTATTTCATACCTGTGTCGACTGTAATCCTGAAAAAGACCGGGGGCAGTCTCGAGGGTGGGGGCCAAATCATATCTACGGGAATTCTGCTGGGAGTCGCTTGCTTATCCTGTATTTTCTTTTTTGCTGAATCCGCTGTATATGTTATAGTTAGTATGATTCAGGAAATCTTATTAGTTGGTAGTAAATAGGAACTATTTTATCTTATTTTGTTTTTTTTTTATAAATTTTCCTCAAAGCCATAGTGGGCCCATGTTTGACATTCATATAATAATTTTGGTATGACAAACGAAAGCGGATGGATTACACTTGAACAATGCATTTTCATCAATTCTATCAGTCTCTAAGGTAGCGGACTTGTGTATCTTCTGTATCTATCTATCTACTAACAAAATCTATCAAATTGTTAACAATAAGTTAGAGTTAATTTGCTAAATACTATTTTATGTTAAATTGTAATCAATTATTATATAGTACATTTATAGGCGTAAAGTACAAAATAACAAAGTAAAAAATTAAAAACTGGAACTGGAACTTTTGGCAATCGTTTGTATTTTTTTATAAAAAGTTTTTATTTTTCACTTTTTAGTGGTTATACCCCAGAACTAAAACTAAATAATTAAGTTACGCCCAAATTGATAACCACAATAACATGGAAGATGGAATTTGAACATATTCGTAATTGAAGGAAACCAAAACGTCATCTATGCATACATATTATTTGTTTTTGTTGATTTTTTCAAAAAGCGCTGAAACAATTCCGATAAAATTTATATCGGACCATCATTTTCCAAAAAAAAAAAAAATTTTGAAAATCAGTCCACAATTGACACTGAAATCGGAGGACGTACATAAAAAAATACACATAGTCGAACATAGAACCTCCTTCTTTTTTCGAAGTCGTTTAAAATTGCAAATTACAACAATTTTTATATTTATTTATTTCTATAAAATAAAAACATAACCGAAGGGTGTACAAGCAAAAACATACATTTTCAGCAATCTATCCAACTTACCTTCAACTAATCCATAAAATTATTTACCAATCTTGTACACAACATAAAGGCTCTAATATAAAACAAAACTATGAGATGGCTGGACTATAATCGGATACTACACCCTAGAGTACAATGCGTTGTCCGATCGACAAACTTAACTTTACCTTCCACAAACTAAAAGTCTAGCTAATGTGGACCGTATAATGGTGTGATAAGATATACTTCGTTCTGTTACAACAGAACATGTGTCTTATGTTTTGTGTGATGAAGGTGCATCGCACATATAAAAGGTATCGTAAAAGTAGAGTGGCCACGTCTCGGACGGGTCCAATTTTTTTATTAAAGAGTGCATGTATAGTGGAAAACAGCAAAGATGCACTTAATAAACTAGGGCCAGCTATTCCAAGGCTCTCAAGTATCAGCAAAGAAGTACTGCATCATTACCTTCAAGCATTAACGCGGTGTAAAGCGCTTGCCTGGGATCAAACCGTTGACCTTACAACTTGTAAGTCACGGCCTTTATTTTTGCCGCTCTGCTAACTTACAAGTTGTAGGTCGTGGGTTTGAACCCAGCCAGGCGCTTTACATAATTTCATCACCACTGCTCTCAAAACGATGAAGGGAGAAATAGTGAGGCAACCGGCATGCCCACGAACCAAAACTTTGAAGACATAGAACATTTATCAACCTGAGCCCGCGTGGTGAGTTAGGGACCACAGGGTTCTAACAGAGATTAAGCCTATGTCCCAGCAGTGAGAACATTTAAAGGTTAACTATGCTATGCAACGTAGTGGAATGGTTTTAGTCGAAAAGAGGCCTTTATCCTGTGCTATATTAATAATTTGGCCTAGCGCAGCCCATTGTTTGTCTATGCCAATAGGCGTAATTTTGTAAAAATCCAGCTCCCTGCTCTCAGGTCAGCATCCAGTATGTCTAAGTCATATGCAGCCACTACACTACTCGCGAAGTTACTTCACGAAGTACTCTTCGAAGTAGACCAAAGTATGTAAGTAAGCGAGCCGAGGTTGCACGAAGCGAACCAAAGTGCCCTTGTACACTATCATATTCGCTCAACTTCGATCAACTTCGCGAGTAGTGTAGTGCAGGTTATAGACTCAAGTCACACTCAGTTTCTCGTGTGTAACACTAGATCTCAATTGATACTCTTATATTATAAAAAATCATCTTACTTATTGATTCCTAGAGGATATTTTGATGTAAAATTGGTGTACTTAGTTTTGTGTCTCAAGTGTCTACGCTACTGGACAATATGTAGAATCATTGCAACAGGCGTAATCTCGGTAAAATGAAGCTGAGAATTTTATTGTAATATTGACTACATCAGCGAAGCTGGCCGAGAAGGCGGACTCGACACATTTGCTGCCAGATACAACAAAAACATTAGAATGTGTTTTGCATTATAATGGTAAAAAAGTTACAGTATTCTACCTAAAACTAAATTCTTTCTAAACTTGGCACTGGCTAAACGCACAAACCGTGTGACGCCATAATTAAAAAAAAATATATCCGACCTACCAGCCTGTCCGCTTTGGTCCGTATTTCAAGCGACCTCCTGAGATGTCACAATATTGTCTCATTGGGTTCTTTACCATTGTTACCGGTTTCCAAGAAGAGTTTTGTCCTAAGTCACAATAACCCATGGTCACTCTACACAAGACTATTTGAGTTACGTCTTTTGTGGCATTACGTTCCATGTACAGTTGTTTGGGGAGCGGTGTTGACCTATAAAATATGCTAGACTTACAACGTTTATGGATACCCAACTAACATTACTTTTAGTTTAATGGTATAGGTACAGAGTATTAAGGTGAATTTGGAGTGAAGAATTACATAATTGTTTTTTCGTCTTTTTCAGCGTGCATTAGGTTGACTTGTAACGGTTAAAGAAAAGAAAAATGATAACTATTGATTCGGGATTTGTGGTGCCATCTGGCCGAGAACGGGTGTACTACTAGCAAATGTCGAATTGATAGATACTACAAAGACACTAGATGGCGTTAGACACATTCACTTGAAATCTTAACTTGTAATTAAAAATGTAATAAAATGAACACAAACGTCCACGTGTCCAGGGATGACCAGGATTGTATGACCACGGCTGCGATAGTGCTTGTGGGATCTCCTCTCTGGACCTTAATCTTCGATCTTCGAACGATTGGGTAATAGTTGTTCATCATCAATAATTGATATAAAGAAAATTGTATGTTGCACTTACAATTATTGTAAGTGCAACATACAATTTTCTGTATACTCATGTTAGTCTAACGTGATGCAGTGTTAATAATAAATGTGAGAAGTGAAGACCAAATCTATGGAGAAATATGGATAAATAAGAGTATTTACAACTAATATTCCTCAAGCAATGAACCTGTAGATTAATCTCAGGGTCTCATGCTGAAAACTATCTTTGACGCTAGCTGGTGGAAGAAAAATTTCTTTACAGACTTGAATTACTGTAATTAATAAATCTCAATAAAAATAAATAATTATTTAGATATTCAGCCTTATCTGACTCTCTAACCACATGCATAGTTAAAATTCTGATTAGTGGATTCTAAATTCATGATAAAATACGTCTCATCCATTTAAAGTCGTAATTTTCTTCGTAAAATTGGTTCTAAGTAGGACAAAACATCATTTAAATCATTTGTCAGCTCTTTACCACCACATCTACCTTTCTTCCGGGCAAAAAATGTTGCAACAAGAACCTGCTAATCAATGTTTGACCAAATCACTTGGTTATTTTTTTATTTAGACGGCCCATTATGTATCTATATATGTTCTAAAATTTTTGCATGTTACGAGATATCCTAATTCAGCAACAGCAAAATACGGCATAATATACTTATTTTGGGCATGAAACATTGTGTGTAATGTAAACAAGTGTATTTTTTCCGAAGCAAAACGAGACAGATTAATAAAATATTAACTCCCTCATGCATCGCAAATCCTGACAAAGACAAGGCAAGAAAACAATAAGACAAAGAGGAAGACAATTTAAAATTCATAACCGTAAAAGTTTTAATTTTACAACACATCCGAACATTCACACGTCAGAGGCGCAAAACAATTTTTTTTTCTCGAATAAAAGAGGCGAGAATTCTCCCTGATAAATCAACGGCCTGTCCTGAGGGAAACAAGTGAAGGAAATCGCAAAATCGTCTCAAATGAAATTTCTTACTTCGAGGCATATAACATAGGTACTTGAAAATTTTTAAACGACACCAATACAAAACCAACTCTACATTCCAACAAATAGAGCTGGAATTCCCTTATTGATGTGGTGAGGGATTTTGCCTGAAACTTCCACGCGTTAGATGTATGCGAGAGAGCAAATTGTGGCCCAAATACAGTGTGAAAGAAAGAAAAGTGTCGCTTTGGGTACAAGTGGTTAAACTAGGAATAAATTTCAGTAACAGTAAAATTATGGCGATAATATTTTAGATGTTTTGCAGTATTTTTATATATATTTATACTAGATGTTAATAACAATAACAGTAAATAGGCTTTTATAGGATGGATGAACAGCTATTATTTTAATAATTACTGTGTGAGATTCCTAAGTCATGAAAGTCCATGACACTTCACGTTTAATAGGACCAAAATTGAGTGAACTGTGCTTCGGAATTGCATAGTCTAATTCCGCTAAGCCCGTTCTATCATCGGATCACTAGACGTACGGCAATACGTCACCGGTACTTGGTAGACCCCACCTATACGCAAAAAAGAGTTTTAGGAACACATTAATTGTGAGTACAGCTTAGAACTTGTATTCGCTGCCGGTGTCAGTGTTTCCTGATACCTACACTACCTGGGGGTCTTTGAGTCAAGAGTAAATAGGTTATTTCTAGGCAAATGTGCTCCATCGTCGACCACATCGTCGCTTACCATCAGGTGAGATATAGGTCAAGCGAGAGCCTATCAATGATAAAATAAAATCATGATCTGATGCCACCAACTGCATCAGACTGCAAGATAGGTGACTTGTTTGGAACTTTTAAGTAGTTATTTATCAGTCGGGTTTTTTGAAAATTTTGCATCTTTTTTTGTTTTTTAAAGTTTAGTGAGTTATATTTTTGAAATTGTCAGCTCAAGCTCTTTATTTCGATGTGACATGACTATGTCACAAAAAATACCTACGACTCTACTTACCTAGTGGCGGTCCACATTTTGTTGTTTTTTTTTTTTATATTCGTATAACCTATGTCACTTCGGTGGTCAAGACCAAGATTTATAAATATATTGGTATTTCTTAGTAAAATATACGTAAATAAACATTATCACCCAAGTTCATAGGTCCATAGAAGTTAAAAAATTGTTCGGAACAAAATTTTGTGATAGACGATGGACAGACAGACAGACAGACGGACGGACAGACGTACACGTTAGTGACAGCAATAGGACTGCATTTAGACCCTTCGGGTACAGAACCCTAAAAATGGTTAGATCAAATCTACATTCGCGACCAATTAACTGGAATCACTTATTGCAGTAGGTCGAAGTTGTGGACGTCCTAATGAATAAGAAGTATTATGAAAAGGTAGGAGTAATATGAAAAAATGAGAAGCAGTGGTGGCCCAGCGGTATTGGCCGCGACTTACAAGTTGTAGTTCGTGAGTTCAAACCCAGGCAGGCGCTTTACTTTGTGTAAATTATTTCATCACCACTGCTCTCAAAACGCTGAAGGAAAATATCGCAAGGAAACCGGCATGTCGTAGAACCAAAAATTCGAAGATGGGGCCCGCGTGGTAGATTACGGCCTACACTTTCTCACAGAGAGGAGGCCTGTGCCCCAGCAGTCGGGACATTAAAAGGCTGATGATGATGATGAAAAGATAAAGTTTTTATTTACAATTTATGTTATTTACCCTTTAATATTTTGTGTTAGGGCCCTAACAATTGCCTGTACACAGTTTTTCACTAAGCGAATGAGTTTCCTGATGGAATCCTGTGGGATTTCCTGCTACTCTTCGACTAAAGCGGTTTTCAGGTCTTCTATTGACGCCGGAGCTGAAAATCTTCCTCGTAGTCGTACCTCGTACGTTGTTTTGAGCAACGCGCCATGAAGTGATTCTATTTATTCTGAAAATTACTCGCGAGTGTACATAATAAACGAGTATTGCAGGTGTATTCGCTAACCCAGTTGACATCAATTTGATAGGCACTATGCAGTACATCGTTGCTTTGACGTATAGGAAAACAAAAATGCACTATGTAGTGCCTATTATAATCGTTGTCCACCGAGCAATGTACTGCAAAATGCCTATCAAATTGATGTCAACTGAGTTAGCGAATACACCTGCTGGAGTGGCGACCGAGTACCAGAAGACGCTGCGTTGGAAGGCCACCCGCAAGGTGGACCGATGACCTGGTATGGGTCGCGAGAATCCAATGAATGCGAGACACACAGGACCGGTCGTTGTGGCGACACTTGGGGGAGACCTAAGTCCAGCAGTGGACATCTTTTGGCTGAAATAATGATGCTTATGATGACGAAATATAAGATATGAAACTTAGTGAATTAAACAACACAACAGATAGCATATTGTATTATAAAATATTATTGTCATGAACGCTATAGAACTTGCAAAATAAATACCAAACATATTGATTTCAATCAATTAGGTAATACTGTTCTGTCATGTCAGATTACAAGGGGTGCAAGATTAGACAGGTAGACTGTACCTATATTTGCCTAGTAAACACCAATAATCTATCTGTATCTCAAACAAATCAGAGCGTTTAAAATGTTTAATTGAACAAGAAAAGCTTTTGCTATCAGCTTCGCCCACGTGTAAGTCGAAAGTAATCCCACAGGGAAATAGTGTCAAGTTTTATGTAAACCTGTTTAGCCGTTGAGACACGACTACTGCCTACCTATTATTTACCTATGAAGTTGTATTTGTAAAACGGGTCACTTTGAGCTATAAAGTTTTGTATTCTAAGGCATGTTATTCTTTTTTTAAATTATTAATTGTTTTTTTCTTTCTGTTTTGTTTTTCTGTTATATCGCTGTACAGAGTGGAATCTTTCAGCAGTAAGGGGAATTATCTTAACCGCTGCCGATACACTAAAAAGATCTTAGGAGCCTATCCATAATTTTTCGTGAAATTTTTATCCACATTCAGAGAATTAAAAAAAAACTTACAGTTGCCAAGAAAATGGTAATTTAAAACAAACATTTTTATTAATGCCAATCGATCCTGTTTCTACTACTAAACAAAAACTTCTATTAGACTAACCTTAGTTGAAGTACTAAAAAGTTAGAAATCGGAAAAATCTTTTTAAATTAATATGATTTCTAGATATTTTAGATATGTGTTAAATTACATACCGTCTACGTGACCGTCTACGTGACGCGGGTATAAGAAACAGGATCGATTGTCATCAATAAAAATGTTTGTGTAAAACTGCCATTTTCTTGCTAACTGTACATTCCACCACCGCTGAAAGATTCCACGCTGTATATATCCAATATAAACATGAATTTCAAATTTTAAAAGGCACGCAATATCAGTGACGTAAGCCCTCCACCACGTTATAACGAACGTAAATATCCCGTAACCTCCCGCAATTTAAAAATAAAGGTAGCCTGTATAATAACCTGAACGAAAGCGATTGAAACAAAAATACGCAGCTTTTTCGTTACCAGGTCTAAGTACGTGCGTATACGAAACAAGTCACAGTAAATTTAAAATTAAAAAAACCCCCAACGCTTAAAAGAAAAGCGAACATTTAAAAAACACAAAATTGTTGACGACCGAATACCGAATTGTTGGCTGAACCAATTTTGATAAAACATGTCTAAGAAACATCGCTAGAGAACCTGCTTTCAAATAAAAAAAACCGCATTCAAATCGGTTCACTCGTTTAAGAGCTACGATGCCACAGATAGACACACAGACCGATAGACACACACCGCATGACGCATTAGTATTTCATAATAGGAATAACATACCCCAAATATAAAGTCTATTTGATCTCAATTTATCACAGTTCAAAGTATGCACTTTCATAAACAGGCAATTTCAAAGGCGAAAGACCAATATCAATCATCCAAACAGCATTTCACAATTAATTATAATATTAATAGAAATAGTTGAATTGCCACTGTCATTCAAGTCTCCTCACACGTTATTGATTTCGTGTTTGACAAGGGTGCCGTGTAGCCATTACCTAACAAGCGGTGACGTCATACGTCCTGACCTATGTTAACAATTAAGTATATAGCGCACCCAACCACCCGAATCCCTAATGTTGTATGCGCTTAACAGTCGGCCCGCTAAGTAAGCGGGTAATGGTTTCATTTGCCACTCGCTCAGAGATTTTTAACTGCGGAGTAACAGCTCAGAACTCAGTATTAGGCCTCCTACATTTTATGTCGTATGTAAATGATATGAGTCAGTAAATGCTATCAGTTTGCTGATGACACTTGCCTTGTTATTGCTAACAGAAATTCTCAAATAGCATGCGAACGCTTACAACTCGACCTGGATGCTCTAACAAGGTGGTGTCACGATGCTGGCCTAGTACTTAGTGCAAGCAAAACTAAACTATTGGTTATTAAATCTCCATACATTAGAAAATTGCCCATACGGAACTTAATACCCCATGATCATGACTGCTTGCATACGGTCAATGCGATCAATTGTAACTGTCCACAAATAGATGTGGTCAGTAAACAAACATATCTTGGAGTAATAATAGACGATAAGTTTAACTGGAGTTATCACATAGAACGTGTTTGCGATAAACTTCGGCAATTTCTTGCTATTATGACCATACTAAAAAACCGCCTGCCCTTCAAAGTGAAGATAATGCTTTATCACGCAATGGCTGAATCCTACATCCAGTATGGCCTTAGTAGTTATGGTCGTACCTATAAAACCTACCTGGATAGTATTTACAAAATTCAACTTCGAATTTTAAAAACAATAGTATCTCCCAAAATTAGAAATCAATTTTACGACAGTATAAATGGCCTCTTTAAACACTGTAATGTCTTACCAGTCCATATACAAATATTTTTTTTGTTATTAAAGGAACAATTTTTCAATAACTCGTTAAGAAACAAAATCGAACATCCTGTATGCACTCGGGAAATTTTTGAGAATAGACTTCGTACACAGCGCGCCAACAATACGTATGGCGAACGAACTACCGATTATATCATACCGAGACTTATTAATGGTCTACCCTCAGAATTAAACAAATGTATTACACATAAAAATATAAAATGTAAACTTAAGCAATATTACCTTAGTATTATGGAATGATTGTAACGAACGATGTTAATTGTTACCTACACATATAAAATCCATTATTGTATTATAGTTTGATATTGAGATAGACTCATGATAGCACAAGTTTAAACCTTAGTGGTTTTTGGTTGCTATTTCATTAAATAGCAACCAAAAACCACTAAGGTTTATTCATTAATAATCCTGTATTTTTGTTTATATGATAAATAAATAAAAAAAAATAAAAATAAAAAAAAAAACGAGGGAGTAGAACATAGATATTAAAGGTAGTAGCATTACATCCTAATAAATTGTTTTGTCTCTCTGCCTTTCGGTTTGAAGAAAAACTTAAGCTGTGGTGGGATAGTGCTCCCCTTCCTATCCCATTCGTTCGACCTACTGAAAATCCCAACAGAGCATAAGTTAAATGGGTAACTTGGAAGTCCCTAAACAGATACAGGCTGGAGAACCTGAGCAGGTTTTCCTTGCTTCGGCCTACCGATGACGCCCTGAAGCGCAAATGTGGTGCTGTTCCACTGACGATGAAACATCTAATACCGAATCCTGGGTCTTCCATTTTCTGCACGTTACAGGAACTGATGAAGGCTACCGAAGGAGCCAAACTCGTAGTCAAATTCTGGGCCAACTCTATTTTGATTGCCATAAACACGAAAAAGAAATAGCATATGTTCAAATAAATAAAACACCATCGCGCGCAAAGGGTTCCGAACGAATCGTGTTATTTGAGCATTTTTATTTTATTTTCTTCTTTACGGTTTTCCTGTAATCTCTAAGCAAACAATTATTTTCTTTATTTTTTCAAAATTTTAGACTCAGTAGTTTTCGAGATAAGTGAAGGACGGGTCAAAATACCTTTGAGACTCTCACAACGTGCCCTTACATTTGAATTGTCGAACAACAGTTTGAGAAACATTATTTTTTGATTTGCCGATTTGCACCCAAAAGTGATCCATTTTGTTTTTTTTAGAGTGGGAAATCATCTAATTACTTCTCCCACTCTGGGTAGAGCGGAAGGGCGTGTCAGACTTTTACTGACTAAAATCCGCCCTTGTTCCTTCAGTTGCACAGCCCAAGAGCCGCGGTGACTCTCTTTTGAATTTATCCGTGACCCATATATTCCAAATTAAATAATAACAAATAAATAATAAAAACATTTTTTTTTCACTTGCCCGTCATTAAACCACACTATAAGAGTTAGTTAGTTTCAACCAAACTGAGGTTTCAAGTTACTAAGAACGACTCGTACTTACCTGCTGTTATTTTTTTGTAAATATAAATTTCTCCCTCTACATTCCCGCTACTTTAGTCGCCACACACCATACCATTCCGGCCTTGCGTCACTTACCGGTCGTGTCCATGTACTAAATCTCAAGGGAACATTAAAGCTGAAATAGTTAAACCCATCTGCTTATTGTTAAAAAGGTCACAAGATATATTTCATGTATCTCATTGTCACACAAATATCTTAGTTATTGTTACTTCAAGATACGGGACTTTTTAATATTTCATATCCATTTAAAATGTTCAATTGAATTATAAATCAGTATCGATTCGTATAAATGGTATCTGAAAAGAGTAAACTGAATTTAATAAAAATATCTTCGTCTGCACCTTTCGTTATTCTTTTTATTTACAAGAGGAGATTTCTCTTGAGAACTATTGACTGAAGCCATTCTTTATCGTTGACTATAAAGTTCTTATTGTTGTTTTTAGCACCTCTATTTTTGCTCTGGCAAGGATTTCTTTGACACTACTTTATCAGATTCGGTTTTATTTGTTGTTTACAATGTAAATTTTTGGTTTTTCATCTTACCTTGTTACCTTTAATTTTACTTTAAAGTTCCAGCTGAAATAAATTATCTACATAAAAGCTAGTTTTACCGCTAGTGGTTTCGTCTGTGTGATTGTAAAATACTACCATGGGAACATTAGGAACATACTTCCGAGAGTTAAACTGTCCTAACCGGGCAGTGATGTGCCCGTGTTCTGTAACCAAATCCTTCAACTGTTGAGACGTGATTGTCCAATAAATATCCAAACATCTAAACTCCGGGTTCCCAATCTTTTTAAACTGCTGTTGGTTTTTTTTGTGAGGCTCTGTAAAAGATGATACCTGCAAGTAGATTATTATTTTTATTCAAAGAAAACTCCAAAGAATTTTTAAATGATTAATATCTTATGGACTACAGAAACCCGGGCCTGCGGACGGCGAGTAGTGGGTAACTCGCCGTCCGATCAGCACCAGGCCCGAGAGTCGACGGCGCGTAGTGTTCCACGCGCGCCTCAAAGAGTTGTCAGCAAGAGACGGGGCCCGTCAGGGCCGATGCCTGCCCGGGGGTTGAGGATAAATTCGAAACAGAGTTACCTCGCCCCTGGGCACTCAAAGGCAGGAAGGAACAGGGGTGGGTTTTAGTCAGTAAGAGTCTGACACGCCCTCCCGCTCCGCCCAGAGCGGGAGAAGTCATAGGATGATTTCCCACCCCACAAAAAAAAAAAAAAAAAAAAATGGACTACAGAAGGTCATCAATGATACTGATGACCTTGCTTATATCAGCAAAAATTTTCAAATCGGTGTTGAAGTAGCTACTCCCGTTTATTTTTTTACTAATTGATTTACAAAAAGAAAAAAAAAGGTTTGCAAGCATACGACTGTAAAAATATAACCCTTATAGGATCACTCGTGCGTCTGTCTGTCTGTCCGTCTTTTACAGCCAATTTACTTCGAATGTACTGGCCCGATTAAGTTGCAATTTGCCACACAGATGTATTTCTATAACCCACACACGGACAAGTAACGTAAATACATAAATTGGGGGGGTCACTTTTGGAGGGAACATCGGCAAATTTAACAATAAAGTTTTTTAAACTGTACTGTGTGACATATCAAATGGAAGGGCGTACTGTGAGTCTCAAGTTTTTGTTTCATAATTTTAAAATGAAACGTTTAAAATTTATTTAAGAAAATAAACGAAAATTGATTATTCCCTCCCGCCTTATCTCCGAAACTACTGAGTTTAAAGTTTTGAAAAAAATACAGAAAATGGTTCATTACTTATAGATTACAGGAAAACCTATTAGAAGTCTATATTTTTTACAAACTTTACTTGCTTTGATTTTGTGTGTTACAAATTAGTAACCTATTTTTCAAATACTTTCTTGTTTTTGATTGACTGAAACTTGCATTACTTTTAAAATTAAGTGCCCAGTACTATGAAGCTGGTCTGATGATGGAGCTGGAACGTGGCCATAAGATCTCAACCAAACAAGATGGCACCATCGTGTTTGGTAGCATTGCATAATATGTTTTGACAAGTTACGTTAGACGAGGTGGTGCCTATGGTCTGATGGTGGAGCCAAAAGCTGCCATAGGATCGCCACAACCAAAAAAGGTAGTTTGAACTCATTCGATGTGTATTGAAAAGTGATTTTGCATTAGAAGGTGCCTTTATTTGGGAGGGGCAGGAAATCACCTAATGACTTCTCCCGCCCTGGGTGGAGTGGGAGGGCCACACCCACCCCTTGCTTGGGGTCTAATAATGGTGCTGCAATGTGGCTATGGACGTCCGCAACCAAACAAGATAGCACCATCGTTTTTCAGCTTATTGGATATCTGTTGACAAGCGATATTACACTTAGTGGTGTTGGTGGTGTCCAGGGTCTGATGATAAAACCGAAAGGTGACCATAACAACTCCTCAACTAAATAAGATAGTACTATCGTGTTTGGGTTTATTACTCACTCTTTACTCTTTTCAGTTCTTCACAATCCCAACTCCCCCTTGTATCTTCGGGAACGCTTTGAGTATCTTTTTCCAAGAGGAAAACGATTCCGCTCATCATCCTCTCTTCTCCTTGGGTTGGGTTCCCTTTAGTCGTTACGGTGGATCCTTTAGGGTGCGTTTCCACTGAAGCGGAGCTGGGCGGAGCGGAGCGGAGACGTGCAGTAATCGTCCAATCACAGACGAGACGAGTGACGCGATGAGGATTTCAACCATTGTGATTGGTCGATTCTCTCACGTCTCCGCTCCACTCCGCCCAGCTCCGTTTCAATGGAAACGCACCCTTACTGTGTGTGCTGTACGCCTTTAGAACTCTCTTCCACACACTCTTAAGGATAGCCCTTCGTTGGAGGTGTTCAGGAGGAGAATTAGGGAGCTGCACTTCCTGTCGGCATGACCCAAAATATGTTTTTAAAGGATTTCTTTGTTTATACTATGGGTATGTATTATGTTTATGCATCACATATTTGTTTAGTTTATTTAAATCACATATTATATTTTAAGTTTTTGGTGTGCACTTTACCTATATATGTAAATGTATTTTTCACCCCGAGGTTTGCTGTAAGAAAACCCAAATGCTGGGTTAAGCTCGCCTTTGTAAATAACTGTCGATTTTTGTTTTATTTATAATATATGTTTTATGTGTATAATAAACAATAATAATAATAATAGTTGTTATATTGCTTATATTTTTAAATGTTTTTTTTTTATCCTTTTAAATGTAACTAATATGTCTATAAAAATGAATAAACGGAATAATAGTTGTAACTATAACGTTTTCTTCAAAGCTTGAGGCGTATAGGCGTTTTACGCTTATGTATCTAAGTTTTAATTAGTATTTTTAAGTCGAAGTAAAAGTTTGTCTCTAAATGATTTTCACTTTTTTTTATAAGCCATTTATATAATATATGATTCGTTCGGAACCCTTTGCGCGCGAGTCCTACTCGCACTTTGCCGGTTTTTTCTTATCTATATTTCGATTGCAGAAGCACCAGTTCCGCACAAGTACGACGCTGGGAACGGTAATAGAAATCTGAAAGATGTAGTACACAGTTAACGGTTCGCAACGGCCCTAGGTAACCACCGCGACGCCCGTTATCTCAAACACCAAACACTTTCTTAAGATAGATACAGTAGGATTAAAACTGAAATAACAAAAAATTTATAACGTGAAAAATCGCAGCAATTCGAATTTAATGACTAATATATTAGAAAGAAAGAAAGAAAAAGTATTTATTTGCCACAAATTAACGACATACACAACAATATGATTTTGCTAACTTAAGTCTTAACCCTTATCGATAGTGTTAGTAGATCTTATATAACTACTATAAACCGTCGACGCCGACGTCGTTTTATTACTATAAATAATCAAATACAAACGGTTAACCTTCCGTGAACCATGGTGGTTTAATAGACCCCAGTCACACAAAAATCCTTGTACTCTCTGCGCGGCGTTTTCGACGCTTTCAGTAGCTGGATTTGCAACATTGCCACCTACTTGGTGACATTGGTTTAGTCATGTTTAGTAATCGCGTCGCCGACGCTGCAAACAAACGTGCGTAAAGTGCGTACGGGTCCCAGACTCCACGTGGTTCGGAAAGTGGACTAAAATGTCAGTAGTAATTTTGTTGGGAAAATAGTGTTTCTAGAATATTTTTATTTATTTCGACTTATTTATCATTTAATTGACAGGTACAAAGATAATAATAAAATATTTTATTACTTTTTTACTGTGGCTAAAGAAGAGGCTTGCTTTTAGTTTGTAAAAAAAACTACTTGTTCCGTTGTTGTAAAAAATTAAAAATGTTGATTATTTTACTTAGTTTTGTTTTGTTATTACCCATAACTAGACAAGAAAAAGTATTTTTAAATTAAATAAACAAATAATCACAAAGTACGTATTCTGTGCCCTGTAAGTTCTTGGGGTCTGAGAAACCCCACATGGTTTGCGATGTAACTTTTATGCAAGTGGTTCACGAAAGGTTAAATAATCGTTTTATTTTCACATATTTGACGCTTGCTTAACCCTGTGAATGCGAGGTATTGCCACGCGCTACTCCATACCAAAAGTACTTACCCTAAACCATTCGAAATAAAATCATCCCGTGTGAAAAGTTCGTTATAAATTCCGTGAAAATGAGAAACTATTCAATGTTAATTTTATTTTTTAAGAGATTACAGAAATCTTAAGTATTTTTTGTACATGGGGTCGTTAATCATTTTTTATATATAGTTATCAAGCCACATTTATTAGAAGTTTTGTACCGTAATTAACTCGCAATCAATAACGCCCAACAACAACAACAATTTACTCAGGTCTAGTCTATACAGAAAAATCTAAAAATACGATTCCATTTACCTGACGGCAGTAGACATATATTTTTTTGTCAAAATTCGTAGAGTCTTTGGCATTTTGGCACTTAAGACGAATCTTAATGATCTCATTTGTTAAAATCTATTCAGCCGTTTAGGCTACAGGCCGTGACAAAGAAATGGTCATTACTCTCTACAAAGATTATTCTACTTCTCGGGCAATTGGGTAGCGAATTACAAAAAGGAATTTTTGTACTCGTCGAAACTTCGTAGGGCATATTAATCTATTTAAAAATAAAACCAGTCAAGAGCGAGTCGTACTCGCGCAGCGGGGGTTCCGTACCATTATATATAAAAAATATTTTGCATGGAAACGTGCAAAATATTTAGATACGTATGTTACTTACGTATATTTACATTTAAGTATACGTATTTCTACTATACGTAAGTAACAACTTACGTATAGTTGCAGTTTTAGGTCAGTGCCATCTCTTGACTGATACTGTAACTAATGTAATTTTAGTTCATGATTTCTGAAAAAGTGCTATTTAGAGATCGTTTTATTTTTCATGTAATCTTTACATAAACTTCTATCACATTTAATTATTTCAGATTTTTCTATATGCAAACTTTAGAGTTAAGGGGACGGTATATTTTTTACATTTTTCGTTAAAAATATGCGACCAAAAAAAAAAGAAAAAATGTTTGAGAATGTACAAACAACGGACTTTCATATGATACCCCACATTAGTAACCAACTTCGAATTTTAAGACCCTTTCACAAAAAAAAAACCTTGCACTCCGGGAATACCGTCAGAAGTACAAACAAAAATCTTAAACAAAAATGCCCAACGCGCCTCGCAATCCGCTACTACGCGTCGACTCGTAGCACTCTCGTAGCGAATCGCGTAGCGGTGTCGGTGGCGCGCCAGTTCAATTGTTTTTTCTCATCTCAAACTGCCCAACGCGCCTAAAGAAGTTTTCACTTTCATAAGTGCAAAATAGTTGGGAAAACGTCATCAAGAAATTATTCCAAATTTCAAGGATATAGCATTAGTAGTCTTGAGATATCCAGCTTGTAAGAGACGGACAGACAGACAGACAGACTGAATCGCACCAAAAGGGTTCCTTTTTAACATTTTGGTACGGAATCCTACCAAAATGGTAAAAATAGCCAACAGTATTTACAACACCTAATTTGAAGGGTTTTTAGCGGGATTTTTTCGAGTGAAGTTCAGTGGCTGTTTTAATTATTCGCAAATTGATTCTTAGTGGATATTGTGATGTAAAATTGATGTAATTTTGTGTTTTAAGTATCTACGCAACTGGACAAGATGTGGAATCATTGGAACAGGCGCGATCTCGGTAAAATAAGGCTGAGAATTTTGTCGCAGTATTGACTACCTCAGCGAAGCTTGCCGAGAAGGCCACTCGACTCATTTGCTCCCAAATACTGCAAAAACATTAGAATGTGATCTGCATTCTAATGGTGAAAAAAGTGCCAGTATTTTGTATGTAAAACTAAATACTTTCTTAACTTGACACTGGCTAAATGCACAAACCGTGCGAAGCCAAAACTAAAAAAAAAATACCTAATTTTAAATTTAGAATGAATGATCAGTGTGAATAGTCTTCCCTTCAATAAAACACGTAACCCTGCGAATGCGACGTATTGGCACGAGCCTCGCCACCCCTCATTTCCACCCGGAGTTCGGAATTCTTCCCACCGGAAACAGTGCCGTGTGACCCGCAAATGACTTCTATCATAAAAGGAACGTTAGAAATTTCGTGAGAAATCCTGATTTAACTTAGGAATCGGGAACTAGAGTTAACTGTTTTTGAAATAATTATCTAGTGAGTGAATAATGGTGATGGTTTAGATATAAAATAAAAAGATTGTTAGAAATTTGTGAATAAACCTGAGAACTTAACTATTGTTATTATTGAGTGCGAGTAGAGAGATAGAGTTAACCATTTTTTATAGTTTTAGTATTGTTTATTGAATTTTATGAAGTCAGTTTTTTTGAGATGCTTTCTGTGTGGTAGATGACAGTGTGGTTTAAAACAGGTAAAGTTTGTACCTAATCACAGAAGTTCAATATTAACAATAACAAAGGCGGACTATGTCAATAAAACAGATGAATAAAAAAATCAATCAATAAATGTTTTATCTAATTTGTCAAACACTTCACATGCTGACCCCAAATTCTCACATTGATCACTTTACAATGAGAAGTAAAGTGGTCTCGTGTGAACTGCCGACAGATTTTGTATAAAAGGTTCATTATTTACGTAACAATAAAAGGAAGTAAATCTGGACACGGCTCGTATTGTTAGGAACTCGAGCCTCTCTCTGAAGCCCTGACTACCGGTAGCTTAGACCCTGTTCCCGATACCTGTGGGTTACTATTTTTTTATATTCTTTTTTAATTTTTATTGAAATGTTTGAAAATGTAATTTTTAATTATGTTTACGTGAATACATGAAAAAAAGCGAATGAGTTGTTTTCATACGCATTTGTACATGTTAGGTATTATTATCAGTTTGTATATAGATATATATCTTTTAAGCGATTTCTAGTAGAGAAGTGAATAAAACTAAGATTTTTTTAAATACAATTTTCGCGGCTTTTACTTTGCATTTTAGTCGAATTGTTTATAATTGTGGGTGTCCCAAATCAACCCGATTGTGTACAATTACCAGAACCCTGTAAATGCGATATATTTGCACGCGCCACCCCAAATTATCATTGACGTGACGATGCGACGTATCTTTCCAGTGTGAATTAAAATCGTCTCGTGGGAATTGTGAAATTTGATAATAAGGATGAACAAAAACTTTTTTACAAAAAAATAGAACCGACTTCCAAAAAAAGTGCAAAATAACTTTAATTTTTAACTTTAACTTTAGTTTTGTGTCTTCGTTTTTTGACACCGACTTCCGAAATTAAAGTTATTTTGCACTTTTTTTGGAAGTCGGTTCTATTTTTTTGTAAAAAAGTTTTTTATTTTTCACTTTTTAGTTGTGGTTCCCCATTAAACTGTATTAACAATTCTTATACATACGATAGCAGCAATCGCGGTTGATTTGCTGTCAATTTTTGAAGAGTTCCGTTGTCTGTCTCCGAAACTCATCATCAGATCTTTTTGAAATTTAAATGGGACCATTTCGGAATAAACCCCTTTCGAAAAAAAAAATAATTTTGCAAATCATCATAAATCTCCGTCAATCATCATATATTGACGGAGTTATGCCCGAACATACATAAAAAATAAAAAAAATACATACATCAGAATTGAGAACCTCCTCCTTTTTCGAAGTCGGTTAAAAAGGTGCCTTAATATTAGTTCTAGTGGGAAATAAACTCGTCCCGTGTGAATTACTAACGGATTTTAACAAACAGGCCGATGGGACTACCCTAAGACTTTTAAATGGGAAAAGAAAGGAAAGTACAGCAGTGAGAAATTGTTATTAAAAAGATAAATATATGCAGTAAACTGTATTGTACTTACACAAAAAGCAATAAAAAGTAAAATGATGGTTTTTGTTGGAATAGCATTTCTCTTCTGATTACTTATCCATTGAAAGTTATAATTATAAAACTATAAAACTCCAAGTTGATTTGAATAATTCAATCGCAATAGTAACTATGAAAAGCCTTTTTCAACCCTAATATCGGGACATTATATGGGCACGTGCCTTCATATTAGTTCCTATGGGAACAAAACCCGTCTCGTGTGAAATGCTAACCGTCTATAACGAGCAAGCCCCATTATAATTACTCTTTTAAATAGGGTGAGAAAGTAGAAAAAATATTATGGGAACGTCCTTTGCACAGCGGTGGGAATATGTTGGTTTAGTTTTTTTACCTTTCAATGATCCTGCTTCACTGTTTCGTTGGTCTAGTGGTCGGAAGTACGACTGCTGAGCCAAAGTGGTGACGAAAAGTGATAAAGGGTTTTCCCATTTGGAATTCTCCAGTTGCAGCCCACAGTCTGAATTTGAACCCGGTTGATAGCAATGGGCCCGCCCCCATTATATGGGACTTCAGTATAATTAGCGAAATGTGGATGTGAAGAAGAAAGAAGTAATAGTATATTAACGTCCTAAAACGGACATGCATTTAAAATATGAACTTAAAATTAAAAATCCTTAATGATAGTTATATATAGACCACATTTAACTAAAAACAAAAGAAATAAAAGGAAGGAACTGTAACTAGGCAGATGCACACACACTTCTAAGGCAGAAGTCGATCAAAGCACACAGGTGTGAAGCTATGTTATATACCCGATAGAATTAATTGTATGCTGACACTTCGCGTGACTCAAGGGCTGGCTTATGACTTGGACAGAGG
The DNA here is from genome assembly GCA_951329385.1 of Polia nebulosa. NCBI lineage: Eukaryota > Metazoa > Arthropoda > Insecta > Lepidoptera > Noctuidae > Polia > Polia nebulosa. Next base: position 58,376,847 of record OX589587.1, read on the forward strand.
ATAAGCCATACAACGTGGCAATGCTGTCAGTCCTTTGGGCATATTACCAGTTGACAGCGATGCGGCGGAATTTTTCGACGCCTTATTTTAGATTATTTTTAGTTATTTAAAAAGTTTTATTTTTTGTTTCTTTGTATGTATATTTACAGTTAGTTAAGTAGATTTTTGTTTCATGTACGTAAATAAATTTCAAATTAAATAAAAACCGGCGAAGTGCGTGTCGGACTTCGTACATTTAGGGTTCGTATTTTTAAAATCACCTTAATTTCGGAAGTCGGTGTCAAATAACGAAGAAAAAAACTAGAAACACCGTATTTTTGGTAAAAAAGATTTTCTTTTAACTTTTTAGTTGTTGTACTTACTTACACTAAAACTAAATAGTAAAGTTATGCCTGCATTGATAGCCCCAAAAACATGGAATTTGAACATTCAAAAAATAAAAAAAATAATGAAGGATGAAGAAGGTGAAACCCAAACAACTAACTAACTTCGTGCAGTGTAATTCACTGATAAGCCCTCTACAATCTGGGTTTAGGCTTGGGCACAGCACTGTTTCCGCCCTCCTTAAAGTGACTGGCGATATAAGGGCAGGACTTGATGACACCAAAGTCACTGTACTAGTGTTAGTCGATTTCTCGAACGCCTTCAATACCGTCAGTCATGACATCCTGTTGGCCATTCTATCCTATGTGATGGTGTCTCCCGAGGCACTGGAATGGTTCACCTCCTATCTTCAGGAACGTCAGCAGTCGGTTCACGTTGGGGATTCTTCTTCTTGCTGGTGTGATTTGGAAACTGGCGTTCCTCAAGGCGGCATTCTTTCTCCTCTTCTGTTTTCTATTTTTATTAACCTCATTACTTCCGAACTTCAATGTGCGTATCATCTGTATGCCGATGACCTGCAGTTGTACTGTCAGGGTAGGGTCAGTGAAATATCTGACGCTATCGGCAAATTAAATAGGGACCTGATGGCCATTAAAGCCTGGTCGAATAGATTTGGTGTTGCAGTAAACCCCAAAAAGTGTCAGGCGATCGTCATTGGGAGTCCTCGAAGCATCGCCAAAGTGGATGGTGCAACCTTGCCGCCAATTCTGTTCGACGGTGCGATTGTTCCTTTTAGCACTAATGTAAAGGACCTAGGCTTACACATTGACAGTACCCTGAACTGGCGTTCTCAAGTTGCTAGTGTCAGTCAGAAAGTTACGGGAACGCTGCGGGCTTTGTATCGTTTGAAAAACTTTTTGCCATCGAACACGAAGAAAATGCTTGTGCAGACCCTAATTTTTCCTATTATCGATTATGGTGACGTGTGCTACTATGACCTGACTGCAGATCTCCTCAACAAACTTGACCGTCTTCTTAATTACTGCATTCGATTTGTTTTCAATCTGCGCAAATATGATCATGTCTCTGCGCATCGGTCGCTTCTTAATTGGTTGCCCATACGCCAGCGTAGAGAGCAAAGGGCGCTTACCACCTTGCACTCGTTTCTTTTCTCTCCAAATTCTCCTAGTTATCTAGCCCCTCACTTTTTATACATTTGCGCCAACCACAATAGAAATCTACGGTCATCGCATAACCGTCTTCTTTTATGCCCCACTCACCGTACTGACTTTCTTCACTGTTCTTTCTTCGTTCAGTCTATCTCTCTGTGGAATGCGCTCCCCCAAGAAATCAGGATGGTAACTAACCGATTAACCTTCAAAATTAAAGTTCGCGAACACATTTGTAAAAAGTTGGCAGTAGTATCCTCACAGCGTTAATTCTTTTTCCAATCATCTATTTGTACCTATGTTGTTGGCTATGTATATTTGTGTATTAAGTTTATTCATATGAGTATATATTTTATTTGTAGTTTACATATGTATTTATGTTCCTTTGCATTTAAATAAAGATGCCCTGTTTTTTTTTTGTTTTTTTCCTTATGGCACCTACCACTATTTGTATCTGCATCACCCTAAGGTTGACTGGTAGAAAATGCCTGAGGCATTAAGTCCGCCTCCGTACTTGTATGTGCGTAAAGTGTTAAATAAATAAATAAAATAAATAAATAAACCCCTGGGCAGGCATCGGTCATAACGGGCCCCGTCATGGTTTGCTGACAACTCTTTGAGGCGCGCGTGGAACACTACGCGCCGTCGACTCTCGGGCCTGGTGCTGATCGGACGGCGAGCTACCCACTACTCGCCGTCCACAAGTCGTCTACCTACGGCTCGGTTCGATTCCCGGGTCGTTGGGAGTATACATTTAAAAAAATCGAAATGTAGCTGCTAGTTCCGAGCACTCGGAGTCTGGATTGCAATAGCTGGCCCCCACTTCATGTGAATTGAACATAACCGCCGAAGTATGGGTGTGTAGTTACACCTCTTCCTTGCCCTTCGGGGTTTGTAGGCGCGGTATGTTGCTTATTCTAATCCAATAAATGTGTAAAATAATCTAATTTTATGAGTCTATCACTGACTCAGATAGTAAAAATAAATCAATAACAAATAATTAATATGGGTGTGATATCTGGTCGATAAGATACTTTTTTTTATTTAAAATATCATAATGAGATTCAGTTTATAACAATAATACCTATTGGCACGGCGCCACCACAATTTTCAAACAAATGTGACGACATGTTGTTTAATATTATTTTTCGGAAATAATTACACCAAGTGAAATAATATCGTATCATGTGAAATGTCAACGGATTTTTTTGTATGAATTTATGTACTTATAATTTTTGCACTGCTAGGTGTATCTCTGTTTAGCCTCTCAGGAAATACCGGCGTGATGGTGTACATGTGGGGGGGCAACAATTTTCAATTTAATCGTAAGTATTTATGTATGGTTATAAGCAGAGCAAGCAAAAATGAATGGCTAATGTGTTGCTAAGCGCCAAACTCGAGAACGGCTGGACCAATTTGGATGAACTTTTTTTTTAACTAAATCCTTGAAATTATAAAAAAAAATTATAAAAGTGGCAAGAAAAGCCGTACAAACCACATATCATATCGTTTAATTACAATCAAACTGTCCCTAGATGTCAATCCTGGGGATATTATAGAATAGAGCGAGAGTGAAACCACGCGAAAAAAAATGTCATCAAATTTTATGCCAAATATTTTCTAAAAAATGCATATGATTTATGTGATTTCATTAATAATGTTATATAATTTAATTCCCAAACTCCTCGAAAGTTTTCTATATTTTTTAGAAGTTTTATTTCTAGAAAATTAGGTGTCTTTATGACTCTGCTACTCAAAAGTAAGTTCATTTAATAAATGGCACAAATTATTGTGATAATAAAAGAAACATTGTATACCGCGATAAGGCGATAAGATACTATTTTTATCCAAGAAATTATTATGAGTAACTCCTGTTGGCACGCGCCAGTCCGATTTTCTAGCAAATATCACGACATATTGTTCTAGCGTAAAATCATATCGTATCGTGTGAAATGCCAACGGATTTTTTGTATGAATATATAGGCATATATTTCTATACTGTAAGACATATCTCTGCTTAGCCTTTGGGCAAACACTGGCGTAATGCTGTGTTTGCAGGTGTATACATTTTTGAAATAAATCGTGAGTACAATAAAACGGATCTTAAATTATTTTTATCGTCCATTTAAGTAACAATTAAACGGACGGTGGTTTAATTTCCAAACTCCTCGAAAGATTTTAATATTTTTCGGTAGTTATTATTTTTTAGAAAAGGGTAAAAACTCTTACTTATAGGTACTTTATGACCCTTTATGACTCAACTGCTAAAAAATTAAGGAAAAACTTCAATAATGACGCAAATTAGCTAGATAACAAAATAAACATTGTACCTACCGATAAGGTACTCTTTTTATTTGAAATCATTATGAGTTGCACATTTAGTACAATAATAATTTGATAACTTCTGGCACGCGACACCCCAATTTCCCACCAAAATGTGACGAAATATTGTATCAGTGTGAACTAATATTGTATCGTGTGAATTTATTATCACTATATTTTTATTTATTTTCGGAGAGCAGCTTGTGGCTAAAGTAATAACAGCCGGACGGGTCGATTCATCAGGTTAAGCTACGCTTGCCGGACCATCTTTACATACCGAGACTTCTCCGTGCCTCGAAAAGCACGTTAAGCCGTTGATTCCGGCTGTCAATCGCGGCTCTTTGACAGTCGTTACGGGTCGCCAGAAGCACGAAAGTCTGACATCCAGTCTTACCAAGGGGTATCGTATTACTCAGTAACTGGGTTGTGGAGGTCAGATAGGCAGTCGCTACATGTAAAATACTGGTATTCAGCTGCATCCGGTTAGACTGGAAGCCGACCCCAAGATAGTTGGGAAAAGGCGCGGGCAGATGATGATGTTTTAATTTTGGCAGTGGTTCACAGAACAGGTGATCGATGAAGCCGAAAGGTTGTGATTATAAAAGAAACATTTTACCTGCTGATAGCATACTATTTTTATCTAAGAAATCATTATGAGTTTATAACAGTAAAAACACCTGTTGGCACGCGCCTGTTCGATTTTCTAGCAAATATGACGACATATTGTTCTAGTATGAAATGATATAGTATCGTGAGAAATGCCAACGTATTTTTATATGAATTTATATATATTTGTAAACTGTTAGACATATCTCTGCTTCCTCTCGCGCACAGCCCTGGTTCAGGCCAAGGTACGGAGCGAGAAGAAATGGGAAGCAGTCTCCTCCTTCTGCTAAGCAGTAATGCTCGCGAAGGCGGAGGCGGGATGGGTGAGGGAGACTCAACGGAGTGGCCCTCACCGGCCGGGCCGGTCCGGGGTGGCCGCTACTGCCGCAGGAGATGCATTGGGCGTAGGACGTCGCGAGACGATCTCCGGCCACCTTATACCCGGGCCTGCGGACGGCGAGTAGTGGGTAGCTCGCCGTCCAATCAGCACCAGGCCCGTGAGTTGACGGCGCGTAGTGTCCACGCGCGCCTCAAAGAGATGATTGTCAGCCACCACTGACGGGGCAACCATGGCCGGTGCTTGCATGCCTAAGGGTAGCGGATAAATTCGTAACAGAGTTACCGCTTCCCTGGGCACTCAGGCAGGGAAGGAACAGGGGTGGGTTTTAGTCAGTTAGAGTCCCAGAGCGGGCGATGTCATTAGATGATTTAATCCCCGCCAAAAAAAAAGTGTGTGTGTACTTATGTACGCACGTAAGAAGTTATACTTCTTTGGCTTAACAAGATAAAAAACCAAACTGTCACAAAGTTTACAAAAGGAAAACAATCATTCTTCATGAACCACAGACCATAGCTAACTTCAGGGTGTCGGTTCTAGCTAACTTCAACCTGTGAATTTTGTGTGACAGTGATGAACGCGCATCTTGAAATTTCACTCTCATCATTTTTTCATAACGCGTTTTTATTAAGTATTCTTATTCCGCATTTCTTAAGTATAACTTTAAAAAGGCATATATCTGCTTTGCCTTTGGGCAAACACCGGTGTGATGGTGTGTTTGCGGATGTATACATGTTTCAAATAAATCGTCAGTTTAATAAAAACGGATTTTAAATTATTTTTATCGTCCTTTTAATTAACAGTTAAACGGACGGTGGTTTAATTTCCAAACTTCTCGAAAGATTTTAATATTTTTCGGTAGTTATTATTTTTTAGAAAAGGGTAAATACTCTTACTTATAGGTACTTATACCACCCTTTATGACTCAACTGCTAAAAAAATGAGGAAAAACTTTAATAATGACGCAAATAAAATTAGCTAGATAACAAAATAAACATTGTACCTACCGATAAGGTACTCTTTTTATTTTAAATCATTATGAGTTGCACTTTTATTACAATAATAATTTGATAAAATATGGCACGCGACAACCCAATTTCCCACCAAAATTAGACGAAATATTGTATTAGTGCGAACTAATATTGTATCGTGTGAATTTATTATCAACTAGCTGCGCCCCGCGGTTTCACCCGCGTAGACCGGGATAAAAATTAACATAACATGCCCTATTCATAGCATTAACCTAGGGTATAAGCTATCCACATATCAAATTGCATCCAAATCGGTCCAGCCCTTTGAGCGTGATGAAGTAACACACACACACTCACAAACTTTCGCCTTAATAATATTAGTGAGATGAGATATGTTTTAATTTTGGCAGTGGTCAGGACTCATGGCTCGCAGAACAGGTGGTTGATGGAGCTGAAAGCTGAAAACGCAGCATTGGAAGACCACTGCGAGGTGGAGAAAGACATGGAGTCTTTCGGCTGAGATGATGCTGACATTTTTAATATTTATATATAACATCACAGCTTTATACCCCGAAAGATAATGCAGAGCTGAAGCTATGGCAGCGTTTGCGACTAATACACCAACCAGACAGTTATTTTAATATTTAATGCATGTATTTCTTTTCCACCATGGCCTATTCATAACATCACACCTTTATTCCCCGAAAGATAAGGCAGAGCTGAAGCTATAGTAGCGCTTGCGACTAATACAGCAACCAGACAGTTATTTTAATATTTAATGCATGTATTTCTTTTGTACCATACCCTATTCATAGCATTACACCTTTATTCCCTGCAAGATAAGGCAGAGCTGAAGCTATAGCAGTGCTTGCGACTAATACACCAACGAGACAGTTATTTTAATATTGAATGCATGTATTTCTTTTGCACCTTGGCCTATTCATAACACGATACCTTTACTCCCCGAAAGATAAGGCAGAGCTGAAGCTTTAGCAGCGCTTGCGACTAATACACCAACGAGACAGTTATTTTAATGTTGAATGCATGTATTTATATTGCACCATGGCCTATTCATAACATCACACATTTATTCCCCAAAAGATAAGGCAGAGCTGAAGCGATAGTAACGCTTGCGACTAATACACCAACCAGACAGTTATTTTAATATTGAATGCATGTATTTCTTTTGTACCATGCCCTATTCATAGCATTACACCTTTATTCCCCGCAAGATAAGGCAGAGCTGAAGTTATCGTAACGCTTGCGACTAATACACCAACCAGACAGTTATTTTAATATTGAATGCATGTATTTTTTTTGTACCATAACGTATTCATAGCATTACACCTTTATTCCCCGCAAGATAAGGCAGAGCTGAAGCTATAGCAGTGCTTGCGACTAATACACCAACGAGACAGTTATTTTAATATTTAATGCATTTATTTCTTTTGTACCATGTCTTATTCATAGCATTACACCTTTATTCCTTGCTAGATAAGGCAGAGCTGAAGCTATAGTAGCGCTTGCGACTAATACACTAACGAGACAGTTATTGTAATATTTAATGTATGTATTTCTTTTGTACCATGGCCGATTCTATTATCAGAGGGTCTACTGTGAGTTTTTTAACGCACTCAAACGCGTTTACCTAAACGTTCGCATATACATATATGCCAAGTTGTACAAAAAAATAGAGATTACCCGTTATTTTCACCAGGTGGTGCTTATACAGTTTTTCTTCAAACATACGTTTACTTTAACGCGATCGAAAACTCGCACTAGTCCCTCAGGACATGTGCACGTGCACATGTGTAAGTACATCTAATGAAAACTAAACTTGGTCTTTCTGAAATGCCAAAAGATTTTGTCGGATAAAGCCCGGCCATATCGTCCCGTGAGACTTTAAATAGGGTTAGAAAGTAGAATAAATGAGATTTGAAAAAGAATTTAGCACAGTACCTACTTAGTAAAAAAATACGACATCAACCGAACGGCGGTTGCCAATTTGTTTTTTTATTATTATTTATATAGCCTAGGTCACTTCGGCAATCAAGACGAATCTCATGATACCTTATTTGTTAAAACCAATCCAGCTGTTTAGGCTCCAGGCTGTACTAAAGAGATAGACATATATACCTATGTAAAGTACATACCTACTCTCGAAAAACATTATTTAATTTTCAGCTTTTGCATTTCTGCTTTTTTTTGGGCAGCCGGGTAAAAACCAACATTCAATAAATACGTAAGCTAATTATTTAAATACAAAGGGGACATTCCGGCGGTCAAAGTTGTATCTAAGTGACTTGAAAAGAACATCGAGCACATTAAATACAACACGCTTGTATTATCAAAAATACAACGCCTGTATTAACTTGGAAGGCCTTTTAAAAGTCTCATTGGGTGGCCTGCAGGACCAAGAACAGTCGTTGTGGCGACACTTGGGGATGACTTTGTCCAGCAGTGGACGTCTTTCGGCTGAAATTATGATGATGATGATGATTAATGATTATTGACTCAGCTAGACAAAAATAAATAAATCCTTAATAACGCAAGTAAGGGTGATTAATGTGATAATATAATAAAAGTAGAATTAATGAATTCTACGTGATTAGATTATGTTCAAACATTATGATTTAGCATTTTTAAAGTAATCAAAAGACGTTGATATGCGTATAATTGGTTTTGATAAGCAAAATTACTGATTCTGGATATAGTTAGCTGCTGTTCTTATCTTTTTATTACTAAGTGGCAGTAGAAAGATTACCTACACCTGTGAATTATTGCTAGGCTATATTGGCTATTAATATTTCTTATGTTCCCAATAAAATAGTTTACAATTTAGACGACATATTCACATAAAGCCGTTGATCCTGCGCCTGATGTCTTGGGGGTCGCGTCGGATTGCCATCCCATCGGACTATAAGAGTAAAGGAACAGAGATTGCACCTGTGTTTGCGAACACACAAGTGCAATACAATACCTCCCACATACTTGGCTAATCTCCGCTGAGATTGGCCACGGTGATCGAAATTCGGTCAGGAGGTTCATACAACATCAATCAATCAATCTGCTGGCCTTTTCCGAACTATCTTGGGGTCGGCTTCCAGTGTAACCGGATGCAGCTGAATACCAGTATGTTACATGGAGCAACTGCCTATCTGACACAATATATAAGGGTCATGGTATGGATGTTAAGGGTAGGGGTAGGGCAATGTATAAGGGTTAAGACTTAAGTTAGCAAAATCATATTGTTGTGTATGTCGTTAATTTGTGGCAAATAAATACTTTTTCTTTCTTTTCTTTCTTTCTTACCTCTACAACCCAGTCACTGGGTAATACGATACCCCTTGGTAAGACTGACATCCAAGACTTTCGGGCGACTTATTACTACATAAATTATAAAATGCTACGAGTACTAGCTACTTTTTTTCACAATCGGAAATTCGCATGACAACTATCGAAATTGAAAATTAAAAAGATCAACTGTGTCATACTTATATTATAGCTAAGATAGAAAAAAATGTACCTACCACAATTTCTCTGTCGTCGAAAAAAACCGGCCAGGTGCGTGTCGGACCTTGAACATTTAAGGTTCCGTACCAAATGAGGGAATTTCAAAGAAAAAATCTGATTTATCAATATATTGGTATTTATTAGTAAGATATACGAGTACGTAGGTATTATAAACATTATCACAAGAAATTGAAGTTCATAGGTCAATGGAAAGATTAAAAAATTTAGCGAAACAAAATTTTGTGACAGACGGCAGACAGTGAGTGACAGGAATTATAGGGCTCCGTTTGGACCCTTGGGGTATGAACCCTAAAAACAATACCTTTTACCACATTCCTGATGTCAACAAAACCTATAAGCCGACCTAAAGACGGATCAAAAATATAGAAAAATAAACTGTAAATAGCGAATAAACTATTTTTATTAATGGAAGAACGATTACTACAGAAATCATCATCATCAACAGCCTTTTAATGTCCCCACTGCCAAGGCACAGGCCTCCTCTCTGTGAGAGGGTGCGGAAATAAGGACACCTAATCTACTATCTCCAAAAAAAAAGGCAGACTCAGTCAAAAAACTGAAGTTAGCTATTAACAGCCACTTAACTCTGCCACCGCGACACGACAATTAATCGGCACGTGTCGCCCTAAGTTCCCATCAGTGTCTCGTTCTACTGAGAGCTGTCACATTCACGTGTGAACGATCAACGGACTTTTAGTTCATAACAAGTATCGTGGGACCATTATCGGGCAGACTACATTAAAATCAAAGTCGGTGTGGTTAGACACTAAAAGGAGGTAGCAAAAAATAGCCGGCAAAGTGCTTGTAGGACTTCGCACATTTAAGGTTCCGTACCAAATGTAGTAACAGGAAAAATTAGGAAATTTCAAAGGACAAATCTGATTTATCAAGATTGGTTTTTGTAAGTAAAATATCCATACCTAATTAAAACCATTATGACCAAATTTCAAATTCATTGGTCAATGGGAAGTTAAAAAATTCTTCGGAGTAAAATGTTGTACTTGTACAGTAAGCTGACTTTGGTGGCATTTGTTCCCAATATTGTTTAAAATAAAAAATACGGTGTTTATCTAGGTACTCGACGAGCTCTGAACCACGATACCCACTCGATGGGGTAGGCAAATTTTTTTCCATCCCGTTTTATCTGTATGGGAACCATAAAAGCTACCTGATTTTTTTTCACCACTTAATTCTTTTCCATGCAACAGTATCAATCAGAAATAAAGCACATCATAATCATCATCATCATCATCATGATGATGTGTCATGTCATCTGTTTAAAAAAAAACTGCAAATCAAAGTTAAATTAAATGTTGGCATAACTCAACAAAATATCACCAACAGTTGATTTTTGTTTTCTTTTACCTATTGCCAGAAAAAATATTCGATGGTTATAACTTATAACAAACTCAGGTAGTACGTAACTTGTGTAAATTATTGACTGTATCTAAAAGTCGACTAAAAATATCTCAATAACTCACAAGATCTACAACGTCCTATAACACCGGCCAAGTGCGGGTCGGACTTCACACATTTAGGGTTCCTTAACAAATGTATTTTTAACTATTTGTATGGCTTTGGGTCAACAAGATGCTTATACTGTGAAAATTGGTAGACTGTAGCTCCAATCGTTTAAAACCTGTGTGACAGACGACGGACAGACGGACATGTGAGTGACAGCAACAGGGCTCCGTTTGGATCCTTCTGGTACGGAACCCTAAAAAGGGTTGATCCAGTCGCTGCACTAAGGATAGGTACCTATTAACTGCCACTTAACCCTGCTACTGCGATACAACAATTCGTCGGCACGTGCCGCCCTAAGTACCCACCAGTGCAGTGTCCCGTTCTACTGAGAACTGACACATTCACGTGTGAACGATCAACGGACTTTTAGTTCGTTCCAATTATCGTGGGAACATGATGCTTTAAAAAAACGTAGTAAAAAAATAAACACTATGCGTGTTGATAAACAACATCTATAGACATACCTGTATATTTTTATTTATTTTTTCTTAAATTCTGAATACTTCTTCTACATTCCATTTGAAGCTAGGGATTGACGGCTTCCACTTGGGGGTGCACTTGAATTTAATTGTATCCTCGGGCCCCCGACTCTTAGTAGCAAAATAAAAAGTCATTTATTCAAACTGGGCTGAGAGCCAGCACTTTTTCAACATCTTCGACCACATCATCGCTTACCATCAGGTGAGATAGTGGTCAAACGCATGCTATCAATAGTACTCCTAAACGCCCCTCACCACTCCCTAGTAACTCCTCAAGAACTGAAGGTAGCGGTAGGAACTGTCAGGTTTTTGTCGGTAGGAGTTCGACATAACTCTCCCCACATAAAAAAAGGATTGAGGGTTAAATAAAACACACACGTCAGAAAATGTTTTAAGAAGAGGTTTTTACAGAATTTTTACAACTACTACAGGGCACGTTTTAACCCGTCACAACTCTACGCCGCACCAGAGAAGCTTGGCGAAAAAAAAATGAATAAATTATAATTAGCATTATTAATATTAATTATGATTAGTAAAATCTAAAAAAAATTATTAAATATTGAACGCCACTTAACCTGACACGTTGAAGCAAAGTAACAAAATAAGCCCTGTTCTATTACTGATAATACTGTACTTACCACGACTAATTCCCCTAAACAGTTCATGACAGAATGAGCCATTTGTTTTAATATTACTATTGTATAGAATAATTTCACAGCTACTTAACCCGTCAACCGCGACCCATTTTGGCACGCATCACATTTTTTCCACCACAGAACTTTCCAGTGGGAACCAGAATCCCGTGTGAAGCATCAACGAATTTTGCGGGTAAAAGATCCTTTTAAATTTGTGTGGGAATTACAACGAAATGTGGTTATCAATAGGTTTTTGGTAATTTATGTACTTTTGTGGTTTCGCCAATGTTACTTTGTAACGTAAGTTTGCGTAGGAAAATTGGAAGGGATTTCATTTTATTAGTAAAGCAATGTTACAACGCCAATGTGTCAAATTACCAAAAAAGAACAGCTTTTGTGCATTATTAAAAAAATTAATAAATATGATTAGTTTATACACTTTTCTTAATTTAATATTTGTGGAGAATTTGAATTTAGAATACGCTAATCAGTATTTAGACTAAAAATATGGCTAGCGAGTTTTATAAACAAGGCTGTTTGTCTTGAAGATTTTCAATTAATTGAATAAAAACCGGCCAAGTGCGAGTCGGACTCGCGCACGAAGGGTTCCGTACCATTATCTATAAAAACGGCAAAAAAAAACCCCGTTTTTTATATGGGAGCCCCCTTAAATATTTTTTTTATTCTGTTTTTTAGTATTTGTTGTTTTATCGGCAACAGAAATACAACATCTGTGAAAATTTCAACTGTCTAACTATCATGGCTCATGAGATACAGCCTGGTGACAGACGGACAGACAGACAGATAAAAAGAATCTAGACTAAATCAAAAATCTGTTTAGCGCTTAATTTCGATCTAAGGAAAGATCCTTAGATCGAAATTAAGCGCTCAACAGCGTTATTCATAAAAAACTTAAAGATATTTTTTATGAATAACACTGAATGTATTTAAAGAACAATGGGCAAATTTGTATGGAGCTTGTCCCATCGGCGGCCACATCTGTACTATTTATTTTCTAGTAGCCAGTTATGTATACAATAAGACTACAAAAGACTGTTTCTGTAAGTTCCTTGGATAAAAAGTTATAATAGGTGGATTATATTAAAAAAAAAACAAATTAAATCATTTAAAAGGAATGATTACAGTTTGTATCTTAAATACAATATTTTGTACACCTCGTGATGATGTTACATTGATATAATAATGAATTTTATGTATATTATAATGATATGACTATGTTATTGTATACGTAATATACAAATATAAGATAATGATAGCTTAAATAAAACTAAAGGTTTGTTAAATACGTTGATTTATTAAAATAAAAACATTATGCCAGATTACAATAATACAATATTACTTAATAACTACAGTAATTATTGGACTTTAATCGTCATCAACAATTATTTCATTTCAAAAATCAGCTGGCAAAAGAATGTCTTCCTCTTGGTTTCTCGCCCACCCTAAGTACCAAACTATACACATTATGTGGGCGCAGCAACCCAGAGTGCGTTTACCGCTAAGGCAACTGCAATAATAGTTTTCTATAGCTTCCCTACCATTTTTCTGCCTGTCTATAAGAATAATAAATTCTAGCGCAGGCGCTCCTGTAAATCGTCGATTACGTCGCGAAATCCACGGTCTAAGATGAACACATCCCCTTGTCTAAAAAACCAATGAATACTGCCTTCTTCGTCTTCGATCATATTTTTTAGGATTTGTGCATCCGACTCTGTAGCTGCATATGGCCCAAATGCATCTATTATATGACCATTGCAGCATACTATTAAAAATGGTTTCAATAAATTCGTGAATTTGTGTAGACTATATGATCGCCTTTGGAATAAATGGTTTGTGGACTTTTGAATGTAGATATAAGTGGTGTTGTGTGTTGTGGTGGTGTGGTGTTTGGCACTTGAAGATTTCGATTAGCTATGTCCCTTATGTCAATATGGTCGTATCCCAGATGTCCAGGAACGAAAACCAAAAAAAGGGAATCCCTGGCTAACTTAAGATGTCTTTCAAGGGTTCGCCGGCTCATGTTGAAAAGTGATGCCAGCCTTTCGTTTGCTTCACCACTTCGCAGCTTCATTAGGTAACAGGCTAATGTTGTGTTCGGCCGAGTTGATACGTTCGACAATGACGGGGTTTGTTCCAAAATATTCATAAATTGTTCTCGACTGACACCCAATCGAATGTATATTTCATTTATGTCCATGTCATCTATATGATCAAAATCCAATATAGATCCTCGAAGCACTGCTATTTTCATGAGGCTCATGATATGCAAAAAATGTGTGGCATTGAAATCGTGGAGCAAGTTAGGGCTGTCAATTATTTGATCCCAATTGTTGGATTCCAAATGTTGAACGCAAACTCTTGCGCTATTGGGAATATAAAAGTTAAAATGAATTAAAAATGTTACTTTCAGATTATCCGGAATTCTTCGGAGTAACGTTCGTCTGCAGTTTTCAAACATATAACGCGTCGCTGTGTTAGGGAGTCTTGAATATTCTTCGATTTGTAATGCACATTCATGTGGTTGCGTATTTTCATTAGGTTGCGCAGCTCTTTCTGCCCGTTGCCAGCATGGTCGACAAATATACTCCTGGCCGTTGTATTCTAGGTGAAGATGAGAATATTACAATTAGTTAAACTGCATAGCTTAAATGGTTTCACAAATTGTCGATATGAAATACTTAGTTACTCTTCTAAATAAAAAAAAAACCGATAAAGATAAACAGTATTCTTTTTCTAAATACGTATATAATATAATACCAGTAAAAACGCTTCATAACGATACTTTTTAAAGTGAGAAACTACCAGTTCCTGACATGACAAATAAGACATAATGATTTAGTTTGACTTACCTGACGTTCAGGAGTAACAGCTTCAATAATATATTGGGCTACAGCGGGATTGTCTTCAAACCAAGCGTGTGTTATCTCGTATCTTCTCCTGTTTATCACAGATCGATTACACAAAACACACATTTGACGGTTATCAGCCATAGTTATAGGAATACAATTCACAAAGTCCAGTAAAACAAGCAAAAGTTACCAAGTTAGATATCAACAAGTCCGAGATACAAGCCAGAGTCGAAAGAGATGGTCAAACAAAAATAATCGCACAGTACTCAACGAAACAAATGTCAACGATGGACTGCACTGTGCTCGCGGACCTGACGTAAAGCCTCGGGTGTTGTGTGGGAACCGCACTCGTCGCTGATTGGTCACACGAAGCAGGTAGAATTGGTTGGTCTGATTTTAACAATGGTTCCTAGAATTGAAAACAAAAACCAACTTGAAGTGGCTCATTCATCCCAGAGGGTCATGGCGATCCGCATCATCCGAGGATACCGCACGATCTCCCGTGAGGCGGCGAGCCTCCTTGGACTGTCACCGTGGGATCTGGAGGCAAAAATCCACGCGCATCTGTATGAGTGGCGCGAGGAGGCCAAACGCCGGGGCGAAACTCCGCTGCCGCGACAACTCGTGGCTCGGCGGACCGAGCTCCGGCAGGATCTCATGGTGACATGGAGAGAGCGACTGTCGCAACCCAGCGCTGGGCACGCCACCATCGAGGCGGTAGTGCCCCTCTTTGAGGAGTGGCTGGAGAGGCGTCACGGCGCCCTCACCTTCCGCCTGACGCAGGTGCTCACCGGACACGGCTGTTTCGGTAGGTACCTGTGTCGGATCAAGGTGGAGGTGACCCCCGGGTGTTTCCACTGCGAGGATCGCCCAGAGGACACGGTGGAGCATACGGTGGAGGTTTGCCCCGCTTGGGCAGAGCACCGCCGTGTCCTCGTGGATGCGATAGGCGGCAGCGACCTCTCGCGCCGTGCCCTGGTTCAGGCCATGGTACGGAGCGAGAGGGAATGGGAAGCAGTCTCCTCCTTCTGCGAAGCAGTAATGCTCGCGAAGAGGGAGGCGGCATACGTTAGGGAGACTCGACAACAGCCGAGTCGCCCTAGCGCCCCCAGCCGCAGCCACCGCATCAGACGCCAGGGGGTTCGGGCGCCGCGAGACGATTTCCGGCCACCGTAGACCCGGGCCTGCGGGCGGCGAGTAGTGGGTAACTCGCCGTCCGATCAGCACCAGGCCCGAGAGTCGACGGCGCGTAGTGTTCCACGCGCGCCTCAAAGAGTTGTCAGCAAAAGGACGGGGCCTGCCACGGCCGATGCCTGCCCGGGGGTGGAGGATAAATTCGAAAGAGTTACCTTGCTCCTGGGCACTCGAGGCAGGGAGGAACAGGGGTGAGTTTTAGTCAGTAAGAGTCTGACACGCCCTTCCGCAAAAAAAAAAAAAAGTGGCTCATTCAACGAATACGTTAACAAAAGCAGCTGTCGAGTGGTCGGGTCGCCCCGCACATTATTGCCGCCATTTTTCTTTGAAAGCGGTGCAATCCTGGTATGGTTTACGATCGGCCCAGTGCATATTAGCGGATAAAAGGCATGATAACAAAGGTATTGAATATTGTGACAAATATTTAACATTTAGGTACATGGAAGCCCAATAGTTTCATTACTTTTTTTATTAATGCATACGTTTGTAAAATAAGCAAAACGCCAAGGTTTTTCGTATGTTTTGTGATGAAAAACAAAAAATGCTGAATGATAAAAATATGACAATGCATTAAAATAGTATTTAACCCATATCTTTTTTCTCAAATGATATATAATCATACTGCTTGAACAATATTTGTTCTACAAGCATTCACCTTTCAAATGACACTAGTTTTATTAATGGCCGCTAATGGGACAGGACGCCCATTGTTCTTTATTACTATAACAATTTAATAGCTCAAAAATAAAAATAGAGTCACCTGTTACAAACTTCACGCCTAATAACTTTTTAGATGCGACAGGTAGCGCCACGCGTCACGGTGTTACCCCTGTTTTACTGGGAACTGAGCCAGTTCCCACCCCGATTTATTTCCTGTGAGAATCTAAGGGGTCCCGTGTGAACGACCAAAGAATTTTACGAAAAAATCTCGTTAATACTGGTGTGGGAATAAAAAATAATTTTATTTTAGGGTAAAAGAAGGTGCGATGGAAAGAGCTGTTTTAGAATTTTTGCATACAAGACGTCTATCATAAAACGAGAAGGTAGAAACATGATAAATCGAATGGATCTGTACATAGTCTAAGACAAAGTCGCTTTCCGCGTCTGTCTGTTTCTGCGATAACTCATCCCTCGGTAGACCTAGGTACTCATTTTGATCAGCCGATGATAACTTTTTACGGTATGGCCATTTTTTTTCTTTGGGAATTGTCTATTACTTCCTTGAAGAAAGCTGTTCATTTCCTTAGGCAGAAGCAGTATCTAAAATAATGACCATCCATTTCTGTTACAACCTGTATACCTTTTACATTTTGACAGTTGTGTGAGACAGTTAAAGTGTATCCAATTACGTATGTTCAATTATGTTTTTTCGAACCAAATTAACTTTATGCGTCAAGTAGCGGCACGCGTACAATGTTACCCCACATTCCCACCGATTTATTTCCTATGAGAACCCACAAACGCTCTTGTGAAAAATAAACTTTTTTTCTATTTCGAGATTCCGAAGTTGAAAAAAAATATCAACTATTCAGTAAGTACATTTTGTCCAGTTAGGTATGTTTGACATAAGAGGTAGCTGATTTTTTTTGCGATTTTAGGGTTGTTCCCATAGATAAAGTTGTTCATAATGATGAGTATTGCCAGTTTTTCCATGTATTATTGTATTGTCGTCTCCGCCGTGTGTAACATCCACATTTCGCCAGTTATGTGAGACAATTATAGTGACATCATCACACATCACTTTGTTCAACTATATTTTTTCAGACCAAGTATCGGCACGCGCACAAACAATGTTACCACACATTCCCACCGACTTATTTCCTATGAGAACAAACAAACGCTCGTGTGAAAGATAATCGTTCACAAAAATAAAACGCTTAGAATGATTGAGTGGTAATAAATCATCATTGTAATTAGATAAGATTATAACCTATTAAATTATCCAGTGAGTCGTGTGAGCATTAATAATTTTAATGTCATGTTGACTAGGTATTTTCATGTATTCATTAATGATTAAAAATAAATGTCCTTGAGTCTCGTGCAATATGTAATAGAATAATGCAATGCCAAATAATAAAATGATTAATTACATATATATTTAATTTTTTTAAATTTTTATTTCCTATTCATATAAAATTTTAATAATTAATCAGATTGTGGTTTGGCGCCGACTCAAAATTGGTTTATATAAAATTTTGGTATTTCATGTAAATAAGCTCAATACTCAAGACTAAAACGTTTGTTTATTTTTTGCTTTTCAGTTAAAAAGTTTTTTAGTAATTTATTGTTGGAATAAAAACTTGCTACATGGCAAGAGCAGTGGTGGCCCAGTGGTAACGGCCTTGACTTATGATTTGGTAGGTCGTAGGTTCAAACCAAGGCAGGCGCTTTACTTTAATTTGTTTCATCACCACTGCGCTCAAAACTATGAAGGAAAACATCGTGAGGAAACCGGAATATCTGCCCAGGGGTTGAGGATAAATTCGAAATAGAGTTACCTCGCCCCTGGGCACTCAGGGTAGGGAAGGAACAGGGGTGGGGTTTAGTCAGTAAGAGTCTGACACGCCCTTCCGCTCCACCCTAGAGCGGAAGATGTCATTAGATGATTTCCCACCCCACAAAAAAAAAGAAAACCGGCATATCCTGGAATCAAACATTCGAAGACATGTGACTTCTACCAAACCGCACTGAGCCTGCGTGGTGGATTGCGGTCCATTCCCTCTTCTAGAGAGGAGGCCTCAGTCCCAGTAATGGGAACATTAAAAGGCTGATTATGCTTAGACTCCGCGCTGCTTCTGAGATATTCCAGAGAAAAACCCTATAAAACTTTGCCCACCTCGGTTATTGAACCTAGAACCTCAAGCATGTCGATGGCTGATGACTATAGTAGAGTAATCTCTTGAAGAAACGTACAACCCTAATCTTTTCAAAGTTAGAGCGAACAGGCTTCTTATGGGTAAGCTCGCTCCATCGTCGACTCTGTCTCTGTCATCTCTGACCTAGACTAGAGTCAAGAACAAACCCATATATAATTTTAAAAAAACTTATACCTACTTAACCAAAACAGAAACTTTATAAAAATATTCTATTTCCACTCATCTACGTAATTTATTTAAATGGAATTCACAAACGCTCATCTTAGTAAAGCCACAAACATGGCCACGTGCGATGCTACCCCAAGTTCCCACCCTAAGATATTTCCAGTGAGAACCAACTCAGTTCCGTGCGAACTTAAAACGGATTTTGTGAGAAAAAGTTGGTTAAAGCTAACCGTGAGAACAGTAAAAGAGATGACAAAAATTCTGAAGTTCTTGTTGATTTTTAATGTGTTCTTGGGGTTCCGAAATTCCAGATGGAAAAAAAAAACGGACGAATTATCAAATGACCGGCGTAATAAGAATAGTTTTAAATTATTTAAGAAAATAGATAATAAATTACCATTATTTACGAAATCACAAAGACATTTTTTTTAATAAATACGGAAAGTATGTACTTAGTTCTTTACTTTTAGATGACTGGAAAACCTGTAAGTCTATGGTTTAAAAAAAAAACATGTAAAAGATATGATTTGTCCAGAACCCTTTGTTCGCTTGTCTGACACGCACTTGGTTGGCCTTTTTAATGCTACGAGTATCAAGTGCGTAGTTGAGTGTATTTTCCAGATAAATAATTTTATTTTTAACTGACTTCAAAAAAGGAAGTTCTATATTCGACCCGTATACAATGTGAATGTTTGTATGTCCGCGATTTTCTCGAAAACTACTGATCCTATTTAGATGTGGTTTTCGTTATTCAAATGTATATTTTTAAGGAAGTTTTTAGTATATAATACATGGATCTGATGAAGATCTTCGGAGATATATAGACAGTGGAACTCTTCAATAACTAACAGCAAATGACTCGTTGTTACTGCGATCGTATGTCTATGTATTGTTAACACAATTTAATGAGGAACTACAACTAAAAAGTGTTTTTTTTTTCATACAAAAAATGTAACCGACATTAGTCGGTTTTATTTTTTGTAAAAAAGGTTTATCAATTCACCGTTATTGATCTTATGAATTCATTCATTGTTGGGCAATTTTCTTAAATCTTAAGACTATTTAATGATTGACTGCACTGTTTGGATGTATGGATCTAATAATAACTAGGGGAAGAACGTCAAAAACAAATCCGAGATTTCAATCATAAACTAAAAGCACGTCACATTTTTAATGCACATTAATAATCTGAAAAAGAACCCCATGACAAAACCAACTAATCTTGCAATAATGTTCTTAAATAAATAAATTCACACCCTCTTAACCCTGTGACCGCCACGTGCCAACCATTTGCCGAAGTTCCCATTCCCACTAAAAATCTTTTCTCTGGGAACCAAATCTCGTGTGAACTAAAAACGGATTTATTAAAACCCAGTACAAAAAATCTCGTGAGAATAAGGAAGGGACGTAGGAGCCTTGCTACCTGCTTTTACGACTTGTTTAACACGCTTAATTAATTCTGAGTTCATTAAAAAACCACTTCATTTTTTTATGACTTTGTCCCCCTAATGAGCAGGTAAATAAAAGCTTCTTACAAAATTGTTTGTTGTGGAAAAAAAAAAAAAAAAAAAACATCAACAACTATCTTGAAATATGACATAATAAACCTTGTTTGAACTAACAAAGTGAGAAATAAAACCTCACCGAAATAATTGTATTAAAAGCTGCGCTATTGCCTTAAAAAAAGGTACTATAGTTGATTCGTTTTAGCATACCAATAGCGGTCACTGGCCTTTATCTCTCTGCCTAATATCTCTTCTAAGGAATCCGTAGCTACAATAATCTACAGGCCTTATTAATAAAAAATACCGTGTGATTACTTGATTAGTTTAAACACTGATTCGCAGTTTCTTATTTCAACAATTCAAACACGAAAGAAGGATATTTATGTGGGTAGTAAAGTCCGCTAATCAGTCACTATTATTTTTATTTTAATCTAAACATTATAGTTAGCAAGTTTCATAAATAAGGCTATAACGACCTTATTTGTTAAAAGGTTAACGAACACAAATCGTCATCATCAACATTAACTTGCCAATCTGTCAATTTTTTACGAATATCATGTTTTATGTATGTTTTTATTTCCAACTAGCACTTTGCCCGCGACTTCGTCCGCGTGGATTTTAAAAATTTTCAAAATCGATTCAGTAGATCCAGAGATTACCCCTTATACGAGTAACGTCACAAACTCACAAACTTTACCTCTTTATAATATTAGTATAGATATTGAAATTAACAATGTCATTAAATGTAGTTGGGTTAATAACCATTATACTATGATAGCCTAGCTAAAACACAATAGCTTATAGCTCATAAAACTTCTGTGTAAACTAGTTGAACAAATACCATGATATTCCGGTGGCGACGGTAGGAACTCCGTGGTTTCCCATAGCCCTCGACCTATTGTGATAATTGTCACGAAAGCTCCGGCACGCGACTGTGTTGTCCTTGTATTATGAGGCTATAGAATGAGCAGGAATAAAATGTAATAATCATAATAATCATCATCAGCCTTTTAATGTCCCCACTGCTGGTGGTGAAATAATTTACACAAAGTAAAGCGCCTGACTGGGTTTGAACTCACGACATACAACTTGCTTGGACGTATTTTTAGGGTTAGGTATTTACTCGTTGTACATTTTGTTTTTAATGTTGCCCATACTTGGAATTACTCATGTGACTTCGAAGCGTTCACAAACTCACATACACTAGACACCCAGGCCCGGAACAACTATCTGTAGGCCATAAAAATATTTATTCTATGCGGAATGCCATTGGTAGTAGTCGTGTTTTTTTTTTCAGTTGAGCTTAAAGTGAACTTGGCACTTAGTTTTTTTTACTCATACAACAAAATTTTCTCTGTTACAACTTTTTTAAATTTGGTATTATTTTATACCTACCAACTGCCAACTATACCTAAGTAGAAGAATCAAACAAAAGTATATTTATTATTTAAGTAAATAATTTTAATGGCACTACCCTCAATGATGTCAGTGTTATATACTTATTCTTTCTTTCATCCTATGAAAATAGTCCGTAATGATAAACTTCCCGATCGCTGTCAGCGTATACCTGAATCGCTTATTGTATGGCCCAAATAATTATCCCTCTAAATTGTCCCACGACATCCTTCCTAAAGCGCAGTTCGCAAGAGAACCACAAGCCATGGGAACGGAAAGTTATGGTGTTTTAAAATTTTAACCAAAAAACTTAATAGAGGTCCTGGGAAGATATTTTTAGTAAGTACAGTAGCAAAAACTGGCCAAGTGCGTGTCGGTTCCGTACCAAATGTGGGCATTTCAAAGAAAAAATGTGATTTATCAATATATTGGTATTTATTAGTAAAATATTATTCGTAGTAGGTAATAAAAATTATCACCAAATTTCAAGTTCATAGGTCAATGAGAACTAAAAAAATTATTCGAAACAAAATGTTACGACAGATGACGGACAGACAGACAGACGGACACGTGAGTGACAGCCATAGGGCTCCGTTTGGACCCTTCGGGTACGAAATCCTAAAAACGGGTTATGTTCTAGGAATGTTTTTTGACAAAAATTTTTGTGAGATGTGGTCATTATTTTAATAAGCCCTAATTTTAACTAAATTATTAAAGCGAATACCTATCAACATGTAAGTTGGAAATAATTTAGATTTTCTTGTCTCTAAAAGTCTGACTCATATAGCAGTGCAGAAAAGGACTGCTTCACTTATACTAGATTTTCCCGCGATTTTTTCGTTATCAGAATGATACCAAAGATAATTTTTTACAAACTTTGTAAATAAACAAACAATTTGCCTTTTATTTTACTATTAGTTGGACCAAGTTTAAAATCATATAAACTTGACTTGGAGTCAATTATTAAAATACATTTACACACCACTTTTATTTTATTTAACCCTACAATCTCTAACATATTTGACACACATACCAATCCAACAATTATGATATCGAGATAATTACCGCTTCAGACCCCACGTTACTATAATTATGACCCCATGACGTGTGTATTTACATACCAAAGTAACAACATTGTTGGAACATGGCACGCGATTTCACCCTAATTTTATAACCAAAAGAATTAACTTACGAATAGAGTGACTGTGAATAGCGGTTTTTGTAGAAAGGAGTTTAATTTACCTATTACTTTTTTTTTCCTTTTTATCATTCGTATTATTATTATCATCAGTGTAAGCATTCGGTAAAAAAGAAATTGGAGAGAAAAGAAAGAAAAAATGTTTCTTCTGACCAGATAAAACGCACTTTATATTTTATTTTACACACAGTACGTAATACTAAAACCGAGCCTAGTATTTTTTTTAATATCTAAAGAGGAGCTCGTGGCTAAAGTAATAAAAGCCGCACGGATCGATCCATCAGGTTAAGCTACGCTTGCCAGGGTTGGTCCATGGATGGGTGACCATCTTTACATACCGAGACTCCTCCGTGCCACGGAAAGCACTTTAAGCCGTTGGTCCCGGCTGTTAATCGTGGATCTTTGACAGTCGTTACGGGTCGTCAGAAGCCCGAAAGTCTGACAACCAGTCTTACCAAGGAGTATCGTAATACCCAGTAACTGGGTTGTGGAGGTCAGATAGGCAGTCGCTCCATGTAAAATACTGGTATTCAGCTGCATCCGGTTAGACCGGAAGCCGACCCCAAGGTAGTTGGGAAAAGGCTAGGCAGATGATGATGTAAAGGACTATAATATTCAATTTTTTATTTTAACTTAATTTAAGGCCGTACTACTGGCCAAGTGGCCCTCCCCACCTCGCAAAGTGTCAGAAACGGCCGTTTTTGGTACTTTTGCCTACTACTTTAGATACGAAACATTCTGAGACCTGTTTTTACAACGTAAAAATACTTTATCCTCTTTGTAACAAATGTGACGTTGGATTCTTTAATATTTATTTTCTAGGCTTTTTGCTTTTTTTTGAGCAAGAGATTTTTATTTTATTTATTGACCTATTGGATAAACTTTAAATATCGTTTTTGTTTTTATTTCAGGTGATAGATTTTATATTATTATAATAATGTATGTAGGTAATGTAGTCAGATACAGATAGAGATGATTTGTATTTAAATCTTTGATTTTAGAGCAATGTTCAATTGTTGAGCTCGTGGCTAAAGTAATAACAGCCGCATGGGTCGATCCATCAGGTTAAGCTATGCTTGCCGGGGTTGGTCCATGGATGGGTGACCATCTTTACATACCGAGACTCCTTCGTGCCTCGGAAAGCACGTTAAGCCGTTGGTCCCGGCTGTCAATCGTGGATCTTTGACAGTCGTTACAGGTCGTCAGAAGCCCGAAAGTCTGACAACCAGTCTTATCAAGGGGTATAGTATTACCCAGTAACTGGGTCGTAGAGGTCAGATAGGCAGTCGCTCCATGTAAAATACTGGTATTCAGCTGCATCCGGTTAGACTGGAAGCCGACCCCAAGATAATTGGGAAAAGGCTAGGCAGATCGATTGTTCAATTATTAAATTCCTTTCGTCAGTACATACTTACGTGGAATCATTTCCGTAGTTAAAAAATACTAAAAAACACACTTTGTTTTTTAGTTTTCGTGCATTTCTCAGCAAGCCCTTTGATACCCATATCTTGGGAATGCATAAAAAATAACTATTCCGCCATCTTTGCGGGTCCGTCATATTGGATTTACACTAACGTCACTTAAATAATCATGCATTGGTACGGATTCTCTTGTTCAATAACTAAACTAAAATTAGAGAATCGCTATCTTTTACTAAAAGGCAGTGCGAGAAAAGGACGGCTATAGCTATGCACTAAGTTAGAGATGTCAAACTAGTTTACGCCTTGCGCTTCGCCGTGTTTTTAGACGACATGTTTTTACGTGTACCCTTAATTTGTATGGAAATATTAGTTCAAACTAAATTTGACAGCTCTAATTTACGTCCGTCTCTTTCTTGTTTTATTAGACAGAAAAAGATAGCAGTAGCCTAAATTAAGTTTAGTTTGTGCACAACAGAATCAACACCATTGTCATCCAAACTAAACATGTAGGTACGCAAAATTTCAGCTTAATCGTAAACCGGGAAGTGGGTTAAATTTAACTTCTAAGATTTGTTTCTATAGTTAGTAAGTTATAAGTGAAGCGAATATAAGTGTTTAATTAAAAAAGATATAAATATAAAGCGTAAATTTTTTTGTCCATTTCTACAACGCTTCTTGATACTATTTTGATGTTTTCAATAGCTTCGGCTTGCGTTTAAGGGTCTTAAAAAAGTAATACCATTGTTACACCCCGTTCATTTATATGCTCCTTCTGTAATTTGTTAGCCATAACCATAAAAAAGTTTTTTTTTTGTTATTGATATAACCTTTTTCATATTTTTTTTTTTATGTTGACGGTAATCTCAATTCAAGGACAGTCCTATAACTTTTTTATCGTTGGACACCACACCCTCCTTATATCATGGCAGTTACAAAACCCATGAAAAATGTTTATAATTTTCTGTTTCATTTCGCACGAGCATTGACGGCAACACTTCAAGTTGTGTTTATTCCCATGCTGCCAATGGGATAAAACATTTTATGGGAACTTTGAACACCATGATATTTTTATGACATATTAACAATATTAGTGTGTAAATGGATTCAGTTAATATTGGCAAACCTTTATTCTTATAAGGGGTAAGTTTTTTAAGATAAAATTGCATCGTATTGTAATAAGCAAAGTGTTAAACTTTGGGCTAATTTTTTTTTAGCCATTGTCTTTCCGCTCACCAGGAATTACTCTTGTATCGTGGGTGCGTTCATAAACATTCAAACTCACATACACAAGACACCTAGACCCAGAACAACTATCTATAGGCAAAGGATACAAATCTTTATTCTGTACGGTAATCGAACAAGATTTTTGTGACCCCACCTAAAATGCTTTTTTTAATACAATAAATTAAACTGGTAACAGTTAGTACATGCGGAAACCAGCTGTACCAATCGATCGAGCGTTGATCGATGGCAAAATGGATTAGTCGTCGTCGACCCGTCGATTGTTTATCGATCGGTATCCGTCGATCGTTCAAAGCTGTTACATCAATCAATCAACGTCGATCGATGACATTGATCGAATATCGATCGATTGTTGTTATAACACCCTTATGCAGCCCTCATCACTAGATCAACGGTCCAGCTATGTCGGTTTTACCAAACTTTTGTAAGTAGGTATCTTACAAAATTAGCTTTGCATAATCAGCCTCTCTGTGAGAGGATGTAGGCCATACGGCCATACGGCCATACGGTGCAATATATAAGTACATTTTTCACCATACGAGCCCATAGCGGGTTGGTGAATGTCATCATGTCTTTGAACTTTTGGTTCTAGGACAAGCTGGTTTCCTCACGATAATTTCTTTCACCGTTTTGAGAGCAGTGGTAATGGAATAATTTACACAAAGGAAAGCGTCTACCTGGGTTCAATCCCACAACATACAATTTATAAGTTGCGGCCTATACCACTGGGCCTGAACTGCTCTCAAAGAAAATTGCTTACAAAAATACTTATCACATTTAGTTTTCGTGATAAATTGCTAAATGTGTTGCATAGCGCAAAACTCGAGAACGGGTGAACCAATTTAGATGAACTTTTTTTTTAAACTAAGGTAATCTTACAAGTCACAGGAAGTTTCATATGAAGAGAAAATTTGAAATACTCGTCATTGCACGGAAAACCGTAAAAACCACATTTTTCTTTATTACATTAAAACTGTTCCTAGCTGTCAATCCTAGGGATGGCGTTCTGAGATCAATTTGACAGAATGACGTTTTTCGGGTCAGGTAGTAAAAAAATATTTTCTAGAGTTTAAAAAAAAAAACCTAAAAAAAGCTTTTTCTTTTCTTTCTCAGCAAACCCTTTCATTTGATACCTGTATCATGCGGATGCATAAAAAATAACTAGTCCGCCATCTTTGGGAGTCTGACATATTTGATTTAGAATGACGTCACTTAGCTAACCATGCATTGTCATCGGTCTTTGATACCCGGGCCTGCGGACGGCGAGTAATGGGTAGCTCGCCGTCCGATCAGCACCAGGCCCGAGAGTCGACGGCGCGTGGTGTTCCACGCGCGCCTCAATGTGTTGTCAGCATTTAAGGGGCCCGTCATGGTCGATGCCTGCCCAGGGGTTGAAGATAAATTCGAAACAGAGTTACCTCGCCCCTGGGCATTCAGGGCAGGAAAGGAACAGCGGCGGGTTTTAGTCAGTAAGAGTCTGACACGCCCTCCCGCTCCACCCTAGAGCGGGAGATGTCATTGGATGATTTCCCACCCCTCAAAAAAAAATAGGTCTTTGATTTGTGTGCGAAGTTTCAATTCAATCCGACGTTTAGAAGTAGGTGAAAATCACGTTCAAAGATTCCATTACATAAATACATTTGTACCAAGCTTATAAAAGCGTGTTAATAAAACTCTTTCCCAAACACGTCACAGTGTTAACCAGTCAGTGGTCAAGGAGTATCACTGTACGCTTTCATTCCGGGGTCGTGTGCTGCGAGCCGGAAATCCATTACAAAGCGGTAACTCCCGTGTACTGAACCCACGTGCGTGACTCGAAACTGTTACTGTGTTTTGTTACTGGACATTGTTGTAGAAGTGTTATTTTGTAGCTTACCTACTTTTAGTCTTTCTTTTAGTAAATGTTACAACACCTAATTTAATTATGAGTATGTACAAATAAAAATTACTTATCCTCAATCTATCTATGTATCTAAATTATGTAAATAAAAATCAACTGCCATTTTATGTAAACGCATCTCTTCAGAACGGCTGCACTATTTGGCTAATTATTTTTTTATGTGTTGTCAGGACAAGGGGTGTATGAACTGCCCAGGGGTTGAGGATAAATTCGAAACAGAGTTACCTCGCCCCTGGGCACTCCGGGTGGGTTTTAGTCAGTAACAGTCTGACACGCTCACGCCACCCTAGAGCGGGTGATGTCATTGAATGATATCCCACTACACAAAAAAAAAATTGAAATACGAATGAGAGTTAGTTTGTTACGCTTTCACCCCAACTACTCGACCAAACATCATGAAATTCCGCAGAGGTTTACATATGTATAATAATAATAATAATAATTTATTTACTATAGAACAGTATTAGGTACATATATTTTTACATTGGCCCCAAACTAGGCAAGCCTGTATCTTGGGTACCAATAATATATAATAAGTATATGGCCAGGAGTACAGAAAAGAACATGGGGTATCGTACATCCAAAAAAAAGTACTGTTCTAAAGCTAGTATAAAAAAAACCGACATATTTAGGGTTCCGTACCAAATGCAGGAATTATCTAAGAAAAAATCTGATTTATCAATATATTGGTATTTGTTGGTAAAATATATACGTAATAATAAACATTATCACCAAATTTCAAGTTATTAGGTCATTGGGAAGTTAAAAAATTCTTCGGAACAAAATTTTGTGACAGACGACGGACAGAGAGACAGATGAACACGTGAGTGACAGCAACAGGGCTCCGTTTGGACCCTTAGGGTACCTACGGAACCCTATTGAAAGTAACTTTATCTATTTGTTACGCTTTCTCGCCTAAACCCCTTAACTGATTACGATGTAACGACCCGAAGGGTCTAAACGGAGCCCTATTGCTGTCACTCACGTGTCCGTCTGTCCGTCGTCTGTCACAAAATTTTGTTCCGAAGAAAGGAGGCTGGCGAGAATGTATGTAGAATTGGACCCACTGTTAGGAGTAACGTGCAGTATGGAAACTTATAACTAGTGATAGAACTTTATAAAACTAGCAAAAAAGCCAATGGGCAGTAAGTTGTAGAAGATGGGAGAAAAAAGATACGCAAGCTAAAGCGTTATAACCTAAAACTAATCAAATAACGCTTATTAGTATCAAAAAGGTGTTCAATCGGAATAGAAATACACTATAGTGGTTACTGCATCTGACTGGAGAATATATAGGTAGGAGGTACCTATCTAGACTTGCCTACTTAAAATAA
This sequence comes from Polia nebulosa, assembly GCA_951329385.1. Lineage (NCBI taxonomy): Eukaryota > Metazoa > Arthropoda > Insecta > Lepidoptera > Noctuidae > Polia > Polia nebulosa. Next base: position 58,405,848 of record OX589587.1, read on the forward strand.
AAATACGTCTGGGAGCTAGGAACTAAAGTTAGAATATAGCATAGGTTGACTAATTTGAAGAACGAATGAAACTATAATAATTATTGGCTAAAAACTAAGCTGAGACATAGTCTCTAGATGAGACGATGTCTCAGCTTAGTTAGAATTTATTTAGATTTAAGTTTAATTGACTCAACGTGTCTAGTTTCGACCAAGATCCCTTCTAAAGACTGGTTCCTCGTGGTTTCACCTGCGTTATGTTTTGAAATTGGTTATTGCTTTGCTCTCGTAGGACATAGCGCGATGTTATATAACCTATACTAGCTGTCCCTCGGGGTTTCACCCGCATCTTTAGTTACTACTCCGCTCCCGTAGATCGCAGCATGATGATATATTAACTAAAGCCTTCCTCGATAAATGGGCTATCCAACACAATAATATTTTATCAATTCGAACAGTAGTTTCTGAGATTAGCGCGTACAACAATGAAACTCTTCAGCTTTATAATATTAGCATAGAATATGATTACTCTATGATAACGTAGCTTTATATGGGTAAAAGAATTTTGAAATCGGTTGGATAGTTTTAGAGTTTATCCATTAAAAACAAACAAATCTTTCCTCTTTATAATATTACTTTTTTTTTAATTAGTATAGATTAAGGACTTGGATTTGTAAACAAAAGGTTTGTTGAATAAAACAATATTTACATACAAAAATCTTTTATTTTGCTTGAGATTTGAATTGAATTTGAAAAAATTGAATTCCTTCATAATCTGTTTTCTAAGTCCATCAGGCACACGTCGTTTTTCACTGTCATTGCACTCTAAAAACAAGCAACGACGTGCTGTATCAGCTGCTCTTCTTATTGTAGGCAATGTAATTTGTTCAGCAGATGTTTCCTGTACTGGAGATCTTGTAATAGACGCACCAGCCTCTTCAAATTCTGCAGTGTCAGCTGCTTGTGTTGTGGGCAATACTTGCTCAGGAGATGTTTCATTCAAAAGATGATCTCCAGATGTCGATGGAATGACCTCTACAAGTTGCTCCATGTGTTGTGAAGATGTAGGCTGTACACTACCTCCTACACTAGATATAGAAGGTGCAACAGGGGCAGAACTTCTGTGAGAGGTGTCAATCTCTGTGCACGTAAATAGCAAGGCACACATACTTCATCATTATCGGTTAACTGAAACAATAAAAGTAAAAAGCTTTAAAATCACTAAACTATAAAAAAAGGTTATTGAGTATGCACATCATTAACAGTCACTTGGTGTGTTCTAGCTAAGTCATTGCTACTCATCAATTGGTGAATATTATCTCATTGAGCCTCGTGGCGGTCACCGGTGACCGCACGCATTGTCTTTCTATTGTGTCTGTAATTACGGGGCTTAATGAGTTAATTGGCATTGGTAATCAAAAATGGCATCTTGAACACAATTAGCTGCAAGAATTGCAATTGATTTCTGAGGTCTCCATTTTTGTTTACCACAGAAAACATAATATTTTTTAATGCAATTGTGGATGCTAAGGTATTGTCATTTAGGTATCTGTGGAAACCTATAAGAGGTGACACCCATCATCTCAGAGGGAATATCTGCAGCAATTGCATGCAATGGCACTTTTTCTACTGAGTAGCGATGATTTAGTTCAAACACATTTATCTTTTTTTATTTAATTACAAACCTGGCGGGGTCTTATCCATTCAGACACAACGCTTCCTATTAGCACTTCTCTTTCAGACATTTCTGGTCTGAGGACCAGTCTGCTCCTGATTCTCAAAATAGATCTGCCACACCCAGCACACACATTACGATGTCCAAGTTGCTGTTGAGGGTCTTCATTTGGGTTATGATTTATCAACTCCCAACAGGAATGACAAATAAAGTCGGCTCCAGTCACCTAAAAATAATTATGACCATGGTTTAAGATTATCAAATACATCAAGTTAATGTTATAATAATGTCAGTGAATCAAAAGCAAGAATGTGATCATTTCTTATCATTTGTGGGTGTGGAGTGGATCATAACAATCAAACGGATACAAAACCACACCACGGGTTGCTACTGAGGTAGGTAATGAGCTTATTTGGAAGCGAGCCGCGTAACAGTCATAGCACATATTTATAATATAAGATTTTGAGCTTAAGTATTATTAAAATACTTACATCACGCGGATAAACCCATCTTTGAACTCTCTCAACTACCTGAGCACTTTCGTCGGACAGACGATGTCTCCGTAGTCGAGCAATGCGCAATTGACAATTCACACAACGCATTTTAACGGGTAACTAAGGCCAAACGATGTAAAAATCGGAATCCAAAGGTAAAAGCTGTTGTCTAAGTCGGTATGTAGAATAATAATCAGTCCAAAAGTAAAGCCAAGTCGTCAATAATCCACAAAATCGCATAGAACAGTAGATATCCCACGTTAGCCGTTGAAAACAAACAATGGAATAACAATCATTTGTTTTGTTTTGACAAATTGACACAGACTATACCACCAGCTTTTAGCATAACGTTCCATCCTACGTTATCAAAAATGATCGTTTATAATTATTATTTTTAGTATTGCATATTTCTATTCAAAAATATGTGTTTTTTAAGTTTGATATTTAATACTAACATATGTGTTTTATTTATTATATTTTACATGTATTATATTTAAAAAAAAAGACAAGCGTAAACGTTGACAATAGTAACAACATAAATCATATTATGAGTAGGTTGGAATGTAATTCGAAACATGGTGCGTTTAGTAACTGCCACACAATAACATGGTGCGTTACCGTGCGTTTAGTGACTCATTTTTAAGTAAATAAAAATCTTTTCTAACTTTTGATTCCCATCTTCTAGTGACTCAATACTTTTTATATAATCCTCTTATAAACACTCATTTATAATAAATATACACTTACAAGTGAATGGCTCTTTGTTAATTTATAAATAATGTGGGGCCAAACACGCCATCCTTCTTTTATGAACATGAAAGGAGGTGTCTCAAATCCCATACAAAAAAATCCCAAGCTCGGCGCAAAAGTAATATATCTCAAAATTAAGTGTGTTAAGTGTATTAAGTGTGTAAAGGATATCAAAATAAAATGCTTGGGGTGGCATTTTCAAAAATATACCTCAATAAAATATAAACAAGTTACTTTTAAAGCAGTCTGAAGCAGTTGGTGGCATTCAGTCTACGACTGCTTAAAAAGTAACTTGTTTAGGAACTTCTTAGTTGTTTTTTGCAGTCGGTTTTTTTGAAAATCTTTAACTTTTGTAAAACGAATACAGCTGTACGTACAACCATGTGATATTTTATTCACATCCATACACCTAGAAAAAATTACTTGTACTTGGACTCATAGACAACGTTCTCATAGATATCTTTCCAAAAAAGAAAATAAGAATATTAAATTCCTCGCAGAAAAAAAAAATGTTTGTCTTTTATTTTTGTCGAAATCGAATATTCGTGAAATGTGTTATGCGTGCTTTCGCGTGTGAGTTTCGTCTGGTGTGCGGGAATTTTTATTAACAGACCCCGACGCGGGCGAAGGGTTAAATTAACATGTCTATTACGAGAGCGTGCGAAGCTTAGAATTCGGAGTAACTTTTGTTTTTGTGTATCTGTATATATTGTGTTTTACGGGATAAGCAGAGCCGAGAGTTGATAATACTCATTTCTACTGGTTAGAGTTACTGAGAAAAAAGCTGCTCTTATACATGGTGTTACGGAAAGGTGTGGTCATAATTTAAGAACCTGTTCTGCCCATGGAAATGAACAACGTTCTCTAAGAAAAACAAAAAAATACCAAAAAAAATAAAAGTGACTTTCTACACAAAGTTATCGTCAGCTGAACAATTTTTGTATGAGGGCTAAAAATATTCTTGAAGAAAGTTATTCATATCGATGGGCAGATGCAGTTCCTAAAATATGACCACACCTTTCCGTTATAAGTTGTAGATGTGAAAAAACCAAATTCTCACAGTAAAGTCGATCACTGTGTTCCTATTACCGTAGGGCAAGTAAACCCCACGTACTTTACTGTTGTTGTTAATTTCAGTTGTGAACAGACCGCTAAAATGTGATAAATTAGAGTTACCTACTCGCATTTAAAAAATACTAAAATAAAGACTACCGCAGACAAGTGCAACGTAACAATGCGACTAAAATGCAACAAAAACAAACAAACAAAAATGCTTTTTCCTAAGCATTAGTCTAAACATTGCTCTAAATACAGAACGATAGACAGATATACTCTTTACTGTACACCATATCAAATTACAATAGGAGCTTATGGACAAACAACAACATTGAAAAAGGGTAGTTGCATCGTTGTGCCTGACCTACCTGGGGCAAATTTAACAGGCCGTAGGTATACAAATTTTGCCAATTTCTCTGATTTACGTGATTTTACAGTTAAAATAATGTATTTCTATAGGTATTAATGCACAACATGAAAGATCATTTCAATTATGATCTAATGTATGAGCCAGTTTTTTTTTTTTAATTAAAATTACGATTAATCGACCACAAACCGACGACGGTTTTGTGAATTTTTGCTGTAAGAGGTTTAGAATATCACATAATCACGAATCGTTTTGTCGTCAAAGCGGCATGAAAAATTTAAATGTATTATTGGGAAAGTCGTATATAGAATGTATGTATCACTTTTTACCACTTTTGTATAAAAATTTAGAATTAAAAAATATTTAACTTGATCAAATTTTAGAGAAAATCGGCATAGAATTGCTTTTGATTTTGGCTATTTAGAACTCTCGTTCATAAAATTAAAACGCAAAAAATAAAATTCAGTTCAAAATCAATTCATTTCCTGAGAAAAAAATGTAAAAAATATAAAAATTTGGCAATAAAAAATCTTTAAAAATAACCCAAATCTCGACTTACATTGCGTGACGCAAGCTTCGAGTCTAATTCATTCATTAGATCATAATTGCAATGATCTTTCATGTTGTGCATTCAAACTTATAGAAATGCATTATTTTAACTGCATTTTTTACATCTGTAAAATCACGTAAATCAGAGAAATCGGCAAAAATTTCGTATACGGCCTTTTAGGCACAGGTCTCCTATAATAATTGTTTTTCATATACTTTTACTATTTTGCTCTTAACTAGGTATCTATCTAGGTATCATTGAACAAAATCCGCATAACACAAATTCTCCACACCAAACATCATCACTTCCGTAATCACTAAAAGACCCTTGTCCGAGTCAAGAAAGGTCATAAAAAATTACATTCCCATGACGATACAGTTCACATAGGAAACCGCGGTCTCCCATGGGAATCCCGAGGCCTTGTCAGTTGACCTCACAATGACATGATAACACCATCGTTTAGGGCAAAAAATAATAATGGGGCCCTTGAGTTAACGTTTACACAGTCAGGAATTTGTGTGTGAATATTTTTGTAGTTGAAATGTGTGGTGGGAAATTGTTTTTTTTTACCCGTGTGCCCTAGAAGGAGGGTAATATTTTTGGAGAGTATGTACTTATGTTTGTCTTTTTCTTTGTCATGACCTGCATCTTAAACGGCTTAATGGTTTTAACGAATGTAGTATCTAGTGCATCATATAATTATAATTAAAATTGGACTTGTCTTGTTAATAATTTCTTTGCCATTTGTAAATCAGTCTTTGACCAGACATTTATACAGTTAGACCAACATCTTCCCAATTGACCAGTCTTCACAAGGAGTATCGTATTTCTCAGTTAAAGAGTTATAAAGGTCCAATTTCGCTCTTCGTACAACTCTGTTTTTCAATTCTTCCGCATAGGCTGGAAATGAATCCAAATGTAAGTTGGACAAAGACCAGTTGGATAGAAATAGATCGTGAAACTCCTAACATGTTTCAGCACGATTACTATACTCCGTCGAAATATCAAAATAAATATTTTCATCAGCTGGACCCTTCAAAATTGTGATAAACAAGATGATAAAACTCCATCTGTCATCATCAAATTATTAATTGGGTCCCTTAATGGGTGATAAATGCACGGACATGACAGGCTGTCAAACACAGTCACCCCTGCATTAAGAAAACATAATTCACACATGCCTAAGTGATTATTATTAAACGCCGAACCCTCTAATACGCTCTGATAACCCTTCGGCACGCGTCAGATCCCACAAATACCACAAAATGTTCCCACAAAATTTCCATTCTCACGTGAAAAAATTCTCTGTGGGAATCCATGTAACCACCATCGAATCGACGTGTTGAAGGAATATAGACTTAACTGCATTAAAATAGGGTGTTTTGTTAAAACACTGTTTACACACGATAACGCACTGTTTACACATTTTTTGCATGCTGCAAGGCTATGTTGATACTTTGTCATGCAAACCTCATCTGCTATCAAATTTGTAACGAAAAAATAAGAATCTATGTTGTAATTTTTTGTGCACGGGATGTGTCAAAAAACTTATTTTCTTTTAGTCTTTTTTTCTATAATTCCTGAAAAATTTCACAAAAACGCAATTACATAAGTTTTACGCCTGAATTGTAACTTCATAAATAATTAAAACACTTTATAAATAATTAATTATCGAGCAAACTTTCCTTTCGAATCTATAATGTATGAGCGTTTGGTTCTCACGGCTACTTTGCGAGTTCACACGCCCCAGTAACTGGCCTACGACCTTGAGCTTACTTGCACTAGCATAAAAGATGGGAAGGCAGGTACTTCTTTATTTTTTCTTTCGTTTGTTGTTCATCCGGTGTGAATATGATTAATAAAGGAATTATTAGTAACATATTTACGTTAACAAAACTACACAGGTTTAATAATTAGTGTTTTGGATACTTAGTTAAAACTTTCTTTTGATTTCATGCCTCATCTGTATAGCATTACTCTGAAGAAAAATACCACTACCTACAGATGCCAAATAATTCATGCCTGGACTTATCTGTACCTAATAGCCTAACATTAAACTTTCTTTTCTGACTTCTGAACCAGCAATTAAAATCGGAGCTAAGTATCTTAATCACCCCACCGTCCGCTATAGTTAATTATGCTGAATGATCGGCGTTCTCATGGGCAGACAAGTTCACACGCTCCAGTAACTCGCCCTTCACGGCCTTGACTTGAACTGGGCATGGCAGTACAATGACCTTTTTTTTTTTTGCGGTTTGGGAAATCATCCATTGACATCTCCCGCTCTAGGGTGGAGTGGAAGGGCGTCTCATACGCTTGTTTTTGTAAACTGGTATTGGTAATTAGTGAATTATTTTTTCTTCTCTTCGAAAAAAAAATCTATCGAATTCCTTCGTATGTTCCAATACCTGGTATTTATTCAAAGTGTTTATTTAGTTTCACCTGTCCCGTTGTCTGTAATCAAATCTTGCAAGCTAAATTAGAGCCACTGCCCGATGTCCGATTGGGCTAAAATGTGGTGTACTTATGTATCTTCGGTGACAATACAATGATATGGTCCATGGAGCTGGTCTGATGATGGAGACGGAAGATGGCCATAGGAACTTACTTCTGAACTATACAAGATAAATCCATCGAGTTTGGGCTCGATTGATTCGTCTTGAGGTATATTTCGTACTTTACATCTAGACGATATCCAGGGTCTGATGATGAAGCTGGAAGGTGGCCACGGCATTTCTGTGATTAAACAACATGTCCCTACCGAATTTGTACTTGATTGATTCGTCTTGAGGAGCACTTTACACCTAGACGATATTCAGAATCTAATGATGAAACTGAAAGGTGGCCACGGCATTTCTGTGATAAAACAACATAACCCCACCGAGTTTGGGCTCGGTTGATTCATCTTGAGGAGTACTTTACACCAAGGCGATATATTCTAGGGTCTGATAATGAAGCTGGAAGGTGGCCACGGCATCTCTGTGATTAAACAACATGTCCCCACCAAGTTTGGACTCGATTGATTCGTCTTGAGGAGCACTTTACGCCTTGACGATATCCAGGGTTTGATGATGAAGCTGGAAGGGGGCCACGGCATCTCTGGCATAAAACATCATAACCCCACCGAGTTCTGGCTCGACTGATTCGTCTTGAGGAGCACTTTACATCACATCATAATACCCGTAGAATATTTTAAAACATCACGCCTACACTAAATACTTACACCGTGATTCCTCAAAATAACTGAGCTTCACGAAATTCTCGATGTGCCAACAGTCAAACATGAAATTGCATCTTATGGTGACAAATACAAAGCAAGACTACACAAGCATCCAAACCAACTTGCGAAGCAACTAACAATCCCAAAAATTACTCGTCAGCTTAAAAAGAGGGGAGACATCTTTTACCAGGATAGTCACATAAACTGAGTACACGAATAAATAGGATATACCCCGCTGGGGGTAGCACCCGCCTCGAAAACCACCTTAATCACATCTGCTTATAGCCAACAAGGCTGATCACAAGATTACGAATAGAAAAAAAAACTTTCCTCCTTAATAATCTCTGGAAGTACTGCAAATCCGATAACGAAGATCCTTTCACAGATAGGAAGCCTAACTTTCGCTGAGTGTCATAGTCATAGGCTACTTTATATCCCGCAAAAAATCACGGTTCCAGTTGGAGATGGCATAGGAATAAAACCGCGGGAAAAAGTAAAGAATACTGTAACTATTATCTCCATTCACAAAAGCATTAGAAAAAAGAGGCACGTAGAAGCACAGATGCAAACAATTTTATGTCAAAGTTAAGTTAGTTTGTGGTAACTTTAATTTTAAAACATTGACAAATACCAACTGAATCACGAAAATTAGGCACAAACAATTAATAAGACGTCGCATTCACAAGTATTCACATTGAATGACAATCACAGAACATTTTTTACGTCAATTCACACACAGACGACATAAACCAGTAAAATTGGAAAAACCCGGCTGTCACAACTTATGAAAGGATTAGGTAACATTTTAAATTTGGTAGAATTATAGTGAATTGAAACGAAATACGTTCCGGGTGTGTTCACTCCTGCGTGTTGTCGGTTTTCACATTGACAAGGTAATTTTAAATTGGAATGAAATAATAATATAACTTAATAAAAACCACATAATTTCATAAGATAAATATTTATAATTAAGTGTGACAGCTGCTTTATAAATAGATTATAATACCTAAATGCGGCGTCTAACGTAACTGTAAAATGTTTATTGTACTTTTGTTACAAAGTGTGCATTAAAAAAAAACCTTTTTTAACTTCTGTCTAATGCTAAATTGTGAACAGAGTATAAATGTTCATTTGGTTCTCACGCGTTGTGGGCGAGTTCCCACGGTTCTCACGCCCGAGCCGGCTTATTGCGATCCTGACCTTGAATGCGATAGCACAGCGAATCGACTCTTCTTCACTTTTTAAAGATAAAACGGTGTTAAGTAGTGAAAGTTATCAAGGTTAATTTTGCTCGAGTAGATAGATTAAAAAAAGTCATTTATGGAGTTTTCAATCTATAAAACGTTCTTGATCAGTCACATTTTGACGTAATTAAACAATTTGTACCTATTTTTTAACATCAGTAGCTATCTTAACCAGTAGTTAAAAATAGTAACTAATTGTTAAATACTAATAATAATAAAATTGTTTGTGTGTTAGAAAATTTAAATTTAACAATTACTTTATATTTTTGACTATTGCTTGAGTTAATTATGAATAAAAAACTAGCCCTAAATTGACTCTAGATTTGACAAGGGATGAAATTGAATGGGATCTCTCGGTCACTAAGGGTCATCTCATCTATAGTGGCCAGACATGATTTAGAAATTTAATGTCGCAGATTAATTGGAAAAATCGTTTTTTCACTAAAGTCCTAATATTTATGTAAAACACCGAAACTAATAACGAATCTCATAATAATACGAGCTAATGTCTGGACTATTGCCAATGATATTTTATATTTAAAAATATCATTGACATTGCAAATAACCTTGTCTGTTTTATATGATTGAGAAGTTAGCTAATATAATTTTACAAATGTATAGAGTTTACGTATTTTTTTCACGATTTGGGGTCTATCGTAATGATGAGTAAAATTGCCCCTTATAAAGTTTTGCGTTTGTATTTGTTGCACGTTTTACCTATTAGCTCGTATGAATACGAAAATCTTTCACAATATCCATGAATCCGACAAAAAAACAATTTTATAAGCTATCCTGCGACATAAAGACCTTTTCTGAATTACGAAACTAGACATATTCAACAAACGTACACAATAATGAATAAATGGACTCTCAAGCTAGAAATAACCCAAATACAGATAAATGATCAGTGGGGTAGTAGGTATTGGAGCGAGTTCGCACGCGCCAGTAACTCATCTGCACAGTGATCTTGACCTTTTGGTCACAGACTCCGCAGTGAGCGGGTCCGATTTTATTTAGCAAAAATATTTTTTACTAAATAATTGCACGGATTTTTTTTTTCTATTCGTTCGTTGTTCAGTACTTTTTGGTCCTGAAAAATATGTTTGTTTTTATTGAAATTACAGTATCTCTAGATCATTTATTCTTAATTTTCACAATTTAGAATATTTGTTATGTATAGTGCCCACACAATGTACCCAATTTAAATTCATTGACTCAGGTTTTTAATAAAACTTTACTACTTTTGGCCATTTTTTGCTTGTTTAAATTTAATTGAATATATTTTATTTTAATTTGCTTCCCTATTTCCATTAATTGTCCAAAGTTGAAAAAACAAAGGTTAAGTAATGAAAAAAAAGTTCTCTCGCACAGCCAAACCTATTCGTTATTGCTATGCTTTCCACTAGGTGTCTTACGACATTTAAATTTACGCACAGCGAAAAAAATTCACCCCGTGTAGTTATTTCTCACGCATTCAAAATTACACGGTCACGTCTCTTGACTACGAAAAAAACGTTGCAAATCCGGTAATCACAGTAAATTCAAGCAACGGATACCGGTATAAGATAAAAAATTACCGCTATGAAATAGAACTCGTAAAGTATACAAATTCTCACGGCACGTTTAGTGGGAGCAGAAAGATCGTTTATACTGGTGTCTATATATAAGGGTTCTGTATACTTTGTTACGCATTTGGCTGTCGTCCGTCGCAGGGTACACACTAGGTCGTTTTATTAAGAGGTTGCGTTCCGGACCGTTTGAAGGGTACGATCACGTGCTGTGATGTGTAAATTGACCTTTTGTTTTGTTACAGATTCTTTAGATTTTTTGCGTTATTTTCCGGAGTTATTAGTTTATTTTTCGCTATTCTTTCGGTACGTACCAGTTTTGTGCTTCTTGAAAATATAGCAAATTGATATTAATATGCAGACACAGGCAGGCAGGCAGGTACAGTAGATTATTTTTTTTTATAAAATACCTACTATCCTAAAAGTTTATAACGTGTAAGTGCACTCCATAAATTCAATAGCTCTAAAAACATTAAAAACCTTAAATGTATGTATTCCTTAAATGTGTGTACCCCCACCACTAGGTTAGTTTTTTTCGCGAGGGTTTGCTCACATAGCCAATGGTTAAAAAAACCTAAAACTTTTAGATCAGTCCTTCCATGGTCAGAGATAAGATACGGCATCCCAACCATACGCACAAATATAACATACGTTTTCGGAACACTTTCATTGTACGTACAGCTAAAGTGCATTTTCCTGCTGGAGTCTGTAAGTCAAGAGTGAATAGTACTTCGAAGCAAGCGTGCTTAATCGTCGACTACATCACCACTTACCATGGCGAGACCGTGATGAAACGCGAGCCTAAACAAAAAAAAAACAGTGGCATTCTAGGAGTGCCTGCAGAAGTGAAAACTTGAACAAAAATGCCCAACGCGACTCGTAATTTGCTACGCATCTTAGCACTCTCGTAGGGAATCGCGTAGTGATCGATTGAGATATAAAATCTTAAATATCTCGAAAACGGTAAGTCCAATCGCAAATTATAACCATAATTGGGCTCCCATTATATAACCCCCTCATGATCTAAATTCATAAAAAGTGCCCAACGCGCCTAGCGATCCGCTACGAGTGCGGTCGGACGGTCGGTGACAGTGTCACTCGAGTTCAAACTGTTTTTTCCCATCTCAAAAATGCCCAGCGCGCCTAAAGAAGTTTTCAATTCAACAATATATATTAAAAAAAAACTCATAGTAGGCAAATAATAAATGTTACTTCGTTATAATATTAGTTTAGAAGTTCAGATAACACAGTCATCCCTCTTGATTATTTAAATCTCTCATAAGTAACTAAACAGAGAATTCCAGAAACTAAACTAAAAGAAAACACTAACGTAGATTAACGAGTTTGCTCGCAGCTTCAAAAATGTAATGGAAGTATATTTATATAGTTCCACGGTTCTGTTATATTTTTCGAACTCTCATCATTTAAAAATTTTTTTAGTGTAAATCTTAAAAGGCTTTTTAGAATCTCTCTTTCGGTTGTCACTTTGGAAATCTTAAAAGATATCGACTGTAAATAATATAGTACTTTTTCATTTGTTGCATTTAATATGACTGACATGAAAGGTATAGGTACGTGATAATGTGGGTATTCTAAGTGCTTCAGAGTAACCTTTTTTTTACGTATGGAAATCTTCATAGACGCCCACCATTCCGGGGCGGGCGCAGGAGTCTGTCAGACTCTTACTAACTAAAAACACGGTATTCTGCTCAAACCTGCTGTGATTGACTGAGTAAAATTACAACAGCTACTTAAATAAATGGACATTATATTTAAATCAAATTGAAAACACTCAGTATTCAGACCAAAAAACTTCAAAATAAAATTGCTAATTAACATCATTGTTTTCAGCCTCTTACTTACTTATAATACTTCATTTTCACCTCCCTGTTCATATTCTCGTCCCTGTTCATTTTCTCGTCTCTGTTAATTTTCTCGTTCGTTCGCCACGATCTGTAGTTTAAGTACCGGTAAAAAATAACAGTAAAAATTTGCCGGTAAAATAAAAATAAGCAAACTGACGCAACGACGTTGTTTGCTGTCTACTTTCCTCCGCGTGCAGTAAGATTGCTGGAAAAATATTGTCATAGCCTGTATTGAAAGCCTGTAATGGATTTTAATAAAAACAATATTTTTAGAAGTTTACTGGGCTTGTTTGCTTTTTTGGTGTTAATTGAATATGGAATTTAATTTGGCATGTGTTAAATAAAATTTATTCCTGGGTGTTTAAAACAGATTTTTGCTGGTGAAATGAATATTTATTTCTTTTTGTGGATTACAATTTAAGACTATGTTCTGAAAGCAGTCCAGACATAGTTCGAAGTAGGTACCTATAAGGTCTTTGAATTGTAAGACTTGGAATTATAAATTTATATCAACTTTATGTTTAAGGTACCTATGTTATTTTTATTTTCGGAATCCGTTATTAATTTTTGGTTCCATTGGGTTTTGTATTTTCTGTAATACTGCTTTGTTTATAACCGTTTTGGTATGAAATCTAAGATAACTCGTGTTATTTTGGAATATGAGTTCTACCGTGGAAACAATGAATCTTCAACGAAACCCTAAATTACTGACGTATATGAAATTACATCTGTTAATAAATGAGTTGTGTAATTTTATTTCAAACGCTTCTGTTTGGTAAATATTAATTACCTTATGAATAACTCTTCTTGTCCGGTTGGTTACGGGATTACATTTAAAAAACGAAAGCTATTACGCCAATGACACACAGTTCGTTCATTATAAAGAAGTGATAATAATACGTCATTGATATTGCGAGTTTTTTTCATACTCACGTTTCCTATTATTATATTTCTATGGGATAAAAAGTAGTTCCATGAATAAGTTTAAGGCCGTACTACCGGCCAAGTGGCGCCCTCATTGGGGCGATTCAATGAGGGCGCCACTTGGCCAGTAGTAGACCCTTAATTTAGATTCCGCGTATCGGCAGACGCAGCGTTGGAAGGCCTCCCGCAAGGGGGACCGATGACCTGGAAAGGATCGGGGGAACCCGGTGGACGTTATGGCGACACTTGGGGGAGGTCTATGTCTAGCAGTGGACACTTTTCGGTTGAAATGATGATGATTATATTCATAACACTGAGCCAAGGACTAGAGATGGTTTAAATTAACAACCCATGTAATAATTTTCTGTACTTTAAAAAAAAACTAAAAGCGCACTTTGTTTTCGTATTAGTCTCAGCAAATATTTTCATTTGAAACCCTTAACATGGGAATGCATACAAAATAACAAGTCCGCCATCTTTGGCAGTCCACCATATTGGATTTAGAATGACGTCACTTAAAATCGTCATCCAAACTAAACATGTACGCAAAATTACAGCTTAATCAGAAACCGGGAAGTGGGTCAAATTTAACTTCTAAGATTTGTTTACATAGTAAGTTACAGGTAATAAAAATGTGATAAAAGTAAGTCAAATACAATAAAGAACTTAAGTACCTCTGCTTCACCCCAAAGCCTATTTTAATAAAAGTCTCAAATTGAACTCGAAACAATACTAAAGTGGCAAAGTTGAAAAGTGTTGTATTATATTCATTATCTTGATAATATCACTCCGAAATTCCAATCAGTCGAGATTGCTGTGTTAATTTAAAACCAGTTTCACCTTTACACAGGGTGACCATATTTTTGTCATTATTCAGGATTGACCAGCCGATCTATTGTCTAAAAACCGGCCAAGTGCGAGTTCGACTCGCGTGCAAATGGTTGCGAATGAAATATTTTATTTTTACATGTTAAAAATCATAGTTTAGGGCTTTAGGGTTAGTTGTTAGTTGTGGTTTTCCTTAGAAGTAAGTGTATTTTTTTTTATTTTAGACTCAGTTAATTTTGGAGATAGGGTTGGGGTGGTGAACTTTCGTCTATTTTATTAAATTATATTAAAACTATTTATTTTTAAATCTATATAGTATATAAAAAATAATGTTGCTAAGCGCATCACTCGAGAATGGCTCGACCAATTCAGCTAATTTATTTTTTTGCATGTTTCTTAAGGCCCACGGAAGGTTTTAATACTAAAAATAAAAAAAATCTTAATTTAATTCATAGCTAAGTCATGACAACGTCCGTCGGGTCAGCTAGTTATTAATAAATACGTTTGAAACCGTACCAATATATACACCTCTTTCAATCGATATATCGCATGGTACAGTTAAATAAACTTTATTTTTTTAAGTTTCGTATTTTTACTCGACAGACGGACAGACAGACACACGAATGATCCTTTAAGGCACAGTATAAATATGAAACCTCTGTTTTTTTTTTTCTCTCGGACGTTCGAAACCCCAAAAAACTCACCATGAAAAATTAGGTGAAGTGAACCTGAAGTGGGCTGTCAATACACCTGATGCAAGAAATTAACACCTCATTCCAAGTTTACTTCATCTTACTTTTCACGGTAATTATTTTACAGAATAGCACCACAGATGTATCTACGTAGAATCGCCAAACATAAGCAGTCGGCAGGGAAAATTGCTCGCAGGCTAGATGGTCGATGGAGCCGAAACGTTCTGGAATGGCGACCGCGTACCGGAAGATGTAGCGTTGGAAGGCCTCTCACAAGGTGTCCACCTCCAGGTCATAGTTCCTAATGACCTGGTAGCTGGAATCTAGTGGATGAGAGGCGCTCAGGACAGGTCGTTGTGATGCCACTTGGGAGAGGCCTATGTCCAGCTGTGGACGTCTTTCGGCTGAAATGATGATGATGTACGAACGTAAACTAAGCCAAAGGAGTAGGTACTCGTATGTAAAGACCATAGCAGATGGCGTTCTGTAATATGGGAATATTCCCAAAACTAAAATACATACTTGGTAAGTGGATTCTTGGACCGTAATCAGCCCAGTCTTTCTCGACTATGTTGGTGTTGCTTCTGAACTACCCAAATGCAGCTAGTGTGAATTCATTAATACTGTTTAAATTAGTTTTGGGTAGTTCACCAGCAGACGACAAAACTGTGCTTATTTTGACCTGGACTTGTGTGTCGCGGTCAATGGGTTGCACTGTATCTTAATAAGTATTTACAATCTAAAAAATTTGTAAGTTTCAACTTGAACTCTTTACATCTCCTAATTTTATGTTTTAAGGCTGACGTCTTGCAGAATTCACTCGCGGCGAATTATTTGCGCAACTTTGTATTTTTTTTTTAAACAAAATAATGAAATAACATCCCTAAATGAATTTATAGTTTTAAAGATTTCCCTGAATTTTAATATTTTTATGTATTTATTTTAAAAATCTTAACTTTTGAAGTCCTTAACTTATTTAATGTTTTAATGGATATATTTTAATCTGAAATAAATGCAATAATAAATAACCAAGCATTTAAATACCGATGACATTTCGGTTCCTTAATGTTTCGTCAAAAGTATTTGGACACCCTACTTTCGGAAGGACTTCCAAAAGACAGAGAGCTTTTTCAATAACGCACAGAGGGTCCATAAATTAGGATAGGTATCCAAGGAAATCCACTCAAAAAAGAAAAGTGAATTCCGTCACTCTCTACAATGATTAAAGTCTGCTGAAGAGGGGCCATACTCATTGGACTTAATGACAATCTAAATAATAAGACATTTTATTTAAAAAGTGCTAAACTTTTATGATTTTATTTTGAATAAAATTAATATACGAAATGTTCATCTACTACAGAGAATTGATGCTGGTGGTCGTCATCAAATAGAATCAAGTATTCACATAGAGATGTCGTTTAGTGCCTGTCCAGTAATATAGGTACCTTCTAGAAATAGTACACACACAGAACTAAGATATCTGTAACAAAGTAATATGACAAAAGTTTACAAAAAAAAAACAAAATAGGCAGTTATAGAGACTGCAGACAGAAGTGAATAACAGTTTTTCTTTTTTAATTTTTTAATTAGATATGGTATGAATATTCGAAATTTTATTATCAATATTAGTCTGGTTTTGAAATCTTTTGGCACTTGAGCAATAACTACCTATATACATTTTATATAGTAAAACAGGCCGCTACGCGTCACCAGTCTGGTGCCACACATCACTAGCATGTTGGTGATGCAAACCTCTATGTTTGGCCCTACCAAAAATCGCTCAACACGGCTAAAGAAGTCTTTACTCCAAAAAAAAAACAGTTTAGCATTAAACAACTTATTTACAAAAAATAGAACCGACTTCCAAAATTCAATTTCGGAAGTCGGTGTTTCTGGTTTTGTGTCTTCGTTTTTTGACACCGACTCCGAAATTAAAGTTATTTTGCACTTTTTTGGAAATCGGTTCTATTTTTAGTAAAAAAGTTTTTATTTTTAAATTTTAGTTGTGATTCCCCATTAAACTGTGTTTACAATGGATATATACGTGATAGCAGCAATCGCGGTGGCTTTGCTGTAATTTTTTGAAGAGTTCCGTTGTCTGTCTCCGAAACTCATCGTCAGATCTATAAGAAATTTAAATCAGACCATTTCGAAATAAACCCCTTTCAAACAAAAAAAGAATTTTGCGAATTCGTCTTTAAATGACGAAGATGTCCGAACATACTCGTAAATAAAAAAAATATATATATAAAATTTATAAACATGCAAATTTTATAACCTCCTCCTTTTTGAAGTCGGTTATAAAGGTGGTTTTATCATGATAATAAATTATTATCTATAGTAGAAGTGGTACATTTTTGATAATTATGTGGACTTAGGGTATGTGGCTGTTTTAAGCATTTAAAAAGAAAAGAAACTGGAAAAGAATACTGAATTTACAGTCAAGGTGTTATTTATAGTACCCTGCAGCCAGATCGTGCCCTTTTTTTGGTTTCCTGGGGGGGAAACCTTCAAAATGTGCGAATTTGGGCAAAGAACCAGGGATTTAGGATACTTACCTCACTAAAACCAAACCACTCCGGTGATCACCATCCATGGAAGGAGCTCCATGAGCTTTAATAGACCAACTTGGAATCAAGAAGTTCCGGAGTGATGGTGGTGGTGTGGTGGATAGAGGGATGTGCGTGTACAACGCCTATTCTGGCACATCGCTGGAGATACTACTCGTATGAAAGGGTCTCCCCTGAACCTCGCTACTCCCCTGAATCTCGTGCTGCACGGCACCACGAGATCACTAATACCGTTTTTCTGGGATGCTCTAGACGCTTTTTTCACTTAAAAAACTGATTGTAGGAACTCAGTGTTCCACTGAAATTGGAAGAAAAAGATTTTCTCGATGTGAACAACTTTAAGAGTTTACAGATACATTTCAGCATGTCTCTGAAATATCATATAACTGTACTCTATTCAAAAAGGCATTAGAAAAAATAAGCACATAGAAGCACGAATGCAATACAATTTATGTCAAAGTTAAGTTGACACAATTTTAATTAATTCTTTTATTTTAAAACCGTAAAAAATAACAACTCAATTATAAAAAATCGGCAATAACAATTAACAAAGCGTCGCATTCACAAGTTTAAAATAAATATTGAATGACAATCACAGAACATTTTTTACGTGAATTTAACCGACGACATAACCGGCTGTCACAACTTATGAAGGGGTAAGGTCTCAAATTAGGTAGCATTATAGTGAAACGAAACACGTGTTCCGGATATGTTCACTCCTGCTTCTTTTAGGATTTTTGCATTGACACTGTAATTTTAAATTGGTATGAAATAACTTAACTAAATAAAAGCCACATAATTTCATAGAATAAATAGTTAAAATGCAACAGCTCCTGTATAAATAGTAGTAATGGTAACATGTTTATTGTATTTTTGTTACAAAGTGTGCTTTAAAACTTTGTCTAATGCTATTGTAAAATTATGAAAAGTATATTTAAAAAAATAACTGAATATGTCAGTGATCCAACGTCGACGTGTTTAAGTGTGTGCTATCAAAGATAAAACCAGAGAAAATAAATTTTATTGGTATAAAAAATGTGTACAAACAGAGTATAGCACTGTCTTCTGTGCTAGGTGGAAACATCTGTGTTACAGGAATCAGTGTCTTCTCCCAAACATTAGGTGAAGTTATGTAATACATACAACCATTGAATTAAATACTTATAGTTATACAACTTCTATCTTCTGCCAGCGGCTTGGCCCGCGTGTAATTATTACTTCCCCCAATATAAATTATAGCCTATGTGCTATTCCAGACTATAATCTATCTCTGTGCCTTTGCCAGATGCGTTCAGCCGGTATGGCGTGTTAATATCCGTCCAAATTTTCGCAAACAATCTTTTATACCGGTTATCACAATTAGATATGTACACAAAAATTCGTCTCCGTGCCGTTGACCATTGAAGAGTTTTTTACTGGAGCTAAACTTGGATCTCGATTCTGGTTATGCTTACCAAGGGTGCCCAGGAAAGAAAAGACGCGGATTTTAGTCAATTAAAATCACTAATTTAGTAAGAGCAAATAAGTTGACGACCACAGTATAAAAAAGCGTGGGTTCGCATTAAGCCCTAAGACGCTTAAGAGATGTGCAAAATGTGTATGACGTGCGATAATGACGTTTCAGTGGTTATACAAACATTGCAAGTTAAATAAGAGATTGTAAAAGCAAAACAAAAACACGCAACAGTAAGTACATTATTATTTATTCCAAAAATATTATTGAAAAGAAGAAGCGTGAATTGTGTTCCTGTCTCTGTTAAAGAGTATTATTCAAATCCAACGTCGGAACAAAAGAAAATGTCCAATAAAAATGCAAAGGGAACAGCACCTATTCTTTCTTCTTTGCTAACTAAATAGCTGTGGTAGGGTCGTGGTCATACTGATAGCAACTTGATAAATAAGTCTCGTGATCTTAAGCGTAACTGCTACGCGTGTGATCTTTGGTACGATTCCCGGGTCGGGCAAAAAGTGCTATTGGGTTTTTCAAGTAGAATTTACTCAGTACCAGCCCGTAATTTCGAAGTTGGTGGTGTGACACCTCCGTGACTCGGAAAACACGTAAAGCCATTGGTCGTGCGCCTGATCTCTCCCCGTTCGTGTAAAATTTGGTCCTTATTACCATTAGGTAGCTGAAAAAAGCAAAAGTGTGATTTTTGTTGGACAGGATGTAGCCAAGTGCTAGTTTGTGGGATTAGCCTATTTTAGAGATAATAATTATGGATCATTCTTTAGTTCTCTGAAACAGGCTTAAAGTTACAAAATCATCCGCCTACATGAAGCAGGGGTTAACATCTCCGTTTAATGGCCGGAGCCATACCTCCCTTGCCTAATCCAATCTAACTAGAATATAATTTGTCCGGCCTGCTGGAGGACTCTCTCTCTATTTTCCACTCAATTCTGTTTTATGCTAGTGTGGACCAATTTTTTTTTTTAAACCCTAAATTAAATAACAAATATTTATTTCCTGAAAATCGCTGACAGTGAGACCTCGCACCTTTCGCATCAGTTCTCCCGCTCCTCCAATTCTATAGGCGATCCAAGCGCGCAGTAATTGCGTCGCGACACTACTTTCAGGAGTTCGTTATACTAAATATCTTCCACACCTTCGTTTACTATTGCACGATCTGATTATGTATTGGAATTGGTTTTCTTTGAAAATGGATTTTAGTATTTAAGTCGACCCTCCCAAGCAATAAGTAGCTAATATAGACTCGTCTGATACTTAATGTGATTACGTGTCCCTATCCAGAACATGACTCACATACTAGAATGCTTCCATACACCTTTCACCTTGAAATTGAGTCCATACACTACCATACCTTGAAATTGAGTTCTATGGAATGGAGGACCTAGTGAAAGCTACTGACGCTGCAATTAATGTGGCTAGCTTCTGGGCTCAAAGTATTTAAGAAGATAGGACACCATCGATTCAAAAGAAGAAGAAGAAGTATGGACGAAAAGTGGAACCCGCATAATTGCACTCATTCCTCCGGGACATCGATTTATGGTAATCGCTTATGACTTGTATGATTTGAATCTAAGTTTCACTAAAGCGCATGGGTTTAATTGATTATCAATATTAATATTTTTTACATTATGGCTATAACACTTTAAGAAATAAAATACGAGCTAGCTGCCATTTTTTGGTTCTATGTTCCACTGTATTTTTTATGTATGTCCACCGATTTCTCTGTCAGTTGTGGATCGATTTTAAAATTCTTTTTTTATCCGAAAGAATATACTCCCATTATGGGACCAATATAAATTTTATCGAAATTGATTCAGCGCTTTTTGAAAAACTGAACAAAAACGAAAAATACGTACCTACCTATACATAGATGACATTGGTTTTCTCCAATTAGGTATGTTTGAATTTCACGTTCCATGTTATTGGGATTTTTTAGTTCTAGGGTATAACAACTAAAAAGTGAAAAATAAAAAACTTTTTCACAAAAAAAAAAATCAACCGACTTCCACAAAAAAAAGACACTAAAAATTAAAAAATCAACTCTTATTTCGAAATTCGGTGTCAAATAACGAAGAAATAAAATACAAACACTGACTTCCGAAATTAAAGTTGATTTTTTAATTTTTAGTGTACCTATTTTCTTTTTTGGAAGTCGGTTGTTTTTTTTGTAAAAAAGTTTTTTATTCCTCGGATTCAAATTATCTGACTATTCTAAAATTTGCATGTAAATAAATTGTGGTCTATGTTAATTGAGGTCACAGCGCAGTTTCTATAAAACAAGGTATCTACTTACTACATTTCAGAGGAGTAACAAGACCAGTTCACAGATACAGCTTTCGTGCGATCAAACCTACTCACCATCACCATCAGTGAAATATTTAAAAAACTCTTCGCAACATAGTAGGTACCAAAAAAAATAACAGAAGAGAATCACGATCCCAAAAAAAAAACTGAAACAGCCTGCTTTAGCTACTTATAACACTCATCAGAAAAGCTTACCGGGAAGGAGTCCATTTGTGTTTAAGGCAAGAACTGTTACAGCAATAACTGTATTTTTCTTTCAATATTATTTGAATAACCTGATAACCTGCAGTAAAAACTAAGGTCCCACCGAGATTTGAACTCGGATCGTTGGATTCAGAGTCCAAAGTGCTAACCATTACACCAAGAGACCGCTGAGCGCAAGGTCGAAATAAGAAACCACTAAATACAAGGAAAGTAGTACGCATGACAATGCAGCTTTTTCTTTTTACTGTATATCTATCTCTTTCTCACAGCAGACTGTCACCTTTCCATGTTGAACGTATGCCATGAATAGGACGGCTTTTCTAGATTGGCAATGAATTAGTCTAGTACTTATTAGAGGTGCTAACATACTTATGAGAGTGAAAGCGTTTGTATTATTAATAGTACATCAGATACTATCTGTAAATCATCACCTGCTTATTTTATTATAGATATATTTTCGATTTGTAAATCCTTAGTTGAGTAAGTTAAGTTTAAATATTATTTAGTCTTGTAACCAAACCATTAGGAAACTACTTACTAGTGTACTTATAATGTGTCATTAAAGTTGAAAAAAGAACTAGATCCCACCCACGCCACAAGGTACCTTTCTTAGTGATGGGTCTGCGGCTACTTTGTTGCACTAAGTAACTGAATATCATCTTTGAAATATTATGTTAATTTTTAGGATTCCACAGTCCTAACAAAGAGAAGGAACCCTAAAGCCCGGTTTCCAACGCGAGCGGAACGGACCCATTAATGACTTCGATAAACTCGCAAGCGCAAACTGCATCCTTGTATTTCCATGGTGGAAATACAAGGATGCAGTGCAGTGCATACGATGGGTCCGTTCCGCTCGCGGTGGAAACCGGGCTTTATAGTTTCGGTCTGTCCGTCTGTCCGTCCGAGGCATAGCGTAGAGACTGTTAGTATTATTTAGTATTAATCACGCGAAAAAAATTAAACGAAAAAAAAAAAAAAAAAGATATTTTTGGTAGCTCCCTTAGATGTTAAGTGGGAATGACTTTTTTTCTCGCCAATCGATATCGTAGGGCATTGTTAGATAAGTCTATCAAAATCATTGTGGGGTTGTAAAGACTACTAACAGTATCGTAAAGTATTAACAAGCCACCGTGTATGTTTTTCAGTAGTAAAATTACAATTAAATCGCCTTAACGATATGGCAATCGTTTCTCACAATACATTAATTATGCATTTACCTATGTTTGCCAAGTTGGAATCGATCATACTAGAAGTACATAATGATTGTTTCTACGTCAAATAAAATTAATTTGAAGATTTTTTATACATTGGTAATAGTCGAGTCAATACCTACAGTAAAAACTGAAGGTATGTAACGTGGTTATTAAGTAAATAAGCTCTTTATTTACCTATAAAAACTATACATTAGAATGTGTCTATTTAAAAAATAAATTGTAAAATTTCCTGAAAGGACTTTTTGTTTTAGTATTACTAAAAAAAATCATGAATAAATAAACACTAGAAGTAGTAGGGCTTTTAAAGTAAAATTCTGAAAAGGCATTTTTGATCTTTAATCCGCTAAGAGTGCTACGGCGCTATCCTCTTTTAGGATCAAAACCTAGACGACTAAAAAATAAATTCCGTCCGTCAGTTAGATTACCAAAAACTATTGGACCAGTATTTTTTCCTTTGTCACGTAAACAAAAAATAAGGACGATAATGAGCGTTGAAATTTCGCGTAACCTCACACTTACGTAAAAACTGTACCACTTTTTACGTACAACTTGTACTTAGTGATGCAACAAGACCCCACTTCTGAACTTTGTTGCGTTTTATCTTTGTCACTTGTGATTGATTATTGTTATAGAAAAAAAATACGTTTCCAATATTTTTTACAGACCAAAAAGAATTATTATTTTGTACCCTAGAATTATCCCTATTTTACAGGCTAGCTACACTAAACTGCCAGAATCACTTAACAACCTGTATCCCACTCCAGTTGGGCCATTACCTACCCCATCTGCACGTTCTAGCACAATTTGTAGCATACTAGCCTAGACTTGAGAAAATGCATCTACCCCCTTAATGTAAGGCGATTAGCAAGATTCCGTAGAATGTAGTCTGAACTTTAATTCCATTATAGGTTTTTATTTTAGCTTTCTAGTGCTCTTAAGAAGTAATGGCGCTAAGGATTGCTTTTAAAAGGACTTTGAAATCTGCTCCTTGATTTATTGAAAGGTTTTTTCGCACTAGTTCTGTACGTTTCATCGTAATTTCTGTACTTAAGCGTTTTTACCTACAAGTGACGTAGCAAACCCCTGAACTTTGATGCATTTTATCGATGTAATTTTTTAGAGTTCCGTACCTGAAGGGTCCAAACGGAGCCCTATTGCTGTCACTCACGTGTCCGGCTGTTTGTCCGTCGTCTGTCACACAGGTTTACAGCCACACGGTTGGAGCTACAGTCTTCAAATTTTCACAGTATATTACAGGTATCTTGTTGACCCAAAGCCATACAAATTGTCAAAAATACATTTGGTACGGAACCCTAAAGGTGCGAAGTCTGACGCACTTGGTCAGTTTTTTTTTTATTTATTAGAGCAAAAAATACCTGTTAATATTTTTTGATAATAAACTTACGGGCTAAATAGAATCATGCCTATTCTTTCACTGATAAAAAGTTACAAATCCAACAACGAGAGCGAAGCAGCGGAAAAAAGCTAGTCAAGTATATATATTAGCAGAAACAATTTTCTATTAATTTTGTTTGGTCAGTTATTCATCATAAAACTATAAAAGTTTACTCTGAGACCAATAAGGGTTTTCTGAAAAGACGTACACTGGGTGGCAGCAACAGGGCCAGACACATCTCAAAACGCTTCAGATAATGTCAAAAAAATACATTATTAGTGAAATTGACGTAGGCGTCATGTTTACGTCATTATGATTTGTATTCAAAGTAAAATAGCTGTTCGTATTTCTTTACTGAAAAGTCTCGGTGTTTAAAGTTTTGGTTTTCATTAAGTTTCAGTAGATGCTTACAATTAATTACGAATATTTTAACTTGTTTGGTAGGAGATACAGTCAGCTAAACATTAAGGCTTAAAGGAAAAAATAATAATATGTTCATTTTTTGCCATAAAACTTAGGTCACGCTTGCATGAGTGATGTTATAATACTTTCAAATCAACACACGTAAAACACCATCTACATAAATGGAAAGAAAGAAAAAGTTTACTTCGTGGCTCGCACAGAAAAACACAAAACTTGTACATGGCATGACATCACAACATAATAAAAAATATAGCAAAGACCTCTGCGAGGCCAAAAAGCACCGATCTCTACTCTCTCTCTACTACTCGCTGGTATTCTGATAAGGCCTGTGAAGCCACGGACACACGAACACATACATAAAAAATATAAAAAAATAAAATGGAAAGATCGTGTTCTTTTACTTCTACTCCTAATCCGTTATGTATTTTAGAAATTGATTATCATCATTTGCTGCAAGAAGTCCCCACAACCATTGCCAAAATGATAGATCCTATGCTTCTCGAATCTTTGGGAGTTTTAAACACAGCAAGTAGGCACACAAAACCTCTTCAACAAGCAGCAAACAAAATTACGAATTCACAATACAGTTTCCAGTGCAACTCCCAAACGATGTGGAATTAATCACTATACGAGTCGGCACTCACTTTGTCGTTCGGCTTAACCGCAAATTGATTGCAGCCGATTGCCATTAATTCGAACAATTACCGTTAAGTTTGTCACACCGTAGTGTAATAACCATTTCTCGTTGATTCGCCTGGGGGTATTGTGTATCTGGACGTCTTTGGGGCTGAATGATGGTTGGAATCGCTTCTGGGGGAAGGCTATTGTTCGGGTTGGAGATTGCTGGGCCACAGATGCGGCATATCTTACTAATGTTATTGATCCGATGTTCGTTATATCTCGCTTCAACTGCTGAACGGATTTCGATAAAATTAGGAACATAGGTAGACCATGGCCTGGATTATTATATATCAACTACGACTATATTCAGGCAGTAGGCATGTTCCTTTTGTCTCCTCAAGGAAGTGCCTTAACAGGCGTTGCACAGACGGGGTTCCGAAGTGGTGTTATAAGAAGTAACGGGGACCCCATCCATGTACTGATGGTGATCACCGGGGTGGTTTTAGTGAGGTAAGAATCCCAGACTCCTTGGACTTTTCCCCAAGAGTCCAGGCGCATTTTAAAGGTTTCCCCCAGATAATAAAAAAGGCATGTTCGTGTGCGATATTTTTTTTAATTCACGCGAGTGTGACGCGTGATGGAGCTAGTAGGTGGTCATGGAGGAAGAGATGGTGAAATGTTTTACTGAACATACTAGAACATTCTCAAATTCTGAATTCGGCAATCGGGAACATCAGGGCGGAAAAAAAAAATTATTCTCCAAACTTTGATTTATTTTCCTAGAAATTCGAGTTCTCTGGAGAGATTTGTCTTTGAAAATCTGTTCAATTGTTGACGTTGCTTGTTTGGGTTACAAAAATTGTAAAAAGAATAGAAAACATTTCTTAGAACACTGACACAATACAGCAACAATCACAAAGTTAAAGAATACGATAAATAAAAGAAAATATGATCAATAAAATTGCTCTGAGTGGGACCAAACATTGTAAGTTTTATGCTTTGATGGTTAAAGGAGTCTGCACACTACACCGTATCATACCATGACCGTGCTAAAAAGGTGTCAAACAAAAAAATATTATTTGTATTTAAACTATGAGACAATGGTGTTGATTCTGTTGTGCACAAACTAAACTTAATTTAGGCTATTGCTATCTTTTTCTCTCTAATAAAACCACAAAGAGACGGACGTAAATTAGAGCTGTCAAATTTAGTTTGAACTAATATTTCCATACAAATTAAGGGTACACGTAAAAACATGTCGTCTAAAAACACGGCGAAGTGCAAGGCGTAAACTAGTTTGACATCTCTAACTTAGTGCATAGCTATAACCGTCCTTTTCTCGCACTGCCTTTTAGTAAAAGATACTCGTAGCAATTCTCTAATTTTAGTTTAGGTATTGAACAAGAGAATCCGCACCAATGCCAACTATACCGTTCCGTCATTGACCAAAACTGGCACCGACTAAATAAATGTATGCTTACCAAATGGGTGCGTGCAGGCGGTGAAACGATGAGCATACGGGTTATGAACGTGTATGATATCGGTTATGCACGGGTATGATACGCTGTTGATACGTTCTAGTACCTGTGTCGTGTTTGATTCCGTGGTTGAAATGTTTCTGGCATGGATATGGTATGATACCGTGTAGTGGGCAGACTCTTTGAATATAAAATAAAACTGTACTTTTTGTAGTTTATAAATATTCTAGCCGAGCATTAAAAGCTCAAATAGAGTCAGTTAAACTAAGTACTACTTCAACAATGCAGTGTTACAGTACGGTGGGACAGAGAAACTTCGACTTGGATCAGTCCGCTTTTGAACAGAAATTCTATTCTATCGCAGTTAGGGACTTGTCCAATTTAGGTGCTCGACAAAGAAGCATAAACTTCAATAGCTCTTCTATTGGAGTTTACGCTTCATTTGAATTTGTCTCTCCGAGATTAATTGCTATTCTATTTTCAGCCAACTGCAAGGAGAGGTTTATGTTTTTCGCGTGTATCTTCTATGCATGTATGTAATATTCTTTATTAACTCATATCTTCCAAATCACTGGACGAATTGACATAAATAAGATATTGTTAAATGCGTCTTGACAACTCAAGTGTTCTTAAATAGGAGAGTGAGATGCCATTATTTGAAGCGAAAAAAAGTTTTCATTTGTGATGTAGTCGTGTGAGATATCAAAATAAAGGGTGATTCCAATAAACCGATGGAATATTTAAAATAAAAACCTTCTCCAAAAACAACTTAAAACTTACTTTTCCAGTAGTCCGAAGCAGTTGGTGTCATTGAATATGCGATTGAATTACAACAAGTACTACCACCAACTGCATCAGACTGCTTTAAACGCAAGTGTAACTTATTTATTAGTGAATGTGATGATAGCAAAGGTATTCTGAGAATTTAATAAAACATCGAAGTCACTTTAGTCTGTGTACTTTTTGCTCAAAATCTTCTATAAAATAAATGTTTCCTACAAGGTGTAGTCATATTTTAGAGACTGTATCTTCCATTAAAAATAATAATAATAATGAATATTAATTTATTCAGGTAGTTTCATAGCCATTGCCATTTAATAAAATCATAATAATATTCTCAAATAAATAATACTATAAAAAACTATAGAAATTAAGATGCAAATTTTTGTAAGAGTCATAATTATGTAGCCCGAGACGCACTTGGCCAGTTTTAGCTTGTAGCTGTGCCTTACCTGGCACGACCATTCAAAACTGCAACAATCTCACAAAAAAAAGGGATCTCCAAAAAAAACTGACCTGGAAGGGTCTGTTTGTATGCCGAGAACAATAGAGTCCTGCATCGCGCAAGCAAAGTTTTCAAGCCTCGAAACACCGGCACAATATTTCGCTTGACTCTCATGGGAGTCCGTGTCTACTCAGTAAGACAGCGATTTGGCACGGAGCTGTCCTTTATAAACCACCTCATCTTGGAGCAATACGTTAATAGCGTATTGAGACTTAGCTGTTACCCGAGATGAGTCGCCCTAATGGAAAATGTGTAACCATATTCTAGACTAAAATGTAGAGACTGTTGACCGGTCGAAACGTGAAAGTCCTCAACGTACGGGCATGCAGGAGGAACATAGTCCTCCTCCCCACTGTAGTAGACACTTTGACTCCTTTTTGTTTTATTTGCTGTTCAAGTCACCTTATACCTATGAAGTCAAGTCTAACCTGTACATACTCGTACCTACAAAACAATAAGTAAACAGTAACGGTTTTATTTTTTTGTTGGCGCAGTGGTTGAGCTCGTCCGTGAATTTTGACAACATCTGTGAGGTTGATTTACTGGGTTGAAAACCGTATTGTAAGCTCGACAACACTTTATTTTTTTAATAAAATTATTAAATTTTGTTACAAAAATATTTTTCTATTATTTTTCTTTAACCGGTAGAATAGTGATTGGACTGTAGCTTGAATAATCAGCAAAACTGCTTTTTTTATGTATTGGCTGCACATTATTCTCACTGGTTTTTTTCGCTTTCTTGAAAAACATTGATGTGTTATTTGGAAATACATATACTGACTCGTTTAATAGACGCTGGTTACATTTGTGTAAGATCTTTTTCGCATTATTTCTGAAATCTATGGCAAAATTGTTAGCTATTCATTTTACTTTTAAATTATTCTTTTTAAAGACGTTAAGATGGTGTCATCAACCTAGTTTTTGTTGCGACCAGATTGCTTATTTAGAATTTGCCATAGAATTTTTGAGTTCATTTTATTATTAATTCGGATGTATGATAGACGGAGTGTCGTTAAACAATTTTAGTTATGCTGACGGCATGGTGCTGCTGAGTCCATAGATCAGTGCACTCAGGCATCTGTTGAATATATGTGAGTGCTATGCTGGGGCTCATGGACTAAGTTATAATGGCAAGAAAAGCGAGCTGTTGATTTTTATGGCACATAAGAAGACTTATGAAATTGTACCACCAGTATCGTTATGTGGTACAACTCTAAATAGGGTAAAACAGTTTAATTACCTTGGTCACTTGGTTACGGAGGATGGCACCGATAACTGTGATATGGAGAGACAGCGCAGGGCGTTGGCCACGAGATACAACATGCTGGTTCTAAGATTTGCAAAATGTGACAGTAACGTCAAAATATCATTGTTTAAGGCGTACTGCCAAGCATTATATACATGCAGATTGTGGACCAAGTATACGCAAAATACGTACAATGCTCTGCGCGTACAATACGAGTATAACAATGCTTTTAGGATGCCGTTGTCGCTGTCGCGTTTTTGCAGTGCGTCAGAGATGTTTGCAGCAGCGCATACCGTCGACTTTTTTGCAATAATGCGTAAAAGATCTGCATCGTTGCTGAGTCGTGTGCAGGACAGCGACAACAGCCTCCTGAGTATTGTTGTTGTAAGACTGAGGGCTACTTGATGGGGCACTTGTGCACCGGTACATGTGTTGTTGCCAAGTGGATCCGAAAGATGGTAGTTTGTGTGCTGTTTTGTGTTGTTTTAGTGTCTATGTCTAAGTCTGAGTGTATTATACTTACATAGTTTAAGTAATTACTATTTAACCTGATATAAATGTCAATAAATATGAAAAATAAAATATTATTATATATTCCTTTATTATTATCTATCCAAGTGTCGCCACAATGATCGGTCCTGTGCGTCTCGCATCCATCGGCTACCCGCGACCCTCACCAGGTCATCGGTCCATCTTGTGGGAGGCCTTCCAATGCTGCGTCTTCCGGTATGCGATCGCCACTCCAGAACTTTTCGGCCCCATCGACCATCTGCTTTGCGAGCAATGTGCACTGCCCACTGCCACTTCAGTTAGGCGATTTTTTGGGCTATGTCGGTAACCTTAGTTCTCTTGCGGATATCATTATTTCTGATGCTATCACGCAAGGAAACTCCGTCCATTGCCCTCTGGATGACTGTAAGCCTTCTGATGAGGCCCATTATGAGCTCACAATTTCAAATAAATAATTTAAAAAAAAAACTAAAACTAAAAAAAAATGCTAATTTTTGGAAGAGTCATGTGTAGCCCGAGACGCTTTTGGCCAGTTTTACCTTGTAGCGGTCTCCTTATCTGGCAGAACAATTCGAAACTGCAAAAATCTCACAAAAAAAAGGGATCTCTAAAAAAAACTGACCTGGAAGGGTCAGTTTGTACACCGAGAACAATAGAGTCCTGCATCGCGCAAGCAAAGTTTTCGAGCCTCGAAACACCGGCACAATATTTCGCTTGACTCTCATGGGAGTCCGTGTCTACTCAGTAAGACAGCGATTTGGCACGGGGTTGTCCTCTATATACCACATCATCTTGGAGCAATACGTTAAAAGCGTATTGAGACTTTAACATAAGCAGCTTAGCTGTAACCCGAGATGAGTAGCCCTAATGGAGAATGTGTAACCATATTCTAGACTAAAATGTAGAGACTGTTGAACGGTCGAAACGTGAAAGTCCTCAACGTACGGGCATGCAGGAGGAACATTGTCCTCCACCCCACTGTAGTAGACAATTTGACTCCTTTTTGTTTTATTTGCTGTTCAAGTCACCTTATGCCTATGAAGTCAAGTCTAACCTGTACATACTCGTACTTACAAAACAGTGAGTAAACAGGGAATAACGGTTTTATTTTTCTGTTGGCGCAGTGGTTGAGCGATTGGCTGCTGCGCTGCGTGTCGCGAGTTCGATTCCCGCATGGAGCAAATATTTGTATGGCCTACACATAGTTGTTCCGGGTCTGGGTGTCACCCACGATATAGGAGTAATTCCTAGTGTGGACAACATTTTTTTTTTAAAGAAAGTGGTAATGAAAGGGCGTATTTCATTATCACTTTCTTTAAAAAAAAAATCATTACTTTAGAAATAAACAACATTCTTTAAGAAAGTAAAAGTCAATTCTGAAAAATCAATTGAATCTCCCGTACTATTTTTGATCAGCTGATGGTAACTTTGTACGGAAAGTCCAATTTTATTTTGGAAATTGACGACAGCTTTCTTAAAGACAGCTGTTAATTTTTTTATTTGTTTATAAATAGGTAAGTACAGGAGCAGGTGGAGAGCAGTGGTGGCCCAGTGGTATTGGCCGCGACTTACAAGTTGTAGGTCGTGAGTTCAAACCCAAGTAGGTGCTTCACTTTGTGTAAATTATTTCATCACCACTGCTCTCAAAACGGTGACGGGAAACATCATGAGGAAACCGGCATGTCCTAGAACCAAAAATTCTAGACATGGGACATCCACCAATCCGCATTGGACCTGCGTGGTGGATTATGGCCTACACCCTCTCACAGATTCCTATCTTGTTGTTGTTGAACACTCGATAGATGGCGTTGGGATCGAATTGAAATGCGCTGTGGTTTCGTTTCAAGCCAGACTATAACAGTCTGCGATGAGAATTGAACAGTCATTGTAAATTAGTTTTACTCTAAGTAAGAACTGCTCTACCTATTTTTGTAAAAGTCAAGGGGTATTGTCCCTTGACTTTACAAGAGATTAATGAAATCATCCCAGCGCTGGCGGCCTGTGCCTCTGCAGTGGGGACATTAAAAGGTTGATGATGATGATGATGATGAGGTACAGGAGCTTTGTTTCACTTGGTTTTGTACCATTAAACCAGTATTGTTTTGTATTGGCACTCACATTCGCCATAACACTGCGTAACCCATCAGGTACCGCGCGTTACCAATCGGTAACGCTACAATAGATTTTTAATTACGTCTGTTATTCGGCGACTCAGTAGTACTTAACTACTATGACAACTAAATAATATACGTAAAATAACATGTGGGTAATAACTTAACATTTACCTACGTCTTTATGGACAGAGTTGTCTAGTGTTGCCAACAACGTGTCATGTCTAAGTGTGTCGAACGCCTTGCTGAAGTCGATAAAATGCAAAATTATATGATTCTTATGATTAAGAGATTCATTGACCTCGTCCGTGAATTTTGACAACAGCTGTGAGGATGATTTACTGGGTTGAAAACCGTATTATAAGCTCGACAACACCTTATTTTTATATAAAATTATTGAATTTTGTTACAAACATATTTTTCTTTAACAGGTGGAATAGTGATTGGTCTGTAGCTTGGTTAGTCGGCAAAACTGCCTTTTTATGTAATGGCCGCACATTATTCATACTGGCTTTTGTCGCTTTCTTGAAAAACATTGATGTGTTATTTGGAAATACATATTCTGACTCGTTTAATAGACGCTGTTTACATTTTGGTATCATTTGATCTTTTTCGCATTATTTCTGAAATCTATGGAAAAATGGTCAGCTATTCATTTTACTTTTAAATTATTATTTTTGAAGACCCTTGAGATGGTTTCATCAACTGAGTTTTTGTTGCGACCAGATTGCTTATTTAGAATTTGCCATACAATTCTTGAGTTCATTTTATTATTAATTCGGATGTAAGTTGTATGATAGACGGAGTGTCGTTTAACAATATTAGTTATGCTGACGACATGGTGCTGCTGAGTCCGTCGATCAGTGCACTCAGGAAGCTGTTGAATATATGTGAGTGCCATGCTGGGGCCCATGGACTAAGTTAAAATGCCAAGAAAAGCGAGCTGTTGGTTTTTATGGCACATAACAAGACTTATGAAATTGTACCACCAGTATCGTTATGTGGTATAACTCTAAATAGGGTAAAACAGTTTCAAGTACCTTGGTCACTTGGTTACGGAGGATGGCACTGATAACTGTGATATGGAGAGAGAGCGCAGGGCGTTGGCCGTGAGATGCAACATGCTGGTTCTAAGATTTGCAAAATGTGACAGTAACGTCAAAATAGGCGTACTGCCAAGCATTATATACATGCAGATTGTGGAGCGCGTACCGTCGACTTTTTTTCAATATTGCATAAAAGATCTGCATCGTTGCTGAGTCGTGTGGGGAAATCGACAACAGCCTCCTGACTATAGTTGCCAGTAAGACTGAGGGCTACTTGATGGGGCACTGGTGCACTGTACATGTGTTGTTACCAAGTGGATCCAAAAGATGGTAGTTTGAGTGCTGTTTTGTATTGTTTTTGTGTTTATGTCTAAGTCTGAGTGTATTACTCCGAGAATTGCCCTCTCCATTGCCCTTTGGGTGACTGTAAGGGTCAACTCACACCAAAAGAGCGTCGAAGCGCAGCGCAGTTTCAAATTCATATGACACTGAAACTGCGCTGCGCTTCGACGCTCGTTTGGTGTGAGTTGACCCTAAGCCTTCTGATGAGGCCCATTGTGAGCTCACAATCTCAAATAAATAATTAAAAAAAGCAAAAAATAATTAAATTGCTAATTTTTGGAAGATTCATGTGTAGCCCGAGGCGCACTTGGCCAGTTTTATCTTATAGCTGTGCCTTACCTGCCACGACCATTCAAAACTGCAACAATCTCACAAAAAAAGGGATCTCCAAAAAAAAACTGACCTGGAAGGGTCTGTTTGTATGCCGAGAACATTAGAGTCCTGCATCGCGCAAGCAAAGTTTTCGAGCCTCGAAACACCGGCACAATATTTCGCTTGACTCTCATGGGAGTCCGTGTCTACTCAGTAAGACAGTGAATTGGCACGGAGCTGTCCTTTATAAAACACCTCATCTTGGAGCAATACGTTAATAGCGTATTGAGACTTAGCTGTTACCCGAGATGAGTCGCCCTAATGGAGAATGTGTAATCATATTCTAGACTAAAATGTAGAGACTGTTGACCGGTCGAAACATGAAAGTCCTCAACGTACGGGCATGCAGGAGGAACATAGTCCTCCACCCCACTGTAGTAGACACTTTGACTCCTTTTTGTTTTATTTGCTGTTCAAGTCACCTTATACCTATGAAGTCAAGTCTAACCTGCACATACTCATACCTACAAAACAATAAGTAAACAGGGAAGAACGGTTTTATTTTTCTGTTGGCGCAGTGGTTGAGCGATTGGCTGCTGCGCTACGTGTCGCGAGTTCGATTCCCACACGGAGCAAATATTTGTATGGCCTACACATAGATGTTCCGGGTCTGGGTGTCACCCACGATACAGGAGTAATTCCCAGTGTTGACATTTTTTTTTTTTTTTTAAAGATAGGACTAATAAAATTCGGGCAGTATTTCATTACTTTAGAAATAAACAACTTTCTTTAAGAAAGTAAAAATCAATACTGAAAAATCAGTTGGACCACCCGTACTATTATTGATCAGCTGATAGTAACTTTGTACGGAAAGTCCAATTTTATTTTGGGAATTGACTACAGCTTCCTTGAAGAAAGTTGTTCATTTTTTTATTTGTTTATAAATAGCTACACGAGTAGGAGGAGAGCAGTGGTAGCTCAGTGGTTTTGGCCGCGACTTACAAGTTGTAGGTCGTGAGTTCAAACCCAAGCAGGCGCTTCACTTTGTGTAAATTATTATATAATAATAATAATATTCCACAACTATCACACAACGCCATCTAGCCCCAAGCTAAGCAGAGCTTGTGTTATGGGTACTAGACAACTGATAAACATACTTATATATTTCTAAATACATACATATTATAGATAAATTACACCCAGACACAGAACAAATGATCGTGCTCATTACACAAACATTTGTCCTGGGTGGAAATCGAACCCACAACCTCCGGCATAGCAGTCAGGGTCACTAACCACTAGACCAACAGGCCAGTCATTATAGTCATTATTATTATTACTATTTCATCATCACTGCTCTCAAAACGGTGAAGAAAAACATCATGAAGAAACCGGCATGTCCTGGAACCAAAAATTCATCATTTTAGACATGTGACATCCACCAATCCGCATTGGGCCCGCATGGTGGATTATGGCCCCACACCCTCTCATAGATAGGAGGCCTGTGCCCCTGCAGTGGAACATTAAAAGGCTGAAGATGATGATGATGAGGTACAGGAGCTTTGCTTCACTTGGTTTTGTACCATTAAACCAGTATTGTTTTGTATTGGCACTCACATTCGCCATAACACTGCGTAACCCGTCAGACACCGCGCGTTACCGATCGGTAACGCTACAATAGATTTTTAATTACTTTCTGTCATTCGGCGCCTCACTAATACTTAACTACTATGACAACTAATTGATATACGTCAAATAACATGTGGGTAATATATATATAACATAACATTTACCTACGTCTGTATGGGCAGGCACCAGGCATGTGTCATCTGCATATTGATATAAATAACAGTGATTGACCAGATGTGCCATGTCGTTGACATATGTTAGGTAGTGTAATGGTCC
This sequence comes from Polia nebulosa, assembly GCA_951329385.1. Lineage (NCBI taxonomy): Eukaryota > Metazoa > Arthropoda > Insecta > Lepidoptera > Noctuidae > Polia > Polia nebulosa. The sequence goes on from OX589587.1 coordinate 58,441,495, forward strand.
AAGTACTAAACCTTGGGCCGTTCCTTCAGTGACTTCAATGGCATCACTGGTTTAATTATCCATCCTAACATTGTATATTACGGTTGTGGACTCCACAACCGTAATATACAAAGTATAAAGACTACTCCTTGTATCATTCAAGTATAAGTCCTCAAACTCCAGAGTTGTCTAGTTTTGTCAACAACGTGTCATGTCTAAGTGTGTCGAACGCCTTGCTGAAGTCGATGAAATGCAAATTGATATGATTCATTGACCTTGTCCGTGAATTTTGACAACAGCTGTGAGGTTGATTTTCTGGGTTGAAATCGTATTATAAGCTCGACAACACCTTATTTTTATATAAAATTCTTAAATTTGGTTACAAACATATTTTTATATTATTTTTAACCGACTTCAAAAAAAGGAGGAGGTTCTAAATTGGACTGTATTTTTTTTTCTATGTTTTACCTCATAACTTTTTACTAGGTGAACCGATTTTGAAGTTTTTTTTTAATTTGAAAGCTGTTGCTTCACATGTGGGCCCATTATAATTTGGTGAAGATCTGATAAAGTACTTTTGAGATACACAATGGAACTCTTCAATAAATGATAGCAAACCTTCTAGAATTGCTGCAGTCGCATGTCTGTATATTGTTTTCACCACTTTACAACATTACATCACGGGAAGGGGTACCAGATTTGTACAGTTCACCCTGATTCACTCTTATTTCACCAACTATGTTCAAATTCCCCTATTTCTGGGGCTATCAATTCGGGCATAACTTTACTATTAATTTCGTTTTAGAATGGGGTACAACAACTAAAAAAAGAAAAATAAAAAACTTTGTACAAAAAAAATTTAACCGACTTCCTTAGATAATACGCAAAAAATGCAAAACAACTTTAATTTCGGAAGTCAGTGTCAAATAACGAGGAAAACAACTAGAAACACCGACTGCCGAAATTAAAGTTATTTTGCATTTTTTTAGTATTATTTGTGGAAGTCGGTTGTATTTTTTTTTGGAAAAAGATTTTTATGTCTATAACCGGTCCAATAGTGAATGGTCTGTAGCTTGCGTTTGTAGCTCGGCGAAACTGCCTTTTTTATGTATTGGCCCCACTTTACCTGTCTTGAGTACAGGTGACTTTCCTTGTATAATACTATTATTAATCAGTTTGACAATGACGCCTGTTATCTGATCGCAGATAGATTTTATGTCAACACACCTAATATTATCTACCCCAGATTAGTGATCGATGAACCCCAAGAGCTTTATTAGTATTAAGGTTTTTAATTAATTTATTCACACTGTTTTTGTCGCTTTCTTGAAAAACATTGATGTGTTATTTGGAAATACTTATTCTGACTCTTTTAATAGACGCTGGTTACGTTAGGGTAAGATCTTTTAAGCACTATTTCTGAATTCTATGGCAAAGTTGTCAGGTATTGATTTAACTTTTAAATTATTCTCTTTGAAGACCCGTATGAGACCCGTATGAAGCTTCCTGAGTGCACTGTTCGTCGTACTCAGCAGCACCATGTCGTCAGCATAACTAATATTGTTAAACGACACTCCGTCTATCATACTTACATTCGAATTAATAATAAAATGAACTCAAGAATACTATGGCACATTCTAAATAAGTAATCTGGTCGCAACAAAAACTTTGTCAGAGTTTTTGTTGCGACCAGATTACTTATTTAGAATGTGCCATAGTATTCTTAGGTTCATTTTATTATTATCTTTCTGTTCCATATAATATTTATGCCAGCATTTTTCGATTGTTTTATGAGTTTCAATTCAATGGCCTGAAGCAGTATCTAAACAATAACCACCCATTTCCGTTACAACTTGTAAACCTTCTACACATACAACAGCCTCACATATAATATCTTAAACCTCAGCCAAAGGTATTACTTTCCTCTCAAAGAAAGCTGGAAGCTTCCCTAGAAACAATTTCAGATAATGTTTGTGGACCCCACTCCATTCTCAATTTCTCATTACAACTTCGCTTCAGCGTAATGACACGGGACCCTCTAAGGGAAAGTTATTTTTATCATTTGCTACCAAAAAGTTTGAATGTTTCCCGTCCAAAACCATAAGTCCCATATTATGGGGACGGAGTTTCAGCACGCTTCAGGAACAAACAAGACACATGGCAAAAAGGCTTAAGAAGTACTAGGAACTTGGTTAATGAGCAAATTGAGTAACTCCACCTTCACAACTATTATTCTTTGTCAGAGGTTAGTGATCAATGAAGCTTCCTAACTCAACCTTTAAATACTATCTTAAGGGTGAGGATTCAAGAGAAAAAACTAGAGTCGCAGGAGTGTTTCAAAGTATAATTATGTAGTAAGTTATAATTATGTGTTTGTTTTTTTATCTATTTTCATGGTCAATAATGTAAACGAATGTAAATGAATAAGTGTAATTTTTAATGTCTTGTATGTGTGTTTTATTGAAATTGTGCGCCTAATAATTAGAATACTTGATAATGTTATACTATTTTATTTGATTTAATGATTTTATTTAATTTAATTTTAGTGACATATTTTAGTGATTTTTATTTTATTTATTGTATTTATATTTTATTTCTTTCGATTTTAATGATTTAATATGAATGTTTAATTTGATTGATTTATTTATTAGATTTATGTGAAATTACCTGAAATAAAAGGATTATTATATTATTATTATTAAAGACTCACCACAGCCCTGGAACAGGCAGCCGAAGGAACAAGGGTGGGTTTTAGTCAGTAAGAGTCTAACACGCCCTCCACTACGACCATAGCGGGAGAAGTTATTTGATGATATCCCAAAAAAAAGGGTGAGTTTACATCAAAGATAATAATTATGCTAGATAGCTGAGTGGTGCGAGGATTTGATGATGGCCAAGTGGTTGCACGATGTTGTGAGTTAGAACCTCTAAATCCAGGCAAGTACCAATGTGACATTTTCAATGCATTATATGTAAATACACACAACAAATATAACAAAGCAGACAAATACAACGTGGCAAAATGAGGTGTTATAAAGACTTTAGATACCCACTGTGGGTACGGTGCCCCTGTCCAGAACATGACTCACACACTGGAATGCCCCAAGTGCCCATACACCTGCATTAAGGAGGCCCTGATGAATATTACTGACGCTGCAATTAATTTGGACAGCTTCTGAGCCCAAAGTATTTAAAAAGTAACGAAACCAATGATTCGAAAGAAGAAGATGTACTTATCTTCTTCTTATCTGTATACTTTCTACATTATTCTTTGATTTCACTTAAATCGGTGAAGAAAAAAAATTTTAACGAGTCCTGGATTTGTCAGTCAGTTTATCCTGAAATCGGACCTGAAATTTTATTTTTTATTTATTTATTTTCGCCTTACATCTATCTTTACAGGTTTAATTTCCCCAATGCGATAACTGCGCTTTAAATCCTAAATTATGTATACTAACACCTATAACAAATTGTAAATAATGCACTCCTAATGAATTCACTCAGAGTACAACACAAAAGGTCAACTTCATTATGTACCAAGTTGAGCGTGCGAAGTGCACGCGTCAGCGGCGCCTCCCTTAAAAGGTTGGTCCGACTGCACGGCTCCACCAGCAGGTGCGGTCGCTGTCGTCTCCACACGTACCTGTCGGGAACACACAGGCTCAGCCGCTCCAAAACAATTGCATTATGCAACTTTCCTCTAAAAAAAATAAATATATATGAGGTGAGTGCCAACTCCCCTTAGCTCATTGTATCCTACCATCCCTAAAATAAATAAGGTAGGATACATTAATGGATAAAGAGGATAAACACCGTAATATCGCTTATATAAATATCTGATAAATTTGTTTTGTACCCTCTCCAGCATGAGACTATATTTAGCTTCATGCGGAGACCAGATGACTGCGTTACATTCCAGCTGGCTCCTAACTAGTGCGTTATACAAAGATACAATAGCTTTTACATTCGAGAACTCTCGGACCGTACGAAGTATGAAACCCAACTTTCTAAAAGCTCTTTTGCAGCACCTCATGACGTGCTCACGAAAAGTCAAGCTGGTGTTAAAGGTTACCCCTAAGTCCTTGACCTCTGCCACCCGTACCATAGGCAGCCCGACACAAATTATTTTTGTCCATCTCTGTATGAGAAGAGGCCTTTGGCCTGCTAGGCGACAGTAGCTGGTATCATCAGAAACGGCCGTTTATGATACTTTTGCCTACTACTTTCGATATGAAACAGTCTAAGACCTGTTTTAACAATGTAAAAATACTTTATCCTCTTTGTAACAAACGTGACGTTGGATGCTTTAATATTTATTTTCTATGCTATGCAACGATTTTTTATTCAATTTAGGCGCCACTTGGCCGGTAGTAGGGCCTTAAATAGACCGAAAAACAGAAAAAGTAGTATAGCGTAGTATAGTATCAACATAGTATAAATCAAACTCGCTTTCAGCTAACTTCTCCTAAACTACGCATCGGATTGTAATGCGGCTTTCACGGACCAGAGTGACAAACGAGGAAAATTTGTGTGTATAATTTGTACCCGTGCGGAGACGGGCTGGATTGCTAGTATAGCTAGCTACTTTGACTTTCCTTTTTGCATGCAATCAAAACGGATTTCTAATTGGACCTTCTGTCTCAATCTATAGAATGAATAAGTCCAAAGATAATCAATTTTTGTCGCGAAAAGTTTTAATAGTGTCGCTTAGTTAATCTTCCTTTCCTTATTGTAATCACAAAGGAAGCTGGAAAATGTGGTTCGGTAATGACAGTTCATCTGTCATCAACAGAAGATCCGTCAGCAACTTATTTCCAGGGTTAGATATAGTAAGCTAGTTGACCATTTTTTTAAATAGGTCTAAAATTGATATTCAGTGTCTCAATAGATCGTTAAAAATTCGATTGTATTGTATTGAGACGTACAAAACAACAAAACTTTAATTTAAATATAAATTTTCGGGAACTGTCAAAATGAAGCTGGCCATGATAATGTTGCAAAAGTGGCATGACGTTATCGTTATAATAAACAAAAATGCTCTAACACTCAGACACGGAACAACTACCTGTAGGCCAAACAAAACATTATTTCAGTAATAATGGCAATAAATTCAAGACCTTATTTTACCTCAAAAACTAAAGCCATTTGAAACTACAAAACATTTTTATATCTACCTTTTAATAACTTAAGAACAAAAAGATTTACGTGAGCACCTAAGCAGCTGAGATAAAAGAAAGAAAACTCACACTTAATGCTGGGCCACTATTTGCGAATGCTAATAAAAACACTTCTTTTCAGACGCTTTCGAATTTAAATAAAAGGAAATTTACGCCCCTACATTAATCTGTATTCACGTTTAAGTCAGGCGATTAGTCTTTTCGCCACAGTTTGATAAAAGTTCGGTCTTTAGTGCTGGAAATTTTAGTCAATTTGGGGTTGGGATGTTATGATGGGATATAATAATCATCCCGTATGAGAACTCGGGTTCGATACCCTGATCGAGCAGTGTTTTCATTCTGAAAAAATTCCGTAGCCGCCTGGAGTCTGGCTTTTGATCCCGGGTTGATAGCAATAAAGAAAGAAAAGTAAAAAAGAAAGAGAAGAAAGAAAAGAATGAAAAGAAAGAAAAGACAGAAAAGAAAGAAAAGAAAGAAAAGAAAGAAAAGAAAGAAAAGAAAGAAAAGACAGAACAGAAAGATAAGAAAGAACAGAAAGAAAAGAAAGAAAAAAAAGAAAAGAAAGAAAGAAAAGAAAAAAACGTATTTGTGCCTCGCACAGAAAAACACAAAATAAAATGAAATATTAATAAGGCATGGAATAAATGGGACTTATGAATGGATAACTGGGGAAAGTGGCTGTATACACATCTTACCTAGATGTGTATACAGCCACTTTCCCCTTATTCTTCTTGGAATACAAGCCATTTTTTTTGTTATTGCATGTCATATTATCTTACCGATCCAAGAAATGCAGGTTTTTCCACAAATTCTATAAAAATGTTCAGTACCAGTATGTCGTTTTCCAACTTACCTGACTACCTATATATTTATGTTCAATCTACCTGTACATTCTTAAAGAAGACAAACTGACTTTAATCAATCGTGAAGATACTGTTAATCTATAAATACAGCAATCAGAAAATATCTTTTCGACCTAAAACCCAGACTATAACTCTATTCCGCCACAGAGCAGAAAAAGTCCCAGCTAAGTACTTTCACTAAGTAGATTTGGCAAAAGCCGAGGCTATCCGTACTGAATCATTTTATACTGGAATGAAGCGGTTGGAACTGGTTATATCCAGTTATTAAGTGCCCAAATTACAGCTCTCAAACAGCTGGTAGATTTTCGTTGATTTATCGAACTTTCTGAAGCTATCGACGCTGGTTTTCGAGAGGGTTTTGGATGAGGGAAAATGAAGTTTATTAACGAAGAATTTGATCGGATATAAAATGTACTTAATTGAGAGAAACTCTATTAACAGTGTTGGATTTCGTTTCCGCCCTTGCACGACCAGTAATGAAAAAAATAAAGTTTGACGAACAACTCTGTTAGGTACCCATTTCGAGTGAGCCAATTGCATATATCTTTCTGAAGCTATCGACGTATGTTTAAGCTGGCTTTCGAGAGGGTTTTGGATGAGGGAAAATGAAGTTTATTAACGAAGAATTTGATCGGATATAAAATGTACTTAATTGAGAGAAACTCTATTAACAGTGTTGGATTTCGTTTCCGCCCCTGCACGACCAGTAATGAAAAAAATAAAGTTTGACGAACAACTCTGTTAGGTACCCATTTCGAGTGAGCCAATTGCATAACAATTTTGTTTCCATATTAGCCTTTACAAGATGGTGGAGGAAAAGAGTTCCTGGCGGGTCTTGGAGGCCTTAACCCAACTGTGGGACAGAAAAATGTTTGCCTTGCCGTCGCTATACCAGCCGTTGCGAAAGCGCCCATTTTTGGTCTTATAGGAAAGCATCTCGTTTAACTAGACCTTAATTCATTTCCATGATGGTCGTCAACGCCTCGTCAGTAGCATTAACACTTGCATAGATAAAAGTATTTGGAGAACCCGAATATTATTTGTGTTGTTCAAGGGTCGTGTCGCTAGACTCCCAAGGTGTCAGGAATTTGGTTTTCTATTCCTACAAGACATTTAACACACTTGTATATCAATAAACACTTGAATATTTTTAATTAAGAAAATAACGCGCTTTACAATCTGTGTGGCCTTAAACTAGAATTACAATGGTATGCAATAATAAGTTCTAAACTGAACGGGGAAAAACCTGTGCCTCTGGTATCTTAGGGTCTAATAATTGTATTATTTAATTATTTCCTAAGATTGTAACTTGTAATATACAGTTAAAAACTAATCAGACCAGTGCCAAATCAAAATACACTTAAAATCATTTAACTTAACACCACCAATAACTGCTCTCTGTCATTATAACCATGTTGAAAAAATATGGTTGAGTAGCAGCATGATAACACTCGCCCACTTGCCAATCATAATTCCTAGAAGTCCATTTCAATATTATATAAAAAAATAACAAATGTAAACACCGTCTTACCACGAGTCCGGAGCAAGCGGATCATTTGCGTAATACCCCGCGATTATGCACAATCGTCTTTGCACTTTGACCCACCATCGCTATGACGCAGCCTCTGACTGAAGGACCCAGAGATGTACAGATTAGAACGAAGGGCTTGGACAGACTAGAGCAACGAATTTAAACTTATTTTAGAATATACACTGGCCTGCAAAACTAAGCATCAACATCATCATTTTAACATAATTACGTTTGATTTTACGAAAATTCCAATTAAATCACAAATAAGACATAAACTGACTGTTGACACTGGGTTCCCTCTATCTGGCAGAATCTTGATGCTCCGAAATGTATTTGGCATAACACACTAAGCATAATCTTTTTTAAACGAATATTTTTAAGGCATAAAAAGTATGAAGTATAATTATTGTTTGGCCGAACGTCCGAAAAAATTCTATGTCCGAATTTACAATGGCATACTTCTAAGATGCAGAATTTTATTTGGCATAATTACATTTGGCAAAGTTAAAATTCCGCATAATTTCGTTTAGCATAACGTTTATTTAGAGCGACGGTTATTTGGTACAATTTCACTTGGCATGTTATGAAGATGACAGAATTTCATTTAGAATAATTTTATCGCATATTGCCATTTCTATAAAAAATGTAATTTTTAACCTTAAATTAAAACTAAAATATTGTCTGTTGTGCTACAAAAGTTAGTGACAGAAACGAATCGCTGCAAAACCGACTCCACGTAATCTTGTCTGTCTTACCCCTAGAGTGTAATTTAAGCCCGAAGAGGCGCGAAGGGGCGAGGCGGCCTGCGAGCTGCGGAGCAGGTGGTTTTAACAGTACTCACCGCCGCGGCAGAGGCCGAAGCTACGCAAGTGGTGAGCGTTAAAACCATCTGTGACGATAAGTTCGCGTGGGACCGCCGGAGACCCGCAGCACCGGACCGTGACAGAAACCATGCCTGCTGCATGTTGCATAGTCGCGTGCATGCCGCATGCATGCCTTGCTTACATGCTGCATACATGCCTTGTTTGCATGCTGCATGCTTCCATGCATGCTGCATGCTTGCTTGCATGATGTATGTTTGCTTGCATGCATGGTTTATGCTTGTTTGCTGCATGCAAGGTGTATGCTTGTTTCCATGCTTATTATTATTATGGTAAGAAATAGAAAATTATTCTAAGAATGAATTTTCTGTAACGTGATAGATGAATCTTTCAATTATTATGGTTATGAAATGTATGCCAAAAGGCGATTCTGACAATGAACTTTCTGCGATATGATGGTTATACTTTTAATTTTTTTTTAATTATTATGTATGTGAAATTTATGCCTAAAGATGATTCTGACTTCCAAAACTATGAGTTTTGAATGTATGATAAATGAGTGTTTGCCATACGATTTTCTGCGAAATGAAGTTTATGCTATCCGCTGTTATGCAAAATAATATTATGACATAAAAAGTTCTGCAATAAAAGGTAGACCCGTTGACACTGAGTGTTGACAGGCGACATTTCACAATTTATTAAAAAAAATCTCTATGTCATGGTGCGGGATGCCTAGCAACAAAAAGACGCGGAATTAAATCGAGTATCATAAACAATAAAGTAATAACACATTAGCATCGCCCCCATAGCAAAAAAAAATGGTTTAAAGCGAACAAACCGCGCGAACCAGCTGGGTAGTTTTGGCGTTCCTGAGAACAATTTTTTGAACCAGCTAGGCTGCTGGGACGTTCGAGTGGATAGTGTATTTCATACTATTAGATACTCAAGTAACTAAGCATGATCTTGACGAGACGTGCATAAACACAATAGGTATTCATAAATATGGCATTTTCAGACAATAATTTTAAAACACCATTTAACCAAGTATGACAGACAACAAGCTGAGCCAATTAATATCCAAGTACTTAACAACGTCCATATTATCTTACAGCATAATATAATCACTAACGAGGCTGAAGAAACCAAGTTTGACGTCTTCTTCTTTTCGTGCCGACGATGGTACATCAATTTTGTCTTGAACTAAATGAGTTTGGCTCAGTGAGTGGAATGTCAACCGTGGCATCAATGGCGTTTTTAGGCCCTCAGAAATAAAGGCTACTCTTCGAACATTCCAACAGATAGGACATCGTTTTGACAGAAGCACAGCACTCAAACTGTGTGTCCATGGAGTCTATAACCCCACAACCAAACTGTGATTGCATCAGCCTAGTTGGGTCCGCAGACGATTGATACTGAACTGCACGTCTTTTTCATTCATACTTCTCAGTTAGTCGCTTTTTAGTAGTCAACTTCGATCTTCCCTTACTCTTATAGCCATCCACATTCGATTAAAAAACAGCCATAAAACTACTTTTTGAAAGAATACGCATCAAAAAGGCCAAGGCCAAAGAAACGATGGTTGGACTGTGTGAAAGAGGATATGGGTAAAAAAGGGGTGACTACAGAGATGACGACTAATAGAGGAGTATGGAAGAAAAGACATGTTGCGCCGACCCCAAATAAATTGGGATAAGGGCAGGAGAATGATGATGATGACGCATCAGCAATCGTAAATAATATTTAGATTTTTTTACACGCACAAATCAAACACAGCTGATAATCAGACCAGCAATAACTTCAAGCTCTCTTACACAGTTACATAAATTCAAAACCATCTAGAATATTCGAGAACTAGCCCCATGTATCATCAGCCTTAATTGTCGAGGCTTCATCTTACTGGCTTAGACCTCGGTGCCTCGCTTGCAAGGCATTAATAAAGCCTGGATTAATATTCCGTTCTGAACCATCTCAGAGGATTATGGTTCAATCTTCTTACGGAATAAAGATCGGTTTAGTGCTTTAGTTCAGGGTAATAAAATTGAGGGACTTGTCTGGAGGTGGTTTTCAGTAAGGAATGTAATGAGAGATTTGTTTTAATAATATTATTATATTGTTTGACCTGTGGTTCTAGAGCAGTGGTGGCCCAGTGGTAATGGCTCCGACTTACGAGTTGTATATAGTGGGTTTAAGTCCAGACAGGCGCTGTACTTTGTGTAATTTATTTCAGCACCACTGCTCTCAAAACGGCGAAGGAAAATATCCTGAGAAAACCGGTATGTCTTAGAACTAAAAAATCGAAGATATGTGACATCCACCAAGCCAAACTGGATGATAGCGTCTGGTCTGGTCTGGCCCAGGTCTGAGTCCAGTCCAGATAGACTAGTGATTTTAGATAAAAAAAGCGATAGCGATTGACAATAAGCAAAGATTAATATACCCCCCCTATTTATACCGCATAGTTACGTGATTAATCCCTAACATTTTGACTTTTTGCATGGTTGTTTTTATCGCTGATAGTGTTTATCTTTTCGTGTAAAGCTCCAGAAAAATAACTGCGAATTTTGAACTAGCCAAAACAGCCCATTGATACTTCGTATATTAAATACAGCACAGAATTTGTTTTTTAAAAAACGTTGCCCCACACTAGGAGTTACTCCTGTATCGTGGGTGCGTTTACAAACATTTAAACTCATATACCCAAGACACCCAGACCCGGAACAACTATCTGTAGGCCATACAAATATTTGTTCCGTGTGGGGATCGAACCCGCGACACCCAGCGCAGCAGCCGAAATCTCCACCACTGCGCTAACCGAGTCGTCAATTAGAACCACATAAGTGATCAATTAACCTAATTTAAGCAGCTAAGCCTGGCATGGTGAGGATCGCGAGAATACGATGGATGGGAGACGCACAGGATCGATCGTTGTGATAACACTCAAGGGACGCCTACCTATGTCCAGCAGTGGACGTCTTCCGGTTGAAGTGATGATGATGATAAAGCAGCTAAGCAGAATCGTAAAGAGACGTGCATAAACATAATATCCATAAAAATTACATTTTCAGACACAATCCTTTAAAACACCATTTAACCAAGCATGACGGAAAACAAACTGAGCTTATTCATATTCAAGTACTTTACATCGTCCAAATTATTCTACATAATATAATCAACAAAAGACGAAGAAGAAACCTCGCCAAAATTATCCTCATACATTTTATGCTGCACCTAATAATTTTCAATGAGGAGAAAATACTTTAACGCTTAAGCTCTTCATAAATTAAGTAACTAAGAGTGGCGATATAAATTGTGTGGCCGGGCACGGGTATATCCAAGGCTATGCCAAATATTCAGTAAATTGTCGGGATAACACGTTAGCTGAAGATTTTGGAGCTTCTTTAATAGATGGGATGCCTTTAAGGAAATATAGAGAGAATATTTGTGTTGTTGTACACCAACATTGTAACATTACTCTTATGCAATATTCTATGGGCCTTAATAGCTGACAGACAACCTTTGGAAGCACTGAACCAACTTAAAATAAAAAGGGGGTAGTCAGTGACGTACTGCTAGTAATAATACATACATATTTATACAATTACAAAACACAACAAGAGTAGCAGCAACAGTATACAATTATGTAGGCATACAAAATACAATAAGGAAAATAGTCTGAAGTAAAGTCAAAAAGAGTTATGTAGCGCAAAAGACAGAAGAAAATTGCACTGCGGTGACAAGACAAAATGTATTGCACAAATTGTGCTGTAATATGAAGGGATTTGGAAAAATTCGTGATAAATATCACGAATGTTTTCATTAGTTGGTGGTGTTTCGTAAACCATTCTTAGCAATACATACTTGATGATTATGATTGAAAATGTATATGTCACCGAGAAATTGTAAACACCGTAAGATTATAAACTCACGATATACTATAATATGAATAAATCATTTCGAATACCTACAATCATTCTCATCATAATTTTCAATGTATCCAAGTCTTATTGAAAATAAAGAGTTTACAGTTTTACGAGATATGTCATAAAATAACGGTGCTTCCATATCCGGTGTTAGGACGGTGGTGGTTTATAAATTAGTCTTAAATCTTGTATCATTCTTACATGTTGTATAGATTCATATATAAGAGTATGTAAATTCCTTTTTCGTTTTTACACAGACGCCATTTAGTTTATCTAAACCCGAGATCTCCTCCCGATTGATGTCTAACAATATTGCCGTATATACAAACTGAAAATTCTATCTTCCACAAAGCACTCAAAGTCTTGTTTTTTTTTTTGTTTTTTATTACGTTGCCCCACGCTAGGAATTACTCCTGTATCGCGGGTGCGTTCACAAACATGTATATTCTCATACACAAGACACCCAGACCCGGAACAACTATCTGTAGGTCATACAAATATTTGTTCCGTGCGGGAATCGAACCCGCGACACGCAGCGCAGCAGCCGAACGCTCAACAACTGCGCCAACCGTGTCGTCAAAGTCCAAAAATACCCAATTATTTTATTTAAACAAAGAGAAATAAATACAATTGAGCACAAAACAAATGGATACAAAGTGCTCGCACGTAGAATAAGCCACAATAACTAAAGTTCGGAATAAGAAGTGGAGATGCTGGAATGTCGAGCTATGGCCGATATCAAATATTTGTTGGCCATGGAGCCGTGCAACGTGCTTGCACTGCGGTATCCATAATGTGGACAGGGTTTCAAAATGTAACGCTTAAACATGGTTCAAATAATGATTCATACTACTCTATTTTAATCGCAAGAGAACCAAGATTACCGACATATCCCGAAGAATCGTTAAACTGAAGTTAACATCACGATTGCCGCAGTGGTTGAGCGATTGGTTGCTGCACTGCGTGTCGCGAATTCAATTCCCGCACGGAACAAATATTAATTGTAAAAAAAAGGCCTACAGATAGTTATTCCGGGTCTGGGTATCTTGTGTGTGTGGGTTCAAATGTTTGTGAACACACCCACGGTACAAGCGTAATTTATAAAGTGGGGCAACGTTTTGATATAAAAAAGAGAAAAAAAAAGAAGTAGCAGTGGCGACATTGGTCGCAGGTCGGTAGATGGGGCCGAACAACGTTATCGCAAAGCGCACAGACATCTTAATACGCTGAAAAAACCTAATGTCACCGGGAACCATCCCATCCATACGCACAAAGCGTTTTGATAAAACATTCATTGTGCGTAAAGCTAGGGAGTGGAATTCCCTACCGGAGTCTGTGTTTCGTGATAGCTACAACCTGGGAGTTTTTAAGTCAAGAGTGAATAGGTTACTTCTAGGCAAGCGTGCTCCATCTTCCACCACATCATCGCTTACCATCAGGTGAGATGGTGGTCAAACGCGTGCCTATCAATAATAATAAAAAACCAGCTTACTCATGCTTTGAATATGTTAAGAGTTGCCAAGTCACGCTACAGAGCATCGGTGGAAAATCTAAGTGTAATCTATTGCAGAAAATGGTCGAAAAACTAGATACCTCCTTATCTAGTTTTTCGACAATTTTCCGCAACAGTCCGTGGTCTCCTTTATATCATGAGTTCAAGGCCAATAGATCAGTCCACTTTGCGTATGTCCAAAACATCAAAGTAAACAATGAACATATTACCGGTATCGAAGAAACAACGGTATTTCTGCTTAATTCTCTTATACCTGATGATTCATTAGTAAATGACACTGAATACCACCAACCGATTACAGTGTGGGCTGCTGTACCACCTGAGTCACCAGCGTCAGACCTTCCATCCACAGACGAATTCATGAATTTTGTCAGGAGACTACCTCTCAACAAATTGGCAGGTGAAGATAAAATATAAAAAACAGCGGGTGACGCGATTTTAACTGTCTATAACCGATGCATAGCGGATGGTATTTTTCCTCGGAAATTGCGACAGGGAATACGCGTAATTCCGAAGAATGGTGACTAGCCTCCTGATGACCCGAAGTCGTACCGGCCCATAACATTACTTCCATCTTTGGGTAAGCTCTTAGAGCGACTAATCATTCCGCGCTTGCTACCGAACGGACCTAAATTTCATAATAACCAATTCAGTTTTACTGTTGGAAAATCTACCGTCGACGCAGCACTCTCTGTCCGTAATTTTTTTTTTTTTTTTTAAACGTTGCCCTACACTAGGAATATTCCTGTATCGTGGGTGCGTTCACAAACATGTAAATTCACATACACAAGACACCCAGACCCGGAACAACTATCTGCAGGTCATACAAATATTTGTACCGTGCGGGGATCGAACCCGCGACACGCAGCGCAGCAGCCGAACGCTCAACCACTGCGCCAACCGTGCCATCCGAATTGTTAATCTTTGCGAACATAAATACGTTATTGGGATTTTTCTGGATATATCTGGAGCTTTTGATAATGCATGGTGGCCAACGTTACTACTAAAGATGAAAACCCGTGGTTGCTAAAAAAATATTTAGGTATACTCTTGTTCACTCATTATATTTTAATGGTTCCGCGTAACTCAAACTTGGGCATCATTATATGACGAAATCTCTAACCATGGGATGTCCTCAGGGCTCAGTGATAGGCCCGTACGTATGGAATTTGGGGTACGATGATTTTCTCGCGATTTCGCTTCCTTGCGGTTGCTCAGGTAGGTGGTGGTAGGCGGACGATGGGCTGCTGATCATTCAATCAAGTACTCGGGCTGCCCTTGAGAGTTTGGCTGAGACTTCCCTTTGTTTAATATCTCAGTGGGGTGATCGGAACCGTCTTACCTTCGCACCGCATAAAACATATCAACTTATGTTAAAAGGTAACCTTTAAGGCTTGGCCTAGTATTAAGTTTAATAACGTTTCCGTTAAAAAAAACAGTCCGTATGCTACCTCGGTATGGTATTAGAAAATAACTTTCCATTTATTGAGCATGTAAAAACAGTCTGTAGGTGCAAAAGCTAAAAAGAACGTCTATGCGTTGACGAAGATTTCCAGGGCTACTTAGGGCCTATCATTCCTAACGTTAAAAACGATCTATGGGGCTACTTACCTGGGTTGTATGTGCTACGATTATCTATTGCTTTGTAAAGTATTATATATATATTTTTTTATTACTTAATTATTGTAAATGTAGAGGACTATGGTGGGTTATTATTTTCTCCTCCTTTTTACAGTAATTTTTAACGTTGTCTGACAGTTTGAGTACTTTGGCGGCCTACCCAATTGTCCTTTCTTTGGTATTGTTCGTCAAGTCATTGAGCTTCTTAGTGGTTTTTAAGTTGAGCTATTCAACTATTGACAAATGCTTGCACTGACTGGACAGGTCCACACAAACAGGTTTGGTTCTTTCTTCAAAAGACCATTACAGATACTAAGCTGCATGGTCCTCATATAGCATAATGTGAATGCGAGAACTACGAGTATGTATGTCGTTATATTCATGTAGATTTTATGATTGTCTGGCAGTTTGAGTATTTTTGCGGTTTACCCAAATATCCTTACTTTGGTATTGTTCGTCGGTTCGTTGAGCTCCTCAAAGTTCTGAGTTGAGCTTCACGATAACTTACAAATGATTGCACGGTCTGGACAGGTCCACTCGAATTTGTGTGTTGCTTTCCTCAAAAGCTCATCCCAGACATAAACGTACATGGTTCTCATATGATTTGACCAGTACATATTGTATAGATTTGAACGCTTTTAAAGAGACTTTGACCTCTGAGTTTGTTTCGGTGTTTCTTCTCAGGGTATCTTGCTAAAAAAAAATGTTGACATGTAAAAGTGTTGTTAAAAACCTACTTAAAAAAATAAAATCATTTACGGGGCACCTGTTTGGGCTGACAGGGCCACCATCGGGGCGGTACGACGAAAATTGCTCCAAAGCCAACGTTTAGCTTTGATTTTCCTATGTAAAGCGTATAGGACGGTTAGCACTGAAGCCTTACCGGTACTTGCAGGTGTACTTCCAGTCGATCTTGAGGTTTGGGAGGACCTTTTACCCGAATGGAGTATCAAAGGCAGACACCTCCACCAGTTCTTCCCATTGGTTCGCGAACGGATGGATAGGTCATGGCTGGAGGTGGATCACTGTGTTGCCCAATTTCTCACAGGTCATGGCAACTTTAAGGGTAAATTAATTTCCTTCAAGCTTGTTGCCTCACCTTTATGTCAATATTCTACACTTGATTGCGAATAAAAAAAAAACAAAAAGTGTAACAGCTCACAATTTTAGGACCTATTAATATTAGTGTTTTTAACTATTTTAATTGATAATATGTGTAAAAAAAAGGATCAGTCATTTATAAAATGGAAAAACGATTCAACTAATAAAATACTAAGATTAGAATATAATATAATAAGAAACAGGGCACATTAAACAATCAAAAAATATCGAAATAAATATTATATGGAACAAATAAATAATAATAAAAAGAACCCTAGAATACTATGGCAAATTTTAAATAATTTTTCTGGTCGCAACAAAAATTCGATTGACGAAACCATTCTAAAACCACCACTACCATTTCACACTAAGGTCACACTTGCTCAATCTCTTCTCCTACCGCTAATAGACTATGCGGATGTCTGTTTTCTAGATGCAACGGAGGTACTCCTTCACAAACTCGAGCGACTGCAGAATTTGTGCATCCGCTTCATTTTTGGCCTCCGAAAATACGACCATGTGTCGGAGTTTCACACCACACACACCAGATTGGGGTGGCTGCCGATTCGGCGTCGGCGAGATACCCATATCCTATCTCTTCTCTATTCTATCCTGCATAATCCAAATTCCCCTCAATATCTTCGTGAACGGTTTGAGTACTTCGTTCCGAGGGGCAAACCTTGTGGCACTGCCAATTCTCTTCTCCTTCGTACTCCGCGTCACACTTCTAGCCGCTATAATGGCTCCTTTTCTGTAACTGCAGTGCGTCTCTAGAACTCTCTCCCACACTCCCTACGCGACAGCCCTTCTCTGGAGGTCTTCTTGACATAATATTGAGATATATTGCTATTTATTTAGTATATAGCATATATATTCAGATAATTATACTTATTTATGTAAGTTTATGTTGTACACTGGATCCTACCCTCAAATGTGATCTCTCTCTATCACTCAAAGGTTTGCTGGGAGAAAACTCAACATTGAGTTAAGCTCTCCTTTGTACATTAACTATTTAATCACTGTGTACTATGTTAGTTGTTTTGTGTATAATAAAGAATTAAGAGCCTTCAAAAAGAATAATATAAAAATAAAATCAATAGCTGACAACTTTGCCATAGAATTCAGAAAAAGTGTTATAAAGATTTTACCCAAATGTAACCAACGCCTATTAAACGAGTCAGAATATGTATTTCCTAATAACATATCAATGCAGTTCAAGAAAGCGACAAAAATCAGTGTGAATAAATTAGTTAAAAACCTTAATACTAATAAAGCTCCAGGGGGTAGATAGTATTAGGTGTGTTGACATAAAATCCATATAAATTGATTAATATAAGTATAAAACTAGTGTCCGACCGAAATTTCGGTTTCGGTTTCGGTTTCGGCCAGTTTCGGCCAAGAAATCAAGTTTCGGCCCGAGTTTCGGTTTCGGCCAAAAACCGAAACTCGGGCCGAAACATCATCAACAACACAACAACAACAACGGGCTGTTGATCTCAGTAAGTATGTCAAAAACACTGTTTTTATTTTTAATTAGATAATTAGTTATAAAAAATAAAAAGTATAAGTATAGATTTGTTACTATATTATACTTGTTGATTTGTTATCATAACCTATGTTATGCACCTTACATAATAAAAAAAAGGTTCGCTAAAATGATTACCAAAGGTGATCAATTTGATTATTTTGATTATCTAATTATATTTGAATTAGCCATTCGAGGCTAACTGATTGTGATATTTGTAAGTATAATTAAAATGTAAGTAACTGAAAATAAATAAACATAATATATGAGCATCATATTTTAATAATAAATTTGTTTTATTTTATACCACCATTAAAAAATCGCTAATTTTGTGTTACAAATAATGTATTTTTTTCACTTTATAGGGTAGTTAAATTTTCAAATAGAACCTCTGTAACTGTGCTGAAATTTCATTGTGATAAATCTTTGAAAGTAGAAACCTGTAATTATAGGTCGGCGAGATATTAATTTTAGAAAAAAACGGGCTTACTAACATTTTTTCGACTTTTAAAGGACTTTTTTTTATAAAAGGTTCGGTTTCGGTTTCGGTTTCGGCAAAATAACATGTTTCGGTCGGTCACTATATAAAACAAGGCAAATACTCAAGACAGGTATAATGCGACCAATACATAAAAAAGGCAGTTTCTGAATCAATTACTATTCTAATAGTTTTTGATAAAATATTAGAATTTTTTTTTTGTAACCTAATTCAAGATTTTTATATGAAAAATGAGGTGTTGTCGAGCACACAATACGGTCTTCAGCCCAGTAAATCAACCTTACAGCTATTGTCGAAATTCACGGATGAGGTCAATGAATGATTTGATGATGAAATATGTGATTCCCACCTTAATGATAGAAATACCGGCAAACATAAAAAAACGAAGTTAATAATAATTATAAACAAAAATACAAAAAAAAAATAGTAGAATTACGAATACCTAGGTACCATAATTAGATATTATTTTTAATAAAAAATAACAACAAAATTTATTTATTCAGGCAGCAAGACCCAATTTATAAATTACACAGTTACATTGGACTAGCTTAAAAACTAGTACAGGGAAATTCTTACAGGGAAGTTATATAAAAACATATAAATACAATTTCAATTTACCAATACATCAATATTTAATAAGTGATCAACCTGTATAAGTTTATAAGAACTTGTTTTCTAATGAGCGGCCCAATAAGTGCGTTACTGAGCAGATACTCGTATGTGCGTATAACTTGTACACTTGTGCGTAGCGCGCAAATTATTCTCGTACAAACATTACTGTAGATGTTTACGTTTTTTGCTAAAAGTTTATTACCCACATGTTATTTTAGGCATATTATTTAGTTGTCATTAGTAGTAAAGTAATAGAGATTAAGCAGTGTTATGGCGGTTTTGAGTACCAATACAAACCAGTTCTGTTTTAATGGAACAAAACCAAGTTAAACTGTAAAGCTCCTGTATTTATAAAAAAATAAATTAAAGAAAAAACCAATGGTGCTTGGCAACTGGGCTTACCCGAGTTGTAAATATCCCCTTTGTGCCTAATGGCCTAGCTTTGTTCTATCGCCCGCTTGATTAGGAGGGAAGTGGAAATTATGTTTTTCTTACTCCTCCGCTGTCTTTTCTGATTAATTTCGTTGCGGGACCCAACACAGTTTAATCGTTTCTCTGGGACTCGTCGAGCTTCATTGCCTCGGCGTTTTTTCTGGTAATCGCCACTGTTCTGAGTTCAGTGATTCTGGCTTACAGAAGTTACAATAGTTTGGGAATAGTGTGGCGAGCTTGTCCCAAATTAAAGATAGGGCCGAAAAGTTCTGGAATGGCGCCCGCCTACCGGAAGACGCAGCGTTAAAAGGCCAAGGCTTGTGGGAACAAGGTGGACCGATGTCGCCGATGTTGTGGGTAGCCGAGGGATGCCAGACGCACAGGACCGGTCGTTGTGGTGACACTTGGGGGAGGCCTATGTCCACTAGTGGACGTCTTTCAGCTAAAATTATGACGATACTGATGACTGCTACTGATACTTAGGTGCTATACCCACGGTGGTAAAAAGTACAGTCGGGGAAGGACTAGAATCTTGTCTACAAATAAGATGGGTTGACATTTCTAGCCAAAGTTAACATTAATACAACAATGGGACAGTATGATCGATGGTGCAAAGAGCAGTGTAGTGATAATTTTATAATATAGGCTCTGCACTGCCTGGTTTAAATTGTACACACACACCTTTCTCGTTAATCGCTCTTTCTATTAGTGAAAACCGTATTAGAATCCTGTCGTGGTTTGGGAAGAGTTATCGGAGAAACAAACATACACAGAAAACGACTTTGATTATACTGTGTAGAGAAGAGAAGAGATATCTGTCTTGAAACATACACGGAAAACGACTTTGATTATACTATGTAGAGAAGAGAAGAGATATCTGTCTTGAAACCTGACAAGTGTCTCTTTGAATGTATCTACACGTGGCAAGGAAAAAATTGAAAATGCTTTCATCAATTAATGGAATAACAGCATAGTAATACCATTCCAACCGATACATAATGGCACACAACAATATTGACCGAACATCCATACAAAGCTAACATCCAAACAAAGCTAACATCGACAGCGCTCAGTATTCTGAAAATGTAAAACAAACTGTTTGGTGTAAATGTTTCAGTATAGCGTGAGGTGCGCCGCTGAATTTCACTTATTCACTGTTTTCATAAAGGCCTGCACATTTTGTGCTGAAAACTTTATAAGTCAATTAAAATGCTGCATGTTTTTTCGGATAGCCAGCACTACGGTCGAGTACAGTTTTCTGAGCCACTCTGATTGGCTCGGAGTTTTCAGTTCTTGTTATGTGATGTTTGATTCCTATAACTAACGAAGCTTATTTAGACTGATAATACTTGTCGGTTACACAATAATATGGTCAGTTTAACCTACGGACCGTACTTTTAATGGATGGTTTCTTAAAGTGTAAAAAGGAGACGAATTTGTGTTGCTATTCATAATTTTGTACTAGCATTGGGTACCGTTCTCTCTAGTGTTATAACACCAACGATCATTTGGGCGATTTTTGTCGTCTCCGCTCCACTCCGTTCTGGAACGGTAGATAGCTGCCTAGAGGTGTTAGGCCGCGGACACGAAGTCGGCGCGTTTCAATGCATAGATTTATATGGAACGGTCCTCGAAGGCAGCGGCACGGGGAGCGGCGTACGAGTGATGCGTACCAGTCTAGCCCGGTGCGTTGCCGCGCCACCGCCGCACCCGCCGCCGCGCGTCTTCTGACTTCGTGTCCGCGGCCTGAATGCACTAGCGTTAGTTGCCGCTTATTTGACGTGCGATGAGATCACTCTTCAAATTCTAATGATGTATTAAACCGTTATCACGTCCACTGCAATACTGCTCCGCCGATTCACTGACATGAATGAGCCATACAATTTATTTTGAATTTGTTTCCAATAAGCATTGGGAAACCATCATGCTTTTTGCTGTAGGTGGCTGATTTTAGATGCCGTGTATGCAGCGTAGAAAACTCTTCCAGCTCTTAAGTTTACTAGTTAAATATCTATTTTTCTATACAGTCAGTGTGACTACAACCTTACAGTAACGTAAGTCAAGTAAGCAGTCTCCACATAGCTGCCAAGATGAATGCTCCACAGTTATGAAATAATAATCCCGCTGCCTCCACTTTTATTTGTTTCACATTTTAGACATTTTTGCTCAGAAACGAGTAAGGTATTCTAGCCGAGTGGATATTGCAAACAGTAAGCATTAAAGAATGGGATATTATGTATGACACAAAGGCTAAGCTTTTGTAGGTAAGTGCAGTCAAAGATACGTTTCGACCACCTCAAGACTTTATTTGCTTGCACTTATAGCAAAGTATGCTTTTCCAACGAAACGTATGCAATATTGAAGTGAAAACTTCTTTAGGTGCGTTTTGCTAAGGAACGTAAGTGAACCGTCCGATTTTCCATCGACCTGGCGTAATCCTAGACTCCAGACAAAAACAATAGACTTAACATACCCTGATGACCTGGGAATCCTATACAGGACCTCCAGTTCAGCACAAGGATTAAGCTTCGGTTCCTGACTTTAGATTTGAGTTCTTGTCAAACTTAGCTTTAGAAAAGAAACCTGACAAACTTTAGCATTTACTGTATTTATAGGGTTCCGAACATCCGAATGTAAAAACCGAATCCAGACGTATGAGTGATTCACTCGTGCGTCTGTCTGTCTGTCTGTCCGTCCGTCTGTCACAGCCAATTTACTCCGAATCTACTGGTCCAATTAAGTTGAAATTTGCTACACAAGTGTATTTCTATGACCCAAACACGGGCAAGTAAAGTAAATAAATAAATTTGAAATATGGGGGTCACTTTTGGGGGGAAAATCGACAAATTTAAAAACAAAGTTTTTCAAACTTTACCGTACGACATATCAAATGAAAGGGCGTATTGTGAGGGTCTCAAACATATTTTTGCATAATTCTAAAATGGATCATTTTAAAGTTATTTAAGAAAATAAACGAAAATTGACCATTCCTCTTATCTCCGAAACTACTGAGCCTAAAATTTCGAAAAAAATACAAAATAGTTATTTTAATAGATTACAGGAAAACCTATGAGAAGCTGAAACTTGCATTACTTATAAAATTAAGTGCCCAATGTAATAATATACATAGTACTATGAAGCTGGTCTGATGATGGAGCTGAAAGGTGGCCATAGGATCTTCTCAACCAAACAAGATGGTACCATTGTGTTTGGTCTCATTGCATATGTTTTAACAAATTACGTCAGACTAGGTGATGCCTAAGGTCTGATGATGGAGCCGAAAGGCGTACATAGGATCTCCACAACCAAAAAAGATAGCACCATCGTGTTTGGACTCATTCGATGTGTACTGAAAAGTGATTTTTAACTTGGTAGTACCTAGGGTCTGATGATGGAGTCAGAAGGTGGCCAAAGGATCTCTGCAACCAAATAAGATAGCACCACCGCGTTTGGACTCATTTGATATGTATTGAAAAGTGATTCACTAGGAGGTGCCTGGGGTCCATTTTATTTTTATTTTTTACTGTGACATTGTAATGTAATAATTTAATATTAATCTTCTTAATTGAATAGTAATTAAGTAAACAATTTAATTTCAAGTTCCGACATTCGTTATTGATTTTTTATGTGTTTTAATGTTTATTGTTTATTTTCAAAACTCGTAATATATTGTATTAATTAATTAGACCTATTCTGTGAATGTTGTGCACTATAATTGACTTTTTTACACGGAATCCCTTTTAATTGTTTAAAAATATTGTTGATATTATTTGTAAATAAGTCGTTGGTGTGCCCTCTATAAATAAATAAATAAAGATAGCACTATCGTGTTTGAGTTTATTGAATTTGTACTGACTAGTGTTGGTACATGAGAAGGTGATCAGGGTCTGATTATATCTATAGGGTCTTCAACCATACAACATAGCATAGTCGTGTTTAGACTCATTGGATAAGTACCTACTTTCTGACAAGTGTCATTAAACTAGGTGGTGAAGGTGACTAGGGTCTGACGACAGAGCCAGAAGGGTAACCTATTTTTTTTTGTTATCTTGCGTGCACGAGTATTATTGTATGTGTACACATGTTTTTACAAATAAATATTCTTATTATTAGATACTAAACAAAAATCCTGTATGTTTATTTAATTAACACTTTATGCACATACAAGTACAGAGGAGACTTAATGCCTCAGGCATTTTCTACCAGTCAACCTTTGGGTGATGCAAAGACAAATAGAGGGAGGGGCCACATAAAAAAAATATTTGCATGCAAAGATATATACATATATAAACTACAAATAAAATACAAATATATACTCATAATTATGAATAAACTTATAAACAAATATCTATACACAACAACATAGGTACCAATATATGATTATAAAAAGAATTAGCGCTGTGAGGATACTACTGACAACTTTTTACAAATGTGCTCGCGAACTTTAATTTTTAAGAAACTTCTATTTTCTTTTATTTTCTTTTTTATCTTTTGATTTGGATTTTTTTTGGTCAACCAATTAACGTTCAAAATGGAATGGAATGGAAAACGATCGTAACCAACCGGTTACCATTCTGATTTCCTGGTGATGCTTCGAGGATCCTCCCAATGATGATCGCCTGACACTTTTTGGGGTTCACTGCAACACCATATCTATCCGATCAGGCTTTAATGGCTATCAGGTCCCTATTTAATTTACCGATAGCGTCAGATATTTCATTGACCGTACCCTGATAGTACAACTGCAGGTCATCTGCATACAGATGATACGCAAATTATTGAAGTTGGGCAGTAAGGAGGTTAATACAAATAGATATATGATAAATCTCCCGCTTTTTTCTTTACTACAGGCACTACAATAGTCCTCATCATATCAGCAGGCAGGTATGAGTGTGAAATGCAAAAGTTGTAGAGCATTGCCAACACATATTGCACATATGTGGTCCAGCGTGCTGAACATGCTCCACACTTAATCCATCATGACCAGGGGACTTGCCACTGGAAATCGATTTCACCGCCATTGATTCATCCTTGGCTGTTATTCGAGTACCACCATATTCCCCACTCACAGCCCTCTCCTTTAGTGATGAGGGTAGTCCTAAAGGTGACCAAAAAGTTAGTTAGTTATAATTACAAAAAAGTTATTATTAAACTTGTCAGCTATACCCTATATATTATTCGTCCCGTCTACACTCACGGGAAAACCAGGGAAAGACCTCAAAAGATTGGTGTTTTTCCAGTAACCGCTGAAATCTTTCGAACTTGATGGTTTTGACACCACTTTAAACGAGACTTAAATATTTTTCTGGTCTCACACATATGTGTATAAATATCACCAGTGGTGGGACTACCACACAATAACCATTCACGAAAGCTCGGCCTGGCCGCCCCGTGACTGTCACTCACAATTTTACTCCAACCAACAACAGATTTAAGCGCCTGCTACATATTCGCCAACCATGTAGCAGGCGTCGTCGACAGAGGTGACCTTAGTGATATTTGGTCATAAACCACATGCATGGTTGTAAACCACCCCAAGGTCACCTCTGTTGTGACGTGTTTGGCGACCGTGTAGCAGGCCCTTTATGTGGACGTTTACCTCGTGCACGCCTGCCCACCTCCCCCCCCCCGCCGCTCCTCCATTGACGCCTGTGATAAAGCAACCACGATGTTGGAGTACAGCTTATCAATAAGTTCAATAAGTAAGCTGTAAGTAGTGAACGATCACTACGTGTTCTAATGTATAAATACTGTCAGTGACGTAAAGTAGGAGGACCGTAGATGGAAGTTGAATAAAGAATAACACATGACGAGTTCAGACGTATATTTCATTATTCACAGACAGCTTTATTATAAGGGTGTGTAATGTATGATATAATAACAAATGCTCTAATTTCACTTGAAATAACGTTCATATAATATAATTTTCATATGCTATAAAATCATATAACCTAATTTCATATGACCTAATGTTTCATATGATATAATTTTCATTTAATATAAAACATTTAGTATAACGTTCATTTTATATAATTTTCAATATGTATAATATTCTTTTTATATAACATTCATTTGACCTAATGTTCTTTTGACCTAATTTTCATGTTTAATGGTCACAGTTCTAACCTAACTCAAATGGCACCTAACCAAATCTTAAAATATTCAATGCATGGTCGAGGGTGGGCTTGGTCGACTACTTCTGGATGGTTTATAAAAAAATAACCACGAAGGGGATGGCGGGGTCTATTCGCTCGCTTCGCTCGCTCACACGACCCCGCCATCCCCTTCTAACCTAACCTGTCCGAGTCGGGGTGCCCTAAAGTCCAGATTGCATCCAATTTCTACTGGTTACAATAGTTGAGGGTGGTAGGTGTATAGGGTATAAAGCGAAGAAAAAAAAACGCAGTACAATATTTTTTTAATCATTACATAGCATCACATAAATAACAAATATCGAGATTGCAATAGCCACACAATGAATAATTTCGCTGTAACTGTATAACAGTAAGAAAAATAATAAATTCGTGTATAGTCTACCCACCTCACGCATAAAAGCAAACTTTTGTAGCAATTAATGCTTATGCGATGCATTTTTGCTAGCACCATACTAGCAGGCGTTTAAAATCGTATCAGATTTTCTAAATTATATTAAAAGTTATTAGAGATTATGAATATTATAGTTAATGAATAATATACTACATGAATATTATGTCAAATGTGCATTATAGGAAATGTTTATTATATCATAAGAAATTAGATAAAATGAAATTATATCAACAATTCATTATCTCAACTGATCGTTATATTAAACAAAAGTATACTAACTGAAATTAGGTCAAGTGAACGTTAGATTTTTTGTTATTATATCAACCGTTACACACCCTTATTATAATAAGGAGCACTTATTAAACGTACGTACACCATACACTGTGATTAAGTACTTATTTAAATTGAATTATTGTCCGGACTAAATCAAAAGAAAAAACCTTTGAAAACGTAACTGTCAGTTATTGAATAGTAAGAAAATGACAATGATGGACAGGAGCTTAGTCTAGCTCGGCAGCAATATTAGAACTGATTTTTAATATAAAAACAGAGACTTGACAGAGAAAACCAGTAATTTTTAAATTTTAAATTAAAAAAGGTAGGAAAGAACGTAGTTTTGGAACAGAGGTCAAAAAATAAACAAGGCCACTGCCTTGTTACAATACCCGGCTGCCCCAGGTACTGACTCTTTCGGCCTTAAAGTTGATATGCTCCTGGTGCCAGGATAAGTATTTAAATTTTACAGGTATGCGGAACAGGGTGTAAAGTCCCACAACCTCCATTGAAAAGGGAGGATCCTCCGACCAGACGGGTGTTGTGTCTGGTCCGGGCAACTGCCCGATAGTTGATTTCGGGCTGTTGTATATGTTCAAATCGCGCGGAGAACTCTGCTTGCGCGTTGTAGGAATTTTGCTGTTCTAGTTCGTATGTAGCGTCATAGATGTCGCTACAAAATAAATTCTAATATTAAAAAGTATAGATACATCAAAATCTTTTTAAAGCAAGCTGCAATCCAATAAAAGCGTAAACTAGAAAATGTAGTAGGAAATTAATAGCATTTTCTTTAAAGGTTGAGGCGTGAACGTCGTTTACACTGTTTTAAGGATGAGCCTAAAATATTATAGTCGTACGCTTAAGTACTTATTTAAGTTTTAATTGGTATTTTTAACGTCACTCATGTGTCCCCGTGCGGTACCCATAGCGGATGCAAGATAATAAGGTGGTTATTGGAAAGAAACAAAATTAATCGATTTGTGGTATCACCTTATAGACCGTACTGTCAGTTACCTAGAGAAACATTGTTGCACTGACGTCCAAAGTTCGATCGAAGACCGAAAATAAAAAATAGAAGAAAGCAGAAAATGCTCACGGGATTATAACATTAATTGGTATGTAGGTACACAATATTAACGACCGAATAAGCATGCACGTGTATATTTATATAATACGTCAAAGAAACGGTTTACTGGCTAACCAATCCAACAATTTCTATGAAATTTCATCGTTACATCGTTGTCACATTGTCGCGTTGCGCTAGTCCGTTGGATTCTTTATGAAGGATTACTCACACTCATTTTACAGGAAAACATTTTAAGTAGCGCTTTTTTTATACTTATATTAAATTATGTTTGCTGACGGTATCTTCGTTAGTCTTCAAAGGGAGAGTCAGCAAATATATTTAAACTTGCTCGTCATTGATCAAAAAAATAAAATTGACCTTTTTAAAAATCAGAGGAGCGTTTTGAGTATACTTCTAAAATTTTGTGATTTTTAACATTTTACTTTAAGCAATTTATTATTAGGCAAACAAGCATAACGGCCCTCTCTAAGGCGTCCATTACACGCTCATACAAGCGTC
The DNA here is from genome assembly GCA_951329385.1 of Polia nebulosa. Lineage (NCBI taxonomy): Eukaryota > Metazoa > Arthropoda > Insecta > Lepidoptera > Noctuidae > Polia > Polia nebulosa. Next base: position 58,469,492 of record OX589587.1, read on the forward strand.
ATCGTCAAAAGTCATGACTGATGGTTGAATGATGCAAAAATCCAAGTATGAAGATTTCTTAATTTATTCATCAGTCACTGCATTAGACGATCAGTTATCCGTCAGTTACAACTAACTGTAGATTTTTTATTTTTTTTTGTGGTAGCTTTAGCTTTATATTCACTGCACTAGTGACGGCAAAACATGAAGAAGGAAAATCTTCCACACTTTATTCAAAAACCTAAAAAAAAAACAAAGTGCGAGAAAAATGCACTCCACGTTTTCATAATGCAAGTCGTTTGCAAATGTCCAAAAGCTAGCAAAGAAAGTCTATTTAATTTAAAACCTCTCGACATCAAAAACTAGCTTTCAGCTGACAATTTCGCGAATCATACCTGCCTTTTGCAAGAAAGAATTTGTAATAACACTACATTTCTGTTGAAACGAAAAATGGAGTATTTTTGTAGCTACCTTCGCAGTTTTTAAAATTCTCTCTCCGTTAATGATTGCATTTTTTATCAGCTACTCAAACAGCGAGAAGTGCAGTGGCAATGTAACTAGAATCTGTTTCAAAACTATTTAATGAATGTATAACGTGAACGTTCACGTAAAATTCTAACGCAATTGCTCATTATAAATTGGAAACACATTCATCTGTAATGACAGGAAACAACTAATTATATGTAGTACATGAATGCATGTTATACAAATATTAACTAACTATTTATAACCTAATAATTTTTATTATATTAATTATCAACGTATGTCAGTGGAACGCCAGAGTCTGAAGCCTAAGTTAATTAAGATTTTGAACTTTTATTAAATAGCGAAAATATTCATATAGCTATTTTAAGCGAAACGTAACGCGGATGAAGAGAACCATATTAACATAAGTGGGTATAATAGTTATAGAAAGGATAGATTTAATTCGTACGGAGGAGTAGCGATTATCTCACACAAATCTCTGAAAACCTTTTTTGTTCCTATAAGTGTGACTAAATGCAGGTATAGAAATAATTCACATTAAAACTGTAAATTAATCACCAATATAATATCGGTTTACTGCCCATCCTCAGTGAGAACCTCCCAAGTAGATTGGGAAAATATTTTTTCAAAATTTCCAACGAACACCATTATTGCAGGCGATTTTAATGGACATTACGCCTGCTGGTCTAATAAAACTGATTCTCGCGGGAAACAATTGTTTGAAGCTGCAATTGAAAACAATTTTATCTCTCTAAATAATGGAGATCCTACTAGGATGAAGCTCGTGAATGGTTTTTTACAAAAAACTTCCCCTGACGTTTCATTTTGCACTACAGACATTGCGATTAATGGTTCTTGGAGTGTTAGTAGTGAACACCTTGGTAGTGATCATCTAATTATAAAAATCAGTTTTAAATATAAAGACTCGGTCAATATCGCTTTAAAACGAAATTTAGAAAAAGCAGATTGGACTAGCTACCGTCCCACTATTTCCAGCATTTTTTTAGAATATTCACAACCGAGTAACGTTCAAAATATGTATGACTTTCTTACTACGCAAATTAATAAAGCTACAGATACAGCAATTCCATTCATAAAACTCTGTAATACTCCAATGGCTAAATTTAAACCAAAAATATATTGGAACCAACAACTTTCTAAAGTGGTAGCTGAACGACGTTTAGCATTAACAAACTTTAGAAAAAACCCTACCCCCCAAAATTTAAACATCTTAAACATTAAAGTTTCCGAAAGTCAAAAGCTTATAAGACAAGCTAAATCTAAGTGCTGGCATAATTTCTGCGATAGTATTGATGAGACGACAACCTCAACAACCATGTGGAGGAAAATGCGCTGGATGAAGGGTTTTAGACAGACACGAGTTTGTTCTTCAGATGAAAAAAGAAGAACTACTGAATTCATTGGCTCCAGATTTTGTGATGAATCCAGCGCCTGTTTTTAATACTATTGAATCACCTCTAAATAGTGTTTTTTCGAAACAAGAATTTGAATCCTGCTTTAAAACTAAAGATACATCTCCTGGTATCGATAATATTACGTATTTAATGATTGCCAATTTGCTTATTATTGCTAAAAATTATTTACTCGATATATATAACTTAATTTTTAAGACATCATCGGTCCCCTCTCAATGGCGAGATATTTACATAGTGCCGATCCCTAAAACTAGCAGTGGTTCCGATAGTAAGCTACGACCTAATAGCATTGATATCCTGTCTGTGCAAAATATTTCACTCCATAATTCAGAAGCGACTGGAATGGTTTATAGAGCATAATAAATTACTATCGCCTAGTACAACTGGTTTTAGAAGAGATCACTCGTGTCATGATAGTCTAGCACGTTTAGTTACGAAAATACAAATAGGATTTACCAAAAACATTCCGACTTTAGCTGCTTTTTTGGATGTTGAAGGGGCATATAATAACGTTCTTATTGACCGGGTTGTACATGTTTTGAATGATCTGAAAGTTGGGCAATATATTTGTTCTTACATTTGGGAATTTCTAAAAGAAAGGCATCTCACTATAAAAGCTGATGAGAGTAACAAACAGTATGTACGATGGACTGGTAGGGGAATAGCTCAGGGTGATCCTTTATCCCCCCTTCTCTTTAATATAATAACGGCAAATATTTGTCAAAATATAAATAATGTTTGTGTCAGTCAATACGCTGACGATTTCGTGCTTTATTGTAACTATAATAAAGTACAAGATAGTGTAGAGAATATGCAGCGAGCTCTGGAATTTTGTCTCATCCATCAACAGTTTAAAAACTAATAATAAAAAAAATAAAAAAATCTTTTTATTTCAGACACATTTGGCCCATAACATTGATATTACACCTAGAAACTATGTTATATTTAAAAATTAAATTAAATTCAAATCAAAATCAAATTTTCGGCTTTTTGTGGCAATGCTATAGGCATCCATCAAAATTATTATATAAAGACAACGTTTTGGAATCTGCAGTTGGATGCCAACAAGGTGACCCTCTCGGGCCAGTCATTTTCAGCTTGGCTATTCACCCAATAATTCAACAACTAAATTCAAAATTTAACCTGTGGTATTTAGATGATGGAACACTAGGAGGTGACGTAGACACCGTTTTAGAAGATTTAAAATTCCTAAAGAACCAGTTTCAGTCCATTGGCCTTGACCTTAACTACTCCAAATGTGAAATATTTCTTTGTGACAATACCGACAGACAATCGACCATACAGAAATTTAGTGCAATAGCTCCAGAAATCAAAATTTTAGAGAAAAGTTCATTACACCTCCTAGGTTCTCCAATATTGGAAGACAGTTTTTCTTCATTCATCGACGACAAAATTAAACGTTTTAACGATATTTCAGATAGACTTTCCAAAATTAATTTACATTCGGTGGTCACCCTCATCAGGTATTGCTGTTTCGGACCAAATTTCATATATTTTCTTCGCTCTTCCCTTTTATGGAAGCAGCCACATCTCTTGGACAAAATCGATCAAATTATTCGTTCCACTCTTACGTCCATCTTAAATGTGGCCCTGGATGACCGAGCATGGCTGCAAGCCACGCTACCCATTCGCTTTGGTGGGCTCGGCATCCGCAAAATTTCTAGTGTAAGCCTACCGGCGTTCCTGTCTTCGGTCCACAGAACTCGACAGTTAACCACACGAATTTTAACCCCATCGCTGGTTAACTGTGAGGTGCCGAGCTTGACCGATGCTGTGAACGCCTGGAAAGCGGCTTGCCCGAACACGGCGTTGCCCGAGAACCCATCTTCCCAGAGACAGTGGGATGAGCCGCTCTGCAGGTTGGTACGGAATAATCTCATTAATACGTCCACCAATACTGCTGAGCGTGCCCGCCTACTGGCTGTGGGTGAGTGGGAGTCGGGCCTTTGGCTACAGGCACTACCGTCACCCAACATTGGTACCATGCTGAGTGACGCTACTTTCCGGATCGCTACATGTTAGCGTCTGGGTGCTCCGAGTGGAGCTCCACATCGTTGTCAATGCGGTGAAGCAGTCGACCGCCTCGGACACCACGGCCTATCCTGCGGTAGGAGTGCTGGTCGGATAGCACGGCACGCCAGCATTAATGACATCATCCGTCGGGCTCTTGTCACCGCCGGGGTGCCAGCTGTTTTAGAACCCAATGGCTTAGCACGTGACGATGGGAAGAGGCCAGACGGAATGACCATAATGCCTTGGAAGTTGGGTAGGCCTTTGGTGTGGGATGCAACATGTGTCGACACCCTTGCGCCATCCCATCTTCTTAGCACGGCAAGCTGTGCTGGGGCGGCTGCTGCAGGTGCAGAAAACCTCAAACGGCGCAAATATAACAACCTTATAGGGAGTTACATGTTTGAGCCGTTTGGGGTTGAAACACTAGGGCCATGGGGTCCGAGTGCTCATCGAGTTTTCCGGCATATCAGCAAGCTGTTAGTCGACTCTTCACGTGACCAGAGGGCTGGGCTTTTCTTTGGCCAACGAATCAGCATTGCTATTCAACGTGGCAATGCTGCTAGCGTTCTGGGCACTTTTTCCATTGACAGCGATGTGGATGAATTTTTTGATGCCCAGTGAGTTATTTTTTCATAAGCATTTGTACATGTTAGGTATTATTGTTAGTTTGTATATATATCTTTTAAGTTATTTCTATAAATAAAGTATACTACATGTGAAAAAAAAATCAAATAAAAAACAAAATTAAAATTGGAATTAAAATCAAATACAAAATTAAAATTAAAATAAGAATCAGGATTTAGGTTTACAATTTTCAAATAGTAAATCAAAATTATGTATATTTACCAGAGGTCGTAGAAGACTGTCCGTTATTATTAAAGTTAACAACATAGTATTGGAAACTGTCGATCGCATAAAATATTTAGGGATGTGACTGGATAAATGCTTAAGATGGAGAAAACATATTAATGAAATTTATGCGACCTCACAAAAAAAGATTCAGTTGCTCAAAGTTTTGGTAGTATCTTCATGGGGTGTTCACCCTATATACATGGGTAGGCTTTATATTTCCCTTATTAGGAGTAGAATCGACTACGGATGCTTTTTGTACGATAGCTCTGCAATTAGTCACACTTATAAATTGGATAAATTACAAAACTTAGCCTTAAGAATAATTGGCGGTTTTATTAAAACGACTCCGATACATGTCATGGAGAGTGAGTTGAGTATCCCTCCTCTACAAATAAGAAGACAATATCTCTGTGTTAAATTTTCTTTAAAATTACAAACCAGGACTAGTGATATCTTAACAGGTTTGATATCAGAACTGGATGGCATGACTGGGAATAGATACTGGAATGGGAAGAGAAAACCTCTTCTAGTAACTTCTCAAATCGTGGTAGGAGCTGAAGAGGTTTCTTCTTCGTATCCCGTCTTAATGTTTACTTTGGAAACGTGGATAACTAATATAGATATCAGAGATATTATAAGAAGTAATTTAATTAGCACCACTGCTCCAAAATCACATTACAACACTTATTCCCTCAAATATTATTCCCAGAATGAATTACGTGAAAGATACACTGCCTGGCACCTCATATACACAGATGGGTCCAAAACATCAAATGGAGTCGGGGCTGCATATTGTGACTTAGCCAATAAGTGTCATAGAAATTTTAAAATGAACCCTTACATTTCTATTATCACAGCTGAACTGTTTGCCATATCAGAGGCTTTGAAATATATTTTAGAGCTAAATGTGGATAAAGTGGCCATATGTACTGACAGTAAAAGCGCTTTACAGCATATTTCTGGGTGTGTTCGTAACAGTTCAAAGGGTTCAGCTATAGCATACACAATTTTAAAACAAATACATTTTTTAACCAAATAGATAAGAATTTAGTTATCCAGTGGGTGCCATCCCATGTTGGACTTTTTGGTAATGAGGAGGCTGACAGATTAGCCACGGAGGCCATTCTTTTAGGCACACCAGCAAATCTATTACCAAGTTATTCGGAAATATTAAGTAAATTTAGAAAACATAATTATTTATCTTGGAAAGAACATTTTAATGAGAGATCGAAGTCAAAAGGAATCTGGTATAAAAGTATACAGTGTGAGCCTCCTCCTTGGTTCTCTGGATCAAAACTGAGTCGCTCACAAATTGTCGCTGCGCATCGTTTACGGTCAGGACATATTCCACTAAATAATTTTGCTTATCTTATGCGAAAATCTGACTCCTCTAATTGTGAGATTTGTGGGAAAAAGGAAGACGTACAGCATGTGTTGGTGGAATGTGTCCGTTACAATACTAAGAGAAACATGTTACTGAACTGTTTAAAATTGTCAACAATGGATAAAGGAATGTTTAACGGTATTTTAGCAAAGCCTAACTGTGAGGCAGCAAAGGTGTTGTATTCATTTATAATAAGAAATTAGAATTTCATTTGTTTAAGATATTAGAATTAATTAGTAAGAAATTATATTAAGTTTTTTGGTGGTTTTGTATTCGTAACTGTACGATGGGATTGGCATCGTCACAAAGTGTACGAAAATCCCATAAATAAACAAAGATTTAAAAAAAAGGCACGGCGGAGTCTCGGTATGTAAAGATGGTCACTTAACCAGATAGATCGACCCGTGCGACTGTTATTACTTTAGCCACGAGCTCCACGAGCGCCTGTTTCAATGATTCCACATAATTATATTGTCAGTTGGGAAGACTGTAGACACTTCAGACACCAAACTATACCAATTTTACATCACAATATCCACTACGAATCAATTTGCAAATAATTAAAACAGCCACTGAACTTCACTCGAAAATATGCCGACAGAAAAAAACAATTACTCAATTTGTAAATAAATAACCAAACCCGTTTACATTTTGGTTCAATAGTTTTGAAACCGAGCGCCTGTTTCAATGATTCCACATAATTATATTGTCAGTTGTGAAGACTGTAGACACTTCAGACACCAAACTATACCAATTTTACATCACAATATCCACTACGAATCAATTTGCAAATAATTAAAACAGCCACTGAACTTCACTCGAAAATATGCCGACAGAAAAAAACAATTACTCAATTTGTAGATAAATAACCAAACCCGTTTACATTTTGGTTCAATAGTTTTGAAACCTAGAATACGTTTATTTTCCAAACTTTTAGGAATCCTAGCAACGTGCGCCGTCCGAATTTTTAATTACTAAACCTGATTCTGAACTACGAAGTTGAGTTTTTGAACAAAAAATAACGAAACGGTTTTTCAAATGCTAGAGATGTGTGCGTAGCCCAACAACGCCAGCTTGTTAATTTTTCCTGGAAAAGTTACGAGAATTTCATGTACCTATTAAAAAAAAACCGGCCATAGGTTTTGAACAAATGGGCTGCATTTGAATTGCACGCCCACAGCAAAATTGCAGTTTAGATTCAGATTTTGTGTATTTGAAAATACGCTCTTTCAATTTCAAAAATTTTATTTCACATAGGCCTACATGAGCATTTATTAAACGTCGTTTCCTGTGGAGAAGAAAAACGACCTCTTTTAAAAAACAAAAATGTTTTTTAACCGACGAAAAAAAAAGGAGGAGGTTCTCAGTTCGACTGTATATAGGTATATATTTTACCCGACTGCCATGCGTAATGTTTGTCGGGAGTACGTTTGTACTTATGTATGTACCTACATACTTACCTAAGTTTGTATGTTTGTTTGTATTCTTTGGCACAGCCTGTAGCCTAAACGGCTGGATGGATTTTAACAAATGAGGTATATTTGTTAAATTCGTTGTTGTAGTAGTTGTTCGTTAGATTGGTCTTGACAGTCGAAGTGTCATATTAGGCTATATAAATCTGGAAACAAAAATAAGTGGCGGCCGTCAAAAGGTAAGCGTAATAGTATTTTCTGGGAGGTTTTTGACGGGATTTTCTCGAGTGAAGTTCAGTGGCAATTTTAATTATTCGCTTATTGATTCCTAGTGGATAATTGTGATGTAAAATTGGTGTAGTTTTGTGTCTCAAGTGTCTACGCAACTAGACAATATGTGAAATCATTGAAACAGGCGCGATCTCGGTAAAATGAAGCTGAGAATTTTATTGTAGTATTGACTATCTCAGCGAAGTTTGCCGAGAAAGCTGACTCGACACATTTGTTGCCAAATACTGCAAAAATCATTAGAATGTGTTACATCTGCATTCTAATGGAAAAAAATACACAACTGATGACTAGGCAGCATGGTCTTTGCCTATTCCAAATGGAACAAAAAAAAATCGTTTTTTTTGGTCCTGTTTTTAGCCTGCATTTTTTAAAACTTCTTTTTACTTTGTTTATGTTTGTTTTCTTTACTACCTACTGCAAGAGGACTGCGTAGTCAATTGGCAGTTTTTCATGCAGATATCAGCATGTCTTTTTAGAGCCTTTGCTAGTTTTCATTCAATTTATGCTTTTTTGGTCGAAATGTTGCCTCGAAAAGCATTTTAAGCAGTCTATCGCGGCCTTCATTCGTAGATCTTTAACAGTTGTGATGATTAGTTAGAAGACTTTCAACCAGTCTTGCCAATGCATAGAAAAAAAAGAATAGAAAACATTAATATTCGACACAGAGTCAGACACAACACAACAGCAACGAACAAAAGGTTCAAAACAACGGTACCGTATCGTGTTACCCATAATAACTGGGTCATATAGGTGTGCTCTATGTACGTAAAATACACAATAAATGTTTTATTTTTGGAATAAGTTAGATTATAACATTAACGATATGTCCCCATCTCTACCTAGGTACTATCTTTCTTTCGCTGGTCCATGATTGTTCTGAAGTTAATGTTTACCACCTAAGCATAGGCATTGTGGAATGCAATAAAGTATTGTGAAAACCCCAACATACATCGTTAAATGTTGATTGATTGTTATGATTTGCCTAACTCATTTTTCAACTAAAGATTGTCTGAAAGAAATATTAATTATTTCCCAGTTGTGAAATCTGCGGCTGTAAATTTCAAGAAGAAATTAATTATTATTAGTCGTTTGTTATCGCTTGTGTAGGCATGTCATAATTAATAGCATTAATTTTCGTTTATTCATTGTTTTAACCTATAATTACATTTTGAATTATTTTTAAAAAACACTTAAAAATATTAAAACATACTCCGGTATCGGGAACAGGGTCCATGCCAGCGGCGCAGCGGTCAGGGCTTCAGAAAGAGTAAATACGAGTCGCGTGTCCAAAAGTAGCGCTTTCTGGATCTCAGTAAAAGTAGCGCATTCTGAAACCTAGCTGCCTAACGAGAGCCTCCTAAGGTCGAGGCTCGTGGTTATTAAGCTATTGGCCGACACTATTAATTTATTATTACTAATGTAGTATAATTTTATCATAAAATAATTCTTGTTATTGTGGCAAATAAATTGTGCACTACAAAACTGAAAATTTAATATTATTGAACAGGCTTCAAGATGTTTTCCTAGTTCCTTGTTAAAATTTACCGCCATTTGCACTCGCCTTTCGCTGTGAGTGAACGGCTGGCAACGCATAGCTCCCGCCATCTGACGGCGTGAAGACGCGAATTCAGTTCGAACTAAACGAAAACGCTAGCCGGCAACACATTCCGCGCGCGAGGTAAAATCACTAAAAACCTGGTGAAATACGACTGTTAGTGATACTGTGTGGTGAACTGGCTCCCAGCATCCTGTGAGTACCTGACCTCTTTCAATGTGTATCCTTTAGCATGTTTCTTGGTAGCCATGAAACCTAATGCACAGGTGTGTGAAGAGTCTTTGAGTTCGTTTGATGATATGTGCTATGCCGTAACCAGTGCAGCAGCTGACTTGCAGATTACTGATAAGAGCGGGAACGTCGACGGGACGTTGCAGGCGATGGCGCACGCACACCCACCCGCAAATGCGCGGCTACCGAAACTTGAGTTACCGAAATTCGATAGTAAAATAGAAAACTGGCAAACAATTTATGATATTTATAAAACTTTAATTCACGATATTAATTTCATTTCGCAAATAGAAAAATTGCGTTATTTAGCGTCTTGTTCACAAGGCCCAGCTTTGTCTATTGTCAAAGGAGTTCCGATGACAGCTGATAATTACGAAGTAGTTTTTAATTGTTTGATCGAGAGTTATCAAAACAAGCGTATTATAGCTTCTCTCACGCCACCGTTCCCAACCGCAATATTGTTTTACTAGGGACATGTCAGGTCCCGAGGACACGGTGGAGCATTCGGTGGAGGTCTACCCCGCTTGGGCGGAGCCCCGCCGTGTCCTCGTGGATGCGATAGGCGGCAGCGACCTGTCGCGCCCTGCCCTGGTTCAGGCCATGGTACGGAGCGAGAGGGAATGGGAAGCCGTCTCCTCCTTCTGCGAAGCAGTAATGCTCGCGAAGGCGGAGGCGGGACGCGTGAGGGAGGCACAACAACGGAGACGCCCTCACGCTCTCAGCAGCAGCCGCCTCAGGAGACGCCTGGGACTTCCGGCGCCGCGAGACGATCTCCAGCCGTAGACCCGGGCCTGCGGACGGCGAGTAATGGGTAGCTCGCCGTCCGATCAGCACCAGGCCCGAGAGTCGACGGGTTCCACGCGCGCCTCAAAGAGTTGTCAGCAATTAGGACGGGACCCGTCATGGCCGATGCCTGCCCGGGGATTGAGGATAAATTCGAAACATAGTTACCTCGCCCCACGGGCACTAAGGGCAGGAAGGAACAGGGGTGGGTTTTGGTCAGTAAGAGTCTGACACGCCCTCCCGCTCCACCCAGAGCGGGAAAAGTCATTGGGTGATTTCCCTTCCCATAAAAAAAAAAGAGGGGACATGTCAGGTGCGCGCGTTCAATACCGCCGCCGGCTCTCAATGTACCGTGCCTGCACTAGTGGACAGTGGGACGCAGGATTGTTTTATCACCTCTGCGTGCACACGAACACTCGGGTTAAAACTCCGCCGGTGTAATCTTAGTATAGCCGGACTAGGACAAAACTCAGTTACACAAGTGAAGGACGGAATGCACTATACGACCTGTACATGGTGATGCTTCACACTTTAATCTCAAGCCAGAGTATTAGATAACATCACTGCTCTAATACCTAGCGTTAAGGTACCATCAGTCGTTCGAGAACGTTGCAACCATCGTTAGCCGATCACGACTACGATGTTCCCGCCAATATCGATTTATTAATAGTGGCGGAGCTATTCCACGAAATCTATGACTGTCAACGTATCAATCTGGGGCCCGGTTTACCTACCGCTCTGCATAGCGTTTTAGGGTGGATTCTGACAGGGGCAGTAAACTCTAATTCTGTACCTTTAAATACCGCGTGATCTTTAGTGGCCACCACATTTAAATTAAATTCAAAATTTTTGGGAAGTGAAGGAATCACCGCGCGCTGATATCATCGTCATCAACACTGATTTAATCTATCGCGAACCTAACGGACGGTACGTCGTACCTATCTTAAAGGATGGCGATCGTTCTTTGGATGAATCTTACAATAGTACCTACTATTGCAACATCTCAGTACCTTGTCGCGTTTGACTCATCTTGAAAAGAAACTTAATCGCCAGACTGAACTTAAATCCGATTGTGTTAATTTTATGCGCGAATACGAGAGTTTAAATCACATGTATCCCGTACCTAACCCTTCGATATCTACGCTCAATCGTTATCTTATCCCTCACAGTTGCGTCGTTCGCCCAGAAAGCACGACCACTAAATTGAGAGTAGTATTATATTCCAAAACTACTAATAAGATATACATTTTTAAATTATATTGTATTCACTGGCCTTAGGCTTCAAGTGGATATTGTAGATATCATAACTGGCTTCAGATTACACACAGTAGTTTTAACTTGTGACATCTCAAAGATGTATAGAGGAATTTTGATTAGACCGGAAGATCGGCACTTTCAACACATATACTATGGCGAGAATCTCCTAGTGATCCAGTATCCGGTCAGATCTTCTCTACGGAGTTAGTAGTTCACCTTATCTGGCCATCCGCACTCTCCACCAATTAGCTGCTGATCATGGCGCCACGTATCCACACGCAGCTGAAGCTCTTCTTCAGGAGACATATGTCGATGATGTTACGACCGGCGCGCCCTCTGTACGCGAAGAAATAGAACTAAAAGATCAACTTATCAGTTTGTTAGGTTGTGCTCAACTTGAGCTCCGAAAATGGAGTAACAATTCTCAAAACCAAGTAGATCATTGTCAAACGCCTAAACTTTTCTCTGAAGAAAATGATAAATCAACGTTAAAAATCTTAGGAGTCCAATATGATCCTGTGAGTGACAATTTCAGTTACTCACATTCCCAATCGAGGACGGGGAAGGTACCAAGCGTTCTCTTGGGTGGCTCACACCTTTTATCTTAGAAAAGCCAAATTGCTCCTTCAAGATTTGAGGCGTCTTAAGCTTTCATGGGACGAACCTGTCCCCAGAGACAGCTCTAGAATGGCGAAATTTTATAGCCGATCTCCATAACTTAAAACTAGTAGAAATCCCTCGTAGGATTATACCTTCTCAGTCTAAAGAAATTCAACTCGTCGGATATTGTGACGCATCCACTAAAGCTTATGGATGTTGCGTTTATCTTCGTGTCGTTACCTCTCACGGAGTACAAGTTTATCTTTTAATTGCTAAGTCCAAGGTAGCACATCTAAAAGTGTTGACAGTCAACCGCTTAGAGCTTTGCAGTGCTGTATTACTGTCTTAAGTGATAAATCGCATTTATTCCTTGCTTAGTTCAAAACTTATCTTAAATAAATCAATATTATTCACAGACAGCTCGACTGTATTGTCATGGTTGAATACTGAGTCGCACAAGCTAAAGACCTTCGTTGCTCACAGAGTGGTCCTTATTAACGACAGTCCTGTGCCAACTGAAAGGCGACACGTGTCCACCCATGACAATCCAGCCGACATCTGTAGTCGTAGCTTATCATGTTTATCTTTATCTTCTTCTCAAATCTGACGGTCTGGTCTTCAATGGCTGTCCAACGAACTGGCCTGTTTCAGCAGTTGAAGGGTCAGATAACGTGCCAGAACTCAAGCCCGCATCACGCGCGTGTCATGCTAGTGTGACACCTGAAGCTGACTTGATTCCATCATGGAACGCCACTCCTCTCTTTCCCGAGTGGAAAGAGTGGGTGCATGTTTCACGAACAACGCGAAAGGTTAAAAAAAAGCTTCTGAGCGCAACTTATAACCTTATCTGACAGCCACTGAATTAAGCCAATCTTTATTTAGATCATTCAACAAAATGTGTTCAACATCAAAGTCTTAACGTTGTCATATCTTTATTTATCAGGTCACATCAAACAACCATAATTATCTTTTACCTAACATTTCTCGATTAAGTTCTCTTCTTATTGACCACTTTCATTCAACTTATCTTCATTGTGGGCTTCGCCTACTACAATCTTTAATTATGCGTCGTTTTTGGATACTTGGCATTAGAAATCTTATCAGATCGCGGTTATCTAAATGCGTGACCTGTTTTAAAATCAAACCTATTCCACTTCAACCTTTACAAGGGGACCTTCCACCTTCCCGACTACAACCGGGTCATTTTCTTATTTTTTTTATTGTTGATGGCACGCGTTTGACCACTATCTCATCTGATGGTAAGCGATGATGTGGTCGAAAATGGAGCACGCTTGCCTAGAAGTAACCTATTCACTCTTGACTTAAAGACTGCCAGGTTGTAGCTATCAGGAAACACAGAACCAACTTTGAAATTGGTCCTGTGTTTCCTGATAGCCGTTTTGAAAAAAAAAAATCAGCTGTTCCGTACATTTTGACGAGTTATGCGAACATAAATGTGGGCAACAGCTGATTTTTTTTTCGCGATTTCAATGTTGGTCCCATTGTAAAAGTTATTCAGTTCGATGGTCCAAAGCACTCCTTAAAGTTTCGAGGGTTAATTTTTTACACCTTATATGTTGTAACTTATATATTACATATAAACTTATTTTGATCATATCAGCTCAATTTAAACTTGAACTCTCAGCAGCATGATGACAAATGAATCTGCATAGGCCGTAAGTCTCGAACTTCATATATGAAATCCCTAGTTGATTTCAAGTCGAGGGATATGAGCAGGCTTCAGGATGTTCCCTAGTCCCTTCCTTGTTTCTTCTTTCTTCCTTAAACTTACCGCTTTATTCGCTTTTCGCTGTGAGTGAACGACAACGCATCACTCCCGCCATCTGACGGCGTGAAGACGCAGATTCAGTTCGAACCAAATGAAAAGGCTGGCGGGCAACAAACTCCGCGCGCGCGGTAAAAGCACTAAAAACCTGGTGAAATACGACTGCTAGTGATACAGTGTGGTGATCTATTGGCTCCCAGCATCCTTTGAGTACCTGACCTCTTTCAATTTATATCCTTTAGCCTGTTTCTTGGTAGGAAACTTCAAAAAGCGTCCTTGGCTGCACGTGTTACCCGTTATCAATAATGAAAGAAAAAAAAACGGCCAAGTGCGTCTCGGGCCAGGCGCATGGTAGGGTTCCGTAGCCGCCCTTTATAACATACAGACTTACGTATAGAAGGGGATTTTATTTTCATTACTATGAACAAATTAATTTAGCTCCTACACGGTTTTACGTTTAAATTAAAAACGAAAAAAAGATTATTTTTTCCAATATTTTACATGTTTACTACACGTTTTAAATAATAAATAAGAAACAAATTCCCCTTAGTATTTGTTTTCTAAAAAATAGTATTTTAATAATTATAAAGTTTTTAGAAGTTGGGCGACTATTAGGTACTCTAAAACTAGCAGAGCTATTTTTTCCGTGATAGTTTGCCTTTAAAGCTCATTATATATATACTACCTACCATCACGAATTTATTTAGATAATTCAAGCCCATAGTTTAGCTTTCAGGGAAGGGGGACGCTAGACTCGAACAAAAAAATTAACTTTATAATTTAATATTTCGCAAATGAATCACTAAATCGAAAAATAGTCTGTCCAACCCCGCAATGATTTGAAAAGCCCTATCCAACGATACCCCACACAATCGGATAGGCGAGAAATAAAAGTCGTGCCACTTTACATGTAAAGTGAGCTTACATACGGGAGCTACCATAAAAATAAATCTATTTCAAGATTTTATCATTTCGTGGTCCATGCAAAATTGCAGCTTTCTAGTACTAATAGTCTCTTAGCCATGCCTCGGTCGGACAGACGGACAGACCGAAACTATACCTAAGGGATATATTATACTTGTCCTTGTTATGACTACAAAACCCTAAAAAGGCACGCGTGCCTATCAACAATAAAAAATGAAAAAGGCACACCTCCTTTCATTATAATATTCAAGTTTATTTGATATATATAGTCTTAGAAACCAGAAGTGAGGACAGTTTTTAAAAAAAACAAATAACGCACAAGTATTTCCCAAAATTATTTAATTAATAATCAAAATTTAATAACCGAAATTACAACAAATGATAAATTAAAACTACGACATCCGAAACTCTAATTACTGCAAATGATTTATTACGAAAATAACAATATGAAAGTACAAACGAGGGTAGCGATGTTCAACCGTTGCCGACCGAAGACAGAGTGAAAAAAAACGCTGGGCGCGCGCCGCCTTTTATAGCGCACCGCTTGAGTCAGATCTTGGAGAGGAAGGTTTCGCTGAGACGGCCGTTCCTGACAGCGAGGCGTCCTCGACCGCATCTTGCCTTGCGCCATCACTAGGGCCACCATCACCAGACTGGCCGCCATCCTCAGACTCGCCATAATCATCTGTAAAGTAACACATACTGTACATTTGTTTTCTTGCGTCACTTATGTGTCTGAAGCCAAAAGGTAGTAAACACTTGAACTAATATTGTTAAGTACGCGATAGTGAGCGTGCACTCCCACCATCAGGCACCCAACGAAACAGGAAGGTTTCTTAGATAATTGAAATGTAAATTTAAATGCTTCAGACTAGAAAGAAAAAAGTAACAAAGCAAAAACGGTGATTTTAAGCATTAAAACGTAAATAGAACTAAATAGCATTC
Organism: Polia nebulosa; assembly: GCA_951329385.1. Classification (NCBI taxonomy): domain Eukaryota; kingdom Metazoa; phylum Arthropoda; class Insecta; order Lepidoptera; family Noctuidae; genus Polia; species Polia nebulosa. The sequence continues at coordinate 58,485,447 of OX589587.1, forward strand.
CAAGCAATGGAATTCCGGCCTTCCATTGGGTAGAATACTAGCCAAGATAAATAAACAGTAGTAAAGCTTATACTTAACCAGAACAGAAGCCATGAACCATAGGTTCAGGCCAAAAAGAAGTCATAAGCCAGGGGCTCAGACCCAACAGAAGTCATAAGCCAGGGGCTCAGACCTATCAGAAGCCATGAACCAGGGGTTCAGGCCAAACAGAAGTCATAAGCCAGAGGCTCAGAACAAACAGAAGTCTTAAGCCAGGAGCTCAGACCTTACGGAAGTCATAAGCTAGGGGCTCAGACTTATCAGAAGCCATGAACCAGGGGTTCAGGCCAAACAGAAGTCATAAGCCAGAGGCTCAGACCAAACAGAAGTCATAAGCCAGGAGCTTAGACCTTACGGAAGTCATAAGCCAGGGGCTCAGACCTATCAGAAGCCATGAACCAGGGGTTCAGGCCAAACAGAAGTCATAAGCCAGAGGCTCAGACCTATCAGAAGCCATGAACCAGGGGTTCAGGCCAAACAGAAGTCATAAGCCAGAGGCTCAGACCTATCAGAAGCCATGAACCAGGGGTTCAGGCCAAACAGAAGTCATAAGCCAAAGGCTCAGACCAAACAGAAGCCATGAACCAGGGGTTCAGGCCATACAGAAGTCATAAGCCAGAAACTCAGACCAAACAGAAGCCGTGAACCAGGGGTTCAGGCCAAACAGAAGTCTTCCGGTCGCCCAGCCTCGAAGAAAGCGGAGCATGCGTCATAAAGACAGGCATCAAGACGGCATCTCTCCACGGAGCGCAAACCATGCGCACCACGCAGCGCACGCCATGAAGCGCACACCCAGCGCACCATGCAGCGCAGCACAGCACACCATGAAGTGCCAGCGTACACTACGGAGCGCACACCATGCGCATCACGTGGCGCATGCCATGTGCATCACACAGCGCACACCATAGCGCTTCACGCAGCGCACACCATAGTGCTTCACGCAGCGCACACTATAGCGCTTCACGTAGCGCACACCATAGCGCTTCACGCAGGGCGCCACCGCGCACCACGACGCGGGATACTGCGCATGACACAGCGCATTCCAAGCGCACCATGAAGCGCGTCAGCACGCACCACGGAGCGCACACCATGCGCATCACGTAAGGCGCCACCGCGCACCACGATGCGGGCCACTGCGCATGACACAGCGCATTCCAAGCGCACCATGAAGCGCGTCAGCACGCACCACGGGGCGCACACCATGCGCATCACGCAGGGCGCCACCGCGCACCACGACGCGGGCCACTGCGCATGACACAGCGCATACAGGTAAGCCGCATGACACAGCGCATACAGGTAAGCACCAGCACCTCACATGGAGCGACTGCACATCTAGTCTGCACTATCCTGAAACAGGTCCAATCCGAGGCACGGAGAAGTCTCGGTATATAATGAATCAGTCACCCATCCACGGACCAACCCCTTCAAGAGTTGCTCAACCTTGAAAGTTGACCAGTGCGGCTGAAGTCACCCAACTCACACAACTCCAACAGCACTGGCAGAAGTATGAAGTTCCATGGGACATTGGTAACAAATATTGCCAAAACCGGTTCGTTAGTCAAGCAGTTTATGTATGTGGGTAGTCGCGAGCAGTATACTGCTCAGCGCCACACAAAATAGGTTTACCCTTCATCAGCAGCCTTGATATGCTTGCTGTTTTAAGAGGCATGGCCTGCAATTTAACAGCGACAATAGCTTGCAAGCCCCAGAAACTACAGGACCTCATAATGTTTGTAGGTTCAGGTGATCGAACGAGAGTATTCACTTTACCTAGTCTCGGCCGTACCTGACCATGCACAATCAGACGCCCCTGGTAACTACTGACTTACCTTCCCGAAAAAGGAATATCAAACCCGCCAGAGTTAAAACTTCAACAGGTAGGTAGTTTTCAACTTAAAAAGTGTAGCCGCTTTAAAACTTGAACATTGTTTGCAAACGTTCGTTCAACCGTATTGGATAAAAATAACTGGCATTCGGTATTTGAATGCAACGGACGTTCAGTAAGTGATAATCGGTAACCACGTTCAATAACATCTAATCTCGTATGAATTCGATCAAGAGCTCAGTCACACGAGTCTTGGCAACAGCCATGCGAGGATTCGCAGTATCTACAACATTGTATTTCAATCTTTTTGAACACGCGACCAATTATTAAGTAAAAAAAAATTGTGGCTACCCCCTAGGACCGTAACAATGCGGTGAGCGAGCGGGCGTAATGCACCCAACTGCGGGACCACATACAAATCAACTTCCAAAGACACTTCAGGAAATTCAATCATCGTCGTAACATATGACGTTAATTCAATCTCCAGGCTGCCTATACCTCTCAACGAACGATACGTTGGGATTCGCGATCTACCTCCGAACACCAAACGTCAAAGTCGTGCAGGATGGGATCAAAGGGAGCAATATAAAAACTATGCGATCTCGCCTGAACTAAGGAAGACAATGCCCCAACGAGCTTATCTGTCACGTCATTATCCTGGTCGACCGTTCGCGACTTCTGCCTAGTGAAAGTTTCGTGCCCCCTTGGGCTATGCTCCTCAACAGGCGTAAACACGCGACACGTTGTCGAAGTCGGCAAACGGCTCTCAATAGAATTCAAGCGAGCTAATATTTGACCTAAGGCCTGATCACGCGGAGAATCACGGCGGCTACATGAGGTATCACGACGTCTATGACCATGCCGTGGACTACGGGACACATTACGATATCTCGAAGAGGTATGTTCACGACCATGAGCACGCTCACGGTATCCACTCGGTGAAGGAGTGCGATTGCTCCTTCCAGAACCATGGCTGTGATTACGCGATCTACTTCTCAACGTTCGAGAACGATTACGACGCGGTCGACGCGAATCGTCTAGTTTTTCAACACTTGTCGAACGTCCCATATCTCAGAAATTAAATTAACACTTACCGATACACGCGAAACCACAAACAACAAAACTTGCAGTAATTAGGTCAAATTCAAACACTAACGGATATTTAGTTAACTTAAAACAGATGGCACAAACAGCACTAAGCACGTGGTCTATCCCACTTCTGATCTTAGAAACCAGAAGTGAGGACAGTTTTTAAAAAAAACAAATAACGCACAAGTATTTCCCAAAATTATTTAATTAATAATCAAAATTTAATAACCGAAATTACAACAAATGATAAATTAAAACTACGACATCCGAAACTCTAATTACTGCAAATGATTTATTACGAAAATAACAATATGAAAGTACAAACGAGGGTAGCGATGTTCAACCGTTGCCGACCGAAGACAGAGTGAAAAAAAACGCTGGGCGCGCGCCGCCTTTTATAGCGCACCGCTTGAGTCAGATCTTGGAGAGGAAGGTTTCGCTGAGAATAGATATATGTGGATATTTAAGGACTACTAATAAAAATACTTTATTTTGATGCCTCTGTCAGTTAACTGACAGTTAACTTTCAGCAAGGAGTTTTATCTCATTGAATATAAGAAAATATGGCTTCTTTAATGAACTCATTGCATAGTTATTATATGACAGTGGCAGAAAAAGAAGTCGTCTTTGTTTAAATAATATTAATCTTTATTTATAAAAAAGACGGATTGTAGTACATTCCACATTCATAATTTCCACAAAGTAGGTTTGTACTATTACATCTCCAATCAAGTGGGTGAAGTGCTGTTCTCTTAATTAGGCTATAGAATAGCCTGTACCTATTAAGGAGTAACAGTCCCGAATCCCTCTATTAATATTGATACAACTGCTTAGTACATTGTGAGTTATATATAAGATTTCTAAAAATAAGTGAAACAATTTTACTAATTATTTCATTTTTCGTTGAAGACATTAAGTGCGCGAGTGCTTTTGTGTGTGCGTGTGTATGTGTGTGTGCGTGCTTGCGTGTGTAAGTGCGTGAGCGAGCAGGCAGTGCACGCGCATGTACATGTAAGTGGGATGAGCTAGTATGCGTAAGTGTAGAGTGAGTGGATTAGTGTGGGATTATGTGTTGAGTGTTTAAAGATAACTTTCTTTAAACACTCAACACATTCCATCTACTGGCCATTAACTAATGGCCAGTAGATGGAAGAGATGGAGAGGTAGACCGCTGACATCTTGGATTACGAGTGTCGAGAAAGACATAAAGAATGAGGTCTATCAACTGTCGATGCTTACTAGTGGAACAAATGGTGCCTCAAGATTAGGGAAGCCGACCCCAAGTAATGGAAAGTGGCGAGGTAAGAGAAGAAGAATGGTTAGTATCTACTAACTATTCTTCTTCTCTCACCACCACCTTTGGTCCATCTGGACCAAAAACCTGGAGAGCTGTGAACTGGTCGATGTGGCAATGCTGGAATAAACCTATGTCCAGCAGCAGTGGAGGTCTTTCGGCTGAGTTGATGATGATTAGAAAACGACATTACGTGTTTTTACGAGTAATCTTACACTGAAACTTACTGGACCAGTAATGAAGCAGTTACTGTTAATCTTTGGACCTAACTAGCACAGCGATAAAGAGCACACAATACAATATTCTGATAAGTACCGTGCAAGATGATGTTTCAATTATTTTTTTAATTTTTAATTAGTTCCAATCAAAATCTTCATGGTATAATCGGCTCCGTGCGTATTTGGCGACCATGTTGGCAATACTGTGGCTCATAGTTTGGGTAAGAAAAAATATTAATTACTAATATAATAATACTAATCCTGGTTAATTATTTACATATAATATGCAGGTCTATGGGTGTGGTGGAACAGGTTAGGCCGCTATCCTGTGTAAGAGACTGCTATGTCAATCCTACTAATACATGGTGACCAACCTACACAACTTTAAATTAAGATATATTTTTATCAAACGAAAATTAAAACATATTTTTTTAATAATTTTACTGAGCACGTTTTGTAATCTTGTATGGCCAACCACATCTACCAAATCGTTCGTGTTTTCTTTTTTATCAAATTTTCACATAAGCATCCCACTATCAAAAAACACAAACATTCTGCTTTTAGTGTTCAAGATCGACGACAAAATGTCCCTTTAGATAACCCAAACGAAAAATTCAGGATCTGTCGAACTCCTTAGCTAAAGAAATGGATATCAAACAACAGTAAAAAAGAACCTCAAATTGAAATTGTGGCATAGAGAAATTGTATACGAATACATCGGGTTCGCCCATCCTATATTAAAAATGTGGAAGGCGTGATTGTATGTTAATTGATAAAACACGCCTTAACTGCTGTATGAATTTGGATCGGACCAATGAACGGATGAAAACTTCTCATTTACCTTACGAGAAGTCTCCATCCCGGTGGTCGTTCGACTTTCACTTGGGCGAAGGCGCTGGCAAACTCTAGTTATGAATAATTTATTATATTTATATTTATTTAACTTTATTCGACGTCAGTATAGAGATAGAGAGCAGTGGTGGCTCAGTGGCAACTGCTCCGACTTCCGAGTTGTGTTCCGAGGACGTGGGTGCCAACTTGCAAACCCAGGCAGGCGCTTTACTTTGTGTATTTTATTTCAGGCCACAGTTGCTGAGACATTTTACGATGACTATAATTGGTACACGTCGGATGATGGTAAGATATTAAATATTTTATAAAACTCCTAAATTAATTCGCTAACGGACAGCGCAAAATCTGAGAGATTTGCATAAGAGTTCCTTATGTAATAAGTTTGAGGACTAAGAAAGAATTCTCTACTCATACAAGTTTGAATTCTGTAATAGAGTAACTTTCAAGAAGATAGTAGTTGTCTTCTTCGTTTTCATAAAACGAAGATTAGGAGAAATAGCTTCCAGTCATATTATTACTGAAGTCGTCATCAAGTCTATGTTAATATTTTTTAAAGTTTTTAACAACGTACCAGGTTGGTTCTACACTTTCATATGATTACAGGAGTCAACAACGAAAACGAAAGGGTCTTTGATTCCCAAAGATTGGTCCGTGATAATTTTACCGATAGTTTGAGGAGATTCGCGGAATCATACGTCCCCACACGAGGTATGAATAAAAATAATTTAATAATAACAAAATTAATTAAAAGTGATAGTTATTCTTATTTTAAATTATTTTTCTTCTACAGAAGGAGATGAGGAATTGACGATGGCAAAAGTGAAACAAAGTAAATATTTTTCATTCTTATTACCTTTACTATTTTAGTGGAGATCTCCGATTGCGGACCCCGGTTGGTCTCTGCGGGGCCCTGGGCACTCAGGCAAGGAAGGAACCGGGGTGGGTTTTAGTCAGTTAGAGTCTAACACTTCTCCCGCTCCACCCAGAGCGGGAGAAATCATTGGATGATTTACCACCCCACAAAAAAAAGGTTGGTCGCTGTAGAAATAATCTGGCCGAATGGGGCCTCCTTGACCTTGATATAACAATCGTTGACCCATCCCAAACTCAGTACTAGTGTGGAGCCCCTTCACAGAACATGCGTTACCGTCTTGCCTACCCAGCATGCACAACCACCTGCGCCTTCGATGCTAACGAAGCCAATGACAGGGCTATTCAGGTGCCTACCGGCCGGACAAAGTGTCAAAATTGACACGACAAGTAGAAGAAGTGGAGATCTCGTTACCGTTGCAATATTGCTGCTGGTGCAGTTAAAAATTCGGATGTGGCACAGTTGTTCAGTTTTTTTTAGTAGTGGTTGTTACCTGGTGAAGATCGTAGGAATCTGCTGGATGCAAGACGCACAGGGCCAGTCGACGTGGCGACGCTTGTGTCGATGTCCAGCAGTGGACGTCTTTCGGCTGAATTGATATTGTAAGAAGCCGGTAAATTAAGCAGACACAAGTACAGAGCGTTTTTGCGATACCTATTATTGGAATCAAGTGTAACAGCTCACAATTTTAGGACCCATTAATATTAGTTTTTTTAACCAGTGGTGCTTGGCAACTGGGCTTACCCCAGTTGTAAATACCCCCTTTGTGCCTAATGGCCTAGCTTTGTTCTGTCTCCTGCTTGATTAGGAGGGAAGTCGAAATTATGTTTTTTTTACTCCTCCGCTGTCTTTTCTGATTAATTTCGTTGCGGGACCCAAGACAATTTAATCGATTCTCTGAGACTCGTCGAGCTTCATTGCCTGGGCATTTCTTCTGGTGGTCGCCACTGTTGATTCCGGCTTACAGAAGTTACAGTGATTTGGGAATAGTGTGGCGAGACACAAGTACAGAGGCGGATTTAATGCCTCAGACATTTTCTACCAGTCAATCATAATATGATGTAGAGAATTACTGGTTCTTTCCGACATAGTGGAATTTTTTATATCGGACATTACCTTTATTATTCTTTCTGTGAAAATAAGTACATTGTTTGAATTTATCCCTAATCAAGGCTTTTTCAATATTTTTAAGGACTACGGTCGCTGAAAATATATAAATATACTGGCAGTTCAAGAGACTTTGGTAAGACCAATTTATTTTTAGAGTATTTCATAGGTTTATTTTATCAGATTACTCAAAGCCTAAAAAAAAGATAAGCAATTGTAAAAAAAAACCAAAAAATTATGAAATTGTAACTTAAACAGACGGAAATGCTATAGTGACTTCGCCTTTCAGTACAACCAATATTTTGCGTCAAAGTATGGAAAAATATTTATCAAAAACGTGTGATTAGCGTCGTTTTTCTTATCTACCGACAATCGGTCAGTTAAAAAATTGACGGAGGCGTATTTCGTCCACTCTGCCACGAAAATTTAAAACCATAATATGAAATATTAATCCTATTAAAATAAATTGCAATATTAGTGTGTATTATAATGATAACAAGGCTTGAGATACTCGAAAAATTCATGCATAAATAAGATATTTACCTACTATTGTTTTTTCGTGGCGACAAGCGTGTCGATGAAAAAGAAGAACGACCCACCTAAAAAGCATAATGTTCCCTTTCTTTAATATTAGGTGTTTTAGATCATTGTAGAAAGTAGTGCTCGGTACTATGGTGACCTAACACTCCTTTCTCGTATTGATAGGGTAATTATGGTATGTGGTAAAAGTTAAAGTAAAGTCTCGTATTTTAAGGGAAATACTCGTAGCTGTATTGAATTACTATAACACTTAGTTACAAGAAATGGTAAAAATGGTTAACTATATCACTAGCTTATTGGTAAAATGGTAATGGTAAAATGGTGTTGAGAACGTGGTGTCTCTGATGAGATCTAAACGCGAACTGCCCCACATTTTGGTCAACGAGCGAATGTGCATACTTGCGTTCGATGCAATTATGCATTTTCGCTGAGTGTTCGATTGAAACTCGAACAATCATTAATGTATGTTTTATGTATTTAAATACCCGTTTCACGGAAGTTAAATCAAGGCGCTCTATTAAAGCTTTAAGATTGTTCTTAGCGTGATAAGACCAGTGATTTTATCAATGTGTTAATATTGAGATCTATTAAAATGCTTACACATAGTGTGTGTATCCTTACAAGATAAGGTATCATTAAGTTCAGAGTTCTTTAAAAGTTTGCGTTTTATATTTTTGCTATTATAAAGTTTAAAGGTTATGTTGGTTAAGATTGTACACTATCTGACCCGGCAAACTGTTATACAATTAAAAAATGGAGGGTATAATGGAGGGTAAAATACTTTACCTACTCTCATACCTATAAAATATACAAAAAAAAACATTATATTCGGTCGACCCGTTTCGGAGAAGTGCAACCACAAACACCGTGATACGAGATTTTGATATATTAGAAAGATAATGCGTTATCAGCGCCGTAAGAAATATTTTACCTGCCTTTTGAAGTGATTTATTTGCATCAAACCTTGCTGCCTTGCTTGGTGTGTTAACTGAAATTGTCAGCGTAGGCTTGAACAGGTAATTGTTTAATTTTTTTTGGATATACCTGTCACCGTAAAATTGCAAACACCGTTAGTTTATAAAAATCACGTAAAATTGTAACGTGTAAAAAAAGAAGACTCGGGTTCATTCTAATTTATAGAATTTAGTTGAGATTTACTATCTTTGAAATAATGTATTCATAATTTATCGAGAGTTTATACTCCCGAAAGGTTTATTACAATTTTACGGTGTTTACAATTATCCGGTGACAAATACGTATTTACTTTTAATTTTTATGTTATTTACATTCTTTGATTTTAATTTTTTTGTTCTATATTGCTGGTGTTTTGTTTTATTTCTTTGCTTTGTTATTCTATGGGAGCAGTGGTGGCCCAGTGGTAACGGCTCCGACTTTACAGTGTGTTAATTATTTCATCATCACTACTCTCAAAAACGGTAAAGAAAAACATTGAGCTGAGAACCAAATATTTTAAAAATGTAACATCCTCCAACCCGCACTGGGCCCGCGTGTTGGATTAACGCTGATTATGCTAATGCTGTGTTATTCAATATGTTACTCATCAGCCACAAGCAGAGGCCTTTCTTTTCTTCCAATTTAGTGTGCCAATCCCCGCTCCAGTGCCATCCAGGCTGGTTCTACACGCGATGGAAACAACGCCGTCTACCTATCTCGCCCAAGGACGACCAGCGCTTTTTCTTCTATGGGATACTAATTGACTTCCCTTTTATTTGATTTTACTTCACTTGATTATTTAAAGTGAAATGTTTATGGTACGAAATTCAAATTTTCTCACGTTTTTTATTTGCAATTTGCAGGTCAGTGTCAGGTTGTATGTTAGTCAAAATACGATTTGCGGCCGTAGCAAGTATGTGTTTATAGAATTATAAATATAAGAATCATCAATACAACTCTCTAAGTTATAATTGTTGTCGAATGTCATGATTTCATGAAATAGTCATTCCATAATGTAATATGAACTTGAAAGGTTGTATTGATGGTTATAGTTCCGGAAATACGTACTTGCTACGGCCGCGAGTCATATTTTTATCATCATACAACCTGATACTGACCTGCAAATTGCAAAAGACGTAAGAAAATTTTAATTTCGCGGGTTACCTTTCTTATTTTTTTTAAGTTCCTTTATTTACTTTTTTAAAATATCTTAGGGCATGAAACATAAAAAATAAAATTAAAGATAATTTTTTTCTGAAAAAAGCTACAAAGCATTTCAAATATAAGGAGTGGGTGCGTGGTGGCGACATCTCGCTGTATCCCGCGTAACTTAATAGCGGTGACGTCATACGTCAGTGTGTGCCGGATTTCTTTACTGCTACTTGACAACAAAGTTTCTAACTTACTTAAAAAAATATTTGAATTATCTTTTTTTGATAATACTACATTTTCACAAAAATATAAAAAAAATATTGAGTCAAACACTGAATGCGCTGTTGTTTTTTTCGTTTGTGGATTTCTTACTTTGAAAGTAACATTTTACTTTGGAAATTATGTCCTTGTTCCAATAAAACAATTGTATTTTTTCCAAGATTGAATTTTCATCTGCTTTTTAATTTATATTTACCTTTAAATACTTGTACGCCTAACTAGGCAAAACATGTTCCTCTTAAACGAACTCGTGATATGACAAACAAACAATACTTTTCTTAATAAACTTTTTTTATGGTTTGCAATTTTTTTATGGGTCTATAATTTGCGAAGTCTTTATTTTACTTTTTCATTTATGGGTCTAAAATACCTGTTTTTAATTTCAAACATCGAATAAATGTTTCAGAACCAAGTAGAGAGCTAGTGCTTCCCTTACGAGAAGGAGGTAAATATCAAACAGAGTGGTTTTTTTGTAATTTATTTACAGTCATGTCTTTTGAAATTCACGGGAGGACTGATATCATTATTTGCAAACCTGCAAAATTCAGATAGACCTGACATCACGCAAATCTAACATCGCGTATTAAAAGGTCTCCACGAGATTGTCAGCCACCCCATGACGAGGCCAATCATAGCCAGTGCCTGCATGCCAAGGGGTAGCCGATAAATTCGTAACAGAGTTACCGCTCTCCTGGGCACTCAGGCAAGGAAGGAACAGGAGTGGGGTTTAGTCAGTAAGAGTCTGCACCCAGAGCGAGAGAAGTCATCTATGTCGCGTTGTAGCGTCGTTTTCGCACTCGGCTGACTGCCACAAAAAAGCCAAATTTCTAGATACATATATTTATATATATTTTTCTTACAACAGGAAAGTATTGTACGATGGGAAGGTACACAAAAGTGGGCTGCAACTTTTGCACATGTGTCGCCGGCCAACTTTACATGTGTACTGGAATGATATGTCCACACACACAAGGAAGTAAGTCAGTTCATTACTTTGTTAGACGCCGACATTTGTGGCAGCCGCGGTTGTTAAACGCAAGATCTAAAATAGATGAAGCGAGACTAAAAACCAAAAAAATCCGTATAGTGATCGTACTTCACGAAGGCGGGTTGGTCTTGGTTGCGTCTGGAGATTCATGTGCACATTGTTTCTGTGTGGCTAAGCTTTTCACACAGAAAAAAGTGTGCACAAGAGTCTGTAGCGTTATCTATGACGCCACATACGAACTAAACACACAAATCCTACATCACGCAAAGTTCTCTGCTCGATTTGAATGTACATTAAAATCGTGCAGAGAACTTTGCGTGACAACAGTCCGAAATCAACTATCGGGCAGTTATCCGGACCAGACATGACACCCGTCCTGTCGGAGGATCCTCCCTTTCTAATGGAGGTTTGCAGGACTTTACACCCTGTTCTGTACATCTCTATAATCTACACACACATCCTAGACCAACCCGCTTTGATGAAGTACGACAAATTGTTCGTGCTACAAAATCCGTCCGTTCTACTTGCACATTTTATGACCGCGACTGCCATTAACTGCTACAATTTTTTTTTATTTTTCGTACCATTCAAAATGTTTGAGTAATAAAAATAAATAGGTATCATATCGTTTGCAATTTATTATCTGCATGAACAAATACCGTAGTGCAGATATTTGACTTTTGGCAACACAACCAGAATGTTTTATAGCTGACTGGAATAAAGAATACGCCCGTTCACACGTCTACAGCAAGGTCATTTTGTTATTTGTTATAAACCAGTCTAAATACACAATGCCACTTGTCAGTTTATAAATACTGCATTGTAGGGCAGTATTTATTTAATCGCCCAGCCGGATTCTGTAAAATTCACTTCCAACCATATTCAAGTGACGGCACACAATGCCAAAACGATAAAGCTCGTTTTTTTTTAAAAAGATGTTGAAGAATCGATGCTTGATCGAATTTAGAAAATAACTCTCAATTAAGGGTCTACTACCGGCCAAGTGGCGCCCTCATTGAATAAAAAATCGTAGCATAGCATAGAAAATAAATATTAAAGAATCCAACGTCACGTTTGTTACAAAGAGGATAAAGTATTTAATTACGTTGTTAAAACAGGTCTCAGAATGTTTCGCATCCAAAGTAGTAGGCAAAAGTGTCAGAAACGGCCGTTTTAGGTACTTTTGCCTACTACTTTGGATACGAAACATTTTGAGACCTGTTCTAACAACGTAACAATACTTTATCCTCCTTGTAACAAACGTGACGTTGGATTCTCTAATATTTATTTTCTATGCTATGCTACGATTTTTTATTCAATGAGGGCGCCACTTGGCCGGTAGTAGGGCCTTAAAGGTTCAACACATACATATAAATCACGTCACGTCACCATCAAGTCGTCGATTTGTTACGTCAACGAAGCCGTTTTTGCGTGAATGACTAAGACGCCGCAGTCGTGACGTAATGAACGGGTGACGAGCGAGGCCGGTATCCTACGCTTCATCATCATCGTTTAAGTCGAGAGACGTCCACTGCTGGACAGAGGCCTCCCCCAACTTTTGCCACAACGACTCGACGATCAGATTCCCACGACCCTCATCAGGTCATCGGTCCACCTTGTGGAAAGCCTAACGCTGCGTCTTCTGGTACGCGGTTACCACTTCAGAATTTTTCGGCCCCATCGGCCCTTTGTTCTGCGAGCAATGGTCCTTGCTTGCCCTGTGCTATGACTACTGCTAAATATTTTTCACTTGGCTAACGTGACTGGACGGTAACGTGACTGACGTGTAGGTGACCTTTAATGAGGTCAACAAAATGTTAGTAACTATTCGAACGCATATTAGTAAAGCAACAAAGGTCTATGACAGTTCCCTATTGGTTGTTTTTTTATTAATTGGCAATATGACTTCAAGGGCTGGAAATACTCAAAGTAAATAATTAATTTGTATATAATTCTGTTACCAATCAGGTGTGTTCTTTTGTAAACGTTTTCAGGACCTCAAACTTATGTAAATTGTAAGGAAGGAGGAAAACGTAAAATAGATTCTTGTAATTATTGTTTCTGCCGAAATGGACACGAAATATGTTCGACGAAAGATTGCAGACAAGGTAAGTTTTATTTTTGTTTGTACCTAATTGAAATAGGCAATTATAGAACCGTCTCTAACTTGTTAACTTATATAATTATGTACTTCAGTTAATTTAGTTTTGTTACTCTAGTCTTCCAGTTCTTGAGTAGTGGTGGCCCAGTGGTATGGTGAGTTCAAACCCCGGCAGGCGCTTCATCACCACTGCTCTCAAAACGGTGAAGGAAACATCGTGAGGAAACCGGCATGTCCTAGAACCAAAAATTCGAAGACATGTGACATCCACCAATCCGCATTGGGCCCGTGTGGTGGATTATGGCCCACACCCTCTTACAGAGAGGAAACCTGTGCCCCAGCAGTGGGGACATTGAAGGGCTGATGATGATGATGATGACTTTAGTCTTGGCAATAAAATGTATCCCATACTTTTCTTTAAACTGAGCCAGGCCTAGTCTTGTAATTGCTTCGTAAAAGTAAGTTCAATACCAATTCAAGTCGTTTGTTGCCCGTGGTACTACCAGTAGTACTAAACAATCTCGTGTCGGCGACACTAATTGTCAAAAACTGTATAAAGACATCTATGACGCAACATACGAACTTAACTCACAAATCGTGCATCAGAGCGATTTAAACATCTAGACTTAACAACAGTCCGAAATCAACCGTCGGGCAGTTGCCCGGACCAGACACAATATCCGTCTGGTTCGGCCAACTGCAACAACAAAATTGTATGGAAGTTATTTTAGTTCAATCATAGATTTCATGTCACACCTGTCAGTGGTAGCCCAGTGGTAGCGGCCGCGACTTACAAGTTGTAGGTCGTGAATTCAAACCCAGGCAGGCGTTCTTACTTTGTGTAAATTATTTGACTGTTAAAAATTTTCGAATGATAGCCAGAAGACTAATTCTCGTTCTTAAAAAAAGCCAACAGACAAAAAACAACAAAAAAAATCCTAACAAGTCATTTTTCAAGCAGTCTGATGCAGTTGGTGGTATGAAATCTATTATCATCAGCCTTTTAATGTTTCCACTGCTGGGGTACAGGCCTCCTCTCTGTGAGAGGGTGTAGGTCGTAATCCGCCACGCGGGTTCAGTGCGGGTTGGTGGATGTCACATTTATTCGAATTTTTGGTCTCGTGGTGGGTTAAGAAGACCCATGATCTAACAGAGAGGAGGCCTATGTCCAGGCAGAGGGAACGTTAAAGGGCTGATTATTATGTGCTATGCATCCAGTTAGCCGTTATATTGCGTCCTCAACTATTAAATTGGCGTTTTTTTTTTCTCACAAATAGAGAACCTCGTCACTTCTATAACTTAAAATATTATATCGAATAATGACCATCAAAGACAACTGCCAATAGTAAAAAGAACGTTATTACTTGTAAATTTATAAACAAAAAAAAATACCTTAAAAATGACTCCTTTTTTTGTTAGCAGAAATGGCCACTATTGGTTTTATCTTAGCCAAAACTTATTTTGTTGCTTAATCTAAGTGGAATACGTTATTTGTCTTAGTTTTTAAATATTATTGCATTAAATTTTCATAGTTGTTAAATAAATTAAGAAAATGTTAGTATGAAAAATGCAACTTCTTTAAAATTCTCCATACATAACGCTGATTTGATAGGTGGGGACATAATACAATTCGATGGTTTTAAATATTTTTTAGCGCATACATATGTGAGAAGTAAATATACCTGTCGTGAAGGGACTCGTCGAAACAAAGATTGTAATCGGTGCCTCTGTCTTGACGGAGAAGAATTTTGTACTACCAGATCTTGTACAAATATTAAGAAACTACCTCCACCTTCGTCAGTACCAGATTATTGTGAGTATATTAAAATACAGACAATTATGTTAAGGGCAAGTTTTTTGCGGGACTGTTCGAAAGAGTTACCGTGGCCTTGGAACACTAAGGGCAACTGAAGAAACAAAAGCAGGTTTTAGTCAGTAAGAATCTGACACTCCCTCCCACTCCACCCAGATTGGGAGAAGTCATGTGAAATCATCACATGACTTCTTCCAATCTGGGTTTCTCACCTGGGTTCTCCCACCCTTAAAAAAAAGGGCAAGTTTTAAAGGTCCAGTTAGACTTAACTTCAGTTAGAATAACAATCCGGTAAAAATATTACGATATTATGGTATTTGCAACCACAAATACCGTAATATCGTAATAATCTTGCGGGAGTGTAAAGTAAACTCTCGAAATAATTATTTATGAATTGATCATTTCAATTACAATAAATGCCATCCAAATTTTATAATTTGCAACGTATTAAAAAGTTTAAAATTTTACGTTATTTTTCATATATAAACTCTGTAAGTATATGCAATGATACTGGGACTTAGGGATATATATTTATTGAACTGTAAATCATTAAAATAAATAGCTTAGAGATAATAAAAAACTTTTCTACTATTCCTAGTTACTTGCAGAGCGTGAGCTCCTTTTTTTTATTTTTTTAAGAGGTGGGAAATCATGCAATGACTTCTCCCGCTCTGAGTCCGCGGGAGGGCGTGTCAGACTCTTACTGACTAAAACCCACCCCTGTTCCTTCCTGCCCTGAGTGCCCAGGGGCGAGGTAACTCTGTTTCGAATTTATCCTCAACCCCCGGGCAGGCATCGGCCATGACGGGCCCCGTCTCTTTTGCTGACAACTCTTTGAGTCGCGCGTGGAACACAACGCGCCGTCGACTCTCGGGCCTGTCCGCAGGCCCGGGTAGCCTGAGCTCCTGCGTTCGAATCCTGGTTGCCAAATGTAATTGAGTTTTATCATCTTAAACTTGTCAGTTACAGCCCGGAGTTTGGACTAGTGCTCGAAAGATGGAAATCGGCTCGCCTCTAAAAGTGAAAGTGTAACGGAAAGGTGTGCTCATATTTTCGAAACTGCTTCTGCCCATGGAAATTAACAACTTTTTCTGAGAAAGTCACAATGAATTCCCAAAAAAAAATACAAAGTTATCATCAACTGATCAAAATTAGTATGGGGTATAAAAAAACCAGTCCAGTGCGAGTCGGACACAAAGGGTTCCGTAGCATAAACTGAAAAAAAATGGCACGTTTCTAGAATCGTGTCGTTTTTGGGTTTTTTTTTGGGCTGTATCTCATGAATCGTAACAGGTAGACAATTGAAATTTTCACACAGCGTGTATTTCTATAGCCGCTATAACAATAAATAATGAAAAAAAAAAAAATAAATAGATTTTTATTATTTGTTGTTATAACTGCAACAACTTTGTTGTTACAAATACACATTCTGTAAAAAAATCAACTGCATAGCTATTACAATCGTGAGGTACAGCCCGGTGATAGACAGACGGACAGCGGAGCCTTGGTAATAAGGTCCCGTTGGCGTTGCTTACCCTTTGGGTACCGAACCCTTAAAAGGTAGACACAATTTTCTTTTTTGAAAATTGCCTACGATTTCCTTGAAGAAAGTTGTTCATATGGAAGCAGTTCTTAAAATATGACCACACTTTTCCGTTACACCCTGTATAACGTAGAACTTAAACATAACTGACTGAAATAAATCGGTGCTCCATAGACCATTTGGTCTATGGGGAAAATTACATGTTTCCATCGTCCAATTACCAACTGGGCTATGGAGAATTGAGAATTGTTCCACCGTCGGTGCTCCATGGACCAATTGAAATTTGACCAATAGTAGTAGAGGGATATATATCTTTCCGTCATCCAAATACCAAATGGGCTATGGAATATATAAAACCGTCCCAAAGGAAAGTCTTCTGAATGTTTCTAAGAATTGCATTAATATTTTCTTACATGTAATTCTTGTATTAAATTCAGAATAATAAATGTATGATAACGGTTTTTTTTGTTATTAAGTTATGGACAAGGCTTTACTGTTCGTGAAACATGTATAATTGGTCAAATTTCAATTGGTCTATGGAGCACCGACGCTAAAATCTGGGTAGTACTATATCACACTTCTGCCTGACCCTTTGAGGTTGCACAGTCGAGCTGTTCAGTTATTTTTTTTTTTTAGTTAAGATTGCAATGGCAGGTGGTCGTTGTAACCATGGGCATGTGTTAAAACATCATTGCAGAATGGCTTGTTATTGTAAGCATAACCATTGGAGCTGCTCAAAACTGTTTTGTGACTCGAAAAAGAAACCTGGTATGTAATTTAACTTATTTGCAACGAGCTTCTGTCAGCGGCCTCTCCCGCATCGGATTAGTACATCCCCCACTCTACCCTACCACGTCACGTACGGCCGCAGTAGTGTTAAGAGGAAACAGGGCCTGCGAGGAATTTGAAAAATAGGTTTTTTTTTGGGAGACCCTTTTTTCTCCTCGAAAACTGAGCCAATTCAATTACTTTGGGCACAATTTTTTTAAGAAAGAGTATGTCTAGGTTCCTATTAAATGTTTTATGTTAAAAACTTTTCGAATTTGTCTGGTGTCCGATAAAAATAGGTCATGTTTTGTAATTTTTGGAGGGTCATATTTTCTTTACTTCCTATTAGTTGCTGAAAAAAAGGAAATGCCAGGGACGTGTCTACAGCAGACCTTGATTTTAAGAGAAAAAAAAGATTGCTCTAGGAATACATTTGTATGGAGAATCGCAACCCCTGTTATCTTAAGGGTGTGACTGTACATGAATAATATATACGACAAAAAAAAAAGTTAAAGGACCTACTCAGACCTACCAGCCTAACGGTCCTTAGAACCCTAAGACCTATCAGCCCTATAGCCCTAACCAATCATAGTATGTGATAAATAAATATATAGACAAGTTCAGGAAGTGTGCACCATGCGACCTAAGATTACAGACGGATAGTGGACAGGAATTTCAGGTTCGAGAAGGATACACTCACTGCCAGTCTCGCAGACTCACGAGACCGATCAGAGATAGCTAAAGGTGTCTTGGCCACAGTGAGGGGTAATGAGAACAGAATATAAAATTCAAATCTGATTTATTTACAATATGTTACAGCTTTTATACTACTTTTTCTTAACACACACTATTATACAAAAATATTTGTATCCTATGCGTGTAAGATGCAACCAAATCATTACGTTAGACGGGCCGAGTGATGATTCAATGTCTAAAGGTAACATTGAACAGTGCTATTCCAGACTAAAATCTATCTCTGTGATAAATTTTATCCAAATCCGTTCAGCCGTTCTGTCGTCATTGAGTAGTAAACATCAATCCATCCAAACTTTCGCATTTATAATAATACTAGCTTCTGGCAGCGGCTTCGCCCGCGTGGTATTACGGCAGCGCCACCCGAGCTGCCACGTCGCCGGCTCTTTTGTGCGGCAAAGCGGTTTTATAAGCCGCCGGATGCACTGCGGCTTGCCCGGTAGCATGGCCGGCGGCACTGTGTATGCCTTTATAAATTATAACCTATGTGATACAATCCAATTAAAATCCAACAAATTAAGTAGTTTTTGCGTGAAAGAGTAGCAAGCATCCATTCATGCATACATCCTCACGAAGTTTCACATTTATAATATTAGCAGGATTAAATAAAGCAATAGGAACTTACGTTACTACACATAGATACCTACATAATGTAGTGTCAGTCTCGTCAGTCTACACTAAAATCTAAAAATACATATTTCAGAGGATTGAAGACGAGAACGGTACTCTGCTTCAGGATCTTGACGAGATAGCTGATAGATGGCGAAGATATTGCGAGGAACTGTACAGGAACCCAGACGATATAACACTGCAAGTGACAGTCAAATGGGATGAAACTAACATGGAACCGCCAATATTGCTACCTGAGGTAACAGCGGCTATTGCGGCGCTAAAAGCAAATAAAGCTCCCGGACCAGATCAACTTACAGCTGAGATCATTAAGGCAATGGGGACACCAGGAGTCAAATATGCGAAAAGGTTTGGCGTACTGGCGAATGGACGGGTGAATGGGCAAGTTCAATAGTTCTACCACTGCATAAAAAAGGTCCCACTCCGAAATGCTGAAATGAGACTGTTACAGAAGAACATTCGCCAACTAATCGAAAAGTCCTATGAGTTCGATACACCCCTCATCTTGTGTTTTATCGACTATAGCAAAGCCTTCGACTGCGTTGTCTGGTCAGCCTTGTGGAGAGTTTTGGAAGAACGCGGAGTACCTCAACATGTCGTAGCTCTTACACGATCGCATAATCTGAGCAACCAAGGTGTCGTGAAGGTCGAGAAAATAAATTCTGGTTCCTTCAGTTTCGGTAGAAGCGTGAGACAAGGTTGCACACTGTCCCCTATTCTCTTCAACACGT
This sequence comes from Polia nebulosa, assembly GCA_951329385.1. Lineage (NCBI taxonomy): Eukaryota > Metazoa > Arthropoda > Insecta > Lepidoptera > Noctuidae > Polia > Polia nebulosa. Next base: position 58,504,994 of record OX589587.1, read on the forward strand.
ATGGAGAGTATATAATCAGACGAACCCTTGAAAACTGGAGGGCGGAGTCACAATAGGGGGTACCGAAATGACAAATCTGCGCCATGCAGATGACACAACTCTTTGGCTGCCAACGAAACGGAAATGGCTCATATCCTCAGCAAAATGGAAAGGATCAGTTTGGAACTAGGGCTGAAGATTACCCACGCTAAAACGAAGCTGATGGTGGTGGACCGCACCAGCAAGCTTCAATTTACAGGCGCACTGACACTGTAAACCGTCCAGGACTTCATCTACCTTGGAGCTAATATCAGCAATACAGGTTCTTGCGAGAAAGAAATTAGGAGACACATAGAAATGGCTAAGGGTGCGATGTCTCAGCTGCAGCGCATATGGAGGGACCATTGCATCTCGCGGAGAATTAAAGACAGTAACACTGGTCAAGTCCTTAGTGTTTTCCATATTCGGATACGCTTCAGAGACGTGAACTCTCAGGAAAGCTGATCGTGACCGGACCGATGCTTTTGAGATGTGGTGCTGGAGAAAAATGCTGCAGATCCCCTGGACTGCATTCCGCAACGGTGAGTCTGTTCTCCGCGACTTGAAGGTAGAAACCAGACTTTCCACTACCTGTCTGCAGAGAGTCCTGGAGTTTTTCGGTCACATTGCCAGAAAAGATGGACACAACTTAGAACAGCTAATGGTTACTGGCAAGGTTGATGGCAAGCGGCCGAGGGGTTGCAGTCCGCTTAGATGGTCGGACCAAATTCGCTCATCCTGGACACAAAATTCCACGGAGCTCTTCACAATGCCAAAGATAGGCACAGATGGCGAAGCATCGTGAAAAAAGAGACTTCACGTCGGGGAAATCACGACCCTCAGTAATGGGGAACACGACGCGAAGAGGAGGAGGAGGATCGGCTCATCCCTGGACACAAAATTCCATGGAGCTCTTCACAATGCCAAAGATAGGCACAGATGGCGAAACATCGTGAAAAAAGTGACTTCACGTCGGGGGAATCACGACACTCAGTAATGAGGAACACGACGCAAGGAGGAGGAGGAGGACGATCGGTGTTGTTTGTGCACTCAAGGAGCACGTGCGCGTTTCTTCCGTCTCCATGCATGCTTTGCACAGGGGACTATCTGATACGCCTATTATGTGGAAATGTTTATTTAGTGACCAGTGTCCAGTGATGGTCCCCGCCACCAGGTGCAGACTGCCTCTGTCCAGTCGCAGAAAGGTTCTGGTTATATTTTGGTTCAGAAATGTTGAATTGACCACATGACATTTGAGGAGCACATAATATCAATTTTGTACTTTTTTTACAATCAATAACACCGATAAAATGTCACTTTATCTAGACCCTCTGTGGGTCCCAACGAACCTAATGTCAAGGTTCCAATTTCGCGACAAGCTAACTCTGGAATTGGTTAAGGCTGTCTTACATGAAAGGTCTACAAGGGTGTTAGATTCCCAGCTTTATCAGCTGTATTCTACATAATTAATTTTATTTTACAGAACAGGATCACAGGGAAAAATGTGAAGTAGGTACCTCACGCCTTAAAGATGCCTGTAACAGATGCTACTGTCATGGAGGCCAAGAACTTTGCGAACAAAAAGATTGTGATGAAGAGGAAAATCTACGTACGTATAATTGTTATGTAGTTTATTGAAAAATATTACCTTATATCTGCTTGAATAATAATAATAATAATAATATTCCACAACTAATGAAATGGGATTGGGTGAAAAGAGGCGCACCGGGCGCCTGAGTGCGCGGAACGTTCTTCAGCTGCCATAGGATGTCGACTGCAAAGGCTAGTTACTGGGTTCTAGAGGGTGACCTCCAAAACCCAGTAGTTATGTGAGGTACACTACTTAAATACGAAAAACTTTATTCCGTCAGTCACAAATACGAATTTCAAAATACCGATTTTTAAAGGCCGAGTCACCCGCGTCCGCCACCATTCAGCCCCTACACGTGGTCCCCGGGTGGTGCTAATCAGGTGACACTAACTGGTGGTATGTTTCGAAAGATGGCTTGTGACCACCCACTGGGCAAAGACGTACCGCCAAGCGGCCTGGCCGTGTTCCGGTACGATGCTCACTGTAGCTAATCCAGAGGAGTTGGGTCGAAATAGCTGTTCCATTGCATGTAGACCAACCGGACTCGCGCTGATATGGGTGTATTGGGAGACTAGTCGCGGAGGGTAGCGGGATCCGAGGTACGGTGCGCCGCTGGCTGACCGCAGGTAATTGGGGGCCCAAGTAGTGTGCTAGCCACACATGAAAGGCTGCCCCGCCAACTGTCGTAAAATCTCCTCACCTCAATTCACTTCCTTCTCTTCTCCCTCCTTCACTCTTAATATATGCAAAAAGGAACAAAAAAGCAGAACAGCGGCAGCACTCCCTCTCCCACAAAGTGCACCTCAACAACATACGTGGTCTGAACTCAAATCTCGCCGCAGACCACCACCACCTAGAGACTGAGAAACCAGCTCTCTTGTTCCTTTCGGTGACGCAGATCGCATGGCCGTCAGACGTGGCGTACCTATCTTACCCAGGGTTTACCCTGGAGCACAACTTTAAGCCACACGCTGGTATATGCATGTACGTCCGGGACGACATCTGCTATCGGCGTCTCCGCAACCTTGAGGACTCCGGGTTGTCAATTCTTTGGGTCTTAGTGGACAAAGGCCTAGATAAAATTGTCTACGCCTGTGTCTACCGTTCGCACAACGGTGTTTTGGAGACAACTAGGCTCACACAGCACCTCAGTGAGGCGGCGGATGCGGTTCAGCAGCGATACCCTTCTGCCCAATTGGTCTTACTGGGGGACTTCAACGCCCACCCACCATCAGGAGTGGCTCTTCCCATACCAGTGCACAGACCATGCTGGACAAGAGACGCGTAAGCTAGCACTAGTGTTAAATCTCACCCAGCTGGTCCAGGGGGCAACGAGGGTGCCGGATGTTGTTTCGCACACGGCCAATTACTTGGACCTTCTGCTGAAAACAGATCCAGACCGTTATTCGGTGTCGATTTCTTCACCATTAGGTACTTACGACTATTGCGAATACGAACAATCGACGAGTGTACTCTTTGGCAAGCTGAGTGCAATATTATGTTGGATAGTATTCAGCTTATGTCTGGAGTTGTCTATTACACGGACCTTGTGGAAACTAGAACGAAATTCCGTGCGTTCAAGCGTTTTTGCCATACCTATTATTGGAATCAAGTGTAACAGCTCACAATTTTAGGACCCATTAATATTAGTGTTTTTAACCAGTGGAGCTTGGCAACTGGGCTTACCTCAGTTGTATAAACCCCCTTTGTGCCTAATGGCCTAGTTTTGTTCTATCTCTCGCTTGATTAGAAGGGAAGTGGAAATTATATTTTTCTTACTCCTCCGCTGTCTTTTCTGATTAGTTTCGTTGCGAGACCCAAGACAGTTTAATCGTTTCTCTGGGACTCGTCGAGCTTCATTGCCTCGGCGTTTTTTCTGGTGGTCGCCACTGTTGATTCTGACTTACAGAAGTTACAGTGGTTTGGGAATAGTGTGGCGGGCTTGTCCCAAAAAAAAAGGTACTTACGACCACTGTCTGGTGAAGTCTGTATCCGTCTACTCCCCGCCCGATCATAGCCCTAGAGGCACCAGGCAGGTTTGGCGATACTGGTCAGCAGATTGGGATGGCATGCGATCTTTCTTCACATGTTATCCTTGGCAGCCCACTTGCTTTTCTTCGACTGATGTTTCGTGTGACGGATGTGTTGCGGCAGGGAATGGAGTACTATATTCCACTATATTCCCACTCCGCTGAGGAGAAAGCAAACTTGTTTGCCTCTCTGTTTGCGGAATCTTTGCGTCTAGATCCTGAAGGTGCGAGGCCCTCATGTACTCTTGGTGGATGCGAGTCGATTATGTCAGACATTCGCATTTATAAGAAGGATGTCCGAAGGGTACTGCGTAACCTGGACGTGAAGAAGGCTAGTGGCCCCGACGGGATACCGGCAATTGTACTGAGGACTTGTACACCTGAGTTGTTTCTGATCTTAACACGCCTATTTCGCCTTTCATTTGAGACTGGAAAGTTGCCGATGGCTTGGAAGGAAGCTAACGTGCAAGGCGTGCCCAAGAAGGGTAGTCAAGCTGATCCAGCAAATTATAGGGCCATCTCGGTAACTTCCGTACTCACACTGTAAGAGTATGGAACGTATACTGAATATCAAGCTCCTGGCATACCTAGAAGCTAACGATATCCTCAGTGACCGACAATACGGCTTCCGCCGAAATCGGTCAACTGGGGCTCTTTTAGCGTATGTGTGTGTGAGGCCATCGAGAAACAAGGGGAAGCCATTGCGGTCTCCCTTGACATCTCGAAGGCTTTCGACCGTGTCTGGCACGACAGCCTAATTGGCAAGCTTCCTTCCTTCGGTCTGCCCGCTGGTTTGTGTGATTGGACTACTCGGATAGACCGATTTCCTGAGGAATCGGTCTATCCGCGTAGTCATAGATGGCTGCTCGTCCGGACTGCTGGCTATTAATGCCGGTGTTCCTCAGGGGTCAGTGCTCTCGGCAACATTGTTTTTACTGCATATTAACGATCTGCTAAAACCCAGTACCTTTGGGTATGCAGACGACTGCACTGTTGCCGAGAGATACGTACCCGACGCACGAGCTAATGGATCTCAGGTCCGGTCTGTCCGAGAGGCTATGGTTGGGCGCTTGAACTTGTCCTTACAGGCTGTCTCAGAATGGGGCGATTCCAATCTGGTCAAGTTCAATGCTGCTAAGACCCAGGCGTGTTCTTTTTCCGCTAAGAGGAGCCAATTTCACCCGGCTCCATCTTTCCGAGGTGAAACCGTGCCGATTACCGACCAACTTGATCTTCTTGGTGTTACTTTAACATCTACCCTCAAATTTGGTCCCTTCATAGAGGCAAAGGCTCAAGTGGCTGCCAAAAAGTTGAGAATCCTCGCAAAGGTGAGACGGTACTTCACGCCGGAACAGTTGCTCCAACTTTATCAAGCGCAAGTTCGATCGTGTATGGAGTACTGCTCTCATCTTTGGGACAGATCTGCCAGATACCAGCTTGATGCCCTTGAGACAATTTTGAAACATCGGCAATGATAGGCTCGTTGAGTCAAAGCTCCAAAGTCTTGAGCATTGACGCCGAGTTGCAAGCCTGTCGGTTTACTATCGGTTACATTTTGGGGAGTGTGCGATGGAATTGCATAATTTGATTCCGCCAAGCCGGTTTCATCAACGGACCACAAGACGTACGGCGAAGTGCCACGGGTTCATGGTGGACATCCCATCCATACGCACTAAGCGTTTTGAGAACACATTCATTGTGCGTACAGCTGGAACAGTGGAATTCCCTACCGGAGTCTGTGTTTCCTGATAGCTACAACCTGGGAGTCTTTAAGGCAAGAGTGAATAGGTTATTTCAAGGCAAGCGTGCTCCATCTTCAACCACATCATTACTTACCATCAGGTGAGATAGTGGTCAAATGCGTGCCTATCAACAATTAAAAAAAAACATATTTCCGAATGGTTCAACATTCCGAATATAACAACTCCGACTATCATTACTCCTATTTTTATAATTTCTAAATTTCAACATAATTGCTCGTCAGAGAGAAGTATAATATTATGTTTAATATGAGGACTTTAATAGTCATAGTTCTAACATAACCTAACCGAAGTGATTCTTCAATAATAGAGGGGATTTGCAGCATGCAAGCAAGCATGCAGCATGCAAGCAGGCAAGCAGCGTGCTAGCAGACATGCAACATGCAAGAAAGCATCCAAAACGCAAGACGGCATATATGCAAGCAGGCATAAAACATGCAAGCATGCATGCAGCATGCAAGCAAGCAAGTAGGCATGCAACATGAAAGCAGGCATGCAGCATGCAAGCAAGCAAGTAGGCATGCAACATGCAAGCAGGCATGCAGCATGCAAGCAAGCAAGTAGCAAGCACTCTAAGGTAGGGCAGACAAGACTGTGTGAAGTCGGTTTTGCAGCTATTCGTTTCTGTCACTAAATTTTATAGCACAACATTATGACTTTTAGTTTATTTGAAGTATTGAAAATCGGAATGTCGTTCTTCGGACCGAAAACCCTTCGAGCATTTGATTTTTCGAACGTATGAAAATCGGAAAACTAACAAATCGCATTTAGGACTTTCGGTAAAATAAATTTCGTGATTTTTAATAATAGATACGAGTATTATAATTCTTATGTTTTATGAAATTCGGACTTTTGAAAATCGGAACATCGAAATTCGGAAAAAAATATTTTGGAGTATTTGGATGTTCCCAGTTATGTGAATAGGCAGTCGCTTCATGTTAAATAAATAAATAAAAATAAGCCTTTATTTTCTTATCCATATTTAACAATACTTAGGTCGTGATGATTATGTGCCTGATACTTAACTTAAGGCTAGATTAACTGCCAACGACCTTAAGTGATAAGCTTGCGTGTTCTATGCTGAGCTCACGTGACGCATCGTACGTCCACCCAGTAATGGGACTCGCCCATCAACGAGCGTTGTCCGAAATTAGACGCATTATTAATTTATTTTAAATAAAACAACAATCATTTTCCTGCCGTTATCCCATGTTACTTGGGGTCGGCACAACACGTTTTTTTTCCATTCAGTCCTGTCAGCCGTCACGCTATCACTAACTCCCTTTTCTTACACATCACTCCTCAGACAATCCATCCATTTTTTTTTTGCCTTTTCTCTCCTTCTCCATCCACATTTATATTCATAACTCAACTAAAACAATAAGTATTATACTAAAACACGTATCACGAGGACCACAAGTATTAGGGACACAAGAAGGGACACAAAGCGCTCGCTCGCTCTACCTGAACTGTTATTTGTTGATATTACGTTGTTAAGAGCCTATACAACCTCAGCTCAAATCCTAATTTCGCCCCCACTTCCCCAATCATCGGAGACTGGAATGCAAAGGTGGGAGGCACACTACAAGATGATCATATAAGAATCACAGTTGGAAGACATGGACTTGGTGTCAGAAATGAGAGCGGGAATAGACTGTTGGCATTTTGTATTGACAAAAAATTCACTATAATGGACACCTGCTTCCAGCACCACCCTAGACGTCTCTATACATGGAAATCTCCAGGCGATCGGTGCCGTTACCAAATAGACTACGTGCTCATAAACAGCCGTTGGAGAACCTCCGAGTCCAACGTAAGAACATACCCTGGTGCGGACTGCGGATCTGATCACTGCCTCCTGATAGCCAGATTGGCACTGCGTTTGAAAAGAACAAAGACGGGTCCTCCTGTGAAACCACGTATTCTGACGTCACTGGAGCAAGAATCGTTTCAAAATTAGTTTATGAATGCAATATCAGACAAACCTATATCAACGAGTGCTGGTGCTAAAGAGCAGTGGAATCAGTTAAACGATCTGGTATGGATGGCGGTAGAAAATATTAACCGTAATCGTGTGCCAACCACTCGCAAACAGTCCTGGCTTTCTATTTACATCTGAAACATAATTGAGGAACACAAATCTCTAAAAGCACAAGGACCCGTTAACCAAACAGATCGCGATGCATACTCTGAGTTAAGCCGAATAATACGGCTCCATTGCCGACGCGAAAAAAACAACTTTGTCGAGCATATCTGCCTAAAAATTGATACTCATGCGATCAAGTTTAAAAGTTCGGATCTTTTAAAAAAAGTGAAGCTGCTCTCGAAACAGTTCAAACCCAGAACCTGGATAATTGAAGACGAGAACGATACTCTACTTCAGGATCTTGACGAGATAGCTGATAGATGGCGAAGATATTGCAAGGAACTGTACAGGAACCCACACCATATAATACTGCAAGTGACAGTCAAATGGGATGAAACTAACATGTAACCACCAATATTGCTACCTGAGGTAACGGCGGCTATTGCGGCGCTAAAAGCAAATAAAGCGCTCGGACCAGATCAACTTACAGCTGAGATCATAAAGGTAATGGGGATACCAGGAGCAGCTGTCCTTCACAGAATATGCGAAAAGGTTTGGCGTACTGGCGAATGGCCGGGTGAATGGGCAGGTTCAATAATTCTACACTGCATAAAAAAGGTCCCACTCTAAAATGCGACAATTATAGAAGTCTAGCCCTTATATCCCATGCTAATAAAGTGCTGCTACACATCATACACAATAGGATCCGACATTTCTTAGACTGGCAAATTCCTCAAGAGCAGCTGGCAGGTTTTGTTAAAGGCAATGGGACTCGCGAGCAAATCTTGAACATTCACCAACTAATCGAAAAGTCCTATGAGTTCGGTAGCCCCCTCATCTTGTGTTTTATCGACTATAGCAAAGCCTTTGACTGCGTTGTCTGGTCAGCCTTGTGGAGAGTGTTGGAAGAACTCGGAGTACCTCAACATCTTGTAGCTCTTATAAAATCGCTTTATCTGAGCAACCAAGGTGTTAAGACCGAGAAAATAACTTCTGGTGCCTTCAGTTTCGGTAGAAGCGTGAGACAAGGTTGCACACTGTCTCCCATTCTCTTTAACACGTATGGACAGTATACAATCAGATGATCCCTTGAAAACTGGGAGGGCGGAGTCACAACAGGGGGTACCAAAAAGAGATGATTACACAACTCTTTTGGCTGCCAACGAAACGGAAATGACTCATATCTTCAGCAAAATGGAAAGAATCAGTTTGGAACTAAGGCTGAAGATGAACCACGCTAAAACGAAGCTGATGGTGGTGGACCGCACCAGCAAGCTTCAATTTACAGGCGCACTGACACTGTAAACCGTCCAGGACTTCATCTACCTTGGAGCTAATATCAGCAATACAGGTTCTTGCGAGAAAGAAATTAGGAGACGCATAGGAACAGCTAAGGGTGCGATGTCTCAGCTGCAGCGCATATGGAGGGACCGTATCATCTCGCGGAGAATTAAAGACAGTAAGACTGGTCAAGTTCATAGGGCTTTCCATATTGGGATACGCTTCAGAGACGTGGACTCTCAAGAAAGCTGATCGTGACCGGATCGATGCTTTTGAGATGTGGTACTGGAGAAAAATACGGCAGATCCCCTGGACTGCATGCCGCACCGATGAGTCTGTTCTCCGCGACTTGAAAGTTTTTCAGTCACATTGCCAGAAAGTATGGACATACCCTAGAACAGCTAATGGTTACTAGCAAGGTTGATGGCAAGCGGCCGAGGGGTTGCAGTCCGCTTAGATGGTCGGATCAAATTCGCTCATCCCTGGACACAAAATTCCACGAAGCTCTTCACAATGCCAAAGATAGGCACAGATGGCGAAACATCGTGAAAAAAGTGACTTCAGATCGGGGGAATCACGACCCTCAGTAATGAGGAAGGTGGAGAAAATAACTTCTGGTTCCTTCAGTTTCGGTAGAAGCGTGAGACAAGGTTGCATACTGTCCCCCATTCTCTTCAACACGTACGGAGATTCAGTAATGAGGAACACGACGCGAGGTGGAAGAGGAGGATCGGTGTTGGTTGTGCACTCAAGGAGCACGTGCGCGTTTCTTCCGTCTCCATGCATGCTTTGCACTGGGGACTATCTGATACGCCTATTATGTGGAAATGTTTATTTAGTGACCAGTGTCCAGTGATGGTCCCCGCCACCAGGCGCAGAAAGCTTCTGGTTATATTTTGGTTCAGAAATGTTGAATTGACCACATGATATTTGAGGAGCGCATAATATCAATTTAGTACTTTTTTGACAATCAATAACACCGATAAAATGTCACTTTGTCTAGACCCTCTGTAGGTCCCAATGAGCCTAATGTCAAGGTTCCAATTTCGCGGCAAGCTAACTCTGAAATTGGTTAACTTGTAACCTATTTTATATTTACATTTTTTGAGTAACCTATTTTACATTTGTACCTGTGATTAGTAGACAGGGACAAATGTAAAATAGGTTACTCACGCCTTAAAGATGCCTGTAACAGGTGCTACTGTCGTGCAGGCCGAGAATGACGAAGTGACGAAGAGGAAAATCTACGTACGTATAATAGTTATGTATTTTATTAAAAAATATTACCTTATTTCATAATTCCGAATGGTTCAAAATTCCGAATATAACAACTGCGACTTATGATTACTCCTATTTTTATAATTTCTAAATTTCAATATTCCTAACGTTTATAATTACTATTCTCAAAATACTGTAGGACCCCAAGGCTCCTATGTATGGCCTGCAGGGATTCTGGGACGTTCTTCGTAACTCTGGGGAATGTCGCACTCGCTGGCAACGCGAGAGTGTAGTGTATGAGAGTGACTGCTTACGGTGTGGAGTGTTACAAAAGAAAGAGGAATAGGGCACTCAGAGTAACTATATTAATAAATTATAATAATATGTGTGCCCTCTTCGGCCGGGCTAGCTGAACTGAACCCTAAAACAAATGTCTTCTCTATACTTTTTGAATCCAAACGCCTCTCCAATAATTCTAGAACATGTCAACCTGCCAGTTTATCCGGCACAGACCCGCTAACATAAGGTTGTGACTATAATTGTCACAATACCGAGTTTCAATAGATCGAATAACAAAAAGTCCGACTTAATGATAATTTGAAATATCAAAAATACGAATTCCGATTATTAAAATACCGATTAATACAATTCCGAAATAAAAACGCCTTGTAAAACTGATTAGCAAGATAAATAAACACATAGTGCTCGTCAGAGAGAAGTATAATATTATGTTTAGTATGAGGACTTTAATAGTCACAGTTCTAACCTAACCTAACCGAAGTGATTCTTCAATAATACAGGGGATTTGCAGCATGCAAGCAAGCATGCAGCATGCAAACAGGCATGCAACATGCAAGCAGGCATGCAACATGCAAGCAGGCATGCAGCATGCAAGCAGGCATGCAATTTTTTTGTTTCAGCTTTGCTTTGCTCCAGTTTACTCCAGTTTTCTCTGTCGGTGGCTTTTTTCATCAATTGTGGTCCAGCTATCGCTAATATATCATCTGACCAGCGTTTCTTGGGCCTCTCTTCTCTCTCGTCTTTTGCCGCTGGATCCTGTCTACCGGGTCGCCTTCAGAGTCCATCTCTTATCGGTGTAACGGGCCAAGCGCCAGGCTCACTTCCACTTCAGTTTCAGAGCATAGTGCAGAGCATCAGTTAACCTTGTTTTCTGCCTTATGTATTTGCTTCTGACTTTCTGTAATTTTCTTATTTTTCATACGCCTCTTTCTGGCATACAACAAATTTAGTTTATATTTTTGAAGTAAGTCCTTGTCTGACATCCGTGAGTAAGGGACGGTGGATGCATGTATCTAGCACGACCAATTATAGCGGAGGGAGAATCACCTTTGAAGATCTTTGAGGGCCCAGAATTTTCTCCAACTCTGCTGAACCCTTTGTTCGACCTCGTCTGCGGTATTTTTAATTTCTGAATGATAACTGTTGTCCCAAATACACATAGTCACTCACATATTCCAAAACTTTGCCTTTTAGATTAACAGGGGAAGTCATGCTGTTCGTCATCACTTATGTTTTTGCCCTCATTCATTTTTAGGCCTACTTTTTCACTTTCAACACTTCTAACCTATCGCTTGTCATGTTAAATACTATTAATAAACTGCACCCAGTTATACTGGCTGCCGACACACCTATATAATTGGGAATAGGCTTGACAGATTTATTGAGTCAGCTTAATTTCTCTCATCATGTTTTTTAACGAAATCGTTTGTTTACAGAGTTTTATCACTACATAAGAAACGGTGAAAGACAATGCGTAGAGGGTAGTTACCACAAAGTAGATTCTTGCAACAACTGCATATGTTTGAACGGAATCGAGATGTGTACAAGAAAACCTTGCCCTGTCAATGATTTAGGTATGTATTATTCGACACTAACAACCTTTAAAGTCTTCTAAACGCCTGAAATCCAAAAGAAATCGTTTTTTTGTTGGATTTTAACCTGATAACAGTGGTCACTTCCACCGATGCACCTTCTAACTGGTCCGGAAAGGTTGGTATAGCAACGGTAGTATGTCCGTCTGTCCGTCTGTCCGTCTGTCCGTCTGTCCGTCTGTCCGTCTGTCCGTCTGTCCGTCTGTCCTTCTATCCGTCTGTTCGTCTGTCTGTCTATCTGGCTGTCCGTCTGTCCGTCTGTCCATCTGTCCGTCTCTCCGTCTATCCGTCTCTCCGTCTCTCCGTCTCTCCGTCTGTCCGTCTGTCAGTCTGTCCGTCAGTCCGTCTGTCCGTCAGGCCGTTTGGCCGTCAGGCCGTCTGTCCGTCTGTCCGTCTGTTGTATATCTGTCCTTTGTCTGTCACACAGGTTTTACAGCCAAACGGGTGGAGCCACAGTCTTCAAATTTCACAGTATAAGCATTTTCTTGACCCAAACCCATACAAATTATTAAAAATACATTTGGTACGGAACCCTAAATGCGCGAAGTCCGACACGCACTTAGCCGGTAGTTTTCTTTTCTAGAAAGTCTATCAGCTACAAAATGCACAAAAGGAAGTATGCGCCAAGTTGATCCCTGTAACTACTGCATTTGTAAAGATGAAGTATATGTTTGTACGAATAACCCTTGCGTGAAAAGATTTATAGGTGAGTAGATTGTGTTTATTAACCGGGACAAGTTCTGCTTCTGCCAGTTTGCTTCAATCGGAGAAGGGAATTTATAAAATACGGGTGATTGATATATAAGTCACCGGATAATTATCATAGTTACCGTAAGTTTATGAAAACTCACGTAAAATTGTAAACTTATAATTTTCAAAAAGGCTTCAATACATTGTACGAGTACATTATCAAAGGATGAGATTTATTGTATTCGATTTGATCGAGAGTTCACACTCAATCTTACGGTATTCAATGACATTCTTATCGGTGACCTATTATATATGTACTTATTTACAGTATGTATGTACGTAGGTTCTAGGATGGGAGCTTCAAACATCAGTTTATTACTTTGCATCTGTCTGAGAAACCAATCATCTGCAGAGATTTAAATAATTTCGGATTGAAACATGTTTTTTTTAATGAGAAAATTGTTTTCTTTTTTTTTTTTTGTTTTTTTTTTTTTTTTTTTTATTTATTTATTAACAAGCTATAATCCAGCAATGATTAGTTCATCAAAGCCCGTGTCTGACTATCTCAACCATGCGATACAGGTTTTACTGATCTACGCTCCTAGTACGGCCAGCTAGACAATTTTCTGAGGGGATCTAGTCAAAAGTCCAAAATGTATGACATTGACATGCGCTACCAAATGTCACATACCATAAACAAAATTAGCCTTTATAATGTTCCCACTGCGGGGACTTAAGCCTCCTCCCAAGTAGGGAAAGGTTGAAAGGGCCATAATCCACCACAAGGGGCCAGTACGGGTTGGTGGATGTCACAAGTCTTCGATTTTGATTCTAGGACATGGTTTCCCCACGATGTGTTCCTTCACTGTTTTCAGAGCAGTGGTGATGATTTTATAACACAAAGTACAGTGTCTGGCTGGGTTTGAACCCACGTCATATAAGTCGGGGCTATTACCACTGAGCTACCACTGCCCCACCAATGTCACATGGTTAATTCCAAAAGTATTGACTTTTCGACAATGGCTCTCGCTGATTGATTGTTACGTGTCTATTTCTCAACTGGAACTCTATCAGCAATAACGTGGCGAAAGCGATTGTAAAAAAAAACAAAGTATATAGGGTATAAAAAGACACATCACATAGCCGTCAACTACGCATCTAACAAAGTAGCTTTGCGCAAAAATTATTGCTGGGAAACGACTTTTATTTTAGGTATGAAAAAAAAACTATTTTTATTGCGCAATGTAACTCGAGCCCAGGCAAGTGGAGTTAATTAAGCCCCGTCCCTTCGCTCTAAACCGCATAGGTACTTATCGGACACGTTTGATATTTACCAATGCGTCATTTCAAAAATTCGGAAAAAAAAGTCGAAAATTCAGGTGATGTTTGTTCGGAAAAATTTTAGTACTTGGAATTCATTTTCTTAAAAAAGTAAAAAAAAATGCGACTTTGACCTTCAATATCTCCAGAACTAGTGGATTTCCAGGTATGGTCTAGTGGAAAAAAAATATCCAAATAATGGGTAGAATATGTGGCTTTCGATATAGTTATGCTGAACTAGCGACCCGCCCCGGCTTTGCACGGGAAGAAATTGATTCAAAAGACACGTAGCGCCACCGAGCGTCCTAGCAATTGTGACCGTCAAAAGTTGTTGTTCTTTCCCTCGGGAACAGTAATTTTTCTCCGGATGAAAAGTACTGTATATCCTTTTCTGTACCCCTGACAACGATATTGAAAACTTCATGATGGTCGGTTCAGTGGTTTAGGCGTGAAAATGTAACAAACAAACTTACTTTCACAATTATAATTGTTTAATTAGTTTGGATTAACATGCGGTACTGAAATGTCACGTGGTCTTGACTTTTCGACAATCTTTATCGGCAGACAGGTCAAGCGGAATATCGATTCAGATATACCTCTCCAGAAACACGTAATGTTTAAAACTGCGCTGCTTATAATGTTCCTGAAGACTTTGTTCAGCATCCAACTAATCAAAATAATCATTCATTATCATCATTTCAGTCGATAGTCGTCCACTGCTGGACATAGACCTCCCCAAAGTGTCACCACAACAAACGGTTCTGTGCGTCTAGCACCCATCGGCTACCCGCGACCCTTACCAGGTCATCGGTCTACCTTGTGGGAGGTCTATTATAATAATCATTGAATATTCTGTATTTCCAGATTCTAAGAGTTCAGAAGAGTGTAATCTAGGGGATATTAAAAGTGTGAAGTGTAATCGCTGTATATGCCTGGCAAGACGGTGGGTTTGCACTCGAAAGCTATGTGCCGGCAGGGGTGACAAGAAATCGAAAACCGAAGCAACTAGAGAATTGAAAAATAATGATACCTGTATGTACAATCAATAATCATTAGTAAAAACTAGATGGCGAGTGCGTACCGGTCAGTTACGACTTTGGTATGTCGAACCAAACGAACTATTAGGCCAGCATGATCCCGTTGCGAATAAGAGATAGTGATATTCGTCCTGTATAGCTATCCTATCTCTCTCTGATAACGGAATCATGATGGTTATTGACACGAAGGTAAGAGGGCTGAATTTGCAGTGATTTGATGTCATGCGTGGTGTTAAGGAAGTCTGAATTGGCGCCAGTGACTAAGAAGGTATGTTTGAGGTGTGAATGGGTTTGTGATATAGAGAAATGAGGATAATGTAGTAATGAAAGTATTGAAGTATGAGTTATTGTGTGAAAGATAAAGATAAAAGTACGGTATAATTGAAGCGGGTTAAAACCAATTACGATAATTAAAGATACAAAAAATAATAGAAAAGACATATTTAAGTTTACCCGTCATCGGAGACGCAACAATAGGTTTTTAATTGTGTTTGTTTTTCTGGGGCCTGACCGATTAAAATATAAAAGGTATAATTTTCATGAAGATTGTTATAATTATTATAGTATTGTTTTATTAATATAAAAATATTTCAATATCAAACAACTATGTCAAATTTAAGAAAAAAGAACAGGCAGCTAACAGATAATGTGCTGTATTTTTTTTTCATAAAAACTTCTTTAACACAACTTAAAAAAATATAGTTTTTAAATTCATAGAGAAAAGTCTTCAAAGCGAATACGTCTAACACAAACTATCTATTAAAATTATTATGTATTATACGAGTCATTGAGACCCATCAAATGAACCAAAGCTCAAACTCCTACGTAAAAACGTACATAAATCTCGAGAAAAATCTCTATGACGGATTGACAAAGACGAATCTTGTTTATAAAGGCTTCATTTTTCTTTTAAGGAAAACTTAACCCTAAAAACAAATTAACCATGGGCATTGCAGCAGGTGAAGAGTGTAACTTAATCAATAAACTAATTTTATTTTGGTTCTTACAGATACTACTACACTATACTATATACAAAACTACTTGGAGGAAGGCGAGGACCAACGCGCAAATGAGATGATCGCTATACCTATTTGTCTGTACAGGGTGTAACGGAAAGGTGTGGTCATATTTTAAGAACTGCATCTGCCCATCGACATGAACAACTTTTTTCAAGAAAATCCAGGAAATTCTAAAAAAAAATTTTTACATCCCATACAAATATTGATCATCTGCTGATAACTTTGTATGAAAAGCCCAATTTTTTTTTGGGAATTTTCTATTTTTTCTTGGAGAAACTTGATCATTTCCATGTGCAGAACCGGCTCTTAAAATATGACCACACCTTTCCGTTACACCCTGTATATTGTAATCGCCGATGGTTCTGTCAAAATCAATAATATGCCAGTCGTTTAAAACATCTTAGGTCGCAAAAAGTTGCACTAGTGTGCATTTTTTGGATGTAGATACCAGTAGTGTAAAACCAAGTTTGTAGCTTCGACGACCTGTGCTCCAGAAAACCTCGAAATCTCGAAAGTTTAATATAACTTTTTAATTCTCATTTACATTACAAACAATAATAAACTATAAGAATATACACTTACCTACTTAAACAAAAAAGATTTTTTAACTAATTAAAACCAAAAATAATCTAAAATTAGGCGTTTAAAAATTCCTCCGGATTCCTGTCTGAACGCCTTCTTGACACCTCGCGTAACCCAAGGGATTGCTTTTACCTTGAACAGAGGATAAACATCAGCATACAACGCGGCAATGCCTCCAGTCTTTTGGGTACATTATCAGTAGACAGCGCTGAGACGGCATTTTTTTGACATTAGTTAAAAAGTCATTACAATTTTAGTAGTACCGTAGGTCTGTTAGTTTAATAGGTCTCGAGATACTTCTAAGATTGGCCATTCCACCCGGCTCCATCTTGCCGAGGTGTAACCGTGCCGACAACCGATCATCTTGATCTTCTTCGTGTCACTTAACATCCACCCTTAATTTTGGGCCATATATCGAGGCAAAGGCTCAAATGGCTACCAAAAAGTTCTTCCTAGCAAAGGTGAGACGGTACTTAACGCCAGAACAGCTGCTCAAACTTTATCAAAAGCAAATTCGGTCGTGTGGAGCACTACTCTCATCTTTGGGATGAATCTGGCAGATACCAGCTTGATGCGCTTGTGCCAATTGAGAAACGAGCCAAGAGGATCATCGGCAATGATAGGCTTGTCGAGTGTAGGCTCCAGAGTTTTGAGCATCGACGCTGAGTTGCTAGCCTGTCGGTTTTCTATCAGTTGTATTTTGGAGAGTGTGCGACGGAATTGCACAGTTTAATTCCATCAAGCCCGTTCCATCATCGGACCACTAGACGTAAAGCGTTGCGCCACCGGTTCATGGTGGTCATCCCACCCACACGCACAAAACGTTTTGCGAACACATTTATTGTGAGTACAGCTAAGGAGTGGAATTCCCTGCCTGTGTGTGAGTCTGTGTTTCCTGATAGCTACAACCTAGAAGTCTTTAAGTCAAGAGTGAATAGGCTACTTCTGGGCCTCATCATCACTTACCATCAGGTGAGATAGAGGTCAAACGCGTGTCTTTATAGGATTAAAAAATAATAATAATAATTCTGTTCCCTGTTCCAGATACCGGTGGGATACTATTTTTATATTTTTAAATGTTTTTTTATCCTTTTTATTTAAATATTTAAAAATGTAAACAATATGTATATACAAATAAATAAATGACATAATAATTCTCACAACGTTCAACTTCAAAAGTATACTGATTGACTTTTTCCGTAGAATGCACGGTTTAGAAGTTTTAAGCCAAAACCTAAAAATTACTTACCGAAAATTTTCAGGTTTTCTGGGCACCTTGCTGTAGCATAGGTCTTTCGAAACTGCAAACTTTATTTTACACTGTTGGTATTAGATGCTTCATTCCAAGAGTATGAGTCAAGATCTGGTGTGAAGAATCCCTCACCGTTGTTGATAGGCACAGAGGTAGTGGAGACCACCTCTAACGTAGAGTTAGAGAGAGACCTGTTGGAGAAATGCCACGAGAGCCCAATCGACAGCTAAATTGTGTCACAAGTGGAGATAGATTAGCCACACGCTCCGAAGGGATTCCGACCACATATCCAAACAAGCGTTGGACTGGAATCCCAAAGAAAAGAAAAAGCGTGGTCGTCCCTGTTATCCTGGCGTCGCACCGTGTTGGCTGAAGCGGTGAGCAACGGAATAGCGTGGAGCGAGGTGAAGCGTGAAGCTGAAGACCATTCGCGATGGAGGACTACTATGGCCGCCCTCTGCCCCATCTAGGAGACATAGGATATTAAGTATTTATGCTAACAACATTCTAAAAATCAGTACAATGCAATTTATTGCGACCTAACGCGTTTAATATGCCTACGGTGACGACGGTGTCTGTGACGAACTTCCCAAATGACCAAAATACTTCATCGATATACCAGCTAAGAAATTTTCAGGAACATCAACTGCAGACATTCAAGTGCAGTCTTTATTTTTTTTTAGCTGAGCTATAAACCTTCTAAATGCTTAAAAGGAAAAGAGAACAGTTCATTGTGTTCCTTTCACCGGTCAACAAAATGAGGTTGGAATTGTGACATAAAAAAACCGATCAAAATCGGTTTATCTGTTTAGAAGCTACGATGCCAGAGACAGACACACAGATACACAAGTTAAACTTATAACACCTCTTTTTACGGTCGGTGATTAAAAAAGGAAAAGAAACTCTGTGCTTTGACTAAGTTCATAAATGACTTTTATGGACATGATATTCATTCATATTTGTTACAGTTGTTACAAACACGTACAAAATATGTTGTCTAAAATAAGTTTTTATCAACCTTTTATATATTTTTCTATTCTATTATGTCAATGTGAGAACACTGTAGACCCGCAGACAAATAGATTTTATTAAATTTTTGTACTTCAGTTGTGATTTACGTTTTTTTTAAGGCCTGTCATTAAACAACCTACACTTTAATGACAGGCCTACACAGGACTCATATACTACTCATACCTGTTAACACTGTAATACAGAAACATTGTAAAAACTATTTTTTTTAAAGAGTACCCATTAAGTTTCTTGCCGGTCTTCATTAGAAGTAAACGTCAAATCCAAATCAGCACCAACGTTTGATGTATCATTTATGTGCCCTTGTGCTCAAGTTCGTCTGAAAAAAAAAATACAATTGAGTTTGTATTGGGTGGCTCCCTGGACGAGGTCCTTCATTGAAACTTGAAGCAGCATTATGTTTTTGTTTGTTGTCAAATTAGTACATTGAAGCAAGTCTGGTGTTGGTAGAACGTTTCGTTAGATGCCATATTAAACTTTAAACTTTGAAAAAACCGGCCAACTGAGTGTCGGACTTCAACAATATCACCAAATTTCAAGTTCATAGGTCTATGGGAAGTTAAAAAAATACTTCGGAACAAAATTTTGTGACAGGACTCGTGAGTGACAGCAATAGGCCTCCGTTTGGACCTTTCGGGTACGGAACCCTAAAATGGAACATTGCCCCACACTTTTTTTACACCAAGAATTTCCGTATTGTATTTTTTTGCGATTGGGTGCTACGTTCCGTGTCGCGGGTTCGATTCGCGCACGGAGCTAATATTTGTATAGTTGTTCCGGGTCTGGGTGTCACCCACGATACAGAATTATCCATTAGTGTGCGGCAACGTTTTAAAAAAATCGGCCAAGTGCGTGTCGGACTTCGCACATTTAGGGTTCCGTACCAAATGAGGGAATTATCAAAGAAAAAATCTGATTTGTCAATATTGGTATTTGGTAGTAAAATATACGTTAGGTATAATAAACGTTAGCACCAAATTTCAAGCTCATAGGTCAGTGGGAAGTTAAAAATTGTTCGGAACAAAATTTCGAGATTGATGACGGACAAACGGACACGTGAGTGATAGCAATAGGGCTCCGTTTGGACCCTCCGGGTATGGAATCCTAAAAAGAATGAAGAAGAAAAAGGAAAGAGAGACAATTTACTCTTGTATCGTGTTTTGTGTCTCCTGTATAACAAATCTTTGTTCCGTACGGGAAACGAACCCGCGACACGAAGCGCAGCAGCTGACCGCTCAACCGTTGCACCAACCTTGCCGTCGTTGATATTGCTTCCCAAGATTATATTTAAAATTAGTATAGAAACTTTTGCGAGTATTGCTTTAAAATTCTAGCACATGCTCACTTGCCTACTTTTAAAGTAGTGCGTCCTTAAATATTTCTTGTGTTTTGTATACTGAATTGTTAATAAATATGATCAAACTTCCAGAAGATAGTAAAACGGTGAATACTTCAGAGTCTTTACCTTCTAACTTACCTGAAAATGGTAATAGCGATGAAATATTGCGACTAAATTATACAGGCAAAAGATACAGAACCAATTTTAAAATGCAACGGCGATTTAGACGTAAGTAATAAAACTACTACTAAACTGTTTGTAAAAATCATTGTAATTAATAAAATATAGATACACAATTGTCTCAAAGAGAGGAGGCCTGTGCCCTAACAGTGGAGACATTAAAAGGCTGATTATGATACAATTGTCACATCTTACATCCCAATCCCTCCCCTCCTGTTTTTTCTTTGCTTTTTAATATTTTCTTTTATATCTTTACTGTGATTTTTTTTATATATCAGACTCTTTTTCGCATTTACAAAAGATAGAATTTCTAAGATTAGCTTTAGTCATTTCAGTGATGTTACTTTGAATATTTGAAGCCTGGTGAGTTTTAAGCTACACTGGTGTATGCTAACAACCACAACTCTTAGTGAATGTCCGTTTTAAAATATTTTCACGACGATTTCGGTCATCCACTATTGAATATTATCTATAGGGAGACATCACAACGATTCGATAAATATTTATTATGAGTGATCTATATAAGATTTCTAAAATAAATATTGAGTTGGCGACAACTCGACCCCTTAAATAGTATTAGAGTTCATGACCACACGATCCTGGCTACTCTTTAATTGATTACTGATGAAATGTCATTTTCATGTCCTCCCGTGTTAAGGACATGAACACGGGAGTTACGAACACCAGAGTCATAGCATAACACAGATAAGTTCAGTTCCTACGACCTTACTTACGATCATCGTTTAAATACCTACTATTCATTACTGAGCAATCATTGGTATATGCTCGCTAAATCAAAGATTAAGAGAATAGCATTGGTGTATGTTAACATTCACTGGTATGTGTCTGAACCAAGAAGATTATTGAACAAATTTCATCGAAATCCGTTCAGCTGTTCTGGCGTGATTGAGTAACAAACATCCATCCATCTATCCTAACTTTTGCATTTATTTATCTTTGTTATCTTTATTTACCTATCTTTAGGATTTTTTGACGGACACCATCGATGTTGGTGATGTCAACATCCACCGGTGGATCTTAATAATAATTATTTTACACATTTTTCGAACATAGTCTGAAAGTTTTAACACCATTTAAAAATCGATAACCTGTGTAGTTTTAATTGTGAAAATTAATTGAATTTGATTTTGAATTACATGTTATTTTTCAGTCCCGCCAGCTAAATGCCTCATAAAACACGAAAAATACAGAATAGATTGGTGTAACTGGTGCTACTGCAACACCTATTACCAAAGAGTCTGTACGGATTTTAAGTGTGACGACCACGGTAACATTACTTATTCTTATTTTTTAAGAGACACAAACAATCAATAGGCTAGTTTCCTAAAAAAATCTAATTAGTCCGTCAGTTAGATTACCAAAAAATATTGTTATTTTATCACGTAAACCAAAAATGAGGACGATACAGTGCGTTGAAATTTCGCGTGACGTCACACCTCGTAACAAGATCCTACTCCTGAACTTTGATGACGTTTTATCTTTGTCATTTTTTATTGATTTGGTAAAGCAAAAAATACGTGTGTGAATATTTTTTGTCAATCTCACTTACGGATTAAATAGAATTATTATTTGTATACCCAGGAAACAAACTTATTTGCCTATCCTTTTCCCAAATATGTTGGGGTCGGCTTCCAGTCTAACCAGATGCAGCAGAGAACCAGCATTTTAGTGGAGCGACTGCCTATTGACTTGGGAATTGACTGTGGCTTGCTTGAAGAAACTTTTTCATTTCCATGAAGAGAAAAAGTATCTAAAATATTACCACCCATTTCCGATACAGCCTTTTTTTTTGGGGGGATGGGAAATCATCCAATGACTTCTCTCGCTCTGGGTGGAGCGGGAGGGCGTGTCAGACTCTTACTGACTAAAACCCATCCCTGTTCCTTCCTTGCCTGTGTGCCCAGGGGAGCGGTAACTCTGTTACTAATTTATCCGCTACTCCCAGGCATCCAGGCGGCCCCGTCAGTGGTGGCTGACAAACATCTCTTTGAGGCGCGCGTGGAACACTACGTTCCGTCGACTCACGGGCCCGTTGCTGATCGAACGGCGAGCTACCCATTACTCGACGTCCACAGGCCCGCGTCTACGGTGGCCGGAGATCGTCCTGTGACCTGTGAGGAGGTCACAGGACTGTCTGATTGTGTGTAGATAATATTCAGACTGTCCTGCGGCGGCTGTGGCTTGGGGCGTGAGGGCCACTCCGTAGAGTCTTCCTCACCCGTTCTGCCTCCTCCTTCGCGAGCATTACTGCTTCGCAGAAGGAGGAGCCTGCTTCCCATTCCCTTTCGCTCCGTATGTGTATTATGTTTAAAACGATTTATGTGTTCTTTCTTACAGGTGGTAAACCACACCCACGTTAGTATTCTTTTTTGTTTACAATTTGAATAGGAAAAATAAATATAATTGATGACTCTATGTTGTGATGATGGAGTGCGCACGACTGTGTCTCGCTGGATTTAGAGTAGATGGCTCTTCATGTAAATATGAACAAACATTTTAAAAAATATTATTAACCTTTACATACCAAAACGGCCTCGTAGTTATGGTTGGTAACGAGGCAAGCTTCATCTCTTCTTTTCTATTCTTTTTCAGGTGGCAAAAGATGCATTGAAGGAGCTAGATACCAAAGGGGTAAATGTAAATATTGCTACTGCAATATTGGTAGCATAATGATATGTAACACGAGAAGAAATTGCACTGAACCGTGGTGGTTCTTGGTAAATGGTACCACACCATATGAAAAACAAACCCCCTACAGTTACCCACCAACCACCCCGCGTACAACAACGCGGAGAAGAATTATAACAAAGCCAACCACGACAAAAACCACGACAAAAACCACGACAAAAACCACGAAAAAAAACACAAGTACCGCGATAAAAGCACGTGAGTTTTTACATAACTACGTATACATTATAAACATCCCCCATTTGTCTGAGCTAAAATCAGCGCTAGTTACTGCGATAACCTCATACATCCTTAGTGTTCTGTATGTACCCAAAAGTCACAACAGAACCTTATTACTTAGCCTACTCTTCTCAATGGTTCCCCCATTGCTGAGGATGGTGACTCATTTTTCGACTATCAATCGTCATTTGGAGGCATCCAGATGATCCCGTCCATCACCCGCTGGAGGGCAGTGTTCCGAGATCTGGTCCAACCATCTTTAGGGGCTTCGCCCTCTGGTTCTTTTACCTTTGACCCTTTCCATCACTACCAGTTTTTCCAAGTTGTTGGTTCCTCTTCGTGTGATGTGTAAAAGCAACATTAGTGCACCTGAAACAAAACCTTTTTCATTGTCAGCGTGAAAGATGATTATACGTTCTTCTTTCTTAGTTAGCTGCTTTACTCCTTTTTAATTTTTATCTGGCCAAGATTTCCCTTTTGAGTGCGATGAATCATATAATTCATCCATGAAGACAAATTTTAATTTTGCCATCGTCCCTCATCCTTTGAATTTCTCGGAGATACTTAACCCGTCAGGGCCCTGCGTCGACGAGGGGCGACAGCGATCAACACTGTCGCCCCGCACCGCCGGAGTACCGCCGGATCAGCACTGCCGGAGTAAAATCGTTCCTTATTAGTAATAATAGAGTTTTAAAGCAAAACTGCCGCCGCTTATGGCGAGGCGGGGCCCGACAACGGTGTTGATTGCTGTCGCCTCTCGTCGACGCAGGGCCTTGAGGTGTTAAGCCTTTCAACATCTTGCGTGTCTGGCGGACAGCGCATGGGCCGTAAACAATTAAAAATCTATTGTGTCTGCTAACTCGAGGTTAAAGCGAATATTATGCTTTTCAATTACTATTTCCCAATTGTTTTCGTGTTTTTTTGTTATATCGAAAAACAATATCTTTCAAAAATTTTCGTAGTCTCCAGACAGCCTTAAAATTGAATAGCCTCAACCAACTTCGATTTTAAAGTTCTCAAACAAGGTAATACCTTTCTTTTCTTTTTTTTGTGGGGTGGGAAATCATCCAATGACATCTTGGATGTCACCACCCCACAAAAAAACTCACGCTCTCCTCTTTCACGCCCTCCCGCTCTGGGTGGAGTGGGAGGGCGTGTCAGACTCTTACTGAGCAAAACCCACCCCTGTTCCTTCCCTGCCCTAAGTGCCCAGGGGTGCGGTTACTCTGTTTCGAATTTATCCTCAACTCCGGGGCAGAAGGTAATTCCTTAAAACGTAAATGAAAATCGTAAATCATGTTACGCATTATCAAAATATTTCAAATTTAAACGAAATTGTTTGGTCTTTTTTACTCTTTTTGGCGATGGGAAGAAAATGATAAAAGAGATAAATGGGCCCCCATTTATCTTTTTTATCATTTTCTTTTACAAAATTCTTTACAGTTCCGAATGAAACACCACAAGCTTCAGAAACACGTTTTTGAACTTTTTGAAAATAACCATTGCTTTCTTTGTTGAATCCATCGGCTTTTTGCACCACCACTACTACCTCACGCAGAGAGGAGGCCTGTCTCCCAACCGTGTGAATATTAAATGTCTGATTATGCTCAACCCTATGTTACCAACAGTTACATTATTATTTACGTAATGTTCTTGGATTTATACAATAAATCCTCGCTAGTGCGATTGTAACCGAAATATACCATTTCTTGAGTGACAAGTATCTCACTCACATGTTTTTCTATGGAACTATACACAATTATTTATTTTACTTTAACATAACATGATCAAAGGCATTTGTTAAAGACATATTTTTAACATAAAATATGAACGAAATAAGAATAAAATATAACTAACTACACGACAGTCGTACACACATCTCACAATACACCAGACATACAGACAAGATCTTCCTTTCACTCTCGAACACGGTACAAGAGAGCGTTGAGCGCGACAAGTGCACAAGGGATAGGAGACTGTGCGTGGGCGAAGGTCCGACTTCCAAGGAAAGCAAACAGTCTGTGCCTTCTACTACGGCTATAGTTGATCGGAGTTGGGATAGTTTGTTATGTTGTTCTGGATCATCTGTTTCCCCGTGAAAGATCATACACTGTATATTAGGTAATGACATAAGTACATCTCCAGAATCCTTTCTCTTACTAAATCTCTTTTTTTTAGAATTCAGAAAAAACCACTTAAGACATGGTGACAGCAATAAGCAATGCATTGAAGGAATTTACTACCAAATAGATTCTTGCAACTATTGTTCATGTTTAAACGGAAAAGTACTGTGTACAAGCATGTCTTGCCCTGTCAAAGGTTTAGGTGAGTGAATCTTGAAAAGAAAACCACCATGGTGGTCACTACCAACGAAACGCCTTTAAACTTACACGAACATGGCAATGCTGTGTGGTGGTAGACATAAGTACGGTGGTTCCCTGTATGAGGTCATCACGGAGATTTGAAACATAGTTGTGTACTGTTTATTGACAAATAAGCCATTCAAACACGTGAAATCCAAAGGAAGTTCTGATGATGTTGAGTGTCCACCAACAAGTAGTTCAACCTGATGGACCAATAGCTGCCGCGGTCACCGGTTACATAGGCAATGCGCCTTCAAATTCAGTCGGCAACGTTGCATGGTTGCAGATTATCATATTTATATTTTAGTTCTATTGGCGACCTAAGTACACTACAGAGACTTAAAACAGCATCACAATTTTGTTTATGGCCAAGCTAGACCCACCCCGGCTTTGCATGGGTGCAAATTGTACACCAAAACCTTCTTAGTTTTTGCTCTATCTATTAATAAATTCGTTTTGTAGTCTAGAAGTAAGCTAAGAAACTAATAGAGGCACACAGCGACTTTGTTTTATTTAGAGACAAGAATATTGGAGCAAATCTGGAGTTAGTAAAACATGTCATGAGAAGACTATGTCATGATACTAAATCAGCCTGTTTACTAAGATTAGTTACCAATGATAAATGATGTTTATTCCGTAAATGGGTTACAAGAACATTTTTACACGTCAATTTTTTTTTGTCAGTTTTAGCTAGATTAGGCCGCTGTTTCCTAGCTGACTACCCCGAGAAGAAACACCGAAACAAACCCAGAGATCATCATAAGAATATCAGCAAAATTCTAGCACATAATTACTTACCGCCTGCTTTCCCCCTCCTCCACTTCCTCGCGTCGTGTTCCTCATTACTGAGGGTTGTATTTCCCCCAACGTGAATGCATTAGGCATAGTAAAACCTAATAGTAGTGTATCCTTAAATTTTTCTTGTTGTTTTCATTATTATACCGATTCATAAAATAATATGGTCAAACTTCCTGAAGATATGGTGAATACTGAGGAGCATACATTCGAAAATATTGGGAACGATGAAACCATTGCACTAAATGATTTAGACACTGAAATACCCAATCAAAAAGGTACTCTTCGGGAAATTCTTCTATATAAACGTAAGTAATAAGATTTTTTTTATCGAATTAAAATCTTATAGAAGGATTGATTTTGAGGCCAAAGAAAAGATGGATAGATTGTGTGAGGAGTGATATGAAAGAATGGGGAGTCAGTGACAGCGTGACGATTGACAGGACAGAATGAAGGAAAGAAACGTGTTGCGTCGACCTCAAATAACATAGAACAAGGGTTCCTAGATGATGATGATGATAATGGCGATGAATATGGATTGGTTTGTGCAGCAGTGAATCAGACTTGTAGGTCAAATGATGAAACCCTAAAAATTAGGCATGACTAGTGACCTACCCTTACACTTTCATCATGATTTAGTTATGGACCCCTCACACGCCATTTCAAATCGATTTTTTTCAGTCGCGCCGGAGAAGTGCCTCAGAAAACATGAAAAATACAGAATAGATTGGTGTAACTGGTGTTACTGCAACTACTATTACCAACGAGTCTGTACCGACTGGACGTGTCCAGACCATGGTAACATTACTTATACCCATTTACACTAACACTAGGTAAAACACACATGCATGCCTTCATAACATTGCACTGCGCGCTTTTACTGTACCTTGTAACTTACGCCAAAGGGCCTTTGGCGTAAGTTACAAGAAAAAAAAACTTTAATTCAGACCTTGAGCTATACGATATTAGTAAAAGACAATACTAATAGGCTACGTTAGTAAGAGGCCAGCTTCGCACGGGTACAAATTATATACTTAAACCTTCGTCATGAATAGTTATTCATAAAGAAGGTAGGTGTGCAATAGACAGAGTGGTACCTATTGGTGAAAACCGCATGAAAATCCGTTCTATATTTTTTGAGTTTATCGTGCACAGACAGACAGACAGACTCTGCGGGGGACTTTGTTTTACAATATGTAGTGACACTCACCTGACGTACCGGGCAGTTTGTATGTATAATTGTACATGCACCCAATGCGCAACTATGGTGCAAAACGGCTTATCACTAATAACCTTCAGTATGGCTTTGACTCTCCCACGCACTATGCACATCATGGACGCAGTCTTTTTCCGAAGGATGGTATGGAAGCCATCAGTATGTACATCGGAATATATTCCAGATGCACTGCAGTAACGTGGTAGCCCCAAAAACATCCTGAAGGCATTGTTATACTGAACTCTGAAGGCGTTGTATGCGCTTAGCGTATATCAAACCCACAGAATGCACGTGTACAAAAACTAATAGACTAAAAACCCTTGAAACCCTTGATGGTATGTTACTATACTATGCATGTTATAATTAAGCAAAATATGTGTTTTTTCTAACAGGTGGTAAACCACCCCCACGTATGTATTTTTTTTTTGTTTACAATTGAAATAAAGATTATATAGCACTTAATGCTCGTCGTAGAGTCAACAATATGTTCTTAGTAACAATGACACGACAGCGCCATTATACATACAATACTCGCACATATGTCGCTATGGAAAATACTAGGGTGGTTTAATACATCTGTCACTAACAAAAAGATATTAATCAAAACGGAGTGTGTTTCAGAATTTTTCGTTTTCAATGAACATGGTGTGTTATTATCGACAGCACGCACCTTATCAATCAATCTGCCTAGCCTTTTCCCAACTATCTTGGGGTCGGCTTCCAGTCTAACTGGATGCAGCTGAATAGCAGAATTTTACATGGAGCGACTGCCTATCTGACCTCCACAACCACCACTCGTATTTAAAATCAAACAGTGTTTCAAAGAAAAATTGTAATACACATACATACATTGGAACTATTTCAGCGGAAAAAAAAAGGTGCATTATAGGAGCCAGATATCAAAGGGGCAAATGTAAATATTGTTACTGCAATGTCGGTCACATAATGATATGTAACACGAGAAGAAATTGCACTGAACCGTGGTGGTTCTTGGTAAATGGTACCACACCATATGAAAAACAAACCCCCTACAGTTACCCACCAACCACCCCGCGTACAACAACGCGGAGAAGAATTATAACAAAGCCAACCACGACAAAAACCACGACAAAAACCACGACAAAAACCACGAAAAAAAACACAAGTACCGCGATAAAAGCACGTGAGTTTTTACATAACTACGTATACATTATAAACATCCCCCATTTGTCTGAGCTAAAATCAGCGCCAGTTACTGCGATAACCTCATACATCTTTAGTGTTCTGTATGTACCCAAAAGTCACAACAGAACCTTATTACTTAGCCTACTCTTCTCAATGGTTCCCCCATTGCTGAGGATGGTGACTCATTTTTCGACTATCAATCGTCATTTGGAGGCATCCAGATGATCCCGTCCATCACCCGCTGGAGGGCAGTGCCAGGTGTTCCGAGATCTGGGCCAACCATCTTTAGGGGCTTCGCCCTCTGGTTCTTTTACCTTTGACCCTTCCCGTCACTGCCAGTTTTTCCAAGTTATTGGCTCCTCTTTGTGTGATGTGGCCAAAACAACTCACAGCAGTAGACAAATAGAGGACAGACGCTGAGTATTTTCCATGTTTAGTTCTTTAACGTTTGTGCGGTGAGGTGCCCAAGGAATCCTTAGCAGGCGGCGCCAGCAACGCATTTTGAAAGCGTCACTCCTCTGCCTGTCCCCTAAACTTAGCCTACATTCAGACATAAACTTACCCCACAGTCAGACATAAAGCTTTATATTTTTAAACCGTAAAAGGGATTCCTGGTTACAAAAATGATAATTTTATTTAGTCCGTAAATTAAATTAACAACAAATATTGGACATGTATTTTTTGCTATATCTAATCAATAAGAAATTATAAAGAAAAGGCGGCTGAGTGCGTGTCGGGTCACACGCAGTGTAGGGTTCCGTAGTCGCCTGTTATAACTTGCAGATTTGGGGGGCTTTGTGTTTATTGCTATGAACAATTAATTGAGTTCACGGTTTTACGTTACCTTTGTTTTCGTTATACTCGTATTATAAAAGAAGAAAATTGTTTTATTTTTCCAAAATTTTACGTTTACTACCCGTTTTAAATGTTAAATAAGTAACAACTTCACCTAACTATTTTTAGGGTTCCGTATCAAAATGGTAAAAAGGAACCCTTATGGTGCGACTCAGTCTGTCTGACCTGTACCTGGCCTTATAGTGACAGACCGAAACTATAAGGGTTCCTTATCCTTGTTAGGACTACGGAACCCTAAAAAACGCATCAAAGTTGAGGAGTTGGGGCTTGTTACGTCACTATTTGTTAAAAAGTAGGTGTAATTTCACCGGATGAGCCAAATGTCATGATTAATTTTTTGTTCACATGGCAAAAGCAAAAACACGTGTTCAATAGACCAACTGGCGGCCCAAATAATTTTTTTGTCATCTACCCTATTGCTAGCCAGTAGAAATTTTCGCATACCTGTTTGGCGGCTTCGGGTCAGTGGCTATTCTGCAAACTGCGCAAAAAGATAAATCTGCCGATTCTTTTTTTACAAATATTTGTTACAATATTCATTATCTTTACATATTCACTCTTTTCTCGCAAGTGATATTGCGTCAAAAATTACTATTTCTTGCCCTTCAGATAGCTCAGACACATGTTACGCTGTGGCACTATTCCCAAAGCATCGCTAAGAATGCCTTTCCAAAAAAAATGTGCAAGGGTGCTGAATATGCGTAACAGTGCTGTAAAAAAATTGTGACTATTTCGATCAAAGCTGTGTGAGGAGCTTACGTGAAATGTAGCGGGCTTTGTTTAGCTGTGCGTGAGTACACACATTTCTCACTTGCGTCCCTGGTACACATCTCTCGCACACATTACTCGTTGCATCCCTCGCTCACATTCTTCTCCCACATCCCTCGCACACATTTTTCACTTTTTTGTATGCAAAAATACCTAGCTCTGCTAGCCATTTTCCACCAGAATTTAGGAAAATGAAGTGATCCCACTGGCGAATTTTGCCTCGCGCACCGCCTCGCGTACCGCCTCGCTACCTCGTACATTTTTGGTAGAAAGTATCCTAAATCTCTTGTTTACAGGAACCCCTAGTCTCTACTTAAGAACTGGTGAAAAACAATGCATTGAAGGGAATTCCTACAAAGTAGATGCTTGCAACTACTGCTCATGTGTAAACGGAAAGGAGATGTGTACAAGCATGCCTTGCGCTGCCAACGATGTAGGTACGTAAAACCCGTCGCTAACAACATTGAAAGGAAATCCTGATGACATTAGGTATCAACCCATTGGGTGGTCACCGCCACTGATACACCTTTAACCTCACACGGCAACGCTGTGTAGTGGCAGACATAAGTACGGTGGTCCCCTGTATGAGGTCCTTCACAGAGATTTGAAACAGCGTTACGTACTGTTTATTGCCGGATAAGTAAATTGGAGCAAATCTAGTGATGATAAAACATGCCAAGAAACGCCAATATTAAATCAGCCTGCTTACCTAAAATAGTTACAAATTATAATATGTAATCTATGTAGTCTACAGGGCTTCATCATTATCATCAACCTTGTAATGTCCCCACTACTGGGGTACAGGTTTCCTCTCTATGAGAGGATGTGGGTCGTAATCCACCACGCCGGCCCAATGCGGAATGGTGGAGGTCTTCGAATTTTTGGTTCTAGGACATGCCGGTTTCCTCACGATGTTTTCCTTCACCGTTTTTGAGAGCAGTGATGATGAAATAATTTGCACAAAGTAAAGCGCCTGCCTGGGTTTGAACTCAGAACCTACAACTTTTAAGTCAGGGTGTAAAAAGACACATTACAAAGCCGTTAATTACGGTACTACTACTGTACGTCTAACAAAGTAGCTTTGCACAAAAAATATTGCTGGGAAACGACTTTTATTATTAGGTATGAAAAAATATCTATATTTTATTGCGCGCAATGTAACGCGAGTCCAGGTGAGTGGAGTTTGACCCCGCTTCTTCGCTCTAAGCCACGTAGGTACTTGCTGGATACGTGTCATATTCATTACGTTTTTGTAACTGCAATTGCGTAATCAGAAAAATCGAAAATTCTGGCAATGTTTGTTTGGAAAAAAGTTACACTTGGAATTCATTTTCGTAAAAAAGTAAAAAAAAAATTGCGACTTTGACCTTTAATGTCTCCAGAACCAGTGAATTCCCAGGTATGGTCTAGTGGAAAAAAAATGATCCAAATAATGGGTAGAATATGTGGCTTTCGGCATCGGAAACTGTCTTTTTACTACCGATACCTATATAAAACAAAGTCGGGTTAGTTACACCATTTATAACTCAAGAATGGCTGGACCGATTTTTATGATCTTTGATTTGTTGAATTTTCCTCCGCCCCAAATAGCAGAATAACTATTAAAACATCGCCAATTTTACGAAAAAAAAATATTGAACGGCTTTTTTGATGATATCTCGATAACGGTTTCGTTTGCTGTTAATGAGGCGGTACGAAGTTCGCCGGGTCAGCTAGTATATTATAATTTGTAACTATTTATAATAGCAAAATGCTAGCATATACCACCGGCAATAGGCATGGTAAAACCTAATAGTAGTGTTGTTGATTTCATTCGTGTACAGATCCAGATAATAATGCAGGGCTTTCATTCGAAACTATTGAGACCGATGAAATCATGGGACCAAGTAATAATAATATAGATACTGAATCCATGTCTGATGAAAAAAGTGGACTGCAATTCCGACGTAAGCAAAAAAAAATTGTAAAATATCCTTCTTCTTTATCGCTCTTTTTGCACTGTTGAGAATCACGACTCCGTTTGATCTTGTCAATGGTTTCTCTACATCTGTTACAATCAGCAATCAGCAGCATGGTGGATTGCGGCGCTAATAGCTATCTCCAGTTGCTCTTTTATTTGTTAAGATCGTTAGGGGCTTCGGTCTCTAGCAACCAGTTGGCTTCCAGTCTAACCAGATGCAGCTGAGTACCAGTAGGTACTTCTCTTCTTCATCAACCCATCTTCTAGCAGATTGCCTCAAAAAGTACCAGGGTGACATGTTCATAAAGGAACTTACCTGGATCTGTCGCGTCGAGGGTCTGCACCGAGGTCTGGCTGAGGGGTGCAGGGGTGCCTGCGGAGCCCAGAGAACGAACGTCGTTGTTCACCGCGCCACCGTATGACAACGATGTCCTCTATTTTTCCAGTCACCACAAGACATTCAATGTTGTTGGGATCCTTGCGGACACTAATTTGACTGAAGTATCTCACGACACGTTGCAGGTAGGTTAAAGAATTTTTCTGTGCTTTCACCAGTTTTGAGTCGAACAAGGAACGAGACAATTGTGTGTTGTGGCCTGTCTATGGAATTCATAATAGGCGGCCGCTCGCACCTCATTTTAAAGCCGTAAATTCTACACCATCATTGTGGTCCATCGTCAACCACATCATCGCTTGCCATCAGGTGAGATAGTGGTCAAAAGCGAGCCAATCAGTGTCAAAAAAAAACAACACGCCTATCTCCTGTCTAGTTTGCTAGTAATTTTCGCTTGACCTTATATTATTATTTTCAGTCGCGCCCACTGTATGCTTCCCAAAGCGTGAAAAATACAGAATAGATTGGTGTAACTGGTGCTACTGCAACGACTATTACCAACGAGTCTGCACCGATTGGAAGTGCGACGACCATGGTAACAGTTCCATATTCACTAATCAGGTCAATCGTCGAATCCGGCATGGTTGGGCGTCATTCGGGAGGCTGCGTGGTATCTTCTCGTCCCACATACCACAGTGTCTCAAGACAAAAGTGTATGATATGTACGTGTTGCCATGACATATAGAACAGAAACGTGGACGCTCACAATGGGCCTCATCAGAAAGCTTGAAGTCTCCCAAAGGGCAATGGACAGAGCTATGCTCGGAGTGTCCTTGCGTGATTGAATCGATGGATGCGAGACACACAGGATCGGTCATTCGGCAACACTTGGGGGAGGCCTATGTCCAGCAGTGGTCGTTTTTCGGCTGAAATTACGATGTGCGGATGATTTTCATTAACACTAGTAGGTACAGTATGATCCCATAGTTGCCAGACATAGCTTATTTTCTCTTTAACAAAATGTGTGAGATTGAATAGCATGGGTCGACGGCCAATCAAAATCAATAGTCATTTATTCAAATTAAGATTTTTTTTTTTAAATTAGGTTTAGTGCCAGTGCTTTTTTAAAGTCAAAGTTTTACATAAAGACAGTTCCCCAAAAACGCCCGCCCGTCACCACTTCCTAGTGTTTTAGCTGTGAAGAAGAAGTGGCGCAACACACTTCTTAGCAACACATATGTCTGTTAAGTTGAACTTAAATCTGTAGAATTGTCAATCTTAATATACTTGTAGGTAACATACACACCCTGTATGTAAATAGAAAAAGAAAGATATATCGTTCAAAACATAATCATAAAATTAAATTATCCGCCACTTGTTAACACATATCCATCAAAAAATAAAAAAAAACTCAAGCATAAACATTAAATCAAATTAAATAAGCCTCCACACATAATTGGTGTGCTCGCTTACACGTACAACGGTAGAATTCGAAGCCGCAAGTGATAAACTAGGGCCATCACAGTAAAATCAGTAAACAATTACTATATGAACTCATCAATGAATCAACTCCTCTGAAGCCTATCGCAGTCCTCAGCTGGACATAGGCCTCTCCCAGGCTGCGCCACAACATCCTGTCCTCCGCCTTCCGCATCCCAGCCACCTTAAGATCTTCGGTTCATCTAGCTGGGGGGCGTCTCACATTACGCTTGCCCATACGCGGTCTCCACTCCAGAGTATTATCCAGGACTCGTGTGCTCCACCGGCCATCGGTCCTTCGACAAACATGACCAGCCTATTACCACTTCAGTTTGCTAATTCTGCAAACCGTCGGTGTCGGTTACTCCGGATATTATATGAAGGCATATAACCTGTTATAAGCTAGTTATGGGGAAAGAACATCAAGTGTAACATTGTCTTGCTTTCAACACATCGACTAATCAAAAATTGCGAAATTCTAATCAACCAAATAGTCGTTGATGGAACATTCGAACAAAGGTTAGACTTAACTTTAGTTTTAAATGCATTAAAAGGCACGTCAAGGAAAGAAAGGGTTAGCTTATTGTAAAAGTGGATAGCGAGACCCACAAACGAGCCATGAAGTGAACAAGTCATAGTGTATGTAATCAAAAGCTTTGGAGAAATCACAGAAAACTCCGATTGCATTTTGCGAGTCTTCCATGCGTTAAATATTTGTTTTCGGAGAGCAACACCCGCATCTTTAGTCGATCGACTCTTTGTAAAGACTTCATTATGAAGAAGGCTATTTACATTAAAATATCTTGGCAACTGCTTAAGTATTAACTTTTAAAATATTTTGCCGAATGCAAGTAGGATGGAAATAGGCCTGAAGTTGCCTATGTCATTTTTATAATTTAATTTAAACACAGGTGTCAAACCTGAGTGTGTTTGCTACTCTTCATGAGATCAGGAAAAGTTCCTGAGTCCACGCGTTTATTAAAAGTAACTGCAAGACAGGGCGCTACGATGTTTATTATATTACTCAAAAGATAATGGAGATACCCCAGTAATCACCTGTTTTTAGATTTTAGAGAGTTGAAAACGTTATCTACGTTATTATTATTATTTGCAGTAACTGGGTTGTGGAGGTCAGATAGGCGGTCGCTCCATGTAAAATACTGGTATTCAGCTACATCCAGTTAGACTGGAAGCCGACCCCAAAATAGTTGGGAAAAGGCGCGGGCAGATGATGATGAAAACGTTAACTACGTAGTGTTACGTGCTCAAAACTAAATAATTGATTAGACTTAGGGTTTACTATTTTTAAAGTCTGATAGCTATTTTTATTTCTGTTTTACATAATATTTTTATATAGTTAATAATTAAATAATATTGTAATGCCTAATTAGTTATCAAAATAATCTAAGAGGTGGTCGCCACCGCGATGGAGATTCCATCCGCAAAGGCCGAAATTTGGGCATAGTCGTTGTTTATTCAATAGGAGTAAATAACGAAAATTAAAGTCGGCCATAATTTGAGAGGGTGCAAAACACCGTCTTAAATTTTTCAAAAATGATGTAAACGCAAACAAAAAACAGACATTAGTCGTCGGCCCGAACTAGCAGGTATGCGTGTGGGATTTTGTTAGTCAGAAAATGAGTAATGTCTGGCGGCCTAGGTATCTTGTACTATACCTAAGTGTCCACAAATTTCAACATATTATTGCACTGCGTGCTTTTACTGTAGTTTTTCTTTATAATGGTTTCCTATATAAGGGGGCTTATGCGTAAATAAGTGATTGTAATACAACTTCCAGCAGCAATTACATCAACATAATTCAAATTTCCTCTAAAAAGACCCTGAATCGGATAACATTTCGTCTTCTATGCTAAAACTTTTAAAGAAATTCTTCACAGAACCTTTATGCTGGATGCATAATTTAGCTCTTAGTAGGTACCTACTGGTAAATATCCTTCCCAGTGGAAATTATCGAGAGTAACACCAATACCTGAAAAGGCGTCTGTCGAAGGCTCTTAGACCTGTCGCCATCCTCTGATCACCTGCAAAAGTGTTTGAACATATTTTTTACGAAGTAATTCACAGGCAAGTCCACAAAGACCTGTGTAATGAATAACACGGTTTTCGCGTTAAAAGATTGATTAATACTAATCTCATTACTCTAGCCGACTATATCACCATCAGTATGGACCAAGGTCGGCAGGTGGATGTCTTATATTTTGACTTTCGAAAAGCTTTCGACAGAATCAATAATGACATACTATTAGAAAAATTAGGTGCTAAATGTAGGTTTTGCTTCTAATCTCTTTTTATTGATCGCTGACTATCTCGTGATCGTCAAAAGTAAATGCGCCTGGGCCTGCACAATTCTCAGCCGTATGACACACGTTCAGGAGTCAGCCAAGGTTCAATATTAGGGTGGTATTCCACAAGTTTTGAATCATTCCAAATTTTTGTTGTACGCTGACGATTTAAAACTATATTCTGAGCTCCAGCAGATTCTGTAGCCCTTCAAAAAGATATTGATGCAATATGTGAGCGGTCAGTGATTAACAAAATGCATTTCAATCCATCTTAATGTTGCATTATGACTTTTAGTCGTTCGCGAAACCATATTCAATACAATTACAGTTTATACTGTAATTGACGTAGAAATAGGAAGAGTGACGACGGTTAAAGATCTTTGTGTTATTTTCGAAACTCTACCTTCCATGACCACTTTATTAGTAGACCGACTTCTCTATAACACACTTGTTAGATGTAAACTTGATTCTAGCTCTTGTGATTGGAATCCTCACGAGAAATCTTATGCCCTTATGATAGAAAAAGTTCAAAAAGCATTCAGCATAGTGCCTAATCCTACGTTAGTAGAAATACCACAAACATAGGTTGGGGCACTATCCATATGTACAAGGTGGCGCAAAATTAATCATCCAATTTTGTTTTTGAATAACATTTTTATTAAATTAAAAAAAAAATCATTTTGATTGATGGAAATCTTTATGTGGACCTTTACATTTTTTTCTGTTAAGTGGAAAAGATGATATTTGTCTAGTGGCTGCCACCAGTCCGCCAGTGTCAATTCACATTTGTTCCCGTTTTATCGCATTTTCCATGACTTGCCGCAAGATTTCTGGTGATAACTGTTCGCATTACTGTCGAATATTCTCCTTAAGGGCTGCGATTGTCTGTAGCTTGTTGGCATAAACCCGCAACTTCAGAAAAATATAAAAATTATCTTAAAGAAGTCTGGGATTCAAAAATAAATTCAAAAAATTCACGCTGCGCCAACACCATCAGCCGACTATTGGTCAAAAAAATCGACACAATTACGCTCTTGCGGAGTATAGCGCTCCATTCCTTGTCTGTTTGTATTCTGCAGCTGCTGTCTAGTTTACAAAAATGTCAATATGATTGACGTACGACGCCATTTGCAAAAATTATAGCATTTTCCGATAGGGTGAATAACTTTGCGCCACCCTGTATTATGTATCCAACCAAATTCCTGCTGGGTTACTAGGGCTTTACTTCGCTCCAAGTAAGACGATCTTTTGATCAGCTTGTAATTGTTTATTAAAGCATACACGGAACTATCGACTGTCCTAGTATGCATAGGACGCTGTGTAAAATTTTTTGTTCCGATAATTATTGCTGGGCGAGACGGCATAAATATATAATAATAATAATGAAAATTCGGTTGCGGGACGTATATTTATGTTACCCATTACGCGAATGCTAAACACACTCAACGCTCTCCTAGGATTAAGTAAAAGATTGTCCAAATGTAATCTTTTATTTATTTATCACATGGAAAACCAACAGCTTTACATAAATGCAATAAGTAAACTAGAATAAGAGACATTAAGCCAATTATAGGTTTCCACGGCTAGCTATACAGTAATACAACAAGAGATCCTATACACGACAAGATATCAAGAAAAGAAGAGTATCAATCGCCAAATCGGCACCGCCAAAGAAATAAATTACAATAAAATTAATTTAAATAAGAACTAACATTAACACTAAGAATTAATTTTCAATTTTGAAGAATTCAAGGTTCAGCCTATTGCGTACGCTTGAGCCTTTGGCTGAAAAGATGTCAAATGAGAACTGCTTGCATAATTCATTAAAGTCTTTACTCGCTCGCACTAAAATGAGTTTTGCCTGTAGTTAGAAGAAGACAAAGGAATAGCGATAGGTGGATTAAATCTGAGACATCGCTGGGGAACATTAAAGAACAGCTTACGCAGAAGCTGCCGACAGTCCACTTCATTAGATATAATTTTGAGCAATTATTTTATTTTATTATTCTTGATGTGCTTTTTATAATTTGTAAGGTGTATAATCCGTATAATTGGCATTTTCTCGTTCTGGTTAAATAAATAAATAAATGGGGCCCCATAACTTAGCCTATGGCATGTCTGTCTGTCTATCCACCTAACTGCCTCAGTTCAGGGCTGTCTTTTTACCCGCAGGTAGCCAGATGTCTCAGAATATGTGTCACTATGTTGCTATACTACGTATATTATATTTAATTAAAATTATGTGTTCTTCCTTACAGGTGGCAGACCACATCCACGTAATTATTATTTTTTGTACACAATTTAAATATGTTTTAATTAATTTATGTACATGAAAGAAAAACATACATAGGTATCTAACTATAACTATATATATACTTTCATAAAAGAAATTAAGAATATTACCTATCTAAAAATAAAAATATTCTAAAATATGGCGTCGAAAAATGCCTCCACATCGCTGTTGGCTGGTAATGTGCCTAAAAGACTGGCAGTAGTGCCACGTTGTATGGCAATGCTTATCCTCTGTCCAAGGAAAAAGCCAGCCAGAGAGTTTCAACCCCAAACGGCTCGAAAATATAATTACCAACAAGATTATTATATTTCCGCCGCTTGAGGTTTTCAGCAGCCATAGCGGCAGCGCCAGCACAGCACGACGAACTCGGAACATGGGATGGCGTAAGAGTACCGACACAACTAGCGTCTAACACTAAAGGCCTACCCATTTTCCATGGCAACAGAGACATGCCGTCCGGTCTCTTGCCATTGTTGCGTGCCAGGCCAGGCCATGGGGTTCTAATACAGCCGGAACGCTGACGGCGACTACAGCACGTCGGATGATGTCGTTAATATTCGTGTGCCATGCAAGCTGCACTTCGGCTGCATGACAGGCCATGTTGTCCGAGGCTGTTGACAACTTTGCCACAGTGGCAGAGATAAGGAGAACAATAAGGAGCGCCGAGACGTAAGAAAGCAGCGAGGCGGAATGTAGTGTCGTCAAACAAGGTGCCTATGCTCGACGATGGTAGTGCGTGAAGCCAAAGACCCGACTCCCACTCATCCTCAGCTAACAGTCGTGCACGCTCTGCAGTAGTAGCGGAAGAGGCAATAAGATTGTCTTGAACTACTCTGCAGAGCGGCTCATTCCACCGTCTCTGGAATGATGGGCTGTCGGGCGGGTTTGAGTTCGGGCAAGCGAGTCTCCAGGTGTTCATAGCCTCGGCAAAGCACGGCACGTGCCAACCGAACCAACCAATCGAGCGAACGAGTGTATACCGGGACGGAAAGAACGCGTAGGGAAGTTTCGCACAGGCCACTCGCTCGATCGATCGATTCATTTCGTGCGATCAGTTGATACCTATCTAGTGCCGAGTGCGGAAATAAAGTGACCACATTTAATAAGACGAAAGTCAAATCCTGCCACTAGCACGCCAAGTGAGCGCGTTTTTTTCTATAACAGGACTAACTATCACTGATAAAAGATCGCGACTAAGTCCAGATTGGATTGCAGACTACCAATCCAATCTGGACTTAGTCGCGATCTTTAGTCTGAGGAATCAGTCCATCCGAGTGGTACTTAATTGGTGGCTGCTCGTCCGATCAGCTGAATATGACGATCAATAACCTCTGATTTCCCACCCAACAAAAAAAAAATCGGAAACACTGTTTTTGCTGCATATAAATGATCTCCTTAAGCCCGGTACCTTTGGTTATGCAGACGACAGCATTGGCTACGTATCTCGTCGTCGTCGGGTCGCAGATTCGGTCTCTCAAAGAGGCTATGGTTGAAATTGTCCTTGAGGGCAGTCTCTTAAATGGACAAAAACCCAGGCGTGTCTTTTTTCCGCTAATAGGAACCAATTCCGAGCTCCATCTTTCAGCGGTGTAACCTTGCCGATATCCGATCATCTTGATCTTCTTGGACGTTGACATTCACTCTCCATTTCGGGCCATATTATCAAGCCAAAAGTTCAACTGGCTGCCAAAAAGTTGGGATTCCTAGCAAAGATGATACGGTACTTCACTCCGGAACAGCTTCTCAAACTTTATCAATAGCAAGTTGATACCCTTAAGTCAATAGAGAAGCGTGCCAAGAGGATCATCGGCAATAATAAGCTCGTCGAGTCGAAGCTCCAAAGTCTTGAGCATGACGCCGAGTTGCTAGCCTGTCGGTTTTTTATCGATTACATTTTGGAGAGTGTGCATCGGAATTGCATAGTTTAATTCCGCCAAACCCGTTCCATCTTCGTACCACTAGACGTACGGCAATGCGCCACCGGTACATGGTGGACATCCCAGCCATACACACAAAATGTTTTCGGCAACACATTTATTAAACGCACAGCTAAGGAGTGGAATTCCTTGCCAGAGTCTGTTTCCTGATAGCTACAACCTGAGAGTCTTTAAGTCGAGAGCGTGCTCCATCTTCGAGCACATCATCGCTTACTATCAGGTGAGATAGTGGTCAAACGCGAGACTTTCAATGATAAACAATATATATATAGTCAAGCCAAATCGACCAAGTGATTAAAGTATATGAGATGAGTTAGGCTAGAGCCACGCCGACCGTGAACCGTCAGCGCGCCGCCGCCGCCGAAAAATTGGAGCTAGGCGCGCATGTCTCACTAGGACCAGGGTTATGTTTTATACTTCAAAATTAACAATCAAGAACATGAACAAAAACTGAGTATACAGGAGTTTTTGAAGTGAAAGCTTCTTTAGCCGTGTTGAGCGATTTTTGGAAGGGGTAAAACTTATGGGTTGGCGTCAAAGACATGCTAGTTACCTGTTGCGCCAGACTGGCGACACGTAGCGGCCAGTGCACACAGTTATTTCAAAGTTTTAAGTTTTCACTTCTGTCGGCAGTCATCAATTATTTTCAGTGAGGTACTCTAGAATATAATCAAATTTTAGTATGATAACTAGATTATGCTTGAAGTTTTCCGGAGCAATGCACTAGCTTCTGATGTTTTATAAGTGCCCATGTAGACCTATGTCAAATTAAATAGATGAATATATCAATTCTTTAAAATAATTTATTCTTACAATTCTAGCGGAACGAAAACAATGCAACGTAGGAACCAGATACGAACGGGGCACATGTAAATATTGTTACTGCAATTTCCTGAACAAAATTATATGTAAAACCAGAAATAATTGCACCAAATCGGTATGGTGCTTGGTACATGATAACACCAAATGGCGTCCCCAGCCTCTATTTCCTAGCAACGAGCAGACAACTTTACATGAACAGCTTTACCTTCGATCAACAACCATTAAAAGTAAAAAACAGCAACCAACTACCACAATAAGACCAGATACCACGAAAAAATCAGGTAATTTTTTTATTAATAATTGCTTATAATTAATATAACTAACGTATAATTATAATAGTATCTAGGTTACTGACATAGCTCGAAGAATCGCCAAAATTAAGTAGCAGTGGGCAGGACACAGTGCTCGCAGAACAGATGGTCGAAGGGCCGAAAAGTTTTGGATTGGCGAACGTGTACCGGAAGACGCAGCGATGGAAGGTCTCCATAAGGTGGACCGATGACCTGCAGGTGTATTCGCTAACTAAGATGACATCAATTTGATAGGAAATATGCGGTGTATTGCTCGGTGGACATCGATTATAATACATTATAATGCATTACGGTTTTCCTATACGTCAAATCAGCAATGTACGGCAAAGTGCCTATCAATTTGATGTCTACTGAGTTAACGAATACAGGCGCTGGTGGACTCTCCATAGGGTGTCTGGGTGATCTGCAGTTTCAATACAAAATTGAATTTCGCCATACACGGGCCGTTGAAGCAGTTCATTTGTTTTTGTAGCTAAAAATGCACTGACTGCTCCACTCCAAGCAGTTCGTCTTTGGAGGCCCCAACCGCAACACGACTGTTTTCGTGCAATTGGTCTTGACTGCACCAAGCAGCAGGCCTATGGTGGACCGGTCATTAAGGCGACACTTGGTCGTCAAACGTCAAACGTTTTTCAACCGAAATTGATGAAGTATATTATTAACTCGCTCCTTTTAACGTGATAACCTTTTTACTTCCATACTAAAGTTCCGCAAAAGTAAGCAATGAAACGCTTTTAATGTCGCCAAAAATTTAAAAAAAATCTATCTATATCTCGTTATCTTCAAAGGGAAGTACGTGCACAACAATCCTTGCCCTGACAACGAATTAGGTACAAACTATTCTTCACTAATAGTCTGAAAAATAGACCGCTAGACGTACGGCGGTGCACCACCGGTATACGGT
The DNA here is from genome assembly GCA_951329385.1 of Polia nebulosa. Lineage (NCBI taxonomy): Eukaryota > Metazoa > Arthropoda > Insecta > Lepidoptera > Noctuidae > Polia > Polia nebulosa. The sequence goes on from OX589587.1 coordinate 58,547,750, forward strand.
GGACATCCCACCCACACGCTTTAGTGGTGGACAATCTGGGGGTCTTTAAGACGAGAGTGAATATTATATTAATACCTTATGTTACTGGATGTCAACAAACCAAGTTCTTAAACTTGATAATAAGTGGTCACCACCGCTGCTGATGTGCATTCAAACTCATCTGGAAACGCTGGTGAGGCAACGGTGGCAAATATAAAAACAAGGTGGCGCAAAATTAATCATCCAATTTTGTTTTTGAATAACGTTTATACTATTTTTTTTTTATGGAAATCTTTATTAGGGCCTTTACAATTTTTTCAGTTAAGTGGAAAAATTATATCCGTCAAGTAGCTGCCGCCTGTCCGCCAGTGTTAATAAACATTTGTACCCGTATTATCGCATTTTCCATGACTTAACGCAAGATTTCCGGTGATAACTGTTCGCATTACTGTTGAATATTCTCCTTAAGGGCTGCGATTGTCTGATGCTTTTTGCCATAAACCCGCAACTTCTAGTAGCCCCAAAGAAAGACGTATGGGATTAAAAAAAAAAATAAAAAAAATCACGCCGCGCCAACACCACCAGTAGATTATTGGTCAAAAAAATCGACACAATTACGCTCTTGCGGAGTATAGTGCTCCATTGCTTATCTGTTTGTATTCTGCAGCTGTTTAGTTTACAAATGTCAAATATGACTGACGTACGACGCCATTTGCAGAAATTATAGCATCTTCTGATAACGTGATTAATTTTACGCCACCTTGTACAATTGAAGGATACAGGCAAAGAAAAGGGGATGTCACAATTTTTGAATTTGTTTTTTTCTGGTAACACCTCACATGTGTAAAGAAATTTCATTCCCAACTACTAGTTTTCACAAACACTCAACATAAGTTGCAATAAATACGTTACTCTGTATTTTGATCTCCATAAAAATAAAATAACTTCTAAACTGTAAATGCTTTTTCTCGAAATCCCATTACATTCCCTGTTCATTGCCTGTACCCTTCAGTTGCTCCCTGGAATGGACTTGAAACAGAATTATGTCCTTTTTTATTGCCAAATAAATACTTTGGAGAAAGTTTGTACATGGAAAACATGTCATGTGACGCCAATATAAAATCAGCCAATCAATAGTTACAAACAAGCTGAAGTAACACAAAGTTGTAACCAAAACCCGGCTAGGGATAAAACCACGGGATTATTCATTTAACGCAATAAAAATATCGTAATAGTAGCCAGTGGCTTCGCCCGCGTGGAATTAGTAGGAAAATATAGCCTATGTGCTTTGTCAGACTATAATTTGGTATTCTTTCGTTTGAGATTCCAATCAAAAATTTTAAAAAAAATGAGTCCCCCACTTTTTTGGGGTCGTGGTTGGATGTAACATCCATCATATTTATTTTATTCTTATAAAAATACAAACATCCGAATTGATAAACTCCTTCTTTTTGAAGTCGGTTAAAAATAGCCTATGACACGGGTGTCACAGACTTTGTTATTATGGTCCGGGGACCATAATAACAAATCGATGGAAACCTCATACATCAAAATCGGTTTAATAATATAACCGAAACGATGGAATATACTTACACATAAACATATGTACTAACATATGTATAGACTGCTAAAATCATAATTAACCCTTCCTTTTGGATTGCCGTAGTCGGGAATAATAGTAGTAGAATTCTAGTACATACCGTATCAGTGGGCATGGTTAAACCTAAATGTAGTGGGTCCTTAAATGTTTATTGTTGTTTTCTTTCGTAAACAGATCCTGATAGTCACGAGTATGTGATCAAACATCTTGAAGATATAGTGAATGCTGCAGAGTCTTCTTCCGAAAATATTCAGAACGATGAAATCATGGGACCAAGTAATATGGATACTGAATCCATGTCTGATGAAAAACCAGGACTGCTATTTCGAAGTCAGCAATAAGATTTTCTTTTTATCTATGTGACTGTATGGGTTCGAACCCACGACCTACGACACGTAAGTCGGAGCTCTTACCACTGGGTCACCACTGCTCTCGGTTTGAACCCAGGCAGGCACTTCACTTTGTGCAAATTATTCAATCTGCACTGTAAGGAAAACATCGTGAGAAAACGGCATGTCCTAGAACCAAAAAATCGAAGATATGTGACATCCACCAACCCGCACCGGGCCCACGTGGTGGATTAAAGCCCATCACAGAGATTAGGCCAATGTCCCAGCTGTGCGAATGTTAAAAGGCTGATTATGCTTTATGATAAGAGACCGAAAAATAAAATGATTTAATATCTTAAGTGTGGATTGTGAATCAGACTTTTAAGTCACATTATAAATGATGCAACCTTTAAGATACTCGTAAGACCTAGTGGAACCAGTGTGTCTCTTTAAAGTTTTATCATCATTTAGATATAGACCCTTATGTAGTTCTGCTAGTTCATTTCATTTGACCTTGTATTACTGCCAGTATCTTTATCTCCACACAAAATGAAAAAATGACTACATGTTTGTTTTTGGAGGGATTTTGTCGAGTGAACTTCAGTGGCTGTTTTAATTATTCTTAAATTCATTCCCAGTAGATATTGTGATAAAATGGTGTAGTTTTTGTGTCTCAAGTGTCTACGCAACTAGACAATGTGTTAGAATCATTGAAAAAGGCGCGATCTGGGTAAATTGAAGCTATGAATTTAATTGTAGTAAAAATTTAATTGACTACCTAAGCGAAGCTTGCTGAGAGAGAGAACATTTGCTGCCAAATAGCAATATTTTAAAACATAGGAATGTGTTACATCTGCATTTCAATAGAAAACAGAGTGACTTTTCTGTATCTAAAAACGAAATACTTACTAAACTTGATACTGGCTAAATGTATAAACCGTGTTAAGTGAAAAATAACAAAATCAAGATAAAATACTCTGTATCTTGATTTTATTATTTTTAAATTTCCAATTGATTTTTTGTATAAATCCTCTTTGATTGATTCTTAATGCCTGGAACAATTTTGTATGTCACAAAAACAATCAAGTTGTGTATTATATTGAAAACATTATACAAAAAATTTAAAACACCAGTATAGATTGGTGTAACTTGTGTTACTGCAACAACTTTTCTCAATGAGTCTGTACGGATTGGAAATGTGATGACAATGGTAATATTATTTATGCCTATTTTCACTAACTATATGTAGATATATTTATAGTTTATCATCATCAACATCAGCCTTTTCATTGGCCCACTGCTGGGCCACAGGCCTCCTCTCTGTGAGAGGGGGCATGTGCGTGGTGGATTACGTCCCACACCGTAATCCACCACGCGGGCTCAATGCGGATTGGTGGATGTCACATATCTTTGAATTTTAGGTTATATGACATGTTTTCCGTTATAGTTCATAAGTATGAATATGTTTTTTGGTTTTGAATCAATATTAATCGCGTTAAATTTCTATATTGCGCGTACTATTTTTGTCTCTGCATCACCCAAAGGTTGACTGGTAGAAAAAGACTCTGTACTTTTAAGTGCTAGAATTAAATAAATTAATTTCTAATATCACGTGTTGCAAATTCGATTTCATAAATACTTGATAATTATTGATGCTCAAATGCTGCCGTCTATAGTTCTCGCACGCACCCTGTAAGGCAGTGGTTCTCAACCTGTGATCCGCGGACCACTAGTGGTCCACAAGAGCTAAAATACGGTCCGTGAAAGATTTAATTGCAAACTTTACAACTGCTCAGTAACACATTAGACTACATAGGTGTGCTACAAGTTTTGAATGCATGGTTTAACTAGCTTCTGCCGGCGTCTGCGCCCGCGTTGAATTAGTTTCCCCCCACCATGAATTATAGCCTATGTGTTATTCAGATCTCTGTGTCAAATTTCATCCAGATCCTTTTAAGCCGTTCGGGCGTGATTGAGTTACAAACAACCATCCATCCATACATCCAAACTCTCGCATTTATCATATCAGTAGGATTGTTTTTTAGAAAATTTTAACTATGTTAGTTAAATTTTCTTCTGGATTTCTGGTCCCTGCTAGTAACAAAGAATCCAAAGTGGTACTAGGTCAAAAAAGGTTAGGAACCGCTGTACCATCTAGTGGTGCAAAATTGGAACTTTTGTCTCTACTTGGTATTGACGCGCACACGCACGCTCTCTGTTGCACTGCACGCTTTCACTAAACTTTACGGGAGCCAATTACTAAACCTATGGCATCTGTCTGTCTGCCAGTCTAAGGCCCAGACTCAACCAAAATGGTGATGTGCAAAGCGGTGAACAGATGTTTTCCAGCTAGGGTGAACCTACCGGGTCGCGGGAGTGTTCTAAAGAGTCACCGCTGTCCTGGAATGCTAAGGACAACAAAAGGAACACGGGTAAGTTTTAGTCAGCAAGAGTCTGTCATGCCCTCCCGCTAAACCCAGAACGGGAGAAGTAATCTAATGATTTCCAAACCTAAAAAAAAACAAATGAATCCACCGAAATTGTGCAGAGGTGAGTGAGTCTGGAATGTTGAGATGGACGAACTCAAGCAAAGTTTAGCGGATATTGGGACGGGAAAGGAATATCGAATCGATATTTAGAACTCCGTCTGTAAATATCTATTCAATATTTGTTATGGTTTGGATATTTATCGGTCAAACCATATTTACTTAGGTATATATTCATATTTTTGCCTTAAGCCAGTGCCTATTTAAAGTATTCCCAAAATACATTAAACCACAATATTCAAACAAAAATTTTATAAGAAAACTACAAAATCACACAGTCTCAGCATGGCTTTATCTTTTTACCCGTAGATACCCAAAAAAAAAATGGCTCAGAATACCTGTCACGATGTTATTGTACTGTACATAATATTGTATTTAAAACTATTAATGTGCCCTTTCTTGCAGGTGGTAAACCACATCCACGTAATTATCATTTCTTGTTTACAATTCAAATAAGTATACATAATTATAATATGTTGGTATGGGAAATACTAGGGTGGTTTGATAAATCTGTATATCTCTCTCATCTCTATATCATAACTTTTGTTTTAAATTAAAAAAAAAACACTGTGTTGCTTATCAAACAGCTATCGTAATTATGGATAGCAATAGGCACGCTTCATAGTCAACAACTGACTTGCTTAAAAATAATTCACTTTTTATCCTAAAATCAACCATCTTTGAAATAATAAATTGTGACAATTTCCAGCGGAACGAAAAAAATGCCTTCCAGGAGCCATTTACGAAAGGGGTAAATGTATTGCTACTGCAATATTGGAGGCGTGATAATATGTAAAAAAAGAAACGATTGTGATGAACCATGGTGGTACTTGGTACATGGCCTCACCCCATATCGCCCCCAAACTATATACGTACCACCAGACAAACCTCCGAGCCAGACCCCACCCAAAAAAGGAAAAATAATAAAACTAAGCGAGTCAAGAGCAAATGTCACGGTGAATCCAAATATCACAACAGTACCCAGTAACACGACAGAAACAAAAACCACGAAAAAAATAAGGGGTTCTATATTGACAACTAAAACATAATTATTTAAATTTTAGGTTAAATTAATGCTAACGTAATAAATATAGTACGTAAGCAAAAAAGAAAAGAAGAAATTACTCTAGGATGTCAAAAATTTGTGCGCATCGCTGTCAATGGGAATTCATAGTTACACACACTGGCAACAAATGTGTTCCAAGCTCTGAAGGCGAATTTAAAGACAAAATAAAAAATGAATTTCTGAAGGCGAATTTAAAGAAAAAATAAAAAATGAATTTGTGTTTTTTTTTTTAATGAAAATAGTAGCTTCTTTAGTTGGTTAAAGTGAATGTCACAATATGTTAGTTTTGAAATTGACTTGTATAGGAATTTATGCCATAACTGTTTTAACAGTTCCCAAAACGTAAGTTAGATTTTTTTTTTCACTTTCATTCTATCTTAATTTTTTTATTATTGATGTTTTGGTTACGATCTCAAAACAAATCTAACGGCCACATAACGACGATCTCGATGTCAGGAGGCTCTAATTCTCAATGCACCTCGTAAATTATAAAGGTTTTCTGTGGTTTTTTGTGTAAAGGGATTACGAGACTCTTTTCTAAGCGCGGCGATTAAAAATCATCATTATGCTGCACCTGTTTCCGCGACGACCACTTCAACAAAAGGCTGTATTTAAAAAACCTTTTGCTCACTTCTGTTAAGACCTGGCAGGGGCTCTCGATGAAAAGAGGTTGTAAATAAAGTGAGCAAACAAGAACAAGGAGAAACATGATTTAAGCATTCAGAGACCACTGAGAGTAACGGAGCACATGCCGAATTCTGAATGAGCCGCTCTGCAGGTTAGTACGAAATAATCTCATCAATACATCAACTAATACTGCTGAACGTGAACGCTTGTTGGCTGTGGATCAATGGGAGCCGGGTTTCTGGCTGCAGGTACCAGCTTCCGGATCACTAGTTGCCTGAGTCTGTGTGCTCCACAAGCGGTGAAGCAGTTGAACGCCTCAGATACTACGGCCTATCTTGCAGTAGGAGCGCTGGTCGTATGGCACGGCGCGCCAGCATGAATTACATCATCCATCGAGCTCTTCTTAGTAGGGAACCAGCTGTTTTAGAACCCAATGGCTTGGCATGTTACGATCATAAGAGGCCAGAGAAAATGTAAAAAAAATAACTTTGCACTCTGAGGGAATGCTAAAACAGCTCTGGCATAAATTCCTGCACAAGTCAATTTAAAAACTAACCTATTGTGAAATTATTCAGTTATACGCAAAGAAGTTGTGGGTACCTATTTTCTTTTTTTAAATTCATAATAGATTAATTTTGTTTTCAAGAGCGCCTCATTTATTGCCGGTGAGTGTAGATAGAATATGGTTTATTGCCCTTAAAGGGTGGATTATTTTTAGGCCGAAAAAAGGCAAGGCCCTAGTGTTGGAATAGTTCCAACATATGAGTTTATTATATTCGAGCCGTTTGAGAATTCGTGTTCCTGCAGCAGCCCCCAGATCGTCCTTGGCAGACGTCAGGGCTGACGCAAGAGTGTCGACTCAAAAGCTGTATCCCACACCAAAGGCTTTCCCAACTTCATGGGTATTATGGTCATACCTTCTGACCTCTGAAGCTACTGGAGTTCTTAAACAACTGGCGGGTGACAAGAACCCGACGGATTATGCATCATCATATTTTCATGTTGGCGTGTTGTGCTATTTGACCAGCACTTCTACTGCAGGATAGGCCATGATATCCATGGCAGTCGACTGAAAATTTGTCCTAAAGATCAATATCAAGTATTACTTAATTTTGAAGAATCTCTCCGAATCATAGTTAAAAACTTTCTTCTTATAAGGGATCCTAGGAGGTGAATGGAGTGTGGATCGCCCAGAGGACACGGTGGAGCATACACTTGGAACACGTGGAAGCGATCGGCGGCAGCGACCTCTCGCGCCCGGCCCTGGTCAAGGCCATGGTACGGAGCGAGAGAGAATGGAAAGCAGTCTCCTCCTTCTAGGAGGAGGAGGCGGAACGGGTGAGGGAGACTCAACGGAGTCACCCTCACGCCCCCAGCAGCAGCCGCCGCAAGAGATGCCCTGGGCGTCGGAGGTCACGGGACGATCTCCGGCCACCGTAGGCGCGGGCCTGCGGACGGCGAGTGATGGGTAGGTCGCCGTCCGATCACCACCAGGCCCGAGAGTCGACGGCGCGTAGTGTACCACATGCGCCTCAAAGAGATGTCAGCAACACAGGACGGAGCCCGACATGGCCGATGCCTGCCTCCGGGGGCTCGCGGATAAATTCGAAACAGAGTTACCGCGCCCCCTGGGCACTCAGGCAACTGAAGGAACAGGGGTGGGTTTTAGTCAGTAAAAGTTTGACACGCCAGAAGTCATTGGATGATATACCACCGACACCAAAATAATGAAGGTTGAATGGAACTTTTTCTCGACTTTTTTTGGATTCGTGGGGCTATTTTCTTAAATATATCTATATTGGATTGTGTACTGATAGTAAGAAAGGTAAATTACACATTTGGAGGAGTTAAGGTCTAGGCTCATGAATTTGAACTGCTGTTTGTGTACAAAATCGAGTAAGTTTAAACAACTGCCTTTTTTTAGTTGATGATCCATCCATAAATCGAGTTATGACGGAAATAAGTACTCTTCAATTCTTGAAACTTTTTTAATTATTTTATAAACTTCTTACAATCATAACACCTCTTCTTCGTCTTAGATCTTAGCTCACCCCCTTTTTCTCTCCCACACATGTTCTCTCATTTACTCATGCGTTCATCCTACTATTATTTTCTTAAAGTAAGCGTTTGAATTAACATCCTACATACATATTTAAGCATTATATTTTTAAACGTCGTATAACTTACTCACATGTTATGCAATCACTATTCCTAATTTAAATACATCTCTAAAATTTTCTCTTTCTCTTACTTAATTTGTTATTTGCAGAACCTTTTATAAGAAATGGTGAAAGACAATGCAATGAGGGAAATTATCACTAAGTAGATAAGTGCAACTACTGCATAATGTTTTGACGGATATAATATCTGTGCAAGAAATACTTGCCCTGTCAATGATTTAGGTATGTATCATTCGTCACTAACCAAAAAAAAAATACAAATGAAATCCTTATGTTATCAAATGTCAAACAATCTTTATTCAACCTAGTGGTCACTTCCACCAATATGCCTTCAAAATCATCCGGAAAGGCTTTTTTTTATGGATACCCATCAAGGCGCGGGAGGGCGTGTCAGACTCTTACTGGCTAAAACCCACCCGTATTTCTTCAGTTACCTGTGACTCTTTCCAACACACCCGCGACCCTGGTAGATCAGCTCTTCCGGATCTGCCAGAGCAACAGTGACAGATATAAGTATCTACGGTGGTTCACTAGACGAGGTGATTCACAGAGACTTGAAACAGAATATTTTGTTTGTTTATCGCCAAATAAGTACTTCGGAGAAAATCTGGACATGGTAAAACACGTCATGAGATATCATAACTAAATCGACTTACTTAATAATAATAAGTTAGAATCAGTCTCGGATTAAGCCAGCCTGGGGCCTGTAGCAAACTCTACCAAGGGCCCCTAAATCTTTGTAAAATGACAATTAAACTTCTTTGACTTATTTTTCCCATAGGCCGCGGTGCCTTTAGTTAGTAGGCAGTTGGCTACATTGTTTTTACGGATAATCTGAAATTGGTTAGATTTCATATGATATGCTCGTAGATATTTTGACTTATTTTTGTACGACTAAACGGGGGCCCCCGCAATGTGCGAGGCCCGTAGCATTTGCTAAAGCTTATTACCTATATCTAAATCATTCTGGCACATATACTTACCGCCTACAGTAGGCAGAGTAAACCTCTTAAATGGTTCTTGTTGTTTTTATTCGTATACTGATCCTAATAATAATATGGTCAAAATTCCTAAAGATATGGTGAATATTGCAAATTATTCATTCACAATATTAAGAACAATGACATTATGGAACCAAGTTATGTTGATGAAAAAGGTGGATTGCGACTTCGGCGTCCTTTTTTGTTAGAAAAGTATATTTAATACTTTAACTGTGGATTGGTTTGCTATCGACGCCCAGTTTTGCATTTAAAGCAGTTTCTGAGACTTTCAGTGCATGATCTACATCTAATGCAATCTATCGGAGTCACAACTGACCTTTGAAAACCAACTTCGGTTATAGTTTCATTGCGCCTTTAAGTTTTATTATCTCAATGACTCGCATATATGCTAGACTCTTTGGTCCGTGTTTCAAGACGGGTCCTGCGAGTTATTCACAGACTAATTAATCATAATTTCACTCAAATTATTCATTTCACAATGAGGGATGCTATATAAATTTACACTAATGAAATCATTTATGATATTCACGCCATTGCCGTCATAAGCGTCCTGCCAAAACTGTAAATGGTGTAAATAATGTCAATGTTGTTTATGGCAATGGTGTAAATATTGAACTTTAGCAACTCAATCCATAGCCGTTTAGTAGGTACACCATCAATCGTATAAGCTTTCTGGAAAAATTGTCGTAAATCATTTCAAAGATGGAAATAACGGGTGTAAATAACATCACTACCGAAAATATCAGTGCTACATTATGTTCGCGATAAACCCAAAAACTACTAAATGAATTTTCATGCGGTTTTCGCCAATAGCCAGAGTGATTCATGAGGAAGGTTCAGATGTATAATTTGTACTCGTTGCTGGGCGGGTCGCTAGTTATAAATCATTTCAATGGTGTAAATAATGTATGGTGTAATAAATTATCATCATCATCATCATCAGCCTTTTAATGTCCCCACTGTTGAGGTACAGGCCTCCTCTCTGTGAAAGAGTGTGGGTCGTAATCCGCCACGTGGGCCCAGTGCGGCTTAGTGGATGTCAGATGTCTTTGAATTTTTGGTCTAGGAAATGGAAATTATCATCATCTGCTCCTAAACATACCGACGACGCTTGTGTAGGGCAGTAAATTTCATTTGCCCTTGTAATTATTTTTAGTCCCTCCCGAAAACTGTCTCCAAATTTAACACCGACTTCCGAAATTACAGTTATTTTGCATTTTTTAGTATTATTCATGGAAGTCGGTTACACATTTAAAAAAAACAGTCGAATTGAGAACCTCCTCCTTTTTTTGAAGTCGGTTAAAAACATAACGCAAAAACCCTTTCAAAGTTTTGTTCCCTTTTTGTTAATTAATAATAACTTCCCGTCCTGGGTGGAATGAGAGGGCGTCTCAGACTCTTACTGACTAAAACTCACCCATGTTCCTTCAGTTGTTTGTGCCGGGGCTGCCCTCTTTCAAACACTCCCGGGACCCAGCGTTTCTATTCACCTCATTTGACGGTACCTAACTTTTTTAGGTTCAATACGTAGCAGTTTGAATTTAGAATGTGAAATGGGACTTATACGAAGAACAGACGATTGTAATTACTGTCTGTGCACTAATGGGAGAAATTGGAAGTGTACTGAAATCGTTTGCCGACAAAAACATGCTCATCGCAAGTATTTTTATTCTTTTTTTGTCTACAATTGTATCTGTAAAAATAATATTTTCATAATTTAGATCAATCATTTTAAACTGCTACGATTATTTTTTGTTTTATATACTTTGTATTACAATTTTCTTATTATTTACTTACTAATTTATAAAATTAAAAATATTTCGTATTTTTTTAGCTCAGCTATTAAAGGGGGCTTTACGGATGACGTATCATCACAACGATGACTCGTCTAATAAATGCAATATTGGTGAAAACTACAGACTAGATGCTTGTAACTACTGCTACTGTAATGAAAACCGCGAACGCGTCTGTACCAACAACAAATGTAAACACAATGACAGTAAGTATTAGGTACTGGATAAACTATGTTCTAAAAACAAATATCTCGTATGGCAGCATTGGGCCATATTTATAAAACTAGCTGACCCGACAGATGTCGTTCTGTTCCTCGGATTGACAGCTAACCCTAATATTGACAGCTAGGAACAGTTAAAACGTAATAGAGAAAAATGTGATTTTTATGGTTCTCCGTGCCATTTTTCCATTTTTTCTCTTCATATGAACCTTTCTGAGTTTCTCTAATATCTATGAATTGTTTTTGAAATCAAAAAGAAAAAGGGCGCGATTTTAAATAATGTGAAACAAAAGACGGTGTTTGGTGCAAGTTTCTACACCTTTGAGTACTGAAATAAACTCCACGACAACTTCCATAAATGGTCCAAACAGAAGTGTTACTCTATTCTTCCATAACTGGACTAATGTATCCAACATCAATAGAAACTTTCGATTTATGTTAATTACAAAATAAATACTTTTTTTTTTTTGGTGGTAGCAAATCATCCTATGTCTCCCGCTCTGGGTGGAGCGGGAGGGCGTGTCAGACTCCTAAAACCCACGTGAGGGCCACTCCATTGAGCCTCCTTCATCCATGCCACCTCCTCCTTCACGAGCATTACTGCTTCGCAGAAGGAGGAGACTGCTTCCCATTCTCTCTTGCCCCGTACCATGGCCGGGCGCGAGAGGAAGCTGCCGCCTATCGCATCCACGAGGACATGGCCGTGCTCCGCCCATGCGGGGCAGACCTCCACCGTATGTTCCACCGTGTCCTCTGGTCGACCCGCGCAGTGGTGACACCCGGGCGTTTACTCCCGCCTTATCCGACACAGGCACCTCCCGAAACAACCAAGAGACCTTCGTCAGGCAGAAGGTGAGGACGCCGTGATGCCTTTTTAGCCACTCCTCAAACAGGGACGCTACCGCCGCAATGGTGGCGTGCCTAGCGCTGGGTTGCGACAGTCGATTTCTCCATGTCGCCATGAGATCTGGCTGGAGCTCCGTCCGCCGAGCCGCGAGGTGTTGCGGCTGCGGAGTTTCGCCCCGGCGTTTCGCCTCCTCACGCCACTCCCAGAGGAGTGCGAGGACCTTTGCCTCCAGATCCCGGATCCAGTCCAGTAGGCTGACCGCCTCACCGGCGACCGTGCGGTATCCCCGGACCAGCCGGATGGCCATGACCTTTTGGGACGTGCTCAACCGACGAGCGCGTCCACACCGGTGCCCCTTAAAGGGCCATGGACCGCACGAATTGCTTTATCCCCTTGGTGCATAATCTACTATTACTAGGTTCTGCAATCGGCTTCGCCCGCATGATAGTCAAAAAATTCTCCGAAGGGAACAAAAATACTCTCATAATAAAAAGTAGCCTGTGTGCTATTCAGACCATATACCTGTTTAATATCTGTGCCAAATTTCATCTAGATCCCTTCTGCCGTACTAGCGTGATTGAGGAACAAATATCCATCTATCCATACAGTCGCATTAATAAAATTAGTAGGATTTGTGTTTTTGTATCGATAAATGTCTGTTTAATGACAAAACAGGCATTTATTGATAATATTCTCAAATACAAAAACCTGGCTATGACCGCAATTGCTATGCTACATCATTACCTATACTGTGACATTTATGATGTTACGACACATTTAAAACTAAATGTATGTTCTTTTTTTTTACAGAGTTCGAGAGGATATTCCCACGTAATTACTATTTTCATAATAATAACTAGTATTTTAGTGAAGGTTGGTCAGGGGCGGATCTAGGGAGACAACATGGTCGGCCTTCCAAACGGTTACAAGAAAATCATAAAGTTCAACTAACAACGTTGACAAAAATAATGTGAGGGACACACTTTCTGTCAATGTTACTCTGGTAGAATAATTTTACTTGTGTCACACAATCCATGACAACAATGCACAATCAACATCATTCAATGCAAGCGCTCTGTCGAGCATAAAATATGAAATAATCAAATAGAAATTCCCTTCAAAAATCTTCAAATTATGATAAAGTGTTACGAAAATGGAGTGCAGATAAGCGTATGCATTTTAAAATCATCTTGTAAGTAATTGAAAAAGAATGAAACACATAGACACATGTAAAGTGCTATACTGTGGGGAACACCACTCGCAAAAAATATAATGAGGGTTTTCTGAAATGACGTACAACAGATGGCGGCACTGAGGCGTGAGATCTACTACAAAATTGTGTACGTGCGGCGCTTTCGCGTGAATAAAAATATTTATTTCTTTAGATCTAGACATCTGTCAAAATACTTCAGATATTGGTGCCGATTCTCTTGTTCAATTACTAAACTAAAATATGAGAATCGCTATATTTTAATAAAAGGCAGAGCGAGAAAAGGACGGCTATAGCTATGAACTAATTTAGAGATGTCAAACTAGTTTACGCTTTGCGCTTTACCGTGTTTTTAGTAGACATGTTTTTACGTGTACCCTTAATTTGTATGGAAATATTAGTTCAACTAAATTTGACAGCTCTAATTTACGTCCGTCTCTTTCTTGTTTTCTTAGAGAGAAAAAGATAGCAATAGAATAAATTAAGTTTAGTTTGTGCAAACCAGAATTGGCAGTATTGTCAAAAAACTGACACTTATTTATTGAGAGTACTGTCACATCACGTTTATAGAACACTAGCTGCGACCCGCGGTTTTACCCGCCTAGACCGGAATAAAAGGTAGCCTATATGTTAATCCAGGCTATGAGCTATCTACACACCAAATTTCATCCAAATCGGTCCAGCCGTTTGAGCGTGAAGAAGTAACAAACATACACACTCACAAACTTTCACATTTATAATATTAGTAGGATTAAAAATATTAAAACAATTAGGTACTTCGTAAGTGGTCTGATGTGACAATAATAGCGTAATAACATTGCCAATTCTTCGCCTCGGTGATAAAACACAATTTAAAAAAAAAACAATACAATGAAAATTGAATTAAAATTTTATGATGAATACAGTATAAATGTCAATTATTATACAGGTAGCAGTAAAATTAAATTAGATGAAATATTTACAAATGATTTCCATTTGTAAATTCGTTAAATTGACGTCAACGACATGTTTACCTCACTTTGTTCGTTTTTAAAGTGAAAGACTTGTCGCCTAAGTGCCAACTAGTGGCGTTAATTTACCTGAAAGCCCCCATTGAGTGAAAATGAGAGGAAATGGCCTTCAAAAATACAAAACTAGTTATATTAGATTAAAGAACATTTTACTTTGAAAAAACATACAATTTCCAGTGGATTCTGCGGAAGAAAAAGATTGCAAGATAGGAAGCAGATTCAGACAGGGTAAATGTAATTACTGCTTTTGTGATTACAACCGCAAAATTGTGTGCTCAGAAAACCGATGCTTTAGAAGATCAAGTAGTAAGTTTCTACCAGTACTTTTACTTACATACGTACAAGACTCACGATATTTTTGTTTTTCTAAACTGCTTCTTCCTTTGGAAACGAACAACTTTTCTCTAAGAAAGTCGTAGACAATTCCAGCAAAAAAAAAATGAATTTTCTCCGCTGATCGCCTCCACGAGGACACGGCGGTACTCCGCCCGAGCGGGGCAGACCTCCACCGTATGCTCCAACGTGTCATCCACTCCGGTATGTCTTTAAGCCGATTCCAATACAGTTGGGAAAAGGCTAAGCAGATTGACATTATAAACACTTGGTAACTTTTATCTTTGACAAAAATCTACCCTAAGACAAATTCTCAAGAGGAAATAAAAACATGACAGCAGCTCTAACACTATTATAACATATTTTTAACCGACTTCGAAAAAGGAGGAGGTTATCAATTCGGATGTTTGTATTTTTTTTTTTTTTTTTTTTTTTATGTATGTTCGGGCATAACTCCGTCATATATTGACGCATTTGCAAAATTCTTTTTTTGTTCGAAAGGGGTTTATTCCGAAATGGTCCCATTTAAATTTCAAAAAGATCTGATGATGGGTTTCGGAGACAGACAACGGAACTCTTCAAAAATTGACAGCAAATCAACCGCGATTGCTGCTATCGTATGTTTATGAATTGTTAAGACAGTTTAATGGGGAACCACAACTAAAAAGTGAAAAATAAAAAACTTTTTTACAAAAAAATAGAACCGACTTCCAAAAAAAGTGCAAAATAACTTTAATTTCGGAAGTCGGTGTCAAAAAACGAAGACACAAAACAAGAACACCGACTTCCGAAATTAAAGTTATTTTGCACTTTTTTTGGAAGTCGGTTCTATTTTTTTGTAAAAAAGTTTTTTTTTTAAACCTAAAACTATGTTTTGACACAGTTAGATCAGAGCTTTATTTAATGACAACGCGAGTAACGCGACATAGTACAAGTTACTATGTATATATGTGTGTATTTTGTAACTGCTATGTGACTGATGACTATATAGTCATCAGTCACATAGCATTTTTATTAAATAGGCCCCTAATGTCTTTTGTGTATCTGATTATTAGTCAACTTAAGGTGTCATAATACAAGCCATAATACGAGTACACGGGTTTACTAGTAACGCACAAACTTTATTTTTATCTACACTAGTGTTCTACGGCGTCACATCATATAAGTGTCCACCTAAAATACTAAACTAACATTGTACACTTCTGTTACAGATTCAAGACTTCCTCACAACAAAATAACAATTATAAACCTTTGAATAAAAAATTACAACACAATAAAAAACTGTTTTGTCTATTATTAACACAGACCCACAAACAGAACCCAATATATTTTACAGAACACACCATTGGTAATAGTAAATCAGCAGGCATATCTGCTGCCAGTAGATATTGTAAGTAGATCAGGAGGCATATCTGCTGCCAGTAGATATTGTAAGTAGATCATCAGGCATATCTACTGCCAGTAGATATTGTAAGTAGATCAGCAGGCATATCTGCTGCCAGTAGATATTTTAAGTAGATCAGCAAGCATATCTGATGCCAGTAGATATTGCAATAAACTGAAGGTTTTCTGAAATTACGTACACCAGGTGGCAGCACTTAGGCATCAGGTACAAGCACCTGTCAAAGCGCTTGATTAGTTAAATTGATGTCAACACAAACACCGGAATGGTGGTGTAATTTTTCCGGAACACATTCTTACATATTTAATGTTGATATCAAGTACATACATACTCGTAGTTCTTTTATGAAATGATGACGAATATGTTTCATAGTCAGGCCTGTTGGTCTAGTGGTTAGTGATCCTGACTGCTATGCCGGAGGTCGTGGGTTCGATTCCCACCCAGGACAAATGTTTGTGTAATGAGCACGATCATTTGTTCTGTGTCTGGGTGTAATTTATCTATAATATTTATGTATTTAGAAATATATAAGTACGAGTATGTTTATCAGTTGTCTAGTACCCATAACACAAGCTCTGCTTAGCTTGGGACTAGATGGCGTTGTGTGATAGTTGTGGAATATTATTATTATTTCGTTTATTCATTTGTTTCTTATTACATTATATTTTTAGATATTTCAATTAAAAAAAAGTAAAAAAAACATTTAAAAATATAAAAAATAGTATCCCACCGGTATCGGGAACAGGGTCCAAGCTACCGGCGGTCAGGGCTCCAGAGAGAGGAACCGCCTGACAATGCGAACCGTGTCCAGAAGTACTGCTTTCTGAATCAAGCCCTTGATCCAGCCGCCTAACGAGAGCCTCCTGAGGTGTTGGTCGAGGCTCGTGGCTAATAAGCCATTGGCTGACACGACTATCGGTACAATGATCGCTGAGTCCACATCCCACATGTCGACAACCTCGCGAGCCAAGTCAATATACTTGATTTGTTTATCTTTCTCGGCTTTCACAAGGTTCTCGTCATGTGGGACGGTAATGTCAACAATCATTGCACGCCTCTCGATTCGGTCCACCACCACTATATCAGGCTTATTGGCTACAATAGTCCTGTCAGTGATGATGGACCGATCCCAGTACAATGAGATATGACCATTATCGAGAACTGGGTCGGGCGCCTATCTGTAGTACGGCACTTCCGATTCCACAAGAGAGTATTTCAGAGCAAGTTGCTAATGGATAATCCTGGCTACAAGGTTGTGCCTATGCAAGTACTCACCGTTAGCCAGACGAGAACAACCAGAGATTATGTGGCGGATTGATTCTCCCGGACGATGACATGCCCGACATATGTCAACCGTGCCGTCCTTCACAATAAATCTCCGGTAGTTTTTCGTCATGATAACTTTGTCCATAATTGCACAGACAAAACCTTCGGTTTCCCCAAAGAGGTCACCGACACGCAGCCAGGCTACGGACGCTAGTTGGTTTACATCGAGCCCATGTAGGGCCCGGAAAAAGCGTCCGTGAAGTTCCTTACTCTGCCATACTTCTCTGCGATCGTTAGTGTCAAGCACTAGAGGTTTGCGCCAGTTCTCGTTAGCCAAGGAGAGTGGAGTAAGGCCCTTGTCCCTTATTATTATATAGTAAAAATTTTCAAGAATGTCATAGGAACACAGTTTTGCTATAGCATTACTTGCGACACAGTTACTTTGATCCTGTGACCACAGAGACGCCTCAGCAGGCGAGAGTCCACGTTGTGAACACTTCCCACATACACCATGCGTGAGTCTCCGATTACACATACACGAAGTTGGCGGCCCGTGACATACAGTGAGGGTTGTCTGGAAAATTCTCCCCACCAGTTAGCGCCACTTTGGTCAGAGGTCCTCCAATATGTAGGTTTCCTGGGTATAAAAATAATAATTACATTTAGTCCGTAAGTTAGATTATCAAAAAATATAGAACACATATTTTTTTGCTTTAGCAAACCAATAAAAAACTACAAAGATAAAACCCATCAAAGTTCAGGAGTGGGGGCTTGTGACGTCACTAAACGGTACAAAGTGTATCGAGGGGTGACGTCACGCGAAATTTCAACGCTGCACTATATCGTCCTCATTTTTACACAAAAGAAAAAATAAGTGGCCAATATTTTTTAGTATTCTAAATGACGGACTAATTCGATTTTTTAGGAAGCTAGCCTATTACAAAACACTATGTAAGACATCAACATGACGTGGACGTATAGTAGTCTCACTAATCCGACATTTCAGAACTCCGGCACATCCATTAGTCCGGCCCCCTGCACCCAGCCCTACCCCACCGCTTTCTATGTCATCATCTTCCTGCCCTTATCCCATGTTACTTGGGGTCGGGGCAACACGTTTTTTTCTTCCATTCTGTCCTGTCAGCCGTCACGCTATCACTAACTCCCTTCTCTTTCATATAAAATAAATAAATAAATGGTTTATTGCAGAAACTTGTACAACTTTTACATTTAATCTTACATAGGGACCTCCTTTTAAGTAAAAGATATACCTGTGTTAAGAGGTCCCGCTCTTCAATGACAAATTATTAAAAGTGGTGTACAAAAATAAAAGTCGGTCAAAATACAATTCAAACAAAAAATCACAAGTAAAATGCAAACCAAATAAAAGGCAAAAAAGAAAAGTAAAAGAACATAGAGATTAATCCTAAAATAGTGTATGTGTATGTGTGTAAATGAGTGTGACTTGTGATAGTGTGTATGTGTGGGTGTGCATGTGTGGGTGTGCAAGTGTGTGTATGTGTGTATCTCATATTGACGATGCTTGCAGCAATAATTCAATGTCATCATAGGTCTTCAATTTTAGCCATTGAACTATTGCCTTTTTGCAGTCCTTAGTAGTCATAGGATAGATGTTAATGATTTTATTAATTTTCTTATATATGGCAGCGGAATTTGTACTGTATTGTCTTGTGGCATATGCAGTTTTGACAAATTTTACTGGTGCAGCACAGTATTTTCGTCTTCTCTTCTGATGGTGAGGGTCATAGGGCAGAACTTTGTGTAATTTTAAGACTATGTGGAGTATGTATAATTTTCTCACTGTGAGAATACCGCTACAGGAGTATAACTCATTGGTTGGGAATCTGTACGGTTTGGTATACATGACCTTGATAAGGGATCTCTGTGCTCGCTCTAGCTCAAGAAATTTCATTTTTGTCGCACCGCCCCACACGGGTATACAGTAGGTTAGAATTGATTGAGCCAGAGAGACATAGATTTCAATTAACATTTTTTTAGTTGTCACATGTCTTAGGTTTTTAAATATCCAGATAAGTTTTCTTATACGGGCCATGACCATATCTATATGAGTATGCCAAGATAACCTCTGGTCAACGATTATACCCAGGTATTTTATATTAGTCACTTTTTCAATATTTTTACAAGTACAGTTTGTGCTATTTAGATATATTATGACAAGTGTGAATTTTGAGAGTTACGTTAGGTCCAGGTTGCGTGTTGTCATATCACTCCTCACACAATTCATCCATCCTTTCTTTAGCCTCCCTCTCCCTCTCCATCCCTCCACATTTATATTCATAACTCTTTTAGTTACATGTATTTCATCCCTCCTCTTTACATAACCATACCAATATAAGCGGTTCCCTTTCAACTTTTCTGTGACTGGTGCCACTTTTAAACTACCTCTAATGTACTCATTTCTTACTTTATCCATTCTCGTTACTCCACACATCCATCTCAACATTCTCATCTCCGCCACATGCAATCTTTTTTCATCCGTCTTTTTCATAGCCCAACATTCTGACCCATACAGTACGACAGGTCTAATCACGGACTTATAGATTTTCCCCTTTAACTTAAGGGGCATCCGTCGATCGCAAGTTGTTCCAGTGTCGCCATTTCATCCATCCTGAGTTGATCCTGTGCGTTACGTCTCGGTCTATATCACCATCCCCCTGAACAAACGATCCGAGATACCGAAAGTCGGAGCAGATCGGTATAGGCGTTCCGTTGAGAGCTACAGGCATAGGAAAGAAAGAAACGAAATATCTATTCTGCGATTTCGGCGGTCTCTCCAGTGACCGCCGAAATCGCAGAACAGATATTCCGTTTTGGTTCTGCTCAATTTCAGGCCCACACCCTCCAGTCTTTGCCACCACGCCTCCAATCTGCTCTGGACCTCTAAGCCGCTTTCGGCAACCAGCACAATGTCATCAGCAAACAGCATACACCAGGTAGCCTCTTCCTGGATGTTTGACGTCAGAGCGTCTATTATCATCAGGAAGAGGTAAGGGCTGAGAGCCGATCCCTGGTGCAAACCGACCGCTACACTGAAACTGTCAGTAGTACCTACTGCAGACCGGACTTGGGTACTGCATCTACTGTACATCGCTCAAATCAACTGCACATACTTCCCAGGCACACCTTTCTCCTTAAGGGTCCACCACAAAACCTCTCGAGGCACCCGGTTATATGCCTTTTCACCGCTTTTTATGTATGGACCCTTATTAAATTAGGACGTTCTAAAATATTTAAGTATCTTCATTTTTTCTATACAATCATAATATTATAGGGTTCCGTATCCGAAGGGTACCCAACGGGATCCTATTACTAAGCCTCCGCTGTCCTTTCGTCCGTCCTCATGGGCTGTATCTCATAATCCGTAATAGGTAGACAGTTGATATTTGCACTGAATGTGTATTTCTGTTGCCGCTCAAAGAATAAATAATAAAAATAAATTAAAAATAAAAGAGGTTCCCTACTAGAAACATGTTTTATTTGGCTTTTATGGTCGATCTTAGGGCACTATTAACTGTCAACGACCTTGAGTGGTTATAGCTTGCGTGTTCTGTGCTGAGCTCACGTACCACGTCATATGTCCACCCAGTAATAGGACTCGCTCATCGAGGAGCGCTGTCTGAAATTAGGCGCATTATTAATTTATTATACATAAAACAACAGGTATTGTACTAAAACATGTATACTAAAATTTACGTAATAAAATACTCGGACGACACATGACTCCTTTATTTCGATAAATCTATACTTACATAATATTACAACCAATGCTCAAAAAGATGTCGACATACTCGTACTCAGTGAGTGGCTTAAATACAACTTACTTACAATAAATACCTCGAAAACAACATACATGATTTTTACCGTAAAAATAAACCAGTACCAGAATTCTCGCCTCTTACTATAAACAAGGACATAATAAAAAGATCCAGTCACGAAAAATACCTCGGTCTGAGAGTAGATGACAAACTCACATGGAAACTGCACATCGAGTATGTAAAAACAAAATTAATGTCATTACTAGCATCACTAATAAAATTGCAAATTGTATTCCAAGGTAAATTATTCCGTATGGTGTCGGACGTAAAAGAATAGTACCATCCCATCACTTCCCGTGGGTGTCGTAAGAGGCGACTAAGGGAGCTTGAGACCTAGTGCATACTACTATAGCACCATGGGCCACCCGAACGGTGGCGGGTAAACCACCAACAACAGCATTCCCAAGGAGGGTTGGCGTCAGGCAGGCGGCCGGCTATAAAACTTCTGCCAAAACCTTTTTGCAACATGGTCTGTAAAAATATGATGTGCGATAGGGCTAGGGCGTACCCCACAGGCGACGCGCAGGGGCAGCACCCGGCTCCTGTGGGAAATGGACAAGGGTTGTCGCACCAGAACGGGCGGGTGCGACGTAAGACGCAAGCTCGGAGAGTGAGAGAATTAAGATTGAGGTGTGCGAGCTGGAATTTAGGTACTATGACTGGAAAAGGAAGAGAGTTAGCAGATGTTTTAAAAAGGCGACGGATAAATATAGCGTGTTTGCAAGAAACGAAATGGAAGGGTGCAAAAGCAAGAGATTTAGGAGAAGGATATAAGTTTTATTACTGTGGAAGTGATGGCAAACGGAATGGTGTGGGCATAGTTTTGGATAGTGAGTTAAAAGAATGTGTGGTGGATGTTAAAAGAGTATGTGATAGAGTGATAGCTATTAAAGTGGTTGTGGAGAGTATGATAGTAAATGTTATTAGTGCGTATGCACCCCAATCAGGATGTGAGGATAGTGTAAAAGAAAAGTTTTGGAAGGACTTCGATTGTGTGATGATGAATGTACAGGAGAGTGAAGAGGTGTTTGTGGGGGGTGATTTTAATGGGCATGTAGGAAGTCTGAAGTACGGTTATGAGAGAGTGCATGGTGGTTGGGGGTACGGAGACCGTAATACTGATGGCGAGACATTGTTGCAAGCTGCTTCGGCTTTTGACCTGGCAATAACTAACACCTGGTTCAAAAAGAAAGACGAACACCTGATCACTTACAAAAGTGGCCAGCACGCGACCCAAATTGACTTTTTCTTGGTGAAACGAAACAGTCTCAAAACAGTCAAAAACTGTAAAGTGTTGCCAGGCGAAGGCTTAGTCTCTCAACACAGGCTCATAATGATGGACGTAACAGTCAGTGTTTCGTCCGGTAGGAACAAAGAACGGCCCCCACCCAAAATCAGATGGCGTATGATAGAAAATGAGGAGTGTGCAAGTATGTTTAAGAGTCAAGTGGTAGATAAAATGATAGACATGAAAGATATGGAAGGAAAATCTGTGGATGAATGTTGGAAAGAGATGGCGGATTGTATAAGGCGAGTAGCAAAAGATGTGTTTGGAGAATCGCAAGGTAAAGGCATGATAGAAAAGGATACATGGTGGTGGAATGAAGATGTGCAAAAGATGCTAAAAGAAAAGAAAATTTCGTTTAAAGTATGGCAGAATGTAGAAATCGGAAATGATAATTTGAAAGAAGAGAAAAAGAAAATTTATAAAGAATGGAAGAGGAAGGCAAAAAAGGCGGTTGCAGTTTCCAGGGCTAAGGCGCAGGAAAAGTTATATGATTTACTGGACAGCCCTAGAGGCCAGAAGGAGCTCTACCGGATTACAAAATTAAGAGAAAGGAGAACGAGGGATATAATGCACATAAAATGTATGAAAGATGAACTCGGTAAAGTCTTGTCGAAAGATGACGAAATAAAAGAGCGATGGAAGGTTTATTTTGAAAAGTTGATGAACGAAGAGAATGAATGGAATGGTGTGCTCAAAGAGGTACAAGTAAATATGGGTTTGGTGAGAGAAATTAGCATGGATGAAGTAAGAAAGGCAGTTCAATGTATGAAAAATGGAAAGGCCATGGGCCCTGATGACATACCAGTAGAAGTATGGAAGTGTTTAAAAGAGGATGGATGTATGTGGCTGACTTTATTCTTCAATAAGTTGTTGTATGAAGAAGTGATCCCACAAGAATGGTGCAATAGTTCGCTAGTGCCCATCTTCAAGAATAAAGGGGATGTACAGGACTGCAACAACTATCGAGGGATAAAGCTCATGTCACATACTATGAAAGTATGGGAGAAAGTGATAGAGAAAAGATTGCGAGAGGAGAGTGAGATTACCCCGAACCAGTTTGGGTTTATGCCAGGTCGAGGGACAATGGACGCCACCTTCGCTCTCCGTCAATTGTGCGAGAAGTACAGACGTGTGCACAAGAACTTGCACATGGTGTTCATTGATCTTGAGAAAGCGTATGATAGGGTACCTCGGGATGTGTTGTGGTGGGCCTTGAAAGAGAAAGGTTTGCCTGGGAAGTATGTTGAGTTGATTCGTGCTATGTACAGACAATCTAGTACCTACGTCCGGTCGGCTGCTGGCAACACCGATGAGTTCAGTGTGGCTGTAGGCTTGCATCAAGGGTCGGCTTTAAGTCCTTACCTCTTCCTGTTGATTATGGACGCTCTTACGTCGGAAATACAGGAAGAGGCACCCTGGTGCATGCTGTTTGCCGACGACATTGTTCTGGTCGGTGAAGATGGACCTGAGATCCAGAGCAGATTGGAGAAGTGGCAACAGAAGCTGGAGAAAGTTGGCTTGAAAATCAGCAGAACCAAAACTGAATACATGTTCTGCGATTTCGGCGGTCTCTCCAGTTCTGAAGCTGTAGTGCTAGATGGCGCGCTTCTCCCAGTCTGCTCCGATTTTCGGTATCTCGGTTCACTCGTGCAAAGCGATGGCGAAATAGATCGGACTGTTAAGCACAGAATTAACACTGGATGGATGAAATGGCGGCAGGTCACCGGGACTATCTGTGACTCCCGCATTCCCCTAAAACTTAAGGGGAAGATTTATAAAACAATGGTCAGACCTGCTGTCTTGTATGGTTCAGAATGTTGGGCAACAAAAGGGATGAATGAAAAGCAATTGCATGTAGCTGAGATGAGAATGCTAAGGGCGATGTGTGGTGTTACGCGCATGGATAAAATTAGGAATGAGTATATAAGAGGAAGTCTGAAAGTGGCACCGCTGACTGAAAAATTGTGTGGAAATCGGTTGTCGTGGTATGGGCATGTGATGCGGAGGAATGAAGAAAATGTCGTGAGGAAAGTCTTGTGTATGAATGTGGATGGCTATAAGAGTAGGGGAAGGCCAAAGAAAAGATGGTTGGACTGTGTGAAAGAGGATATGGGTAAAAAGGGGGTGACTACAGAGATGACGACTAATAGAGGAGTATGGAAGAAAAAGACATGTTGCGCCGACCCCAAATAAAATTGGGATAAGGGCAGGAGAATGATGATGATTCCAAGGTAAATACGTACCTACTGTTATATACAACTCATTAGTAAAATCACATCTCTTATCGAATTATGGGGATCTGCCGCGAAAACTATCCTGATGCCTTTGCAAAGAACCCAAAATAAAATTGTTAAAACCTTATACCATTATCACTATCTTACTCCAACTAAAATACTATTTGAAAAAACTAAATTACTAAATCTCACACAACTATACACATACGGCACCTGCATTCTAATTTAAAAAAATCACCACAAACAGCATACAACCTAAGAAATAAAAATAAGTTACACCGAAGACAAGCTCGTACCAACTATGGTAAAATAAAAAACTTTTTTACAAAAAAATATGTGTGTAGGTGTTCCTGTTTTGTGTCTTTGTTTTTTGACACCGACTTCCGAAATTAAAGTTATTTTGCACTTTTTTTGGAAGTCGGTTCTATTTTTTTGTAAAAAAGTTTTTTATTTTTCACTTTTTAGTTGTGGCTCCCCATTAAACTGTGTTAACAATTCATAGACATACGATAGCAGCAATCGCGGTTGATTTGCTGTCAATTTTTGAAGAGTTCCGTTGTCTGTCTCCGAAACCCATCATCAGATCTTTTTGAAATTTAAATGGGACCATTTCGGAATAAACCCCTTTCGAACAAAAAAAGAATTTTGCAAATCCGTCAATATATGACGGAGTTATGCCCGAACATACATTAAAAAAAAAAAAAAAAAAAAATACAAACATCCGAATTGATAACCTCCTCCTTTTTCGAAGTCGGTTAAAAAAACCTGACCTGCCAAATGACGTAAAAGATTGTATCAACATTAACTCATTCAAAATGAAACTAAAAAATCATATTCATAAAATGTAGTCATACCGCATACCTATCAATTAATGCAACTTCTTACCTACCTAATATTTATTTGTATAACTTGACCAACACGCACCTGAGGCAAAATGTATTTCATTTAGATTTAAGCAATTACTTTGTATCTCATTCTAAGTGAACCTATATATTGTTCTTATGAGAATAAATTCTTTAAACCTAAAATGATCGTTAAAACATGTATGCACAAGACACCCAGACCAAGAACAACTGTATGTAGGCCTACAAATATTTGTTCCAACTCAACTTAACCACTGCGCCTTTTTATTTTTTTTTGGGGGGTGGGAAATCATCCAAGACATCTTTCGCTCTGGGTGGAGCGGGAGGGTGTGTCAGACTCTTACTGACTAAAACCCACCCCTGTTCCTTCCCTACCCTGAGTGCCCAGGGGCGCGGTGACTCTGTTTCCAATTTATCCACAATCCCTGGACAGGCATCGGCCATGACGGGCCCCGTCATGTTTTGCTGACAATTCTTTGAGGCGCACGTGGAACATTAGGTGCCGTTGACTCTCGGGCCTGGTGCTGATCGAACGGCGAGCTACCCACTACTCGCCGTCCGCAGGCCCAGGTCTACGGTGGCCGGAGATCGTCTCTAGACGTCCTACGCCCAGGACCTGTGTTGAGCCTCCCTCACCCGTTCCGCCTCCTCCTTCGCGAGCATTACTGCTTCGCAGAAGGAGGAGACTGCTTCCCATTCCCTCTCGCTTCGTACCATGGCCTGAACCAGGGCCGGGCGCGATAGGTTCACTACCGCCGATCGCCTCCAAAAGGACCACGGCGCGGCTCCGCCCAAGCGGGGCACAACTCCACTGATCCCATGACGACAGTCTGGCAAGGAGGCCCGCCGCCTCGCCGGAAACCGTGTGGGATCCTCGGATCATACGGATGGCCACGACGCTTTGGGACGCGTTCAACCGGCGAGCTGGTCTTCGCCTCGATGTACGCGCCCACATCGGTGCCCCGTAAAGGGCCATGGACCGCACGATCCCCGCGCAGACTACGGCAGGAGGCGTTTGGACCCCCAGATTGGGCAGGAGCCGCTTCAAGGCGGCTCCGGCCCTTTCCAGTCTAGGAGCCAAACGTCGGAAGTGCTCCACGAAGTTCCACCGACTGTCGAGGACGAGTCCTAGGTACTTCATCGCCCCTCGACGCCGATGTGAACCCCTCCTACCGTTATCTGGGAACACGACGGTGGCGCATTCCGAGGACTATGAAAAAACATGACCTCAGACTTGTGAAATGCCACTTCGACTCCTAGTTGCCGGATCCTCTCCACGACTGTCGCAACCCCACGTGTCATCAAGTCGGCCGCCGCCTCGTGCGACCTCCCCTGTGCCAGGACCAGCGTGTCGTCAGCGTAGCAAACTACGCTGACGCCGCTAGGGAGGTCGTCGCGCTGCACCTAGTCGTAACCGATGTTCCACAGAGGCGGCCCCAGGGCCGATCCCTGTGGGACACCGCACGACATCTCTCGCCGGTTCCATTCTCCCTGGTGACCGGGGTAAATTACGGCCCTGTCTGTCAAATACGCCTCGACCACTCGACGGAGGTAGGGCGGCACCTGGTGATACTAAAGTGCCTCCCCGATGCAACTCCAGGGCAGGATGTTGAAAGTATTGGCGATGTCCAGAGACACCGCCAAGACGAGCCCACCCCGGGCCACTGCATCCCCCGTCGTGAGGGCTCGCACGCGCATTATGGCGTCCACCGTAGAGCGCCCCCTGCGGAAACCGAACTGGTTCTCCGCCAGGCTGCCCGACGAGGATGTCTGCAATTTCTCTTTCAAAGAGCTTGCCCACCTCGTCAAGCAGCACGATGGGCCGGTAAGCAGACGGAGAGTCCGCAGGGCGCCCCAACCACTGCGCCTTGTGCACATCATTTCAGAAAACTCTCATTCTGACACCGACTTCCGAAATTAAAGTTAAGACATATAAAAAAAAAACGTACATACAGTCGAACATAGAACCTCCTCTTTTATCGAAACCTGTTAAAAAATAATCAAAATTCTATTCAATCGATAAGTGCCATAAAAATGCATTTACGCGCGTAATTTGACGAAAACGCTGGACGCAGTGGACGCCATGTTGCTCTATGGCCATGACGTCAGTTGGCTGTGTAAACAAAAGTTCAAAAGCCTTTAGAGCGCTGATCACTTGACAGTTAACACTTTTTAGTTTTCAAAGCCGTTAGACGTATAACATGGCGGCTAGATTGCACGGTGTTAAAAACAGATTAAAATAACCGAAAACTTCGAATTCAATTTTAAAATTTCTAAGGAATGAGGAAAAATATATACGTGCTCTGCACTCATCAGTAAGTCAAGTTGATCGTTTGTTCTGAGCCCTGCTGCACCAAATATACACTTAGCGTGACCTTCTCGGCCAGTGTGTCCATTTTGTGGAGGAAAGTGAAGTGCATGGAAGCCAATTGTCAAAGACAGCTCAATTGATAGTGATAAAAAAGTAAAAGATTGATACATATACACCATAACAAATTACAGTATGAGCTTATAATTAAAAGGGTATAACAATGGGTGGTCTTTTCTTTTAAGACAATGTTGTGGATGGATTTGACAGAGGCGAAAACATACGCAGGTAGTCCGTGATGTACTATTTACATTTTTCTCGACGACTGATCGACACTTTACGTGACCCTAGCAAAGGTGAGACGGTACTTCACGCCAGAACAGCTGCTCAAACCTATCAAACGCAAGTTCGATCGTGTATCGAGTAAAGAAAGAAACAAAGAAAGAAAAAATGTACGAGTACTGCTCTTATCTTTAGGACGGATCTGCCAGATGCACTTGAGGCAATTGAGAGGTGCGCCAAGAGGATCATCGGTAATGATAAGCTCGTCGAGTCAAAGCTCCAAAGCCATGAGCATTGACGCCGAGTTGCTAGCCCTGTCGGATTTCTATCGATTGCATTTTGGCGAGTGTGCGCCGGAATTGCATAATTTAATTCCGCCAAGCCCGTTCCATCATCGGACCACAAGACTTAAGAGGCCGAGACCCTAAATTTTGGTCGATTTCACTAATTTACGTGATTTTACAGTTAAAATAATGCATTTCTATAAGTTTTAATGCACAACATGAAAGATCATTTCAATTATGATCTAATGAATGAGCTAGATTCGAGTGAGACCAGATTTGGGTTGTTTTAAAAGATTTTTTATTGCCAAATGTTTGCAATTTTTAAAAGTTTTTCCTCAGGAATGGATTGACGGTGAACTGAAGTTTTGTTTTTGCTGTTTTAATTTTATGAACGAGAGTTCTAAATAGCCAAAATCAAAAGCAAATATTTGCCCTTTTTCTCTGAAATTTGACTAAATTAAAAAATTTTTACTCAAAATGTTTATATGAAAGTGGTAAAAAGTGATTCATACATTATGTAGATGACTTTTGTAACAATACATTCAAAATTTTTCATACCGTTTACATGTCAAAACGATTCATAATAATTACGAATATTTTTGCTGTAAGGGGTTTAGAATATCTCATAATTATTATGAGATATTCTAAACCCCTTACAGCAAAAATTCACAAAACCGTCGTCGGTTTGTGCTCGATTCAACGTAATTATAATAAAAATAAAAAAACTAGCTAAAAGCGCAAAATCACGTCTGTAGAATCACGTAAATCAGCGAAATCGGCAAAATTTCGGGTACCGGTACATGGTGGACATCCCACCCACACGCATAAAACGTTTCGAGAACACATTCATTGTGCGTACAGCTAGGGAGTAGAATTCTCTGCCGTAGTTTGTGTTTCCTGATAACTACAACCTGGGAGTCTTTAAGTCAAGAGTGAATAGGTTACTTCTAGGCAATCGTGCTCCATCTTCGACCAAATCATCGCTTACCATCACGTGAGATAGTAGTCAAACGCGTGCCTATAAAATGTAAAAAAAAAGTCAAACACTAAAATAAATCCAACACTAAGAACTTATTTTTAACTAACCTCAGACAGAGCTAATTCCACGCGAGCAAAGCCTGGGGTTTGCTCGCGTGGAATTAGCTCTGTCTGAAATTTTGTATCCGTTCAGCCATTATGGCGTTATTGAGTAACAAACAAAATCAAAATCAAGTCATTTATTCAAACAAGGCCGAGTTTTAAACCTCAAAAATCCAACCAACCAAACTTTTGCATTTATTAATTTATTTATAATAGGTAGTTGTAGAATTAGGATAGGATAGTTGGATAGGATAGGATTAGGTGGCAGGTTATTACTGCACATTAATGCTTGTATCATTATATTTCAATACTCTAATTTGAGTGTTAGGAGACTTTGGACTTATTCGGATCAATAAATACCTAATCTCTGATATTGATCAGATTTCACGTAGGTAAATAGAAAACCAAAACGCCTTTAAATGAACACCGTACAGAAAATTATTATTTTAAACTAGTATTTAAATAAAATAATAATTCAGAATTAAACAAATAGCGTCAATGTAATTTCTAACTACATTTTGAACTAGCCATATAGTTCCCCATAGCGTGATAGATGGCGTTGTTCGAATGCTGAATTGCGCTATGGTTTCGTTACCACCGTCCTTTATAAGCGGTACCTGGTTGAAGTGTCGTTACGTACGTATATTGGATTACATCATGTTAGCAAATTTTTGAAGGAAGTGAGCCCCTTTGGGCAAGCTTCGTATAATGAATAAAACAGGGTTACTTATAACTCGTCGTACATCGATATTCCCGGGACGTAGTACTGTGACCTCCAGGGGCCTACCTTCGCACAAGTGGCGCCCTTATTGAATAAAAATTCGTATCTTAGCATAGAAAATAAAGATGAAAGAATCTTAAGTTGTGTTTGTTACAAAGAGGATAAGGTATTTTTACGTTGTTAAAACAGGACTCAAAATGTTTCATAATCCAAAGTAGTAAGCAAAAGTATCAAAAATGGCCGTTTTGGACACGATTTTTTATTCAATGAGGACCAGAGGGCTGGCTCGTTCTTTGCCCAAAGAATTAGCATTGCCATTCAACGCGGCAATGCTGCCAGTCTTCTGGGCACGTTTCCAGATGACAGTGATGTGAAAGAGTACTAGTAGAATGTATTTTGTTTTTGTACGAATATATACGAGTATGTACGTAGTTAGGATAAGATTTTTGGTTTTAGTGTACCCAGATATATCTAGGTACACTAAAACCACCACAGCAACCAAACGACCACCAACCACCACCAACCAACCACCAACCACCTATATGTACATTTATGGTGCTTTAATATGAAAGATAAATATCTACCTATACTTAATGGCATTCAAGGTAGTGATCCTTGACCATATCGTTAAAAGATAGTAAAGTTTGTGCTCGTCTTACTGACTTGGGCTAAGCATTCCATAGCTGCACTACTTAAACTGCAAACACGCATCGCATAAATTGGTAGAATAGCTAGGCATCTCTAGCCTCAAGTTTTCTTATGACCTTAGGGTGTGTCCAGACCTGGCGAATGTGCCGCGAATACGCTGCTCGTGCAGTTACTGCAATTGTTTGGTGCGCCTCTTTAGCACAACTCACGCAATGCTTGCACAGTGGCGCGTAGCAGGCGCGCCAGCGGCTCGCGAGCGGTGCGCGTTCGGCGCGCGACCATGAAACGCACGCGCACAGCTCACGAGCAGCTCGCGAGCTGCGCATTCGCGCAACGTTTGAGGTTTCTTCATGACACACATACTATGTGTGTCATGAAGAAACTTCAAACATTATAGAAGAAAAACAATCGGCCGTAGTAACACTTTTTAATGCGAGATTATGTGTTACTTTTCAAGTCAAGGTAATCATAAAGGTATTCAAATTATTAATGTTTTTAAATATTTTATATTTATATTCTATATTTTAACCTGCCTACTGCAATAACAATAAAATTAATAATTAAAGCAAAAAAAAACATAATTTAGGGAATTTATCAATCTTCATAAAAAAGTTATCGTTTCGAAAGAGGTTTCTCTACTAAGCCTTCTAAAAATATTGATATTTGTGTCAAACCTTTTTTTTAAGGTTTGGTTATGGTTTCTGCCAGTTTCGGTCAAAAAACCTGGTTTCGACTGGAAGTTTTACCAGTTTTGCTGTTTCCACATGAGTCTCGGTTTCGGCTAAAAATCGTGTTTCGGTCGGACACTAATTTTCATATGCTTTTTTGGTTGCAGGTTGTTTTCTTGTTTCTGGCACTGGTGGCCAGAGGATTGACGGCGACGCCGAGCCCGGTCTAAATAGTGCTGGCGAGATATTAATAGGTTCTAGACAAAGTGTCATTCTATTGGCGCTATTGCTATGGTTGTCGAAATGCCTAAAATAGAAAACATAAGCTATTTCCTTAACAACCTATTCTTAAATACGAGGTGTGCGGAAAGGTGTAGCATATGCTTTTTCGTCATTCACACATGCAGATTAGATGTTAAATATATTAATGAAACTATTTGTTCCAGGTTTACATTTGTTTATCTACGTTATTCACTGTAGGTTTGACCTTACAAATTAAGTAGTAGTAAGCGCATGCTTACGCCGTACAATTTGTAAGGTCAAAGCTACAGTGAACAGCTGCATTGAGTCTTAAACACTAAACTAAGATTAAACTTGTGTTATGGGTGCCAGAGGATTCTAAGGTTTGACACAAGTCTAAATAGTAGTGGAGTCGAAGTAAACGGTTCGGATATATGATAACAAAAAAAAAAAAATACACATTTTTTTTTTAATGCGCGTTCTCCGTACTTACCTCCTATTCTATCAACTTCTATCACGTGTGGTGCACATGATGGTAGTGGATAGAATAAGAAGGATTTAGCGTGGAAGCAGGAAAGAGTTATATATTTCTTCGCTCGTGTCACGTTCTTGTCCAACTCGAAGATTGAATCGTCGGCG
This sequence comes from Polia nebulosa, assembly GCA_951329385.1. Classification (NCBI taxonomy): domain Eukaryota; kingdom Metazoa; phylum Arthropoda; class Insecta; order Lepidoptera; family Noctuidae; genus Polia; species Polia nebulosa. The sequence goes on from OX589587.1 coordinate 58,580,272, forward strand.
TCGCTTAAGAAGTTTCACTTATAAAACAAAACAACTAAAATGCTTAGAAGGATGTGTGGTGTTACTCAAATGTATATAATCAAAAATAAGTATGTTAAAGGCAGTCTGCAAGTGGCGCTGGTAATCGAGATGTGTGGCAATTAGATGTTATTGTATGAGCATGTGATACAAAGGAATGAGAAGGGTTTGTGATTCGTAGGAATGAGGAACGTGTCGTGAGGAATGTGGATCTTTGTGTGATGTTGAGGAAAAGCAAAAAAAGGATGAATGGATTGAATGAAAGGGCTATGGAAAGGTAACTACTGACCATTTAGATGACAGTTTGTACAGGGTATGAATTACGTACATGCTGCGCCGATTCGACCTCAAATTAATTGAGAAAAAGATGGTGAAGATGTCAAAATCAATTTATGGTACTAACAAGTTTTTTTTTAGTGTCATTACGATATACTTTGGATCAAGAATGTAATGTTGGATTAATAATTCAGCGACCAGACGATTGTAATTATTGCCGTTGCACTTACAGAAGAAAGTGGAAATGTACCGAAAATGTTTGTCCATACAACAATGACCATAGTATGTATTTTTTCCTTTGAAAAGTTAACACTGAATGTATTTGAACATAGACTACTTATTTAGCCTTTTTAGACGTCGACGACGTTTTGCTTTACTTCTTTAGACGCCGCTTATAGGAGATTTTGGCGGGATTATTTCAAGTTAAAAAAAAAAGTGAAGTTCAGTGGTTGTTATTATTTATTATTCGCTAAGTGATTACTAGTGAACATTGTGATGAAAAATTGGTATAGTTTTATGTCTCAAGTATCCACGCAACTGGACAATATATGGAATCATTGAAACAGGAACGATCATCAGTAAAATGAAAAGGTTGACTCGATACTCGTCAATTACTACATTACCACACATCCACATTCTAATGCAAAACAAAGTGACCGTATTCTGGACTTCGTGGACACAGCCAAACCCCGATTTTGATACAGGATTGTATCAAAATCGTGTATTTTACGTGAATACGTCTACTTAAGGCGCAGTTATACGACTTTTAATGGTTTTAATTGAAAATCACGTCTAAAGAACTAGTCTTATTTCTTTGAAAAAAATATATGTTACTCTAGCCAATTTTCGTCGTAATTTGGTCTGAGAATATTTGAAATTATATTTTTATAACATAGTGTAATTAAAATTTCAAATAGCCTTAATTTGATAAATTGCGACTATCATGTCTAAACATCTTGATATTTTTAGGTAATTTTTTACGTAAAAAGGTGGAACCTTGCATTGACGGCAGTCAACGTCAAGTCAACGCATGTAATTACTGCGTTTGTCACAGTGGAGCTGAGTTCTGCACACAAAAACCTTGCTGGGGTACAAGAAGTATGTATTGCTAAAGCTTTGATCTCTTGATCGGAATGCTCAACACTGTGGTTGTGGTTCCGGACACATCATCATCAGAATTTCAGCCCACAGACGTCCACAGTGGACATTAAGCCTGCCCCAAGTGTCACCACATCGACCGGTCCTGTGCGTCTTGCATCCAACGCACTCCCGCGACCTTCAGCAAGTCATGGGTCCACCTTGTAGGAGGTCTTCCAACACTGCATCTTCCGGTATGCCTTCGCCACTCTAGAACCTTTCAGCCCCATCCACCATAATCCCATATAATCGTATGAAAAACGTCTCAAATGGTCTTTTGTTCAGTCTTAGTATCCGTCAGCGAAGAGAAGGATAATGTGTCCATCATCGCATAACACAGCATTGTGAGTTCTGATCAAAAGATTGAAGCTTTGAATTAGTTTTTTCAATGAATTTAATATCAACAGAATCTTACACGATCAACAGTTTGGTTTCACCAAAGGAAGTTGTCTAATTTAAATGACAGACAGCAGCAAGTTCAAATAAATGGTGTCAAATCACGGGGTTTCAAAATCAAAATGTGGGTACCACAAGGCTCAATATTGGGTCCTTTTCTCTTTTTAGTATATATTAATGATCTCCCCCATCATTGAAAACTCAACCACAAATAGTTTTGTTTGCTGACGATACTTTATTTATAAGATTAACAGGCGTTCCACAAATCTTGACGATGTAAACATCGCCCTTATAAGGTCCAAAACTGGTTCACGGCTAATAATTTAGTATTAAATAATGAAAAAATGATGATCATGAGATTTGCTTTACCGAATGTGAAAGTAATAGTTGTGACATAGTATTGAACGAAGAGAAACTAAAATTCGTCGAAAGCACAGTTTTCCTGGGAATCACTATCGACTCAAGGCTACAATGGGATCCTCATCTAACAATTCTTGCAGGACGGTTAAGTTCAACGGCATATGCTGTCAGAAAAATCCGTTAATAAACTGATGTAGATACCGCGAGACTGTTCTAGTTACTTTCATAATATTGTAGGACCCCAAGGCACTAGTACGGCCTGCAGGGATTCTGGGACGTTCTAGTAAGTTCAGGGTAGGTCTCACTCGCTGGCAACGCGAGTGCCAGCGAGTGACAACAGTGTGGTGTATGAGAGTGAGGCAAGCAAAACTAATCCCTAAAACAAATGTGATGCCTACACATTCTAAATTCAAACGGCTCTCCAATAATCTTACCAGCCAGTTGAAGGCCGGTACACACCCGCTGAGATTAGGCTGTGTCTACAATCGTCACAGTATCATGTCTTACGGTATTTTGCTATGGGGATGAGCTGCAGACATAGAGATTATTTTTATTCTGCAGAAAAGAGCTATCAGAGCCATATACATATAATCTTCGCAGGCGCGATTTTCTTAGGGAGCTGTTCAAGGACATAAACATCATGACGGTACATTGTCAATACATATACGAAAACATTATGTATGTTCAGAAAAATCTTCATCTCTTTATTAATATAGTCACAGCCACTTGGGTCTACAAGTTAGTTCTTTTTTTAGGGTTACGTACCTAAAGAATAACCAATGGAACCCTATTACTAAGACTCCGCTGTCCGTTTGTCTGTTAGTGGGCTGTATCCTACGATCCGTAATAGCTATACAGTTGAAATTTTCACAGAATGTGTATTTCTGTTGCCGCTATAACAACAAATAAGTAATAAAAATATAAGATAATTATTACGGATCATGAGAAAAGCCCAAAAAATCACACGTTTCTGGAAACGTGTTTTTGTTGAGTTTTTTTTTGCAGTTGTGTTACGGAACCCTTCGTGTGCCAGTTCAACTCGCACTTGACCGGTTTTTTATTTATTTATATATTTTGCTATATTTCATACATTAAATATATAAATAAAAAATATTTTACATATTTTTTAAATATTTTATTTTGATTGATTAAATGATTATTATTACTTTTCTTTGAATAGTATTGTATAACATCGAAGCATTTTTTTTTGTAAATGTTAGTACTACGGAGTAACTTATTTTATTAGGTAACTGCTTGTTTGACATGAACAAGCATGGCAGTTGAGAGTTTATCATGCTCACCCAAATGTCTCGCTGATGGTGTCGCGTGGGTTTGATCATTCGGTTCCCTTCAAAATGGTTGAGCTGAGTGGTGCTGATCCATGCGTCATGTTTGTGAACGGGCGCCGTCAGTTGTGTCTGGTCATCTCTTAGCTGCCTCTGGCTTGTTTTAAACATTATTTTCTGAATTGTTCTTTTTATTTTTATATTTGGTTTTTCATTGTTCTCGCATAATAGAAGCAAGAAATATGATTGTAACCAGAAATTTTGTAACACATAACATGGTTAAAAAGAGTGTCCATGGAGTTTCTTGCTCGTTCTTCTTCATAGGGGATCTACGCTTTGAAATGTGCAATTAGCTTCATTTTTCTGACTGACTGACTTCTTGACACTTCAAAAGTGCCTGCAAATGGTTTATGTGAAATTAATGCTTTGAAATTTGTGTCTTTTTTTTTATTTTGTTTGAACCGTTTTCTATGGAAACTGGCCGAGTCAGTTTGAAGGTAGCGACGCACGATGAAACTGATATTACCTATATATGGGTACAGGACACTTAAAAACAAAAATGTCCTGAGATATTAATAGTGCTTTAAAGTGTCACGTAGCTGAGATATTTGTTTAAATGTAAAGTTCTGAAATACTGATGTTTGTTTCCAAGTATCTCGGCAACGTGGCATTTGGGGCACCATATTTCGAATATCATTTTTATTTTAGGAGCCCTCTATCCATACATTAAATCTATGTACTACATCTATCTATTTAAATATATATAAAATAAGAAACTGGCTGGCTGATTCATCGATCAACACACACTGCTAAGTTTAGAAGTATGAAATTTTGCACAAATATTCCTCGTTAGTGTGCACTAAGAAGGGAATTTTGGAAATTCATTGTCTAAGGGGTTAATGTTTGAAACTTCGTCAACCCAAGCAGGCGAAGCCGCTGTCAGAAGCTAGTCAGTACATAAAGTTAAACAAAAAAAAAAAAAAAAAAGGTGTGTGTGCGATTCACACACGATAGAAGTGAAACTTCATGTGGGCAAAGATGGGCAAAGATGGTCAAAAGGTGGCCAAAGGTGAGCAAAAAGGTGGCCAAAGGTGAGCAAAGTTGGTGGTCAAAGGTGAGCAATCGGTGGTCAAAGGTGGGCAAAGATGGGCAAATGTGGGCAAAGATGGGCAAAGATGGTCAAAAGGTGGCCAAAGGTGAGCAAAAGTTGGTCAAAGGTTTGCAATTGGTGGTCAAAGGTGAGCAATCGGTGGTCAAAGGTGGTCAAAGGTGGGAAAAGATTGTCAAAAGGTGGCCAAAGGTGAGCAATAGTTGTCTAAAGTTGATGATCGGTAGCGAAGTGACGGGACCCCAGGCCCCGCGTCGCGCGCGCCCTCTCCTCTCGCCGTCATCTGCTCTCTCGCTCTTTTGTATTTGTGTCTCTTACCTGTCGTTTTTTCCGTTGCATCCGGTTTGAAATCACAACGATTCTAAAGAAGTTTCACTTCAAAAAAAAACATATCGCCGCAACGATGCAGAAAAATGAAAGTGGTGACGGTGGACTAGGCCAATATGTATCAAATCCCCTTTATTCGTCGGTTTAACACAAGAAGTTTCTTAGTACAATTCATGGCGACTGTGAAGTGCGTCACTAGCTGCGCAATAGCCCCGCCCATCACCCACGCTGTCACATGTATTGACTACTGCGAAGCGACACGCTTCGTGTTCCGAACCACAGATAATATAATACTAGCGTTCCGAACTGTCATTAAGTTATCCAATGCCAAGTAGATTACTTTGTCAGTATTTTAATAACATTCATATTTTGCTCAATACAGGGTCCATGATTTTCTCTGAGCCCGAATGCTTAGTGGGAGAACCTGTGAATGCTGCAGATCCATGCAATCTGTGCATATGCTTAAACTCGGACATATTATGCACGAACAACCCCTGCTTTCAAAGGAAATTAGGTAATTATTTTATCTTTAACATAGGTACTGGATAATTATAACTCATTGCTGAAGTCTGTGTTTGCCGATAGCCAAGTGTGGAGATTAGCCAAGTACGCAGGAGATATAGTGCACAAGTGTTTGCGCAAACACAGGTGCACTCTCTGTTCCTTTACTCTCATAGTCAGATGGGAACGCAATCCGACACGACCGGTGAGAGATCAGGAGCCTTTACGTGCTTTCCGAGACACGGGGATGACATGCAACTAACTTCTAAACTCTGGGCTGCTACAGAGTAATAATAAATAATAAAGTTTATTGTTCTTCTCTCACATAGAATTTTACAAACAATATAAAAAACAAACAGAGTAAATCTTAATGGAAGAACCCAGTAGCACTTTTTGCGCGGCCCGGAAATCGGACCCAGCAGCAGCATATGCAGCTATAACTCAAGCTTTGATATGGCATTTTTTTAGCCAAGCCGCGAAAATAAATCTAGTCAATTATAAAAAGTTTGGTATCCGAAAACCAGATCAAGTGCCGGAAATCTGTAAAATTCAAGTACTATGTTTCTTCTCCATCCTCCTTCTCAATATATTATTTCACTCTTTTAGACACATTCATTATAATATATTCTTGCTCTTTTGAAATACTGAAACTTTTGACGGCACGGTTGGCGCAGTGGTTGAGTGATTGACTAGTGCGCTGGGTGTAGTGAGTTCTAGTCCTGCACGGAACAAATAGTTGAGCCGGATCTTTAGGTAAGCTTACATGTAAACGTGTGAACATGTGAACGAAGGCACGATACATGTGTAATTATTAGTGTGGGCCAACGTTTAAAAAAATATTATCAATAAAAAATTTCTTTAATTTCAGTAAAAAATAAGCAAAAATGCGTTAAAGGTCATAAGTACAGCTTGCCTGATGGCTGCAACTTCTGTATCTGTCACGGTGACCATGAGTTCTGCACCGTCAGGGGTTGCTTGATGGCTAATGGTATGTATCACAATACCCACCATTTTTTTCTCGCACGAAATTATTTGTGTAGAATTATTTTATAGTATATTTTTCACGACACTTGCGTTGTATCATAAATTCTAATGATGTAAATTGAAAAACACTAAAATCTTAAACAGCGCTATCTATTGGTACAAAAAAAATACAGATGTTGAAGGATTCGTCACGCCATCTATTGAAATTTATTTTAACTAAATTTTCTTTGTGATGAGACCCCCTTTTATATCGCATGGTTGAACGAAAAGGAATCATTTTGACATAACAAAGGAGTCTGCCAATTACACCGTACCATACCATGACCGTGCTAGGAACGTGTGAGGCAAAAAAATCTTTGCAATGAAAATTATTTGACAATAGACTACACCGTTCCGTCACCGACCAACACATTTGCGTACCATACACGAAGCATATCTGTAGAGCTATTCTGTAAAATTTCACCGTGAAAACTTAGGTGAAGTGAGCGTGAAGTGGGCTGTCAATCCATACAATCAAGGTGGAATGACAGTTCGCTTCACGCTCACTCCACCTAAGTTTTCACGGTGAGCTGTGAGCAGAATCGACCGGCAGAAAATAATATTTTGGCGGTGAGGGAACTGTCTAATGGGCATAGTAGTCCGTGTCGTGTTTTGAAATATCTTCTTAGCACGGTGTACTTGACAGACTCCATTATTTTCAAAGCAAAAAAATTTCTCACCCATAGAACAGGTCCTGTTTCTCAAAACTTGCAAAGAAGGATCAGTGCACCCTGCAAGAGATGGATGCAATATCTGCGTTTGTATGAAAGGACAAATAACCTGCACACACAAAGATTGTTCTCAAATGAAGCTAAGGAGTAAGTTATTACATGAAGACATGCACATAATATAAATTCGTTTGTAACCAGATACAATAACTCACCGAATCGTTACCAGTAAACGTAAAAGATATTGCGGCAGGCAACGCAAAAATTAGCCCTAATGTGACGTCTTAAAATCATCATAATATCGGTATGACAGAGAGACGGAGCTATACAGGACGTACTATCCCTTTCTCACACTCTCATTATGGTGATTTTAAGACGTCGAAGCAGTAATGCTCATGAAGGCCGAGGCGGGACGCGTGAGGGAAGCTCAACGGAGTGACCCTCACGGCCCCGACCGCTACCACCGCAGGAGAGGTACTGGGCGTACTGGGCGTAGGACGTCGCGAGACGATATCCGGCCACCGTAGATCCGGGCCTGCGGACGGCGAGCAATGGGTAGCTCGCCATCCGATCAGCACCAGGATCGATAGTCGACGACGTGTAGTGTTCCACGTGCGGCTCAAAGAGATGAGTGTCAGCCACCACTGAGGGGGCCCATCGTGGCCGGTGCCTGCATGCCTAAGGGTAGCGGATAAATTCTGAAAATGAGTTACCGCACCCCTGTTCCTTCCCTGCCTGAGTGCCACTCAGACAGGGAAGGAACAGGGGTGGGTTTTAGTTAGTAACAGTCTGACACGCCCTCCCGCTGCACCCAGAGCGGGAGAAGTCATTGGATGATTTCCCACCCCTCAAAAAAAAACAGTGGTAGGAAGGCAGAAGTTGAATTCATTTAAGCTTGAACTCCGTTTATTTTGTGTTGGTAAAGTCAAAAATAAAGTTCTAAACACAGATTAGGGCCTGAACCGAGCTCAACTTGTCAAAATCGGGTTCAGTATCAATAAGTGGAATTCGTCCTAACACTAAGATGGCGGGACGAACTCCACTCCTACATAAATCGATTTTGTGTGGAACAGCTGAAGAGAAATGTTTGCCATTGCCCAGCAGTGGAACACAAATTAGACTAAAATCAATTAGAGAATTAATTGACCAATCTTCCTGAATGTAGAAATATCTTTTTTATAGCGATTGCACCCTTGATGATGTTCTATTGAATCGTGTTCCAATGTAACTTATTTTTCGTTCTATAAATTGTGTTGTCGTCGGCAAAAGATTTTGTCTTTCTGTTACCATTTTTCCGTCAACCAACCGTCACGTTTTCACTCACTCACTTTTCGTCTACAGGGTGTAGTGGAAAGGTGTGGTCATATTTTAAAAACTGCTTCTGCCCATCTATATGAACATGTTTCAAGAAAGTCATAAATATTTCCAAAAAAAAACCTTCCTCCCATACTAACTTTGATAAACTGATGTCTAGATAACTTTGTGCGGAAACTTTATTTAATGGGAATTGATCATCACTTCCTTAGAGGAAGTTGTGCATTTCCATAGGCAGATGCAGTTTTTAAAATATGACGACACCTTTCCGTTACACCCTGCATATCATCTCTCTCATAATTATGTTTTTTTTTTTTACAAAGGTTCTCTGACTCTATATCGGACCAAGAAAAAACCTAAATGCATAGAAGGATATAAATATAAAATGGCTGATGGATGCAACACCTGTCTATGTCAAGGTGGCCAAGAGTTCTGTACCAGCTTGGCTTGCTTAGGTGGTATGTATAAAAAAAACAAACTGGAAAAATGCAAACTCAGTAAGATTGTAAAATATCCTGAGAGATAATAAGCTTTCGGTAAATTTTTAACTGAACGTTCCTTCTATACTAAAATTCGATAGTCTATAACCCCGTATCGTTCCGCGAAATTGTGAACTGAAGAGTTTATACTATATAAGAGTTTACTGCTACAGTCGCGAGTGTGACTCAATTTATAAATTTTGGTGTAATATTATAATTAATAAAAATGGCAATAACAAAACGCATCAAAGTTTAGGAGTGAGCGCTTGTCACGTCTCTCCTAGGTAAAAAAAATGGTATTTTTTTTACGTAGACCGTCACGCGTTATTTCAACGCACCGTCTTAATTTTTTGTTTAGGTGACGAAATAATAATAATATGTTTTTTTTTATATTTTTATATATTATGTTTGTGTGTCACATATTTCTTTAGTTTATTTAAGCAACAATATTAGATTTTGAGTTTTGTTGTGCACTTATGATAATCGCAATTATGTATTTTTCACTTTGTGGTTTGCTGTAAGAAAACCTTTGTAATTAACTGTCCCATTGTGTTTTTTCTGTATATGTTTTATGTGTACAATAAAGAATAAAGTAAGTAAGTATATGTCCAATATTTCTTAGGCAATCTAATTGGCGAATCTAAGTCACAGGCGATAATTTGTGTGAGTTAACGGTAACACTGACTCGTTGGGTTTGTGTTGCAAGTCTTGATAATACCGTCTCTAGTAGTGGTCGCCAAAACGTCTCGACTCTCTACGCTCTTAGGTGGCATCTCCACGATGAGTTTCTCTCGGCGATATGATCGTCCTGCCACTTTATTCACAATATAACAAACGTTTTAATGTGTTCACACGATGGTATTATAGCGCCGATTCAACGTGTGTGACATTGACATTGAAATAACAAGTGTTTTTATTTTTTAATAAAAAATTAAAGTATTTAGGTATATTTGAAGTAGTACCTAGTAGCAGTGGTAATTTGTATTCTATACATTCGAGTTGGTCACCCTGTATGCGAGGTAATAGTAAGACATATATCAGACGGCGATACGGTCCGGCCTGTCCTTCTTATGGATGCCTAGATTTAGAGTGCATAGTAAATTGTATACTTACTTAAATTTCTAATTCGAGATAAGTTGAATCCATCACCACTAACTCAAATATCGCCTTTAGCTTTGTGTACTTTAACATGATTTTTAAATTACTATTAATTAAAAAAAAACCCTAAAAAGAATGAGTTGCAATTGAATTTGAACTTTGGTTCTAAGATATAGAGTTGGTTGTTCCAAAATTTGTTAATTTTTTTCCTGTTTTTCTCCCACAGATGAATTCACCTTCGCTGAAAATGGTTGCGTCGAGGGAGAAGTGTCACTTAGTGATGACAGATGCAATATGTGCGTCTGTACGCAAGGAAAAATTATTTGCACAAACAAAAATTGTTCTGGGAAGAAAATAAGAAGTAAGTCATTTTCGAGTTTTAGAAAATATTATTTTATAATATGTATGAGTAAGTCCAACTTTTTTTAACCGACTTCCAAAAGAAAGAGGTTCTCAATTCTTCTGTTTTTTTATATATAATTGTTACACGATGTCGTCGCCATTTGTGAATAGATTTTGATAAATACAACCGACATAAAAAAAAAATGCAAAATAACTTTAATTTCGGAAGTCGGTGTCAAATAACGAAGAAACAAAATACAGACACCGACTATTGAAATTAAAGTTATTTTGCAATTTTTAGAAGTGGGTTGAATTTTTTGTAAAACCGATTTTTTTTTTATTTTGGGTATTATCTATGGCTTCTCTGAAGAAGATTGTTCATTGCCATGGGCAGTAGCGTTATCTAAAATATGACCACCTATTTCCGTTACACCCAATACATGTTACAAAGTCAATTTTCCTGTCTTACTGTCTGACCGCGTTGTGTTTTCTTAACACAAGGGATTTTCATACCTACTGTTTTCACTATAATATATTTTATTTTATTTTTTACATTTTTGCAAAGCTTACAGACTAATAACATTCTATTGAGAATAATATATAACTAAATTGCTAATTACAAGCCTCCACAGATAAATACAAAAATGAAAACCTCCGTAAAGCATTAAGTTACATCCTAAAGTATATATCCCATTGTAGCACAGTAAAATATATAGTCTTTAAATAAAATAAACAATATTAATAAATAAAAGCAAACTTGTAAAATTAACAGTTCAAGTGACTCAAAAAATGGCTTGGCTAAGAGTTTCCTAACTGTGCTTGCATTGGTGCAGAATAATTTCGTTAAAACTGCGACTGGCTCTCGAAAAGTATGCATTATGCCTATAATTAGCGTTTGCATAAGGTACATGTAGAAGTGGTCGCGGTCGCAGTCCCATCTGATTAGTTCGTATCGTTAATTTTACAACAATGCAAAAAAAATCCGGCACTAAATACCTAATTTTTTTTTTTTTGGTGTTGTGAAATCACCCAATGACAACTCCCGCTCTGGGTGTAGCAGGAGGGCGTGCTCTAACTGACTAAAACCCATCCCTGTTCCTTCTCTGCCCTGAGTGCCCAGGGGCGCGGTAACTCTGTTTCGAATTTGTCCACAACCCCTGGGCAGGCATCGGCCATGACGGGCCCCGTCATGGTTTGCTGACAACTCTTTGAGGCGCGCGTGGAACACTACGCGCCCTCGACTCTCGGGCCTGGTGCTGGACGGACGGCGAGCTACCCACTACTCGCCGTCCGCAGGCCCGGGTACTAAATACCTACATTGATGTTAAACACACAAGTCAGAAAATCATGTGAAGAATGAGAGTTGACAGACTCCATAATATAACCCAGAGATCCCCAAACTTTTTTGTCCCCTGGACCCCCTGGTGGTTGTTTCTGTTTTGGTTGACGCTCCATTCGCCCTAAGAACGGATCAGCCCAGCCTACCAAATCCTATTTAGGATAAGACCTCTGGAGGTGCAGGTGAATTATTGGAATGGCTGATCTAACCGAACGCTTTTAGTTAATGGACCGACATAATATATTAAAAACTAAGAAACGTTAAGCAGAGAATGCTGAGATGAACACCTTCCCGCTTCTCACCCAAGGGTACCATTTTTAGGGTTCCGTACCCAAAGGGTAACCAACGGGACCCTATTACTAAGACTCCTCTCTCCGTCCGTCTGTCAGCGGGCTGTATCTCATGATCCGTAGAAATACGTATTCTGTGAAAATTTCAACTGTCTACCTATTACGGATCATGAGATACAGCCCAAAAAATAACCCAAAAAAACACGTTTTTTTTTTTTCGTGTTCGTTAGGGCACGGAACCCTTCGTATGCGAGTCCGACTCGCGGTTGGCCGGTTTTTTTTATAACTTTTATTTCTATGGTTTTCCAGACGCAGAAAGCCTCTTGTCTTATATCCGAACGCGAAATGTGAATGCTAAAAAGCATACAATGACGCAAGGCACCAAGCAAAAATGCAGTCCTGGGAAAAAATATGTGCCAGATGACTTCGACCCCAACTGTCCAAATGAGTGTATTTGCGATAGACATGAATTACTCTGCACAAATAGAACGTGTTTTAACAATTGGGATAAACATAGTACGCACATTTTTTATTATTTAGAAATATAGCGGACCATAGACTAATTTTAATTTCTAGACGACGCATTACTGGTGATGGATTTCTGCCAACACCTCATTGATACTAAGATCACACCACGAAAAAAAAGCACCGAAAGACGACAATAGTGGAAAGCCACTTTTTTGTAAACATATATAACCACCGCAAGTTCTAGATACACAAATAATGCTTTATAAAGATCCTACCATGAAAAGCATAATCAGCCTACAATGTTCCCACTGCTGGAAAGCAGGCCCCCTCTCTGTGAGAGGGTGTAGGTCGTCATTTGCCCGGTACCTTTGGGTATGCAGACGACAGCACTGTTGCTGAGAGATACGTGTCCAACTCACAAGCTGGTGGATCGCAGATCCGGTCTCTCCGAGAGGCTATGGTTGAGCGCTTGAACTTGTATTTACAGGCTGTCTCTGAATGGGACGATGGAAAGCTGGTCAAGTTCAATGCTAAAACCCAGGCGTGTCTTTCCTCCGCTAAAAGGGGACAATTCCACCCGGCTTCATGTTTCCGAGGTGTAGCCGTGCCAATAACCAATCATCTTGATATTCTTGGTGTCACATTAACATCCAACCTCAATTTTGGGCCATATATCGAGGCAAAGGCACAACTGGCTGCCAAAAATTTGGGAATCCTAGCAAAGGTGAAACGGTACTTCACGCCGGAACAGCTGCTCAAACTTTATTAAGCGCAAGTTCGATCGTGTATAGAGCACTGCTCTCATATTTGGGTTGGACGCCGAGTTGTTAGCCTGTTGGTTTTCTATCTCCGAGTCTTTAAGTCAAGAGTGAATAGGTTAGTTCTAGGCAATCAACATCGCTTACCAACAGGTGAGATAGCGGTCAAACGCGTGCCTACAAACGATTAAAAAAAATCACCACGCGGGCCCAATACTGTTTGCCGGACCTACTGGTTTCCTCACGATATTTTTCTTCACTGTTTTGAGAGCAGTGTTGATGAAATAATTTACACAAAGTAAAGTGCCTGCCTGGGTTTGAACCCACAACCTACAACTTGTAATTCAGGGCCACCACTGCTTTATTTGTTTTTGTATCAAATTATTTCAATTCCTTTACTTTTCAAGCCCCATTCAACTGGCCATTAGGAAGAGTAGAAATAGCAAGCAGGAACCCGAAAATTCTGTTGGGTCAAGAAAAGGCATGCGAGGAACTTGAGCCTCTACCTTCGGATGATATTTGCAACTCATGCATATGTTTGAATGAACGGAAAGTCTGTACCGTTACCAAATGTGGCGAGGACAATGGTAACGTAGATCCTGATGATGATGCATTGAGTGAGTATTTTATTGCAACTTAGATACATTCGTATATGATGTAGATTTTTCCAAACCCAATCGCGTCGTCGCGCCTGGCAGTTTCTGATTTTGGCAAGCAGATTAACCCTAGAGTGCTCGCGCTCTAAGCATTTTGCCACCCCGTAGAAAACAGGAGCTATTATTTTCAAAACTATGCGAAATTCAAGGCCAGTCGTAGCGTAACATAGCCTTGTAGCAGGCCCCATTCCTTCACCTGCCTGTATTGTAGGTTTGAGTGCAATCAGTGCGCAGGCGACCGCGACAGGATTTGTACCTCCAGGTTGGTTATAACGATCGCGTATTCGCGTGATGATCCCTTTCTATTAGGACGAAGCCAACGTGCTACAATGTGATGTGATGTGTGTGATGTTTTTGTTATAAGCACAGTGGTTTGTTTTGTTATTGTGACACTGTAGCCATTTAAACTATTGAATTATTGCTGTACCCTAGCAGGGTTCATGTATGAAACCTATATACTTGTAACAACTTTTAAACTACATGAATGCAATAAATGATGATTATGATGATTATGATTATGATTATGATTATGATGTCGTATCAACAACAATTATCCATAACTGTCAATTTGACTAAGTCAGTCGACTTGAAAAAATGTCTAATCGTAATTCCTCCAACTCACATGCCGGTATCACTTTCAGACATGATATCTTCCAAAGTCATCACAATTTAAAAAAAAAATGTTTCTATAAATTCACGTGACCAGAGGGCTGGCCTTTTTTTGGCCAAAGAATCAGCATTGCCATTCAACGTGGCAATGTTGTCAGCGTTCTGGGCAGTTTTCCCACTGACAGCGATGTGGACGAATTTTTCGATGCCCAATGAGCTGTACTCCTCCCGGATATTTAGTGCCGCTTGTACTTATATTTTTTAATTATTAATTTATTTATTAGTTTAATTATGTATATTTTAATCAGATTAAGGATTAATAAAAGGGAGTTAATGATAGCGTGACGGCTGACAGGACAGAATGGAAGAAAAAAACGTGTTGCTCCGACCCCAAGTACCTAACATGGGTTATGGGCAGGAAGATGATGACTAAGGAATATATAGAAATTTGACTTCTTTTCCTATTTTTGCAGTTCAAAAAATTAAAGAAAGCCACGGTGTAAAAACGAAGAAGACGAAGAAAACTTTTTGTGAGCCTTTCACGTTCTTCAGCCCCGACAGCAACCGATTTTGTAGAAATTGCTTCTGTTTGCTCAATGGACTCGCCCTATGCTTACTGAATTTGTGCAAATATTCAAAAGGTAAAAAATACTGAACCAATGAAGGTTATGTAGGTTAACTTAGGTTAACGGAAACAGTGAAATTATGTCAAAAATTTAAATACATTATAATTATAGGTATGTTCATCAGACATCAATGATAAATCCTATTATTTATAAATCTTTATTTTTTCAGATATACCACACCAAAATTCACCTGGTAAGTTTTAAGATAGTTGACAGCTTCTGACCACTTGAAAACCGAAAATTATCCAAAAGGAACGTTTTTCTAGAATGAAAAGTAATCCAAATGTCAACCAAATCTTAACAGCTGTGAAAGATCCACATCTCACATCATCATCATTTCAGTCGAAAGACGTCCACTGCTGGACATCCATACTTCTATATCTATACTATTAATATATACCTAGGAATATAAATGCGAGAGTAACTCAGTCTGTCCGTTTATTGCCTTTTCACGTCTTAAGGGCTGAACAGGCTTAAAGGTAGACCATGTCCTGAAATAGAGTAGAGGATATTTTTATCCCCGAAGTACCTATGTTCTCTTAGATTTTTTTGACCTTAAGCGGTTTAAGCCCCTGGCAGAAGCTAGCTCCTTATAAAATCGTAATATTACAGAGGAGTTGGATGAAATATGCACTCCAGGAGAAATAGGGTATCCGACCAAGTGTGTGAGCTGCACATGTTCGGAGACAGCAAAATGGATCTGCACGCGCGAAGAGTTAGCACTTTGCCAAGGTGGGTTTTGAAAGCACTCTTTTTTATTTTTATTTATTTTCTTTTTTTAAATAAACGTTACCCTCACAATAGGAATTACTCCTGTATCGTGCGTTCACAAACATGTATACTCACATACACAAGACACCTAGACTCGGGACAACTATCTGTAGGCAATACAAATAATTGTTCCGTGCGGGGAACGATCCCGCGACACGCAGCGCAGCAGTCGAACGCTCCACCACTGCGCCAACCGTGCCGTCAAAATATCATCATCATCACCTCAGCCTTTTAATGTCCCCACTGCTAAGGCACAGGCCTCCTCTCTGTGAGGTATCCGTCAAAATGTAATATAATTCTTTTTCCACACATCGCTAGTAGCCACCATTTCGGTCAATGCTTTTCCAGCCGTATCTTAAACACACAGTCCATCCATTTTATTTCGGTATTATCTTAAAATTAGCGACATTCACAAAAGTTTTCCGTAGACATGTTCCTCATTCCTACGTATCACATTTCCATAACATAGCAACCGCTTTCCATACAACTTCTGGGTTACTAACGCTCCAGCACAAAAAAATTACGACTGACATCTGACTAAGTCTAACGTCGATCACGACGTTAGACTTAGTCAGATGTCAGTCGTAATTTTTTGATCCCGCGACACGCAGCGCAGCAGTCGAACGCTCCACCACTGCGCCAACCGTGCCGTCAAAATATCATCATCATCACCTCAGCCTTTTAATGTCCCCACTGCTAAGGCACAGGCCTCCTCTCTGTGAGGTATCCGTCAAAATGTAATATAATTCTTTTTCCACACATCGCTAGTAGCCACCATTTCGGTCAATGCTTTTCCAGCCGTATCTTAAACACACAGTCCATCCATTTTATTTCGGTATTATCTTAAAATCAGCGACATTCACAAAAGCTTCCCGTAGACATGTTCCTCATTCCTACGTATCACATTTGCATAACATAGCAACCGCTTTCCATACAACTTCTGGGTTACTAACGCTCTAGCACAAAAAAATTACGACTGACATCTGACTAAGTCTAACGTCGATCACGACGTTAGACTTAGTCAGATGTCAGTGGCAGGCAGGTGACGTGCCAGGCAGGTGACCTGCCTGTCGGTTACATTTTGGGGAGTGTGCGACGGAATTGCTTAATTTGATTCCGCCACGCCAAGCCCGTTCCATCAACGGACCACAAGACGTACGGCGATGTGACACCGGTACATGGTGAACATCCCATCCACACGCACAAAACGTTTTAGGAATACATTCATTGTGCGTACAGCTAGGGAGTGGAATAAGCTACAACCTGGGAGTCTTTAAGTCAAGAATGAATAGGTTAATTCTAGGCAAGCGTGCTCCATCTTCGACCACATCATCGCTCACCATCAGGTGAGATGGTGGTCAAACGCGTGCCTATCAACAATAAAAAAAAAACGTCATACAATAACTTTATCGCAACATAAAAGTTTTCACACAAAAGCCCGACACTTACCATCAAGCACTAGGTAGGCAGGCATAAAACTTTTTTGGAAGATACTCCCTTTTCAATCATTGATGAAAACTTCCCTCCCAGTTCCTCTAAAATAAAATTTAGTTTCGTCAGTTCTAAAACTAAGCTTTTTCATATTCCTCTCAGTAAACAATTTCATTTGATACCATAAGCATATTAATTGCATAAAAATAACGGTCCACCATCTTTGGGAGCCCGTAAGCTTGCGGGTATTTAAATAGTTCGGGTATCCTTTCATACGATGCCCCATATGGTACGGTCGGCTCACTTTAAAATTTGAACCCGAAATCCTTGTATGTGGACCTTATTTTTTGTGATGTAATTAAAAATCGACGGTAGTCAGACTTCCCTTCTTTTCTTCTTCCCTTCCCTTAACTTGTGTTATAAGATCTTGCTTCTTGCCAAATTTCATTATTGTAGGACAGCAGGAAGTACCCTATAAATTTTGATTCCCCTGAGAGTGTCCGAATATACGTCAGTTTGTGGTGTCAGAATTTCGTGTACGCTTTATGTTTTCAGAGAGGGACTGCGATGTAAAAGACGAGTTCCACATGGGCTTCTCCCCGTATTGTGCTGGTTGCAAGTGTGCGGTGAAGGAGTGGTTCTGTTCCATTCAAAGCGAATCCTGTAAAGGTCAGTTTGATATACCTTTTACCTCAACATATAGAATTGCATTTCAAAAAGCGGACAGATGTTTGATTTAAAGAAATATTTGTAAGGTAATTTTTTTTTTCATCTATAACACATTCGGAACCATGTTTAATTTTGTGTACAAAAAGAACAATTCAAACGATAACTAAGACCAAAGTATAACACTGTGTCGCAGTTATTAACGCCCGTCACTGTAACGAACATGATACATAATTATGTCGCAGCCTACTATCTTAATTCACCATTCAGCAGCATTTCTAATAATTATATTCAGCCGATAGTACAAAAATTAATGTCCTAACTGGCTAATGCTTAGTACACATACAACAGAGCGAATAGTGCCGTTTAGTAATCAGGTTAAAAAAAAGGCTAAGCTGTAAGCTGAATGACGAAAGAAAGAGGTAAAAAAAACTCAATAAGTTTGTAAAATGTAATGTTTGCCAGTATTTTCTGAGCCGGATATGAAAATTGTTTAATTGATTAAAAGTTATACTATCGCGCAATTATATCTATCTATGTTAACGATTATAGATATATAGATGATTTAGTTATAATTAAATCAATTATCTTTAATCGAACGTTAATTCTTACACTGCCTGAAGGCAGGCATTTTCTCCCTTCACATTAGGCATATCGTTTTCTAATCATAAGTTCTTTTTCCATTTCAGATTACAGTAAGTATGGATAACAATATCTATTCGAATCCCTATTCATTTCTTCAACGATCAATCTACATCCCATTTCGCCAATTGTGACTGACCACTTTGCTTGCAAGCTTTGAATACTTTGGCCACATTGCTAGAAAGAGAGGCGATAATCTGAACACACTATTGCTGACGGGAAAAGTACATGGGAAAAGACACAGAGGAGGACATTTTACTGAAAGTTCTGAAATTAATGAAATGTTATATATTCCCAGGTAACGTCAAATGCCCTCAAGGCACTTTCATCTACAACCCGAAACAACATTGCAGTATTTGCTTGTGTGGTGGCAACGAGGACGGATCAAATAACATGTGCTTCACTGAAGCCAAATGCGTTCGACAAGTCAGCAGCCAAACGAAGGTGTAGAGGCATAAAACCCGCTACAAACAAGCTCAAAATAAAACCTGAGGTTACACAAATCCTACATAGGGATATTAAAGTTATCCGCGCGATTTGAACACATGCAACAGCACAAAGACAACACTATGGTTGTCGTTGTGTTGTTGCCCTATGGGAATTGCCACCAGACACAAAAACCGTCCGGTCGGACTATCCTTCCTTTTCAATGGGGTTGTGAAACTTTCCATTCAGCTCAGTTCAGCATACCTCTTTACATAAAAGAATAGTTAACCACGATTTCATTTTGTAGCCAAATCACCAAATGTAAATAAATCAATTGTTTGTTGTAAAAATATGTTTTTTGTTAATTAGGCCTGACTGTTTAATTATCACACCCATCATAGATTGTAGATTGCAGAAATAATTAAGTTAAACAGCCCGACCAAAACAATGGATGGAATGTTTACGAAATGATATGCCTACAATAGGGGTATATACGGAGATGAGACTACGACATGTGGGTAAAGAAGAAGAAACAGAAAATAGAAAAAAATGGCAAAAATCGGAAAGCCACGAGGTACGGTCAGGTTAGCCATTAGTCAGCCTTACAGTAGAAAGGAATCATATTCATTAACGTAGATATCGGGGTTAATAAGATAAAGTGGCATTAGACTGGCCATGTTTGTCGAATTATTAATATTATTATTAGATAGCCCATGTAGCAGACGTGTTCCAGAGTGGAGACCGCGTATCAGAAAGCGTAATGAGGCGCCAGGTGGACCGACGAGCTTCAAAATGCCTGGATCGACCTGGATGCGGGAAACTGAGAGTTAGATGCTGCGGCGCATCGCGAGAGATACCTTAGTGCAGCAGTAAACTACGATAAGATACCTTGATTAATTTTGCAGCAAATACATTGCCAGGTTTGACATAAATATAACTGAGCAGCTCCGAACATAGACAGTAAGGAAAATAGGGAGATCTTCCCAGTAAGATGAAAAGAATATGAAAAAAATTACCAGGTTTTTGTGGATTAAAATAATTCTGTATTAAATAAACTTTGTATCATCATTATCTTGCTGTCATCTGTTTAGCTTCTCTCTGAATAGCTTCCATAGACACATTTTTCGCAGTAGTTAGGTTATTTGTTTCTGCAATCATTGAGGTGGTAAAAGTAGTCATGAATTTTAACAACAGTATTGGCCACATTTTGCCGAGTTATGCGAACGTAGTGACGGTTTTTAAATGCATGCGTACTTTCAGGCCCAGAAATATTGCCAACTAGCACCTGCTAGCAGCTTCGTCCGCATAAAAGTCAGTAAGTAAATTATAGCCTTTGTGTTAATGCAAAATATAAGCTATCCGGGTACCAAATTTCATCCAAATTCATTCAGCCGTTTGAGCGTGATGAAATACCAAACATACACACTTAAAAACTTTTTGCCTTTGTAATATTAGTGTGATGAGTTAAAAGTCACCTGTGTAATAAGAATACGATATTGTGGCGATTGTTTACACAGCCTATAGTCGGCGTGTGAGCACGGGCCTTCAGCTGGCTGTTGAAATGTTGAAGAGTGGTTCGAATGTTAACTTTATAAGAATAGGTTGTGGCGTTTGTTTTATAGGAGAGTTCTAGGGTGCCCGTCCAAGTGGGCAGACCTTATGTATTCATTGTATCATTAATACAAACAAGAGTTATCGCTCCCTCATGTTTTTACTTATCACACTCCACAAATAGTCCGTCACTCTTGCACGTCCCACTCTCGCGCAGCCAGCGAGTGAGACAGCTCCCCAAGCTATAGCAGTGCCACTGGAGCCCTGCGGGTACTCCAATATTTTAACATGGTGAAATACAGTACGGGTCCTCCACGAGCCAGTGATTCGCTGCGAGTTGACGTATTGCTTGTCAATGTCACTCGTCGAATCGCTTTGTGGAGACACGTTCACAGAGGTGTTATATGATGAAGAGGCAGGACGATAAAAACGCTGCGAGAGAGTCGCTCGTGAAGGTCGCGAAGGCTTATAGATTTCTATCAGTTGGCAGTGGCTTTGAGAATTGCGTCTTTGGCGGCATTGCCGGCATCGGTGACTAACACAGTGTCCACAACACGAAATGAAATTTAAAAAAATTACATGTTACGACTGTTGTTTGTTTAGTAGCCGCTTTAGCTGAGCCTGAAGTTCTGCGATCATACAAATTTTCCATAGCAGCTTGTATTTTGTGCCCAATTTGCGGCTACTGTGTGGAGCGGGAAGGCGTGTCGGACTCTTACTGACTAAAACCCACCCTTTTTCCTTCCCTGCCCTGAGTGCCCAGGGGCGCGGTAACTCTGTTTCGAATTTATCCACAACCCCTGTGCAGGCATCGGCCAGCACGGGCCCCGTCATTATTGCTTGAGGCGCGCGTGGAACACTACGCGCTGTCGACTCTCGGGCCTGGTGCTGATCGGACGGCGAGCTACCCATTACTCGCCGTCCGCAGACCCGGGTTTGTCGCTTCCCTGACGGTAACTTTTTTTTTTTTTGAGGGTAACTTTTTTTTGACCCAATTTTTTTCTACTTCCTCGACATCGTCCGTGGTATAGGTCACTTTGGCTTAGAGCACCGAGATTTAATGGCTACAGCAGTTTCATAAAAAAAAAAACTAAACTTACTCTTGCAACAGCCTCAAAGACCTTTGCCTACCCGGGCCTGCGGACGGCGAGTAATGGGTAGCTCGCCGTTCGATCAGCACCAGGCCCGAGAGTCGACGGTGAGTAGTGTTCCACGCGCGCCTCAAAGAGTTGTCAGCAATAAGGACGGGGCCCGTCATGGCCGATGCCTGCCCGGGGGTTGAGTTGAGGACAAATTCGAAACAGAGTTACCTCGCCCCTGGGGACTAAGGGCAGTAAGGAACAGGGGTGGGTTTTAGTCAGTAAGAGTCTGACACGCCCTGCCGCTCCACCCAGAGAGGGAGAAGTCATTGGAAGATTTCCACCCACAAAAAAAAAGACCTTTGCCACGACGCTGACAGTATCTGGAAGAGAGGCTGCAGTGCTACAGCGGCCGCTACATTTTTGCTACGTATGTCTTCGGCATCGTACAGACGTTTAGCTGCAGCGTATTGTTCGTTGATGAAAAACTTACTAACTTGTTTAATCTTATTCTAAACACGGAATCCATATCTTCGCAGTGGACAATGAGCACTATAATACTCATCTTTAAGAAAGGAGATAGATCAGACTGAACTTCCCTATTTATCACATTGCCCTAAATATTGCAGTGTGGTCTTTGGGCAATCTGATAATACACAGGTATGGTGTGCTGGCGTGGGTTTAGTGTCCAGTAAAAGACAATAGCTACAACACGAAGGACAGTTTAATACCGATACACAATAACTTAACACAACAGAACTATGGATAAGTTTATCTTTACGGATCACGGCGCTGAATGCGGAGGCACTTAACAACATAAATAATATGTAAAAACAATAAAACAAATGGAATACTGAATTTAATGTTGATTTCAATTTTATATTTAATGTTAAAGGATATGTAAATATTATTTCATTGCATGTTAAATAATTAAATGTTAAATTATGTATAATAAGTTGGCAATAAAGGCTTAATAATAAATTGTTCGTTGATGAGTCTGAAACAGGTTTTAATGATGAAAATGGACGAGCGCTGCCGCTACTCACAGAGTGATTGAATGTGCAATCACACAATGATTTTGTTTTCGCTACTTTTTCTGTAGCATATTATTATTTCCCAACCTCGGATGAAGTTTCATTCATAACTGTCCCTGTAGTCCTAAGAAAAAGATAACCAGTCAAAAGCGAGTCGTTTTTGTGCCCCGATGGTTCCGTACAAACTTGTAATCTTCGGAGATAAAAGGGAGAAATATTTTATTTATTCTTTTTATTTGTCATCATAAATCGAATTTTTTTTTTTTTTTTTATGTTTGATAGGCTCGCGTTTGACCATTATCTCACCTGATGGTAAGCGATGATGTGGTCGAAGATGGAGCACGCTTGCCTAGAAGTAACCTATATATTAAAATAAGACGTATATAAAAACCTGTTATAGCTGGTTTTAATGAATACCTTTCATACGATTGGCACATGATACGTTCGCCTTACTGTAAAATTTGGACCCGAATTCCTTGTACTTGGTGTACGTTTTTGTAATGTAATTAAAAATTTAAGGTTTTCAGATTTTTCTCTTAACTTGTGTGATAAGACATTGATTCTTGCCAAACTTCATGATTGTAGATCAATGGGTAATAACTTATAGTTTTTTTTTTATTACGAATGTCATAATATCTTTACTCACGGAATCCGTAGCATCTTTTCCAACACTTTATGTAGCATAATCAGCCTTTTAACCTTCCCAAAAAAAAACTTTCTGGAATATAGGCCTCCTCTCTGTGAAGGGATTGGGCCTTCATCCACCACGCGGGCCCAGTGCGGGTTGGTGAATGCCACAATCATGTCTTTGGTTCTTAGGATCGTGACACGTTTCCTCACGATATCTTCCTTCACTGTTTTGAAAGCAATGCTGATGAAATAATTTACACACAGTGCCTGCCTAGGTTCGAACCCACGACCTACGATACGTAAGTCGGAGCTGTTCCTACTGAGCCACTACTGCTCTCACACACACTCTTCACACTTAAAGTAGTAAAAAATAACTTACCGTAACATTAATTTATGCTAGTGCGATGCAGGTGTGGTGCAGGTTTCAATTACACAGACCTGCAAAATGCTGTCTCATTTTGCAGGTCTGTGTTATAGAAACTTGTGGCCTTTATGAAATGAAGATGCCTACTTTTTTATAAATATCACAAAAATAAACTACAACTGAGCAAACAACATGGAATATACGAGTATCACCTTGTGAATAGATATCATTTGTTTGCAAATATGTTTAGGCAATATTGTATACGACGATAACAAGATTTTATTATGTAGGTATTGTTAGTTTTAATAAGTTCTTGTGTGATGCACAAATAAATATTCTTTCTTTCTATTTATTTCTTTCTTTCATTCAAGATAACAATCATCGTAATTAGTCAAAAACGTGCTAGTTTTTGCCAGCGGCTTCGCCTATGAATTATATGCTATGTTCTAATCCAGACTGTGGCCTTACCCGTCTTCCAAAGGAAAATATGACCGCAGGTGGGTATGGTATACGGGTGAGGGAGACTCAACGGAGTGGCCCTCACGCCCCCAGCCGCAGCCGCCGCAGTAGACGCCCTGGGCGTCGGAGATCGCAGGACGATTTCCGGCTACCTTAGACGCGGGCCTGCGGACGAGTAATGGGTAGCTAGCTGTCCAATCAGCACCTGCAGGCGTAATCGCTAACTCAGTTGACATTGATTTGATAGGTAGTTTGCCGTACATTGCTGCTTTGACGTATAGGAAAACCGTAGTGCTTATTATAATCGATGACTACCGATCAATGTACTGCATAGTGCCTATCAAATTGATGTCAACTGAGTTAGCGAATACACACCTGCAGGCCCGAGAGTCGACGGCGCGTAGTGTTCCACGACGCCTCAAAGAGATGTCAGCCACCACTGACAGGGCGCATTATGGCCGATGCCTGCATGCCAAGGGGTCGTGGATAAATTCGTAATAGGGTTACCGCACCCCTAGGCATTCAGATAAGGAAGCAACAGTTTAAAAAAGGTAGGAATGATATGAACTAGTGACATCACTTTTTTACATGACTGCTCCAAAAGAAGGGTAATGTTTTTGAGAGTATGTATGTAAGTATGTCATTCTCCTGCCCTTATCCCAATTTATTTGGGGTCGGCGCAACATGTCTTTTTCTTCCATACTCCTCTATTAGTCGTCATCTCTGTAGTCACCCCCTTTTTACCCATATCCTCTTTCACACAGTCCAACCATCTTTTCTTTGGCCTTCCCCTACTCTTATAGCCATTCACATCCATACACAAGACTTTCCTCACGACATTTTCTTCATTCCTCCGCATCACATGCCCATACCACGACAACCGATTTCCACACAATTTTTCAGTCAGCGGTGCCACTTTCAGACTTCCTCTTATATACTCATTCCTAATTCTATCCATGCGCGTAACACCACACATCGCTCTTAGCATTCTCATCTCAGCTACATGCAATTGCTTTTCATTCATCCCTTTTGTGGCCCAACATTCTGAACCATACAAGACAGCAGGTCTGACCATTGTTTTATAAATCTTCCCCTTAAGTTTTAGGGGAATGCGGGAGTCACAGATAGTCCCGGTGACCTGCCGCCATTTCATCCATCCAATGTTAATTCTGTGCTTAACAGTCCGATCTATTTCGCCATCGCTTTGCACGAGTGAACCGAGATACCGAAAATCGGAGCAGCCTGGGAGAAGCGCGCCATCTAGCACTACAGCTTCAGAACTGGAGAGACCGCCGAAATCGCAGAACATGTATTCAGTTTTGGTTCTGCTGATTTTCAAGCCAACTTTCTCCAGCTTCTGTTGCCACTTCTCCAATCTGCTCTGGATGTCAGGTCCATCTTCACTGACCAGAACAATGTCGTCGGCAAACAGCATGCACCAGGGTGCCTCCTCCTGTATTTCCGACGTAAGAGCGTCCATAATCAACAGGAAGAGGTAAGGACTTAAAGCCGACCCTTGATGCAAGCCTACAGCCACACTGAACTCATCGGTGTTGCCAGCAGCCGACCGGACGTAGGTACTAGATTGTCTGTACATAGCACGAATCAACTCAACATACTTCCCAGGCAAACCTTTCTCTTTCAAGGCCCACCACAACACATCCCGAGGTACCCTATCATACGCTTTCTCAAGATCAATGAACACCATGTGCAAGTTCTTGTGCACACGTCTGTACTTCTCGCACAATTGACGGAGAGCGAAGGTGGCGTCCATTGTCCCTCGACCTGGCATAAACCCAAACTGGTTCGGGGTAATCTCACTCTCCTCTCGCAATCTTTTCTCTATCACTTTCTCCCATACTTTCATAGTATGTGACATGAGCTTTATCCCTCGATAGTTGTTGCAGTCCTGTACATCCCCTTTATTCTTGAAGATGGGCACTAGCGAACTATTGCACCATTCTTGTGGGATCACTTCTTCATACAACAACTTATTGAATAATAAAGTCAGCCACATACATCCATCCTCTTTTAAACACTTCCATACTTCTACTGGTATGTCATCAGGGCCCATGGCCTTTCCATTTTTCATACATTGAACTGCCCTTCTTACTTCATCCATGCTAATTTCTCTCACCAAACCCATATTTACTTGTACCTCTTTGAGCACACCATTCCATTCATTCTCTTCGTTCATCAACTTTTCAAAATAAACCTTCCATCGCTCTTTTATTTCGTCATCTTTCGACAAGACTTTACCGAGTTCATCTTTCATACATTTTATGTGCATTATATCCCTCGTTCTCCTTTCTCTTAATTTTGTAATCCGGTAGAGCTCCTTCTGGCCTCTAGGGCTGTCCAGTAAATCATATAACTTTTCCTGTGCCTTAGCCCTGGAAACTGCAACCGCCTTTTTTGCCTTCCTCTTCCATTCTTTATAAATTTTCTTTTTCTCTTCTTTCAAATTATCATTTCCGGTTTCTACATTCTGCCATACTTTAAACGAAATTTTCTTTTCTTTTAGCATCTTTTGCACATCTTCATTCCACCACCATGTATCCTTTTCTATCATGCCTTTACCTTGCGATTCTCCAAACACATCTTTTGCTACTCGCCTTATACAATCCGCCATCTCTTTCCAACATTCATCCACAGATTTTCCTTCCATATCCTTCATGTCTATCATTTTATCTACCACTTGACTCTTAAACATACTTGCACACTCCTCATTTTCTATCATACGCCATCTGATTTTGGGTGGGGGCCGTTCTTTGTTCCTACTGGACGAGACACTGACTGTTACGTCCATCATTATGAGCCTGTGTTGGGAGACTAAGCCTTCGCCTGGCAACACTTTACAGTTTTTGACTGTTTTGAGACTGTTTCGTTTCACCAAGAAAAAGTCAATTTGGGTCGCGTGCTGGCCACTTTTGTAAGTGATCAGGTGTTCGTCTTTCTTTTTGAACCAGGTGTTAGTTATTGCCAGGTCAAAAGCCGAAGCAGCTTGCAGCAATGTCTCGCCATCAGTATTACGGTCTCCGTACCCCCAACCACCATGCACTCTCTCATAACCGTACTTCAGACTTCCTACATGCCCATTAAAATCACCCCCCACAAACACCTCTTCACTCTCCTGTACATTCATCATCACACAATCGAAGTCCTTCCAAAACTTCTCTTTTACACTATCCTCACATCCTGATTGGGGTGCATACGCACTAATAACATTTACTATCATACTCTCCACAACCACTTTAATAGCTATCACTCTATCACTTACTCTTTTAACATCCACCACACATTCTTTTAACTCACTATCCAAAACTATGCCCACACCATTCCGTTTGCCATCACTTCCACAGTAATAAAACTTATATCCTTCTCCTAATTCTCTTGCTTTTGCACCCTTCCATTTCGTTTCTTGCAAACACGCTATATTTATCCGTCGCCTTTTTAAAACATCTGCTAACTCTCTTCCTTTTCCAGTCATAGTACCTAAATTCCAGCTCGCACACCTCAATCTTAATTCTCTCACTCTCCGAGCTTGCGTCTTACGTCGCACCCGCCCGTTCTGGTGCGACAACCCTTGTCCATTTCCCACAGGAGCCGGGTGCTGCCCCTGCGCGTCGCCTGTGGGGTACGCCCTAGCCCTATCGCACATCATATTTTTCCAGACCATGTTGCAAAAAGGTTTTGGCAGAAGTTTTATAGCCGGCCGCCTGCCTGACGCCAACCCTCCTTGGGAATGCTGTTGTTGGTGGTTTACCCGCCACCGCGCGGGTGGCCCATGGTGCTATAGTAGTATGCACTAGGTCTCAAGCTCCCTTAGTCGCCTCTTACGACACCCACGGGAAGTGATGGGATGGTACTATTCTTTTACGTCCGACACCATACGGTAAAGTATATATGTTTTTAAGTATGTAATATGTATATATGTTTGTACGTATATTTCTTTAGCACGTCCTGAAGCCTTAACGGCTGGGTCGACTCGCGACGGGAAAGGAGCAAACCTCGAACATCCCGTAAGTTTACATAAAATCAGTTTAATATACCGATTACCGATCCCTCAGACAGGGAACTTTCATTTTGATCAATAATAACGATATTAATTAGGATATTAATTAGGATATCGTATGACATAACTCTAAGGTCCAATTAGTACTAGAACCGAGCGAGCGGACGTTCGTGCGTTAGGGTCCAATTGATGCCCGTACTGAACTGTACGTACCGACGTTAAGCTGAAAAGAAAACTTTGGTTTTAGCAACGGACCTAACCCGAACTTATCATTGCTATTAAAAATACGTCACCAACTAAAAATCCCTTTCTTTTATCACCCATCCGAATTTTATAAACCTTTCGAACCTTCCCAAGTGCTGTGTCATAACGTTAATTACAAAACTTTATTCACCTTTATCACAATCCTCCAAAACTAACACCATACAATCCTCCTCCACAACACAATCACAGACAAACACAATCTTTACACAATAAAAAAACTATTGAGTATGCTTTATTTTAGTACGAAAAGTACAGTGGGTACCTAATAGTGCTCACAAATTATTTAAAGAACTAGCAAAACGCCTTGTTGACCCTTCGCGAGACCCAAGGGCTTGGCGTTTTCCTTGGGAAGAAGATAAGCATCGCCATACAACGTGGCAATTTACCAGTTGTCAGCGATGCGGAGAAATTTTTTGACGCCATATTTTAGATTATTTTTTAAATATTAAACTTTTTTTTTTGTATACAGGGTTGTAAGGGAAAGGTCTAGTCATATTTTAAGAACTACATCTGCCCATCGCTATGAACAACTTTCTTCAAGTAAACGGGAAGAAATTCTCAAAAAAAAATTCTACCCCCATACAAATATTGATCAGCTGATGATGATAACTTTGTATGGAAAGTCTAATCTTTTTTTTTCGGAATTCTCTATTTTTTCTCAGATAAAGTTTTACATTTCCATGGGCAGAACCGGTTCTTAAAATAAGACCACACCTTGCCATTACACCCTGTATATAGTTATAGTTAAGTATATTTTTATTGAATGTAGGTAGGTACATAGATAATTTTCCCAAATTAAAAGTTCTCCAAGTACAGTTGCAATAGAATCTATTAGTTCCTGCTGGCCTGCACGGTCGGTATATCAATCACGCCAGGCGGCACCGTTTCATTAAAATGCTCAAATTGCACCACCTCATTTCGGCAACACCTGGATGGATTATACCTTGTTAATTTGACCCGTTAATTTTTAGTACTCTAATTAACATTTTTTTTTAATTTTACCAAAGAACTTTGACATAATAATACGTTTCCTGATCGCGATAAACTAGGTTTTTTTTAAAACAAGAGTGCAGGTTACTCCGTCGTCAATGACATCATCACTTATAGTAAGTGGATAAAATAGTCGTTAAACTCGAACCTATCAAGAAAAAAAAAACCTAGTTCACTGTTTGGAGATATATAGGCTATCGTCAAGCTATATCTTTCTTTTTACTGTTGTGTCAAATTAGTTGAAAATTATATCAAACAGTACCTAGAGTAGTAAATTCAGTTCATTTAACTACTCGTAATAATATTGTCAAACCAACTGAGAAAAGATAGCCATAACAACTTATGGTTACTGGCAAGTTTGATGGCAAGCGTCCGAGGGGTCGCAGTCCACTCAGATGGTCGGACCATATTCGCTCATCCCTGGACACAAAATTTCACGAAGCGCTTCACAATGCCAAAGATAGGCACAGATGGCAAAGCATCCTAAAAAGAACTACTTCACGTCGGCGGTATAGCATTACCTATATGCCTAATAAGTGAGACCGCAAAGCTGTACTTTCCCTAGATTCAAAGCCAGGGGGACATGTCTGCAATTCGCCATTATATTTATCTCTGTGCACTAAAAATATATTTGGTAGTGAGCACCGCAATGCGTTTCCCGCTGCTGTCGTGTCGTTGTCGGCTGGACAAAAATTTATATTTATTTGTTACATCTGCTACCGTTTGCCTAGCTAGCTAGTATCGTGTGGATTCTCTTGGAATTTATTTTGTGTCATAATTATTGAGCTTGTGATTGAGATAGTAAAACGATGGCAAGGAAAAATATGATAATATTTTATTTTTCAACACATCCTCCGATGTGTTGAAAAATAAAATTAACCCAAAGAAAAAATGGAAGGCAAGGGAAAATATGGTAGGATCAGTTAATGATAAATGATATTTATTTTGTAAATAAGTTATAAAATAACACTTTTACACGTCAATATTTTTTGTCAGTTTAAGTTAGATGAGGCCGGTGTTTCCTAGCTGACTACCCTGAGAGAAACACCGAAACAAACTCAGAGGTAAAATTAACTAAAAGGAAAAAGAAAGGCAAGGCACAATATGGGACACGCGGGGTTGCGACAGTCGTAGAGAGGATCCGGCAACTGGGACTCGAGGTAGCATTGCACAAGTCCGAGGCCATGTGGTTTCATGGACCTCGGAACGCGCCACCGGCAGGTTGCCAGATTACGGTAGGAGAGGTTCACATCGGCGTCGAGGGGACGATGAAGTACCTGGGATTCGTCCGCGAAAGCCGGTGGAACTTCGTCGAGCACTTCCAACGTTTGGCTCCCAGACTGGACAGGGCCGGGGCCTCCTTGAAGCGACTCCTGCCCAATCTGGGGGGGCCAAACGCCTCCTGCCGGAGGCTCTACGCGGGGATCGTGCGGTCCATCGGATCTGAATGATCCGAGGATACCGCACGATCTCCCGTGAGGCAGCGTGCCTCCTTGCCGGACTGGCGCCATGGGATCTGGCGGCAAAGGTCCTCGCGCCACTCATATAAGTGCGCGAGGACCTTTGCCGCCAGATCCCAGAGGCGAAACGCCGGGGCGAAACTCCGCTACCGCGACAACTCGCGGCTCGGAGGACAGATCTCCGGCAGGATCTCATGGCGACATGGAGAGAGCGACTGTCGCAACCCAGCGCCACGGCGTCCTCATCTTCCGCCTGACGCAGGTCCTCACCGACACGGAAGTTTCGGGCTTTTCCTGTGTAGGATATGGCGGAGGGAAACGCTCGGGTGTCCCCACTGTGTGGATTGCCCAGAGGACACGTTGGAGCACACGGTGGAGGTCTGCCCCGCTTAGGCGGAGCCCCGCCGTGTCCTCGTGGAGGCGATCGACGGCAGCGACCTCTCGCGCCCGGCCCTGGTCCAGGTCACGGTACGGAACGAGAGGGAATGGGAAGCAGTCTCCTCCTTCTGCGAAGCAGTAATGCTCGCGAAGGAGGAGGTGGAACGGGTGAGGGAGAGGCTACAACAACAAACTCGCCCTCACGCCCTCAGTAGCAGCCGCCTCAGGAGACGCCCTGGGCGGAGGCAGCGTGAGACGATCTCCGGTCACCGTAGACCCGGGCCTGCGGACGGCGAGTAGTGGGTAACTCACCGTCCGATCAGCACTAGGCCCGAGAGTCGACGGCACGCAGTGTTCCACGCGCGCCTCAAAGAGTTTTCAGCAAGCAAGACGGGGCCCGACATGGCCGATGCCTGCCCGGGGGTTGAGGATAAATTCGAAAGAGTTACATGGCCCCTGGGCATTCAGGGCAGGGAAGGAACAGGGGTGGGCATTAGTCAGTAAGAGTCTGAGACGCCCTTCCGCTCCACCCTAGAGCGAGAGATGTCATTGGATGATTTCCCACACCACAAAAAAAAAAGTGACAATATGGGAGGATAAATTGAAATTAAAAACCGGTGACCACTGGAGAAGGGTTGCTAGAGATATAAAGCAATGGAAAATATTAGAGGAGGGATATGCCAAGGGGCACACTAAACTGAGAGACATTCTATAAACATAACAATAATTTAGGTAAAAAATCGAAAAAAAATCTGAATTAAAGGCTCATTGAATGATTGCGCTTTGACAACAGTCCGTAGATTGAAAATTATTTGGAAATAGGACATTGTTATCGAAAAACGTCTACTGCTGCAGACAGGCCTCCCCCAAGAATTGGCCCCTAACTGGCGATAGTAACCAGAAAAAAACGCTGTTGGGAATCGGCACTACGCTGCCGCCGGCAGCTCCGTCATCTTACATTACTTACGACGGTCGTTTGTTTGAAGTGAGTGGGTGACAACTCGACTCCAACAATTCTTGAACTATTTAGTCCTAGAGCGAACGAAGCGAGCTCGGGAACTAAGGGCGACCCGACACGGACAGGTTAGGTTCGAAGGGGATGAAGGGGTTCATTCGCTCGCTTTGCTCGCTCACTCTAAGCCCCTTCATCACCTTGGTGTTATGTTCATTTTAACCCTGCAGACAGAAATAGGAGCACCACGCAGCTGGGCTCCATCGGCTTTCCTTAGTTATGACCGTCGGTTGGCACAATACATCTCCCTATTTCACCTGTTTCGTTACATGCGACCCTAGCCGAGAGGGTGAAGTGTCAGGTCAAGTGATATGTGTGCTTGTAATTGTGATTGCAAGTTCAAATCTAGCTTGAACCGTTAACTTTTTGGATTTTTAGGAACTGGTTTATGAAGATTTTTATGCAAAACACGGTACTTTATATTGTTTGTGGCTTTTTAGAACATTTTAACAGCATATATAGATTCTTTTTGCAAATTCAAGAAACTGTTGATAAATATATTCTCCGAAAAATCAGTTACAAAAATTACACAGTATCATTCTCATATTTATTTCAAAATACCCGGACAAACAAACCCTGTGTAATGTACATCAGTAGTTTTGCACTGCATTCGAGCAAGAATTAAACATTCATTTTTATTACGTTTCAAGGGAACACAGCCAAAGCAACGGCTTTTATTTTCAGGCTTGGTATATTTTATTTGTAAAAGTTGCTAGTCGTTGCCCATTGGCCACCTCGTTAGTAAATTAAAGTTGCTTTTTTTAAAGCTTTTGTTTGAGTTTTCTTTGTAAGCTATTATAAAAGGTGTGTATTTTTGGTGCACATTTTAAGCTTGGAAAGCGAGAAACGGTTTCTTGGAATATTATATAGTCGGGCTTTAAATAGATTTATTCTTAACGACACAAGGGTCCTTTATTCTTCAAAAGTGTTCTTTGCGAATTAAACCTCATAGGGAAGACTCCCTGATTTAAATGATTTTGATCCAGTGAATGGGATTTTTAAAACCCTCTTCCAATACTGAGAATGAACGTTTGCACTTCTGCAAACTCTTAATACTTCGGTCAAATAAGGGCTGATACAACTTGTTTTCTGATAATGAAATCTTTAAATGGATTTCGTCTTCGTGGAATCGTTTCTTCTAGAGTCTTTTAAATCGTAAGATTTGCTCTACTGCATCAAAGGATGGTCTTGTTTCGTTTTGACACATATGACTTGACCCTGTTGAGCTTCATTTGTGAAGTATGATGAGTAAAACCTTACGATTTGTATGTTTGGCATTGGCCACATTGAACTCGTGATGACATTTAATAGATTTAGACCTCGAATTAGTTTTGGCCTCAGTTCACCACTCAGTCGAACATTTATTTTATCTAGGTACATACCGTAGTCTTTTACAAACTCCACAAAATATTGGTTCTTATTCATAGACATAGTGATTTTTCTTATATTTAATTAAAATTACTAGATAATAATTCCTAAATCGTTATTGTCTTATACTACACTCTTTTAAATTTAATTTTACTGTGCAATTTAGTCACAACTGATTCATTTTCAAAGAATTAAAAATCATTATTTTCATTATAAAAACAGCAAACATAGTATTACTAACAGTAGTAGAGATATTTGTATATTTTATAAATGAAAATAACTCGATTGTGGATAGAAAATACGAAGCTTCTTAAATAGGGTTATCGGTAACTCGACGTGTTCCGTCGACATGACGTGGCAATGTCCTATTTTTTACAATTAAGCTATGGAGCTTAATTGTAAAATTCTTCATATGGATGAAGCCTAGGCGGAAACGCATAGGTTTTGAGAAAATCAAAGTTTTCATTTAGCAATTTCAAAGAAAAATTGTGTTTGGCGTAGAATTCGTTAATACTGGGATTAAAAAAAAAAAAAAAAATAATTCTCGGATGCTGAATTGTAGCCTGTTTGCAACAATTCAGCATCCGAGATTTTTATTTTGTTTTTTCACACTATCACATCGTGCTGGGAATACATCAAGTTACGAATAACCTTGTACTTATAATATCTACAGGAATACAGTTGCTCGGAATTCGTCAATTGTCTAGATGACATCGAAACAAATTAATAATCTCAAGTGTTCATTTTTAACTTCGTCAAGAATCACATTAACAAAAAGTGTACAGATAAATCTATGAGGCGTCCCTCAACTATCGTCTTTGATGATGATTAATCAAAGACCCTTCTTTATAATCATCCTTTTTTACAAGGATTCATTTTTTCTTATGGTCAGCTGCGGGACAGTAAGGACTTCCTTCGTCGTTACACGAACATTCGACACACGGCATGCTGTTGGTCTTCGGGTAGAATTTGGTGTTCGGCTTGCATCGACCTGGCTTGCCTGAAATCAGTTATTGTCCAAGTCATTGTATTAAATAAATCATACAGTTTTTTTTCGAAATTCACGCGAACAAAGTCGCGTGCGAAAATAATCCCCTTACAATTTACGTGCCATGTCCAGGAGTACTGCTTTCTGGCTATTAAGCCATTGGCCGTAACGACTATTAGCACAATTACTGCCACCAATAAAAATAACGACGACGATAATAATATTGACGGCCAATGACTGCTGTATCCACCTAACACATGTCGACAACCTCGCGAGTCAGATCAAGATACTTTATCGTAAATTATAATGGAAATAATTTAAAACAGCAGGTCGAAATAACAAGCGATAACCTTACCTGCACGTCTTACGAGAAGCATTTAAAAAACTTTTTACAAAAAATAGAACCGACTTCCAAAAAAAAACAAAAAAGTTCAAAATAACTACACAAACAAACACACTAGACAAATCATCACAGATCGCAGCAATCGCAAGTCATTTGCTGTTAGTTATTGAAGAGTTTCACTGTCTATCTCCGAAGATCTTCATCAGATCCTAGTGTATATACTAAAACCTTCCTTGAAAAATATGCATTTGAAAAACAAAAACCCCATACAAATCGGATCAGAAGTTTTTGAGAAAATCGCGGACAAACAAGCATACACACATACATACATACATACATACGGGTCGAATACGGAACCTCCTTTTTTGAAGTCTGTTAAAAAGGCTGGCAAATAACCTACAGATAAAACATTTGAGAAGTATGGAGTTTGAGAAGAAGACACAATGTTGGGCCGTATCTATAATTTTAAAAAGGATAAGAGAATGTTGATGTTGCATTTTACCTCAGCAACCTTTGGCTGTGTTCAGTCAACTGGCAGTGTTAGAAGAAAGAAAGAAAGAAAAAAAAAAGGTTATTCGTGATTCGCACAGGATAAACACAAAATACGAAAAAAATATTAACAAGCCATAACAACTACCTAATAATAAAAATTAACAACATAATAACAATATAGAAAAGATCTGTGCGAGGTCAAAATGGCTCATATTATCCTGCGAAATTTAAAAAATAAAAATGGTATTAGTTTTAGCGATATTTTCTTACCGTATAAATCAAAGTCCAATTTGCAGTCGTCAATCTTATTGCACTCATGTTTGCCATGTTTATTACATTCGCACATATGACAGCTGCTGACCCAACTAGTACCTCGTTCACAAGTTGGGTACTGTGCTTGCAAATCTTGCTTTGAACAATGTTTAGGCAGTTTTTTGTAGTGATTATAGTATTGCAGGATTGTATCGGTCTCTTTGCTGTCAAAGAATTCATTGAATTCAGGGAGTGGTGTTACAGTTGTTTCTGAAACTGAAGTGTAAAAATTAACTTTGGAATATTTCTTGTTTCTTTTTTTTCCAATATTGGATAGTTAAGTATGTTTTACAGCTATTGTCGAATCGTCGATTCACATTGTTTTCAAAGGTGTGGTGATACATAACCGGCACACAAAACCAAACAGTTATACATTAAACTAGACAATCAGAACTGCATCTGCTAAATATAGATCATAGGAAAAAAATACTAACTAGGTATACTTTGATAAATTATATTATTTGTGTCTTAGTTAATCACATAACATTGTTTATTATTTTACCTTCACTCTTTCCACTTGATTTGGGGTCACACTCCTTGGCATCGCATTCAGCAACACCATCTCCATTGCATTCACAGGCATAACAACCCATCTTGAAGTGAGAGTACGGCTTGCAGGTCATCGGTTCACCTTAAAAGTAACCGAGATAGTGTAAGTATTTTGGACAAAAGCTATGGGAACTGACTATAAGTTTTAGTTTAGGAAACTGCTACGACTAAATTGAAAGAATCAAAAGTAAGTAAATAGCATTAAACACTTACCAAAAGGCCTCAGCTCACAGTCATGCATTTTAAAACACATTGGTTGACCAAAGTAACAAGTGCAACCATGGCAGTTACTAATCCAATATGTACCGTCACCACAATCATCTTTCTGATCTTTTGGCCTGTGTCTGAATCGGGGATTGAACGTTTTAGAAAACAAAGGACCAGAGAGCTCTTCGGAATTCATATCTGTTACTAGGTTTGCTACGCCATCGGTTTCCATATAAGGCGATAAGTCCAAATCGCCTTCATTATTGGGTTGGTGTAGTATTATGTGAACATCTGGATATTTTAATAAGGGTGTTTGTGGTCGACTCTCTTCAGGCTCAGTAGGGACAAGCTTGAACCGATTGTCATAGCTATTTGTAGCGACAGTACGAGGAGGTGGTGTGGTGGTTAAAGTGTCTTCTTGAAAATCATTTATTATGTTCTCTATAATTTCCGGATTGAAACTGCTAAATGGGATATTTTGCGGTTCCGCATTGTCTTTTATGATAGGTGCCGTTAATTTCGTTAACAAATGGAAGATTTTGGTCATATCAATATCATTTTTAACTGATGTAACATTATTTTTTATTGGGTTAGTGAGTTTACTTTTTAACCAATTTAGGATTGCATTACCACTTTCAGGCAATTGTTTAAACTTTGCTTTTAGTTTGCTCAATGGAGATAATCTTTGAAAATCGTGGTTTTCAATTGACAATGAATCGTCATGAACTTTTTCTGGATCATAGTTCAGAATCTTGGCAATACCGGGAAACAAAAAGGGAAGAAGATCAAGTTGGTCCACACTCAATGCAGAATTGTCAAAAGGAGGTTCACTTAGTTTTTTCACAGCATTAAATAATGGATACAACTGATCGTAGTAATCCGGAATTTTACCATCTTCACTGGGAAGAACATTATCTGGATCACTGCCAGATTCTATCTCAGGATGAGGTTTAAACTGTGCACTATCAGAATTTGTGGGTTCCGTGGATTGAGCCAATATATCTTGCTCTGTTTGTAGCCTATTATCGTGTTCATCAGCAGGATCATTTTGTTTGGATATAGATATAGAGGGATTTTCAATCTTCGAGAGACCGTATTGATCTTCATTAGGCTTAAAAGGAGAGCGGGGAGTTGTAATTTCTGCATCAGTTCCTAATGCGTCATTGTCTTGATATGGTATTGGCCAAGAAATTTGATGAATTCCATTATATAAATTGTCTAATGATGTAGGTTTATATTGATCGTGTTCGGGTTTAAACCTTGGTTTAGGAGCGGAAGTAATAGTGTTCAAAATCTTTTCACGGTTTTCTGGTAATGAAGAAGGAATATCATGAACTGCATTGTATAGATTGTCAAAGGATGAAGGTTTATATTGATCGTGGTCGGGTTCAAACCTTGGTTGAGAGGTGGAAGTGATAATGTTTGATACCTTCTCGTGGTCTTCTGGTAATGACCAAGGAATATTGTGAACTCCGTTGAGTAGATTGTCAAAGGATGAAGGTTTATACTGATCATGATCGAGGTACATCCAAGGTCTAGCAGGATTATTATTGTTGTAATTTTTACTTGTAGGTGTAGTAGCATGCAAATCCGACATTGGGTCTGGCTGATTTTCTTCTTTATCATTATATATCTGTCCAAGTTTTGAGTTTGGATTATTTTTTAGATTAGAAGGATCATCGGCAGAATAAGATGGGTACTGGAATCCATCAGCGGATCCACTTTCGTCAAAAACTACTGGTAAATCGTGGATCTGAGTAGGGCCGAATGGAAATTCCGGTTGTTTTTGTATGTTATCTTTTTGTGGTATCTGAGCGGTGTCAAGTTGAGGGTGAGGAACATTCTGAATGTTATTTTTTGGATATATAGGATCTTCAGTAGAACTTGACTGTTGTTTATCAAAAAGTTCTGGTAAATATTGACCCTGGGCAGGGCCAAATGCAGAATTAGGTTGTTTGTTTACCTTGTACTGATTATGGTAAGGGACAAATTGAGATTGTGAAGGATTTTTCAGGTTATCTATAGTATGTTCAGTATCTTCAGCAGAATAGGAGGGATATTGAAAACCATCAGCAGATCCACGTTCATCCAAAATCCCTAGCGAATGTTGACTTTGGGTTGGACCGTATGGAGATTCAGGTGGTTTTGTATGTGAAAGATTTTCAGCAGATTGGGAGGGATATTGGAAACCATCAGTGGATCCACGGTCATCGAAAATTCCTGGCGAATGTTGATTTTGGGTAGAACCATATGGAGAGTTAGGATGTTTTTTATTTGGATGTGAAGGATTTTCTGCAGAATGGGATGGGTAATAGAAACTAGGTGAATGTTGATTTTGGGTGGGACTAACTGGAGAATGAGGTAATTGTCCATTTGTATTTGTAGAATCTTCAGCAGAATATTTGTTCTGGGTAGGGCCATATGGAGAGTTAGGTTGTTTGTACTGATTATGGGAAGGTAGAAATTGAGCTTGTGAAGGGTGGTGCCGGTTGTCATTTGTTTGCAATGGAATTTGAGCAGAATGAGATGGATATTGGAATCCATCGGCAGATCCGCGTTCGTCAATCATTCCAGGTATTTTTTTTATCTGGATAGGGCCAAATGGAGAGTTAGGTTGTTTTTTATTTAGATTTGAAGGTTTTTCTGCAGATTGGGATGGGTAATAGAAACTAGGTGATTGTTGATCATGACTGGGACTAACTGGAGCTTGAGGTAATTTTCCTTTTGGATTTGTAGAATCTTCAGCAGAATATTTATTCTGGGTAGGACCATATGGAGAGTTAGGTTGTTTGTTTATGTTTCCGTTGTACTGATTATAAGAAGGTAGAAATTGAGATTGTGGAGGGTGGTCCTGGTTGTCTTTTGATTGTAAAGGACTTTCAGCGGCATGAGATGGGTATTGTAAACCATTAGCAGACCCACGTTCGTCAAACATCCCAGGTAAATGCTTGCTCTGAATAGGACCATATGGAGAGTTAGGTTGTTTTTGATGTGAAGGATTTTCTGCAGAATGGGAGGGATATTGGAAACCATCAGGGGATCCACGTTCATCGAAAATGCCTGGTGAATGTTGGTTTTGGGTAGGACTATATGGAGAGTTAGGTTTTTGTAATTTGTTTTGGTTTGTATGTGAAGGATTTTCAGCAGAATGGGAGGGATATTTGAAATCATCAGGAGATCCACGTTCATCGATGATTCCTGGTGAATGCTGATTTAGGATAGGACCGTATGGAGAGTTAGGTCGTTTTTGATTTGGATGTAAAGGAATTTCTGCAGAATGTGATGGGTAATGGAAACTGGGAGAATATTGATTTTGAGTA
This sequence comes from Polia nebulosa, assembly GCA_951329385.1. NCBI lineage: Eukaryota > Metazoa > Arthropoda > Insecta > Lepidoptera > Noctuidae > Polia > Polia nebulosa. Next base: position 58,620,102 of record OX589587.1, read on the forward strand.
GGACCAAATTGAGGCAGAGACGGTTTCTGTAGGTTTTCTTTTGAGTATGGAGAATTATATAGGCTATCTTTCGGATCAATAGATTTTTCTGCAGAATTTGATGGGTATCCGAATCCACCGGCAGATCCTAGGTCGTCAATTATTCCTGGCAATTTTTGGTCCTGGGTAGGTCCAAATAGCGAATTAGATAGAATCTGTCCTTTTGGATGTGAAGTATGTTCCGCAGAATTTGACGGGTATTGGTTCTGGTTTATAGGACTTAATTGAGGTTTTTGAGGAATAATATGTAAGTTACCTCTTGAGTGAATAGGATTTCTAGCAGAATTTGATGGGTATTTGAACCCATCAACCGATCCACGCTCATCAAACGTCCCTGGTTTTTGTGGATTTGGGGTTGGACCAAGAGAAAATTCTGGAATTTCGTACAAGGGTTTTAAATGCGCGGGATTTTGATTAGCGTTATGTGCGTATTGATATCCATCCTTGACTCCACGGTTGCCAGGCAATTCTGGTGGTTCGTACTTGTTCTGGGTAGGTCCAAATTGAGATTGAGGAGGAATAGTTAGGTTATCTTTAGGATTTGCGGGATCATAATGAGATGGGTCTGGGTCAAATTGTGCTGATTTATCAGGCTTCGTTTTTGGGTGTGTAGGATCTTCAGCAGAATGCGAGGGATATTGAAAACCATCAGCAGATCCTCGCACGTCAAACATCCCTGGTGAATGTTGGTTCTGCGTAGGGCCATTTGGAGAGTTAGTTTGTTTTTGAATGTTTTGTTTTGGAAGTGCAGTATCCTCAGTAAAATGGGAGGGATATTGAAAACCATCAGCAGATCCACGGTCATCGAAAATACCTGGTGAATGTTGGTTCTGCAAAGGGCTATATGGAGAATTAGGTTGTTTTTGAATGTTTGGTTTTGGATGTGCAATATCTTCAGTAAAATGGGAGGGATATTGAAAACCATCAGCAGATCCACGCTCATCGAAAATACCTGGTGAATGTTGGTTCTGCAAAGGGCTATATGGAGAGTTAGTTTGTTTTTGAATGCTTGGTTTTGGATGTGCAATATCTTCAGGAAAATGGGAGGGATATTGAAAACCATCAGCAGATCCACGCTCATCGAAAATACCTGGTGAATGTTGGTTCTGCGTAGGGCCATTTGGAGAGTTAGTTTGTTTTTGAATGTTTTGTTTTGGAAGTGCAGTATCCTCAGTAAAATGGGAGGGATATTGAAAACCATCAGCAGATCCACGGTCATCGAAAATACCTGGTGAATGTTGGTTCTGCAAAGGGCTATATGGAGAATTAGGTTGTTTTTGAATGTTTGGTTTTGGATGTGCAATATCTTCAGTAAAATGGGAGGGATATTGAAATCCATCAGCAGATCCACGTTCATCGAAAATACCTGGTGAATGTTGGTTCTGCAAAGGGCTATATGGAGAGTTAGGTTGTTTTTGAATGCTTGGTTTTGGATGTGCAATATCTTCAGGAAAATGGGAGGGATATTGAAAACCATCAGCAGATCCACGCTCATCGAAAATACCTGGTGAATGTTGGTTCTGCAAAGGGCTATATGGAGAGTTAGGTTGTTTTTGAATGCTTGGTTTTGGATGTGCAATATCTTCAGGAAAATGGGAGGGATATTGAAAACCATCAGCAGATCCACGCTCATCGAAAATACCTGGTGAATGTTGGTTCTGCAAAGGGCTGTATGAAGAGTTAGGTTGTTTTTGAATGCTTGGTTTTGGATGTGCAATATCTTCAGGAAAATGGGAGGGATATTGAAAACCATCAGCAGATCCACGCTCATCGAAAATACCTGGTGAATGTTGGTTCTGCAAAGGGCTATATGGAGAGTTAGGTTGTTTTTGAATGTTTGGTTTTGGATGTGCAATATCTTCAGGAAAATGGGAGGGATATTGGAAACCATCAGCAGATCCACGCTCATCGAAAATTCGTGGTGAATGTTGGTTCTGCGTAGGGCTATGTGGAGAGTTAGGTTGTTTTTGATTTGGATCTGTTGGATCTTCAGCAGAATAAGATGGGTATTGAAAACTATCAGCAAATCCTCGCTCAGTCAGCATTTCTGGTGAATTCTGGTTCTGCGGCGTTTCGAATTTAGAAGAGGGAAGGTTGTGAACCGATTTCAGCAGTCTAGGATCTTGATTAGCATTGTGCGCATATTGAAATTCAGGAGTGGATCCCCGACCGTCAAAAGCACCTGGTGGATGTTGATTAAGGGTAGGTCCGGTTTCAGACAGTGGAAGCAGATGTTCGTTACTCTTTTGATGTGTAGGATATTCAACTGAATCTATTGGGGATTGGTAACCGTCAGCAGTTCCAGGGTCATTTAAACTACTTATTTGAGAATTATCTTGCGGTGGTTTAGATTCAGATCCAGAAGGAATACGTGGATAATTATTTAAGTTATTAGGATACACAGGAATAGTAGTATAAGTCAGATTTTGGTTAGATTTATTTTGATCTGTATTTTCACCATCACCAGGAGAATGAGGATATTTATCGAACTGATCAGTTGTTACATGATATTTATTCATTTCAGTTATTGGAGGCATAAAATATGTTGGAGATTGATGATTCAATATCGAATGAGGTTCTTTTTGATCAATTTGAAGATTAGGTACATTTAAATAATAATTTACTTTTGACCTTGTTAAATCTAATTCTTGTGATTCCTGATCTGGTAAATAGTGTTCATATTCATTATTGTGTGGAGCATTGTGATCCTGATTTGGTTCAAGCCCAACTATATTTGGGTGAGCTGGATCATCCGGATCGTATTCTGATACGTAAGTGATTGACGTATGTTTTTCATAATGGGAGTGGGTGGTATTGTATTTCTTGGTTTTATTACGGACTTTGGGTATATTTGCCTTATCTCCTGGCTCGGATAAAATATAAGGTTGGTTGTAGTGCTCCGTAGGCGTATAAGAAAGTTTGGAGTATGGTAAAAGTTGTTCTTTGTCAGGGTTTACCTCATCTATTGTTGGCCCTTCATATTCATGTTTATAGTAGATAGAAGGATTTGGAACGAACTGAGAATGCGTTGGTTTCTGTTCATTATGCTCAGGGTTGACCCTGTATTGTGATGGGTTTAAAATATTAGGGGCTGTATTAGGTCCAAATTCGGAGTGAATAGGTATATATTTGCTAGTTTCAGACTCAAAACTGTCAAAACTGGATATACGTTTCTTTTGGTTAGGTAAGTTAATGACAGGCGCGATCATTTGAAAATTGGGAGGAAACTGTTTAAACTGGTGGACAGTTTGGTTATTATTCAAAGGATTTCCTTGGCCACGTTTTAACCCAAATTGCGATGGTTTATATTGATTTGCAGATACTAATGGTTGATTTGGAGTGTTCGGGAATAAAAGTGGATGCTGGTAACCCTTATTACTTGAAGTAGGTAAAATGATTTGGCTAGGTTGGTTTCGATCAGGTTTGAACTGAAATTCTTGTGGTTTAGCCTGATTAGGATAGGACTTTGACGGATTTGGTGTAAATTGGAATTGTGATGGTTTCTGTTGGCCACCATTGTTATTCGGAGTAGTAATAAATTGTCCGGGTCTAAATATTGGCAACTCATCACGTTTAATAACAAAACTAGAAGGAACTGGTTTGAATTGATTATTTTCTTGGTAGAATGGTGCATAGTTCATTTTACCATCGTTATTACTAATAGGTTTAGGATTCAAAATGGGGTACAATTGTGTATTCGGTAGCTCTAGTGTATCTGACGTAGGTTTCGTTGGTAAAATACGTGGGCGACCCGGATGACTAAATTTAGATGGATTACGAATCATATCACTCTGTTGATCAGGACTAAATATTGAAGGTCTATCATCATGATAAACATTCAGATCCTCTTCCTGGCTGTTGCGCGATTGGATGAGTGGGTTGTTGTGATAAACCATAGCAGCGGGAGCAGACACAGTTTTCCAAATTGTTTCATGTTTGTTTGTTAATGGCAATACTGATTGGGGATTTTCACTTTCAAAAGGTTCAGGGTTAGGAATAACTAAAATTGTTTCATTACTTTGAGAACCCGAGGTTATAAGTTTGCTTGATTGGGTTGTTAACACGTTTCCTTCCCCTATTAAGTTGTTTTGAACTACGTGATAATCGAATGGTTTCTTCGAAACATGATTATTTGAGAGAGAATCTGGAGATGTTAACAATTTTTGACTAATACTGGCAAGAGCTGAATTATCCAGCGAAGTTGCTAAAGCTTTAAGCAAGCTAGTTGCATCTTTAGGTAGATGACTGGCGTGAACTTTAATTTCTTGATGGAAACCATTATAAGCATGCGTGTGTATAAGTTTTGTTGGTATTTTGTCATTATTTTTATATAGGATTTCAATAAATGGTTTCAATGAAATTTGTTTGTCAAAAATTTCAAGATCATTTTGTTCATTTTGCTCTTTTAATCTTCCTTTAATTTCTGGAAAAAAGAATGAGATATTATTAGGGTCTTGGAAGTTGCCAAATTCTAAAGCACGTGAATATTATGTACCTAGATCCGAGTTCACACAGCTTTTCATCGTACACAAAATACTATTTTCAATACAAAAACACGCATTGCATTCATAAGGTGGCGGTAGTGGTGGTATGACGTCACCATCTTGACATTCAGCAGGCTTTACTTCTATTGTTGACGTGCCTGTTAACAAAAACAAAATATCTTAAAGTACATATATATCCTGGCTTAAACACTTTTTGTTGTTTCTGATTTTTTTTTTCCGTTATTCACCGACTACCAAAATTAAAGATATTTTACACGTTTTAGTGCTTTTTTTCCTATATTATTACGGAAGTCGGTTGTATTGTTTTATTTTTGGCTTTTCAGCAGTGGTACCCCACGACGATCTCATCATCTCATCTCTCATGACAATTTTATTAAACCCAAACACGGCTAGGATACATTGTTTTAGTACGGAGTCCAAGTGCCTACCGGCTTCATCATTAGATCAGTTTGAGGTTAGTTTTTGCATCAGAACTATTTATTTTAATTTGTTATGTCATAGACGCTTAACTATCTTAATCGAGTATATATCTGTGTGAAGTTCCATTTGACATCTGTGGTAATATTCATCAGTTCCACTTCTCTCAAGTGAAACTTTCTGAATGAAAATGCTCGACTTCTTTATGAGTTATGCCAAATTCGCTATTATTATATATGCCTATAATATTTGAGGAGTTCGCTCAATTTCCCATGAACCCCATCATCAGAACTGGATTTTGATAAAAAATGGGACAAATCTGGAAGTATATCCTTTCAAATAAAAAAGAATAATACAAATCGGTTCATCTCTTCAAAGTTAGAGTGAACAGGCTTCTTCTGGGTAAGCTCGCTTCATCGTCGACTTTGTATCTGTCACCTCTGACCTGGACTAGAGTTAAGCAAACCCATTTAAAATAGAATTTAAAAAAAAAATTAAGTAGTGAACAAACATTTAAAAAAATACAACCAAATTGCAAACCTCCTCTTTTTTAAGTGGGTTGAAAAATAACTTGTATGCTGCAAAGTGTAGATCCAACCAACCAACCAAACCAATACCAACCAAATCAACCAACCAACCAACCAACCAACCAATTCCACCAACCAACCAAACCCAACCAAACCAACCAACCCAACCAATCAACCAATTTTGTTATGTCCTCATTATCAGGAGAGATTTATCATGTAAAATATAGTGCTTTTCAAGGTAAATGTAATCATTTTAATATACTTTTTTAAAAACGAACGCAAAAAATGTGTAGAAATAGATACAACGGTAAGACTTATCATTTATTTTTTCGTCCGGTCTGCGCACTCGGAATCTCCGTTTCTCAATACTAGACCAAACTTGTACATACCATAGATTTGTTTCTCGGTCTAGAATTTGATAATCACAGCAGAACATATTTTTAATTTTCCCACCTGTTTATACTTTTCATTTACAATATCAATTTTACAGTCAATGACATAAATATTATTAATAATGTTACTTAGCAGATTCATTTCAGATTCACTTGTTAATCATAAAAGTCTTATGGATAGAAAATTAACATATTTTTATGTTTAACTTACAAGGTACTCGTATGACGATGAAATTCTACAAATGTTGCTAAAAAAAAGTTTAAGCTTTTTAGTTTTAAACTTTTTTTAACAACTTTACGCAATAACGTAACCCGATTACAAAAAAATCGGGCTCTGAAAATTATGAAACAAGTTTATATTCCTATAACCTCAAACGGGCGCAAATATAACAACCTTATTGGGACTTATATATGTATGAGCCGTTTGGAGTTGAAATACTAGAGCCATGGACTTGCCCCATGGCCCTAGTATTTCAACTCCAAACATCTCTCATGTTTTCCATGACATCAGTATTTTAGTCGTTGATAGTTAATATTAAAAAAGACATAATTATTATAATTTAGGTTGCTAACATAGATTAAATAACATCAAGTTACTATAACAAAAATAAAAAAAACACGAGTACAGTCGGTGAAATGAATGAGCAAGTTTGATCAGTGAAACTTTAAATTAAAGGAATATGTAAAAATCACTGAAATATTATAATAATACTAACTATTTATAACCTAATTAGATAGGTACAAAAACAGAATACATTTAGGCGTCGAAATACTCCTCCACTGTCATCTGAAGACTGGCAGAGTTACCACGTTGAATGACAACGCTAATTCTTTGGGTGAAGAACGAGCCAGTCCTCTGGTTACGCAAACCACCGTGCCAATCAGTCGGCGAGAAATATCTTTGAAAAGATGACTCGGATGCACTCGGACCACATGAATCAATTTTAATATTAATTCTGGCGATACATGCTTGAACATGTACAGTCGACAATATTTATAGCCAATTGTTCTAGAAAAATTATAAGGGTGCTAATTAAACAAACTTCTATTTAAAATTCGCCTCCAAAAAACAATGTTCTCTGAATTACAAAGTCATCAATGTGCGTCAGAAAATACTATCTTATCCACTACATATCTTCGATGTAGATAGTATAAATACAACTCAGCATGGTAGTGTATATGTAGTGGTAGTTATTTTTAACATCTATTAATTGTAACAGACGAGTTTATTTAAGCAGTTAACTCCTAAAATATTTATATATGACTCCAATAAGGTAATTCTATCGACTTCTAATTTTATAACTCAGCACGTTTAAAATTTAGTAAAACATGAATACATAATTCGTAACTCGTGCTTTAATGATCAAAAAAGCGGAAAATAGGGTTGGCAATTTGGCATATGGAATAGATAGGCAGGCTAGGCCATAATTAAAAAAACAGATACCGAGCTGACTGCAATGTGATTCACGCTCATATAAAAAAATCACCCAAATACCTGATATAAGTCCATTTCTTGACTCCGGTATGGGACATTGATAGTTCGTACAAAGTATGTGTCCTTCGACGCATTTGCAGGCGTTGCAGCTGTCTGGCTTTGGTATCACTTGACCCTCGACGCACTTAGACCCTGAACAACAGGTATTACGTTTAATTTAATGATAGCCGGAACCGATTATATTCTATACATATAAAATGCTTTGTCCTGAATGACTGACTGACGGATCAACGCACAGCCTAAACCGCTGATCGTAGAGACCTGAAACTTGGAGGGTGTGTTTTTTGTATGATGTAGACATCCAATAAGAAAGGATTTTCTGAAATTCTACCTCTAAGGGGGTGCAAAAGGGGGGCAAAGTTTGTATGGGACAACGTGATTCCTTGGTCCAATCTACTTCAAATTTTGCATAAACTCTGTGTAACCGAATTGATGGAAGATGTGTTTCGTATTTTATTGAAATTCATCCCCTAACGGGGTTAAAAAGGGGTAGAAAATTATTTTGGCGGTGATTTGCTTCGAAGTTGATATCAATACTCCTTAGTGCTTTTGATTTAAATTACATTTTATTTTGACACGTTTGAAAACTCGTGTGTCTCATCTAGTAGGAACAAAGAACGGCCCCCACCACAAAATCAGATGGTGAATGATAGAAAATGAGGAGCGTGCAAGTATGTTTAAGAGTCAAGTGGTAGATAAAATGATAGAAATGAAGGCTATGGAAGGAAAATCTGTGAATTAATGTTGGAAAGAGATGGCGGATTGCATGAAGCGAGTAGCAAAAGATGTGTTTGGAGAATCGCAAGGGAAAGGCACGATAGAAAAGGATACATGGGTAGGTGGTGGAATGAAGATTGCAAAAGATGTTGAAAGAAAAGAAAATTGCGTTTAAAGTATGACAGAATATAGAAACCGGAAATGATAATTTGAAAGAAGATAAGAAGAAAATTTATAAAGAATGGAAGAGAAAGGCAAAAAAGGCGGTTGCAGTTTCCAGGGCTAAGGTGCAGGCAAAGTTATATGATTTACTGGACAGCCCTAGAGGCCAGAAGGAGCTCTACCGGATTACAAAAGTAAGAGAAAGGAGAACGAGGGATATAATGCAAATAAAATGTATGAAAGACGAAATCGGTAAAGTATTGCCGAAAGACAACGAAATAAAAGAGCGATGGAAGGTTTACTTTGAAAAGTTCATGAACGAAGACAATGAATGGAATTGTATGCTCAAAGAGGTACAAGTAAATATGGGTTTGGTGAGAGAAATTAGCATGGATGAAGTAAGAAAGACAGTTCAATGTATGAAAAATGGAAAGGCCATGGGCCCTGATGACATACCAGTAGAAGTATCGAAGTGTTTAAAAGAGGATGGATGTATGTGGCTGACTTTATTCTTCAATAAGTTGTTGTATAAAGAAGTGATCTCACAAAAATGGTGCAATAGTTCGCTACTGCCCATCTTCAAGAATAAAGGGGATGTACAGGACTGCAACAACTATCGAAGGATAAAGCTCATGTCACATACTATGAAAGTATGGGAGAAAGTGATAGAGAAAAGATTGCGAGAGGAGAGTGAGATTACCCCGAACCAGTTTGGGTTTATGCCAGGTCGAGGGACAATGGACGCCACCTTCGCTCTCCGACAATTGTGCGAGAAGTACAGTGTGCACAAGAACTTGCACATGGTGTCCATCGATCTTGAGAAAGCGTATGATAGGATACCTCGGGATGTGTTTTGGTGGGCCTTGAAAGAGAAAAGTTTGCCTGGGAAGTATGTTGAGTTGATTCGTGCTATGTACAGACAATCTAGTACCTACGTCCGGTCGGCTGCTGGCAACACCGATGAGTTCAGTGTGGATGTAGGCTTACATCAAGGGTCGGCTTTAAATCCTTACCTCTTCCTGTTGATTATGGACGCTCTTACGTCGGAAATACAGGAGGAGGCACCCTGGTGCATGCTGTTTGCCGACGACATTGTTCTGGTCGGTGAAGATGGACTTGAGATCGAGAGCAGATTGAAGAAATGACAACAGAAGCTGGAGAAAGTTGGCTTGAAAATCAGCACAATCAAAACTGAATACATATTCTGCGATTTCGGCGGTCTCTCCAGTTCTGAAGCTATAGTGCTAGATGGCGCGCTTCTCCCAGTCTGCTCCGATTTTCGATATCTCGGTTCACTCGTGCAAAGCGATGGTGAAATAGATCGGACTGTTAAGCACAGAATTAACACTGGATGGATGAAATGGCGGCAGGTCACTGGGACTATCTGCGACTCCCGCATTCCCCTTAAACTTAAGGGGAAGATTTATAAAACAATGGTCAGACCTGCTGTCTTGTATGGTTCAGAATGTTGGGCCACAAAAGGGATGAATGAAAAGCAATTGCATGCGGCAGAGATGAGAATGCTAAGAGCGATGTGTGGTGTTACGCGCATGGATAGAATTAGGAATGAATATATAAGAGGAAGTCTGAAAGTGGCACCGCTGACTGAAAAGTTGTGTGGAAATCGGTTGTCGTGGTATGAGCATGTGATGCGGAGTAATGAAGAAAGTGTCGTGAGGAAAGTCTTGTGTATGGATGTGGATGGCTATAAGAGTAGCGGAAGGCCACAGAAACGATGGTTTGACTGTGTGTAAGAGGATATGGGTAAAAAGGGGGTGACTACAGAGATAACGACTAATAGAGGAGTATGGAAGAAAAAGACATATTGCGCCGACCCCAAATAAATTGGGATAAGGGCAGGAGAATGATGACATGTTTGAAAACTCAATACGATTTCATTCAAAAAATGTTGAATTTAATGTGTATTGTTTTTCTTAAAATTTTGACATCCATAAAATTTAAAAATGGGAGCAGAGTTGGTTCACATCAATGGGATATTAAACTTTACCATTTTACCAATAGTGGGGGATGGCGCATGCCTTTTCCGTACCTACGCTTTCTTATTTGATGTACGGCTCACAATAACGCTCAACGGATGTTCGTAAAGAAGTTGTGTTTGTGTGTTATGTGACAAACAATTGGGATGAATTTGCTGTTATGTCTCACGACCGTCATGGCAACAATCATGGGACAAAAGAAGAGTATACATTAGACACCTATGTTACAACCCTCTATATATCGCGGTTTCTGCGAGTTAGTTGCAGCTGGTCAAATATACCCATTTGTATTTGAAGTGTCGAAATGGGAACCTGTAGGTATACTAAATTTGGTACAGAAGACCATCCTATCAAAAGGTTACGTTTTTCCCAAGATCTTTAGCATCCATGAAGGTAGGACTTTTGGAAATTCCACCCCTAAAGGGGTAAAGTAGACCTAGACCTAGCTTTCAACATTTATCTAATTGAGCACGGGTGCTATCACATGATACATTCTGAAGGTCTGATTATGATCAGGTAAGTGTTTATCGGTTCTCTATAACAGAAGTAGTGAGGACGACCTAGCTTTCAATATTTATCTAATTCAGCACGGCAGCATGATCAATTCTGAAAGTCTGATGATGACCAGCGGGGTAATTGCTTAACACACTATCAGTAGCAATGGTTTTTTTTTGAGTGTTCAACATCATTAATTGCATTATTGAAGTAGTTGAGTAGACAAAGTTTTCGAACATATGAAGCAATGGATTAACAATATCCATCAAAATGATTTGGAATAAAAAGGGCAGGAGTTTTGAGACTGTCTTTATGTAGAACTTTGACGTTCAAAAAGTTCTGGTTCTCAGCCTAATATTACTACTACTTAGTACTTTGGATTTTGATTCCTACAGTGTTTCTTTAACTTGTTAGTCTCTGAAAACACCACTCAAATTTATAATTAAACTTTTCACGCGGGCGAAGCCGCGGGCGGAAGCTAGTTAAAGATAAATTATAAAAACGTCCATAGTCTATGTACACAAAACCTGGATATACAGGTATTTGTCTATTACCTCGTATGCATACTAAATCAGAACAATGCAGTCGGCCTTCAAGGCAGTGGCATTCATTGCATTCATCTGGTCGAAAAACTGGCTGGTCATCACTGCATTCAGGACCTGTTATAAAATCACAAAAAAAAAATATCTATACAAAATACTACATACATATCATATCGTGTGGATTGTTTCCACACAATCATGCTGGTGCGTGGGGTGCGGCCCAGCCGCAAAAGTATTCTGAGCGCTTTTACTGAACGTTTCGACTGTCAGTACGTGAACCACTGCTGCATGATTCACGTACTGATTAATGTTAAGATAATATTTTAATTTTGTTTATATATTATAAATTCCTTTTTTTTAATATTCGTATAATTATCAATGTAAATTTAATTCTATAATTAGATAAATAACAAATTTTTAATTTAGTTTAATTTTATGTATTTTTATTTTTTAATTTTATTTTATTTTTAATTTAGTATAAATAATAAATAAAATAAAATTTTATCGCTGCCGAACTTTGGTCAGCGATTTCGCCCTCATGAATGTTGGAAATTCTACTTCTTCGTGATTCTAGCCACCACTAACTTTTAATCATTAACAAATGTTTCATTTCTCTCTGGACCCAATTCGAATGTCTACGCAGACGTAGTACCTACGTATTTACGTACGCAGTTGCGGGCGAAGCTGCGGGCAGAAGCTAGGAACTGGTGACGGGCGGGCGTTTTGGGCGACTATGTAGGACTTTTAAGTTCAACAAAAAATGTAACCCACGAAAAAGTTCTAAAAAGCAAAAAATAAACCTTTTAAATCTTGAGTATTGAATTATTTTACATAAAATATCAAATTTTATGTAAACTAATTTTGAGTCAGTGTCGAAGAGTCAGTGCCAAATAATGCTTTTTAGTTGGTTAAAGTTTTTGTTAATAAGTTTCTTATTTTTAACCGACGAAAAAAAAAAGGAGGAGGTTCTCAATTCGACCGTAAATATGTTTTTTTTTTTGCGTATGTTCAGCCCTCACTCCGTCATGTATGAACCGATTTTGATGATTCTTTTTTTGTTCGATAGGGTATACCTCAAGGGTGGTCCCATGTCAAGAACATCAGGATCTGATTATGAAATCCTGATAAAATTGAGAGAGAACCTCGAAAATTGGGCACGAATAGTGTTTCTGTTTACTTTTCATAACTTAATCAGGCATTTGGGAATCATGAAACTGAGCTGATGATGGAAACCATACCTTTCCTGAATAATAGAAGTTAGATATAAAAACTGGTTTTAGTGACAAATACCACTTAATATGCTTTGAAGAAAAGACGTCTTTCCAATATTGGAGGTAACCTCAACTGGCCTCAACTGGTCTTGACGGTTCAACGGATTTGGATGAATTTTGTCACACGGTAGTTTGGCAGTTGTAGACTATATCTTGGAATAGGGCTTAGGTAACGTGGAGTGCATACTCCTGGTATAAATAGTTTAAAGTTCTCAAGGGAACATTCACTTGATCCCAAGGGAATGTTCCCTTGAAAACTTGAAACTTTCGACTTTCACGCGGATGAAGTCGCTGGTAGTTGGTGGTTGGTGGTGGTATAGTAGTCTGGCCAACAGGCCGTGATGATAGAATATGATAGAACACGATAGAACACGATAGAATGATTTAGACAACAAATAACCTTTATTTTGCAATAGGATCCCTGATATATGTAGGATATAACTATAGGATATTGCAGATGCTTGAGGATCTAAGCCATCCCGTAAAATTTTAATGGTTTTGCCCTCAGTTTCTTCTAAGACGAGATAGCATAATCCCAAGCCTGTGTGCCAAGTGAATTAAGTGGGCAGGGAAAAAAAACTATGCGACTTCAGTCGCCAAGGGAACAACACTTATTGGGTGTAAAAAGACAGTTTCCGAAACCGAAAGCCACATATTCTTCCTATTATTTAGATCATTATTTTGATCACTAGACCATACCTGGGAATCCACTGGTTCTGGAGATATTGAAGTTCAAAGTCGCAATGTTTTTGTTGCTCAGACACCACACACAATAATAATGTTTTGTGTAACGGTTTGTGACTTGCCCCCATGCAAGAAAAATCATTACCTATTATGCGGCTTCAGTCAGATATATGTATTGCTCACTGTATCCGATTCAAATTCGAGAAATAAAGGTACTTATGGTGGAATAAAGAAGCGTTCGGAGGCCTCCCACAAGGTGGACCGATGACCTGGTGAGGGTCGCGGGTAGCCCCATCGGCTACCCGCGACCCTCACCAGGTCATGCGGCAAGATGCACAGAACTTGACGTTATGGCGACATTTGGTGGAGGCCTATGTACAGCAGTGGATGTCTTTCGGCTGAAATGATGCTGATGCAAGAAGTGTAGAACCTGCCGGAACCGGTCACCAATAAATCTGGCTAGCCTTTTCGCAACTATGTTAGTGTAGCTTTCGAGTCTAGCCGAAAGCAGCTAGGTAGGCAGATATTGTTAAGTCACTCCATGTAAAGTACTAGACTTTACATGGAGTGACTTAACAATATCTGACCTCCGCAACCCAGTAACTGGGTGATACTATACTCTTTGGCAAGATTGGTATCAGATTTTCTAGCTTCTCTGTACCCGTAACAATTACCAAAGAATTATTTTAATTATTATATTTACCTATACGCATGTCCGTGTGACAAGGCGTGTGTGTGCAATGTATTTCACCTTCAAAGCAAATACAATTGTTGCACTCGTTCGGCTTTGGGAGATGTTGGCCAGAGATACATTCTCGTCCCGAGGTTTCTGAAATTATTTTCAGTACATTATACTTGCGATGGTTGGACTGTGTGAAAGAGGATATGGGAAAAGGAGGTGACTACAGAGATGACGACTAATAGAGGAGTATGGAAGAAAAAGCCATGTTGCACCGACCCCAAATAAATTGGGATAAGGGCAGGAGAATGATGATACTTTCATACAGGCAAGCAAGCTGCCCAATCAAATCTCAAAATCAATTTGGGGCTTGGAAGTTTTCGACTCTGTTTTATTTTCTAGCCCACCGTATATAAATGAACACAAACAAGATTACTGGCAACTCGAAGTATTCCCAGTATGACCTATTTGCTACAATTAAGCACCTGAGAATTTTTATTTGTTTTTTTTTTTTCAATCGTATAATTTTAAACTAAACGTTGTTTTTCTTTAACTCTTCACACGTCGATTGCACACCAGGTGCGCAGATATCAATTAAATCTATTGTGTCTGCTAATTGGGTGTGTGACGAGTTAAAACTGAAAAAATGTTTTTTATTTTTATTTTCACGGAACCCATGGATTTCCGCCTAGGCTTCCTCGGGTGCTTATAAAATAGGGCAATCTATCACGTCCTGCCGGGCATACATCTAGTTACAAATAATTTCTTATCTCAGTCTAATGGTTAACTTTCACAGCTATGAGCCAAGCAAATTTCTCCTACTAGGTTCATTAGGACGCATAGAAAGAGTACGTAAATCATTAATTTTAAACGAAACGTAATATTGGTGCCCCCCCCCCCCCCCCCCCTCATAACGTTGACAGATGACTTGGTAAAGGTTGTGGAAATTTTCTCGTCATCAGCAATAAGCCAAAAGGCTTCCCCAAAGAATCTCTAAAACCATCGGTCCAAACTACAAATTAAATGTATAAATTACCTGCAAATCGATTCTCCATTTTCACGGGCGGAATACAAATGTTTTTACACTTCTTTCTGCCGTTTACGCAAAAGCATTCAACACACTTATGTCGGCCAGGTAAGCGAGTACCTTCGGTGCAGTTATGCTTCTTCTTAGGAGTTTCTGTCGAGGCTTATGTAAGATACAGATGTCAATTAGTCAGAGTAAATTTGATGAACACAGAAGAAGTCAAACTTCTAAGGATTGTTTTTTTTTCTACTGTTGATAGGCACGCGTACACAGTTAGTACCTCACTATTTTGATTACTTTGCAAGTCGTACAGCTTTTAGCTTGCTTTTGACCACCTACTACCATATAAAGACTAGACTTAGGTCCTAGGAGTTTAAGAAGTGTTATCTCAGTGCACTAATTGATAAGTCACTATAAAGGATGTAAGGGAAATGCGTGGTCATATTTTAAATACAGCGTTTGCTCACAGAAAGAAACTACTTTGTAGTATGTAATTAGTAAATTCCGAAAAAAAAATACTTTCTAATTATTATAATTTTTTTTTACGATTATTTTGTACGGTAAGTCCAATTGCTTTTTGAGAATCTAAGTAAGTCTACTTCGTTGAAGAAAGTTGTTCGTTTCTTTGGACAGAAACAGTATCTAAAATATAAGCACCCATTTCCGTTACACCCATATTTAAGTAAGGAAGGTAAAAGGAAGTTTCTCCGTGTTTTTGCTTAATCCAGAAATCTTTAAATCTCTATCTCTCTCTATGTCCCTTTATTTTCCATCAGTGTTCTGTGTTCGTAGAACATGCGCCGGGACACAGGTGGCCCGAATGCGCCTGACACAGAACTGTGAGCACTAATTCACACAGAATACATATTGCAAACATTTTTTCGACACACTTACTCCCTAAACTTAAACCCGCTTATACCGCTTTTAGGCTTGCAATGTAGTGTGTTTCGCACTAGTGTGGAAAGTACACCGGTTAGCCCCCACTACAATTTATTTCTTAATTGTATCATACCGATCGCGGTACAGTCCCAATTGGTCGCGCGGCAGCCTCCACCAAGGCGAATGAAAAATAATCCGCGAGCCATGTCTCACAATAATTTGTTACTAAATTTTATGTTTATGAATTTTTACTTATTATTCCCGAGTGAGTTGAAAAATGGCGCTTGATACACGTGGGCAAATTGTCGTTACAGTTTCTCGCGAGCATTACTGCTTCACAGAAGAAGGAGACTGCTTCCCATTCCCTTTTGCTCCGTACCATGCCCTGGACCAGGGACGGGTGCGAGAAGTCACTGCCGCTGATCACCTCCACGAGGACCCGCTCCGTATGCTCCACCGTGTCCTACTATCGAACAACCTGACGTAATATTGACGTGACCCTGATATCGAAACGAGTGGATAGTGCCTTATGTTATTTATTGTACACAAGATATGTTACGTTCTTATTTACCGACATTTAAAATCTGTCCGCGCTAGTATAATTATTTTGCAGCCATCTGATTGAATTTGCCAGTTAATTGGACGCCTAGGCCGTTCGTGCCAGCGTTTAGGCATTTAATGAGATGCCTAGGCAGATAGTTAGTAAAACTAGAATCACTCAACGTTTAACAACTTGGCGTATTGAAAGTCAGCCCTTTGAAGATGACAGACCAAGACTCAGCCAAATAATTTTAATGCCTAGGCCGATAGTTAGTAAAACTAGAATCACTCAACGTTTAACAACTTGGCGTATTGAAAGTCAGCCCTTTGAAGATGACAGACCAAAACTCAGCCAAATAATTTTTAATGCCTAGGCCGATAGTTAGTAAAACTAGAATCACTCAACGTTTAACAACTTGGCGTATTGAAAGTCAGCCCTTTGAAGATGACAGACCAAGACTCAGCCAAATAATTTTTAATGCCTAGGCCGATAGTTAGTAAAACTAGAATCACTCAACGTTTAACAACTTGGCGGATTGAAAGTCAGCCCTATGAAGATGACGGACCAAGACTCAGCCAAGTAATTTTTAATAATTTATTTTAATTATTTATTTATTTGGGTCTTTTTACAAATTAATACATTTAAAAACTTATAAATACTTAGTATCAGTAGTACCAAGTTCAGATTGGCTTAAATACTTATATAAAAACTAGCTTGAGTTACACATGTTTTTAAATAACTATGAAATGAAAGGTACATTGGTACTGACATTATAACTTTTGGCGACCTGCCTGAGCTAGGTTAATAAAAACCTGTGTTTCAGACCATCCCCAGACTAAGCGATCAGCTGATTATGCTATGCTACTTATTGTACTAAACACAAATTAAAAATTACCAATATAATATCTACATAATTATTGAAGTAACTCTGACAGTTTTTCTGTGTCTGTGTAATCAAGTTTACCTAAATTTTCGCATATCTTCAGACTACAATATTTGTAACTGTGCACTATAAATATTAAGTATCCTATTGAGCTTATTATATAAATCGGGTCCTAAAGAAATATAGAAACGATTTACAGAAGCATGTCTAGTTTGAGGCTGCAAACCAAATTTTTCCTTCTCTTGTTAGAAGGTTACTGGCTTGTAGGTGAGTTCAACGTGCTGGTGTAAAATGATGTGCAATATAAATAATTGGCGTTCTGTTAGCACCTCACATGCAATGTAAAGCTGGTGTGTAGGAAATCTGAAAGACCTAAAGGTGGCCATATAGCTTTAGAATTGCTCTTTGACTGCGTTCTAGAGGGAGTAAAATTTACTTCGCAGTACCGCCCCATAAAGTTATGCGGTATGTAACGTAAGTACATGTTCGTAACGGGTATGTATGGATTGGCACAAAGCCAAATATACCTGTTTATTTAATTTAAAGTCGGCAATGTGACGTAAATTGTTAAAGATATATATTAATTTACGAACTCGAGTATATTGCAAATCAATGTGTTTACGGCATTTTAGATTTTCATATGATCGGCTTTAGCTAGAGTGATCAAGCAGCGTCAGCGTCTGTCGTACAGTTGTGAGCATAAATGGTAAGGTAATTATTAAGTGGTATATTAGTGTTTATCATTGTAAACATAATTTATTTGGTTTTATCTGCATTTAATGTTAGTAGATTCATACGAAGCCAATGTGATACAATGTTAAAGCGCACGTACGGCGAAGTGCCACCGGTTCATGGTGGACATCCCATCCATACGCACAAAGCGTTTTGAGAAAACATTCATTGCGCGTACAGCTAGGGAGTGGAATTCCCTACCGGAGTCGAGTCGTGAGTGTGTTTCCTGTTAACTGCAACCTAAGAGTCTTTAAGTCAAGAGTGAATAGGTTGCTTCTAGGCAAGCGTGCTCCATCTTCGACCACATCATCGCTTACCATCAGGTGAGATAGTGGTCAAACGCGTGCCTATAAACAATAAAAATTTAAAAAAATGGCTGGATGTCGTCTAGTCATTTAGTTAAATATAATAATAAAAGATATTAATGAGTTTGTGATGCCACTGATAATGATTATGTGTATACAAAAGGCAATATTGTAGGATGCGTAGCGAGCTCGGCACATGGGACACCCCGACGAAGGGGATGACGGGGTCTAGGTGAGCGAGTGAAGCGAGCGAACTCATACCCCAATATCTTTATTGAAGTAAAAACCACTCTGAGCATTTTTATAGACCTCTTCTCGTGATTTAACCGAGAATGAAAGGAAACTGAAGGACAACCAGCCAAGTCAAAACCTCTTTAGGCGCGTTGGGCATTTTTGAGATGGGAAAAAACTATAGAACTCGCGCGTCACCGTCAACGACCGTCGTAGCACTCGTAGCGGATTGTTTTTTTTTATGAAATTAGATTGTATTGATCTTTACTTTATCGAGGTTTTATAAAGAGAGCCCAAATTTTGGTTATTTTTGCGATTGGATAAGTCCAGTGTAGAGGAAGCGCCATCACTCGAGTCCATAGTCGCTATAAAATAATGTAGTTTCATTTGTTATGTCTCCTTATGTATGTCATTGTTATAATTGTAATAAAAAAGTAATGTCTTATTAAAGTTTAAAGTTTACTGAAGTCCCTTTACACTACAGCGCAGGTAGTGTATGTCGCAACGTTAAAATTGTCCAGTTAGAACAAAGCCAGTAGTTGGATTTCTTGCAAGCCAGCTATTGGTTACTTGATCTCATGTTTCCCATGTATTAGTGCAAGATACAGTGGAAAGTTTTTGAAGCCCGCTATGTGTCTAAACATAGACCAATGTAAACTTTATATACCCGTAATATACATATGTAAATTTGGTTTGTTTTTATTGTCAATTACGGGTTTATGTGTAAGTTAAAGTAGAATCTAAATGGAAAATATAACGTAGAATTAGATTACCCATGTAATACATACTTTACTTAATGTAAATATGTTAGTTTTGTTGTTTTGTAAAGAAGTAAATATGTATCAAGTAAATATGCAGGTGTTCATTACCTAAGCCATTAAAGTAGCGGTTTTAATTGGTGAACAAAAGAAAAATGTAGAGCCTGTGATTGGCAAGTCGAAATGTTAAAGTTTACGCTTGAAATAAGCAAAATGTATTGGCTGTTTGGGTTGCATTTGCCGCACTACTTGACCCATAGTGTTTTGGTCATAAATATAGGTGCCCCAGGCAGTCAAAACCAGTTCTCAGTGTTCTCAGTTTTCAGTAGTCCTCGGACTTTCTCTCTCTATTTGTATTTTATGTCATGTCTTGTGCTCTTGTATAACTGTGTCTTGTTTGTGTGTCCACAATTGGGCAAATAATTCTACATTTACATTTTGTGACTGTTTCTTTCTGTGTTTTTACTGACTTTTAAATCTGTGCCTTTTATGACTTTTACCATTTTTTACTGTGCTAATATACAAACTTTTATATACAAACTGTGTCGCCATTTCATTAACCCACCCGCTCGAACTCATCCCACGATTGTGTCGCAAGACAACAATACGCCGGTCGACACACAAATCCACAACCCTCGCGCCTATCGCGAAAAGCATAATCAACATCCAGACTCTTACCGTTTTAGAGATATTTATGATTTTATATCTTAATAATCCATCTTTCATCATTTTTCATTTAACTTGAAGTTTTAAATCACTTGGCTGAGTCTTGGTCAGTCATCTTCAAAGGGCTGACTTTAACACTTGTTTTGTTGTTAAACGTTGATTGATCTTAGTTAAATTAACTATTGGCCTAGCCATTTAATTGACGTTTAATGAACGGCATAGGCGTTCAATTGAATTGCAAGTTCAACCAGATGGCTGCGACATACATACCGATATAGTGCACATATTATGCTGACAAGCTCCACTAATTAATAGTACAAAAGATAGGATAAGCACGTAAGTAAATAAAAGAGATAGAAATCATTTGAACGATTGCGCTTTAAATGTTTTGTCGAGGCATAGATTATAATTTTCTTATTTCTTTATTTTTTTGCGGATTTAAGACAAGAGTCGAGTCCTCACAATAGCGCAATAGAAACATATGTGCCTCATTTTATATGTGTCTAGTATCATTGATAACACCTTAATTATTTTAAACGATTGTCAATTTAAAGTAGAGTCTTACTTGTAGTAGTTTTAATACCACTTGTGTTTTCCTCCGTACAGACATTACTGGTGCACCGTATAAAGCCGTTTCGGCACATGCAAGCATTGCATTTATTTTGTGAGCGGTACATCTGTTCTTCAGCGCAATTTGGTGCTGAAAAATTAATCGTAATTTTAATATTGGAAATGATTATGTAAGAAGCAGTCTATATGTAGGATCAGTGAAAGAAAAATTATGTGGCGATCGGTTTTATTGTTGTATTGTATATTAAATATTGTTGTACTCGTATATATGCAGACGAATAAGGGACATCTCTTGAGGCAAGTTTTTAGTATGAATGTGGACGGTTCTAGAGTTAGAGAAAAACCATAGAAACAATAAATCGTCTCTAGGTAAGATGATGAAAGAAGCAGATGTGGTCCAATGAGGAGCAGTGGTGGCCCATAGAGAGGCAGTGGTGTCCCAATGAAGAGCAGTGGTGGCCCAGTGAGGGGCAGTGTTGACCTTATGAGGAGCAGTGGTGGCCCAGTGAGGGGCAGTGGTGACCTCATGAGCAGCAGTGGTGGCCTGGTGAGGGGCAGTGGTGACTCAGTGAGGGGCCGTGTTGGGCCAGTGAGAGGCACTGGTGACCCAATGAAGAGCAGTGGTGGTCCAGTGAGGGGCAATGGTGACAAAATTAGGAGCAATGAAGAGTAGTGGTGGTCCAGTGGTGACCATAATTATGAGGAGCAGTGGTGACTCAGTGAGGGGTAGTGGTAGCCCAGTGAAGAGCAGTGGTGGGCCAGTGAGAGGCACTGGTGACCCCATGAGGAGCAGGGGTTGTCCCAGTTAGGGGCACTGGTGATCCAATAAGGAGCAGTGGTGGCCCAGCGAGGAGCTGTGGATAATCAGCCGGGCCTTACAACTCGTAGGTCGTGGGACCGAACCAAGACAGGCGCTTTACTTTGTGTAAAATATTTTTCACCCCACCTGCTCGACAATGCCCAATTACACATCATGCAATCTCAACGTAAAGTAAAGCATTACCTCCCAAGGGAGGTAGAGTTGTATGAAACTTCCTAGGGAGTAAAGTGATTTGAATCTGGAACGTCATATTCGTGGCAAACTCTAAGTAAAAAAACGGGCAAAGTGCGAGTCGGACTCGCAAAGGAAGGATTCCGTACCTGTAAAAAAAACACGTTTCCAGAAACGTGTTTTTTTTGAGTTTTTTTTTCGGCTCTATCTCGTGATCCGTAATAGGTAGACAGTTGAAATTTTTACACAGCGTGTATTTATATAGCGGCTTTAACAACGTACATATACAGGGTGTAACGGAAAGGTGTGGTCATATTTTAAGAACTGCATCTGCCCATTGATATGAACAACTTTCTTCAAGAAAATCCGAGGAAATTCTAAAAAAAATTTTTTACTCCCCATACAAATATTGATCAGCTGATGATAACTTTGTATGGAAAGTACAATTTTTTTTTTTGGGAATTTTCTATTTTTTCTCAGAGAAAGTTGTTCACTTCCATGGGCAGAACCGGCTCTTAAAATATGACCACACCTTTCCGTTACACCCTGTATAGCCCACTGACAGACAGCCCAAAAAAAAACCCAAAAAAAAACACGTTTCCAGAAACGTGCTTTTTTGGGTTTTTTTTTGGGCTCTATCTCGTGATCCGTAATAGGTAAACAGTTGAAATTTTTACACAGCGTGTATTTATATAGCGGCTTTAACAACACACATATATAGCCCACTGACAGACAGACGGGCAGCGGAGTCTTAGTAATAGGGTCCCGTTTGTTGCCCTTTGAGTACGGAACCCTAAAAATGCCCATGTGGCAATGTAAAGAGGTTTGTTCGAAAATCAAACTGGTCATCATAAGCAGAACAAAAAAAAAGTGTGTGTGCAATTCAAATGTGGTAGAAGTGAAACCTTCAAAAATGTTGGCTAAAACAAAACAAAACACAAAAACAAAACACTGTATAATGCTTCCTATCTCATTTTCTCCCACGTTAAATCTTATGAATTTATGTGTCTGTCTCTTTTTACTGTCGCTTTTTCGTTTCATCGACTTTCAAATCACAACGATGCTAAAGAAGTTTTCACTTCAAAAGAAAAAGGACGCGGTTTCGAATAATATGAAACAAAAGACGGTATTGGGTGCTGTGATTTTCTGTGAGCCTTTTTTTTTGGCTTTTTATTGTCTCACAGAAGGTGTGAAAAGTAGAGTATGCTCCTCTGGGATAAAGCCTGTCTTCGTCTTGGGCAGCTTGAACCCCTCGCTTTACTCAGGACTCTGCATAACCCCATCCCTTTGCTCTGGAGTTAATTGAAACCCTCGTTACACTCTGGGTTCAATGTGCCACCCGTGATGTAAGACACTGATTTACTATTATCACTACAGCTCTCAAAACGGTGAAAGAAAACATCGTGAGGAAACCGGCATGTCCTAAGACCAAAACTTCAAATACATGTGAAATCCACATTGTGCCCGCATGTTGTATTACGGCCCACACCCTCTCAAACAGAGGAGGTCTGTGCCCCAACAGTGGACATATTAAAAGGCTTGTGATGATGATGATACGAATATGAGTTAACTAAAAGCTTGTAAAACGTTTTTTTCTGAATCTATACCTGGTATGCAGATCATGTTGGTACACACGACTTTTCCTCGTTTACATATACATTTATTGCATTCATCTGGCTGTGGTATTTCCTCACCAATGATGCATTCTTGTTCTGAAAACGATTTCTTAATTAATATTGCTTGTTTCTTTATACGAGATTCCTCCATGCTTCGGAAAGCACCTAAAGCCACTGGTCCAGCTGTCATTTGTAGATCTTTGAGAGTGACCTGGGTAGTCGCCAAATTATTATTTTTTTCTTTCTTTCTTTCTTTCTTTCTTTCTTTCTTTCTTTCTTTCTTTCTTTCTTCCTTTCTTTCATTCTTTCTTTCTTTCATTCTTTCTTTCTTTCATTCTTTCTTTTCTGTATTTCTATCTTTAGTCGTTACGGGTAGTCAGAAGTCAGGAAGCCTGGCACCAGTCTTTCCAGTGGGGTATCGTCATCAAGTGACCCATTTTATATATTTTAAGATAAAATTTCAAAGAGCTGTGGATTTTATGAATAATAATTAATAAATATATAAATATTATGTATAATAAACCCACACACGAACCGACCTATATGTGGCTATGTAGCCACAAGCCCCGTCAGACCGGTCATCAGTCTTTACAGTCTCCCAGTAAATTAATATTTATATGATAAAGTCTAAATCTTACCTGGGCATGGAAGATTTGTACAATATTCCATCCCGGCAAAGCAAATGCAAGAGTTGCACTCATCAGGCGGGGGTACTGGCTGACCTTCCTCGCATGTTGATTGCGACTGATCTGAAAATAGTTATGATTGAAAGTTACGTTTGTTTCCTACTTATTTTCGCCCCGCCCAAAAAAACAAGTGACACGCCAGGAGTGTGACAGAAGTGAAAACTTGAACAAAATTGCCCAACGCGCCTAAAGATGTTTCACTTCAATCCAAATAGCGTTGCCGGTGTCGGTGTCGGTGGCGAGTTCAATTGTATTTTCCCATCTCAAAAATGCCCAACGCGCCTAAAGAAGTTTTCATTTCAAAAATAAGTTGTAAGTAGTGAACGTCTTTTTTTTCAAAAAAAAATGCCACTCTTTTTTTCTTTTAAAAACGTTGCCCCACGCTAGGAATTACTTCCTGTATCGAGGGTGCGTTCACAAACATAACTCACATACACTTACACCCAGACCCGGAATAACTATCTGTAGGCCATACAAAAATTTGTTCCGTGCGGGAATCGAACCCCCGACACGCAGCGCAGCAGCCGAAAGCTGAACAACTGCGCCTTCCCTGTCGTTCACTGCAAAACTATTCGTTGCAGGAAAAAAAATATACTTACCACTGACTGTCAAGCTACTTGTAGAATTTAGTAATTGTGACTGTGATTTTGATACACATAATACCTGAAACAATAAACATAAAAAACATTTAGTAAAAAGGAACTTTCATTTAGGTATCTGAGTAACTGAGGTCGTTTCAGCTTGCCGTCCCGTCGGACTATGATAGAAAAAGAACAGAGAGAATGAATTTCATCACCATCATCATCATCATTTCAGGCGAAAGACGTCCACTGCTGGACAAAGCGAAGTGTCGCCCCAAAAACATGTCATGTGTCTCGCATCAATCGGATTCCCGCGAGCCTCACCAGGTCATCGGTCCACTTTGTTACGCGGTTGCCACTCCAGAACTTTTCGGCCCCATCGACCAGCTGTTCTGTGAGCAATGTGATTCTTTGGGCGATGTCGGTAACCTGGGTTCTCTTGCGGGCAAAATCCGAGCATAGCCCTCTCTATTGCCGTTTTTTTTTTGGTGTGGGAAATCATCCTATGACTTCTCTCACTCTGGGTGGAGCCGGAGGGCATGTCAGACTCTTACTGACTAAAACCTAGCCCTGTTCCTTCATTGCTTGAGTGCCCGCGATAACTCTATTTCGAATTTATCCGTGACCCCTTGGAATGCGTGCATCGGCCATGACGGGCTCCGTCTGGATTGCTGACATCTCTTTGAGGCGCGCGTGGAACACTACGCGCCGTCGGACGGCCTGGTGCCGATCGGACGGCGAGCTACCCATTACTCGCCGTCCGCAGGTCCGCGTCTACGGTGGCCGGAAATCGTCTCGCGCTCTCCATTGCCCTTTGGGTGAACTGGCACACACATATGCATGATAATAAACATATCCTGCGCACTTGGCTAATCTTCGGCTGGATTGGCCACCATTACTGAAAATCGGTCGGAAATATTCCGTATGCTGGCAAGAACGTCTGCTATTCTAGAGTGTACAGATTTAAATCAGCTTTGCAGTTTCCTTTGTGTGGAAATAAACACCAAAATAAATAAACAACTTGTAAGTCAGGTAATGTTTGATCGTTTGCCAACGTATACCCCGTGCGCATCAACAAAGGGTATTGCCTATACGTGCCCAGTCTGTGGTTCCACCACGTCAGGCAAAGCCACGGGTGCATAGCGGTCCACTACTGGTACGATATGGACTTCGAAAATAAGTACAATTACATCTGTTCTGTTGCACGGTCTCTCCATGAGTCTCATTAAATGAACTTTACTCATTTCTATTACATATTTAACTAAAATTAAATTGAATTGAAAATTAAATTGAATAAATGACGTCATAAAACGATGTTTGCGCACGTTCGAAGTAATATTTTCATATTAATTTTTAGTTTCAGTTATTTAGCCGAGGATGTTCTATATTTGGTAGATAGCTACTAGATAGAGCATGTTTGCGCTAATCTAAGTTAAACATTGTTACAAAAATTTTCTTTTCTGTCTTTTCTTTCTTTCTTTTATTTTTTAGGGTTCCGTAACCAATGGGACCTTATTAATAAGCCTCCGCTGTCCGTCCATCTGTCCGTCCGTCCATCTGTCAGCGGGCTGTATCTCATGATCCGTAATAGGTAGACAGAGGAAATTTTCACAGAATGTGTATTTCTGTTGCCGATAGAACAACAAATAATGAAAATAAAAATAAATTAAAAATTAATGGGGGCTCCCCTACTAGAAACGTGTTTTATTGGCTTTTTTTGCTCGATTTTAACAATGGCAACAAGTAGACGCGTATAATCTTGTACGATGGTACGGAACCCTTCATGCGCGAGTCTGACTCGCACTTGGCCGGTTTTTCTTTCTTATCAAGTTTTCTTAGTCTAACAAAATTGTGTGCCTGTTGTCTGAATTCTTGCCAGTAGAACATACTCGTAAGTTTAGACAGTTTACATTCTGCTTACATTTTCGTTTTGGCCTAGCGCATAAATTCTCGTGTTTACCAAAGAGATAAATCTATGAAGTCTATTAATCGATTTTAAACCGACGAAAAAAAAGTAGGAGGTTCTCAATTCGGCCGTATATATATATATATATATATATATATATATATATATTGTGTATGTTCAGCCCTCACTCCGTCATTTATGAACCGATTTTGATGATTCTTTTTTGTTAGATAGGGTATACCTCAAGGGTAGTCCCATGTTAAGGACATCAGGATCTAATCATGGAATCCTGATAAAATTGAGAGAAAACTTTGAAAATTGGGCACGAATATTGTTTCTGTTTACTTTTTATAACTTAACCAGGTATTTGCATTTAGGAATCATCGCATCATGAAACTGAGCTGATGATGGAAACCATACCTTTCCTAAACAATAGAAGTTAGATGTAAAAAAACTGGTTTTAGTGACAGATACCACATAATATGATTTGAAGAAAAGAAGTCTTTAGAATATTGGAGGTAACCTCATCTGGTCAATAAATATTCTGGGAACCTCATGGCAGGATGGTTAAATCATCAGCTCAGTGCCAAGAGGAATAATGAAGGATTGGAAATTAGCCTCAGAGTATTAAAAGATGAAGCGTGTCACAAAAAATCATAAAATAAAAAAAAATTAACAAAAAATTCAACCGACTTAATAGAACTAAAAAGCAAAAAATAAATAAACCTTTCAAGTCTTGAGTATTGAGCTTATTTACATACATAAAATAGCAAATTTTATATAAACTAATTTTGAGTCGGCGCCAAATAATAAAATGATTAATTACCTACATCTAGCCTTCTTCATTGCTAGTATTATAGTTTGTAAACCACAAAGTATTACTATAACTCCAGTCTGAAACCGAGAAGAAAGAAATGCATGTTGATATCGAATGTGTAGGCAATTTAACAAACTGATTACTTTACTATGTTTATACAATAATGTCCGTACATACGTACACACTTACATAACTGGCAATTTTGAAACAATTACTTACGTAAATAATACAATACATTATAGGTAATTAGATTTTATAGAAACAAACACTAGATATTGTTTCAAACGGCAATTACTAAATGGCTAAAGACTTCGGAGAGGCAGCTCCTTTCTTCTCTGAAATGGTTATATAACAAGAATACCATATAACCGCTATTGATACTATTTATTATCACTTGATTAATTAAACTCTTTGTTGTCCCACAAGGCAAAAGCATGTTTTGAACTATGTTTTGAATAAGAGTCATCTTTATCCTCCTTCCCTTGTTCCAATTTGTTTTGGGTTTTCGCAGTATCATTCCTCCTTCTCATCTTATTCTCCTTTTTTAAGTCTTCTTCCTCCACACACATTTCAACTCTATGTCTGTACTCCTACTCTATGCAAATACTTCAGCATATGTGTGCCAGTGTTAAGCAGGACATGAGGACATATTATCACTAAACGAATGAGATTACTAGATTACCCCGCTATCCTTCACGCAAGTCTTCATCCTTTTATAGTGGGTAATGTAATTTCTATTATAAAATTGTGTTACAGCATTATTCACAGCCCGACTTTTCCCACTGCTAAGCCTAGACCTCTTTTTCCTATCCCCAAGCTCCTGTGCAACATTATCTAGTATCTACTCGCGATAGCAACACTGTCGTTAGCCCATCTTACCGCTGGATGACCAAATTAATCTAGTCCACATAATTAGACAAGTTTATAGGTCCCGTTTTTCGGAAGCTCTAGTGATTTCGCTAAGATCATTTTTAATATCATTTATGCAATCAGAATCATATTCATCAAACGGCATACGAATAACTGCTTTTTGAAAGCAGACGGTTTCTGTAGAGAACTAAGTAAGGAGTAAAAAACAGATCCTTACCCAAATTAAAACACAAAATTCGTACGTCAGCCAATCCATAATGATGAATATCAAATATACTGACACGTGAGCAGAAATATAGTTTTCTTTTTATACGCCTATACCTAAATCACTATAATGACTGTTCGCTCAGCATTCATTACTAACAATTACCCTTACATCGCAAACATTTCATGATAGTTTCTTACCAAATCACACAAAACTCCCCCTTACACTAGAGCAATAAAGTTCCAAGTCGTTTTGATCAAAGTCACTACCTACATTATTATTGGTTTCAAACGCTATTGTAGTACACAAATTAATTTTCTCTAAAATGTTTGTAAGTAGATAAACGAGCAATGGAGTTGTCCAATTAAATGGGGGTTCACCCTCCTATAACTCTAGCACTCGCCTTTCGACAGGCTTCCTCGACACATTTATTGTTAATTAGTGTCATAGCTTAACGACCAATTAGCAGTTCGTTTTAGTTGCAAATAAGCGGTAGATAAGACCAGGCAGTGCTCCAGGTCGTGAATCCAGTGCCCTTGCTCTCTAATACGATATAACGTCTAGAAATAACATAGTAATATCAGACAGTCTCCTTCTTTCTGTTTTTTTTTAGCGGAATTTAAATAAAGGAAATTTAAATGATAGAAAGCTAGGTAGGGTATCTGAATTTCGATATTTCATATTATCATCTGCTTAAGTAAAATTCTAATATTATGTTTCTTCTTAACAACGTTCCTGTATAAATTCCAAAAGTATAATCAGTCTTATAATTTTCCCACTGCTGGGACACAGGCCTTCTCTATGAAAAAGTGTGGATATAATGCACCACGCGAGTGCAATGCGGCTCGGTGGATGTCACATGTCTTAGAATTTTTTGACTCTAGAAGACGACGCCGGTTTCCTCACGATGTTTTCCTTCACCGTTTTGAGAGCAGTGGTGATGAAAAATGTACACAAAGTAAAGCGCCTGCCTGGGTTCGAACCCACGACCTACAATTTGATCAGCGCAACCGTTACCACTGGGCCACCATTGCTCTTAATTACAGGTAAGCATTCCAAAACACAAAAGTCACCTAAAAGTTAGGAACAGCCAGCAAACACAGCAGAACTAGACAACGTAACCGCTCAAATCAATAACCACTCCTAAAAGATAGATACGACTCCAAAACTATTATATCAAATTAGTCATTCCCAAAACTTCCCCGAATAGTTTCAAGGGGCTTAATCTAGGTTTCCTAGACGTCTAGTTGGGCGCACTGTCAACTAAGTTACTCTGTGTGGAGTCGCCACTTGCCTAACTATTGAAAACACCTAATTGCCTCTGAACTTTGAAGACGTCGCGTAATTTGAGACATTAGTCCCGAAGACTCCGTCATTGGAATTAGAAACTTATTCTTTAACTTGTTTAGTTCGTTTTGGGTTAATACCAAAACCAACTAAACCAACCAAGGTTTTAGTGTATTCTCTTTTATTTTTAGGATAGGCGAATATGATTGTAACTGTGAATTCGTTTGTTTTGAAATAAATAGAATTGTATTTTTCAAGTCTTTATTTTTATAGCGGGTGAATAAATACGAATAATTGATACATCTGAGGATCCTAATATATACGTCTTTTATATGTTTTATTTTTTGTTTTGTTGGCCAAAGAAACGATGGATGGACTGTGTGAAAGAGGATATGGGTAAAGGGGGTGTCTACAGAGATGACGACTAATAGAGAAGTATGGAAGAAAAAGACATGTTGCGCCGACCCCAAATAAATTAGGATAAGGGCAGGAGAATGATGAGTATTATTATGTTTTTACTTCACTGTCCCACAAATCTTTTGAACTGGACAAGGACAAGGCTGCTTGGCAGCAGGAACAAGAATAGTACTAATATTGTCAGGAAAATTCTCTTCATCGTCGTCTACCCTTATCCTTTTTGTTTGTAGTCAGCGTAGTATTTCTTCCCCTTTCAATATTTCTTTTTGTCATGTCATGGTATGGACATGTGCAACATGTCCATACCATGATAGCCAATTGATATTTTGACTGGTGCTAATAACCAAAATTGTGAATCGTCTTTGCACAGACATATTTATTCAATATATTCTTTCTGTATTTTGTTATTTTCTTTTATTTAACCTTTTATAGCTTCTTGTCTTTTATCTTTTTTTGTGCTATCAAGGAAAACTTCTTCAACGATGGTAATGTTCAACCCAATCTTTCAAGCGTTCAACGTCATGTTTTCCCCCATTCTCGTACAAACAAGTCTCACTAATCACTATATTGTTCGCTCGGCTCAGACTGAGTAAATACTCATTATGTATACGGTACTACGATTTGTGAACATGTAATTACAACACGCTTATCGCTAAACACCTGATTGTGGCTTTCAGGAAGGATTAAGAATCTTATTTTCCCTGAATTTAACAAAAAAAAATAGGTATTTAAAAATACTGCAGTGAATCGTCATCAACTATAAGCAGTCCATTACTGATATATTGACCGCATCGAAGATGGTCGTAACTTGAAAAACTAAATCAGAATCAACAAAATAGTGATCGTTTTGTGTTTGAAACATTATAACAAAAAAAGTTTTAGGTTTGCTGAATAAAGAATCTGTGCAATTAAATAAAGTTAAATACTTTATTTTGATACATAAGTATCTCAAAATAAACTTTTAGAAACTGAGATAGCAACAGTTACAACCCGAGGTCTTAGACCACTTCAACAGCAATAAGGTTGTAACTTGCTTGATACAACCATAATGCTGTTGAAGTGGTCCAAAACCTTGGGTTGTAACTGTTGCTATCTCGGCTTCTAACAATACAGAATGATGGTACTTATAAAGGCAGTAAGTCATTATTATAGTTTTCGTGTAAAATATAATGTCATAACACATAAACAGGTTCATATATGTTTTATTTTGACATAACCACTAAATCTTGAGACATTATTTTCAATTAAACAGTCTTCTAAATCAGTCAAATATATGCATCTATTATCACATTTTCGTCTGTTATATTGTAAACGGGACACTGGAATCATTTATTTATAAGCAATGTTGAGATCAGTAGGACATGTAAAAGGTATAATTCTTATTCTGCTTTTCCGCTGTGATTCTGGTATGTTACAGAAGTCAATCAAAATAACATCTTCCCTCATATTTAATGTGCATGTTGATTATTGTTTAAATAAATTAAAATGTGATTAGAGATGGCTATCCATAAAACAGTAAATTAAAAATAGAATATTCAAGACTTAACGGTTATTATTTATATTTTACATGAACATTATAAAAAATGACTTCTTACCTTCGGACCTTTCCATACTGATCAGGTTGTACACTGCTAGAAACAACCAATTTGACAAACAAATAACGGTCGTGCAGTACAATTAGAGGTCATAGAGCAGTATCTCTAGTTACGATCTGATACATCTGTTGTGACGTCCAAATTCAACAGTGAACATATTTATATACTATAATAAAAAATTAAAAAATTACAAAAAAAAATACAACCGACTTCCATAAATAATACAAAAAAAATGCAAAATAACTTTAATTTCGGAAGTCGGTGTTTCTAGTTTGGTTTCTTCGTTATTTGACACCGACTTCCGAAATTAAAGTTATTTTGCATTTTTTAGTATTATTTATGGAAGTCGGTTATACATTTTTTGTAAAAAGTTTTTTTTTTATTTTTCACTTTTTAGTTGTTGTACCTCATTCTAAAACTAAATTAATAGTAAAGTTATGCCCGAATTGATAGCCCCAAAAATAGGGAATTTGAACATAGTTGGTGAAATTAGGGTGTATCAGATTGAACTGTACAAATCTGTGTAGCCCTTCAGAGCGTATCAGCGTGATTTAATGATGTGAAGTGGTGAAAACTATATACAGACATGCAATTGCAGCAATTCTGGAAGGTTTGCTATCATTTATTGAAGAGTTCCATTGTGTATCTCCGAAGTTCTTTATCAGATCTTCACCAAATGATATGGGACCACATGTGAAGCAACAGCTTTCAAATAAAAAAAATCTTCAAAATCGGTTCACCTAGTAAAAAGTTATGAGGTAACACACATAAAAAAAAAATACAGTCGAATTGAGGAAGCTCCTTCTTTTTTTTTGAAGTCGTACGACCAACAACACGTCTATATTATTGCTGCATCTATCCGGTTGAAAACTATTAGGAGGAGTAATTCGAAATGCTTCTGTTTCCTTCGAAGTCAACATGACACTACATTTTTCCACTGGTTATCTTAGAGATTCGTCGATATTATTGTCGTGTAGCTTTTTTCACGAACGTTACGCCTAAGGAGGTAACTCAAATTGGACGTAACTAGAGATACTGTCTTTTTCGATGCGGGTGCCGATATAATCACTAGTGGACTGCCTTATAGTTGCCTCTCTAAATGCAGGCTATTTTACTCCATTTTCGGTTATTCTAATGCAGTCATTTTTTTTTGAGGTTGGGAAATCATCATTATGACTCTCGAGTCTCCCGCTCTGGGTGGAGCGGGAGGCAGTGTTGTGTGCTCTTACTGACTAAAACCCACGCGTGTTCATTAATTTGCCCTTTGCGTTCTAGAGCCGCTGTAACTCTTTCGGACAATTCCGCGACCCACTCTAATGCAGCCTGCATTACACAA
Organism: Polia nebulosa; assembly: GCA_951329385.1. Taxonomy (NCBI): domain Eukaryota; kingdom Metazoa; phylum Arthropoda; class Insecta; order Lepidoptera; family Noctuidae; genus Polia; species Polia nebulosa. Next base: position 58,652,923 of record OX589587.1, read on the forward strand.
TATTATATATACAATCCCAGGGTTTCGATCGTCCATGTTTGCCATAAGAAGGAACGAACTCTCGTCTCACCAGTCAAGGAAACACTGAACAATTCGAGTTCTGCCGTCCTTGAGGTTAGGTGCCGTTATCTAAAGCTTGAGGAGTTTCCTTTTCTTCATGCCATGATTCTCATGGCATCAAGAAACGAAAACCAGAAAACATAGTCTATCGATCTGTCTAAGCAGTATATTCTACTACCAAAAGATCCCGAGATAAATAAACAAAATCACCGTTAAGTTCCTTTGATTTCTGTGTAATTCAACGCTGCTATTTTGTGCGTTACTCGAAATAAGTTTTTTTTTTTCAGATAACGTCACTACAGCTTGTGGACGTTAGAGTTGTGTTCACGTGAGAACAAAATAATGATAAACAAAACAAGTAAAAGAATACTATTCTACCAGAGAAAGCGATTGCCCAGATAGTATTCTATTCCAAATTACTATTTGGAATAGAATACTATCTAAAGCGATTGCCCAGATAGTATTCTACTCCAAATTACTATTTGGAATAGAATACTATCTGGGCAATCGCTTTCTCTGGTAGAATAGTATTTCCTAGGTAGGAATACTTTCCTACCTAGGAATATGTATGACATACTCGTAGTCTTAGACTATGAAAGGTTATAGACGGAACGTCATTGGACATTAAATGAAGCAGGATGAGTGACCTTGGCGAACGTAACGATGACGTTTCGGCTTCTCATTTTGTCTATGTGAGCTTATTTCGTATGTACAGATACAAGCCGGCTTCTCATTCTGTTGCTTCAGATTGCTGGGTTTTGACACTCCGTCTATAACCTTTCATAGTCTAAGCTCGTAGTATAGTATGTCATACATTTTTCGCCACACAAGAGTTATATAGGTACATAAGTAACTTCTTTCTGCTGGACCAGAGCAATTAATGATGGCTTCTCGAAGAAAATAATTGTTTCAGCGAAAACATTCAATTAAGTTTACTGTTAACTGTCGTAAAGCGATATGCGAACATTATTCAAATAAAAAGTAATTTGTTTTTAATTGACTGGGTGTAAATATGGCACATCGAGACTTATAAAGAGACGGTGATAGAAGAAGTGAAACCAGAGTTAATAGGTTACTTCTAGGCAAGCGCGCTCCATCGTCGAGCATAACAATGTTAAAAAAATCCGGCGAAGTGCGTGTCGGGCCACGCGCGGTCTATTTTTTTTTTTAAATTATTTTGTGTTTTGTATGAATTTTTTCAAGTAGATAGGTACATTTTATAAGTTAGGCTACTATTGCTCTTAAACTGTCGGAGCTAACTTAATCATGATAGTTTTCTTTCAAAGTTTGTTATTTATGTACTAAAAATTTTGTTCAGAACTTTCAAGCCAACAGTTAGCTTTTAGTGGGGAAATATCACTTTAAAGTTTATTCATTTGCAAACGAATAACTGAATCGGAAAATAGTCTTTACGGTCCCGCAATGATCTTGAAAGACCTATCTAACGATAGCTACACTATAATATAATCGAGAAAAAAATAAGTCATCCCCACTTTACATGTACGGGAGCTACCATATGAAAATCTATTTAATTTGTTTTTTGTTTTTTTTTTATCTTGCCCTGATTAATATAAATATACCCATGCATAATTGCAGTTTTCTATAAGGGTTCCTTGTCCTTGTTAGGACTACGGAACCCTAAAAAGGAAACAAGTTGCGCTGTTGCCCACTCTTTTTTTTTTCTAATCAAAATCTTGTGATCAGCCCTGTCGGCTATAAACAGATGTGATGAAGGTGGTATTCGAGGCGGGTGCTACCCCAGTCAGATTCTGTGCTGACTATCCTGATTAAAGATGTCTTGCCTCTTTTTAAGCCGACGAGTACTTTCTGGGATTGTTAGTTGCTCCGCAAGTTGGTTTGGATGCTTTTGTAGTCTAGCTTTGTATTTCTCACCATAAGAAGCAATTTCTTGTTTGACTATTGGCATATCGAGAATTTCGTGAAGCTCTGTTATTTTGAGGAACCACGTGGCATTCGATATCTGTCTCAGTATATTAATCTGCATTCTTTGTATTATAGTTGGGTTGGTTGCACTGGTCAACCCCACAGTTGTATGCCATATCTATATCTATATATCATGGTGTTATAGATGAGAATTTTACTGTCCATCGCTAGCTTTGAGTTTCTGCCCATCAGCCAATAAAGATCTTTGTACTTTAAATTAATCTCATCTCTTTTAGTCTTAATAATATGTTTCCGCCAGGTGAGCCTATGGTCCAAGTGCATGCCTAGGTACTTTACGGTGTCATGATGTGGCAGTTGTACGCCATTCAGGGTGACGGTTTTTCTTGCGGAGCGTGAATGTAATATGTATTGATTTGGTCTCACTTACAGCAATTCTCCACTTAGCTAGCCACTTCTCTACTTCATGAAGGCTGCTTTGTAGAATTCGTGATGCTTTAACTGGGCATGCGCTGTCCCAAGTAACGTAGTAAAAGGGTAGAAAGATGATGATGTCTGTGGAAGGAGACTGTAATGTGAGTAAAAGAAATGGTGTTCGTGCTCTATAAACTTAATTAAAAAAAAAAACAGTGCTCCGGAAGTGCCGACAGAATATTAGTAGTATTAACGACCATAACGTAAGTTGTTCAATTAATTGATTTGAAGTTCCATTTTTCAAAAAAAAAAATCATAGTAAATTAACTACTGAAGTATTCTTGTTGAAACTCAGAATAGTTATTATTTAATAGGTTTATTAGTTCATTACTTAGTTAAAAAAAATGTACATGTCCTTTTCGATATATTTTTAGGAGATACTACAAGCTTGTGAAAAATCTTGGTTAGGTAAAATTTACTTAAGTCACAATTCCATCATTAGAGGTCGTGTAAAAAATGTTTTAACGATCGAATAACTGCATAAAACCTACAACTAAAGTATCTTATGTTTTATTTGGTAAACTTTCATATTCCAATAAAATGTTTTATCAGGCCGAGTTATTCAACCAACGGAAACCAAAAAAATCTTATCTTATTCATTAAACTTAGTTCCGTCTAGGACCAAGGAATTATATCCCAATATTAGTATTATATTTGAAAAAAATTAAACACAAAATATAAAAGTATAAAAATTGTAATTACACAATAGCACACTTCACGAAGTTATACAGTTGATAAATAACAACAAAAACATGAAACAACTTTTTTATAATTAAAAAAACTAAATCAACTTTGAGATCATTCAGTCAAATGAAATTTCAATCTTTTATTACATCGTGTTTTTCAAAACATAACAAAAGATAAAACAACGTATACATTTATAATTACAACTAAACTACTAAGATCTATTAGTGACATGAAATTTAAACAGATGTTTGTATAATATTTAATAACAAAAAATTAAGTAACTTACATTTTAATTAAACAATATACTACTCAACTTTGCCATCCATCAGTCTTTCATAACCATGCGTTGGACCACCATCTCAACTGATGGTAAGCGATAATATGGTCAAAGATGGAGCACGCTTCATCTCGTTCACGTTCTTTGTAACCTATTCACTGTAGATTAAAAGACTCCCAGGTAGTAGCTATCAGGAAACACAGACTCCGGCAGAGAATTACACTCCCTGGCTGTACGCACAATGAATGTGTTCTCAAATCGTTTTTTGCGTCTGGGTAGGATGTCCACCATGTACCGGTGGCGCATAGCCGTACGTCTTGTGGTCCAATGATGGAACGGGCTATTATACAATTCCGTCGCACACTCCCTAAAATGCAACCGATAGAAAAACCGATAGGCTAGCAACTCGGCGTCTATGCTCAAGACTTTGAAGCTTCGACTCGACGAGCCTATCGTTACTCGTTGCTCGTTGGCTCGTTTCTCAATTGTCTCAAGGGCGTCAAGCTGGTATCTGGCAGATCCGTCCCAAAGATGAGAGCGGTACTCCATACATGATCGAAGTTGTGCTTGGTAAAGTTTGAGCAACTGTTCCGGCGGGAAGTACAGTCTCACCTTTACTAGAATCCCCAACTTTTTTGCAGCCACTTGAGCCTTTGCCTCTATGAAAGGGCCAAAATTGAGGGTTGATGTCAACGTAACACCAAGAAGCTCAAGTTGGTCGGTTATCGGCACGGTTACACCTCGGAAAGGTGGAGCAGGGTGAAATTGCGTGTCTTTTAAAAACCTTAGCAGCATGAACATAAACAGAATGTTATAGTTAAACATTTTTGTTTATAATTATGACTCAATAGATACTATGCGTCTAGTAGGCTCTTATAGGTACTAGGTAGTCTAATAGAAAGTAAAACTATTTACAAAATAGCAAACCAGATAGTCAGGTATTTAAATTTATCTGAAAATAATTTATGTACATATTTATTTTTTTAAATCTAGAAATCGATTCCTAGGAACAATTTAACAATAAACCCAAATTAAAAAAAAAACTGTATTTTACAACCGAATAATGTTAAATTATAACGAACTTGCTTCAATTAATGTCCAATGACGTTCCGTCTATAAACTTTCATAGTCTAAGTATGCTTACGTTCTCCTGAGTACGATCCTTATTTATTATTATTGTTTACGACAGCGGTTTAAGCGTAGAACATTCCATAAAGTAATTATTGTGGCCAGTATCCTGAAATAAACTTGACAACATTGATAAAAAAAAACCGGCCTTGTGTGTGTTAAATTTTCTTAATAGTAGGTAAGTAGGTACTCACTTCATGTATTTTGATTTAGTAGGTACTTTAAGATTTTCACTCACCTGTTCACAATCAGCTGAATGTGGTTCAATGTCAAACATTAATCTCTTTCATGAACGTTGTGCAATGTTTTCTTGCATCGTTCGGATGTCATAATAAATGAATGTTTTATACGCTTAAGTGAAAACAATTTTTGAGTAGAAGCAGCGGGCAATTCGTGCATGACCACCTCATCGAAAGTGCGTGGTCGACTGAAGCGCCTACGCAACGCTTAAACCTTATACGCAGCGGTTTTCGCGTATAAAATGCGATCATTAAGTACAGCTTATCCACTACTTTTTCACCAAAAAAAGATTTTTTATGTAGGCTTAACTTACTAGCACAAAAAACTTTGCTAAAATTAAAGTAGCTTAAATGCTAACGTTACGTCGAAAACGTTTGAGGTAAAAATGTATGATCGACCAACTTGTTATTAAACATTGACGACAAAATTCGCTTAACGTCCAAGTGATAGTAATTAGTGTTTTAACGGATACTAAACAAAAAAATATAAAAAAAACTTGAGAGGTGTCAAGGGACACCCGGATGGAACGAAGTTCCTTTTGATTAATTAGTGTAGGAATTGTAATATAATTTTTTTTTTTTATTTATAATATTTTTTTTTATTATTAACTACGTACACGCACGCACGTAAGAAGTTATACTTCATCATCTCATCTCATCGCAGCTCAGCTCAGCTCAGCTCAGCTCAGCTCAGCTCAGCTCAGATCTAATGCGAAATAGAAATGAAAATATCTGGCTTGCTTTCTATAAGAGAGAGAGAGATAGACAGAGAAACATGCGACGCCGCACAGCTTACAATAGCTTACTATAGCAAAAAGTGTCGTGACAACTTTTTTCCGTCTAGCCCCCTTTCACAACGCGCGATAAGGAACTTCGTTCCAATAAATAAATTGTTTTATTTCCAAAATTGGATAAAGTGGACAACTAGTAAAAAGATTTATTGATAAAAAATAAATTATAATGATTAGGTAGTGTTTTAACATTAAATCTTTATTTAGACAAAAAAAAATGCAAAATGAATTATGGCTAATTTTATAGCGTTATAAATAATATTATAAATTTTATCAAATTGATTCAGCACTTTTTGAAAAAATCAACATAAGCAAAAAATATGTATACACCTAAGATTACAAAATGTCCAGATTCCTAGTACGCCACCGTAAATTGAAGCCAAAACAAGTAGCCAATATTGACTACTTCGTTCGAAGCCAAGAAACGTTCGCCGCGTAAACACTTCACGAGTCGGAGTTTTGAATTTAAAAAAATACAGTTTGTGCTGTGCAATCGTGCCAAAATTACACGTAAAAAAAAGAATACGGGTTATGAAACAAATGACGAAAATGGTTGGATTTAAAACAAAATTCAATTCGAAAGTAAACAACTCAATTTTGACCAAACTGGTCGTTAATACAATTTGCCTCGCAAGCGTCGATATATATGTCATTTACGGCCAGGTACTATACTGAAGAGCAGTTGTGGTGGCCCACTGGTAAAATACTGGAGTATCTGCATTCGCTTAGACTGGAAGCCGACCCCAACATAGTTGAGAAAATGATGAATGATGATAATGCACTGATTGTTTATACAGTAGTGTACTTACTGGACTTGGTAATAAATAGTATATAAAGCCAACATAACTTAGTTGCCATTTAGAACTAAGATACCGTGAACACGGATTTTTTGAAGAGTCAAGAAGCCTAACAACTTTGAAGCATAGAATTTCTTTGAAAATTAAACCCATTCTTCGTTCAAAGAGAAATATTTATTATTTAAAATTATTAAAATGAATCCGTCCGTAGTTTGCTGAAACATAAAATTCTTGAACAAAGAGGCGCAGTAACAACTGTTTGAGAGTGGCTTTAAAAATAGCGGGCAATACGAAGTCTTACTTAGCCCTATTCAAGGCTCACCGCATCCCTGGGCACTCAGGCAGGGAAGGAACAGGGGTGACTTTTAGTCAGTAAGAATCTGACACGCCCTTCCGCTCCACCCAGAGCGGGAGAAGTCATTAGATGATATCCCACCCCACCCCAAAAAAAAAATAAAAAAAAACTTGAGAGGTGTCAAGGGACACCCGGATGGAACGAAGTTCCTTTCGATTAATTAGTGAAGGAATTGTAATATAATTTTATTTTTTTTAATTTATAATATTTTTTTTATTATTAACTACGCACACACGCACGCACGTAAGAAGTTATACTTCATCAACTCATCTCATCTCATCTCATCTCATCTCATCGCAGCTCAGCTCAGCTCAGCTCAGCTCAGCTCAGCTCAGCTCAGCTCAGCTCAGCTCAGCTCAGCTCAGCTCAGCTCAGCTCAGCTCAGCTCAGCTCAGCTCAGCTCAGCTCTGCTCAGCTCAGCTCTGCTCAGCTCTGCTCAGCTCAGCTCAACTCAACTCAGCTCAACTCAACTCAACTCTTTAGCAATATCTGGCTTGCTTTCTATAAGAGAGAGAGAGAGACAGAGAAACATGCGACGCCGCACAGCTTACAATAGCTTACTATAGCAAAAAGTGTCGTGACAACTTTTTTCGTAAGAATTTTTTCCGTCTAGCCCCCTTTCACAACGCGCGATAAGGAACTTCGTTCCAAAAATACAAGAAGTTTTTATTAGATTGTTTTTCCAACACAATCTTTTTGGATGGACAGCCTCATTAGTGTCGTGACAACTTTTCGTAAGAATTTTTTCCGTCTAGCCCCCTTTCACAACGCGCGATAAGGAACTTCGTTCCAAAAACTTTTCTCTAACTTTTAAGTCAACACCCAAAAACTTTATTGCAGTTGGTAAACTAACCGCGACCTAAGTCGATATAATATGGGGACAACAGTTTTCCAAGGGCAAAGTTAAGTTTGTTTCGATTCTCATGATGGACAAACTATTAAATACACAGCGTAAAAACCTTCGAGTTTGTACGGAACCCTCGGTGTGTGAGTTCGATTCGCACTTGGCCGGTTAAATCACTTATTAAACGATTTCGGTCAATGTGCGTAACAGATATATAGGTATACTAGCTTTTGCCAGCGGCTTCGCCCTCGTGGATTTAGGACTTCCCCCGTTATAAACTTTCAACCTATTTTTCACCCCCTTAATTTAATTAAATTCGAAAAGCCTTTTCTTAGTGGATACCTTCTCTTCACACAGAACTCACCCTCCAAACTTCATGTCTCTTGGACCAGTGGTTGTGGCTGTGCGTTGATAATTATATCAGTCAGTCAGGACTATGAATTTTATATACAGATAAATATGTGTAAGAACTCACCCTCCAAACTTCATGTCTCTTGGATCAGTGGTTATGGCTGTGCGTTGATAATTATATCAGTCAGTCAGGACTATGAATTTTATATACAGATAAATATAGCGGTGTAAGATCCCGTAAATCGTGTTATCACGAAAATAGGTAGCATTCGCAAAAAAAAACGAATTATCACTGCCTTTTTGACTTACAGAATCCTACGACAGATATACATTTAAAATCAACCTGAAATAATAAACAAATCATTCTTTAAAATCGCAATTTTCAGAGCCACATCCCCAAAGCGGCAGTTAATAAATAATTTATAGACGGTGTCTCCGGCTTATCTGGCTCCCTCCGATTTCTCACTGTTCACTCCAAAGAATTATTTTTTCAGCCATTACAAATCCTTTTTCATAAAGTGCTACGTTGCAGGGATACTTATTTAGAGACCCGAGTTTTTATAAGGATATCACTTAGGGCTTGTTTATAAACACAATAACCATGTGGTTAATTCAAACACTAATCAGCAGGCCTTAATACAACTCAATGCTCTTTTCGTGTATAAGTTCTTATGTATGGAATGTTGTGAGTAGAAGCAGGAGTCATTCTAGAAACATTAGCAGGTTCTTAATACAACTCAATGCTCGTTTCGTGTATAAGTTCTTATACATGGAATGTTGTGAGTAGAAGCAGGAGTCATTCTAGATACATTAGCAGGTTCTTAATACAACTCAATGCTCTTTTCGTGTATAAGTTCTTATGTATGGAATGTTGTGAGTAGAAGCAGGAGTCATTCTAGAAACATTAGCAGGTTCTTAATACAACTCAATGCTCTTTTCGTGTATAAGTTCTTATGTATGGAATGTTGTCAGGAGTCATTCTAGAATCATTAGCAGGTTCTTAATTCAACTCAATGCTCTTTTCGTGTATAAGTTCTTATGTATGGAATGTTGTGAGTAGAAGCAGGAGTCATTCTAGAAACATTAGCAGGTTCTTAATACAACTCAATGCTCGTTTCGTGTATAAGTTCATATATATGGAATGTTGTGAGTAGAAGCAGGAGTCATTCTAGAAACATTAGCAGGTTCTTAATACAACTCAATGCTCTTTTCGTGTATAAGTTCTTATGTATGGAATGTTGTGAGTAGAAGTAGGAGTCATTCTAGAAACATTAGCAGGTTCTTAATACAACTCAATGCTCTTTTCGTGTATAAGTTCTTATGTATGGAATGTTGTGAGTAGAAGCAGGAGTCATTCTAGAAACAATAGCAGGTTCTTAATACAACTCAATGCTCTTTTCGTGTATACGTTCTTATGTATGGAATGTTGCTAGTAGAAGCAGGAGTCATTCTAAAAACATTAGCAGGTTCTTAATTCAACTCAGTGCTCTTTTTGTGTATAAGTTCTTATGTATGGAATGTTGCAAGTAAAAGCAGAAGTAATTCTAGAAACATTACTAGAGGATTTTGGAATCGTATTTAATACAGAATTTTGAATCCACTAATCAGTGTTTAAACTAAGCATATCGTTAGTGAGTTTTATAAATAAGGCTGTTATTAACAAGTTTTGCGTGTTGCCAGTGATGACATTATGGAACTGAAACGTGGTCGCTCACAATGGGCCTCATAAGTCACCCAAAGGGCAATGGAGAGGGCTATGCTCGGATTTTTATTGCGTGATCGAATCAGAAATGATTATCGGCAAGAGAACCAAGGTTACCGACATATCTCGAAGAATCATCAAGCTTAAGTGGCAGTGAGCAGGGCATATTGCTCGCAGACAGACGGTCGATGGGGCCGAAAAGTTCTGGAGTGGCGACTGCGTACCGGAAGTCGCAGTGTTAGCAAGCCTCCAACAAGGTGGACCCATGACCTGATGAGGGTCGCGGGTAGCGTATGGATGCGAGACGTCATCGTCTGTCCTTGTTCCATGTTACTTGAGGTCGGCGCAACGCGTTTTCTTCTTCCTTTCTTTCGTGTCTTCTGTCATGCTATCACAGAAACTGAACTCCAGGTAATTAATCTTGAATGGATCGGGCGGGAGGTCAAAACATAAATAATAATACTCATTTTTTATTGCAAAGATCAGGATTCATAGTGTATGTACGTTTGTAAATACCTTTACATCATTTCAGACGATCGGCCTCCAAAGCTGGACAAAGGCCTCCCTCAAGCATCGATAAACTCTGTGCCTGTCACTTGTGCTTCTGCAGTCTTTTGTATAATACATATAATACACCCTTTCGCTCGGGTGTCTATATATATTTCGCGCGGGCGAGTTAGGAATAGGGATGAGTTGCAACGAAGCCTAAAATATACACGTGAACCTTCCTCATGAATCACTCTGTCTATTGGTGTAAATCGCATGAAAATCCGTTCAGTAGTTTTTGAGCTTCTCGCATACAGACGTGGCGTCGGACTTTAGTTTATAATATGATGAGGTGGTAAGCACTATAGGTATATTGCTCCAACTAAGCTTCACAGTTGGCTGAATGCCAATGAAAATTTATTGCTTTGACTAACATTACCGACAGCAAATAAGCCGCTTAGCTTGTTCCCAATTAAGTTGGCATCGGCTTCCAGCACAACAGATGCAGCTGACTATCCACCGGTATCAGACATGGACCGACGGCCCAGCTCACCTCCACAAGTCAACAATCGAACAAATCATATTTTTTCAGATTTTTTTTTTTTAATATTGAAAATATTGAATTAAGATCCCATTTACCCGATTGCCCCAGAAGGAGGGTAATGTTTTTCGAGAGTCTGTATGTATGTATACATATATGTGTGTATGTTTTTATGTCTATTTCTTTGGCACGTGCCGTAGCCTAAACGGCTACCCGGGCCTGCGGACGGCGAGCAGTGGGTAGCTCGCCGTCCGATCAGCACCAGCCCCGTGAGTCGACGGCGCGTAGTGTTCCACGCGCGCCTCAAAGAGATTAGTGTCAGCCACCACTGACGGGGCCCATCGTGGCTGGTGCCTGCATGCCTAGGGGTAGCGGATAAATTCTGAAAATGTGCTACCGCACCCCTGGGCACTCAGGCAGGGAAGGGACGGGGGTGGGTTTTAGTCAGTAAGAGTCTGACACGCCCTCCCGCTCCACCCAGAGCGGGAGAAGTCATTGGATGATATCACAACCCCAAAAAAAAAATCCCAAACGGCTGTATGGATTATAACAATTGAGGTATTATTACATTGGTCTTGACCGCCGAAGTGACATTAATGCTATATGAATTTTGAATAAAAAACAAAATGGCGACCGCGCGTGTAGCCGTATTTTTTTGTGACGTGGTCATATTGTCAAATTAAAGAGCTCAAGGAGACGATTCCAAAAATATGAATCATAAAAATGCAGTAAATAATAAAATTGAAAATATTAAAAAACCCGACTGACAATAAACCATTAAAAAACATTACCCTCGTTCTGGGGCCGTCGGCGTCGGGTAAAAAGTTCCAAACAACTCACTTTTCAAGCAGTCTGATGCAGTTGGTGGCATCAAATCTGTGATTGAACTAACAACCAACTGCATCAAACTGCTTGAAAAGTGACTTGTTTGGAACTTTTTACCCGATGGCCCCAGAAGGAAGGTAATGTTTTTAGTGGTTTTTATCAGTCGGGTTTTTTGATATTTTAAATTTTTTTATCAGGTTACAACTCCAAGGGTCCAAACGGAGCCCTATTGCTGTCACTCACGTGCCGGTCTGTCCGTCTATCCGTTGTCTGTCACAAAATTTTTTAAATTCCCATTGACCTATAAACTTCGAAGGTGATAATGTTTATTATTACGTAAATTTTACTAACAAATACCAATATATTGATAAATCAGAATTTTTCTTTGAAATTCACTCATTTGGTTCGGAAACCTAAAATAAATGTGAAAAGTACGACACGCACTTGGCTGGTTTTTAATTGACGACACGGTCGGTGCAGTGGCTGAGCGATTGGCTGCTGCGCTGCGTGTTACGGGTTTGATTCCCGCATGGAACAAACATTTGTATGACCTACAGACAGTTGTTCCGGGTCTGGGTGTTTGTAAACGTACAGTACGATAGAGGAGAAAGTCCCAGTGTGTATACTTTAATTAAAAAAAACTGGCCAACTGCATGTCGAATTTCGCACATTAAGGGTTTCGTACCAAATAATGGTATTTGTTAGTAAAGTATACGTAATAATAAATATTATCACCTTTCAAGTTCATAGGTCAATGGGAAGTTAAAAAATTCTTCGCGACATAATTTTGTGACAGACGACGAACGGACAGACAGACGGACACGTGAGTGACAGGCATTTGGACCCTTCGGGTACGGAACCCTAAAAACTGTCAGTCGTAGGACTGCATGTCTGAAGTGAAAACTTCTTAGCTTCACGCGACGGCGTGATTTCGAGTGACGATCACACGAGTTCAATCCATAAATTCGCATTCCAAAAGTGCCCAACGTACCTACGTATTAACATTGGGTATACACACATCTATATATATGTATCTGAGCGTGACGGTCACGCGAATTCAGCGCTTTACCCATCCAAAAAGTGCCCAAAGTGCCTAAACAAGATTTCACTTAAAAAAATAAACTTACTGAATAACAAGACACACACAATCATGTTCAGATAACTGAATATGCGAGACTTTTCAAAATCCGAGCCCCTGTAGCAGCCCTTGTAGTAGTAGTCCAGTGGTATCCAAACACAGTATGATGAAAGCATCTCTCTAGACATCAAAAGTACCAATTTCAGTGCTACCTTTAGTGCCTTTGTTTGTCGAGTCCCCGTTTGCAATCACAAAGTAGATCCCACGGGGAGACAGGATTATCTTCAGCTTAAGCTACGACTGGAACCAGGTAAAGTTGGGGTCCTACTTAGTCCGAACCGAATAAAAAATGATGTTGGTCCCAAGTATAAATTTTTCTTTTTCTTTCTTTCTTTCATAGTAGATACTAACTTCTGTCAGCGGCTTTGCCCACGTGGAATTGGAATTGGAATTCCCTGCCGGAGTCTGTGTTTCCTGATAGCTACAACCTGGGAGTCTTTAGGTCAAGAGTGAATAGGTTACTTCTAGGCAAGATCATCGCTTACCATCAGGTGAGATAGTGGTCAAACGCGTGCCTGTCAAAAATAAAAAAAATAGTACTTCTCCATTATAAATTATTATAACTTATGTGCTGTGTTATGACGCTTTCTGGAGAGAGTCGACGGAAATGTCAATACAATTCGATGTAAAGATTGGACTGGTCTGGTATAAAAATATAGTTAAGTATACATTCCAGATTATTATCTATCTCTGTGCCAAACATCCAGATCTGTTCAGTCATTCTGGCGTGATTGAGTTACCAACATCCATCCAAACCTTCGCATTTATAAGCATGAAGGGTTTAGTAGACTATAACAGTACTACTAGCACTAGACCGAAACATCTTCTTTTTTTTTAACCATTGCTAGGTTCGCCCTTGACCACTATCTCACCTGATGATAAACGATGATGTGGTCGAAGATGGCCACATGTGGCTGAATTTAGACCGTCTCCAACCGTCCCAAACAATTTTTTACTTAGCGTGGACCGATGGCCAATTTTACGGCTAAAGTTACGTATTTAACGTTATTCACTGTTCTTAATATCCTAGTCCTGGTTTTATGTCTGTTTTACAGGATATTACCTATTTTTTTTAAACCTTTTGCCACACGGAATTACTCCTGTATCGTGGGTGCATTCACAAACATGTAAACTCACATACACTAGACACCCAGACCCGGAACAACTATCTGTGGGTCATACAAATATTTGTCCCGTGCGGGATTCGAACACGCGACACGCAGCGCAGCAGCCGAACGCTCAACCACTGCGCCAACCGTGTCGTCTATTAGTTTTATTATAGTCCAAAAGCTGATCGCAACCTAGCCAAGCTAGTCGACATCAAGCTAGTAGGTTACAAACTAGCACTGCTCAATCCCACACATTTTGTTCACCAGAAAAAAAGTAATGTCGACGGCGACTCTGGAACCTTTTTTTTTGGGGTTGTGAAAACATCGTATGTCTCCCGCTCTGGGTGGAGCCGTGTCAGACTTTTACTGACTAAAGCCCACCCCTGTTTCTTCCTTGCTTAAGTGCCCAGGGACGCGGTAACTCTGTTACCATTTACCATAGTACATAACAATGAACCTCAACTTTAACATAATTATATTTATTTCAAAATAAATGCTGCAGTATTTTCGACATAACGGAGGATCATGCTAAGCCATTTGAGGTAGTATAAACTAGAAAAAAAACGTAAAACTACAGGTCCAGGGTCTAATGTTGGATCTGGACGGTCATCATAGGAAACCCTCAACTTAACAACGTAGTCCGATGAGATAAGGTTACTTAGATTTGTTTTGACAAGTTATAGCACAGGCCGTATAGATTCTGTTTTCTTTTGACTGACAAGAATTTACAGGGCAGCTGGCTAGAAGAATAATGTCAGATTGCTGCTGCCCCAGGTACTGACACTTTCGGCCAAAGAGTATAATAATAATACGGGCTTTCGGCACTTACAGTAGATACGCTCCTGGTGTCAGGATAAGTATTTCAATAAATTCTAATGTTAAAAGTATAAAATAAAGTATATATAAATTAAAAGCTTTTTAAAGCAAGCTCCAATCAAATAAAAACGTAAACTGAAAAAGTTGTAACTCTAATATTTCTTTGAAGATTGAGGCGTGAACGTCTCTAACCTCCTGGCCACAGAGCTACCAGGCGGTGCGAATTGCGGCGCGGCGAGAGGCGCGAAAAGCGGTGTCTTGATTGTCTCCTGGCAATAATAAAATGTAAATATTTACATAGTCTCAGTGTATGGTGTACGTACGATTAATAAGTGCTTCATATAATGAAGCCTACTGTAAATAATAAAATATAAATTAATGAAATTCTGGCCGCATGCACTGAGCGCTTGAGCGATGGCGGGGGTAGAGCACTTAGAGCAAGCGGACGGGTTGCAGGAGGAAGTTTATACCTACGAGCGTACTTCTACTTAGTAAACTTCGTGTGCAAAATCCTATTTCGATATTATCTACTAAAATTGTTTGCTTTGTGGTGGGCCGCAGATTACTATTCGCTAGGGCCGGCCTGCCAGAGTCGCGGGTGTGTTCGAAAGACTGGAACACAAAAGGCAACTGAAGGAACACGGGTGGCTTTTAGTCAGTAAGAGTCTGACACGCCCTCCCGTTCTACCCGGAGCGGGAGGACTCATGTGATGATTGCCCGCCCTCTAAAAAAAGGACCACTAAAAAGGACCACTAAAACAATTGGATCGACATACATTATCATTTATCAGATTTATCATTGACATACATATACGTCATCATTTTAGTTCGTGACAAACTATAAGATAGCCTATTGCCCAAGCAAGGTCTGAAGGCCTGACTGACCGTGCTAGCAGCTTAAAAAGGGGAGACGAAAAAGTCATTGGACATCAAAAAATTTGTCCACATCGCTGTTAACGAGAAAAGTGCCCAGTAGCGACCAGCTCTTAGATGATTATACAGTAAAAGTGCTCAGTAGCGACCAGCTCTTAGACGATTATATATAATAAAAGTGCTTAGTAGCGACCAGCTCTTAGACGATCATACAATAAAAGTGCTCAGTAGCGACCAGCTCTTAGACGATCATATAGTAAAAGTACTCAGTAGCGACCAGCTCTTAGACGATTATACAATAAAAGTGCCCAGTGGCAACCAGCTCTTAGACGATTATACAGTAAAAGTGCCCAGTGGCAACCAGCTCTTAGACGATTATACAGTAAAAGTGCCCAGTGGCGACCAGCTCTTAGACGAACAATAAAAGTACTCAGTAGCGACCAGCTCTTAGACGATTATACAATAAAAATGCCCAGTGGCGACCAGCTCTTAGACGAACAATAAAAGTACTCAGTAGCGACCAGCTCTTAGACGATTATACAATAAAAGTGCCCAGGGGCGTCCAGCTCTTAGACGATTATACAGTAAAAGTGCCCAGTGGCGACCAGCTCTTAGACGAACAATAAAAGTACTCAGTAGCGACCAGCTCTTAGACGATCATACAATAAAAGTGCACAGTAGCGACCAGCTCTTAGACGATTATATATAATAAAAGTGCTCAGTAGCGACCAGCTCTTAGACGATTATACAATAAAAGTGCCCAGTGGCGTCCAGCTCTTAGACGATTATACAGTAAAAGTGCCCAGTGGCGACCAGCTCTTAGACGAACAATAAAAGTACTCAGTAGCGACCAGCTCTTAGACGATCATACAATAAAAGTGCTCAGTAAAGACCAGCTCTTAGACGATTATTTAATAAAACTGCTCAGTAGCAACCAGCTCTTAGACGATTTTACAATAAAAGTGCCCAGTGGCGACCAGCTCTTAGACGATTATACAGTAAAAGTGCCCAGTGGCGACCAGCTCTTAGACGAACAATAAAAGTGCCCAGTGGCGACCAGCTCTTAGATGATTATTACAATAAAATTTGTTGTAGGTATTTCCAATAGTTTACAGAGTATATTCACTTGTTCGTTTAAGTTAAGTCAGAAATGTAGGCACTTTTTTGGGTTCCGTACCCAAAGGGTCCAAATGGTACCCTACTGCAGCTATCAGCCACGAGTCCGTCTATCTGTCTGTCCGTCGTCTGTCACACAGGTTTTACAGCCAAATGATTGGAGCTATAGTCTTAAAATTTTCACAGTATAAGCATCTTGTTGACCCAAAGCCATACAAATTGTCAAAATTCTACATTTGGTACGGAACCTTAAATGTGCGTAGTCTGACACGCAATGGCCGGTTTTTTTAAACATGCAAAATCCTCTACAAAAAAATCGTTCCGCTATCACTACGACCCTACAGCCGTACGACAGCTCCCGAATTTGACTTTGTAAGACTTCAATAATACTTTACCGAGTGTACTGTTGTTTCATAAATCTCTGACGAATCCGAATCTTATGTAAAATTGTTTTGTAGCGACCGAAAGTGTACCTGGCTCATATTTGTCTTTTAATTTTATTATTATTCAAAGTGTAGGTATGTTTGAGTAGCCCGACTCTTGGTAAATTTATGTTTTACAAAAAAAACTTTTATGTAGTCAACACAAAAAAAGCAAAGACTCACAAAACATAATAGTCCGGTCAATCTAGACCAAAAAATGAGAGTGAACAAGCTGAAAATCAGTAAAATTGTTCAAAACATAATTATAAACAATGTTTAAAAGTTCCCCATCATTCCCGTGTATGGAAAAAAAATTATTCAAGGTCAAAGGTAAAAAAAATGAGATTTTCGCGATTTTCAGCAAAACGGTAAGTTTTATCATAAAAGTACCTGAGACAAAATTGTAGATCATAAAATTATCTATAAAAAATGGACTGATACTTTTTTCTTACGAGCCACCGTTTCTGAGATATAACGATTAAAAAGTTATAAAAGTTGTTATCGTCATAATATGCATACGTTTCACACGTTTTTTTTTAACGTGGTTTCCCCAGTAGACCTACTCCACGGGTCAGTTGTGATCCTGTTTAATGTAAAACTATTGCAAAATTATAGATAACTTTATGATCTATAATTTTTGTTTGAGGTACTTTTATGATAAAACTTCCGTTTTACTAAAAATCGCGAAAAACTCTTTTTTTTTACCTTTGACCTTGAATAAAAATTTTTCCATACACGGGAATGATGGGGAACTTTTAGACATTGTTTATAATTATGTTTTGAACAATTTTACTGATTTTCAGCTTGTTGGGACTTTATGTACCTTCGAATGTCTAAATTGACCGGACTATAAAGAGAGAAATATCATATTAGTAGTATGTCATTTACATCGTAAGCCCCTTGCTAACATAAAATATATAAACTAAAACAACAATAACAACATATATAAGCTTTAAACTGAGAATTTTCTTAACCTCAAAATCTAAACCTCTAATCCTGCTAATATGGAAATATATATATATATACAGGGTGTAACGGAAAGGTGTGGTCATATGTTAGGAGCCGGTTCTGCCCATGGAAATGAACAGCCTAAGAAAAAACAGAAAATTCCAAAAAAAAAATTGGATTTTCCATACAAAGTTATCATCACCTGATCAATATTTGTATGGGAGGTAAAAACATTTATTTACAATTTCCTCGGATTTCCTTGAAGAAAGTTGTTCAAATCGATGGGCAGATGCAGTTCTTAAAATATGACCACACCTTTCCATTACACCCTGTATATAATGCGAAAGTTTGTATGGATGTTGGTAACTTAATCACGACAGAACTGCTGAACGGTTCTGGGAGAAATTTGTCACAGAGATAGATTGTATTCTGGAGATTCTTTTTTTTATATAATAAACCTATCTAATATAATATTACAAATGTGAAAGTTTGTGAGGATGTATGTTTGTTACTTTTTCGCGTAAAAACTAGTGAACGGATTTTGATGAAACTTTACAGTAATATTGCTTACACATCAGAATAACACATAGGCTATAATTTATAATGGGGGGCAGTATTATTTCCACGCGGGCGAAGCCGCAGGCAGAAGCTATACTTCATTTATAAGAGGCACGTAGAAGCAGGGACGTAAAACATTTTATTTCAAAGATAAGTTAACACAATTTCATTCATTCTTTTATTTTAATTTTAAAGCAGTAACAAATAACAACTAAATTACGAAATTTTGGTAATAACAATTAACAAGGTGTCGCATTCACAAGTATTCACTAATGAATGACAATCACAGAACTTTTTAAACGTCAATCTAACAGACGACTTAAATCAGTAAAATTCATAACTTATGAACGGATTAGGTAACATTTTAAAGGTAGAGTTATAGTGAAACGAAAAACGTTCGATATGTTCACCCCTGCTTCTTTTAGGTTTTTAGCTTGACACTGTAACTTTACATTGGAATGAAATAATATAACTAAATGAAAGCCACATAATTTCTTCAGATAAATAGTTAAAATAGTTATAGTTAAGTGTGACAGCTGCTGTACGAGTATAAATAGGTTATAATAAATTTAGAGTATATCGTAACTGTAACATGTTTATTGGACTTTTGTTACAAAGTGTGCATTAAAAATAACCTTTTTTAACTTCTTTCTAATGCCATTACATGGAGTGAACTAATGTTATTAAAACTTTTTAACAAAAAATTTAACCGACGAAAAAGAATTTAAAAGCAAAAAATAAAGAAACCTTTTAAGTCTTGAGTATTGAGCTTAAGTACATAAAATATCAAATTACAAACTAATTTTGAGTCGGCGGCAGTAAATTATGCCCAGTGGTACAGTTGCGACTTACAAGTTCCAGTAGGCCGTGGGTTCGAACCCAAGCAGACGCTTTACTTTCGTGTTAATAATTTCAACACCATAGCTCCCAAAACGGCGAAGGAAAACCTCGTGAGGAAACCGGCATGTCCTAGAACTTCGAGGACATGTGACATCCACCAATCCACACTGGGCCCGCGTGGTGGATTACGGCCCAGACCCTCTTACAGAGAGGTCCCAGCAGTAGCAGCATTAAGAGGTTGATTAGGCTGTTATTATTATGCTAAGTATATTAGGCTTTTGCGCAGTTCATGTAGGATGGGAAACGGAAGTGAAGCCGCGACATACCTATACCTAGTCAGTTACCAAATTATGTAATTAAATTTCATTTCCAATAGTGAGCCAAATACTGGCCACCACACGATAATAAACTTGCTTTTATTCTTCACCAGCTGCCACCCGCGGTTCCCCCCGCGTGAAATTATTACTTCCCACCTTTATGAATTATAGCATATGTGTTAATCCAGGATATAAGCTATCCTGGTACCAATTTTCGTGTCAAGTCTGTTCAGACGTTTAACCGTGAAGGAGTAACAAACACATGAAAAAAACACTCTAATCTGGTATAACTGTCGCCTTTATTATTTAATAGCTTTCGCCAGCGGCTGCACCCGCGTGGAATTAGTATTATCTCCCATTACAAATTATAGCCTATACGTTAATCTGATGTATAAGCTTAATTACTGTAAAGTTTCATCAAAATCCGTCCAGTCGTTTTTGCGTGAAGAAGTAACAAACATACAAACACACACACTCACAAATTTTCGCCTTTATAATATTAGTGGGATTTTTTCTATTCATTAAGTAAGTACAGCTACTAGAGGAATCAAATCCCAAAATCTCGTTCAAAAATCCATTATTACAATGTACAGAACGTAAAGCCATTTGTCGACACACTCCAGGCTCGTAAAGATAATGGTCACATGTTAAAAGTGACCATAAAACGGTACATTGTATTTTAGTGGCTATCGCTGAGTTTATTTGTGTATGTTGCTTCACTGCAAATGATGAGTTCGGCGGTGAACGATGGCTATGCGTTGTGGGCGCTGAAACAGTGGGATGAAGTTAGCGCGAATTTTGGACGACTAATAGTAGGTCAGTGGTAGACCAGTGGTACCAGCCCCGACTGTACGTAGTGAGATCAAACCCAGACAGGCGCATTACTTTGTGTAATTATTTTATCACCACTGCTCTCAAAACGGTGAAGGAAAACATGGTGAGGAAACCGGCATGTCTTAGAACCTAAATATTCGAATACATGTGACTTCCACTAATCCGCACTGGACCCGCGTGGTGTATTACCCATTCCCTGTCCTAGAGAGGAGG
The DNA here is from genome assembly GCA_951329385.1 of Polia nebulosa. Lineage (NCBI taxonomy): Eukaryota > Metazoa > Arthropoda > Insecta > Lepidoptera > Noctuidae > Polia > Polia nebulosa. The sequence goes on from OX589587.1 coordinate 58,673,566, forward strand.
CGAGAGCCGCGGGAACATTATATAGATCATTATGTCTTAAGAAATCTGTATTTACCAATAAGAAATGTCCCTCAGCCTTTCTCTCGTTTCAGACGTGAGGTTCTGAAAACCCGCTGTTTCAGGAGCCCTGTTTAGCTCATAATACTTCCCAGTCACTAGGATGCCATTCTTAACGTTACTTTGTTGCGTATTGACGTTTGCCGCTTTCAACGGAAATTGCTTCTGTCAGTGTTGTACTGCACCTGAATCAGTACATGGCGTTTGATTTTGTTATATTTTGTTCAAGCATAAGCTCGGTCAGTGTACTGCTCTCATCTCTGAGACGTATAGCTGCCAGTTATCAGCTGTTTGTGCTTGAGTTTATTGAGGAACGAGCCAAGAAGATCATCGGCAATAATGCACTCGTCGAGTCGAAGCTCCAAAATCTTTAGTATCGATGCAGAGTTGTTAGCCTGTCGGTTTTATATCGGTTACATTTTGGAAAGTGTGTCTCGGATTTGCATAGTCTAATTCCACCTAGCCCGTTTCATCATCAGACCACTAGACGTATGGCGATGCGCCACCGATACTAGGTGGACTGCCCACCCATACGTACAAATGTTTTGTGAACACATTCATTGTGTGTACAGCTAAGGAGTGAAATTCCCTGCCAGGACCTTTGTTTTCTGCAAACGTTACTTCTAGGCAAGCATGCTCCAACGTCGACATGTGGTCGACCTTGGAGCAACGCTTACCATCAGGTGAGGTAGATTAGGTTTTTGCAATTTGCAGGTCAGGTTGTATCTTGGTCAATTTGATTCACGGCCGTAGCAAGTAAGTATTTATAGAATTATAATCATTAAAATCATAAACACATCTCTTTCAGTTAAAATTGATGCCAAATGTCATGATTTCATGAAATACTTACATTTGGCATCAATTCTAACTGAGAAGCAACACCTGCCGAGATACAAGAATGGGTGGTCCATTAGGTACATACCCAGACTCTTTCAAGACTTGGAAAATACGTTAAGTTGTTGAATACCGGCTACCATTTGTAGATCTTTTACAGTCATTACGGGTAGTCAAAAGCCAGAAAATCTGACACCAGTCTTACTAGGTAGTATTGTGTTACCCAGTTACTGGGTTGTGGAGGTCAGATAGGCAGTCGCTTCATGAAAAATACTGGTACCCAGCTGCATCCGGTTAGTAATTTTGGTCTGTTGGTTAAAATAAATCTTTAATCTCTAGATACGTATAAGAACTCTAGGTTAACTAAACAGTCGCACAAGTCGACCTACGAAGCTAAGCAATACTTGCTGAATTCGGTCTGTGGATGGGTAACCAAATTCATTACATACCAAGACTCTTTCATGGCTCGGAAAGTACGTATAGCAGTTGATCCTGGCAACCCTTTGAGGCTAAGATCTGACATCAGGCTTTCCAATGGGTTGTACTGATTATCTGACCTCCAGTCAGATAGGCAGTCGCTCCATGTAAAATACTGGTATTCGGCTGAATCCGGTTAGATAGGATGCCGACCCCGATATACATAGTCTCGCATTTTGTGTCTGCTGTTTAATATCTTTCACAACCCTAAAACGGGCTTCTATCTGCGGGCACGCTTTTCCTACACCCGCTCTTTTGATGCGCCTTGCAGGTCGCATCTTACGAATCTCCTATAATCCCCTACCCACACTACCTCTTACTCCTACACCTTCACTGTGCATGCAGCACGGTTGCGGTATATCTGTATGGTATATCTTTACATTGTATGTTTCATAAGACTATAAAACGATGTCTACTTTGCTTTATTTTTTCAAACTCTCCTTTCGCAGGTATGCTGGCAGAGTTTTCTTTAGAAGCCTAACCTTTGTACCTATTTCTCTGTTTCCTTCTTCTTGTCTGTTTTTATATGTGTATACATCTATTGTTAAATATATAGATAAGTAGTTGAGAAAAGGCTAGGCAGATTGATTAAGAGGGAACAGGGCCTACGCTCTTAAATTCCTACAAAATAGGTATTTAAAGAAACTTTTGACGTCGTACTACCTCAAGCCTGCTCCTCTAGAATGCGATAGGGACAGCTGCAGCTCAGACCAGGCTCAGAACGATTTTATCACAAAATTTTTGACGAGATCGACCTTTCGTATTCCTCTTTTTTCTCCTCGAAAACTGAGCCGATTCAATTATTTTTACAACTAGACTAATAATATGTCTATTTACAAAAATAATTGCATCATAAACGGCCGTTTTTGGTACTTTTGCTTACTACTTTGGATACGAAACATTGTGAGTCCTGTTTTAACCACGTAAAAATACCTTATCCTCTTTGTAAGAAACGCAACATAGGATTCTTTAATCTTTATTTTGTATGCTAAGATACGATTTTTTATTAAATGAGGGCGCCACTTATGCGGAGGTAGGCCCTTAACTGGTTTAGGTAAATTTTTTCGAATTTAATTTGTCTGATGGCGGTAAAAATAGAGTAATTTTTTGAAATTTTTGGAGGGTCTCATTTTCTTTACATAATAGTTGCTGAAAAAAAGGAAATGACAGGGACGTGTCTACAGCAGACCTTGACTTTATGAAAAAAAAAAGATTGCTCTAGAGGCAGGTGACTTGTTTGGAACTTTTCGTCCACTTTCATTTTTTTCTTTTTCACAATATGGCGTCTGGCTGTCGCCATATTGTATTTTGATGTCTGTCATGTCTTTAGTAGCACTCAAAGACTACAATAATATATAGCGTAGTAGCACTCGCAAGATTAAGACGAATCAATTGACTTAAGAATTATCAAAATCGGCCCACGCGTTTAGTCTCCAAAGCGCCACAAAGCAACAAACAAAATATTAAATTTTTTTTTTACGTCGTTTTATTTCAGATATGTCCATGACGTCGAAAAATAATAAAAATATCTTAATTTAACATTGTTTGTAAAATAAAGGGAATGTACGTTAATGCTCGAACAGAACAAACAAATGGACAAACAATTCAATTAAAAGCTTTATTGAAGCCTACGTGCCAACTTGTTTGTGCAGTTGCAAAAGACATACACAATGAATTTTCAACCTTATGTCTTTAGCATAAGTGTAGGTAAAATAGATTTCAGTGTCAAAGTAAAAGTGGTAAAACTGTTTGCAAATCGATAGTGTTTGCCCAGTTGTGGTTTATTTTCTATCATTGTGTCGTTACGTATAAATAGTGGTTGAGTACTGGCATTTTAGTGTATACTATTTTATACCGACTGGAAGCCCACAGACCAGCAACATGTTGCCTATCGTACTGGTATTACTCGTCGCTACAGTAAGTACTTTTTACTTTTTACAATATTTTGTTTAACTTGCAATGTGTTTGTTCGGGCCAAATCTTGTGAACTAAATTAGAACCACTTCCTTTTACCCTACGGTATTTAATTTTTACAAGTTGGTTCCACATCATCCCTTTCTCAAACGCGAGCCTAACAATGATAAAAATTAAGTATAATGTAAAGAGTATAAAATATTTTCGGTTATTATCCTCCTCTGAACCCGTTTAGACATGAAGTGTTATCGCTAACATCCAGAATCAATTATGAAAAAAATATCGTGATAATTTTTACGTATCCATATCGATTAAATAATAATAATCATTAATATTCATTGCAAAAAAACACCCTTAAACAAAAATAAAATAAAAACAATAACCTAGATTCAGTGATACCTTATTAATTTACAAATGAGAAAAAATAAAGTATAAATCAAAATCGCTTTCCGCGTCTGTCTGTTTCTTCGCTAACTCCTAAACCACGCGACGGATTTTAATGCGGTTTTCAATAACAGAAAGAACGATAAAAGAAGAAGGTTTGTCTCTATAATTGGTATACATGTAATTATAAAATTGTTGAAAATGTTCTATACAAAATGATAACAAATTTAAAAGAAAATCTCGTATAGGATATGAACCCACTTTCAGCGTTCCCAACACAGCTACTCAACAACTGTGCAAAGCGATCTAAAACGCCTTCAGTCAAATTCTCAATACGCATTCACCTGGGAATAGACGGCTTTGAGAGGAAACACCATGTATTGTGTTGGCTCTAGGATACTATAAAAAAATTGTTACATTTACCTAGTACTTTTTATGAAGTACTATGTCTGTGTATTCCATTGTCCGTATGTAACTTGATTAAGACCAAAAAGCACAAGTTTATAGTAAATCATTTATTTTCAAGATATCAAACGTCTCATCCATCAAATTCAGCTGTCCTTAGGACAAAACCTCCTTCAAATGATAAGTCAGTACTTTATCAGTTTGTTAGCTTACTTATAATGTAAAAAATAAAATAAAATATAATAGATTGTTGCATCGAGCGCAAAGTCTCGTGCATTAATTACTCACTTTAGCAAGGTACGTAATCTACTTTTCTACCAATCGAACTACCGTGATAAAATATACATACTTAAAATAAAAACTCAAGTTAACGAAAAATATGTATCCCGCGACTTTTGCGGCAAAAGGTTATTAACTTCATTTGCAGCTGTTTTTATTTTTTTAAACTTTTCTTGCTAAATAAGAAGTATCAAAGTTTTAAAATGGTACAAAATGTGCGCCATTTGTTTTTTTTTTTCACCAAGTCGGTTATATTCAGCCGAATTTTATTTTCAGCCAGTATCTTTTTGATCTAATGCATAAATATATTAAACTTAATGGGAGACATTAAACCTCTGTGGGAAATTTATATCTAAATAAAAATAAAAACAGTGAATTAATAAAAAAATGTGTAAGCATGAGATTTCATAAAACACTTCTGCACTGTTTTGGTTCCAAGCAAAAAATACGTCCTTTGTAATCGGTTTTATAGTGATTAATGATAACATTACTAAATAAAAAATATTAACCATCCATATCTATCCTTCTGCCGAGTAGGAAAATTTGAATTAAGAACCTGCTAATCAGTGTTTAAACTAATCAAATGGTTATGTTATTTTATAAATAAATTCCATATTGTAGTATAATTTATTCACAAACCTAAGACAAAAAATAAAGAAAAGAAGAGAAAGAGAAGAAGAAGAGAGAGAAGGTGAGAGAGAGAGAAGGTTTAAGATAAAAAGTCACAAATAGATATTGAACTAAGCTGTACAGAACCGTGCATGATATAGACCTATAACTTTCATGGTTTACACTGGAAAATAAAAACACACACCTCAAATATGTGTAGGTATACCAGGATTTTCCTTTTTTCATGAGAGATCAACAACGCATTCTGATTCCCCATAACCCATAATCCCTCAACCCGCAAGATACATGTACCTACGTTTTAGTTTGTAGATATGGTAATGTTTGGTTTTCGTCCTTTCACGAGATTACAACTCAACTGTGCAATCAATCAGAATCAGCTCAATATTTGGACACCCCAGTTTTTCATGAATAAATGTATAGAATGTGACTCTGACAGGGTTCCATCTGAGGCAGTTACACAGAGCATAATATATTGAAATCGAGTATTGTAAATTATGGATCGCGTCAGATTATAATGATGTGCCTGAAATTGGAGATACGACCATTATTTAGATGTTATGTGATTGGATTTGAATGATAATAGAGATTCTGCGAACTGATGAATACTCTCGTGACCCATCGCTTATGAACCGTGCATTTTTCATGTATAAAAACAATGGATAAATATAATAGATAAAAAGATAGGTAGTGTAGCTTGCCATCAGTGAAAAAAATCGTAATCTAATTGAAATACAGTTTGAAACATGTTCCAAACAAACAATTTTGGAATTTTATAATACCACTAGCTGACTGGAGTTACGTTTTCCTGTTCAAAATGAGTTCATACAAAAAGCCCATACTTTACTGAATTTTCTAATTTTTTGGACAACCATTCCATAACTTCGGACAAACATAAAAAAAATACACTGCTAAAAATTTTACAAAACAATAAAAATAATGTCACTGAATGCATTATCGTTTGATTCACAGAGCACTTTGGCTGCCCCAGGCGCCTTCTTAAATGCCATATCCATCAACGATGCGGTGTCACCCAAGAACAATGGCAAGATAGTCTCTGCGTGAGTACAAATTATTAGTTTATATATGTTACCGTAAAGAATGTGGAATACGTCAATATGCACAAACGCGCACCTGCAAATTACCGGGTCGAATCCGTTAAAGTGCAAAATTTTAATGAAAGGATCAAATATCTGCACTCTACCTAGTTAATCTACATAGTAACGGATGCTACACCGTTAAAACGCACTCTTACTAATTTACGCACATTAGCGGTAACATATACATACTTTAAATATAATATACAGGTGTAACGATGTGGTTATATATTGAAATAAAGAAATGAAGCACTTTCTTCAAGGTAGTTATATAGTCAATTGCCATAAAAATATTGGAATTTCCGTACAAAGTTATCAGCGCCTGATAAAAATTAGTATGGGAAGTCCAAATTCTTTTTTTGGATTTGCCCATTATTTTCTTGAAGAAAATTGTTCGTTTCTATTTAGGGGCAGAAACTGTATTTAAAATATGAGCACGCACTTCTGTTACACCCTGTATACCTTGAGCCCCAATGTCCCTAGAGTGGGTAACATTCAATGGCCATAAAGTGGTAACATTCATTTCATTTATTTTATTAACATTATAGAGCTCGTTATCACCCATTATTACAAGCTTTTATTTGACTTACAATACCTATTTGTAAATGTATTCGTACCTAAGTAGTCCGCTTCAAAAGAAACAATTTTTGAAGTTGACAAATAGTCAACTTCAAATTCTTTGATTAAATTATTTTTTCCTTTAAGACTTCTTCATTTTGATGCTTTCAGTTTTTGGACCGACCAAGCCTCAGAAATCTATGATGGCGGAGACACAGTCCCTTACATTTTGACAGCACAACAGGTCGTCAATGACCTGGCCAACCAAGGTGACAAGAATAGCCAGGCTCTCGCCCTTGGCCAGTCTATCGGTATACTCGGGGCACTCGGTTTTGGCATCCCAGGGGACGCTTGCGCAGCTGCTGAAGTAAGTAGACCCAAGATGCACAAAAGCTTGGTTTTTATGTCTAGCCAAGTCATTATTATGAACCATTTTACATTACGGTAGTTGCCCGAAACACAGTTGGACAGACTGGAAGCCGACCCCAACATTGTTGGGATTGGGGCCAAAGGCTAGGCAGATTAAAGTGTTTTCTGACACTACTTCCTCTCCCCAGGTGATCGACGCATACGTGCAGGCTCTCCGGTCGGGCAACCAAGCTGGCATCCGAGCAGCTGTCGGCAGGTTTATCCAGAGCCTGACACAAAGCATCGACACCATCGTCCAGCTGACTACCAACCCTACTGCACAACGTTTCGCTGTAAGTTCCATTTATTTATTTAAGACTAATTCTTCAAAAGTCAGATAATTTTTATTTGAAAAATGAAAATGGCGGTTTCACACATTCTCTACAGAAGCTGATTTCTAGATCACTAGTGCAAAAAAGTGCGGCGGCCAGCTCCGCCACAATGTATTGTATCAGAATGGTCGCCCGTCAGCCGCTAGTCGATGAGCAGCCCCCACCAAGCCGCATACAAAAATTCCCGAGCCATTTCTCACAATAATTTGCTACCAAATATAATGTTTATTAAGTTTTACTTATTTAATTTTTTTTTTGTTTGAGATGGGTTTGCTCTTGACTCTAGTCTAGGTCAGAGGTGACAGTGACAGAGTCGACGATGGAGCGAGCTTACCCAGAAGAAGCCTGTTCACTCTAACTTTGAAGAGATTAGGGTTGTATGTGTTCGGAAACACAGACGCAGGTAGAAAGTTCCACTCCTTTGCTGTGCGCATTATAAAAGACGTTTGGAAACGCTTTGTGCGAATTGGTGGAATAGCAACAAGGTAGGGATGGTAACTTGCTGTGCGTCTAGAAGTCCGATGGTATGGGGAATTTTTGAGTAAATGTGTTGAAAAACGTAGTTTGATACACGTGGGCAATTGTCATTGGAGTTCCTCAGCTCCAAAACGGCATCGCCTATGGCTTGTGCATTCCGCCGCGGCTGCAATGACAAAATTTGCCCATTTGCATTAAAATGTACTATTTCGCACAACCCATCCATCGTTTCTTTGGTTTTCCTCTACTCCTTTAGACATCCACATTCATTCTCAAAACTTTGAAACGACAATTTCCAAACTCCTCAGTTTTATTCATGTACTAGGTGGTAAGTATATAGCCATTATTTTAGGTTTTCTTTCACAACGATATTAAAAATAAACTCTCATAAGGAAAAGGAATATACCTACATTTGATGGAACAAATTACGAGTATCATAAAGGAAAACATAATTATTAATAATACCCACACTGACAAAAAATTGTTATCATCTCTATTTCGTTTACCAACAACCACATAGTAATCGATATCGTATCAAATAGTTTTGCGCAAACAACCATTGGACTGATGACTAGCAAACGCAATGCATACGTAATCAAATGAACACCATTAATCATACGTGGGCCATCCATCACCACCAACCACACTACCTGTCCATTCTCTAAACAATTGCGACCACTTTGCCTATTGTTTATTGATACAAATGATTTTTCTCTCGCGTTCCAATGTTTGATTAATGGATGTAGAACAGTGGCTCCCAACCTTTTTTGACCAGGGACTACATTGGTTTCTTTGTTGTTGGCAAGGTCCAGAAGTCATAAAGACAAAAAATGTGGCAATCCAAACATAAAGTCAATACTTTCAACTTATCTAATCTATTCTTTAAAATCAAAAGTAAAGAAACCAGTCCTACAAATCACAACATTTCTGATAGAAACTTTTTAAATCAATGTTACTTTTCCGTTGGAAACTGAGAAATTATAAGCCTTTCGAAAACTATATTTTAACTCTTGCGTTCCGCAAGAGCTAAAATATGGTCCGCGAAAGGTTAGGAAAGGACCAGTGGTCAGTGGAGCACAGGTTGGGAACCACTGATGCAGACAGAACTCTATATCTGAAAATATTGCTTGTGTTGAACAATTTAGGTGACAATGCGAATCATTATGTGATTTGTAACGGTGTTACAGACATACCAACATGCAATGTTGTGTTACTTTAATATAGAGATAAGTATTTTTTTCTTTCTAGCTAAAACTGAGAAAATTTTGGCCATAGTAGAAAAACGTTTTTCTCCAACTCTTGGAATTGCGCCAGTTTTTTGATCCATAGAAGTCAACCAACAGTTAAAAATAATTTTGTTGAATTTCGGGAAAATGAGCTGTTCAATCAATTGTTTGCTTGACCAATGGTCAAATAAATAACTTATTCAAGAAAGAAGAAGAAAAAAACATAGACATTTAATGCGTAATTTTAAAATATGTTATTATTTTTAACAGTTTATTGAAATAACTACTGTGCAAAAAACTGGCCTTATAGCACCTCAAATCATTCGAGTGTACTTTTTCGTTCAAATGATGTTTAATACACATAGTATGATCATCTTGTAAAGTTTTCTTAAAAACACTTGATGTGTGCATGTGCAACATTAATACTTCCAGTTTATTTTAAGAACTAGATTCGAATTAATGTCCGTAAAAATATTAATAATAAGCGTATGCTTTGATGGTATATATCTACATATGTGTACAAGCCGTGTTGATTTTTATTTATCAATAATAGGCTCACACTTGACCACTGTCTCACCACATGATAAGCGATGATGTAGTGGAAAATGGAGCCTTGCCTAAAAGTACTCACTCTTGACTTAAAGAGTTAAACCCCCAGGTTGTAGCTATCAGGAAAAATGGACTCCGGCAGGGAATTCCACTCCTTTATCCTCCTTCTCCTTAGTCCTGAATTGATTAATTGATAAACTCTTTTTCCAGACCGGACCCCGTGGTAATTGCAACGGTGCAGGCAGAACCTATGCATTCGAAGCCGCTTGGGACTCAATCCTCGCCAGCGCTTCACAATCTTCAGCTGGGTAAGTTTATAGTAATAATACTAAACTTCCACTAGGTCAAAATACAATTTACTGGTTTGCCAGTAAATTGTATTGATTCACCGACCAATCCAATGAAGATTATACAAAAAAAACTGACCTCATAATTTGACAGCTGGTGACGCGTCAAAAACCGCTAGTATTTTTGTAATTTGAAATGGTGAGGTAAGTCAAAAATCAATTATTACTCATACCCATCATCAGTATAGTTGACGACACGGTTGGCGCAGTGGTTGAGCGTTCGGCTGCTGCGCTGCGTGTCGCGGGTTCGATTCCCGCACGGAACAAATATTTGTATGACCTACAGATAGTTGTTCCGGGTCTGGGTGTCTTGTGTATGTGAGTATACATGTTTGTGAACGCACCCACGATACAGGAGTAATTCCTAGTGTGGGACAACGTCTTTTTAAAAAAAAGAAAAAAAAGAAAAGAAAAGAAAAAAGTTTCGCTATGTAGATATGCAATAATATCCACAGCATTATCATTTTTCTTTTTTTTTCTTTTAACCGTTTATTATACTGCAGCGTAGCATAAACATATATTGACCAGATACTCGTAGGTGCTTTTGAGTGAACTAACAAAATCATTTTGAAAAGTGGCATGATCAATTTTGTCAAAACCAATATCGTCATTGATATGCCAGGCTAGTATGACGAAGCTTTTTAGAAGTCGGAACTACGCGACCGCGAAATCTTGACTGCACGTTTTGATAAAAGAAAGAAGAATATCAATAAGGTCCCACTGGTGTTTTGCTCTGTATCATGTTGTATGCTTTCAGACTTGTCAACGAGCAATACTGCGCAGCCAAGCGTCTGTACAATGCCTTCAGCTCCCGCAGCAACAACGCAGGAGCCTTCATCACTGCAGTTTCCCTGCCACCAGTCCAACGTGTCTTCGCAGAGGCCCTTGAGCCAGTTTCAAGAGTAAGTATAGATAAATAGATACATAAGCAGATAGTATACTCTCTGATGTGTATACCAAAGGTAAATGAAAGAACAATTTTAGTATGGGTGGCCTTATCCACAAAGGCGATCTCTAAAGCCAACATTTGTATGGTTTTAAAAGGGAGAAAGAGAGACAATACCGTATATATGGCTATTTTAATGGAACAAGCCAATCTAGTACTGAGCAAGTTTGACAAGTTCACTATGATGAGATTAGATTGAACTGTCTGACAAGATTAACTGTTAATGTCTCTCCATTTAATATAGAGAAGTCATAAAAAAAACCAGACTGTAGTGTTAATATATGCAAATATTTTGTCATCAAGCTCTTTTTCCCCTGAAAAAGAAGGTAGAGCTTCCATTCGGTTAGTTATCGCCACATACCGAGGCCGATACAAATCCAGACTTCAAGCTGCTATTGAGAATTTTATAGTGGAAACCCCTAATAAGATCTTTACCGACCGGAGATAATAAAACACCTCTCGCAATCGCGATTGCCTTCACTAGACTAAACAAAGTTAAAAAAAAGTTGTTAGGAAGACAAATATATGATAGCTTCAGCATAATCAGCTTGTACTGACCCACTGCTTGGATACAGGTCTCATATTTACATATTTCATGTTCAATATTAATTTTCAGTTCCTGCAAGCCGTCGCTTCTGGTAACCCACAATCCGCCGCTGGTGTCGCTAAAAACGCACTGGTAATTGCCGCAAGAAGGTTTTAGAAAACTAAAAAAATGAAATTCACAATTAATAACAATTAATATCGTAATCAATATATATCGGTATACTATACACAAACAAATATCCTAACTACTATCTATACACGTATGATATAATTATATACATCCTCAAGTCATAAGACAACTTATATAGTAATATTTATACATAATATGTAAATATACGTTGATACTCCACAAAGGACTTGGCTTTTATTTTTTTGGACAACGATATTTTTAAATAAAGATGTATCCAATTTATTACTGTTTTATTTGAAACGTGATTCCTTCTGTATTGTGGAGGAATGAGGAAAATGTCGTGAGAAAAAAGATAGATAGATGATTTATTGTACACCACAAATTACAATAGGAGCAACAGGGTGTAACAATGGGTGTTCTTATCGCTAAAAGCGATCTTTTACAGACAACCTTTGGATGGATTTGATAGAGAAGGAAAAATGTGTCGCTGGTAGTTCGTGGTGTGTATGAATGTGGATAAAAAGGAAGGGAAAACCAAAAGAATAATGGATGTGCGAAAGATGATCATATGGCTAAAAAGGAAGTGATTAGTGAATTTATGATATTAGAGAAGTACTGAACAAAAAAACATGTTGCGCTGACCAATTAATTTGACCAATTGGCTGTATATTACTTACAGATATTGCTCTGAAATCCTTTCTAAAAATTATTAACCCAGTGAATTAATTGGATCTTTTGAGTAAAAATCAATTCCTATTTTACATTATTTTCATACAGTGCTGTCCTAACAAATCACTGCGCTGCCAATAAGCCTGATACAGTGGTGTTGGACCGAATTGAGAGGCATACAATGACTGTTAATATAACACACACACGTTGTTTTAAGCTGTTTCAGAGCCATCCTAATCTCGTACAGGCTGACGTCCGGGATGTCTTCGGTATAGTGTCGAGCTAATCGAGCTCTTGGGTCCTTAACTAGATTCGCGGGTTTAGTAATTGACGTGTATAACTGTCCATACAATGCCTCGATCTCCCTCAGAAGCTCCAGTTTGGCGGATATGGTTCTGCCATTCTCGGTCTTCAGCTTCGTGAGCTGGCTCTATCCAATAGACAGATCTCTTGCAAAGACCTTGGAGCCCTTATCGCCGCATCACCGCTCTATCGCGTCTTCAATACGCTCGGTATTTAAGCGGCGAAATTCGCTTTTCAAGGACTTTGAGATCCGTCTATTGAGCTGCCGGTATTTACACGCATCGTCTGAAGACTGCAGAATCACCTGCCGCCTCTCCGTCATGAGCTTGAGAGTAGAATCAGAGAGCCTCTTGTTTTTATCTGTACGGCGAGTCTTGAAGAACTTAGACCCGACCGTATGGACAGTTTCCACGAACCCATCGTTGTATTCGTCCACGGAGCTCCCTAGGCACTCGAAACGATTTTGAAGTTCGAGCTGAAAGCTCTCGGAGTTTTGGATATGGATCTGTGCTGGGCGGAGCGTAGACTTCATCAGTCGAGACCTTTCCAGCTTTATATTTAGATTTAATGTGCCTCTAATATGCGATAATCATTTCCGGGTTCACTGCGTTGATCACAGAGACATCATTGAATATCTGTTTCTTCGTCGACATAATGAAGTCAATCTCATTTTTAGTTGCACCGTCGGGGCTCTGCCAGGTTCACTTCCTGTGCCCACGCTTTCTAAAGAAGAAGATTATAATATAGAGGCCCTCCTTCTCCATAAAACTGGCCAGTAGATGTCCCTGGTGGTTCCGACGTCCAAATCCAAATTGCCCCACTCGCAGCTCGTCACCGTCTCGATTGCCCAGTTTCGTATTAAAGTCCCCCATGACCACGGTGAAGTGAGTTTTATGACCATGCATGGCTCTGGATATATCCTCATACATGGTCTCAACTTCGTCGTCGGGGTGTGTCGAGGTCGGGGCATAAACCTGTACGACCTTCAACGAATATATTGACGATATTCTGAGTATAAGGTACGCCACCCTAGTCGACACACTCTCGATCCTCACCACATTGTTCACAAGGGACCTGTGGACGATGAACCCGACACCACTCTGACACTTCTGGTCACACTCCCGGAAATAGAGCAGGTTACCGGATTTGAGAATTATCGCTACCTACTCAATTCCTCCTCAAGTTCGATGATCTTCTCGTCAGTCCGCAGTGTTCACGTGTTCAGTGTTGCCAGGTCCGATCGTCGTTTGTTAGGGTAGCTGGATCCACTCCGGAAATTCTTAGCACGCCTTGCCTCACCGTTGCCTTGACCGCTACCGGAGTCAAAGGTAGACAGGCTGCCGGGCACTAGGGGCCATTTTTTCGTTGTGCTTTTCATATGGGGGGTTTGCCATAATCGCCACGCTTGGCAGGTGGGTTGGCGATCGCAGTATGGCTGTTCCAATGCACAGAGAATGCTGCTGCCCATTCCCTGGTGAGTCCCTTAGTCGCCTCTTACGACACCCACAGGACATGATGGGATGGTACTATTCTTAACGTGCGACACTATACGGAACTTTTGTAATACGGACTCAAAAATATTTGGTCTGCTTCTACGGTAGATATACCACATGAATTTCTCCAAGAACTGAGCTCTGCAAGCCTCGACGTTGGAGTGACGATGAATCGGTTAAAGATAAAAGTCATGACCAATGACGCCAAATATAGGGTCGAGGTTGGTGGGCAGTAAATACAATACGTCGAGGAATACATTTATCTAGCCCAGCTAATTTCAATCAAGAACAGATAGAACAAAGAAATCGACTGTCTATTCGAAATGCCTAAAAGAGCTACTGTTCCATGAAGGCGCTCGTGAAAGGCGACTTTGCCGACTTGTGTCACTAAAGCACAAGCTCGTTGATATGTGTATCCTGCCTATCCTAACCTATAGCGTTCAGGTTTGGTCTTTGACCGAGGCTCAGAAGCCCAAACTTAAGGTTTGCCCAAACTCAAGCGATGGAGTGTAGCATTTTTCAAGTAAAACTGACCGACCAAATTCGCAACGCAGTAATATTTTACTGCGTTGCGAATTCGGTCGGTCTCACCTCAGCCTCGCAGACTAGTCTTGTGGTATTCCACAAGACTAGTCTGCGAGGCTGAAGTGGGACTAGACATTTACAGGATCCATAAGGACAGATGGGCTAAGATTGTCACACAGTGGTTACCTGAAAATGAGCTTCGTCAACGAGGCAGAAAAGTGTATTCGCTAACTCAGTTGACATCAATTTGATAGGCACTTTGCAGTACATTGCTCGGTGGACATCGATTATAATAGGCATTACGTGGTACATTTTTGTTTTCCTATACGTAAAAGCAGCAATGAACTGCAAAGTGCCTATCAAATTGATGTCAACTGAGTAAGCGAATACGCCTACTGGACTCATTTCTGACATATTGGAGAAGACAAGACACAAAGAGAGCTAGAAAAATATAGGGAAGGCCTTTGGAGAGCAGTGGGACCACATAAGCACAGTTAAAAATAAAAATACCGGCCAAGTGAGAGTCGGACTGGCATACCAAGGGTTCCGTACAAGCTTGCGGGTATCTAAATAGTTCGGAAATTGAGTTTCGAAAATTTTACATGTGGTTAAAATGTTTAAAATATTCTGTTTGAGCTTGTGCTAATGAGGTCCTACCATACGATGCCCTACATGATACGGTTGCCTCACTTTAAAATTTGGACCCGAATTCCTTGTATTGGGACCCTATTTTTTGTGATGTAACTAAAAATTTACGATAGTCACACTTTTCCCTTAACTTGTGTTATAAGACCTTGCTTCATGCCAAGTTTCATGTTTGTAGGATAGCGGGAGGTACCCTATAAATTTTGGTTCCCTTGAGAGTGTGGAAATATACGTTTTTTGCGGCCATATCTTTATTACGTTAACTTAGAAGTTTGATTTTTTCACAGCTTCAAGGGACCTGAGTAAATAGTTTTAATTTTAACTCGATACCTCCACGTGTTCCGAGATATAAAGGGTCTTGACAGACGGACAGACGAACGGACGGACAACAATGTGATCCTATAAGGGTTCCTTGATTTTCCTTTTGAGGTACGGAATCCTAAAAAATAAACAACAATGTAATTGAATATGTATTGAATAAAGCACATTATTATTATAGGCACCTATCTACTGACCAGAATCATAGTCATAATAACCAATTATTCCCTGTTTATTATCCTATTGGCTTGAGGAAAAACACAACAAGCGTAACACAATATTTCGGTATTATGTATTTGTTCAACATAATGTAAGTTTTGTCCTCAAACAGTTGAACGTTACCAGAGAAAACAGTTGTATTTATAAATCACTGCAATGTAATTTAGTGAAACAAAATGTTTTTAATACTGTTTCTGTGTATAAAACTGTTAATTTTACATTTATGTGTGTCGGATCTTGGATATGAGTGTAACATAGGTAACTATTTTGAATATTTTCTCTCATTTTTTTGTCATTTCGTTTTATTGTCTGTCTGTGCGTCTGTCGTCTGTCACAAAATTTTGTTACGAAGAATTTTTTAACTTCCCATTGACGTATGAACTTGAAATTTGGTGATAATATTTACTATTACGTATACTTTACTAACAAATATTTGGAACGGAACCCTTCATGTGTGAAATCCGACACACACTTGGCCAGTTTTGTATTTTTATTGTGGTGGTGTGAAATCTTCCAATGACCTCGCCCGCTCTGGGTGAAGCAGACTTTTACTGACTAAAACCCACCCCTGTTCCTTCAATTGCCTGAGTGCCAAGGGCCGCGGGTACTCTTCAAATTTATCCGCGACCCCAGGGTGATCACTGTTTTTAAGACTTGACAAAACAAAGAGATTTATTTTTAATATGTACGCTCGTACTCGTACATATTAAAAAGAAATCTTTTTGTTTTGGAAAGCTTGTGTGTAGTGCATTACTATTAAACGTACTAACGTTTAATAGTAATGTATTACACACAAACTTTCCATTTTAATGGGTGGGTGGGCGTGTCAGAACTTTACTGACGATAACCCATCCATGTTCCTTCAAATGCCTGTGCCAGGGCCGCGGTGACTCCTTTAATCACTCCGCGACCCTGGCAGGAAACTTACCACAATAAGGGCCGATTTCATCAATGAAACTAATCGCGATTAGTTCAACTAAACTCAGTTTATGCGTTTAATCGAGATTAGAGCTTCATTTTGCAAATCACCACTACAAACTAAACTAGTTTAAGCTTAACTTAGTTTAAATTCTAAACGCCCAGTTTTCGGTGAAACGCATGTATATATATGTATATATACGCATCTATACTATATGCTTATATAGTATAGAAATCTATAGATATAGAAAAAGTAATAGGCCAGTTATTTAAAACATCGTCAGTCGCAGCAAAATATTGCACTGTACGAATTTCTGGGATGTCATTAGCCAGTTTACAGTTTCAAATATCTGTTGTGAATATAAACAGTATTCTTTTCGTGTTTTACGTTGTCAAGCTGACGAATCTTTAAGCATGAGCAATCGATCAGGAAGATTGACATGTGAAGATACAAATTATTGTAACATATTCCATTTATTTCAGACAATTCATTAAATGATCCAGAGATTTTCTTGATTGAAGATAACCTTTCCGATTTCTTTGTTGTGAACAAAGAATTAAACTTACAATTTGATGATCTTTGTAGTTCATATTATAAAATTACCAGAGGAACATTTGAACAATCAAAAGAATTTAAGTAAGTGATTAAACTATAACTTATTCAAATAACTGAATGTGCAACTAAGGGCGAGTTTTTGATCTGTAGTCAACCAATTGTTCAAAAAATTATAATTTTTTTTTTCGGCTAAATACGTTGTCAATCAATTGTAAATTTAAAAAATTGTGAATGTACAAAAAATTAAAATTGTCAGCAGAGTCATCTCGTTTACTTCTTTCTGTTACTTCATAGTTATATGTATATATTAATTTGGGTACCTACCGATAATATTACGAGATGTACGTCTCTTTTAGAACTTTTGAATTTAATTATTAATATATTTTTGTAATATTTTATACTGCCAGCCGATTAACGATGCACCTGCCATGTAATCTCTTCATCACCCATGGTTGACTGGTAGAGAATGCCTAATACATTAAGTCCGCTTTTGTACCATTGTGCATGAAGTTTTAATAAATAAATAAGAAGAAAGAATGCAGACATTTTAGCGTCATTTAACTTGCCACAAAATGCGTCGTCTCATCAAAGTTTAGCGCTGCCAATAGGTCAAATAAATAAATATTAGTCAAGAAGAAGACATGTAGTGTCTAAAGTCACAAGAAGATGTAGACATTTTAGCTTAATTTAATAATTAGTTACTATTTTTAACAATAGGTTGAGATGGATCAAAAAACTGACTCTTAGACGACTACCAGTGTTGCACACTAGCAACCCGGCTCCCCTAGCCATATTACTTTTCTATTACCGTTTAGGAGTATTATATTATCTGTGGTTTAGGCTAACGCTTAGTACAAAATGTATGGCAATGACATTACCTATAAGCCACGTGACACTTATCTACGCAAGTAATGTCATTGCCATACATTTTGTACTAAGCGTTAGCGTAAACGGTAATAGAAAAGTAATATGGCTAGGGGGGCTGCTCTGCTCATTAGACTATGCACAATAGAAATTGTGAATTAAGCAAAAGCCGTATTAACTAAATCGTGAAATATTTTATTTGCAGAAACGTCATTCGATTTGCCGTTCCCGGTTATTATAAAGGAAAGCCGCTAGGAAATTTCGTATACGCTGGAAACATAACTAAAACAGATAATGCTGAATGCAATAAAACAAACAAAGCAAAACCAAAATTTGACTGTCACGAAATAGCGAATCTTGTAAGCCAATCATTAATAGAAATTGATGATGGAAATATATACGACTTTGTACAGAAAATGCAAGTGACAAAACTTGATAGACAACTGGCAATGAAAATAAATTATAGTTATAGTTACCTCTTCAAAAGGCAATTTTTAAATGGTTTTAAAATAACGCACAGAGAAAGCTGTAAGCCTCCTTTTCAAAAAACATCAGACCTTACGACAGTGCTTCTTTGCTCCATTGATGACCATGGTTACATTACAAAGCGAGTTAATATACGGCCCTTAACACTGATACAAATACCGCATTCATATTGCCAAACTTACTTAAATGGTAGTAGACAGGACGGTCCACAGGTTAATTTGAATAGTCTTCTAGCTGTGTTAGCCCCTGAACCATTTGAGTTACCCTCAGAATATTCAGTTCCAACCATATTCTATGAAACTCCATATACGTATTCGAAAGATAAGGCTGCTTTTCCGAATTCTATGAATCCAGTGCCGTGGCGACTGCTGAAGTATGGGTTTTTAAAGTTTATTCAAGCCGTTGGCTGGGACAGAGTGGCAATTGTGACCGATGATTCAGAATATAGCATAGATTTTGAAGATGAACTGATTGCGCTGTTTCGTAAATCACGGCTGGCATATACTGTGATTCGTTGCGAGGATGCTAATTGTGACATGGCAAAGGTAAGCATTTAACGTTTGTTTAGTCGTGACGTCTGATATCTCAACACACACATCAACACCACACAACTCACACTTTTGTACACAATTACTGCAAGACGCTATGTATCCCCATTATAATTTTTGATTTTGTTTAACTTTTCCTTTGTTATAAATATGTATA
Source organism: Polia nebulosa (assembly GCA_951329385.1). Classification (NCBI taxonomy): domain Eukaryota; kingdom Metazoa; phylum Arthropoda; class Insecta; order Lepidoptera; family Noctuidae; genus Polia; species Polia nebulosa. Next base: position 58,692,860 of record OX589587.1, read on the forward strand.
TATTACATTGTATTCTTTGAACCACGATGAAAGAGACTGGCTTCCACGACACAAGGATTACCAGATACCAGTGATTCCTCTTATTTAATTTTATATTTTTCTGAACAATAAAGATTATTATCTAAGTATCAACAACGAGAAAAAGTGGACGATACTTAGATATCCGATCGATATCGGTGACAATAATGTAGTGGGTGGCTCTGTCGCTGCAGTTTGCGATCTGCCGTTACAATCAAAATAGTTGACACTCTTAGGAGTTGTCGGACACCAGGGGCCCAATTCTGTCAAATAACTAACTTGTCAATAGTGTGTCGGTAGTGTGTAATAAGGAACTTTGTACCAAAACCTATAAAAGAAGAGAAAGATAAAGAGTTACCAATTCTAGTGTCTTTTGCTGGTATCGAGATGCATGAACAAAATTGTATGGTATCTATTTTACACGAGAAGCAAAAACTTTCAACCCCTTTTTACAAAAATTACGCGAACGGTGGAGAAAGAAGTTGTTTTTAGGATTCCGTACCCAAAGGGTAACCAACAGGACCCTATTACTAAGACTCCGCTGTCCGTCTGTCAGTCAGCGGGCTGCATCTCATCACCCTTAATAGGTAGACAGTTGAAATTCACAAAATTAAAAAAGGCTGCACAGGGAGCCCCCTTCGTGTGCGAGTCCGACTCACACTCGGCCGGTTTTTTTAATTTGTATGACTGGTTTATATTTGTATGACTGGTTCATATTTGTATGACTGGTTCATATTTGTATGACTGGTTCATATTTGTATGACTGGTTCATATTTGTATGACTGGTTCATATTTGTATGACTGGTTCATATTTTCAGATATCACAAGAACTGACCAGAATTTCAGCGAGGATAGTTATTGCAAACGTGGAAAGGAAAAATGCACAATACTTGGTACAAAATCCTAGGATCATATGGCTCTTGCGGGGCATGCTTGGGAAAGTAACTGTACAGGTAATGCACCAGGGCGTTTCTTTTTTTTTTTTTGAGGATAAGAAATCATCAGATAACTTCTCCCGCTCTGGGCGGAGCGGGAGAGCGTGTCTGACTCTTACTGACTAAAACTCACCCGTGTTTCTTCAGTTGCCTTTTGCGTTCCAGGGTCATGGTGACTTTTTCGAACACTCCTGCGTTCGTTACGATTTTTTTTCTTTGTTGTTGATAGGCACGCGTTTGACCACTATCTCACCTGATGGTAAGCGATGATGTGGTCGAAGATGAAACACGCTTGCCTAGAACTAACCTATTCACTCTTGACTTAAATACTACCAGGTTGTAGCTATCAGGAAACACAGACTCCGGCAGGGAATTCCACTCCCTTTTTTTTGTGGGGTGGGTTATCATCCAATGACATCTCCCGCTCTAGGATGGAGCCCACCCCTTTTCCTTCCCTGCCCTGAATGCCCAGGGGCGAGGTAACTCTTTCGAATTTATCTTCAACCCCTGGACAGAGGGAATTCCACTCCCTAGGATGGCATATATCGGGTTTTAGTAAAACTTACTTTATAGAGCGTTGTCTCTATCCCTCATAAATGTGTAATAGTACTTTTCTAAATAACGATAAGCCATATTAACGCCCGGCTGCTAAAAAAATTTACAGCTTCATCGTGGCCTATACTTGTAAAAATAATTCGAGATAATTTCAATCTATTCTCACCAACTCAAATATGGAGTTTAGCATTGTGCATTTTAAGTTGAATTTTAAGTGATGATTTGTAATACAAAGTCCATCTATATAGAATAGGTTCTAATGACATTTCAACTTTGTCATGTATAGCATTGAATGTTTTATTTCAAAATTGGAAAATTATCTCGAATCATAAATCCAAGTATAGACTTTATAAGCCTTAACAAAATTTTGGTTAGTACAGAGTACAAGTAATCACACGATTTCTTAAGACAATTTTCTTGACTGGGTACGCCTTTATTACCTGCCGTAACCAAAACAACTGAAGTCTCGCCAATTAATAAAAAGTATTATGTTTTTTGTTTAGAACCATTTGCCAGAAACCTTCTCCTTTAGTTTGCACAGCACCAAATCCAAAGAATGCAATAATGTGGAAGATAATATTTTAACCGGTCTCAGCAGTATTGCACAGGTTTACAAATATGAAGCAAACAGGGACAACAACGTTAAGCAATGGGAGTTTTACAGGTAATATTTCATTGATATACCTTTAGTATAGATCGTGGCTAACATAACAGCTACACGGGTCGAGCCGAGGTCAGTCCGTGGGACCATTTATCACATAACGAGTCTCCTCCGTGCCTCGCGAAGCACGTTAAGCCGTTGGTCCCGTTTGTCTTTGTACATCTTTGACAGTTGCTACGGGTAGACAGAAGCCAGACAATCTGACACCAGTCTTGCCAAGAGGTTTCGTATTGCACAGTCTCTGGGTTGTGGAGGTCAGATAGGCAGTCGCTCCATGTAAAATACTTGTACTCATCTGCATCTGGTTAGACTGGAAGCCGCCCCCAACATAGATGGGGAAAGGTTGGTCAAATTGATTGAAGAGTACCTATAGCACAGATAATATAATACTAGCGTGCAGATGCTTCATCCCATACTAAGAAACAGTACCGCCGTAACTACGGGTTTTCGACTTGCTCAAGCAACTTTTGTTCTTCGTTCGGGCCCGTCCTCTACACCTCGCTAGATGGTGTTAGCAGTGACGGCTTGAAAGTCGAATAAATTTACATTAAGTCTTATTTTCGCACACATTGAGCAATTACTTTATAGTATTTTTAGCACTTCATAACAGTTTTACTGTTTGAAAATGTGTCACTATACACATTTTAAAAAGGCGAATGAATAAACTCTAAAACTTTAAACAGCGCCATCTATTGGTACAAGAAATTAAAATGCCTAAGGATTTGTTCCAATGAATATCTAAAGAATTAGAAGCCAATTATTCCACAATTTTATGCTTAGGGTAGTTTATTAAATAAGAAAATACAGTTTTTACCATTTTATTTTTTCAAAATATGTTACTTAAACTTCAATACGAAATCGATGCATATTACGCCATCTATTGTGAGAGACAGAGAGTGTGAAGAATTTATACACACACACAATATTGGTATATATGTATATACCAATATTGTGTGTGTGTATAAATATATTATATATATATATATATATATATTAGGTCCCCACCTATGAATTCAGCGTTTTTTATGGAGAATTTTAAAGAAGTTGCAATTTTTATACTAACATTTTCTTAATTTATTTAACAACTATGAACACTAATGTTTTAAAACTTTTATGCAATAATGTTTAAAAACTAAGATAACGTATAACACTTAGATTAAGCATCAAAAATAAGTTTTAGATAGTTAAAACCAATGTGGTCATTTCTGCTACAGCAAAAAGAGAAGTAATTTTTAAGATATTTTTTTTTGTTTCTATAACTTTATGTAATAAGGTCTTTACTATTGGCAGTTGTCTATGACGGTTATTATTCGATAGAATATCAAGCAATTGATGAATATTTTAACTCATAGAAGTGATGATTTTCTCTATTTTTGAGAAAAAAAATGCCAATTTCATAGGTGGGAACCAATATAATATTTATTTGAACTAAATTTTCTTTATTCGATATGAGACCCCGTGCCTAACTCTTCCTTGTGGGCAATCTAGAGTACCCATGGAGCATGTATCAGGGCGCTCGGTGATGACGGGTCGGCGACCGCTCGATTGATGTGGTAGCATTGAGTTTGATTAGTGCAGTAGGAACGAGTGGAGAGGAGTTGATGTCGACTAATTCATTATACCATCTCGATGGCACCCTTATCTATTCTATTCTGACTGCTAACGGCTGAACCTGAAATTTCGCTAATTCTTTTTTTGCTGTGTTTGTTATAGTCAGGAGAAGGATCATACGAATTAAAAAATTAGGAAAGTTGCGCAGAAAATTAGAAAATTTCAGAAAACCGATCTTCGCGAGTTTGACAGTTCGCGCGTCAGGACTGACGTCTGTCATGTCAACTAGTGCATCAATAAAACAAAAAAAGCTTGTAAAAACGTTCGACTGTCAAGTTTGATCATGGTCTGAATACTACCGTGCAAAGAGCCAAGATTTAAAAGTTGTGTCATTTGAATAACATCTTACAGTTTCATAAATTTTATGTTATGCTCTTAACAGCATCATCAGTAGTATTTTTTTTAACCCGCTACGCAAAAAGAGGGATGTTTTAAGTTTGACCGCTACGTTTTTATGTCTGTCTGTGTGTCTGTCTGTGCCATATTATAGCTCTTAAACAGGTGAACCGATTTGAATGCTTTTTTTTTATACTTATTTGATAGCAGGTTTTCTAGCGTGCAATGTTTTATCATAATCCGTTCAGTCGTTTCAAGGTCATCAGCTCTTTTGTGTTTTTTAAATGTTCGCTTTTCTTTTAAGCGTTGCAGGTTTTTTAAACTTTTAATTTAATTGGTATCTTTTATACCTATACTAGCTGACCCGACAGACGTTGTCCTGTCTTAGCTTTGAACTGTCAAACGTGCGAAGTTTAAAAAATAGTCGTTAAGTTTTCTAATTTTCCGCGCAACTTTCTTAATTTTTCGTTCATAATTAAGAACCTTCTCCTGACAATAACAAACACAAAAAAAAAAGAATTAGCGTAATCGGTCCAACCGTTTTCGCGTGATGCCGTGACCAAGGGAAATAGGGATTAATTTTTAGGGTTCCGTACCCAAAGGGTAACTGTCCGTCTGTCTGTCAGCAGGCTGTATCTCTTGATCCGTAATAGGTAGACAGTTGAAATTTTTACAGAACATGTATTTCTGTTGTTATAGCGGTAACAGAAATACAAATTCTGTGAAAATTTCAACTGTCTACCTATTACGGATCATGAGATACAGCCCAAAACAAAGTTTCTAGAAACGTGTTTTTTTTGGGTTTTTTTTCAGTTTATGGTATGGAACCCTTCGTGTGTGAGTCCGACTGGCACTTGGCCGATTTTATATATATATATATATATATATATATATATATATATATATATATATATATATATATACACTTCTGGACACATCTATTGGCCCACCTTAGAGTTTAGGTTTCGATGGCCCCTACCGAAATATGATTGCTAGATTGAACAAAAACTGTTGATGCAGTTTTAATCCTGATACATTTTACCATCTTTTTCGATCGTATTGTTTTAAATTTGAATTCAGAATACCATACGACATGGAGCTACGCCTAACAAGTCGGATATGCGCCTTGTTAAAGGCAATTGATTTTTGAATAAAAAACATGTTTTATCAAATAAAGGTTTAATTTAATAACGCGTGTTGCCTCCATGGGCATCTACCACAGCTCTCATACGATTAGGCATAGAGTTTATCAACCGCTCTATGAAATTTTGAGGGATCATCTCCCATTCCTCTTCTATGGCAGTTTTCAACTCCTGCATCGTCTCGGCAACTGGGTGACGAGCCCTAACACGTCTTTTTAGCTCGTCCCACATGTGCTCAATGGGGTTCATGTCTGGGCTTCTGGCTGGCCAGTCCATAACTGTGATGTTCACATCCCGAAGATATTCCCTGACGATGCCGGCCGCATGGGCTCTTGCATTATCATGCATAAAAAGGAAATTTGGGCCCACATAGTCCGCGTATGGTATCACGTGAGGTTCTAAGCACTCACGAATGTACCTTTCAGCATTTAATGTAGGCAGCCGTGGTCCTGTAACAACCTCAAGTTGAGTTTTGCCGCTCGCGGATATACCGCCCCAGACAGTCCGTGAGCCACCGCCATAAGCAACCCTCTCTTCAAAGCAGCATTGTGCGAAACGCTCTCCCTTACGTCGGCAGACCTTCTTCCTTCCATCATTGCCATGTAACACAATTTTAGACTCATCAGAAAAGAGTACACGGCTCCAATCTTGCTGTGTCAAATTTAAATGACTGCGTGCGAAATGAAGGCGCGCTGTTCGGTGGGCTCGCGTTAGTTTGGGCCCATTAGCTGGCTTGTGTGGTACCATATCGCGTTCTTTTAACCTTCTCCGAACAGTTCGAGCGCTCACAGATACTCCGTGGAAGTCGCGAAGTTGGTTTTGTATCTCAATGGAGGTAAGGTGACGATTTCACAAGCTGGTCGTCACGATGAATCGATCCTGCCTTTCAGTTGTGACCCGAGATCGTGGCCTTCCTTGGCGACGAACAAAGCCGCCAGTCTGTAGGTACCACCAATAAACATTTCGGACCGCAGATCGACTTAAATTAAGTTGAGCACTCACGTTTCTTTGGCTGTGTTCGGCCTGAATAAGTGCCACAGCTTGGGCGGCGACTTCAGGTGAAGAGTCCATAGATTATTGATAGAACCTCACCTTAATGTTAAGAATAAGTAATGTTTGTTGCAAAACCAAAGATATCAATCACTTTTTCAAGAATTAAATCCAAGTAAACCAATAAAACCAAGTTTTCTTAGTATTCGATTGTTTGATATCAACAAACAGGCTCCAAATTGTCTTTTGTTTCTTTAAATTCTGTGTTCGAAATTCAAAAAAAGACTATTGAATGAAATTGTGAATGTGCCAGGTTCAAAACTGCATAAAAACTTTTTGCTCGACCTAATATAAAATTTTAGCTAGGACCAAACGAAACTGAAATACAAGGTGGGCCAATAGATGTGTCCAGAAGTGTATATATATATTAAATTAGCCAAGTGCCAGTCTATATATATATATAGATATCATTTCTCCATCAAACCAGGCATTTCTGACAAGTTATAGAAATAAGTACTAGTCAGGCGGGTAGTTTGTTTGTTTAGAAAAATATTAACACAAAACTTGTTTTTCAGACGTTTCGCTGATAAAATGAAAAAAATAACCCCAAGTATAACTGAAGCAATAATAGAAGTACATAGAATATCACATCACTCAGAAAAGATTGCTGCAATGTCTGTCAACGAAAATGGAGCAAAAATGTTAAGTTTCAATAACCCATATGAATCTGGAAGGCCAAACGACGGGACGGCACAGTGTTTGGTGTCAACGTATGACTTCCACAAACCTTGCGAAGACCAAATAGTGATGGTTCTAATGTTCATTATTATGTTGTTCGTGCTCACATTCCTCTTGGTCATGTGTTTCTTCGACAAAACCTCGCCATTTAACGACATAAGATATCAGAATTTTTAGTTATAGCTTTACATGCATATTTAATTCAATATTGGACTTGTGAAATGTACTAGTATTTTATTGCTAGTAATAGACTTAATATGTCACCGGATGATTGTAAAGAATAGAATAGAATAATAATTTATTGTACACCAAAACAGTTAATAAATTTGTATAAATAAAATAAATACATACATAAATGAAGTAAATACAGTTAGTTTATGAAAAAAAACTAGTAAAAACGTAAACTCGTTATTTTCAATAAGGCACATTGATCATATACATTGTAAATTATCAAATTTGGATGTGGTTTATTGTATTGAGTCCCCACCTATGAGATTGGCGTTTTTTTTCTCACAAATAGAGAACCTCGTCAGATCTATGAATTAAAATATTCATGAATTGTTTGATATTGTATCGAATAATGACCATCATACACAACTGCCAATAGTAAAAAAAACCTTATTACTTTTATAGAAAACCTTATTACTTTTTATAGTTTTATACAAAAAAAAAAATACCTTAAAAATGACTCCTCTTTTTGAAATGAAACCACTATTTGTTTTAACTTAGTCAAAACTTATTTTTGTTGCTTAATCTAAGTGGCATACGTTATCTTAGTTTTATAACATTATTGCATAAAAGTTTTAAAACATTAGTGTTCATAGTTGTTAAATAAATTAAGAAAATGTTAGTATGAAAAATGCAACTTCTTTAAAATTCTCCAGACAAAACGCTGATTTCATAGGTGGGGGGACCTAATATTTGATTCATAATATATACCGAGATTTTAAGCTCTCGCAAGATTTAATACAATCTTTCGGTGTTTCCAATTATCCGGTGACATAGTTATACGTATATAGCCTATAAACCGGTAATACGTATTATAAATAATATATACTATCCCAATGCATGGCAAAGGCTTGTAATATAAGTTAGGTAAAGTTTTGTAATATGTAGATGCCTGCATAAGTTAGTGTACCTATTTATCTTAATGTTTTCCATAAATTGTATAGCTTAGGTATTCCATTATGGTCACTACAGACTCACAACTAAAAAATAGTTGTAAATAATGCAAGGGATGAATCCTTGTGGCGTGTTTTCGAGCACATTTTCACTTAAAACATATTCAATGGTCGAGTATTTTGCTTCTCCGTGTACGCGAACTCTTATCACCTATTTGTCGTCAAATTTGTATTATTGTATATTATTTGTATTATTTTGTTTAGCACAGAATTATATAACTTTTTTCTGTCTCTATTATTATTACTGATAACCGATCAATCTAATAATGACAATAGTAAAGGACTTTAAATGTCATGTTCTAGGTACTAATATTTTTAGCTAAACTCCGCAGACATGATCAATTTCTAATGGCGACTAAACAAAACAAAAAACAACGCATGATTTCAATTTTAACCACGTTACCAACGACTTTTGTCACATAATCTGCTGTACTTTTTTGAAAATAATAGTTTTTTTTTAACGGCATTTGACACCGATTAAAAAACGTTTTATTTCTATAATTGTTAACATTTGAATCAACTTACTTATATTTCTAAAACGTAAGTTTGAGTTCCGGATATTTTAAATATATAATATCGATAATACCCGCCAAGAGTACGGAGTTTTGCTAACTTGTTCGTCAGTCATTGTTCAGTCATTCGTTAAGCCGACATAATAAACGACCGGACCAATCCAGTCTAACGAAGCTTCATATTTCTTTTGTTTAGTATATAAAATTGTATAATTATTCTATTTGTAAGAATATACCCAAACAATACCAATTATTCGATGCCACAAAAAAGAAATTGCTAAAGATATCGATAATACCCGCCAAGACAACGGAGTTTTGCTAACTTGTTAGTAAGTCGAACCAATTCAATCTAACGAAGCTTCATATTTTCTTTCGTTATTCATTTTCTAAGTATAATTTCATTGTATTTGTAAGGATATAGCTATAAGAAAATTAAAGTCCCAGTTATCTACCCGAGGTTTTTAATCAGTTCCTTGAGATACCTGATGTCTTTTTTATCGTGTAACGAGTCATCCTCATCGTCGGGTGGTGACGTGGGCCGTGTGGGTTGATTTGGTCCTGGTAACTCGAATATAAATCCTCGAATCTGGAAAACATGGATTGTGATCTTTAATAATGTACTGTGTACTTAAGTAGGCTATTGGTCCTTCAAACACCCAATGCGAGTGCGGAGCTCCTGTTCAGACGATGACCCATTTCCTGGAGTGTTTCAAATATCCGTTCACCTGCAGGTGGCAGGGTACAGGTCTTCTAAGGTGCACCTTAGAAGACCTGTACAAATCTTCCGTTGAACCAATAAACGAAAAAAACTTTTTTAGTCGGTGTTCCTGTTTTGTCTTCGTTTTTTGACACCGACTTCCGAAATTAAAGTTATTTTGCACTTTTTTTGGAAGTCGGTTCTATTTTTTTGTAAAAAAATTTTTATTTTCTAATTTTTAGTTGTGTTTCTCCATTAAATTGTGTTAACAATGGATATCTAGGCGATAGCAGCAATCGCGGTTGATTTGCTGTCATTTTTTGAAGAATTCCGTTGTCTGTCTCCGAAATACATCATCAGATCTTCATGAAATTTAAATGGGACCATTTCGGAACAAACTCCTTTTGAAATCCGTCCATAAATGACGGAGTTATGCCCGAACATAAATAAAAAAAAATACAAACATCCGAATTGATAACCTCCTCCTTTTGGAAGTCGGTTAAAAAACTAAACTGTCACAAAGTTTACAAAAGGAAAACAATCATTCTTCATGAACCACAGACCATAGCTAACTTCAGGGTGTCGGTTCTAACTAACTTCAACCTGTGAATTTTGTGTGACAGTGATGCGCGTGCATCTTAAAATTTCACTCTCATCATTTTTTCACAACGCGCCTATAGAAGTATAACTTCAAAAAAATGTTAGCATAAGGAACTGGATTGAACATAATTGTCAGACATGCCACATGTCTGTCAATTATTCTCCTGACTGAATTTCGGTCACGGTGGTTAATTTCAACGGAGATTAGCCATGTACGTAGGAGATTATTATTATTGTGCACAGGTGCACCCTATGTTACTTTACTGCCAAAATCGTGTTGATTCAACACATCAACGCAGCAAGCGAGTGGACCAGGAAGGGGAGCGGAGAGAGAGCGGCGCGGCAACAGCTGCGTCATAGAGCCAGCCAGTGCCCGAAAATCCCGAAATAAACCGACATCGAACGATCGCGCTCGCGCATCCTAAACTTTTCACTTGTTTGCCATTTTAATTACTTAGTGTCTTATCATATTTATACAGTCCACTCATTTGATTCACCACCTATATACTGCAGCTACGCTGAGACCTAGTAACCCAACTGTACAGTCCGAAAGGATGGCAAAACGACACGACTGGCTGGAGATCAGTAGCAGTACATGTGGTTTCACGTTCTCTCCGAGGCACAGGGTAGTCAAGCCACGAACTTTTTAAATCCTACAAGAAATTGTTAGTGGAGAATCAAAAACACTGCATTACCTGGAAATTGTAACCAGAACCGTGAGCTTACCACCTCAAGTCTAACGGGAATAACAAATAGATAGGAGATGTCCTATATAGTTCTCATCAAGCTCTTAGACTAAAATGTTTATAATTACCTTTTGATTAACGGCCCTTAAGTTCTGCAGCAATTTTAACGCGGACCTCTTTTCAGTTGGGTGCGAGATTTGGTACAGTCGTATAGCCCTGTGGAACTACACAAAATTGTAAATTAATTTTAAAAAAACTTTCTCAAACATAGTTACAGTAGGTCGCACAGTTGTGATAAACAAACCAATCTAAGCTGGTCTTTTATTATTTTGAAGGGCACTACATGGAGCGCTCTAAACAACAAACCGGCCAAGTGTGAGTCAAACTCGCGCGCAAAGTGTTCCGAATGAATAATATTTTTTTTTACATATTTTAAAAGAAACATAATCTTCTTACAAGTTTTCCTGCAATCTATATGTAAAGATTTTTTGGTTCTAGGACATGCCGGTTTCCTCACAATGTTTTCCTTCACCGTTTTGAGAGCAGTGGTGACGAAATAATTTCACAAAGTAAAGCGCCTCTCTGGGTTTGAATCCACGACCTCCAAATACCTAAATACTTACTCGTTCTAAAAGACACCAGGTGTCTCGGTACTGTTGAAGGAAGACCAGGGGTGTAAGGACTGCTGCATAAAAGCCAGCCTCTCGGTCCAGCATGTCTTCACTGTCGGACATACTGTAGATCGTGCCCCGGAACTTGTGGAGAAACGCTGTGTTCTTATGGTCTTTGTCGAAACTGTAGATAAGGAAATAATCAAAAGTCATTTATTCAAAATAGTCTGAGAGCCAGCACTTTTTGAACGTCAAAGTTCTACATAAAGACAGTCACCAAATAACGCCCGCCCGTCACCACTTCCTACTGTTTAACTGAGGAGAAGAAGTGGCGCAACAAACTTTCCAGCAACACATCTGTCTGTTAAGTTGGAAGAACTTGAATCTATATAATAGGGAATATGCATAATATTTTTTCATTTGTTCAATTGAAGACTTATTAACTATAGTAAACAAATATGAAGGAATTTTCAAAATATCATCATCAGCGACGAAGTTATAAAGCTTTAAAGTTGATAATTAGAAAGCGAAGTCCGACGTGTTCCTTGACGTCAAAGGACATGACGCCCATACAACTGCCATAGAAAACAGCGTTTTCGAGAGAGGAACTATGGGAGGGTTATTTGTTTAAAATTGTTATAATTATCTCGTTTAATTTTCAATCAATTTTGATTCTGCTTTCACTGTTCGTACTCTATTTTAGTATATTCAACGATAAACCGGTTAGATAATAGTTATTTATGATACTAGTGCGGTAAGTTGATTTTTACAAACGAGTAGACGAATATAAGCCTGAGACGAAGTCGAGGGCTTACCATTGTCACGAGTTTGTAAATACCAATCCGCACGTGTGTCATACAACGTTTTTCAACACTTTTGCGAGAAAACAGTACCTACGATAAATAGGTGATGAAAAAAAAAACTTTCGTTTTTGATTTGAAACATCTATTGGCGCGGCTTGGCAGTAAAACCTGTCGTGACGGCATGACGCCGTCGTGCCACGAAGCTCCCACTACGCTACCACTCTCGACTCCCTTCTCCCTAGAAACATCTATGCGAAAAAAGTAACACAACAACAACTAACAACAACAACTAACAACCAACATCAACAAACAACGACAACAATTAATAACAACCACAACCAACAACAACAAACAACAACAAATAACAACAAACATCAACAAACAACAATAAAAACCAACAACAACCAACAACAACAACAACCAACAACAACAACAAACAACAACAACCAACAAAAACAACCAACAACAACAACCAACAAAAACAACCAACAACAACAACCAACAAAAACAACCAACAACAACAACCAACAACAACAACCAACAACACCCAACAACAACAACAAACAACAACAACCAACAACAACACTACCAACAACAACAACCACCACCACCACCAACAACAACCTTAACAACAACCAACAACAAACAACAACAACAAACAAAAACAACCAATAACAATAACAACAACCAGCAACAACAACACCCAACAACAACAACCACAACCACCGACAACAACAACACTACCAACAACAACAACCACCACCACCAACAACAGTATTTACAACAACCAACAACAAATAACACCAACAACCAACAACAACAAACAACAACAACAACCAACAACAAACAACGTCAACAAGCAACAACAACAACCAACAAAAAAAACCAGAACTAACAACAACAACAACAACCACCACAACCAATAACAACACAAAAAAAAAACAAAACAAAATAGAAATTCTTTTATTATGTTTTTTTATGGAAATAAAAAAAAAAACCATTAAGGATACGCACGGTTTTACCGCACGCTATACAATGGAGCGTACGGTAAAATAGGTACTTAGGTGCGAGTACCTATTTTACCGCCCGTTCCATTATAGGGTGCGTAATTTCTAACTTTCGAACAATGTATACAGGCTTCGTAAATGCATTTTTGAGCAAATGTGTTGAAAAAAATTTTTTTTCATGCATATTCCCTATTGTACTGTTGTATCTTAACATATTTCTAGGTACTTAATTTATTATTATTGTTGACAGGCATGCGTTTGACCACCATCTTACTTGATGGTAAGCGATGATGTTGTGACTTAATGATAAAGAGGAATGCCCAAAAAAAGCCTGAAACGGACAGAAACTACTAGTAGTCCTTAATTCTATTTAGAATAAAATAGGTATAATTAAATCATTCTTAAGTTTGTTTAACTAGGGTAAAAATATAACGATCACTAAATATATTTCACTTGATATCCGCTTAGATTTATATGGAGGTCGTGTTTATTTGACATGAACAGTAATGTCAAACTGTCACTAAAGCAAAGGACATGTAGTTCATACAGCCTAGATACGTTTTCTATTTAAAAAATAAATAATTTGAATTAATATTGACAAGCATATATTATTTTAATTAGACTTACGGTACATATAGATCGTATAATACTAAATTAATGATAACTGTGCACTAAATGTATAAAATAGTTCCATATGGATTATTTGATGATTCCTCTTTGGCTGAATGTCACTTACTCATGTCAAATAAACACGACTTCCGTAAAAATCTAAGCGGATATCAAGTTAAATATATTTAGTGATCGTTATATTTTTACCCTAGTTAAACAAGCTTAAGAATAATTTCACTATACGTGTTTTATTCTAAATAGAATTAGGGACTATTAATAGTTTCTGTCCATTCCAGGCATTTTTTTGTATGGCAGATGGGCATTCCTCTTTAAAACTTTAAAAAAAGAAGTTTTTATCTTTTTCATAATCCTTTCACAAAATCCATTTGATACTTATATCATCAAACTTCTTCTCTCTTCTTCTTTCCGACTAACATTACAAAAAGTATGGATACTGGATGGATGTTTGTTACCCAATCACACCAGAACGACTGAACGAATGTGAATGAAATATGCCACAGATATAGATTATAGTCTGGAATAGCTCATAGGCTACAATTTATAGTGGGAAGTACTAATTCCACGCGAGCGAAGCCGCTCGCAGAAGCTACTAATATTATAATAGTAGGATTAAGGTTTCTTGTATCAATAAAGTTATTATTGTTACAGGTAAAGGTTCTATTGTGAAAGACTATACTCGTAAACCTGACATGACATGACTGTCGTGTCGTAACGTTTCAAAGGCCTATTGTGTGTGATATTTTTTACTTAATGTAATTTATTTTTAATGCATATTAAGCATACTAGGTTTCTGCACTCCTTCTCCATATAAACTATCATCATCATCAGCCTTTTGTCCCCACTGCTGGGGCACAGGCCTCCTCTCTGTGAGAAGGTGTGGGCCGTAATCCACCACGCAGGCCCAATGCGGGTTGGTGGATGTCACATATCTTGGAATTTTTGGTTTTAGGACATGCCGTTTGCTCACCATGTTTTCCTTTACCGTTTTGGGAGCAGTGGTGATGAAACAATTTACACAAAGTAAAGCGCCTGCCTGGGTTTGAACTCACGATCTTACGACTTGTAAGTCGCGGCCATTACCACTGTGCCACCACTAATAGCTGCTGCTGCTGTATATAAATTATAACTGTGCCAAATTTCAATCTCCTCCGTCCGCGTGATTTTCGTAAAAAAGGATGCTTGCAGCTGCCCGTCGATTTGAAGAACTTTCTTCAAGAAAACCTGTGGAAATTCACAGAAAAAAAATTAAACTTCCATACAAATATTGATCAGCTGATGATAACTTTGTATGGAAAGTCCAATTTTTTTTTTGGGAATTTTCAGTTTTTTCTTAGAGAAAGGTTCTCATATCCATGGGCAGAACTGGTTCCTAAAATATGACCACACCTTTCCCTTACAGCCTGTATAGAAATTGATGGCCCGTCTGTCATCTCCACAACAGCCTCGCCTTCTGCTCCGGCGTCTATTCGCTTCTGTCTCGGCTGCAATGGCAAAGTTAGCCCACTTGCTTCAAAATGTATTAATTATTTTATTTTTTTTTAACATTGGCCCACACTAGGAATTGCTCCTGTATCGTTGGTGCGTTCAAAAACATGTAAACTCACATACACAAGACACCTAGACCGGTAACAATTATCTACAGGCCATACAAATATTTGTTCCGTGCGAACGAACGCTCCACCACTGCGCCAATCGTGACGTCATAAATAATTGTAGTCCTATTTCAAAATAAATAATAACTTCATTTATTTACCGTCTTTGGGAAACAGACGTGATGCTGTTACGAGTATGTTATTTTTAATACATTCTCGCAAAGCAAACACACTGAATCATTTAGGTACCTACTATTACATTGCCTTATGTAGTTAATGTATGTAAGTAATTCAAGTAGGTATGTACTCAAAGGCTTAAGATAAATAGGTACATTTGCTGAAACAAATTAAATACCTATGTAAGTATAGTCATTGCTGCTTTATAACATTGTTATCACATTTCAGTGAAAGGAGGAGATGGAGACGGATATGTCTACTTTTACTGAAATTTTCTTCAAATAGATAAGCGTCGTTAATTTATCACGCAGTCAAGTATCGCGAATACCTCGCAATTCGGGGAGTTCCCGAAACATGAACAACTAAACACACACAAAAAAACGACCTAAACACGTCAGCCACTTGAATTTTAAATCTACGATACATTTATACTACAGAAGGTTTAGTCAGTACAAAACTTGGGCAATAGGTATACAGGATGTAACGATCATATTTTAAATACTGCTTCTGACCGTGTAAATGAACAACTTGCTATAAGCCCAAAAACCATACTTATTTTGATCAGCTAAAGATAACTTTGTATGATAAGTCCAATTTTTTTTTTTGACAACTACTGTGCTTGTCTTGAAGAAAGTTGTTCATATCCATGGGCAGAAGTGGTATCTTTTTTTTTTAATATATAATATGATAACGCTTTTCCGTTACACCCTTTTTTTGTGGGGTGGGATATCATCCAACCCTGTATTTATGTATGAAAGACCAACCCCAATACAATGTATTATATCTTAACTTCTGTACTTATTAAATACATTATATTATGTATAATAAATCGGAAGTTTTTTTTTGTTTGAACTAGCTAATCCTTAACCCCTCAACCCCCGCGGCCAAATCCGGGTTGTCAGTCCAATTTAGAAAGGTTTCTGGGCTATTTAAATTCAAGTTACGGGTCTTAGGAGCCGAGCAAAAAGGAAAAAAGACAGAAAGACGCTGTGTGTAGTTATAGCACGGTTAAAACCGCGGCGCTCACATAACACATATTCTAACAAACAATTTCAACCATTTATTAATCGTTTACCTTGTTTAGAAACTCTACATATTCTTAGCAAGTGATTAGTCATTTCTGTTGATGCTGAGCCGTAACAGGGTTATGTACTCACTAGCTTATGCCAGCGGTTGTACCTGCATAGTACCTATTAGTCTTTCCTCCATAGTAAATTATAGCCTATGTGCTATTCCAGACTAGCCTTCATCCAGTCAGGTTCTGCCGTTCTAGCGTGATTGAGTAAGTAACAAACAAACATTCACCCTTCCATTCAAACTTTCGCATTTATAATATTGGATTGTATTATTTTAGCCACAAGCTACTGTAATATTAAAACAGCTTTCTATTGTCAGAGTATTATACAGATATCATCATCTACTTCCTGCCCTTATCCCATGTTACTTGGGGTCGGCGCAAGACGTTTTTTTCTTCCATTCTGTCCTGGCCGCTGTCACGCTATCACTAACTCCTTTTTCTTTCATATCACTATAGGTATTATACAGATATAAACTTGAAAAAAAAAGGCTAGCATAAGCGAAATCGGACTGGGGCGATGATGATTTTTAATGCAGTTGTACTTACTAAGGCAGAATCGCATAGAACCTTCTTACAATGTCCCTCGCTGAGGGTTTGACAGCTGCGCAAGTGTTCTCATTCTCCTGATTTTGGTCCTGCTGCGAATGTCTAAATATCCAGCGGTCTTCTGGAAACTCTTGGTCCAGGTCTAAGTCAACGCATAAAGACGGCCACTGCAAAATAAAAGCAAATAAGAATAAAGTAATATCGGCTTGTTAACCATTAATAAAGTAATATCGGCTTGTTAACCATTAATAAAGTGATATCGGCTTGTTAACCATTAATAAAGTAATATCGGCTTGTTAATCATTAATAAAGTAATATCGGCTTGTTAACCATTAATAAAGTAATATCGGCTTGTTAACCATTAATAAAGTAATATCGGCTTGTTAACCATTAATAAAGTGATATTGGCTTGTTAACCATTAATAAAGTTATATCGGCTTGTTAATCATTAATAAAGTAATATCGGCTTGTTAACCATTAATAAAGTAATATCGGCTTGTTAACCATTAATAAAGTGATATTGGCTTATTAACACACGAGAGGCCCAGTTACGCCTGTAGTGCCAGTTAGTCATACATACACACATCATCACACACATCCACAGAAACCCACACCGTACAAATACACACACGCACACACTATACATACTTCATGTCACTCTCTTCTATGCTTATTGTTTTATCTGTGTACTTCGTAATTGGCGTATTGTTTTGAATTATCCAATTTATGTTTACTTATTGTCAGCTGTGAAGCTACCTTCTATAAATAAATAAAATAAATAAATAAACTATTAATAAAGTGATATTGGCTTGTTAACCATTAATAAAGTAATATCGGCTTGTTAACCATTAATAAAGTGATATCGGCCTGTTAACCATTAATAAAGTGATATTGGCTTGTTAACCATTAATAAAGTAATATCGGCTTGTTAATCATTAATAAAGTAATATCGGCTTGTTAACCATTAATAAAGTGATATTGGCTTGTTAACCATTAATAAAGTAATACCGGTTGGTAACCATTAATAAAGTAATATCGGCTTCTTAACCATTAATAAAGTGATATTGGCTTATTAACCATTAATAAAGTGATATTGGCTTGTTAACCATTAATAAAGTAATATCGGCTTGTTAATCATTAATAAAGTAATATCGGCTTGTTAACCATTAATAAAGTAATATCGGCTTGTTAACCATTAATAAAGTGATATTGGCTTATTAACCATTAATAAAGTGATATTGGCTTGTTAACCATTAATAAAGTAATATCGGCTTGTTAACCATTAATAAAGTAATATCGTCTTGTTAACCATTAATAAAGTGATATCGGCTTGTTAACCATTAATAAAGTGATATTGGCTTGTTAACCATTAATAAAGTAATATCGGCTTGTTAATCATTAATAAAGTAATATCGGCTTATTAACCATTAATAAAGTGATATTGGCTTGTTAACCATTAATAAAGTAAAATCGGCTTGTTAATCATTAATAAAGTAATATCGGCTTGTTAACCATTAATAAAGTGATATTGGCTTGTTAACCATTAATAAAGTAATATCGGCTTGTTAACCATTAATAAAGTAATATCGGCTTCTTAACCATTAATAAAGTGATATCGGCTTGTTAATTAACCATTAATAATCACAGTTACTCTGAAATGGCCTCATCGCCGAGTTTATATTTATTTATAAGTCCAGGGTCATCACGATGTTTTATTTCACTCAGGTCAGTGATGACGAGCTGCAGACGAAGAGGCGGCTCCGACTTACGTGTCGTAGGTCGTGGGTATAAATGTATTCATCAATACTGCTCTCAAAACGGTGTATGAAAACATCTTGAGGAAACTGACAGATCCTAGAACCAAAAATTCGAAAACATGTGACATCCACCAACACGCGGCGCTGAGCCTGCGTGGCGGATTAAGGCGCGCAGTTATACGACTTCTAATGATTTTTAATTAAACATCGTCTAAACCACTAGTTTTATTTCTTTTAAAAAAACATACTGTACTTTCTAAAGTATCAAATTCACATATCAAATTATATATTATTTTTATATTGATATGTGAATATTTGAAACTTTATTTTTTATAAAATAGTGTAATCAATTTTTAAAGATGAGTCTAACGCGGATAAAAAATTGAGAATCACGAAAAAACTATTAAGCGTATTTTTATGAAACTTTCACCATTTTAAAGATAATTTAATTATTTATATATTAGTATACGTGTTGTTTTATGTATAATAAATTAATAATGCGTCTAATTTCGAACAGCGCTCCTTGATAGGCGAGTCCTATTACTGGGTGGACGTACGACACTTTGCGTGAGCTCAGCACAGAACACGTAAGCTAACCACTCGAGGTTGTTGGCATTTAATATCACCTTAAGGCTCATTCACTCTCACAGAGAGGAGGCCTATGTCCCACCAGTGGGAACGTTAAAAGGTTGATTATGCTTATATGCTTATGCAGTGAAGTCGTGAACGTGATGGCCTAGTGGGTAGGGTCTCACCTCTTAGGCACGAGGATGTGGGTTTAATTCCGGGCAAGTACCAATGTTTTACAACACACTAACGGAGACAAAGAAATGAGAAAAAGAATTTGAAGAAATACGGATCTAATTCCAAAAATCTTTCACTGATAGAGAACTGTTTTTTTATCAAATGCATGTTTCTTAGGGAGATAGGCTACGGGAAAAAGCAAGATTTTCAAATGCCATCCATGGTTTAAAATTCTGCGACCGTCTGAGTCCCTTAGCATGGACCAATCGACACGCTAAGAAGAAGAAGAAGATTTCAAGTGGTGCTTGCCACTTTTACACATTGTTGTGGCACACTCATGTCTACGGGTGACTGACTCTGGTCAGTCAGCGCTGCTGACTAATTTGATCTTCTATAAATAACTTCTCCTATCTTTACTAACCACAAAACTTAACCAAAGCAAAACGCGACATATATTCTGCGCCATCTCCGTCTTCTTCTATGATTCATGTTAGTTTGTGTCTCAAAGAAAACATGATAATTTACTAATTTAGTCCATGTTCAGTACATGATATTATTTTGATATCAAGTGTCAAGCTGGCAGAGAGACAATTTAATGTCAAAAAAGTTTTAGAAATTAACAAAACTTTTTAGTTCTGCTTTCAAAAAGTTCTTAGACTCAAAAATGTACTTCATATCAAGCATTTATAAATGAGGTATGTATCTGGATACCAAGTAAATAAAACACCCTAACCTAGTCTTAGGGTGTTTTATTTACTTGGTATCCAGATACAACCAACTGAATAAGAAAATAATAAATTAAAAGTTATTAAAATATTTTTTTTAAACAAACTTTTATATTATGACGATTAACACTGCCTTGTTACACAGGCAGTGTTAAAGCCTTGTTTATTTTTTGACCTCTATTCCAAAATTCCGTTCTTTCTTATCTTATTTAATTTAAAATTCAAAAATTATTAGTTTGCTCTGTCAATAGTCACTGTTTTTTTTTTATATTAAAAATCAGTTCTGCCGAGCCATAGATGATACACTTTGCCGAGCGAGACTAAGCTCCTATCCATCATTGTCATTTTCCTTCTATTCAATAAATGACAGTTACCAGTTTGTAAGAGTTACTAGAACAGTGAAGTGCAGCTTTTATTACCAGGCAGTTTCCAGCAATAATACAATTTATACCTTCACCTAGTCACAGTGTATGGTGTACTTACGATTAATAAGTGCTCCATATAATCAAGCCTACTGTATATAATAAAATATACGTCTGAACTCGTCGTGTTTGTCTTCATCTAACTATCATCTACGGTCCTCCTACTCTATTTCCTCCTCTGCGTGTCACTCCTACGACCTCCTCTACGTGTCACACTTCTACTCCGGCTCCGCAACGTGACAACTGTTACCTCTCAGTACATTTATGAGAATCTCATTGCACATTCAAATATTAATCTGTTTAAAAAATACAGTGATATCCATAGCGTAAATACTAGGAACAAACACAGGGACTCTGTGGGTTATTTTATTGTTTTTCTTTTCTTCTTTTTCCAGTATTTTTTTACGTTGTCTGACAGTTAAGTACTTTTGCGGCCTACCCAAATGTCCTTTCTTTGGTATTGTTCGTCGAGTCATTGAGCTCCTTAGTAGTTCTAAGTTGAGCTATTCGACTACTGACAAATGCTTGCAATGACTGGACAGGTCCACTCACATATGTGTGGTTCTTTCTTCAAAAGACTATTACAGACACTAAGCTGCATGTTCCTCATATATCATAATGTGAATGCGAGAACCAACCCGCACTGGGCAAGCGTGGTGGATTACGGCCCACACCCTCTCACAGAGAGGAGGCCTGTGCCCCAGCAGTGGGGGCATTAAAAGACTGATGATGATGATGATGAATGCGAGAACTATGTTCGTTATATTCACTAGTAGATTTTATGATTGCCTGGTAGTTTGAGTACTTTTGCGGCCAACCCAAATGGTCTTACTTTGGTATTGTTTGTCGGTTCGCTAAGCTCCTCAAAGTTCAGAGTTGAGTTTCACGATAACTGACAAATGCTTGCACTGTGTGAACAGGTCCATTCAAATCTGCGTGGTGCATTCCTCAAAAGCTCATCTTAGACATTAACGTACATGGTTCTCATATGATTTAGAAGCAACAAGAAACATGTAACCAGATATTTTGTAACACATAACATGGTTTAAAATAAGGTTTAAAAGAGTGTCCAAGGAGTTTCTGGCACGTTCTTCTTCATAGAGATCTACACTTTGGAATGTGCAGTAATTGCACATTCCAAAGAGTTAATTGCAGTGCAATTAGCTTCATCTTTCTGACTGACCGACTTATTGACGAATCAAAAATGCCTATAAAGGGTTTATTTTACATAACTGCTTTGATTTGATTTGATTGACATATCAGGTGCGAAAATATTTATAATTATTATTATTTTCACACATTGAATAATTATTTAGAAAACATTATATTATTAATGTTATCAAAATAAAAAATTGAACATACTCTATGTCAAAGGTAAAAGAGGGAGCTCGTGGCTAAAGTAATAACAGCCGCACAGGTCGATCTATCAGGTTAAGTTACGCTTGCCGGGGTTGGTCCACGGATGGGTGACCATCTTTGCATACCGAGACTCCTCCGTGCCTCCGAATTCACGCTAAGCCGTTGGTCCCGGCTGTCAATCGTGGATCTTTGACAGTCGTTACGGGTCGTCAGAAGCCCGAAAGTCTGACAACCAGTCTTACCAAGGGGTATCGTATTACCCAGTAACTGGGTTGTGGAGGTCAGATAGGCAGTCGCTCCATGTAAAATACTGGTATTCAGCTGCATCTGGTTAGACTGGAAGCCGACCCCAAGATATTTGGGGAAAGGCAAGGCAGTCTCTCTACGCTATATCAAAGGTAAAATAAATATTTTCAGATGAATTATAAATAGATTTCACAAACCTAACAACCAAATAAATTAGGTAATTATAAAAATATTGGTCCAAAATAAAATAAAATTATCATTGCCATATTATTCAATAAACTTCCTTTACTATAACACTTTAGCTCAGATTGAACTAATATTCTATTACGATGTTTTATCCTACGTTTATATCTTTAACATTAGGTATTTTTTTTTTTTTTTTTAACATTGGGTATGATAACATAATTATATTTATTCATTAAGAATTCATGGAACTGGCTGTGGAACAGGTAACTTTTTTATATCATCAGGCAATTTCGTTTCACGTTGCATTTCCAACGGTTAGGTCTCTCTCTCCCTTGTATGTTCTAGTAAACCTATATGTATTTTACCGGCCATGTTTGTCCCATGCAATAGGGGGCGAGCCTATTAATAAAATTCGATTCGTACCTATACTTTGTCGGTAATCTTATTCGTACCTACATGCACTATGTTGACTACCATTCCTGTAATACTTCGTTTTAAGTAGTCAGTACTATTATATAATCACGCACAAAGCGTTTTGGAAACATATTCATTGTGCATACAGCTAAGGATTGGAATTCCCTGCCGGAGTTTTTATTTTCTGATAACTACAACCTGGGGGTCTTTAAGACAAGAATGAATAGGTTAATTCTAGGAAAGCGTGCTCCACTGTCGATCACATCTTCACTGACCATCAGGTGCGATAGTTGTCAAGCGCAAGCCTAATAATGTTAAAAAAATAGTCATTGATCTTGAATAAAACATTGTGAAAAATAATAGTAAATGGAATAAAGCTTAAAATAGGACTGGTATCACTGAGCCACTGTTTGCTCCAAGGTTGAGTACGAAAAAAATAATCAAGCGCGCGATAGGCCACATGCAGACATATACTTTAGTTAGTCACCGGTCATCGCCCGATCGGAGCGTACACGTACACGCCGTTTACGACGAGTCGCGAATCGTGACAAGTGAAGGTGTGAGTGTACCAGATAACAATCATGTGAATTACTGTTTATCATTCACAAACATGTTAATGATGTTCAACGCTAAATAAACACTAATACTAGCAGCTGTACTGTGAAAAAACATGGAAAACACTGATGATACATTCATCAAAAATGGATTCATGTTTATTTACGCACGCGAAAATAAACCGACTGCAGAGAAAATTTTAAACATCGAGAAAATATTGAACGAAGGAGCTTATGTTAACTTCCCTGATGCCAATGACAAAAATAACACCATCCTACATATCGCAACTCAACGAGAAGAAAAAGACCTTGTTGAATTCCTCTTGAGAAAAGGTGCTCTTTTAATGAATAATTTGGATAACAAAACACCATTACAAATTGCAAAAGAGAAGGATACAGAGGTTAGTAAAGAAATTCTAAAATTTTTAACTAAGAATGGGAAGCATTTGCCTCGTATCGATGTGTCAAGCTCTAGAAACCTACAAAAAGAAGAAATTCAGAATCAATCAATTTCCCAACTCAATGGCCCCACTACTCCAGCAGGAATACAGTATCAAAAACGAAAAGGAACTTCAGGCGTAAGCGGTCAATTCTACGAAACTAAACTGTTAAGTTTAGTCCTGCATCGAGCATTACATGATAAAGAAATTGAAGAATGTTACTTAGCAGCCAATATAGATGAAATTGGAGAATTTGACGACGTTTGCTTCAGGTTTAAAATACAAGAAGATGGCGAGACAAAACACGTCATGTGCTTCACGCAAGCTAAACATCGAGAAGACCCCAATAAGAATAGACTTTCTGTTCAAAGTTTGGAAGGTACCACAGAACAATTTAGTTTGGCGAAATATTATGAAAGCTTCTTAAAAATTAAGCAGAAGTTTCTAAAAAAAGACCTTAAAACTTATGATCCCATGTTCGAAGGTGAGTTCAATGACGTTGATTGTTATTTCATTTTGTATACAAATCTCAAAAAAAACTTTGAGATAGATAGAATACTTACCGATAACAAACCAATTTGTCAAAAATTGCATGACTTTATAAACACTGGGGAAGAAAAGGAAGATGTATTTCAATTTGATTATGATATCAAGGTTATAGATTCATTAACAAAGTTTATGCAACAAAAATGCATGAAGGCTTTGGGAAAACATTTGTTGTCCTCTATTTTACCCGGTTCTAAGACAAATCTTATGAATAATGACTTGATGAAAATCTATCACCCAGCTCTGGCCAAAAATGTTATCGAACTCACAGGTAGCGACCCGAATTTCTTCGACGGAAAATTTCGTGACGAATTTTTTGATAGTGATGACGATCTTCTAATTACTTTAAAACAAACCCTCTTCGAGGAAATAGTAATCAAACAAACAAAAAAAACAGTACTTTCGATAGAAGAAATAAAAGAAAAAATTAAAGCTATCGTGGATAACCCATCTGCTGAATCTATTAGCAGTTTGATAGGTCAGGTAATACTTTTTGATGATAAGAGTAATAAGCTGTACCTCGATGAAAAAAAAATACCAAAACAATTTAAATCGAAAGATATCCGCGAGATCAATATTTTTTTGCAAAAATGCCAAGTTACACAGGCTATAGTAAACGGTGCAATTAATATAAGCGGTGAAGATAAACTCAAGTCACTTACTTTCAAACTACCAAATACTTTTGGCAACTGCGACTTTCCAAAAGTAAAAAAAAAAAGTAGGATAGAATTCTTTGCTAATAAATTTTATGAATTTATGAACGAGGCAAAACTACGCTTAGGGGAAGAAATAAATAAAAATAATGAATCTTCATGTCACGTGGAAATATGCATATGTGATAAAAATGTCGGTCCTGAAGAAGGAAAAATACTAGAACACTCCCAACTCGACTCCTCAGGAATCGGCGGTACGGTGGGAAATCTCCTAGAATTTGATAAAGAAACCCAGACATTTATATTTAATACTAATGAAGAATCACTTTTACAAAATTCAAAACACATGCTACTGGAAATACGAAAACTAACGCCAGATGATTTGACTCGCTATAAAATTAAAGTCAAAATGAATAACTTCCCACGAACTTCTTTTGAAGCTAATGAAAATGATAGAAACCTCGCAAAAGAATTTTTAAGTAAATTATGGTTTTACACAAACCAAGCTAATGAAGAAGCAGTGGAAAGTATAATTAAGAAGGAAATCGATTATCACTATAACATAGATAAAAGTCAAAACCAATTTTTGTTTAGAGTGCATTCCGACGCCTTATTTCTTAGATTTCACGACGAAATACAAAAATGGTGGAAATCACAATCATCATCAGCCCGTTACCTGACCAAAACTGATACTATATTTGATGAAGCTAAGAAAGACATCATAAACAGTCCAGTGTTAACGGTACTCAACGTCATGTTCATAAGATCTCTCAAAAAGTTAGACATCGAATTTGATGCCGATGCAATTAATTCTATAAACCTAGAGAAAAAAATTGAAATTAAAAAAGTATTTAACATACTTTCAAAGGCAGTCATTTTAAGTGCCATTAAAATAATGCAGTTGCTTAGATTACAAAACAACTACACTTTTGTGAATTTAGATTACGTGCACATACTTCCAGAGACCGACAAAAATAAATTAGTGAACGAACTTAGCGAAATGAAATCGATCACTTTAGTAATCATTTGTGAAACATCTTTAGATGATCGGCATCAGAAAACGATTAATGAAATATTAAAAATTTTTAAAGAAAGGATTATCATTATAACAGATAAACCGTTACAAGAAAACACCTATCAAAATAACGACTATATTACTTTTGACGATGAAAACATCAATTTATGTGATTTACGCCCAAATTCGCAAACGAAAGTTCTTGAAGAGTTTAAAGTATGCTACCAGGGACATGAAGTCTCATTAAATATTTTAATAGATGAAGACTCAAAAACTTTAATACATGCAAAATTTTTATGGTCGCTATTGAACAAAGTGAAAATAGAAATAGGAGAAACACTCGACTCATTTAAATATGATGAAATAAAAGATTATTATGTTAAGAGAAGTTTACTTCTGGAAGACGAGGAATATGAAGTGAACACGTTGAATGACATTGAGGATACAATCGTCCTAATAACTTCTAAGCCTTGTATGGGTAAGACTATTCTTCTCACTCATTTATCCTTAGAAACTAAAAAAATAGACTCCAAGCCTTGGATTGTGCGAATCAATATGTCAGCTCACAACAATGATTTTGTAGAGTGGAAAAAACGTGTGACTCATGTAATGCGATTCCTTTGTAGAGATGCATTAAAAAAACCCGATAATATTAAAAACCTTAATTTTGTCGAGAACGCCGATAAAACTGTAGCACTTAACGGAGACAATTTGGAAGATATTTCTTATGAATTAGAGTGGTTTATTCATTTTTATAATGAAGGGAACATTATTTTACTATTCGATGGATTTGACAAAATTCACCCTCATTTCACAAAGGAGGGGATTGAATTATTACTTGAACTGAAACGAGCCAACAAACGAATGTGGATAACCAGTAATTGCTACTCTGTCCATATACTGGAGCAGAAATTAGGACCATCGTACAAACTCGAGAGGTTATCGACGGATAAACAAGAAAGTTTTCTGCGTAGATTCTGGAAAACGAACTTAAAGCTGGAAAAACTAAACCATCAACAGATTGATAATATCAGTATATTTCTTAATTACTTCATGAAATTGTTCAATAATAAAAACAATACTTTTTCGCAAGAAAGGCCCATGGTTCCTTTATTAAGTATACCACTCCATTTAGTATATCTTACGGCAGTCGACTATTACAAAAATGAAATGAATAGCCTCTCACCAAGATTCATTCGTGAAACAATAAAAAAGAAATGGAAATTAGATTCGTACACACAGGTTGATCGGTTCTTGAGAAAAGATGAAGAGAAATCTTTGGAGTTGGCAGGAACACCTTTACATATGTATATAGCTGCAAATTATTTCAAATTACAGATAACAGATAAATTTGATTTGCACCTTAATGAAGATGTCATTATTAATAGATCAAAAGTATATTTAAACGCAATGACTTCATACGAACTGTTCCTTAAAAACAACATTAGACATATTTGTGAAATTGAGAACAAAAAGAATATTGAGAAAGAGCAAGACAGATTGAGGGATAATTTTTATGAAACTCATAGAAAAATGGCTTTATATGCAATATTTAAGGAGAGTGATATTCCAAAAATTCTTACTGGACCTGAAATATCTGAAGTTAAAAGCATGATAAAAAGGGTTGAATCAGGTGAAATAAAGTCTGATTACATAGATCGTGTCGTCGATGGTATACCACAATTCTACAATTTATTATTCGCCGAGTATTTCCTTGTTGAATTCGCCACGGATGTGCTAAAAAAGATAGCCCGAAGGGAATGTACAAGTATGACAATGGAGTCATGGTGCAATTTTATTGTGAATGGAATTCTTACGGTCTGCCCCCCAGGAGTAAGAAACGCATTCAACTACAAGTTAAAATATGACCCTGAACTAGCAGAAGCTGCAAGTAATGAAAATACTGACAAGATAATATTTGAATTAATTTTAAAACAAAATAATGCAGAAATTGCGGGTCGTGATGCTGAAACCTGTTTAAATATTGCGATACGTGAAGGTTTAGTTAACGTCACCAATCTTTTATTGAAAAGTGCTCGTCGGTTTGCAACAAAAGATAATGTAGATGGATTTTTGAGTATCCTTAAATCAGGTACTTTTGTTTTGGGAGCAGTAAAACCAGAATGGAAACATCTGACAGTTGATGTGATGCGTTGTATCGAAACTGTGGATGGTGAGAAACTTATAGAAATTATAAATTCAAACCAAATGGAAGATTTGTCGCAAACACTTAGCGGCTCAGACACAGACATGGGACAGGTTTTCCATGAGTTGATAAAGAAGGAAGTTTGCAGACCAATTCAGCAGCTCACGGAAAAATTGGTAAAATTAAGTGAGGACAACGAAAACCTTACGGCCTTAGTGGAAGAATTGCCTTACCACCTTCCTGATATAGTCGAGAAAATATGTTTAATTGGCACAAACACAAAGGCACACAACAAAGGACAAACGAAAAGAAACAAAAAAAGTAATATTATAACTAGTAGGGAGCATGGTCAGCAAGGAAACTCATCTCGTGATTCCGATTCTCTTGAGTCTTTTAAAATGCTGGAATGAATTAAAATAATTGGTAAGGTATTTGACTGGATTTTTAAATGAGTTCTCAAAACCTAGATAGAGAAAATACACGAAATATCTCAAAGTTGAAATATTTTAAAACGTTTCAAAATCTATGATAAACCGAGACAGCACTACATGCGTCTGACCCCACACACCAATAACACCAAGTGACTTTACGCCACCAGAAAAGAGTAAAATAGGAATACACATCAGCAGCAATCACAAAGTAAAAGAGCAGAAAAGAACATAATACAATAAGACTGCTGAACGTGCCCATATTGGCAGGATACCAACTCATCAATTGCTGGCCGTTAGACCCCCAGCGCTGGTTTTCAATTGGCACCCAGTAGCGACGAATACAACTTCAAAACCGTGTAACTTCTATAACAAATCAGATTATCAGATTTTTTTTTATCACAAATTGTATTATTTTTTAAATAATTTACTGTAGTTTAAAAAAGAAGCTAAAAAAGGCACGTATTTTTTTTGTGTTCTTCTCAGCAACCTCTTTCATTTGATACCAATCAAAATAACTAGTCCGCCATCTTTGAGAGTCTGCCACATTGGATTCAGAATGACGTCACTTAGCTGACCATGCATTGTCATCCAAATTACACATTTGTGCAAAATTTCAGTTTAATCGGAAACAGAGAAGTGGGTCAAATTTAACTTCTATTTTTTATTTACGTAGTTAGGCGTAGTTAGGGATAAGCGTGTGTGATAATGTACATGTACATTTTTGTTAGTCGCCTCGCTTCTTATGTACAGAGGCGGGTTGGATTTTATCTATTCTTAGTTACTTTATTAGTTTATCCATACATTTCCCAAAATGGCCAATCCGCTTTAAATAAGAGTCATAGTAAACACATGTTTTTGCCCTACAGTGGGGTAAAAAAGGCTTGTATTAGGCAATATAATAATAATAATAATTTGGGCTTGTGCACCCCAATGAACCCTAGGTCTGTGTCCGTAAATTTTATATTGCCGCAACATGCTTAGGGTGAAGGGCCAGACTCAGAGATATAATCCGCCGGGCAGTTTTGTGGCGAACTGTTGGGCATTAGCGACCCCACGGACCCAAACGCCCGGGAGATTTTTTGTTTCTCATCTCCGGCTTGCCTTTATTGGCCGGCCGTAGTGAACACTGACGAGGAACAAAGCTCCCACCTCTCTCTTGCCTTTATTGGGTGGCTTGAGTGGAGATTCGCAAAAGCAATCGAGCTCGGGAGAAGAATGTATTATCCAATAAGATGCTGGTAGGGATCTTAACTCTCTTCCGTACTTCCCGGACTGTCCTGATAGCCACGGTATACCTCTCCATTCCCTACGCAGCTGAAAATATGTTGCCTTCTTATTGCAACGTCACACTACGTGCTAGCTAGCGGCCGTTTTTGGGGGCCTATTTATTGAGTGTGCAAGTCACCCCTTGTCTTTTTTATCGATGTATTTTAGTGAGGTTAGGGAGTATTCAGGCAGGGGCCATAGTCTTTACATAGTTCTTGGTAACCACTCCACTTTAGCTTCCCAAAACCATAGCCCGATATCTTTGTTTTCCTTATCTTACAATAGTCTCACACCAACTGGGGGTTGTCCTTGGGTGCACTTGTTTAGCGCGTACAGAGACAATCGTCGGTTGGTGCCTCATTTCAGCGTCTAAAGGGGTCACTACGAGTTGGCTTCGGCCCCGCGTACGCCTTCCAAAGGTCCGGGACCTCAGGGTTCCGAGAAATCTATGAAATAATAAACCTTACTTATTTATTTCTCAACAGAGAACAAAAGGTCCACACTGACAAAAAAACAAAAATACTTAGTTACTTAGTTTTAAGTTCGAATAATTTATGTATGTCTTTTTAACCCCCGACGCAAAAAGAATGTTATACTCGTAAGTTTGACCGCTACGAGTATGTTTATTTTTTATTTTTTTATTTTATTTTTTTATAAAATGTTACCTCACACTAGGATTCTGCAGACTAGACTTCTGAATCGTGGGTGCGTTCACAAACATGTAAACTCACATACACAAGACACCCAGACCTGGAACAAGTATCTGTAGGCCATACAAACATTTGTTCCGTGCGGGGACCGAACCCGCGACACGCAGCGCAGCAGCCGAACGCTCAACCACTGAGCCAACCGTGTCGTCAAATGGCATGACATGTGTGTCATATGTGTGTGTCTATCAGTGGCACCGTAGCACAAATTTAACAATAAAATTAAATATTAAGGGGCAGTTATACGACTTTTAAAGGTTTTTAATTGAACATCACGTCTAAACGACTGGTTTTATTTCTTTGAAATTAATATATGTTACTCTAGACTATTTTCGTCGTAATTTGATCTGAGAATATTAGAAATAATATTTTTTACATAGTGTAATTAATTTGTAAAGTTATGTCTAACGCGGATAAAAAATTGAGAATCACGCAAAAACTATAAAGCGTATTTATATGAAACTTTAACCATTTTAAAGATTATTGAATTATTTATAATTTAGTCTCAGTGTTTTATTTTATTACTTGTTGTTTTATGTGTAATAAATTAATAATGCGTCTAATTTCGGACAGCGCTCCTTGATGGGCGAGTCCTATTACTGGGTGGACATACGACGCGTTACGTGAGCTCAGCGCAGAACACGCAAGCTAACTACTCTAGGTCGTTGGCAGCTAATGGCGCCTTAAGAGTATCCACTTGATTAATTTGAGACTAGAACGTTAGTGACACTTTAGGGAACCCATAATTTAACATAAATTTACTGATTAATAAAGGCGCACAACAAAACGAATGTGTGTTTATTATATAAGTTTATGGGTGCCCTAATTTTATTTCAGTACTTTTTTAACAATGAGTATTAAACAATTAAATTAAATTTAAATAGGTTATATTATAATACAGACTGAGTCTGAAATGTGTCATAATAATAGCATGCATGCGTTATATTAATTTAATTAAAATGTAGGTAGGAAACTATAAGTAAATAAGAACAACTCATAACTACACGCATGTGTGTTGTGGCTACATAATCGTCTCCTCTACATAGTATAAATCAAAGTCACTTGCCGCGTCTCTCTGTTGTCGCTAACTTCTCCTAAACTTTGATTTTAATGCGGTTTTCAGTAATAGAAAGAGCGATAAACGAGGGAAGGTTTGTGTGTATAAATTGTAATCAAACGGAGCCGAGACGGGTCGCTTATTTGAAATTTATTGTAAATGCGAAACTCTGTCTGTTTGTTTGTTTGTTATGAATTTTGGTACACAGACAGATTAAATTTTGAAGTGAAAAAATTTCTATAGGTAGGCGCGTTGAGCATTTTTGAGATGGGAATAAAATGAATAAATGGGTCCCGGGACGTCTCGTGTCTCGAAGTCCCGGGACTTTTCGTAATTTTAGTTGTCTCCAGTCCCGGGACTTTCAGGTCGAGTCTCGAGACCAGACAAGATAGTCGAAATTGTTAATTGTGACCAATGATTAGATACTAGAATTACTAGATAATAGTAAAGTTATTAAGAATTAGTATGATTTTTAACGAAGTTCGTTTTATAACTATAAGATTTAACTGCTTAAAAGTGAATCTGTGTGTGATTAAAAGAAATAAACAAAGCGATTATTAAGTCTGAAATTTAAGTTAAAATTATTAAGATTTCATTTTTTGTTTAATAAATGTTGATTATAACAAAAAATTGCCTTTTTTTAATACGTTTCACCAGAAATTAACTCAATTAAAATTATTCAAAAAAGGCTTACCCCTCTTAAAAAAAACAAATTGTAAAGGTTTAAGTAGAATTGTAGGCTGTCTCGTGTCCCGGGACTTTGAAATTTTTGGGAATTCCCAAACCCTACTCGCGCGTCAGCGTTACCGACCGTCGTAACACTCGTAGCGGATTGTTTTCATTTGAAGTAAAGAACCGACACCGACATTTTATTTAAGTTTTCACTTCTGTTGGTAGTCCCGGAGTGCCAGTTTTTTTTTGTCTTATTTAGGCTCGCGCTTGACCATTACCTCACCTGATGGTAAGCGATGATGAGGTCGACGTTGGAGCATGTTTGCCTAGTAGTACCTATTTACTTCACTTTAAGACCGCCAAGTAGCCATACGGAATCACAGACTCCGGCAAGGAATTTTACTCCTTAGCTGCTGTATGCATAACGAATGTGTTCCCAAAACGTTAGAGAAGGACGCAGGTTATTTTTATCCCGGAAGTATGTTTCCTTGGGACAATTTCCGCCTTTTATACGAGCGAAGCCACTGGCAGAAGTTTATTGTTAAATAAAAACAATTTGCATGTATAACACACATTTATAAAGCAACGGATGTGATTCATGATAAGCTTATTAAATATACCTACATATATATAAGTTGGCTTATAAAATGTATTTGTGTAAATAATGTATAAAATTGTACTATATTTATTCTATCTCAATAAGGCGGGTTGGTCTTGGATGTGTGTATAGGATCACGTACGCTGTTATAGGGTTCCGTACCCAAAGGGTAACCAACGGGACCCTATTACTAAGACTCCGCTGTCCGTTTGTC
This sequence comes from Polia nebulosa, assembly GCA_951329385.1. Classification (NCBI taxonomy): domain Eukaryota; kingdom Metazoa; phylum Arthropoda; class Insecta; order Lepidoptera; family Noctuidae; genus Polia; species Polia nebulosa. The sequence continues at coordinate 58,726,118 of OX589587.1, forward strand.
TATCAGCGGGCTTTACCTCATGATCCGTAATAGGTAGACAGTTGTTTTTTTTTTTTTTGGATTTTTTTGTTTCATCTTAAAAAACAACAAGTAGACGCGTATAATCCTGTACGATGGTACGGAACCCCTCATGCGCGAGACCGACTCGCACTTGGCCGGTTTTTTCTGTGTGCGTAATCTCGGACCGCTCAGTCTCATAGAATATAGCTTACGCTCACAGAAAAAATGTGCATGTGAATCACACACAACCATGACCAACTTGGTTTCGTAAAATAGAATTTCTTATATTGTTCTTAATTTAAATTCAGGTTTGGTTTGTAATTCAACCCAATTGTGAGACGATGTCTTTGTATTTCGTAGCTTATACGTACCTTTTACATTATTTAACCTACATTATACCTATTATTATAAGTACAAAAACTTTAAATTGAAATAAAACCTTTTTTCGATATGTCTATGTTTGTTTTTCATACCCAAGTTACAGGAGGTTATCGAGGTTATCATATCGTGAGGTTTTGAGTTTGAATGTGTGGTTATAGCAGCAGAAGATCAAAACTAAGCGATGGATGGATTGTGTGAGAGATCATATGGCTGGGAAGGAGGGGACTATTTAAGAAGTCTGCCCTGTACACCGTATCATACCATGACCGTGCTAGGAACGTATCAAGCACGGCAACAAACAAGACAGGGGCGGATGAATCTCCTGGCGTTTTGCAGAAAATAATGACGGTGTGTTGCCTACAATGACGAATCGTGGGTAATTCAACTTTAACAAACTAGTATTAAAGTACACTATTACTTAGCCTAGTGGCAATGAATACTATTAGCGTACTTTAATATCAGTGTGTTAAAGTTGAATTTCCCACGATTCGTCATTGTAGGCAACAACTCCGTCATTATTTTCTGCAAAACGCCAGGAGATTCACCCGGGCACATCTCATACCATCTGGTTGTATTCAATCAGGGTTGGGGAATTCAGATAGGCGTTGCTCCATATAATACTTATCTTCAGCTGCATCCGGCTAGACTAAAAGCCGACCCTGAGGACGTCCACAGACGGACTGCTTAGAGCAATCAAGACCAACTGCACGAGAACAGTCGTGTTTCGGTTGGGGCCTCTATAGACGGACTGCATAGAGCAGTCGAGATCAACTGCACGAGGGCAGTCGTGTTGCGGTTGGGGCCTCTATAGACGGACTGCATAGAGCAGTCGAGATCAACTGCACGAGGGCAGTCGTGTTGCGGTTGGGGCCTCTATAGACGGACTGCATAGAGCAGTCGAGACCAACTGCACGAGGGCAGTCGTGTTGCGATTGGGGCCTCTATAGACGAACTGCTTAGAGCAATCGAAAACAACTGCACGAGAGCAGTCGTGTGGCGGTTGTGGCCTCTATAGACGAACTGCTTAGAGCCATCGAAAACCACTGCACGAGAGCAGTCGTGTGGCGGTTGGGGCCTCTATAGACGGACTGCTTAGAGCAGTCGAGACCAACTGCACGAGAGCAGTCGTGTTGCGGTCGGGGCTTGCTTGGAGCAGTCAGTAAATTTTTAGCTATGAAAACCATTAAACTGCTTGAGCGGTCCTTTCGATTGTCAATTTTTGTATTGAAACTGCAGATCGCCCAACAGCGACCACTTGAAGCTGTCGGCACTGACTGTTCCGAGCAGTCCGTCTATGGCGGCACTTACATACAATGGGAAAAGACTGATGATGGTTCTTCTTACAGTAAAACCTCATTATGGAATGTTATTCTTCACTATAATTCTGACTCTGTCAAATTCTGACAGTGTTTCATCGTCAGATTCTGTCTCTGGATTCTGTAAGTCAGTGAGATGTCAAAACAAAGTGCCTAGTGAATTTAGATTATTTTTACGTAGCAGTAACAAATTACAGTGAAATGTACTTGAAATGATCTCTCTAGTGATTCCAGTCGTGTTTTTATGGGTTTCGGTAAGTAATGATGGCTGTTTTATTACATGACTATCGCCATACATAATAAAATTGGAGTCCACTCTGCATTGATGTAGATGAATATTATTATCCAGGAAAAGATACTATTACCCTATTATTATAATATTATATCCTACTAATATATGCGTAAGTTTGGATGTTTGTTACTCAATCATGCCAGAGCGGCTGAACGGATCTGGATGAAATTTGGAACAGAGATAGGTTATAGTCTGGAATAGCACAACTACATATAATTTAAAGTAGGGGAAGCACTTATTCCACGTGGGCGAAGCCGTTGCCAGAAGCTAGTACCTACGTAATAAAGTTGGAGTCCCTCTATTATTTTTAGGGTTCCGTACCCAAAAGGTACAACAGGACCTTATTACTAAGACTTCGCTGTCCGTCCATTTTTTATTTAGTTAGACAGTTGAAATTTTCACAGATGATTGTATTTCTGTTGCCGCTATAACATCAAATAGAAAAACAGAATAAAATAAATATTTAAGGGGGCTCCCATACAACAAACGTGCTTTTTTTGCCGTTTTCATAGATAATGGTACGGAACCTTTCGTGCGCGAGTCCGACTCGCACTTGGCCGGTTTTTTGGATAATACTACCACCTTTATTAATATGTTACAGGTATAATAATAGTGTATGTTAAAACACGTAGAGATGTCAATCTGTGAGCCAAGCATGAGAGGCATCGCCCAGAAGTGGGTTCAGTAGTCGGGTTATGAATGATGATGATGATGAACGCAAGTCCACATGGCCATTATTTTTCCGAAGAAGTTTTCATTTTGTTTATGCATCTCGCCTTTATATTCGTGCGCACGCTTTATTTTCCTCACTATTTCCAATTTTCTAACTTATACGTTATAATAGTTGTCCAACCTTACCCAAAGTTAGGATAGTTTAATTTTCCGCACCATAAAGTGGGTGCGTTATAAGATTCCGCATGCGGTTCGTCTATATTGTCGCTATATCATGGAGCCTGGGCTTAATGGGGGTGGACACATTATCTGGTTAAATAAGGCCAGGAGTGTGACCGGTCAGTGTGATGATCCTTAAGAGACGTGGAGGGAGGGGATGCAGGTTTTCTCCCTATATAGAATAGAATAGAATAGAATAGAAATCATTTATTCGACACAGACACAACACAACAGCAACAAACAAAAGGAAAAAAGAAGTACACAAAGAAACAATAAAATATCACAATATAACCATAACGAACCACCAACCATATACCGGACCATATATCGGATATATATCCGTCTTATTTGAATTTGTACTCGCTTATGCACCTTCCAGGATCTGAACTTGACAAATGACAGAGCAACGAATTTCCGTGCATTCAAGTGTTTTTGCCTAAAACGTCATAATTTAGGACCCATTAATAATTAAGTACCTATTTATTTATGTAATCTTCATGTACAATAGGTGGACTAAATGCCACAAGGCACTAGTCAACACAGTCAACCTTTGAGTTAAAGAGACTACTTTGAGGTAAAAAAATCTACCTAGCGTTTTCCCAACTATCTTAGGGTCGGCTGCTAGTCTAACCGGATGCAGCTGAATACCATTATTTTAAATGGAGCGACTCCCTATCTGACCTCCACAACCCAGTAACTGGGTAATACGATACCCCTTGGTAAGATTGGTTGTCAGTCTTTCGGGCTTCTGACGACTGTCAAAGATCCACGATTAACAGCCGGGACCAACGGCTTAACGTCCTTTCAGAGGCACGGAGGAGTCTCGGTATGTAAAGATGGTCACCCATCCATGGACCAAACCCAGCAGTCGTAGTTTAACCAGATGGATCGACCCGTGCGGCTGTTATTACTTTAGCCACGAGCTCCTCTCTACTTTGAGGTAGGTAGGTAATATTAGTCTTAATACGTGGTGCTTGGTAACTGGGCTTCGCCCAGGTGTAATGTCCCTTTGTGCCTATTAGCCTGGCTTTGTTCTGTCTCCTGCTTGATGTGGGAGGGAAGTGGAAATTATGTTTTGTTTCTTACTCCTCAGCTGTTCTTTTCTGATTGATTACGTTGCAGGACTCGTCACTCGTCGAGCTTCATTATCTAGGCGTATTGCTGGTGGCCGCCACTGTTGATTCTGGCTTTCAGGTGTTGCAGCGGTTAAGAGTAGTGTGGCGGGTTTGTGTCAATTAAAATATATATATATACAGTTGCCTTTGGGGCTACCTAGCCACATACTTGTCAGATTAAAGAAGAAGATAGTACCTACATAAGCCTCGTTCAGGTAGCAAACTGCCATAATAAGCAAGGTTATTAAAACCATTTTCCGATATGTAAAGTGAAGCTGATACAGTAAACATTTTATGTCCTCGAAACAGCTGTTTCTGTTAATGGATATTGTCAATTTTTTGCACACAACCTGCTGTTTCGTTATGTATCGAACCTTTTATGGAGCGATAAAATTTTGATTTTTATTTCTCTTGTTGTTGCCTGGGATATGGGTATAAAACTGCCACTTGCTCATTACAGATGTCGCTACTGTTGTATGAATTTGACTGGTAAGGTGTACTGGGGTACCTAATTCCGAAAAAGGGTTAGTATATTCTGAAAGTTCCAAAATTCTACTAATCATAGCCATATTTTCCTATTCACCATATGGTCTGTTCTGTCATCTGTCGTCCCATCAGAAGCTGATGTCAACATTATGTGCGTAGCGTCTAGATTTGACAAAAGAGTGTTTTTCACGCCATTTTTGTTGTTTCGGATTAACCCCAACATAATTATTTCAGAATTAGGGCAAGTTATTTGAATAAGTGCTGGTTTTTACGATACTTTGTAGTTCTTAGCGAATTCGTGAGAGGAAAACAACGTCCTAGCTGTGTTTTCTATTTTTTTTTCGTAAATATCCCTCTGGGGTAATTAGGATGCATAATCATTCCGCAATAACCCCACTTAATTTTTCCATAGTAATTGACAGTGATTCTCAATCTGTACGATCAGATGGTTTCCATGACAGTAAACCAAGTATGCAATATTTTATTATTATTTCAGTCTTTTGGAAAAAAAGAAAATGCAAATAATTGTGACCGTAACTTCCTACTTCTATTTAACATTTTAAGGATGACTGATTTACGTGTAATACAATAATATATGAAGAAAGTTTACTTTATTTTGCAAAAAGCACTGAATAAAAGGTATTTAAAAATCTCTATGCTTTATTTCTTCAAGTACCTATAGTTTCAGCTCATCTTGATTGACCGTTAATGTTCATAAAAGCATTAATCCCTGCTAGAAGCAAACACGTTTTTACTCTTTGGTAATGTACAAATTTTGAGAACTACAATCTCTTCTTGGAAATTGCAAAAACAAAACTATAAGAAATTATACTAGCGATAGGTACTATTGCTAAAATGCATGATATTTAGTGTAAGAGGTAAACACGGTTAAAAAATAAATGTAAACTTTCGTTAAAGTGGAATAAAATCAACTTATGAAAAATTACGGAAAAACCCAAGATAGTTCGTAATTTCCCCTATACCAAAAATTTATAAGTGAATAATTCAAAATGCTCTATTTTGTGAATTCAACTACATATTTTTATGAATCTAATATATCCATATGTTTAATATTTTCATTAAGTTAACAGAAGTCGCATACTATTGACCTCTAGTCATCTCGTAAAAAATCCCGTCGGAATTACCCCAATTGCACCTTACTTATTATCATCGAAAATTTTTGGACAACCTAGGCACCCTAACTCCCCTCCCCTGCCTCCGGTTATATATGCCTATGGCACCATCATCATCATCAGCCTATAGCAGTCCACTGCTGGAACATAGGCCTCTCCAATAGCACGCCATTCTGCTCGGTTCTCGGCAACTCTCATCCAGCTGCTACCAGCCACCCTGCGAAGATCATCGCTCCACCTAGCCTGAGGGCGTTCTACCTTATGTTTGCCGATTCGCGGTCTCCACTCGAGAACACGTCTACCCAACGGTCATCGGTTCTACGGCTAATAGGTATGCCCACGCCACGGCAACGGCCGGCCGGTTGTGCTACGGCCCATTGCCACTTCAGCTTGCTTATTCTGTGAGCTATGTCGACAACCTTGGTTCTCAGCCGGATCACCTCGTTCCGTATTCGATCCTGCAATGAGACTCCAAGCATAGCCCGTTCCATAGCTCGCTGAGCGACCTTGAATTTATGGACCAGTCGTACCGTGAGTGTCCACGTTTCGTCTCCGTAAGTCATAACAGGCAAGACGCACTGATTAAAGACCTTGGTCTTTAGGCTCTGTGGAATACGCGACGCGAAGACTCGTCGAAGCTTCCCAAACGCTGCCCAGCCCAGCTGGATCCTTCTGTTGACCTCGGGATCTCAAAGTTGCTTTTACCAAACTGCAGAGTTTGCCCGAGGTAAACAATACCAAAAAACCTATGGCACCAGTACCGATACAATTCAAACATGAACATAACAACGCTCCTTAGTAGTTTAATAGGTACTTCCCCAAAAATCACTCACAATAGTTTCCTGTTTCTTACCTGTCTTGCTATTTTGTGACTCACTAGGTAGGTATCAAGCGATTATTTGTAAGTATCAATATAAATTGATAAATATTCAGCATTTTCGTAAAGTATACAATTTGGGGAAGTCCCTCACTCACAATCACTATTTATTGTTATCGTAGTGCGCCATATTTGATTTGAGTACGTAGGTAATTTATTGTTATCACTACGTGATATAAATACATAGGTACGATCACTTGAATAAATTTATATTTTAGTTACATCCATACCTATTTATAATATAGGTATTCTTTCTTTCTTTATTTATTTATATGATACTAGCTTCCGCCAGCGGCTTCGCCCGCGTGGTATTCGTACTTCCCCGTTATAAACTTTCAACCCCCATTTAGCCCTTTTTGGGTTGGAATTTCGAAAAACCCTTTCTTAGTGGATACCTACTCCTTACAAAGAACACACCCTCCAAATTTCATGTCTCTAGGACCAGCGATTTAGGATGTCTTTTTTTTTTGGGGGGGCTGGGAAATCATCCAACGACTTCTCCCGCTCTGGGTGGAGCGGGAGGGCGTATCAGACTCTTACTGACTAAAACCCACCCCTGTTCCTTCCCTGCCTGAGTGCCCAGGGGTGCGGTAACTCATTTTCAGAATTTATCCGCTACCCCTAGGCATTTTATCCGCTACCCCTAGGCACAGCGGTTCAGGCTGTGCGTTGATATATCAGTCAATCAGTCAGTCAGGACTTTGAATTTTGTAAATACAGATTATAAATGCGAAACTATCTCTGTCTATTTGTTACCTTTCACGTCTTAATGGTTGAACGGATTTTGGATGAAACTTGGATCACAGGTAGGCCATGCTCTGGATTAGGACACGAATTTAACCAAAAAATTATTGTGAAAAGGCTACTCAGATTGACTCCATTACGTACTAGTTTCTGCCGGCATCGTCCGCATGGAATTAGTACTTCTCCCATTTTAACGTATGTGCTATTCTAAAATATAAATCTATATTATGTGCCAAATTTCATCCAGATCCGTTCAGCCGTCGTTCCGGCGTGACTGAGGTACAAACAACCATCCAATCTTTCGAATGTATAACACTAGCTGTGCCCCGCGGTTTCACCCGCGTAGACCGGGATAAAAAAGTAGCCTATAATACAAACAAAATAACACACCACCAACATCTCACAAACAACACTACCATACACACTAACATACAAAATTTCATCCAAACCGGCCCAGCCGTTTGAGCGTGAAGAAGTGACAAACACTCATTCACAAACATTCGCCTTTATAATATTAGTGTGATTAGTAGGAAGAATGGCAACGTTGATATAGGTACCTATACCTAGGTACTAACCCTTTTTTTGTATTCGGGGCATTCAAAATGCGCTCTGGCTTTAGCACGGGATTTTTACCTCACTAAAACCACTCCCGTGATCTCCGTGAACTCTTAGAGACCGTCACAGACCCCCTTTGTGCAATGCCTATTCGGACACAATATCTCTGGAGAGACTGTAAAATGCTCCCCTGAATGCCTCGCTGTGCACGTCAGCATGTGCAGCATCTGGATCAAGGGCCCATTTTTTAAATCCTTGTGAAATGAAATAAGGCTTATGGAAATTAGTAAAAAAATAGTAAAAACTTAAAGCAAATTGCCATGAATTTCTTAAACTTGAATTAAAACTGTTATAATTTCACGTGATCAGTGTGCCACCGTCTTTCCTGGGATCAGTCGGTTGGCGGACAGAGTCCCCTCTGAGCGCCCGCGACCCCGGAGTTCCGCCTGCGTTAAACTTTGCAAGCGAGTTTCGGCGTTTCAGGCGACGAGGCGGTTGCCTCCGCCTTCTTCTCCGAGTATCAAGAATATCTAGCAGCAGTATATCTAAGTAGTCACCTGCATGCAAGTACCTTCTAGTATTTCTTGCGGTGTCCCTTACGTGGCTTGTCCCTCGTGAACCTTGAATTTATCCGGGATTAAAAGTAGTAGTAGTTATGAATGACACCCAGCGATAGTGTCGTTTCCTAACTATCCTATTTTGTCGCACTCCTGGGCACTCCCCTCCCCCTACCACACAACTCAGTCTTGCTAGTACGGGCTAGTCCCTATCATCTGCTCTCCCTATGGTAGGAGTCGAGTTCATCCCGCCATCTTCGCCTTTGAGTCCATTCGGTGGTCATTTTTGCCCATTTCTCCTTTGACATGCGGCGGTTTGCACGGTGTCGCTTTCGATTAGTGAAATAACTATCGCAAATCGGTTTACAAACATACATACGAAGAAACAAAAAAAATATCTATTTATAAAACACTAGCGACCCGCTCCGGGGCTCCTCACGGGTACAAATTATACAATTAAACCTTCCTCGTGAATCATTCTGTCTATTATACGAAAACCGCATTAAAATTCGTTCTGTAGTTTTTAAGTTTATCGCGACCAAACAGACAGACCGACGCAGCGGGGGACTTTGTCTTATAATGTGTTAGTGGAGACCGAACCCTGATTCACCAGAAATTTCACAACGTTTCAATATTTTTACGCAACACAGAATATTTTTAAACTCATTTAAACAGTCATTCTACTTTTATAAAGAACAGCGAATTGAAAAAGTTTGTCTGAAAATGTTTTACTTTTTTTTTATGTAAGGAAGGCCAGTCTTTTTTGCGTTTCACATTTTACTGGCTTGTGCCTATGTGCTAATTTGATTTTCTTATTGTCAAAGAATGAGTAAAGAGGAAAAGGTACTTATTATGTACTTGAGTTATGGATATTAATATTTTCTATCTAATTTATATTTTTTTTTTATTAGAGATAATTTCAATCCATCGATCGCGGCATCGCCACCAACTCAATTATCGGCTTTAGCTTTGTGTATTTTAAGTTGCTTTTTAAGTGACGATTTGTAGTAAAATGGCCGTATAAGACGAATGGGTTCCAATGGAATTTCAACTTTGAGGATTTGATATTGAGTTGTTAAATAAAATATGAAAATGATCTCGAATTACAAATTCAAGTTTATAGCATGCCATGTGTTCATGTCTATTTATAATAATTATCTTCGGGTAACTTCCTTAATATAGTACCCGAAGTAGTACGCGAAGAATCCTACGTGACCTACGTCATTAATTGCCACTATCACTCACATACCTACTCCCTCGAAATGTCCTTTGTCTTTATCTTGCAAAGTACTTACTATAGCTTGAGAGGTTTAGTCCCGATCTCTGAATTAAGGGCGTTATCTATCTATCTACATAAATAAAAATCAATTGCTGAATATATGTAGGTACGCGTATCACTTCAGAACGGTTGCACCTATTTGGCTAATTCTTTTTTAGGATTCCGTACCCGAAGGGTCCAAACAGAGCCCTATTGCTGTCACTCACGTGTCCATCTGTCTGTCCGTCCGTCGTCTGTCACACAGGTTTAACTGGTTGGAGGTACAGTCTCCAAATTTTCACAGTATAAGCATCTCGTTGACCCAAAGCCATACTTTTTAGATGTGGTTTAGCGGAGCTCCCGTACAGATATGGGATGGCGCGGAAAAAAAAGTTCTATCCGATCAAATGGTATCGTTGTTTAGACGCTCGGCTAGAGCTAGAGTTACAGCTCGTTGAGTATACAAATACTATATTTTTGGTTTTAAAAAATATTGAAAGACAGACGAATTAGAAGCCACCAAAGTCAGCTTTTTTAACAAAATATATATTGTACTTTATTTTGAGATAGTGTTTTATAATTTATGCGGGCAATGAAGTACGATATAATACTTTATTTTTAATAATTCCAGTCATACTAAATACCTCTTTACTCTTTTTTTTTTGTTGTGGGTAGGGAAATTATCCAATGACTTCTCCCGCTCTGGGTGGAGCGGGAGGGCGTGTCAGACTCTTACTGACTAAAACCCACCCCTGTTCCTTCCCTGCCTGAGTGCCCAGGGGTGCGGTAACTCATTTTCAGAATTTATCCGCTACCCCTAGGCATACCTTTTTACCCTGAGCAAAACAAAAAGTAATGTTGAATATGAGCATTTTATTTACATAGTTGAAATATTTAAAACTGCAAGAATTTATTATGACCTGTATGAAGAGATTACTTTATTAGAGTAATATGCACAAGTATCTAAATAATACTAAAAAAAACGATATACTTAATCCACATCACGGAAGTGGCAATATTTTTTTTTTTTTCAAAACTATGTTCCACCTACTTCAGCATTTACTGACAGTTTTTTCTCTGATGAATAAGTAGCGGATGAACGAAATGGATCATCCATATAGTTAATAAAAAAATGAACTATTTATTCACTAGAAACAAATATTTGATAGATGTTGTTAGAAGAAATAAAGAAAAAGTGTGGAAAAATAGTCAGCGCAAAAATAAATAATACTTTATTCTCAGGTGTAGTCATTTTTATGTCTCGCGCACACAACCGCTCTCAAAGATAGGCGAGCGCGTGGCGAGTTTGCTTTGGTCTAGTGTGAAAGGTATGAGCTATGTCGGACCAAATTGTGACGTCAAAAACGGTTCGCTCTATCCTTACTTTATAAGTCAACGCCCCTGCGCCCCGCGTTTCACCCGCGTATACATAATAGCCTATGTGTTAATCCAGGGCATAAGCTATCTACATACCAAATTTCATCCAAATTGGTCCAGCCGTTTGAGCGTTAAGAAGTAACAAACATCCAAACACACACACATACAACCTCACAAACTTTTGCCTTTTTAGTATTATAGTGTGATCACAATAAACGATTTATTTTCCTAATTTCAGTGCTTAGCCGAAGACTATTTCTACTACCCTCTAAATGTGACCAGAACTTCCCTGTCCGGTATAGCGGCCTATAGGTCAGCACTGACGCTGGACTGGCTGGCAGCGGAGGACCAAAGGCAGAGGGAACTGGCTTCAGCCTTCGAGACAGAGCCTGTTCCTCCGGCCAGGAGTATATCTACCGACTGCATTGGGTACGCACGCCCAGCTTCGGGGAAAGTTGCTCGCCTTATGCTTGAACTTCTGAAGTAAGTGTCTTCCAGGATCATATTTTTTACTTAAAGTACCTAATAATAAGCCATCTCCTTGATCAATTACTCTTATATTGTTGTTATGTTTTGTTTTGTTATAGTGTACAATAAAGAGTATTCTACCTACCTTTTGGCATGGAATTAGCTGCTTCATACATTTTTGTAATCACATCAATCGATTAAATGTACGGAGCAGCTGAATTAGCTCCTTCATACATTTTTGTATTCACGACAATCGATAAAAGGTACGGAGCAGCTGAATTAGCTGCTTCATACGTTTTTGTATTCACATCAATCGATTAAATGTACGGAGCAGCTGAATTAGCTGCTTCATACGTTTTTGTATTCATATCAATCAATTAAATGTACGGAGCAGCTGAATTAGCTGCTTCATACGTTTTTGTATTCACATCAATCGATTAAATATACGGAGCAGCTGAATTAGCTGCTTCACACATTTTGTTTTCACATCAATTGATTAAATATACGGAGCAGCTAAATTAGCTGCTTCATACGTTTTTGTATTCACATCAATCGATTAAATGTACGGAGCAGCTGAATTAGCTGCTTCATACATTTTTGTATTCACATCAATCGATTAAATGTACGGAGCAGCTGAATTAGCTGCTTCATACATTTTTGTATTCACACCAATCGATTAAATGTACGAAGCAGCTGAATTAGCTGCTTCATACATTTTTGTATTCACATCAGTCAATTAAATGTACGGAGCAGCTGAAGTAGCTGCTTCATACATTTTTGTATTCACATCAATCGATTAAATGTACAGAGCAGCTGAATTAGCTGCTTCATACGCTTTTGTATTCACATCAATCGATTAAATGTACGGAGCAGCTGCATTTTTCGGATGGCAACGTTGAGACGTATTACCAGGCGACTGCTGCAGGAGTCCGCTGGAAACGAGAACCACACAAGATCGGTCGATGTGGTGACCCTTTGGAGAGGCCACTGTCCAGTAGTGGACGTCTTTTGGCAGTCAAATAATGATGATTCTCTTTTCTGTCTTATAGAAACTTAGAAGGCGATGAAGGCACAATTGTGACGAATCTGATCACAGCTCTGGTTCGCACCAAGTTACTGGTGGAAACGTCCATGTTGGAGGCGGAACCTGACTTGGATTCCTTAGTCAAGACCCCCGCAGTGATGATGGGGGAACCGCACACCACCTTCCCCAGGATTCTGGCCATGTCCTGGATGACGGTCACCGATCCTGTCACCACCAAAAAGTTTGGGTGGTGTCCTATCATTCGGGTAATTATTGTTACTTTCCCTGGCTGAATGTGGGAAAGGTTCGACTTTTCTTCTTTTGCAGTTGGACAACAATTTTCGATTCAGTGATTCGTTCGCGAAATAATTAAACTTTAAAGTGAAATATTTTCTTCGAGTCGGGCGTCCCCCGTCGTGAAAAATCTAAATAGATTCGTGATGGTAGTTTAGATAGTGAACTTTAAAGGAAAACTATAACGGCTAAGTTAGTTCTGTTAGTTTTAGAGTAATAATCGCCCAACTTATAAAATATTTTTACTTGTTAAATTTCGTACAAAATCTTCGAAAACAAATATCATTTAGGTGAAGTATAGTCCACGGAACCCTACCATGCGCGTGGCCCGACACGCATTTAGCAGGTTTTTTTATATACTATTTGCTTTTTAGAGCGTTTTTTTTTCTTTATTGAGCGTGAAAGTCGAAAATTATTCCACGGGAACGTTCTACCTGGATAACAATCCTCTACTAGGTCCTAATTCAAGTCATGGTCTGTCCGTGTGCCAAGTTTCATTCATATCCGTTAAGCCTCTAAGGCGTGATGGATTAACAAACATTTAAACATTTACAGCAAATGATGGAAGCACCTGTAACTTAAAATCTTCTTGGTTTCGCAGGTGAACAAATACTTGGCAGTCAGCAAGCCCATAATGATAGCCAGGCAAATGAGAGCTTTAGAGCCTGTCATAGCAAGAGCCCGTTTCATCATGGAGGAGTTCATACAGCATGTCACGCCTCTCAATATGTACCAGAGGAAGCTGCAGCCTGAAAGTGCCACACACCCACCGAAGGTAAGATACAGCTTTCGAATTCAGCACTTATTAACTAGAATTCAAGTACATAATAAAGGGTGACTGTGGCTTAATTAATTGGCAACAACCTAATGCGTGGGCTGAGTTGACTGAAAGTACCAAAAACTTAGATGTAGAACAACTTTCACCATGAAAAATTAAATAAAATTCGTTCTATTCAGACATAATTTTCTCCATATTTTGTTAGTAACAATGATGCCTAGGGACTGAACCTGAAATCACACAATTAAATACAAAAATACATTTTGACGAGTTGTGCAAACATATGTAATTAATGTAGGAACTGAACACCTAAGTTATTTTTATAGTTCAGAGCTGGTTCGTATTCATGAGCACTGTATGTATATTATAATATGTATATTAATACAGTGGAAAGATAGGCGGACGACAATATTGCCATCGCGAGAAGGACCTCTATGAGGCTGGCTGGCAGTGCTGGCACATGAGCGTGATGATGGACACAAGGGTGGATTGGGTGAAGTTGGGCTGTGGATGATGTGTATTACTTATGCTATGCGTTTAGTATCTTCCATTTCCGTGCTAATCACAACTACGACTTATCTAGGCACTATTAGTTACCTTGTCAACTAACGTTCAGCTCGGATATAATAAAATTATGTCTACCTAACCTAACCCGCTCAATTGCAGTTAAAAGACATTTGATCAATATTTGTTCCTCATTGTTCTCTCATTGAAATCATTATTGGTTTTTAGCCAAGAATATCAACTACATCAAGACCTGAGATGAGAACAAATCCCACACGAGCTACACGGACTCCGAACACTGTAAGTTTTTAAAATCATTACTAGAAGAACGAAAGAACACAAAGCATCACGCCTGTTTTTTCCGTAGGGTGAGGCTGAGGCGTACCTGTAATACATCACAAATCCAGAAAATGCAAATGAAAAAACCCAATAAAACTGCGCGACCTGGGAGTCGAATTCAGGACCTCATGTTTGGTATTATAGCGCTTGCATGTGTATAACTCCAGCTTCCTCATATGTGATAGAATTATCCCACCTATGCTAATATTTAAGGCATAATAGCAGCAATCAAAGTTCCCAGTATTAATTTAGCAGCCACAAAAACTTCGTTAATATGACTCGTTTAGCGTGTGTCAGCTGGAGTGACGTCACCGCAGCTTCCTCATTCAATACTGACAAACCAGTGAGGTTAGGGTTTTGGACTAAAGTAAAAAAAATAAGGCCTAATAGCAGCACAAGGCAGAAAAGAACTTCAACGATAACACTTAAAAACTGTTGAAACTACGATCAAAAACGTGCTGTGAAAGCTGGAGTGACGTCACCCCAGCTGCTCATTCATATCTTCCAAACGCAAGAAGATATGAGTACGTATTTTAGCTCAAAAATTAAGGCATAATAACAGCCATAGGCTGCAAAATTTTTAAATCTCTGGTCAAAATACTCTATGAGTTATTAAACCGATAAGCATGTGTAAGCTGGAGTGACGGCACCCCAGTTGATCATGTTATATCTTCCGAACGAATGAAGACATGATTATGAATTATAGCTCAAAATTTAAAGGATAATAGCAGCCAAAGGCTCCAAAATTTTGAAATCCCTAGGCCTTGTAGTTTCCACGTAATAAACAAAAAAACAGTTTCCGCACCAAAAAATCAAATTATTGCTTCGGAGTAGGTAAGGAGCGGTGTTGCGGCTCCGTGCGCTACACTGTCAGTTTGAATTACATAGTTTGAACTAGATTATATTCTGGGAGCCGACTACACATTTTAATCGTATTAGGTACCTAAGTATTAAGGTTTTTTATAGTCATATTGTGTGTTTATACATAGGATGAAAGAAAATTAAACAGTCTTAAGTGTAACAATCGTATATTTTTATCTTATATCACATTTTTGGCATAATTTACAGTCTTTGAAATCAAATAAAACATGATCAATATAAATCACGAATAATTCTTTAGATTTGAGATGAAATATCTTTTAGTAGGTAAGCTAATGTAAAGTAAAGTCGGTTCATGAAAGAATTCCCTTCGCCATAGTGTTGGCACCATTGTTTTTCATTGAAGAATTGCTTGCAAAAACCATTCCTTAAATGAAAAGCATTACGGCGAAAGGAATTCTTTCGTGAATCGCACTTTACGTATGTAGAATTTATAAATATCGTTTAACTAGCATATATTATAAAGTACTAGCTGAGCCGACAGACGTTGTCCTGTCTTAGCTATGAACCGTCAAAATCGTGTAGTTACCTGTGAAGCCCCGAAACTCACCGGTGAGTCGGACCAAAAAAAAAAAAAAATTAAAGAGAATAAAAAAAAAAAAAAAACGGCTGTCAACCCGGGTTGTCCTCGGGGTTTAATTTGACAACCCGGATTTTGCCATGGGGCTTCCGTTAAGTTTTCTGAATTTTCCGCGCAACTATCTTAACTTTTTCTTTCATAAGAACTTTCTCCTGACAATAACAAACACAACAAAAAAAGAATTAGCGAAATCGGTCCAATAGTTAACGCGTGATGCCGTGACAAAGCAAATAGGGATTCATTTTTAGGGTTCCGTATGCCGAAGGGTCCACACGGAGCCTTATTGTTGTCATTCACGTGTCCGTCTGTCTGTCTGTCTGTTTGTCCGTCGTCTGTCATAAAATTTTGTTACGAAGAATTTTTTAACTGCCCATTGACCTATGAACTTGTGATGATAATGTTTATTATAACCATTGATATATACAAAAAATTATAACGTATACCTACTTTAATAACAAATACCAATATTTGGTTCGGAACCCTTAATGTGCGAAATCCGACACGCACTTGGGCAGTTTTTTTTAATTTAGGTGTTTTTGGGGTCGGCAGTAAATTGATGTCAGAATTTCTTGACGTTTTCTGACAGCTAGGCTCAAGTGTGTGGTGTCAAAAGATTTGTCTCCGCGCGGGCTAACGGAATGTACTTTAATAAAAATGTACGCTAAACAAAAAATTTACACAGTGGGCAAAACAAATATTTTAATTTAAAAAAAATGAAAAAAGGTCGGATAGAATTAAAATCCAAAATTTTTTGTCGAGTAGATTTTTGAAGAAAAAAATTGAAATTTAAAAAAATTGAAAAATTAAAGTGAAGTATTCAAAAAATAAATATTTGAAATGGTCCGTTTTTATTGTCTCACGCACCTTTCTCATAGTTGTACGACAACAAACAATAACACAACGAAACAAAACAAATCACAATCAACCATGTTTATTTTCTTTTTCTTGCTAGGTAGCTACGAAACCGCGAACAGCGCGAACTCGCGAAGTAGGAAACGTGTGCGCCTACGCTCAAGCAAAATCAAGTTCTAATCATCGATCACTAATAAAAATCCATCCAGAGCCATCTCTGAGTATGTTATGGAGTGAAATACTTTTTAGACGCGCCAGTTTCAGGTACGTTGAATTTGGATGCGTTCGTAAACTGTTTGCAATAAAAATCTAGTATTGCAAATCTCGTTGTTCTCAAAAGTTACGAAAATTGCCCTGAATATAAAAATTACTTACATGTTATGCGAGGGTGTCAAAAGTTACGAAAAATAAGAAGTTACGAAGAAATGTCTGGCAACACTGTGTCACATGCACATGTCACGATTTGCACTTGGTCGCTAATCATATTTGATCAAGATACAAACCTGACCTGTAAATTGCAAAAAACAACAAAATTTTAATTTCGCGGGCCACCTTTGCGCATCCACCATAACCGAATTAGAAAAAGCAAGTCACAAAAAAAAAACAATAATAGTATTTCTCTCGTTGTCTAAACTTGATAAGAATCTCCTTTTTAATATAACATTCATAGTTCCATTAAAGTTCAGTCGGCTCTCAGACTATATTTTCATTATACTATATTTTAATTATTTTGAGCGCAAGTTAAAATGACTTCTATTATAATGCCTAATAAGTACAAACTTGGTTACAACAATGTAGCGCACGGAGCGGCAACGCCAACTTACCTACTCTGAAGCAATAATTTGAATTTTTGGCGCGGAAACTGTTTTTTTTATTTATTACGTGGAAACTACAAGGCCTAGAGATTTGAAAATTTTGGAGCCTTTGGCTGCTATTATGCTTTAAATATTGGCATAGGTAGGATTATTCTATCACATATGAGGAAGCAGGAGTTATACACATGCTTGCGACCACTAGAGAACAAAACAACTAATCAATGGACTTCGATGTATTCATCTGATTAGTATCCGACCGTAGGTTCGGCCCAAAAACTGATCCTTGTCCACATCACGTCTTGACAACGTGCCGCGCCGTGACGCCGCACCGTTTCACGTGGACAAGGCCAGCGGCGGCACTCATTTCCGTGACCCCCTGTACAAAAAAAAAAAGAGTGGCCCTTCGGGAGTACCGACCGAAGTGAAAACTTGAACAAAAATGCCCAACGCGCCTAAAGAAGTTTTCACTTCAATAAACTGACATTTTATATGACAGTGTTGCCGTATTACAAAATCTCACTTCGATTCTGCTCACTATTACTTACACTTACTTCTCTTCCTGCTTCCCAGGTACGAGCAATCCATCTGGCCTTAGCGCAGGCCACCACGACCAAATCAGAAGTCCAGCCTGTCGAAATGACAATTAGAGAAACTTCTGCGGCCACGCGTAGCCCTTTGTGCGACCTTCCACACTTTATAATAGCAACTATTGTGCTTGTTTCGTGAATTATAAACGTGTATTCGAGTCTTTTGTACATTTCATTAAGAATCTTAGAAAACAGTTAGTGACTGGTCGGCCATTTGCTTTATAACCGACTTCGAAAAAAGGAGGAGGTTCTATGTTCGACTGTGTTTTTTTTTATGTATGTCCACCGATTTTTCTGTCAACTCTTTTTTCAAGTTATACTTCTTATGCGACTTCCAATAAAAAAGCGTTAAACGTTTAACGCTCCTGGGAAGGGGGAATAGAAAGAGACAGAGCGAGAGTGAATGCGAAAAAAAAAGAATATAATAATATTATAATAATGATGTTATTATGATTATGATTACGATTACCTACGATTACGATTACGATCACGATTACGATTATGATTACGTAATAGTAATCGTAATCATTACGATTACGATTATTATTATGATAATGATGATAATAATGTCATAGTCGTGATAGTCGTGTCAGCCAATGGCTTAATCATTACGATTACGATTATGATTATTATTATGATAATGATGATAATAATGTCATAGTCGTGATATTCGTGTCAGCCAATGGCTTAATAGCCACGAGCCTCGACCAACACCTCAGGAGGCTCTCGTTAGGCGGCTGGATCAAGGGCTTGATTCAGAAAGCAGTACTTCTGGACACGGCTCGCATTGTCAGGCGGTTCCTCTCTCTGGAGCCCTGAACGCCGGTAGCTTGGACCCTGTTAAAAAAAATATAAAAAATAGTATCCCACCGGTATCGGGATACCGGTGGGATACTATTTTTTATATTTTTTTTTAAATATTTAAAAATATAATGTAATATGTTAAACAAATGAATAACCGAAATAATAATAATAATAATTATCTTGTTACGCCAAAGAAGTATAACTTCTTACATGCGTACATAAATACACACACACTTTTTTTTATCCGAAAGAGTATACTTCAGAGGTGGTCCCAAATAAATTTTATCGAAATTGCTTTAGCGCTTTTTGAAAAAATCAACAAAATTTGATTTGAAAGTTGATTTCTTCATCAAAAAAAGATGACGTTTTGGTTTCCTCCAATCACATTGAGTAGTACATGTTATTGGGGTTATCGATTCCGGCGTGACTTTAATATTTAGTTTTAGTTCTGGGGTACAACTAAAAAGTGAAAAATAAAAATCTTTTTACAAAAAATACAACAGACTTCCAAAAAAAAAAAATAAGTACACTAAATATTGAAAAATAACTTTAATTTCGGCAGTCGCTGTCAAATAACGAAGAAATACAATACAAACACCGATTTCCGAAATTAAAGCTATTTTTAAATTTTTAGTGTATTTTCTTTTTTGGAAGTCGGGTGTATTTTTTGTAAAAAAGTTTCAGGAACGAAAATTATAACATAATTCTGATCGTCGGTGCTTATGCGGCGCCTAGCCCACCTCTCATTTTGCGCTATATATCGCCTGTACCTGCTAGAACCTTATAGCTGCGTCTGCGGATAACAAATGCTGTTGCCGTGGCTGAATACTGGGCCAAACATTATATTTAGAAACTAAATTTGCCATCGACACGCTAAGAAAAAGAATTATAAAATCGGGTTTAAATAGTCGCGCGTAGACCATTTACATAGACATAGGTACTCGTACACTCATGCCTTTTTATAGGAAACTACAGAATGCTGCCTGCTACGATTCTTATACGTTTTGTTTCGTTGACGTTCATGCATCTGGTCATTCACGCAAACCGGTTGAGAGTACTACGCACCTGGCCTTTCTCAAGAACATCACCAATATTGTGATGAATATAGACTAGACTTAGGTTAGAAAAGCCTTGGTGGCAAACGAAAAGCAAAAATAAGGTTTTCTTTTTTTTTAGCTAGCCTACACTGTCCCACTGCTGGGCAAAGGCCTACTCCAAGTCCTTCCAGTAATTCTTCTTCCGTGCTTCCTCAAACCAGCCCTCGCGGTACGCGTCCAGGTTGTTTCTTAAAAAATAATATTAAAAACGATTAGTTTTTATCTAAAATATAATTTATTAGATTTTTCATTTAAAATTACAACTTACAAACTAATTTGGGATTTGCTCATGCATACAGTTATTCAAGATATAAAGACATACAGCACCAAATTTTGTATGAAGAGCTTATCATGATAATATTATAGCCAAGTTTAAGTGCTGCTAAAAAATCTGCCCTACAACTATGGTTTACCATTATTTTTATTTATTATTATTAGCTAGCAAGTAGGTTGCACTTTACTAGCCTATATTTTTAGGCTGAAATATCTAGTAAAACGGTGACTACTGAGATGATGACTAACAGAGAAGAAGACATGTATGGCCGACCACAAATAAATGAAGGTTTTCTGAAATGACGTACACCAGGTAGCAGCACTGAGGAGTCGGGTCCAGAGACCTGTGTGACTTTTAGACTTATGTCTAAAAGTGACATTAGTTAAATTTGACGTAAACGTCATGTTTACGTCATATTGTTACGTTTTCAAAGAACCTGTCATCTGGCGCCAACTGCTGGCGTAAATTTTCCTAAAAAACCCTCATTGGGGAGAGGACAAGAGAATGATGATGATTTTACCCACACAACTAAGCTGAAAAAAAAAATTAATGAATTCATGTAATCACTTTAACAAAATGAAGTTGTGCTAATAGGTTCGCGCTTGAGCACTATCTCACCTGATAGTAAGCGATGATGTGCTTCTTTTCATAAGGTCGTAGTTTATTTTCGTCTTGAAAGTCGTTTAAAGGATCAGCAGTGCAGATTTAGTGCAGTCTTTAAATTTCATTTACAGTTTTATAAAATAGATTACAAAAATATTTACATGTCATAAATAAAAATTGTACAAGTAGAATCAGTTAAAATGGTGCTTTACAATAATTTGGATCAGGCAAAATTGCCTGCCAACTGTAGTTTCAATTTACACGTATTTTAAGATTTTTTTGTTACTAACTGTATGCTAGGTCTTATGTTTTGATTTATATCAGCCTCATTAATTTTATCGAGTTTACAATATCAGGCCTTTCATTGTATAGAAATTATTATTTAATACACTAAACTTATGATTCCGATACATGCTAAATAATCTAATACACATTCTTACGTTCCGTCTACACAAACATTAATTAGAATATTTTCTACACCTTGTTTTTATAAACGGGAATATAAATCAGGCTGTTTAAATCTGTCCAATATTACATGTTAAAAATAATTTAGAACACAAATAAGTACAGGAAAAAAACACATTAAATTCACTAAAATAGCTTTGAATAATGTTAATTTAACATGGAAGCACATTTGTTTAACAGACTTTGATTCACAACAACATGGTTTACATTCCCAATTTACATAAAACAAGTTTTATTTCGGCAGCATAGACAAGAGGTACCTCGTCTATGGTGAGGCAGTCAGTTTACATGCCGTTGTAGGCCGGGCCGCCGCCACCCTCGGGGACCACCCAGTTGATGTTCTGAGAGGGATCCTTGATGTCACATGTCTTACCTAAAAATTAAATAATATCAGTAATAGCTATAGTATCACATTGTACTGGGATCGGTCCATAATCACTGACCGGGCTATTGTCGCCAATAATAGTGGTGGTGGATCGAATCGAGAGGCGTGCAATGATTGCTGACATTACCGTCCTGCATGACGAAAACCTCGTGAAAGTCGAGAAAGAAAAGCAAATAAGAAGTAACTTGACTTGGCTCGCGAAGTTGTCAACGTGTGGGATGTGGGCTGGGCGACCATTGTACCGATAATTGTGTCAGCTAATGGCTTAATAACCACGAGCCTCGACCAACACCTCAGGAGGCTCTCGGGCTTGGTTCAGAAAGCTGTACATCTGGACACGGCTCATATTGTTAGGCGGGACCGCAATCCGACAAGACTGGGGAGAGATCAGGCGCAGGTCCAACGGCTTTATGTGCTTTCTGAGGCACGAGGGTATCACCACAAACTTTCGAAGTCCGGGCTGCTACAGAGTAATTCCTAATCCGACCCGGGAACCGAATCCAGGACCCCACGCTCAACAGTCGCACTTGCGACCTCGAGACCAACGAGGCAGTAAATAAATTATATCTGTAATACAATAAGCTATTAATATAGTCTGAATTTACTTACGAATGGGAAGAGGTATAGTACCACCCATATCTTGGTTGTTATGTTTAGTCCTAAGGAAAGTCTAATTCAGACCGAATTTTTTTTTTATTTCAATAACCCAATACCACTGTAGCGGATCCTGCATTGGGTATCGAAGTCAGATCCTCACATTCAGCTGTGATGTGTGTGATTCTGATTAAACAATATTGTCCTTATCAGCAAACACGACATATTGCTCAAGGTAATAATACCGTGTAATTTTTTCGGTTTTGGATCCAGTTTTTTTATTTTATTATTATTTAAAAACAATGCCCCTGGACTGGACTGACTAGGAATTACTCCTGTATCGTAGGTGCATTCTCAAACATATAAACTCTCACAGTGTTCGGGTAGACACGGAACATCTATCTGTAGGCCATACAAATATTTGTTCAGTGCGGGAATCGAACCCGCGACAAACAGTGCAGCAGCCAATCACTCAACCAATGCACCAACCGTATTACCATACCGTAAAATTACATATTATTTTTTCAAAAAGAATTTTATTTCTTAATCTAAGCTCATAGAACCTACGAACTACTCATATATTTAGGACTAACCTTAAAAATGACATGTATCACTTAATTTATTTTGTTAGAGACGGTTTAAGTACTAATTTTATTTTTTTTTGGCACAAGCTCGCCACACTATTCCCAAACCACTGCAACTTCTGTAAGCCAGAATCAACAGTGGCGACCACCAGAAAAAACGCCGAGGCAATAAAGCTCGACGAGTCCTAGAGAAACGATTAAACTGTCTTGGGTGCCGCAACGAAATTAATCAGAAAAGACAGCGGAGGAGTAAGAAAAACATAATTTCCACTTCCCTCCTAATCAAGCGGGAGACAGAACAAAACTAGGCCATTAGGCACAAAGGGGGTTTTTACAACCGGGGTAAGCCCAGTTGCCAAGCACCACTGGTTAAAAACACTAATATTAATGGGTCCTAAAATTGTGAGCTAAATAATGCTAAACTTACAATGTATGCAGTTCTGCGCGTTGATTTGCAAACGCTGCCCGTCTCCGGTCTCCATCGGTACGAATTCGTAAACTCCTGTAAACATTCACAGTACACATCATCAGTAAGTATGCATGCCAATTTAATATTTGCTAGCTTCTGCCAGCGGTCGCGTGATGATCGAAAATCATCCCAAGGAAACATGCACCTGGCATAAAAAATCGATTGCTATTCCAGATTAAAATCTATCTCTGTGCTAAATTTCATCCAGATCCGTTCTGGCGTCATTGAGTAACAAACATCCATTTATCCAAACTTTCGCACTTATAATATTAAGTAGGTTGTAGTATTGTTGAGATTTTTTCAGCTATCCCTAGGCATGCAGGCACCAGCCGCGATGGGCCCCGTCAATGGTGGCTGACAATCATCTCTTTGAGACGCACCGTCGACTCACGGGCCTGGTGCTGATCGGACGGCGAGCTACCCACTGGTCGCCGTCCGCAGGCCCGGGTCTACGGTGGCCGGAGATCGTCTCGCTCCGTACCATGGCCTGAACCAAGGCGGGGCGCGAGAGGTCGCCGCCACCTATCGCATCCACGAGGACACGGCGGTGCTTCGCCCAAGCGGGGCAGACCTCCACCGTATGCTCCACCGTGTCCTCAGAAGTAGGTTGTAGTATGAAGTAGGACTCCACACAAAAACATACAAATACAACATCATTGATTTCGAAGGGGGTGGGATTATTCAGACGGATGTGGAGCATCGATTGCTGGTCACGTGCCACTTGATAACGTTAACAACGCAATGCATTATCAATGTATAAATTTCCACTGCTAGGAGTAGCTGGGAGAGTGGAACTGAACTTAATCCATGTGATTGTTTTCTCACTATGTTTTCCTCCAACGTTTTGAGAGCAGTGGTTTGACGATATAATAAATAACACGTTGTTAAGTGCCTGCCTGAGTGAGCGCGGCGTGTCTCAAATGTGCCACGCAGTACTGCCGCGCAAACATGCGTCGGTTTAGTCCTAACTAGAGTGCGGCAGAAATGTGTCCTGCAAACGCCGCGTGTTGCTGCCGCGCTCTTGCCGCTCAATGTTTGGACACACCTTTACAACTAGGCGATCAATGCCCTCGCTATTAAGGGGCAGTTATACGACTTTTAATGGTTTTTAATTGAACATCACGTCTAAACGACTAGTCTTATTTCTTTGAAAAAAATATATGTTACTCTAGACTATTTCCGTCGTAACTTGATGTGAGAATATTTGAAATTATATTTTCAAAACATTGTGTAATTAATTTGTAAAGTTATGTTTAACGCGGATAAAAAATTGAGAATCACGCAAAAACTATAAAGCGTATTTTTATAAAACCTTCACCAATTTAAAGATCATTTAATTATTTATAATTTAGTCTCAATGTTTTATTTTAATACTTGTTGTTTTATGTGTAATAAATTAATAATGCGTCTAATTTCGGACAGCGCTCCTTGATGGGCGAGTCCTATTACTGGACAATGGACATACGACGCGTTACATGAGCTCAGCGCAGAACACGCAAGCTAACCACTCAAGGTCGTTGGCAGTTAATAGTGCCTTAATTCTATTAAATAGGGTAGATTAATCAAAATATATTGGGTCCGTCAGATATATTACTAATAAATATTGGATACGTATTTTTTTCTTTTGTAAACGTAAACAAAAAATGAGGACGACAGTGCGTTGAAATTTCGCCTAACGTCACACCTACCTACGTCAAAGATGTACCAAGAACTTTTTACCTAGAAGTGACGTAACAAAGCCCCACTCAATCTTTGAATACGTGTCCAATATTTTTTAATGATCTACGAGTAACTTACGGTGCAGCATTCTGTAAAATAATAATTTTCTGACTAACCAGCTGGACAGAACCTGGCTTCAGGTCCATCGAAGACTCCTAAGTTCTGTTTGACGGGAACCGTGTCGTCTTTCAGGGTCAAATGTGCTGGCTGGTCCGCCTCGTGGTTCGTGCCTGCGAAAGACCACAGATTTTTTTTGTGCTTAGCGGCTGGGAAAGATAGCATAATTTTGATAAAAGTGATGTTTTTATTACGATTTATTATATTAGTGTTAAATTTTACCCGAATACGGTCAAGCCCCAAAAAACGTATTTTAACAAATTACCTAGGTGAAGTTAGGTTTTGATCACACGGCATCCATGCAACTAGTGTCACTCATTCGTGTTCATTTTGAAAAAAAACAAAGCAGATTTTAACTAGAGTGGCTCTGGTTAAAATCCGCCAATTTTGATGTTTTCTTTTTGAATTATGTGTCAGCAGATTTTTTTTTATTAATTACCTGTAAGAGCGACTGAAGATAGCAGGTCGAAGGTGAGAACACCATCGGGCTTGGGGTACTCAATCGGCTGGCATTCCTTGGCAGGCTTCAGTCTCGCGTGATCGGCACCTGCAAGTTTTAAGAAAATAATTTTAAATAAGACAAGAATAAGATTTTCCGGATTTCAGTGAATTTGTATTTAATGAAGTCTAGTGAAATATAGAATGAAAGACAGTTAATAAGCCAAATTTTGCATAGACCTTCTTGGTATGAAGAAAGAAGAAAATATAATCTGACGAAAAGGAAATAGGTTTTTTTGCAATGTTTGCAGAACGGATGGCCGATGACGCAGCCGAAAAGGTGTGCAGTGAAGATCGTGTACCAAAAAACGCAGTGTGCATAGGCCTCCACAAAATATTCCGTTGTTTCGTACGTTTCTCTTGACATTGTTCGACTCGATTTTAAGGAGTATAATAACCCCTGTTTGAGTGTAATAGAGTAAGATCCCAGAGCCGCCAGACATGTCTTTTTTTCTGATTATCAAAATTTGTGGGATTGAGTAAGGTTAGTATTTACTTTGAACATACATACACATGTTAGTTTCAGGAGCAAACGCATGTTTGGCGGCTCTGGGATCTTAAGACTATAAGACATCTACTGCTAGGCGCCTGATGAGCCTTATTCGGGATAAAAAGTAAACAAAAACTAAGCTAGTTTACTGACCTCCGTGGCTGAGCGTCCAAGGCTCCTTTCCGCGCAGTAGCGTGCTGAAAGCGGAGTACGCGACGCCTCCGTACAGACCCAGAGACGTGTGGAACGACGGCCGGCAGTTGCGGACTTGCTGCAATTTGTATAATCGGCAATGAATATGATGTTTTCTTTTTCGAAATACCTTTTTTTGAGAGTCTCATCGTTTTCTTCTCATCTCTCGTTTTTTTGAGGGAAATCATCAGATTACTTCTCCCGCTCTGGGCGGAGCGGGAGGGCGTGTCTCACACTTACTCGACTAAAAGCCGCCTTTGTTCCTTCAGTTGCCTTCTGCGTTCTAGCCGGGGTGACTTTCTTTTATTTCGATCACTCCCGCGACTCGAGACCAAATTGCCAAAGGTCGCTTGTTTCACGTTTCTAATTGCTTTGACGAATCACGGTTGATCCGTAGGCACGATCGTCCGTGTTGTCTGGATCACTATCGGAGATTGTTTACTAAAATAGTACAAACAGCACGGCGGAGTTCACGTACAGGAGACCAAGCGAAAACACGTGTGTGAAACACTGGCCTAACTGGACAGTTGGACATGGTAATAGGCCTTTGACCCCACATCACCCTGGGCAAAAGCTGACAGAAAAAGTACCGTACACACTACGCTGGTGGCGCGGCCGCCGCGTTTTTTGTCTTTCACGAGCTAAAAGAAAGCTGCCAGGCTCTGTCATATTGTGTGGGAGAGAATATTCGTAGATTTCTCATAAATAATAATAATAATATAATATAATATATTCCACAACTATCAATGAGCGAAATGAACGTTAACTTTCCTAAACCCGCACAAAATTTTGTGTTACCTGTACCCGCGTACGGTCTCACAGAGCCAGTGTCTACAAGTACGATTATACGTGATGCTCGTACAAACGCGCTATGTGCCTTAAAATTATTGTAGCAACGAATCCGGCAGCTAACAAAGTACAAAATAGTGTTTTTTTTTACTTTTATAAGTAAAAAAAAACGCGAAAGAGTGTTTTGCCGGTCTCGCTGACCAACAGGTGGGTAGATATAAGAAAGTTATGAACACATTTATTATGTAAATCATGATTGTTCAATACAGTTCTTGGAGAAATCAAAACACAAACTTTCTAACTTATACACCATCATCGGTGCCAACTACATCGTAATAAACCTATAAATCATGTTTAAAAGTCAAGACATACATACCTTGAGCTCCTTATAAACGTAGGACTCCTTGAGTTTGTCCTCGTACAGAGTGGGCACGACTCCGTTGTCGTGTGTCGCCTCCCCGGAGATGATGAGGTCCACCGCAGCCTCCGCCGCTAACATACCTAACAACACTCATCTTATTAAATATTTGAAATAATACTCCCAAGCTATAACCCATAGTTTAATTTTTTATTTTTTATTATTATAATTTTGGTTTTATTCATGGTATTTTTTTTATAAGATCTGCCTAGCCTTTTCCCAACTATCTTGGGGTTTGCTTCCAGTCTAACCGGAGGCAGCTGAATACCAGTATTTTTCATGGAGCGACTGCCTATCTGACCTCCACAACCCAGTTATTGGATAATACGATACCCCTTGGTAAGACTGGTTGTCAGACTTTCGGACTTCTGATGACCCGTAACGACTGTCAAAGATCCACGATTGACAGCCGGGACCAACGGCTTAACGTGCTTTCCGAGGCACGGAGAAGTCTCGGTATGTAAAGATGGTCACGCATCCATTGACCAACCCCGGCAAGCATAGTTTTACCTGATGGATCGACTCGTGGGCTGTTATTACTTTAGCCACGAGCTCCTGTATATATATTTTCATGCGCCTTGTCGGGCTGTCGGGCTGATACTATACATATAATTCATTGTGGCACGGGCCGCCGCACTGCACCGCACTGGTGCGAACATACACTACCTTGTGAGCCTAACGGTAGGGGTAATAGCGGGCTTTCGAGTAAGTGTGTTGAAAATGTTTTTGGATCGATTACTACGATCTCTTAAAAACGACATCGGCCTTTTGATCTACGCTGTGACCAAATGCTTCTCCAGTTTAAAAATCCTTTATTAAATTTACTGACGATGACAATAGATGACTAGAGGTGCTTTCATAGAGAGGACGCTGTGTCACAATTATCGAAATTTACTGTAGGTTGCTTTTACTATTTTTCGCAGTATATTTAAGCATGAGGTTGGTTTAGCTAATTTTCCTGGTGTCTTCAAGTATGTGCTGGTCTTTTAAGTATGAGAAATACCTGTGCCTCCTAGCACAGGTATTTCTCATACTTAAAAGGAGACCCCTATGTAAGATATAATGTAGAAGTTATAAAGTTACTGAAATAAATATTTATTATTTATAATTATTATGTGCTGACCACTCTTCATAGCGTTGTGCGTGCCCTTGATCCTGGGCACGTTGAGGAAGCCGGCGGAGTCTCCCGCGAGCACGCCCCCCGGGAACACGGGCACGGGCAGGCACTGCCAGCCGCCCTCCACGAGCGCGCGGGCGCCGTACGCCACGCGGGCACCACCTGTCAAGTACGAAGTAAGGGCCATAAAGACATTGGATTTATCCTGCTTAGCGTCCTGACTGTGCCCTCGCCTCTTGTTCTTTTTTTGGGGGTCAGCGCAATAATAATATAATAATAATAATAATAAGTTTATTTCACTTGATTTTTCACAGTCTTACAAGAAATTTCCAGGCTATATTTTCACAATACAAAAGAATTAAACATCTGTAGCCGAACTAGGCAAAAGCCTGAATTTCAGCTATCAGTGCCAATCCCCTCAAATATTAAATATTATTGCTAGCCATTGAGCAGAAATGTTATTTAACATTTAATCTTAACTTAAAAATAAAAACAAAATCAATGAACTAAAAAGTAAGTCACAGAATCATTAATGCTAAATTTTAAAACATTAAAAATACATATTAAAACCATTCATTCGGAACAATAAAACATTAAATTAATATCTAAAAATAATAACATGATAACAATTAATTCATTAATAAAAAATCACCAGAATAAAATTGAAATAAATAAATAAAGTCAGTGAAGTATTTAAAATTAAATATTAGGAGTAAATTTACTAAAGTCGAAAGTATCCATAAATCAATTAAAAATAATATCAATAACACAGAATCCTTGACTTAAATTTACAAAAACATCACAATAGTTTTTAAAATGAAATTACTAGAAACAAAATAATAAATCATCATCCTAACACAGTACAAGCAGAAACTTCCAAAAAAAAAAAAAAAAAAATTATATTCAATCTGACCAGTGTGTATGAGTATGAGTGTCCTCTCTATGTGTGAAATGAGTATGTGTATGAATGAGTATGAGAGGGTGTGTGACTGTGATAAGCTAACAATCACTCTGGTATATGTAGCAGCAATTCACTGTCTTCATAAGAGAGTTTAAGCAAGTATTCAGTCACCTTTTTCTTACATTGTGTTTTAGTCAAAGGGTAGATGTTTATAGCTCTGTTTATCTTATTGTAGATGAAAGGTCCAAAAAAGTCAGTAAATTTTGTGCTGAATTTAGTGTTAGTAATATTTTTCCTGACACAAACCCTATCTTTTCTTCGCCCCACTTGGTTTAGCGGATTGTAGATCTGTTTACTATGTTGTAGGAGAGTAACATTGAGTATATATAATTGCCTGACGGTCAGGACCTCACAGTTCTTGTACAGTTGAGCAGTCGGGAAAAAAATACGTTTAAAAGTACTAACTTTGAGTACTGCACGTTGGGCGATCTCAAGGCTCTTTAATGCTGTTTTAGAGGAACCACCCCACGAAGAAATACAGTATGTCAAAAGCGACTGACAGAGAGCATAATATATTTGCTTCAGTAGTGGCGGATCAGCGACATGACGTAAATTTTTAAATACAAAAATTAATTTACGAATCCTTCCACTTAAAACTTTTATGTGTTCTTTGAAATTAAGACAACTGTCAATTGTTACACCTAGATATTTAATCGTCTGCACACGCTCTAGTGATGAACATGAGCAGTTTGATTTTGATTGACACTCGTGTGAGATGATTCCCAGGGTACTAGATACTCCACTTGCATTCCTAATTCCAAAACAGATATATTTCGTTTTATCTACATTTAACGTTAGAATGTTTCTCCGTAACCACTCTCCAACCGTGTCAAATCCAAGCTGAGCAGCGCCGAAGGCCTCTTCCCAGGTATCGGCAGCAAAACAGAGGGCAGTATCATCTGCGAATGAGATTATTACGCCTTGGGATAGTTTAAGAAATGTGAGATGGTTGATATATACCAGAAATAAGGTGGGCCCCAAGATGCTGCCCTGCGGCACTCCATGTGTAATTAGGAGGTCTTTGCTCTTATGACCATCAACACGAACACATTGAGATCGCCCAGTTAGATAGCTTTTGAAAAGTTTGTGCTGCGTACCTCTAATTCCCAACTTTTCCAGTTTGTCCAGAAGGATGGAAACAGAAATCGTATCAAACGCCTTTGCCAGGTCGAGGAAGATAATGAGACATTTTTTTCTTTTATCTAGGTTTGAGCTAATGTAGTTTGTCAATTTGTTGACAGCTTGCTCAGTTGACTTACCCTGCCGAAAACCGTATTGATTAGGTGACATCAATTTATTTTTTTCCAAATAGTCTACTAATCTTAAGTTAATAATTTTTTCAAGTATCTTCGATATAGCTGGCAAAATAGATATCGGCCTATAATTATTGATACGACTTCTGTCACCATCCTTATAAATGGGGTAAATCTCGGCCTTCTTCAAAGATTCGGGGAACACACCCGTCTGAAGGCAATTATTAAATATTTTAGTAATAGGTGGTACAATAATGTTTTTATAAGTTTTTAAAAAATCACTGCTCATATTGTCACACCCACTGGCACAGTTTGACTTTAAGCCAAGCATAAGGCGTTCAACCTCTGCTTCAGTAGTATCCATTAAAACGAATGAATTGAGTGCAGCTGCGTCAGTACTTGTATTTTGAGAGTTGCCGGGAAAAGTTTGCATATTTTTCTCGTGAATTTTATTTGCTAGTGATGCTCCAACATTAACAAAATAATTATTAACTTCATTGAGTGATTTCTCAGAAGTTGTTGAAATACTTAGTAGTTCTTTAGGAGGAATTGATTTTTTAGACGTGTTAGTAATGTCTTTGATTGCGTTCCACAGTCTTTTACTATCTCCTTTAGCTGCTTGCAGATGCTCTCTCTCATATTCTCTCTTTACTTTCCTTATAATGGTAGTGCAGAAGTTTCTATATCGACTGTACGTAATTTTTAAAATATCGTTTTCTGGATCCCGTTTCAATCCCTGATGTAGCTTATCCCTATGTCTTACACAACGCAGCAATCCTTGTGTCATCCAAGGTTTTATTATCTTGTGACGTTTAGGTATCGTTATTTCTTTTGTGTTGTTAAGAATTGCTTGTTGTATAGATTGCGTGAAGTAGTTTAGGGAGGCATTTGGATCTGCTAAATGATCAATCGGACTGAAATCAGTTTCCGATAGATCCTGCAGCAGACCATCTTTATCAGTTTTTATTATTCTAGAAATAGCATAGTGTCGGGTTTTCTTCAAATTAATGTTTAATAAAACGGGGTAGTGATCTGTTAGAGTAGTGTGAGGTACAATAGTGGTCGAAGGGCAATTGTTTTTCACCAGTGCATGATCCAGACAGGTGTTACTACTACCACGAGTAATTAAAGTATGAGCCGGTAATAGGCCATGTGTAGCTGCTAAATTTAGATAGCGTTCCCCATTTTGGTTTATTTTTACCGGGTTAATATCGATATTGATATCTCCCATCACTATGACATGTTCGAAGGCGGAAAGTTTGTGTAGTACACTATCCAGTGATGAAAGAAATTGATCGATGTTTCTAATGGATGGCGATCGATAAATAGCAAGTATGGCAATACGGTTATCAATTACAATAATTAAACTATTGCAGTCTTGCATGACTGGTTCCTCAACAATTACCCTAAGATTTTCGTCGTAGTAAATTACTACACCATCGTTTTGGTTAGTGTTTAATTTAGACGCTATATAACAATATCCCGGAAGATTCGGTATTACCGTTGTATTAGAGAGCCAGCATTCTGTCAAAATGACAACGTCACAATTGACTTTCAATCTCCTTAACAAAATGTGTAACTCTGGCATATTGCAGTTTATGCTGCGTATGTTTTGTGTAAGAATAAGTAGATCCGTTTCTGACGAAGTTAATATTTTATGACAGTCCTCAATAGAAGCCACTCGTGATTTAGATACAGAAACTTGATCAATATTTTCTGTTAACTCTATTATATCATTGAATGTAGATTACGAAGTCTATATTTGGCCATGAAATGTAGTCAAGGTTTACGAACAAAAGGCGGAAAGTGTTACAGCAATTACGAGATTTATAGCAACTGTGAGTGAGAGAGAGCATGTTTAGTTTGTCAAGATGATGTAATATGTGTGTGTTATATATGTAAATTATGCGATATTTATTTATTATGAAAATCATTGTGAATTTAGAAGAACAGAAATAAAAAAATATGTATTTCATTATTTGCCAATAAATTAAAAGAAAAAAAATACAGAGACCCGGCAAGACATACATTAATTCACAATGTGTTATATAATTTCTCATTGAATGCATTGGTTTTAAAAATAAATCAAAATAAAATAATAAATTTGTTATTAAAATTAAATCGAAATAAATTAATAAAGTCGGAAAAAAATATTTTTTTAACAAAATTAAACTGATAATCATATCGAGGTCAAAAAAGACAAACAATCTTAATTCATTTATGATTTGGGAAAAAACAAGCGCAAATATAGTTGCGTAAAATTTATAATAACTAACTATTGTATGAAAGGAATTTTTATATTGACAAGCATGCAACAAGGCGGGTTTACTAAATTTAAAATGGGTAAGAAAAATAAAAAATATTAAAAATTTGTGATGATTAAAAACATGCATTAAAATGTCCTTAAAAAAATAGTGACACATCTTGACAAAACATAGTCATGTAGCAATTCTTAGCTTTTCCAGGTCAGCATCCGTGTTTATTCGTATATGTGCAGATCCTTCTGTATTTTTGAGATATACGATCCCATTTGCCGTCCAACAGAAATTATATCCATGACTTTTTTGGAACTGTCTCGCCAGAAAATAAAGCCTTTGAGTTTTCTGCGTAAGACTTTCAGCTACGTAGAGCGGTTTTGGCTGATATTTGGAGTTCAGATGAGTTGTGTTGAGTTTTCCCCCCTTTGGTTTGGATTTATTGAAGTTCTTAACTGCCTTCAAGACTTTATCCTTCAGCAGTACCGTCGTTAGGTCCACAATAACCGGATTTGAGGAGTCTTTTGACTTAATCCTGTAAATATCCTTTACTGTCGAGCAATCAATGTCAACATTCAAGCTCCTTCCCAACTGCATAATTTCGCTACACAATGTCTCCTTAGACTCGCCTATTTGTTTAGGTATATTTCGGATTTCGATACCGCTACCACGGGATTTTCTTTCCAATGTTTCCAGTTTCTCCTGCAATTCCCTGATCAAAACCCTGTCAGCTTTTCTTTCTTTCTCAAGCGAAATAATTTTATCTAAAAATTCATCATGTTTCTTAGACATAACTTCCATACTACATTTCAATTCCTGAAAATGTATTTCTTGTTCTTTTGAGAACAAGGTAAACATTTCCCTAATTAGTGCCGCAATATCAGCATTTTCACCAACGTGCTCGTTAAATTTTCGTTTTTTGAGCGACTTGTTACGTTCAGTGATATTCGATGCGAGCGATTGCAAATCAAACTCGGTATCACAGAGGTTTATACGGATAGGTCCGCATTTTTTTGCCAATTCCTCCTTTGCATCTGCGGAGAGAATTGCAGAGCTATTGGGGTTCTCGGGATCAGCGACTGGCGTAGATGAAGTTGTTGGGGGAGGAGATCGGTTTATTGGCATGGTAGCAAAGTGAACAATATTCCCGCTCAGGAACAAAGAAAAAGAAAAAAAAAATATATATAAAAACAAAAAGTATCGCACTGACTTGGTTTTGAACCGGCGACACTCCGGTTGTAGGTAGCACTTTACGCCCCGAGACCAAACGTGCTACGTATAGATTAGTCCAATCTAGCTAATGAGTGGTCAAACTTTAAGCTTGCATTCAATTAGTGGTTTACTTTTCCGATTTTTGAGGGTCACAGTACGCAGGTCGGGTCTAGGTACCCAACAAAGACTTTTTTGTAACCACTTTTTCAAATTGAATTCACTCACTGATCTTTTTGTAGATTCTCGATTGATTTGGTTTTGACTCAGTTCACTCGATCACTTGATTCTTAACCAAACACTATAGTAATCAGGGCTTTTTGCGTGTATTACACAATTTAAATGATTTAAAAATGAGGAGCGTTACGATAACACGTCTACTCGCGGCAACAACTCAGCGGGGGGGGGGAATGTGTTTATAAGCGCAATATGTTTATCTTTCCATTCATTTTGTTTTAATATTCATCTGTCATGAGCTACATATTTCAGACACATCAGTTGACATAAAATAAACCCATACTATACAAACATACATTTAATGAGCTGTATCACTTTCAGGACACCATCAAGTTCCACCAAAAATCATGAATCCCATCACATTAGTTTTCTAAATCTAACCATACATTAATTAAGTCAGTCATTTCCATATGAGAAATAACTTACTTCTTCTTCAACACAATCAGGTACAGGTAGAAGTCGCTGCGCAGTAGCAAATTCATATGACAGCGGGTTTGAGGGGAGGGTGACATAAAATAAACCTATATTATACAAACATATATTGGGCTGCATCACTTTCAGGACGCCAGCAAATTCCACGGAAAATCATGAAACCCATCACATTAATTTTCTAAATCTAAGCATACGGCTAATCTAAGCGACGGCCCTTTTAAAAGGCCCAAAAAAATAACTAAATCTACCTGCATTTTTCATAATTTTTCAATTAATTGGCATACCTATTCATACTGGTGACTTGCTTAATACTTAGCAACATTTTATTTGATGCAGTTACGTTTAAAATTAGACACACATTTTCATGAATATTGAGTGTTTTTGAAGATCTTGGAGTTTTTTTTTACAATGGCTGCACAAAGGTAAGCTTGTATGTTATTTATATGCGGAATCTGATAGAAGCTCGCTTTCATATTTACATGTTGGTTATTTCATAAAAATATAGCCTCATTTGTTTGGTTCGAAACGCAAAATAAATCTTCTTTTTTACGTTTGAAATCGATGGCCTTTTAAAAGCCCCGTCGTAATATAGGGGTTTATTATATGATTATTTCTATTTTAGCACGCTATTAGTAAAAGCGCTCAATCTCATCGAAATTGTTGCTGATTTAGAGCGAGCTGACGAAGACACTTTGTTACCGAACCAAATAACCATTTTCATACCTGAGAATGCCAACGCAGATGTTACTGACGAAGACTCTGGAGATGAAGAGCTCGTAACATTACAAAATCTTCAAGGTAAAGTAATTATGACATGAACTAATTTCATTTACATGTCAATGAACCCACAAGTAGGTAATACCTGCTTTATATTATAACAATATGTATGTTATTTTCTTGTAGGCTCTTAGCTAAGAGCTCCTGCAGAGGTGACGCTTTCTCAGAGTTCTGATGAGGAAGATGACGTGCCCTTGTCGAACTTGCGTAAAAGAAGACGGACAATTGACTAATCGGTGAAGATAGTGAAATTTCAGTGTCAATTAGAACGTCTTTGTCCTCTAACAACCAACAAAGACCTCAAAAGACATATTATAGAGGTTCATTTGAGTACAAATCTAGTTTACCTGAGCACATTCTAGTTTGCAAATGGAATGACAACAGTGTCGTTACTGTTGGCTCAAATGCTGAGACTGTGAAGCCTCTGCATGAAGTCAAGAGGTTTTCACAAGAACATAAGAAATATGAGGATGCTGATCAACCCTTTGTTATAAAAAAAATATAATGAAAATATGGGAGGGGTAGATCGGTCGGATCAGCAGAACATAGGTTTGTATTGAACTTCTATTCGTGGCAAGAAATGGTACTTTTCTCTTTCTGCTTAGCCTAGTTAGGGCTGTAGGTACATAATGCGTGGCGGCTATACAAACGGGACGGCGGAGAATATGATCACCTTACTTTTCGCAGATCATTGGCAAAGGATTTGCTTGAAACCTACAAAAAGAGCGATAAGAGACGACCCTGTCCTAGTCCTAGGTCTCATCGAGAATCATCTTGACATGATGGGGTTGATCACTTGGTTTAATATAGTGTGCCTCAACTAAAATGCAAAGTTTGCAAAGTAAAAAGCTTTTTTTATTAGTCAAAAGTGAAAAATAATTTACACTCCAAGAACTGTTTTATGGCCTTTCACAGTCAAACTCAGTACCGAGCGTATTTGCATGTGTTTGTGTATTTCTATTGTTATAATATAACCGTAATTTTGTGTTTTTTACTATCTAAATGGATTAAATACTAATTTTATAATACTTTGTTTCATTACTATACCGCCATACATATAGGCTACCCCCATATTACGACAGGCCTTTTAAAAGGCCACCTTTTTCTGGCTTTTCCAGAAAAGTTGTTTTTTTTTCATAATTTTTCCTAGTTATTTTTTTTTATTCAGACAAAGAAACATATCCAAAAAACACAGCTAACAGAGGTCAAAAATAGTTTCAGTAACATCTGGGTTAATTAAGTCAGATATTTCTATACGAGAAATAAATTACTTCTTCAACACAATAAGGTACAGATAGAAGTCGCTGGGCAGTAGCAAATTCATGTGACAGCGGGGTTGACGAGTGGGGTGACATAAAATAAACCTATATTATACAAACATGCATATTTTAGGCTGTATCACTTTCAGGACACCAGCAAGATCCACCGAAATTCATGAAGCCCATTATATTAATTTTTTAAATCTATACATGCATTTTTTAAGTCAGTCATTTCCATACGAGAAATAACTTACTTCTTCTTCAACACAATCAGGTACAGGTCGCAGTCGCTGTACAGTAGCAAATTTATTTGACAGCGGGGTTTAGGGGTGGGGTATTGCGCTGAGAAACGCAAACTTCACACACGTCATAAACTTATAATTACAATCAGATACAGGTAGAAGTCACTGCGCAGTAGCAAATTCATGTGACAGCGGGGTTGAGGGGTGGGGTGGCATAAAATAAACCTATTTTATACAAACATACATATTTTGGGCTGTATCACTTTCAGGACACCAGCAAGTTACACCGAAAATCATGAAGCCCATCACAGTAATTTTCTAAATCTAAACATCTATTAATTAAGTCAGTCATTTCCATATGAGAAATAACTTACTTCTTCTACAACACAATCAGGTACAGGTAGAAGTCGCTGCACAGTAGCAAATTTATTTGACAGCGAGGTTTAGAGGTGGGTATTGCGCAGAGAAACGCAAACTTCACACACGTCATAAACTTTTAATTACAATCAGGTACAGTTAGATGTCACTGCGCAGCAGCAAATTTATGTGACAGCGGGGTTGAGGGGTGGGGTGACATAAAATAAACCTATATTATACAAATATACATATTTTGGGCTGTATCACTTTCAGGACACCAGCAAAAGCCATCGAAAATCATGAAGCCCGTTATATTAATTTTCTAAATCTAAGCATGCATTTATTAAGTCAGTCATTTCCATACGAGAAATAACTTATTTCTTCTTCAACACAATCTGGTACAGGTCGCAGTCGCTGTACAGTAGCAAAATTTATTTGACAGCGGGGTTTAGGGGTGAGTATTGCGCAGAGAATTGCAAACTTCACACGCGTCATAAACTTTTAATTATAATCAGGTGCAGGTAGAAGTCGCTGCGCAGTAGCAAATTCATGTGACAGCGGAGTTGAGGGGTGGGGTGGCATAAAATAAACCTATATTATGCAAACAAACATATATGGGCTGTATCATTTTTAGGACACCACCAAGTATCACCGAAAAGCATGCAGCCCATCACATTAATTTTCTAAATCTAAGCATGCATGATTAAGTCAGTCATTACCATACGAGAAATAACTTACATCTTCTACAACACAATAAGGTACAGGTAGAAGTCGCTGCGCAGTAGCAAATTCATGTGACAGCGGGGTTAGGGGTTGGGGTGACATAAAGTAAACCTATATTATACAAATGTACATATTTTTGGTGGTATCACTTTCAGCAGGTGTATTCGCTAACCCAGTTGACATCAATTTGATAGGCACTGTGCAGTACATTATTGCTTTGACGTACAGGAAAACAAAAATGTACTACGTAGTGCCTATTGGAATCGATGTCCACCGAGCAAAGCAGCAATGTACTGCAAAGTGCCTATCAAATTGATGTCAACTGAGTTAGCGAATACACCTGCAGGACACCAGCAAGATCCACCGAAAATCATAAAGCCCATTATATTAATTTTCTAAATCTAAGCATGCATTAATTAAGTCAGTCATTTCCATACAAGAAATAACTTACTTCTTCTGCAACATAATCAGGTACAGGTCGCAGTCACTGCACATTTATTAGACAGCGGGCTTTAGGGGTAGGGTATTGCGCAGAGAAACGCAAACTTCACACACGTCATAAACTTTTAATTACAATCAGGTACAGGTAGAAGTCGCTGCGCAGTAGCAAATTCATGTGACAGCGGGGTTGACGGATGGGGTGACATAAAATAAACCTATATTATACAAACATACATATATTGGGTTGTATCATTTTCAGGACACCAGCAAGATCCACCGAAAATCATGAAGCCCATTATATTAATTTTCTAAATCTAAGCATGCATTTATTAAGTCAGTCATTTCCATACGAGAAATAACTTACTTATTCAACACAATCAGATTCAGGTAGAAGTCGCTGTACATTAGCAAATTTATTTGACAGCGGGGTTAAGGGTTGGGGTATTGCGCAGAGAAATGCAAACTTCACACACGTCATAATCTTGTAATTATAATACCTGTACCTACAGGTAGAAGTCGCTGCGCAGTAGCAAATTCATGTGACAGCGGGGTTGAGGGGTAGGGTGACATAAAATAAACCTATATTATACAAACATACATATTTTGGGCTGTATCACTTTCAGGACACCAGCAAAATCCACCGAAAATCATGAAGCCCATTATATTAATTTTCTAAATCTAAACATACATTTATTAAGTCAGTCATTTCCATACGAGAAATAACTTACTTCTTCTTCAACACAATCTGGTACAGGTCGCAGTCGCTGTACAGTAGCAAAATTTATTTGACAGTGGGGTTTAGGGGTGGGTATTGCGCAGAGAATTGCAAACTTCACACACGTCACTAACTTTAAATCGAACTATAAATAGGCTATTGCACACTAATACTTCAGTGGTAAATTGCTCCAGCCAGGGTCGCGGGCGTGTTTGAAAGATTCGCCGCGGCCCTGGCACAGGTAACTGAAGGAACAACGGTGGGTTTTAGTCAGTAAGAGTCTGACGCGCCCTCCCGATCCACCCAGAGCGAGAGAAGTTATTTGATGATTTCCACCCCAAAAAAAAAGTGGTAAATTGTTAAGCTGATTTAGCAAAAACATATAGCTCACCTTCAAACATGGGCTTAATGTACGGATGAGTCTTGAATTTTTGGAACTCCCTGAAGGGACTCAGATAGGGGTTGGTGTAATCCAACCCCACCACGAAGCCCGCGGCCACGAGGGGTGCTTCGCCCTCAGCCACGTTCAGGTGGTAGATGAACGAGCCTCCGTACGTGTTCTTGTCTAGAGGCCAGCCGATTGTGTGCTCTACTAGACCCGGTTTGTGGTTCTGATAAAGAGTAAACATCTCATTTATGCACATAAAAATATTAATCTGTTTTAAAAATACAGTGTTATCCATAGCATAAAATATACTAGGAACAAACACAAATTTGTTGTTCGTAAAACCAGTCTCTAAAAAATAGGTCGTTCGTTTAGATGCCAATGTATACATAATAAACTTCCTAGCCAAAATACAAGAACTAAATTTAATTTATTAAACGTAAACTATGCCAGCAGTGGGGACATTAAAAAGGCTGATGATGATGATGAAACTATGCCAGAAAGCTTTTACGACTTGGGATTGAGCTGCTTCATTGATATACATGAGTCAATATTTTCGTTTATGCTCTATGCTTTTTCTATAAACACAATGACATTTAATATTTTATTACTTATATTATTTTTGACATGAATATTTACTTTATAAAGTATTATATTTTATTTTTATTAGTTATTCTATGAGGAGTATTTTGGTATTTTTTTTATTTTTCCAATAGTTTAAATATGTCTGACAGTTTGAGTACTTTTGCGGCCTACCCAAATGTCCTTATTTTGGTATTGTTCGTCGGTTCGTTGAGCTCCATAAAGTTGAGTTGAGCTACACGATAATTGACAAATGCTTGCACTGTTTGGACAGGTCCACTCAAATCTAAATCTGCATGGTGCTTTCCTCAAAAGCTCATCTCAGAAATTAACGTACGAGTACATGTTATTTAATCAGAACATATTGTATGGAACCGAGAGAGTTTGATCTCTGAGTTTGTTCCGGTCTTTCTTCTCAGGGTAGTCAGCTAGGAAACACTGGGGCCTTATCTAGCTTAAACTGACAAAAAAATATTGACGTGTAAAAGTGTTGTTTATAACAACTTTACTTCACAGTGATTTATCATTATCATTTCATTTGTTATTGTTAAAATGTAGGGTGTATGTAAATTTTAAATAATTTGTCATTAAATATACAATGAGATTTCTTTCTACTACTTGAGAGCTAAAATGGGTTTTTTAACCACAAAACTGGAGATCTCAGTCACTGAAATACCAATTTTATTTTTATTTTTTTTTCATTTTTTATTCATAATTTTGCCTGTAGTGTATGAGATGAAGCTTTTATGCCGAATTACTTGTATTATTTGAAACAAACCACCTGATAGCTATTTATGATCTTTTAATGGATTGAGTTTGTAGATGATACAGTTCACAAACCATCATCATGATCATCATCAGCCTTTTAATGTCCCCACTGCTGGGGCACAGGCCTCCTCTCTGTGAGAGGGTGTGGGCCGTAATCCACCAAGTGTGTGTACGTGGGTCGCTGTTGTGCCGTCTCCCATGGGTTAGCGCAACGGTGATCCTAAGATAAATTGTTGTGTTGTTTGTTTTTTAACCGACGAAAAAAAGGAGGAGGTTCTCAATTCGACCGTATATATATATTTTTTTTTTTTTTTTTTTTTGTGTATGTTCATATATGTTGTGTTGAATCGTTGCTTCAGTATTTTGGCTGGTACGCTGACGCAATGGTTACCTATTTGTGTGTTAGTGTTGT
Organism: Polia nebulosa; assembly: GCA_951329385.1. Taxonomy (NCBI): domain Eukaryota; kingdom Metazoa; phylum Arthropoda; class Insecta; order Lepidoptera; family Noctuidae; genus Polia; species Polia nebulosa. The sequence goes on from OX589587.1 coordinate 58,767,843, forward strand.
TGTTATTTTTATGTCACTAACATAGTTATTTAAGTTTACTTATTGTTACTAACAATTTATGAGTCTCATTGTTACTCGCAATATTATTATTATATTAATTAGAGTATAGTTTATCAGCCTTTTATGATGTTCCCACTACTGGGATTCAGGCTTCCTCTCTAGGATGGGCCGTAATCCACCAAGTGGGCCCGGTGCGGGTTGGTGGATGTCACATGTCTTAGAATTTTTGGTTCTAGGACATGCCGGTTTCCTTACGTTGTTTTCCTTCACCGTTTTGAGAGCAGTGGTGATGAAATAAATTACAAAAAGTAAAGCGCCTGCCTGGGTTTGAACCCACGACGTGTAAACTCGGTAAGTCGGGGCCGTTACCACTGAGCTACCACTGCTCCCAAGTTATAATACCAAAACAAACTGAGTTTATGAATAGATGTCAAACTTACCTCTGGTTTAACTTCCCATAGTTCTTTGAGTCCAATACCATATGACTGAGGTTCACTGTTCGCTCTCAAGTCGTACTTCTTTGAGATCATCTTGGTTAGGTGGCCGTGACAACCTGTAATTTAAATAATAACAAATGAATGATAAATTGATTACAAATTTTATGTAATATGTATAGCCAACTGAAGTCAGTAATAACAACTTATTCGAGAATACAGTGGTGGTCATATATTAATTAAGAACGCTTATTTAAAGGGAAGATTTTTTAAACTAACAAATCTAACCAATTGCATGTATTTTTTTGTATTTCTCTCGGTATCGCAAAACTTTTCCATACTAGCTGTGTATCAACGAATATATCGTCGATACACATGATTGGCTAAATAATTAATAGATAAACTTTATACATTAGATCAGAACCAAGTATTATTTAAATTGCATGTATTTTTTTGTATTTCTCTCGGTATCGCAAAACTTTTCCATACTAGCTGTGTATCAACGAATATATCGTCGATACACATGATTGGCTAAATAATTAATAGATAAACTTTATACATTAGATCAGAACCAAGTATTACTACTTACTCATATAATAAAATTAAGAACGATGAATAGTTACTTTTTTATTCGAATTTAAATAGAGAACACTCTGTGGCTCTATGGTTGTCGGTCACTATTCGTATAATTTTGGCGCCATTTAGTGCTGTAAAAGTCTTAAAGATGCATCATCAGCATCATCAGCTTTTTAATGTCCCCACTGCTGGGGCACAGGCCTCTTCCCCTGAGAGAGGGTGTGGGCCGTTATCCACCACGCCGGCCCAATGAGGATTGGTGGATCGCACATGTCTTCGAATTTTTGGTTCTAAGACGTTTGTCCATTGTCTTAAAGATGATTGCTTCATAATTATGTAAACAATGGGGATAAATAAAAGTTGTGATAAATCTACAAGGAAAGTAATAATAAAACTTCGCGACAAGAATTGGTCGTATAAAAAGATAGCCGACCATCTGCAATGCTCAAAAACGATGGTTTTTCACGCTGTGGAGCATTTTGCCACGTATCAAACTACTTCAAATGTTCCGCGTGTACCTAAACAGAGAAAGTCATCTCGTCGAGATGATCGAAATGTCGTTCGTTTGGCAAAACAAAATCCTTTTAAAGGGTCTAATGAGCAGAGAAAAGGATATTTTGATGAAATTAACCCTTCAGCAATCTCGGCACGTACTTCAGAAGGCGTTTGGTAGAAAAAGAAAAGATGCACGAAAGGATAATGTAGTGTATATGTTATTGACCGCGGTAGTATTCCATGACGGGGGAGGTCAAACTTCATCCCAACCCCTCGCTTTTTTACATTAACAAAATTTTTTTCGTTAATCACTTTGTTTTTTTTTTTGGTGTGGGTAATCATCGAATAACTTCTCCCGCCCTGAGTGGAGCGGGAGGACGAGTCAGACTCTTACTGACTAAAAATCCACCCGTGTTCCTTCAGTTGCCTGTGGCAGGACCTCGGTGATTCCTTCAAACTTTCCCGCGACTGGCAGGCATCGGCCCTAGCGGGTCCCGTCAATTAGTGCAATCTATTTTAGGTGCACGTGGAACACTACGCGCCGGTGACCCAGGCCTAGTCCTTACCGGACGTCGAGCTACCCATTGCTCGCCGTCCGCAAGCCCGCACCTAAGGTGGCCGGGAATCAACTTGCGACTCCCGACGCCCAGGGCGTCTCCTGTGGCGGGAAAGGGCATGAGGGCGCGAGGATTGCCTCTTCCTCACGCGTCCCAATTCCTTCTTCGAGAGCATTACTGCTTCACAGAAGGAGGTTACAGCTTCCCATGTCCTCTCGCTCCGTACCATCGCCTGGACCAGGGCCGGACGCAAGAGATCGCCACCGCCGATCGCCTCCACGAGGACACGGTGGTGTTCCGCCCAAAAGGGTTGGACCTCCACCGTAAGCTCCACCATTCGGTCCGAGCAATCCGAAACAGGTACCTCCCGAAACAACCGTGTCCGGAGCAGAGGCGCCGCGGCTTCCTTTCCTTCCACCTGACGCAGGGCGGAAGGTATAATCGGGACGCCGTAGCGCCTGTCCAGCCACTCCTCAAAGAGGGGACTTAATTGTTACAGCCGGTATAGTAGATTCTATGATTTGAAGAAAGAGATATTGTATTTTCATCGGTCCTTGATAAGTGTGCAAAGCTTCAGTTCAATCTGAAGTTTTCGAGTCTTCACTAAGCGCGCGCTAAAACCATATCTGCCTCTTTTTTATATACATATAATATCATTGAATGGAACTCTCTCTTGCGAAATGTCAAAAATTGATAGAGTCAATGCCTCGCCGGTGTATTTAATCTAAGTTTCTTATAAAACAACTCTCGAGCATTTTAATAAATCGTTCTTAATTATTTGTCCAGCTTCATTACTATTTCAATTTTTTACTATAGTGAATAAATAATATTTGTAAAAAAATAGTTAATGATTTTATTCTATGCTCCTAATCCCGTTTGCTCTATTCATGTGGTTATTTCATAACATAACTAGTTACTTCTAAGAAGGAACACATAACAAGATAACTACACATGACATGATTTAGACAAAAAATTCTGAATTTCTATTCAGGTCATGCTTACCATAAAAACCGGCGAAGTGCGTGTCGGATTTCGGACATTTAGGGTTCCGTACCAAATGTATTTTTGACTATTTGTATGGCTTTGGGTCAACAAGATGCTTATACTGTGAAAATTTGAAGACTGTATCTCCAACCGTTTTGCTGTAAAACCTGTGTGACAGACGACGGACAGACGGACACGTGAGTGACAGCAATACGGCTCCGTTTGGACCCTTCGGGTACGGAAACCTAAAAATGCATTGTCATCGGAACTGAACCAACATGTAAAAGATCAACTGTGGTTTTAATTCAGCTTGCAAGATGTTTGACCCAATACCTAGGCCCACGATCAGTTAAGATCTGATGGCGTTACAGATACTCAGCAGCTCGAATATTTGCGAACATTTTTCCTGTCAGCGACACGTCGAAGAGGTTCTTACCTTCAGTAAAGATGGTGATCTTAGAGTGGAACTCCATGCCTCGCTCGAACATGTCCTTGGGGCTGCCGTCTTTGGCGATGCCCACGTCACCGGTCGCGACGCCCTTTAGCGAGCCGTCGTCGCGGAATATGAGGTCGGCGCCTGCGCATCCGGGCCAGACCTGTGCAAAGTGACAATATAGTTTAGATTTTTTTAGTACTAGCTTCCCCCTTTATAGCCTATGTGCTATTCCAGACTATAATCTATCTCTGTGCCAAATTTTATTCAGATCCGTTCAGCCGTTTTGGCGTGCTTAAGTAACAAACATCTATCTATCTATCCATCCAACCAAACTTTCGCATTTATACACACATTGAATTTTGAGCTTTTATTGAAGTTTGGTAATCAAAGTAGAGGAAGACCAAAGAAGCAATAGATGCACTGTGTAAAGGATAAGGATAAAAAAGAGGTATTGTGTTCATATTTCTAGGCCATACAAATATTTGTTCCGTTCGGAACAAATACTGGACCAGCGACATTGGTCCAATCGTGCCGTCACATTCGAATTTATATGTTTGTACTACAAAGGTCAGTCTTATCAATAAAAGCAATCTCTCTACCTGACAACCTTTGGATGGTCACTATGCGTATAGACATAAGATGGATAATGCAGTGGCTTCAAAATAGGCATAGTAACCAATGACAACATTTAGAATTTCAGTCATTCATTTCCACAGGCTCGTTGCCAATCTCTACATATTATAAATCAAAGTCGTTTTCCGCTTCTGCTTGTTCGCCTCGTATTGATATTCTTTTTCATGAATCTTCATGAAAAAGAATATCAATACGGGTTAACCTAGTATTAGTTCAACAGTCCGGCAGCCACCTCGTGATCGAGACACAATTAAAATCTATTGTGTCTGCTAATTTAGACGCGCAAAGAGATAAGTGGGGATTCATGGGCACATTTTCAGCGAGCGCTCTAAGCTTATACATATGCATACTTAAAAAATACACACACATCCAATACAATATATCATACACAACAATATAGATCGAGAGCGCAGGGCGTTAGCGGTCAGGGCCAACATGCTGATACTCAGGTTCGCTCGTTGTACTATTGAGGTAAAGATTTGTTTAAAGCGTATCGCCAATCGTTCTACACGACCAGCCTGTGGGTAAGGCATACTAAGAGATGGCTAGACGCTCTGCGTATTCAATATAATAACTGCTTCAAGATGCTCTTGGCATCATAGGTATGTTGATGGAAAAGTGCTTCGCACCTTAGGTGTCGCACGCTGTGGAGGTGCTGGTCAGAAGACCAAGCTAACCTTACAATTTTCTTTTTGTTTCTATGTTCTTTTCTGTTTGTTTACTAACAATAGTTTTTAAGAACTATGTTACTAACAATTGGGCCTAGTTGCCATAAATAAACAAAATATTTATTTATTATTTATATAAGCTAAAAAAAATAAAAAATAATAAACATCACATTCAATACATTCTTATACAACAATAAGCTACAAAAAAAAGCTTACCGTACAAAGTTATCATTAGCTAATCAAAATTAGTATAGGAGGTCCAATTTCTTGTTTTGCAGAATTAGCTGTGAGTTTCTTGAACAAAGATGTTCATTTCCATGGGAAGAAGTATCTAAAATATGAGGACGTATTTCCATTATAACCTGTATCAATCTGCCTAGCCTTTTCCCAACTATCTTGGGATCGGCTTCCAGTCTAACCGGATGCAGCTCAATACCGGTATTTTACATGAAGCGGCTGCCTATCTGACCTCCACAACCCGGTTACTAGGTAATACGATACCTCTTGGTAAGACTGATTATCAAAGATCCACGATTGACAGCCGGGACCATCGGCTTAAAGTGCTTGCCGAGGCACGGAGGAGTCTCGGTATGTAAAACCTGATGGATCGACCCGTGCGGTTGTTATTACTTTAGCCACGAGCTCCTCCTCACGAACCAACCTGTATATTACTATATCTTCTTACCTCTGCTCCAGCTGCCTCTGCTTGCTCTGCCAGCCATTTAACAAGGTGTCCTAAACGAACTACGTAGTTCCCGTGATTGTAGTTTGGTAAACCTGTGGAAATAACAAAGCATATTTAAGATTTTTTTTTTGCTATTTATAGGCTCGTGTTTGATCTCTATTTCACCTGATGTGGTCGACGTTCGAGCATGTTTGCCTAAAAGTAATATATTCACTCTTGACAATAGCCAGGCCAAGAAAATAAATTACATAGACATAGCTTACAGCTCCCTCTCTTCTGAGCTTTAATTAATTTAGTTACAAGGTGGGGTAACAGATTTTAAAAAATTTGAATAGAATTCAAACTTAAGTTTTGTTCGAGAATACAGCCCATACTTGATTAATTGCTAATTAACAGTGTTTCTGGTTTGCAATCGCTCCATGTATAACACTGCTACTCAGTTGCATCCGGTTAGACTGGAACCCGACCCCAACTGAGTCGGGAAAAGGCTTAGCAGATACATTGATTGATCAGTGCTAAAAAATGACAAAGATAAAACGTATCAAAGTTCAGGAGTGGGTGCTTGTTACGTCACTGAACGGTACAAAGTGTATCTAGGTGTGACGTCACGCGAAATTTCAACGCACTGCACGCATTTTTGGTCTAACTGACGGACTACTTAGATTTTTTTAAGAAACTAGCCTATTGATATAGCCTTATAAATGTAGCCAAGAACAACTGTTATTATTTTTGTATTTACTTTTAGGACTGATTTTTCAATAGTCGGATAAAAAAGAATTAATACGGCGTTTTATTTTCTATGCAATTATCCAACCAATCAACACACTTACCCGGAAACACGGGGATAGGTATCCTCCCACTCGCAGTGAGTAGACCAAACTTGTCAGAGGTAACCTCTGTGTTCATAGGCGCTCCCTTATCTTTCCAGTCCGGGATCAACTCGTTCAGGGCTATGGGGTCCACGCAGGCTCCAGACAGTATATGCCCGCCTGCTTCTGCAGCTTTCTCCAGAAGAGTCACTCGCACTTCCTGTAAATTAATGAATAATCTTTTATTAGCCTTCATACTGGTAGTACTGACTAAAATATGTGCCTGTTTATTTGCAAGCATAGACAACTTTAGCTCAGTAGGTGGCCATGTAGATTGAGGCTTCACCTAACCACCTCACATAGTAACAATGACAAATACTTACAGCTCCCTTTTCCTCTGCGATCTGGCGAGCTCTGATAGCAGCAGCCATGCCAGCCGGCCCCCCTCCAATGATGAGGATGTCCGTCTCCTCTGCAACTCTCTCCATACTGATGTCTAAACATTATGTACAAGATAAATAACTTAATTGGAAAAGGACATCAACAACAAAACTACTATCATTTTAGTATGCAAAATCAGCACTTTGGACCTTGTCAAGGTTGTCTATACTTATATCATAGGGCTAATTACATTTATAAAACCATATAATATGTTACATGATCTAAACTTGGAAGAATTTCTATAGCCCAAAGTTGGCAGTCAATCAACTTAAAGAAATTCTCTGCATATTTCCTGCCCTTTGCATTATTAATGCCAGATCATGGATGCCAGATAAATGGGTGATAAGATAAAGAATTAATTTAACTCTAATGGGGGTTGTTGCCATGTGGACAAAAACTGTGGTAAAAATTGTTCATTTTATCATTTAGCAAAAACTAAAGATAATGGTGTAATTGATCTAAAATGGCTAAAGATAAGAATTTAGTAATCTTGAAATCTCATTTGTTTGTGTTATTGAGACTTTTTCTGTCATGATAATGACAAATTATTGCTATCAAGGTCTTACAATGACGTTAATTTTGTCGATTATTTGATCTGGAGGTTATCGCTTACCTTTCCATCGTGGGTCCTTATCTCTGGGGTGTATTGTGTAATGAGTCGTTATCTTTGGGTAAGCATCTGAATACAACCTCTTGGCAGCCTTAGTTAGCCTCCCCACTGAAAGTTTTAATCAAAAATTGTTAAAAACACGACCATAACAAACCGGAGTGAACTTTGAACTTTTATATTTAGCAGCTTTATTGCATAACATTGTGCACTGAAGTCTTCTAATAAATACGGTTTTTACTACCTGTTTTCACAGAAATCATTAAATTAGGTGATAGAAACACCACTAAATTACTCAAAAATATTTAAAACCAACTCACGAACAGCTGATATCAACGTCACATACAAAAACTTTTTTAACTCAAAACTTTCAGTATTTATCAATCTATAAATTCAAATCCGATTATTTCATTTCATTTCGTTCACATTTTATAGTATATACATTGAGATTTTTATTAAAAAAGTATTTTATTTACCCTGACGAGACGAACTAACAAGTGCCGCCGCCATTTTTAAAAACAATCTGCGTTTTGCGCTCCGCTCCGATTCAGAGAACAAAGTCCGACTTTTATGACATTCTTCGTAAAAATCTAAACTTCAACGTATTTTATAATTTAATTGAATAAAACATGTCTGTAATTATTTTTAATTGCATGACATATGAATTAAATTATACTTTTCAGTATTTATCCCTTCATACTATCGCTTCACACAGTCTATTACAAACGAAAATTTAGTTATGCATGGGTAAATATGGAACGCAACGTGTGACGTGGCTTGAAATTTTAATTTTGGTTGATCGTATCACCATTCAAAAAATATTCACTGATCCCCAGCTCCTGCATTCGATGGTCTAATTTTTTCTTACTCAAATAACTAATCAGAAAAAAAAAAGTTTTTTTTTCTGATTAATTTCGTTGCGGGACCCAAGATAGTAATCGTTTGAGGACTCATTGAGCTTCATTCGGCGTTATATTAGTGGTCGCAGTTGTTGATTTTAAGTTGCCAGAGTTACAGCGATTGAGTGGTTGGGATGTTGGGAATAGTGTAGCGGTCTTTGGCAAAATTGAGGTGTCTCTTCTGCTAATGGTGCGATTACACTATCCCAAAGAGTAATATAATAATATATAGGGCACTATCATAAATCGTACACAATTTAGGAAGTCAAATCGGGACCTCCCAATCTCACTAAATCGGACACTAACTGCAATTACACCTTCCTGTTTCCTAAATTGGGTCCCTTGAAATCGGAAGGTGTAATTCAGCCTTTACAAACCTTTCACAGATATTATAATACTAGCGTGTTCAAATAAATAAGAACGCAACATGAACGACCGACTTTCAGTTGATTCGTTTTCATACATTGTTGCTCGTTTAGCAGGTGTAGGTATTCGCTAACTCAGTTTATAGGAAAACCAAAAATGTAGTACCACGTAGTGCCTAATAAAATCGATGTCCACCGAGCAATATACCGCAAAGTGCCTATCAAATTGATGTCAACCAAGTTAGCGAATACACCTGCTATTATTTCGCTAAATATCTGCCAAAATCTTTGAAGATGCTTGATCGAAAAATCTAAAACACCAGTCACTAGGTGCACCACACGCTAGTTTACTAGATCTGTTTTACTTACAGATTTTGAAACTAAACATGTTTAGTTGGTCGGCTTGTCTTTTAATAAAACCTGTGTGGCCCAGTGGTATTGGCTTGCGACTTACAAGTTGTAGGTCTTGAGTTCAAACCCAGGCAGGCGCTTTACTTAGTGTAAATTATTTCATCACCACTGCTCTCAAAACGGTGAAGGAAAACGTGAGGAAACCGGCATGTCCTAGAACCAAAAATTTGAAGACATGTGACATCCACCAACCCACACTGGGCCCGCGTGGTGGATTACGGCCCACACCCTCTCTCAGAGAGGAGGCTTGTGCCCCAGCAGTGGGGACAATGAAAGGCTGATGATGTGGGAGCTCAGCCCATGCCTATTTAATGATTCGTTTAATCAACTGCAGGCAAGTGCGAGAAGTGCTAAATAGATAAAAGGGAACCCATTCATAAATGAAGTTGTTTATAAAAAAGAATACTTTTTCCGAAATATCTTTCTTTGGATTTATTAAAAAAAAAAACATGATTTGTTTTTTTTTTAATATTTAAATTTTACTTACTCATTTTAACCCACTTTTCTCGGATTTCACACTGTATCTCGTAGGAAACAAAAAATTACGTGATGCTTGTCGAGACCCCCTTCTCCCCACGTAAGATTGAGTGAGATTCGTCACGACCCCCTCCCCCCTTTCCTAAACACCTCACGTAATTAATCGACACCCCCTTACGGATGACTTGATGGTCTTAAATTAATAATTCTAACAATAAAACAACAAAACCGTTTAGAAGTCAATTCTTTATTATAAAGCTTAGCAATTCTAAGTTACATAGAAGCCGTACACAATTAATACAACGAGATGAGTTACTTCACTGGTTTCATCTGCCAGAGCCCGTCGTTGAGATAGTGGCAGTTCTCTATGCCCACGCCTTTATTCACTTTGGCACTGTGAAAGAAAGAGATGAGTAGGTATTAAGTATTTTGTGATTGTGTTTCTAGTGGTACTTGATGGTCATGTGCACGTTGCACATAACCATCCAACACAGACAAGGCCTTATTATAAATAATTAATAATTTTGATTAGTTTAAACACTTATTAGCGGGTTCTTTATTCGAAATTTTCTATGGAGTGTTTGAATTTAGAATCCACTCATCAGTATTTAAACTAAGCATGAGGTTAGCGAGGTTTATAAATAAGGCAGTATATTTCAGAAAAGTACGTACAACTGGGTACTTTTCTAAAATATACCATACCATTTTTTTTTTTGGTGGTTGGGAAATCATCCAATGACTTCTCTCGCTCTGGCTGGAGCGGGAGGGCGTGTCAGACTCTTACTGACTAAAACCCACCCCTGTTCCTTCCCGGCCTGAGTGCCCAGGGGTGCGGTAACTCATTTTCAGAATTTATCTGCTACCCCTAAGCATGCCGGGCACCGGCCACGATGGGCCCCGTCAGTGGTGGCTGACACTAATCTCTTTGAGGCGCGCGTGGAACACTACGCGCCGTCGACTCACGGGCTTGGTGCTAATCGGACGGCGAGCTACCCACTGCTCGCCATCCGCAGACCCGGGTCTACGGTGGCCGGAGATCGTCTCACGACGTCCTACGCCCAGTACGCCCAGTACCTCTCCTGCGGTGGTAGCGGCCGGGGCCATGAGGTGCACTCCGTTGAGCTTCCCTCACGCGTCCCGCCTCCGCTTTCGCGAGCATTACTGCTTCACAGAAGGAGGACACTGCCTTCCATTCCCTCTCGCTCCGTACCATGACCTGAACCAGGGCGGGGCGCGAGAGGTCGCCGCCACCAATCGCATCCACGAGGACACGGCGGTGCTCCGCCCAAACGGGGCAGACCTCCACCGTATGCTCCACCGTGTCCTCTGGGCGATCCGCACAGTGGTAACACCCGGGCATTTCCTCCCGAAAATATACCATACCATGACGTCTTAAAATTATCATAATTCCGGTGTAAGAGAGACGGAGCTCTATACCGGTTGTATATCACTATCCCTTTCTCACACCGGATTGTTGATATAAGAGGTCATGGTCCTACTTTGGCCCCTGGGCTCTTCCCATACACACTGCTATAGGAAAGGTTATAAGACAAATAACTTTCTCCATTTTCGTAATTATTGTTTCTTAGATAAGTCCTTCCTTGTCTTTTCTCAGTAATTTAACAACATCGAGTGATTGTTTTCATAGCACCGATCGTTGTGACCCGTGGTTGATGTTGCTAGGGGGAGACCTGAGTCCAGCAGTGGAAATCTTTCGCCTGACATGATGAATGTGAAAAATTCTAAAGTAAGGCAACATCAATATCCCTGCAAAGCTTTTCGTTTGGATTGTGCTAAATACCAAATGATGGCGGGATAGCCGTAACTCCTGTCCAGCGGCAGTTGCGTACAAACTTCTAACAAAAACATCTTGGATGGAGCCTTTGCGCCATGGGGCCGGGCGGAAGGGTCTCCCAGACTCGTACTGACTAAAATGACTAGTACCAGACCGCCGTCTGCGGGCCTCGTCCCGTAGTCTAAGAGAGCGTGGAATACTACGCGCCGCCATCTCGGGTCCTGATTGATGGGTCGACGGATGTCCCCGAATCCGCTAACTCTGGACCCTTTTAGGGTGGCTGGAAGAGGGCGTTATCCACCGTTCGCCGATGCACAGTGCGCCTGGTGCGGGTCGGGCGTCCACTAGTCATCTCCCTTTCCCTTTCCGCAGCCTGCTTCTGCGAGATGACATTCTCACAGAAGGAGGTCACCGCAGCCCAGGACTCTGTACTGTCGACCATGAAACGAACCACATTCGGCAGCGAGAGGTCGCCTCCGACTTCTAAAAGGAGGGCACGACGCCGATGCGGCTCCTCTCTTGCAGCATATTCGGCCAGCATATGACACGCCATGACCAGTCTGGATCAAGGTCCATAAAAGGTCTTTGATAATATGAGATATTGTAAGAGTATACACAGCTGGTTTACTAAAAACAAAACCACCCTTACTAAGTAGTTTTTCTTATATTATTAAAAAGACAAACAAATTACATGTCATCAGTAGAAAGCGCAGTGCACCCAACAGCCAAAGCATGTTCCTTTCCTTCAGCCATGACGGCTACAACCTGACCCTTGTCAACGCTGCTCATTCGCGCGCCCGGTGAAGTCAGGCCCGGGCACATGATGTTGGCACCACTGAGCACGAAGCGGATGGCACCCTTGTCTACTTGCTGCATTGGTAGGAAGAAAGGATCTGGAAAAATAAAAAGTACGAGTTAGAGTGTGGTTTTTAGAATATGACATTTCTGGGCAATGGAGTGTCTGTGTCTTGTTTCTTCCATCGTCGTCGGTGACCGGCGTGGCAGCGCATAGGCGTAATGAACACCTAGCACACAATACAGCTCGATTTAAACTTATGGCGGCTGTGAAGTTCGCTACTTGCTGCGCAGTACACCAATGTCACATGAAATTGCTACTGCGCAGCGACTCGCGCAGTGTTCCGAGCCGACATTAAGAGTCTATGTTACCTCAAATGGCTTAGCATGATCCTCCGTTATGTCGATAATACTGCAGCATTAATTTTGAAATAAATATATGGCAAGGTTGAGGATCAATGTTAAGTATTATAAACCTCAAAAACACAATTCCATAAAATTTTCTCGATACAAAAAAAATCCAAAGTTACCTCTAAACCGAAAACAATAAACCGCTAGCATTCAAAAAATGCTTAAAATTAGATCATGAAACTTTGCATACTAACTGAACTTACTATAAAGCAGGTCCTACAAGTTTTTTTATTTTTAAATTACCATTATTTTCACAGTAAAAATAAAATACCTAAACTATAACCTAAACTATGCCGTCTTGAAGCTTGTTCCCTGGCGCCCGACGCCCCCGTTCAGTCTCGCTTCGGCTTTCGAACGGGAGGGCTGTGTCGCTTGCGCTCAGAGCACACATTACGCAACAAGACTACGTAAAATACAAATCTTGTAGTACTTATACTTATAGTGTTGGTGCAATGGGAAATAACCGTAATAAAAATAAGAAACGAAAGGGTTGGCGCAAAGAAACTGGAAAACATGATAAACGTAATGAAGTAAGTATATAGCTGCCTATCTACTTACAGTATTAGTGATTACAAACATGTCACGTTTGGTGCAGTGGCAGGTGATTGGCTGCTGCGTTAGGAGTTGCAGGTGTTTCTGCATGTGAAGATTTGTGTTTGTAAACGCACCTTTCACGATTCAGGCGAAATCCAGGTGTCCACTTTTTTTTTTGATAAAAAATGTGAAAAATGGGTGTCCAATTTTGTTAAAAGTTCCCTAAATAGGTTTGTTTTTGTTTTGACAATATACAACAACTAGGTATCTATGTAGTACCTAATTGTTTTTTTTTATAATGTTGCCGACTCCAGGATTTCAACTGAATCGGAGACGGTGCGATTACAAACACAAATCTTCACATTCACAAACGCGCAGATCCGACACAACTATCCATAGACCAATCCATAGGCCATAAAACACTGATCTGTTATTATTATTACTACACATGGCTATATAATTTTGACGGCACGGTTGGCGCAGTGGTTGAGCGTTCGGCTGCTACGCTGCGTGTCGCGGGTTCGATCCCCGCACGGAACAAATATTTGTATGACCTGCAGATAGTTGTTCCGGGTCTGGGTGTCTTGTGTATGTGAATTTACATGTTTGTGAACGCACCCACGATATAGGAATATTCCTAGTGTGGGGCAACATTTTTTTAAAAGACAAACAAAAATAAAAAAAAAATTATCAAGCTATAAATTTCCAGTATAAGCTGATCTCACATTGTATAGGAATTCCGTACAATGAGAGGTCAGCTTGTACTGGAAAATTATCCCTCCACCATCAAATACCAATTCACCAAATTTGTATTTCAATAAAAAATGTAGGGTGGGTAATTGTTATTTGTTATTCATAGGGCAAGTCTGCTTCTATGGACGATTTAGTCTTCTTTTGTATATTTTTAGGGTTCCATAGCCAAATCATAAATAAAAATATGTGAGGTCTAGGTAGGTATTTATTTGTCCCGTGTGATTGTTACAGGACCGGACGGACGGAGGTATGACCTCCGAAAACTGTAGAAATAAATTCGGACGAAACAAATCTTCATGTGTTACAAAATATATAATTGTAAGTACCTATCTATCATACGTGTGTGATAATCACGAAATTTGCTGTTCCCCATGGCACTACCGCTTGGTACTAACGCGTAACGGTACTATCACGAAATTGGCGAATTCATAATAAAATTTTCATAATGTTGGACTTTTTAGGGTTCCGTATTATTTATTCATGTTGAAAAAATTATGCTGCCGGGGTCGCGAGTATATTTGAAAGAGAGTTACCGCGGCTCTTGGCACAGGCAACTAAAGGAACAGGGGTGGGTTTTAGTTAGTAAAAGTCTGAGATGCCCTCCCGCTCCGCCCAGAGCGGGAGGTCATTTTTTTATTTTTTTTTTTATTATAATCGTTTATTAGGAACAGAACAACAAATACAGGCAGATAAAAAAACAATGTACAACGATGGTAGCTGCAAAAGTTTAAAACTTTAGCGCAGCCACCAACGCCCATCACGCCAGTCATTGAATGATAACATAACATACCCCAAAAAAAGTCTTTTATAATGAATGTTGTGTTTTCTTGCAGATCACCTGAGAACATGAGCTGTTCACTGAATATACACAATCATTGAAATCAAGCGTCCCATTGCAGCATTCTAAACATCTTTGGACGAAGCTAAGAATAGATATAGATAAGATAGAAGTAAATTTTTGGAGAAAAACTCAAAACGGACTTGTCGTAAATAAAAAACATCCTTGGTATATACAAGTGCAAGGACAATTACATATCATCGGTACAAATAAATGTATTTTCGGAATAAGGTCTGGATGCGACAAAAACATCAAAGTCGAAATTATAGAAAGATGACCAATATTTCTGAAATGGAACTAAAATTAGAACATTTTTATAAAACATGCATGTTACCTGAGCTATGCAATTCCAGACATGTTCTCACTACATAGTGAAACAAAAATTAAAAAAAATTAAAAAAAAATTGTGAAAAAATTTAAGCGATTAAAAATAAATGTTATTTAATTTTGACTATTTTTAATTACTTTGAAAAAAACTTATGGTATTTATCATACCTACCTACATACCTACCTGCATACTTACCTACTTATCCTACCTATACCTACCTATCTTATATTTATACAAACCTTGTCCTGAGAATCACGAACACAACAAAAAAAGAATTATGCAATTTGGTGAAGTCCTTCGAAAGATATACGCATACCTACATTTCGGCGATTCATTCTTATATAGATGCATAATAACTAAGAAAGTGGTAATACAAGGAGAAAGCTAGCTATTATAAGATTTTAAAATGGCACAGCGTAAACTTACTACCAAGCCAATGTACCTACAGAACCCTCAGTGCAATGGTGACTCGCACTTGACTAGTTTTTTGTAGCTCTACTGCTACTAAACCGACTCTAAACCACTGCATAAATTCTACAATTTATGTAGTGGTTTAGAATCGATTTTTCTAACCTATGTATACCATATGTATGTATACCTAGGTACTTGCATATACCTACAACCTACATAATTACCTACATGCGCAAACGGCTGTCACATAACATACATACACGGCTAAAACTATAAAACGCAAACTTACTACAAAACTAATTGGCGGAACCCACAGCGCAAAGTTGGCTCGCATTTGACTAGTATTTTATAGAAGTAGGTACTCGTAGGTAAAATAAAATAGTGTGCACGGCTAGACATCACCTATACCGTCCAGTACAAGCTGATCTCGCATTTTATAGGCTTTCCGCACACTGAGAGGTCAGCTTATATTGGAAACTGATCGTTTATAGATACATTGAAATTGTATTTGCGATATAATATATAATTTTATGTTCATAAAATGACAAGTTAAATTAAATTAGATTGATAATTTTATTTCTTAGTACTCGTCCGATAATAGTGTAGTTTACTCTAACGAAATCGCTTCGACCTCAAGGCCGCGCGTGTCGCGTCTCTGCGAGCAAAAGTGTGCGAGCGAGATAAAGAGTGCAGTGGCACGCGGGGAAGTGGGGGCGAAATTAGAATTTGAGCTGAGGTGGTGTAGGCTCTTAAGTTTGAACCGAACTATAACGCAGAGTCTAGGCGACATTCTTTCACCCGATGGTACGAACTACATGAAACTTTGTTAAACCTCACCAACGAAATTTTCTATAATTTCTTATCATCGTTATTGCTTACCTGCCCTTTGCCCCAGTTTATTCGGTTTATCTGCGTCTAATTTTCTATCTCTCCATCAGTATTTTAGAGGTGTGCGGAACAGGGTGGAAAGTCCCGCAAACCTCCTTTGAAACGGGAGGATCCTCCGACCAGACGGGTGTTGTGTTTGGTCCGGGCAACTGCCCGATGGTTGATTTCGGACTGTTTTATATGTTCAAATCGCGCGGAAACCTCTGCTTACGCGATGCAGGATTTGTATGTTTAGTTCGTATGTGGCGTCATACATGTCGCTACAGTATCTATGTAAGTATCTCTGATATTCTGATTAAAATTAGGCAGTTACTTACACTTATGCAGCAGTTTCAGTGTGGGCATCCAGGGTCCCTCACGCTGGCGGAAGAACAGTAACTCTCCGGCGCTGTTCACCATGATCTCGATGTGGTCGTGACTGAAACATGATGCATAATATTGTGAGCACAGGGGCGTGTGCAGCTATGACAATATCTCATCTTACTTTTAAAATGTTCTAATTTTGCATGATACTTTATAAGTAGGTACCTATATTTCACCAACCAGCCTGTCTTCAGTATTCATTATGACCTCCCTAAAACGTCACAACATTAAAATCGGTCCCAAAAAAGAAGATTTTGGCCACGAGTACCAACCAGACAGGAGCCGTAATATAGAGACGTAATAATGTCATCACGATTCAATCGTGACAAAGGGATGGCGCGATCAGTTATGCATAAGCTGCGTCTCGCTCTCGCATTAGAAAATTGATGAAATTAATACCTAGTAAATTCAAAATACGGTCCGGGCCTGGTAGGTAGATAAGATATACCTAAACTAGATTTGCTTTCTTTAACAGTGAACTTATTAATTGCTCGTCTATGATAACTTCTGTACAGCGTGTAACGGAACTGGGTGGCTATATTTTAGAAACTGCTTCTGCCCATGTAAATGAACCACTTTCTTCAAGGAAGGCACAGTCAATTCCCAAAAATTGGACTCATCGTACAGTTATCTGATCAAAATTAGTATGAGAGATACAATTTTTTTTTTTCGAATTGTTAGTTACTTTCTTGAACAAAAATGTTAATTTCTATTGGCAGAAGCAATACCTATGCAAAATAATGACCACGCATTTCTGTTACAGCCTATATAAGACGATAATGGAGTTAACTATAATAAATCTGGGGAGTTAGTTAAGCCATTTCTTCCCAGTTAAAGCACTAGGAAGTGGTGACGGGCGGGCGTTTTGCGGGACTGTCTAAAGTAATTTTGTCGTTCAAAAAGTGCTGTTATAAGTATTCGTCAAACTTAATGGCGTGTGAGAAGTTAGCTGCGAGTGCAACTGCGCGCAGGTACAGTCAATTCGATATTAATTTAGGCCATTTAATGATTTTTATAACTGTGTGGAAGTTGTGTGAATATTTTTTAGGGGTGTATGGTACCTACTCATTTATTTGTCAGTTTGGAATTTGGTGGTATTCCCACACGCAATTAAGTTTGACGAATACTATACTTACTACTTTGTTGTCATTTGCCAGTGTCGCAGTACAGATTACATAGTATTACGCAATATATGTATTGTCTTTGGTTGTTGGCGGACTCTGACATTACGCAATGAACAGCTGGTCGATTCTGTTAACAGCTCACCGTGAAAACTTAGGTGAAGTGAGCGTGAAGTGAACTGTCATTCCACCGAGATTGTATGGATTGACAGCCCACTTCACGTTCACTTCACCTAAGTTTTCACGGTGAGATTTTACAGAATAGCATTACAGAAGACTTACATTGATTGAATACGAGGCTTTTAGCATTCATGTATGTTTACGTTATTTAATCCATTTTTCTGTAATGTGCGTTAAATCTGTGCAGAATAAATTATTTTTCTTTCTTTTACTTAGCCTTATTTGAAAACTTTAAATACGTCATCATCATCACCAGTCTCTTGTTCTTGACCAAATTTTGGGATCGGCGCAACATGTTTTCTTCGCCATCATTGATGAAATACCTTTTTTTTAGTGTTGGTTATCATCAGATGACTTCTCCCTCTGGGTGGAGCGGCAGACAGTGTCAGACTCTTACTGACTAAAACCCACCCGTGTTCCTTCATTTGCCCTTTGCGTTCCAGGGCCGCGGTTACTCTTTCGAATAATCCCGTGACCCTGAATTAATGAAATACCTAAAAGTGTGAACAGCCTTTTATCTATACATACCATTTGACAATCCTAAATGTGTCTTTCTTGGGAAGGACCTGGTCGATGTAGTTTTCCAAGTGAGGGTACAGCTCCAGCAGGCGAGCTCTGATGCCCTTCTGCACCGAGGACTTGAGCTGTTGCACGCCAGAGATGCTTTCCTTCTCGTCGAATCTGAAAAGAGGGAGTTAGAAGATTAAAAGACTGGAGAACATGAGAGAGACAGCTATATAAATTGGAGAGAGAGAGAGCGGAACAAAGGAAGTTATGATCTTCAGAAGGACGCGATTATACAAAGTGGAGACGACAATACAACAATATAATTATGCTAACACTGGCAATACTCAGTTGTTCATATCATAATGATGAGTATTGCCAGTGTTAGCATTCATTGTTGTTTTATCATCTCCACCTTGTAAAGGGTTACTAGTAACTCGACGTATTCCCGGCAGGACTTGATAGTGCGATCTATTTACAAAATAAACCACCCGAGAAAGCCTAGGAGGAAACCCATGGGTTTCGAGAAAATTCAAGTTTTCAATTAGCAGTTTCAAAGAAAAATTGTTTAGTAACGAGTACAGAGAAAAACTAAAAAAAATATTGAATAGGGTGATGACCAAAAAAATCTATTTAGTCCGTCAGTTACATTACCAAAAAATATTGGACATGTATTTTTTTATTTGACTCGTAATCAAAAATGAGGACGATACAGTGCGTTGAAATTTTGCATTTTGTAGGTACTCTAAGTGACGTAACAAGCCACTCCTGGAACTTTGATGCGCTATAACTTTAGTCATTATTTATTGATTTGATATAGCAAAATTGTTATTATAAGTTACGGACTACATAGAATTATTATTATACTCAATACCCAGGAATCATGCCTTTTTTGTTATCCCTATTGTTGCAAATAGGTCACAATCACGTCCTGCCGGGAATACGTGAAGTTACCAATAACCCCGAAAAGTACGCGTATTCTGCTGGTCAGATAATTGTTTAGGCACAATTCATAAAGGAGTAGAAGATTTAGAACCTACAGGACTTATCGGTAGCTGTAGACTACACTGGAGATAACGAGAATGTGCCAAAAAAGGTATGATTATGAGCAGGCAGCACCTGCGTTCTTCTGGCCTCATAGTTGGCCTCCACCCTGGGGCGATAGGTATAAATAGGGGTCTGTCAGACTTCCTGACTAAAACCACACGGTGTTCTGCAGCTACCTTTAGCCGAGGCGCGGGAGTTCTTGCGCATTTCGTAACGGGGTCCCGGCTGGGTATTGGCCCGCATGACATTATACTTGTAGCTGGGGGTTGTGTGGGTCAGATAGGCAATCGCTCCATATGGAATACTGGTATTCAGATACTACCATCCGATTAGACGAGAAGTCGACCCCAACGTGGGGTAGCAGATAAATTCTCAACATGAGTTACCGCACCCCTGAGCACTCAGGCAGGGAAAGAACAGGGGTGGGTTTTTGTCAGTAAGAGTCTGACACGCCTTCCCGCTCCACCCAGGGCGGGAGAAGTAATTGAATGATTTCCCACCCAGCCAAAAAAGAAAACAAACGATCAACGTTTACATTTGGGAAAAGGTTTGACAGAAGATGATGAATAGGCTCCTAAAACAATTAAATTAGTCTGTCAGTTAGATTACCATAAAATATTGAATATGTATTTATTCTTTCCAAAACTGAGGACGATACAGTGTTCGCGTGACGTCACACCTCGATACACTTTGTACCGTTTAGTGACGTAACTAGCCCCCACTCCTTAACTTTGATGCGTTTTATCTTTAGTGACTTTGTATTGGTTTGGTAAAGCAAAACATACGTGTCCAATATTTGTTGATAATCTAACTTACGGACTAATTTTATATTCTTTCATTAATATAATACAAAGACAAAAGTTATGTTTATTCGTTTATTCTATTGTGTGGTCAATGTAGGTTTGTAATATATAAATTATCTCATATTAAATTCCTTTTAGCGACTCAATAATAATTGAGTCTGGTATGTATTCCGCTCTGACTGCAATGCATTATGCTGCTTGTTTGTTTGCAATAAAGTCTAAAATCGCGTGCATGACTTCGACCAATATAATGACTGTTACTATCGTAGCATAAATCGTTATTACTGTAGTACATGCAAAGAAAAGCTATGTTTTAAGAATATGGAACATGTGGGTGATGATATAGTCAATAGCTTTTATGATTGAAAATGGTACAATAATAATCCTCCCGACTGAATTTCTTTCACGATGGCTAATCTCAAAGGATTCCCCAAGTAAGCAGGAGATATTTTAGTGCACAAGTTTGTGCCTCTTAGGCACTGAAACTCACCGATGAGTTTGACAAAAAAAAAATTAATTATGTGAAAAAAATGAAGATCGGCTGGCAACCCGGGTTTTCGTCGGGATTCAATTTGACAGCCCGGGTTTGTCCGCCGGGCCTAAGAGGTTAAACACATGTGCGCTCTCTGTTTCTTAACTCTACTCTCATATTTCGATGCAGCGGCAATCCGACACAACGGGATGAGAACGGCTTTCCAAGGCACGAGGATGTCACACCACAAACTTCCAAACCCCTGGCTGCTAAATAATAATAGCATTTATTGCTGGCATTTGGTTGGGCCAACAATAAATGCTAACATTTTATTGTTGGCACAACAATGAATGCTATTAGGCTAGGTACTCCTACAATACTTGCTTATCAGATAGGGATTCTAATCTACCAGACAATGTTAATGCTTATGTTATATGCCGAAAAATCCCGTCTCCCTTTTTGTACAGCCATTTTCTTAGCTACATAACTGAAATATATCTGAAACAGGGTTCCAATAATAGGATAGCTTAGAAATTGGCCTCCAAAAGGGACGCGATTATATTTATGTCTGAATTAGGGAATGCAATCAAAGATCGCGAGATCTCCGCTAGGTCTCGCGAGATCTCGATCCTACGAGATTGAATCTCGTACAATTTTTGTACGAGATCTCGCGAGATTGCGATATTGAGCGGGGCAGTAGGTATAATCCGTGTGTATCGTGCATGTGTACGAGCCTATCGTCTGTGGTTCCTACGAGTGTAGAGACAGTACGAGCCGAAAGTTATTTTTGAAAATGGCTTCTCCAAAAACACAGTTTTTAATTCCCCAGGTAATAAAATTCTTGCACCAACCTAAAGTCCAGCCGATGCCAAAGAATATTGAACAGCAGAGCCATCTCTATAACTAAGCCTGTTCTTGATTCAAATTGTCACGATTATGCATGGCATTCT
Source organism: Polia nebulosa (assembly GCA_951329385.1). Classification (NCBI taxonomy): domain Eukaryota; kingdom Metazoa; phylum Arthropoda; class Insecta; order Lepidoptera; family Noctuidae; genus Polia; species Polia nebulosa. Next base: position 58,789,513 of record OX589587.1, read on the forward strand.
GAAGTCCGCCAGTAGCAGACAGTTTCGTTAGCGCCGCAAGTAATACTGGGTCATTGCACTGACCCAGTTTGGACATAACAGCTCTACCGCTTTCTTGGCTAACATGAACACGTGAGGGCAAAGTCCTACTTCGCCATGTGTTCATTTTATGAACATAATAAAAGTTAGGTGGGTACAGGGTTTATTCCGACAAAATCAGGGCGAAATCTGAATACATTTAACCATAGACGAGGCATGTTTCAGATTGAGTGATGTATCTACGTAATGTAAGGGCGATTTCACCAAGATTTTCCACAGAGGTTTGAAGACACTCATAAAAATTGAAATCCACAATAAGTGATTCAGTTGATCTTTCAATTTCATGTGACTGCAAAATTTATGAAAAGTCACAGAATGCAAGGTAATGAGAAAATCGGCCACGAAGCTTATGAATCTAATATGTACCAGAGCCAGACGTTCGCTCTAATAGGACAATCTTGCACAGTTCGATCTGTTCAGAACTCCCTAGGGGCCGGCTGTACCCAAATAGGGTAACTGAAGGAACACGGGTAGCTTTTAGTCAGTAAGAGTCTGATACTCCCTCTCGCACCATCCAGCGGCAGAAGTCATCTGTTGATTTCCCACCCACAAAACAAAAGGTATCTAATATCCTTTACGACCGCCCTGGAAAATTGGCATAAACCGTTTTGTTTCACATAATCTAATCTGAATAAATAAACCGCCACAACAATACGTTTTTATGAACCAATTTATACTAGGAAGAAGTTCCGGAACATCAAAAGGCTGGGCTTTATCAGAAAACATGTTTAGAATAAAACAATATTTATCATCGGATATTACGAAACAACCAGTTTATTTATGACATCTAAAGTAGGCTATCAAATTGTTTTCGATAAACAGTGACATTGATCTATCTTCATAAACTGTTTGTCTTTTTTTTTTTTGTTTTTGAGAGGATGCCTTCAAAAGGCGCCTGGACTTTTGTGGGAAATACCAGGGAGTGTGGGATTCTAAAAAAGAGACTATAAAAGGGTCTCCCTTTCCCCTGAGCCTCGCTGTGCACGGCAAGGCATGGGCAATTTTTCTATGGCACCGAGCGCTCAGAGCTTACGCAGACCGAAAAAAAGCAAACACACATCCGAGACCAATCCGCGGGAGAGAACAACTCTATTGAAAAACGGAAAAATGTAGCCTTTCACATAGGAACAGATTTCCGTTTGTAGAAAATTATAATGCAATAACCCAATAAACCAATGTAAAGACGGAAAGACATCTAGCTAAAAATATCCGACCTAAAGCGAACCTCTCACGTCAGTTATGATTTCAGAGTCTCAAGTTACCGACCCCATATTTCTTTATTTTTCTTTTAGGTCACATTATCTATACTGCGTGTAAGCTGTGATGACCTCATTGATAGGTATGATAGATTTAGCCTTTTAACGGTTCTGTGCCTATATAAACATGCTAATCATTATTTCCGTCCTAGACATTCAACTTTTATATGGCTTTTGTTGTGTCTGAAGAACAGTCTCACTTAAAAAAAAAACCAGCCAAGTGCGTGTCGGACTTTGCACATTTAGGATTCCGTACCAAATTATTATTATTTATTTATCAAATTACAAAATCCATTATGTTGTTAGTAAAAGTCTTAACCCTAATGTTAGTAAAACCACACTCTATAGCTATAGAAAATTGAAACTACTGACACTGACACCTACGTGTGCAGCCGTATCCAGTGAGCCAGCAATGGGGCTGTCCCACCTACCACACGATACACACAATGTATTTTTAACTATTTGTATGACTTTGGCTCAATAAGATGCTTATACCTACTGTGAGAAGACTGTAGCTCCAACCGTTTGGCTGTAAAACGTGTGTGAAGGACGACGGACCGATGGACAGACGGACACGTGAGTGACAGGTCTCCGTTTGGACCCTTCTAGTACGGAACCCTAAAAATCTATTAGTCCGTCAGTTAGATTACCAAAAGCTATTGGACTCGTATTTTTTCTTTTGTCACGTAAACAAAACAAACATTTTACAAAAAAAACAACAGACTTCCAAAAAAGAAAATACACTAAAAATTAAAAAATAACTTTAATTGCAGAATCGGTGTTTGTATTTTATTTCTTTGTTATTTGACACCAACTTCTGAAATTAAAGTTATTTTTTAATTTTTAGTGTATGTTTTTTGAAAGTCGGTTGTATTTTTTCGTAAAAAAGTTTTTTTATTTTCCACTTTTTAGTTGTTTTACCCCAGAACTAAAAACCCCACTAACATGGGACGTGGAATTTAAACATACTCGTAATTGGAGAAAACCAAAACGTCATCTAGGTATAGGTATTTTTCGTTTTGGTTCAGTTTTGCAAAAAGCGCTGAAGCAATTTCGATAAAATTCATATGGGGAGTATAGTCTATCGGATAAAAAAATAATTTTGAAAATCGGTCCACAACTGACAGAGAAATCGGTGGACATAAAAAAAAAAAACATAATACATACAGTCGAACATAGAACCTCCTCCTTTTTCGAAGTCGGTTAAAAATGAGGACGAAACAGTGCGTTGAAAATTCGCGTGACGTCACATTTTTTTACCTACAAGTGACGTTACAAGTCCCCACTCCTGATCTTTGATTTGTTTTATCAGATGTGATGAAGCAAAAAATACGTGTAAGTACCTACACGTATTTATACTAGTTACCTACAATATTTTTTGATAATCTAACTTACGGACTAATTTTTTTTTTACCCTGGTTCATCCCCACTGTTCCAGCTATGGTAAAAAGATTTGTCAGACAGCATAATGGCAGTAAGGCTTTTTGATGTATGCATGGGTGCTCCGGACCCGGAGGTAGGAAAATGTCAATGGGCCACCTGGCTCAAAGCAGAAAATTTCACTTTCCAATAAGAGCCTTACGTTTTAATGCTATCATGATTCCATTGCAAAAAAAAGGATAGTGCTATGCGTCCCGTATAGCTCCGTCTCTCTCTTACACTAAAACCATGATGGATTTAAGACATCTTGTAGGCACCCCGGTATAGTTGTTCTATCTCACGAAGGTCCGGTGGTATTGGTAATTTGTTGTGTAGATTCACTTGCACATTGTTTCTGTGTGGGTAAGCTATATTGAGCGCTCCTAGCAGTCGTAGCATACGCACACAGAAAACTAAGTGTACGTGAAGCGACACACAAATCCAACAACAAACCGCCTTCGTGAAATAGAACACGAGTAACGGGTGTTACGGAAATGGTTGGTAATATTTTGGTAGTCGTAGTAAATTCCCTAAACAAAATGAACTTTCCGTACGAATTTATCATCATTCATCAATATCAATCTGCCTAGCCTTTTCCCAACTATGTTGGGGTCGGCTGCCAGTCTAACCGGATGCAGCTGAACACCAATATTTTACATGGAGCGACTGCCTATCTGACCTCCACAACGCAGTAACTGGGTAATACGATACCCATCGGTAAGACTGGTTGTCAACTTTCGGGCTTATGACGACCCGTAACGACTGTCAAAGGTCCACGATTGACAGCCAGGACCAACGGCTTAACGTGCTTTCCGAGGCACGGAAGAGTCTCGATATGTAAAGATAGTCACCCATTCATGGACCAACCCCGGCAAGCGTAGCTTAACCTGTTGGATCGACCCGTGCGGCTGTTATTTGTTTAGTCAGGAGCTCCTCCATTTGAAATTTATCATCATTCATCATCTATTAAAAATTAGAATGGGTGGTCGAATTTTTTTTCGAAATCGACATTTAAAAGTTGTTGCATACAATATCTTTACTGTTTCAACAGTCCACTAAACGACGCTTAACATTCAGATAATACTGCGTTAGTTTCAAATTCCATTCTGTCCGTAACAACGAATTGAACAATAAAAGCTTTGTCATGGAACATTAAGCGCAATCTTATTTCTAAACACGTTTGTGGACAATAACATAAAACCACGCCTGTAATCCCCGTAGGATGAAGGCAGAGGTGTAGCAATTGTACCTACACCCACTTTTCTTGTAGTTATGTAATAGGGCACGAGTCAATGAGGGTTTTCTGAAATGACGTAGGTTGAACACCAGATGGCGTTACTGAGGCGTCAGGTCCTGACACTTGTTAAAACGCTTCAGATAACGTCAAAAACTGACATCAACATTCATGCTTACCGCCGCGTTCCGAGTCACGCCAACATCGCTGTTAGCGCATCAACAGCGTTGCAGACTTAGATAATTAGGAACACCTTTTAGCGCTGTGGTCGCTAATAGCGATGTTGGCGTGTCTAGGATCGCGGCGCACGTCATTGTGTTTCGTTTTCCAGGTAAAAAACCTGACGCTTATGTGGCGCCAGCTGATGGCGTATCGTGAAAACCCTCATTGGTGGACAGCGTGTATGGTGGACACTAAATCTTGCTCTTTTACGCACTTAGGTTTACAGGTATAGCTGTAAAGTAACACTGTATACGTGCATTGCACAGCTGGAAAACTTTCCACAATTTCCTACGGTCATGGTCCAAATAGGTGAATGAATAACTAAAACGTAAAAGCTTCAGCTTAGCTTGAATTCTTTTAACGGTTAATCTTTGAACGAACAGTCGCTTACTAAAAGGCTTCAGACGTTGTTATAGGTTCTCTTAATCCTCTTAGGTGCAGGTTTTTCGATTCCAATTACGTTCCCTTAATCAAATATTTTGCTAAGATTGGTATTTGAAGTAAATTCTACATTTTACCACGCTTTTACTACTTATTTTATTCACCTGTAACTATGTACTTATAAACGGATATACTTTATTTTTGAGAATTTAAATTTGATCCACTTTCCGGTTTCCAATTGAACTGAAATTTTGCATAGGTGGGTTACATAGACGTAAAGTGACGTCATTTTAAATCCAATATGGCGGCAACCCAAAGATTAGACTTGTACTTTTTTAAGCATTCTCATGATATGAGTATCAAATGAAAGGGTTTGCTGAGAAGAATACGAAAAATAAAATGACGTCACTCTTAAGCATATTTTTTTTAAATTATAATGTTTTATTTGAATGACTAAGTATTTGCTTTAGATAAAACAAATGGTGAAAGTCCATCAATTTGTAAAACTTAGATATTACATATTACAGCTTCACGTCAAGTTAACAAGTAAGTAACCCAAAACTGGCCAAAAGAAACTTCGTAGAAAACCCAATTATCTTCCCGAACACGGTCCGTAGACGCTATAATTTACTAGGAATCGAGGTTTTTGGCACATTTATTGCTTCGGTCTAAATCACGATCTAATTCGGAGGTGAAAGCCTTGAACTGCCTTGAAGTTATAATGAACAGCCGTGCGACAAAGTTATGAAAGTTGATCTTCTTAAAGATTGGTAGGTAATCAAAATTTTTACAATAGAGAAAATAATACAAGTACCTATTGCTGCTAATGCACAACTTTCTGAAACAAGTACGGTTATCATCATTCTCATGACGTCATCCCAATTTATTTGGGGACTCTTTTCATACCTACCTTTTTTCTATTAGGCGCCAAATCAGTAGTCACGCCCTTCCTTTCCAGATAATTATGTCATTTTTAACACCTATACCTGGCTACATCTACCTACGGACAAATGCGACGGTTTGCCCCGTCACAATTTATTATAGGTATTTATTGTAGGTAGGTCGCGCCACAGCTCCCACAAAGGCGTATGAAAAAAAAATCCGCGAGCCATTTCTCACACTGTTTTGTTAAGTGTGTTGAAAAACGTTCGACCTTGCTTTCGGCTTGGCTGCAATGACAAAGTTTGCCTACTTGCATCAAATGTACTATTTTCACACCGTCTTCTCCTATTCTTAAAGGCATCTACAATCATACTCAAATTTCTGAAAGTTTGAGTAAGGTTTGAGTATGATTGTGATTGCAGGTGTTGAACCGTTGTGTTTTTCACCGCGGCACTCGCAGAGGCAACTGAAGGAACAATTCGTGTGGGTTTTAGTCAGCAAGAGTCTGTCACGCTCTCCCGCTCCACCCAGAGTGGAAGAAGTTATTTGATGATTCCTCAACCGAAAAAAAAAACAGGTGTTAAACCGTAGGTATTCGGAATTCTCTGGCCATTTACAAAACACTTTACTTTTCAGCGAAACAAGGAAAAAAATGCATGATTTAGATTACTTTCACATCCCGTTAATGGTTAAGCAAGCACGCGCGTCATTCTGAGACAGTCTCTGGTATGTAATTTCACCTGCGAACACTTGCCGTGTGTCTATCGTTTTCTGCTTTAAGGCGCTATTAACTGCCAACGACCTTGAGTGGTTAGCTTGCGTGTTCTGTGCTGAGCTCACGTAACGTAACGCGTCGTACGTCCACCCAGTAATAGGGCTCGCCCATCAAGAAGCGCTGTCCGAAATTCGACGAATTATTAATTTATTATACATAAAACAACCGGTTACTAAAACACGTATACTAAATTTTAAATAATAAAATGATCTTAAAAATGGATTCATAAGAATATGCTTTATAGTTTTTGCGTGATTCTCATTTTTTTATCCGCGTTAGACATACAACTATGATATTGATAACAAAATATAATTTCAAATATTCACATATCAAATTTTTTCAAAGAAATATGACGTTGTTTAGACGTGATCTATAATAAAAAACTATTAAAAGTCGTATAACTGCGCCTTAGTCAGAGGAAGGCGTCATCTAGGGTGCTGGCGAACGGACACTTGGAGCACTTCAGCAAGTGGGTCATCGTCTGAACAAGAGCACCGCACTCGCAGTGGGTGTTTGAGGGATCAATAATTCCCCAGTTTGCCAAATTTATATTTGCAACGGCCTACTTGGGTACACTTGGGTATAACAATTGATAAAAAGTCGAAAATGTACCACATGGTCAATCCCAAATATTTTAGGCTTGTGTAGACTGTGGATAACATACATACATACATACAAAATTACACACATCCCATGCAAATACATTCTTTATTTGAATTATTTCAGAAGTAAAGCTGTTGTAAAAGCAAATATTTGTCTTAATTATCATTGAGAAGAAGAATGCTCTCAATTAGGTCGTTAATATTTTATTTTTCTAGTCGTGAATTTCGTCCTTAGTAGGCAAGGGCAAGGGCATTTTTTTTCAGGTTTCTGCTTTATAAACAACAAAGGTCACTCATGTTATGAGCCCATCGACCATACAGATGAGCCAGAAACGCCATCGTAAACCTACCTATCTTATTTATAAAACAGGCTAACCATACGCTTGGTTCAAATACTGATTAGCGGATTCCAAATTCAAATACTCCATAGAAAATTTTGAATTAAGAACCTGTTAATCACATTGAGATTAGTTTATTTAAGTATAAAAAAAACAATACCCTGACATAGACAAGGCAGTATAATTATCTCAATAGCGGTTGACATTTATCGCATTATTACAGCTTTAGCAGGTGCTTTAGCAGCCATAGAGGGACAAAAAAGTTCATAGACCTCACCCTCAGGTGTGTAGGGAAATAAACTTCCAAGCTTAGGGATAGTCTACATCTACTAGGTTATCTATGTGGGTAATCGAATCAATACTTTTAACGAAATAGCTTAACCGTTTAGTGTTATTGTTCCTTTCTGAAACGGACACGCGATGGAATAGTCTAGAAGTTTAGAATACTAGACAGGCTATGACCCAAATGACGTAGTACGTAGATTTATCTAATGTTTCGAATAATGCGCAGACACAAGATTTTTCTAGGGCGGATCGTTTCTTCATTTATCTAAGTACTGTATATTTCATTCCGCAAGTAGTGTATCTGTTACCGTCTAACGGTAACAGATACACTACTTGCGGAATAATTTAATATGCGCTTTAACTAGGAAATCTGCAAATTAACGGATAGGATCCGTTAAAGTGTCAAATTTTAATTAAAATAGCAAATATCTGCACATTATCTAGTGAATGTGCATATTAACGGATGCTTCAGACAGTACAGCTGAATAGCGCAGAGCTGGTGAGTGGTGGTGAGCTGGTGCTGAGTATGGCAGTATAGCGGTTTAGTTTTATTTTAGTTTAGCTTGGATACTGGGCTTTTGAAAATTAATGTGCGTTTTGTAATCTGTGCAAAATAAATAATTTTTCTTTCTTTCTTTTTCTTTTCTTTTTAAAAGGAACTCTTTTAACTCAACTTTTAACTCGCATTTGTATCTGTTACCGGCAAAACCTTATTTAGGCCAAACTAGTTTATTCTAGGCCAAATCGCGTGCCAATTCCTAGGCGTGTCTGGATAATATCTGGGGGCACGGAAGTGCCCCCGCTTAGTCGAGCAAAACAAAGGCACGGCCGTACCATCCTTTTCTCGAAGCCATTCGGGCCACCTGTAAACTTCGTTGTAGAAAAAACTAGAAGCCTACATTTTCAGTAACCAAGAGGGTATTAAATGTATAGTCAAGTTTCCAAATTACATTAAATTTGAACCTGTAATTTAAGAATTATTGCAAGTCAAAGTTCCTTAATTTTGTCACTGACTCATCGTCTCACCGATCATCAAAATTCTAAGGTACTTCTAGCAGACCCACCAGCTCCAAATTTTGAACACAGTTATTATTTAGCCTAAAAGTAAGGAAAAACTCTGACATTCCGAAGTTTTAGTCCCGTTTTCTAGATATACAATCTGAAACCCATAAATCCCATTAAATTGTATGTAATTACAAAGTTACTTTTACAGTTCTCAATTAGACTTCATTGAAAATGAATGAAATAGGCAATAAGCACGACTTAGATGCATTTACCGTCGAGACTTGTCAAATCCTCTGAGAAGAGCCCTCAGAGACAAGAAGAGGGCTTTGAGAAAGCCCACATCAGAGGCACAAGACAAAATACCCGAAAGGAAACAAAAGGAAGACTACCTACAAAAAGAAATGAAATCCCATCAAAAACATAACATGTACAAAAATGCACAAGTCTCGCAATTCTGTTTTTCTGCCGTAAAAAGTTGTGAAATCGAATGTAAACCAAGTCGGTTAATTCAGTACCTACCTATCTATTAGCAGCTATACAACCACTTTGTCATCAATTGATACCTTATTAGTTAGCTAACAACATTTTATAGTAACCATATCAATATTCCATTAATTTCTTTATTTATTTAATACAAATAGTGAACGCTTAGTCTCTCAACACAGGCTCATAATGATGGACGTAACAGTCAGTGCCTCGTCCAGTAGGAACAAAGAACGGCCCCCACCCAAAATCAGATGGCGTATGATGGAAAATGAGGAGTGTGCAAGTATGTTTAAGAGTCAAGTGGTAGATAAAATGTTAGACATGAAGGATATGGAAGGAAAATCTGTGGATGAATGTTGGAAAGAAATGGCGGATTGTATAAGGCGAGTAGCAAAAGATGTGTTTGGAGAATCGCAAGGTAAAGGCATGATAGAAAAGGATACATGGTGGTGGAATGAAGATGTGCAAAAGATGCTAAAAGAAAAGAAAATTTCGTTTAAAGTATGGCAGAATGTAGAAACCGGAAATGATAATTTGAAAGAAGAGAAAAAGAAAATTTATAAAGAATGGAAGAGGAAGGCAAAAAAGGCGGTTGCAGTTTCCAGGGCTAAGGCGCAGGAAAAGTTATATGATTTATTGGACAGCCCTAGAGGCCAGAAGGAGCTCTACCGGATTACAAAATTAAGAGAAAGGAGAACGAGGGATATAATGCACATAAAATGTATGAAGGATGAACTCGGTAAAGTCTTGTCGAAAGATGACGAAATAGAAGAGCGATGGAAGGTTTATTTTGAAAAGTTGATGAACGAAGAGAATGAATGGAATGGTGTGCTCAAAGAGGTACAAGTAAATATGGGTTTGGTGAGAGAAATTAGCATGGATGAAGTAAGAAAGGCAGTTCAATGTATGAAAAATGGAAAGGCCATGGGCCCTGATGACATACCAGTAGAAGTATGGAAGTGTTTAAAAGAGGATGGGTGTATGTGGCTGACTTTATTCTTCAATAAGTTGTTGTATGAAGAAGTGATCCCACAAGAATGGTGCCCGCTAGTGCCCATCTTCAAGAATAAAGGGGATGTACAGGACTGCAACAACTATCGAGGGATAAAGCTCATGTCACAAACTATGAAAGTATGGGAGAAAGTGATAGAGAAAAGATTGCGAGAGGAGAGTGAGATTACCCCGAACCAGTTTGGGTTTATGCCAGGTCGAGGGACAATGGACGCCACCTTCGCTCTCCGTCAATTGTGCGAGAAGTACAGACGTGTGCACAAGAACTTGCACATGGTGTTCATTGATCTTGAGAAAGCGTATGATAGGGTACCTCGGGATGTGTTGTGGTGGGCCTTGAAAGAGAAAGGTTTGCCTGGGAAGTATGTTGAGTTGATTCGTGCTATGTACAGACAATCTAGTACCTACGTCCGGTCGGCTGCTGGCAACACCGATGAGTTCAGTGTGGCTGTAGGCTTGCATCAAGGGTCGGCTTTAAGTCCTTACCTCTTCCTGTTGATTATGGACGCTCTTACGTCGGAAATACAGGAAGAGGCACCCTGGTGCATGCTGTTTGCCGACGACATTGTTCTGGTCGGTGAAGATGGACCTGAGATCCAGAGCAGATTGGAGAAGTGGCAACAGAAGCTGGAGAAAGTTGGCTTGAAAATCAGCAGAACCAAAACTGAATACATGTTCTGCGATTTCGGCGGTCTCTCCAGTTCTGAAGCTGTAGTGCTAGATGGCGCGCTTCTCCCAGTCTGCTCCGATTTTCGGTATCTCGGTTCACTCGTGCAAAGCGATGGCGAAATAGATCGGACTGTTAAGCACAGAATTAACACTGGATGGATGAAATGGCGGCAGGTCACCGGGACTATCTGTGACTCCCGCATGCCCCTAAAATTTAAGGGGAAGATTTATAAAACAATGGTCAGACCTGCTGTCTTGTATGGTTCAGAATGTTGGGCCACAAAAGGGATGAATGAAAAGCAATTGCATGTAGCTGAGATGAGAATGCTAAGAGCGATGTGTGGTGTTACGCGCATGGATAGGATTAGGAATGAGTATATAAGAGGAAGTCTGAAAGTGGCACCGCTGACTGAAAAATTGTGTGGAAATCGGTTGTCGTGGTATGGGCATGTGATGCGGAGGAATGAAGAAAATGTCGTGAGGAAAGTCTTGTGTATGGATGTGGATGGCTATAAGAGTAGGGGAAGGCCAAAGAAACGATGGTTGGAGTGTGTGAAAGAGGATATGGGTAAAAAGGGGGTGACTACAGAGATGACGACTAATAGAGGAGTATGGAAGAAAAAGACATGTTGCGCCGACCCCAAATAAATTGGGATAAGGGCAGGAGAATGAAATAGTGACTTGGCAACTGCACACAGCAACATAATCTAATATGTATTTTAAATAGTCCTCCATATAGGTACTTTCAAAAATACACCCGTCTTGTATCTAAAGTGAGTATAGTCAGTATAGTGCCCTGTCTAGAAAATGATCCACATGCTGGAATGCTCAAGTGCCCATACATCTGCACCTTTCAGGACCCAATCAACACCATTGACGCTGCTCTTAAGACTGTGCCCAAATAAACACGCCAGACCGGCTGAACGGATCTAGATGAGATTTGGCACAGAGATAGATTCATCATCATCATTCTCCTGCCCTTATCCCAATTTATTTGGGGTCGGCGCAAAAAGTCTTTTTCTTCCATACTCCTCTATTAGTCGTCATCTCTGTAGCCTTTTTACCCATACCCTATTTCACATAGTTCATCCATCGTTTCTGGCACAGAGATAGATTATAGTCTGGAATAGCACATAGGCTATTATTTATGGGTGAAGCACCAATTGCACGCCGGCAGAAGCTAGTGTTTTCATAAACACCATGATAATGTGTTAGCCTGTTAGGTAATTTAGCAGTTCACATTATTTTTCTTTACTAACTAAAGCAAAACGGAATAACAGAATGTTCCGTTTATTGAATAAACACTAGTTATGTCCTTAACTAAATATACGGTGTGCTCATAATCTCTAGAATACATAGTGGCACTGTTTACAAAGACAAAAAGCAGCGCTTTAGTGCTGTTCAGAAATTCAGTAAGCATTTTCCAAATATTGTGGGATAATTTGGCTTTTCACATCGTCACACAACGGGTGCGTCTCACGCTGGCGTGACGATCTAGACTCGCTCCTGACCGATAGGCCGGAGATAGCTGGAAAGATATATGCGAGGCCTTTACCCAGCATTAGGACAGCGTGGGATGAAGAAAAAAAGGCTTTTTAACCGACTTCGAAAAAGGAGGAGGTTCTATGTTCGACTGTACATGTTATTTTTTTATGTACGAGTATGTCCACCGATTTCTCTGTCAGTTGTGGACCGATTTTCAAAATTCTTTTTTTATCCGAAAGAATATACTCCTGAGGTAGTTCCATATAAATTTTATCGAAATTGCTTCAGCGCTTTTGGAAAAACTGAACAAAAACAAAAAATACGTATACATAGATGACGTTTTGGTTTTCTCCAATTACGAGTATGATTAAATTCCACGTTCCACGTTATTGGGGTTTGTAGTTCTGGGGTACCTATAACAACTAAAAAGTGAAAAATATTTTTTTTTTTATAAAAAAGAAAATACACTAAAAATTAAAAAAATACTTTAATTTCGGAAATCAGTGTCAAATGACGAAGAAATAAAATACAAACATCGACTTCCGATATTAAAGTTATTTTTTAATGTTTAGTGTATTTTCTTTTTTGGATGTCGGTTGTTTTATTTTTGTAAAAAAAGTTTTTCATAGAAGTCTAATGCAACATGCCATGGTTACAAGAAGAGAGGAAGTCCAAAGAAACAAGGCCCGTGTAAGAAGAAAGATTAAACAAGAAATATTAGATGGCAAGAAAGTGGTCGAAAACTGAGATGACGGCTAATGCACAGATTTATTTTAGTATTTTTTTAACTTTATGGTATCACTGACAAATCAAAGTCGTTTTTCGCGTCTGTCTGTTTTTCTCTCTGGATTTTCATGCGGTTTTCACTAATAGAAAGAGCGATTAACTGTGTATAGTTTGAAACCGTGCGGAGCCGGGGCGGCTCGCTAGTATCATATAATAACTACAAAGCAAAGTAAGAAAGATGCACGTGCAAAAAAGAAAAGACCATGATGCACCGACCTCAAGTAAATTGATATGATGATGCGACGTACAACACTTTTTAAACTGATTTTAAACGCTTTTACTATCTTCACTAACTCTGTGAAACTATGTAAAAAAATCTTAGAAGTTAAATTTGATACCTTTCCCAGTTTCCGATTGAGCTGAAATTTTGCATATATGTGTAGTTTGTATGACAATACATGGTTAGCTAAGTAGAAGCTCGTGGCTAAGGTAATAACAGCCGCACGGGTCGATCTATCAGGTTAAGCAACGCTTGCCGGGGTTAGTCCGTGGATGGGTGATCTTTACATACCGAGACTTCTCCGTGCCTCGGAAAGCACGTTAAGCCGTTGGTCCCGGCTGTCAATCGTGGATCTTTGACAGTCGTTACGGGTCGTCAGAAGCCCGAAAGTCTGACAGCCAGGCTTACCAAGGGGTATCGGTTACCGGTTAGACTGGAAGCTGACCCCAAGATAGTTGGGAAAAGGCTAGGCGATAGATGATGACATTGGTTAGCTAAGTAATTCTAAATCTAACATGGTGGAATCCCAAAGATCAGATGGCGGACTAGTTATTTACTATGCAGTCCATTGTTATCAAATGAAAAGGTTTCCTGAAACAAATACGAAAAAATAAATTGACGTCACTATAAGCGTGTTTTTTAGTTTTTGAAGTTATACTTTTTTAGGCGCGTTATGAAAAAAAACTTTTTACAAAAAAAATACAACCGACTTCCATAAATAATACTAAAAAATGCAAAATAACTTTAATTTCGGAAGTCGGTGTTTCTAGTTTGGTGTCTTCGTTATTTGACACCGACTTCCGAAATTAAAGTTATTTTGCATTTTTTAGTATTATTTATGGAAGTCGGTTGTATTTTTTTTGTAAAAAGTTTTTTATTTTTCACTTTTTAGTTGTTTTACCCCATTCTAAATCTAAAATAATAGTAAAGTTATGCCCGAATTGATAGCCCCAAAAATAGGGAATTTGAACGTAGTTGGTGAAATTAGGGTGTATCAGGGTGAACTGTACAAATCTGTATACCCCTTCAGAGCGCATCAGCCTGATGTAATATTGTGAAGTGGTGAAAACAATATACAGACATGCGATTGCAGCAATTCTGGAAGGTTTGCTATCATTTATTGAAGAGTTCCATTGTATATCTCCGAAGTTCTTCATCAGATCCTCACCAAATTAAAATGGGACCACATGTGAAGCAACAGCTTTCAAATAAAAAAATCTTCAAAATTGGTTCACGTAGTAAGAAGTTATGAGGTACACATAAAAAAAAAAAAAAAAAATACAGTCGAATTGAGGACCTCCTCCTTTTTTTGAAGTCGGTTAAAAAATTATGATAGTGAAATAGACGTCACTATAAGCGTGTTTTTTAGTTTTTGAAGTTATACTTCTTTAGGCGCGTTATGAAAAAATTATGTGAGTCAAATTGACGTCACTATAAGCGTGTTTTTTAGTTTTTGAAGTTATACTTCTTTAGACGCGTTATGAAAAAATTATGAGAGTGAAATTGACGTCACTATAAGCGTGTTTTTTAGTTTTTGAAGTTATACTTCTTTAGACGCGTTATGAAAAAAATATGAGAGTGAAATTGACGTCACTATAAGCGTGTTTTTAGTTTTTGAAGTTATACTTCTTTAGACGCGTTATGAAAAAATTATGAGAGTGAAATTGACGTCACTATAAGCGTGTTTTTTAGTTTTTGAAGTTATACTTCTTTAGGCGCGTTATGAAAAAATTATGAGAGTGAAATTTTAAGATGCGCGCGCATCACTGTCACACAAAATTCACAGGTTGAAGTTAGCTAGAACCGACACCTTGAAGTTAGCTATGGTTTGTGGTTCATAAAGAATGATTGTTTTCCTTTTGTAAACTTTGTGACAGTTTGGTTTTTTATCTTGTTACGCCAAAGAAGTATAACTTCTTACGTACACCCACACTTTTTTTTTTAATTATTGACTATAATTTATAAATAGGTAAGTACCAATAACTATGGTTTCAAGAAATACTAAGCAGTGTGCGCATTGTATCGTAAAACACGTGGAAGTTTGTTAACAGGTGTTATGCTTCATTTGGCTAACGTATAACACAACACATGACCTATTTGACCGCAAAGTATGAATGCCGCTTATAAAAACTGGAAAAACTACTGTCTGTCGACGCCTTCCATTTTCACAAAAAAGATAATACCTTATGACTCAAGAAATAAAGATCATATTGCATTTAAAATGCATTAGGCGTTAGTAGGATTTATGATTTCAATTTACGTGGGTCGATATTAGTTGCAATTTTTATTGCTATGATTATGGTAGGTAATTATTTGTTGCAAGCATATTGCTTTTCCAAGTAAAGGTTGCCAGTGTTGCCACCGGTGTCACAAATATTCCTTAAATGGAAATTCAGATAATTTATTATGGCAACATCAATCAATGTAAGTAGGTACCTAGTCTTTTCCCAACCATGTTGGGGTCGGCTTCCAGTCCAACAGGATGCAGCTGAACACCAATACTTTACATGGAAAGAATGCCTATCTGACTTCGACAACCCAGTAACTGGGTGACACGACACCCTAGGCAAGACTGGTGGTGGGACTTTCGAGCATCTGACTGTCTGCAACGACTTTCAAAGACCTACAAATGACAGCCGGGACCAAAAAGGCTTTACGAGTTTTATGAGTATGACCCACGGACGAATCTCGATACTATCTTATTATAAAATAGTCAAAATCTCTTTGCCAGTGCCCTTGCTCAAAGGCTTGAAGATAAGTAACCGTATAAAAATAAAAAAGCTATCGTAAATAACCCCAAATAAATCTTAATTTCATGTCTTATCTTATCTTTCTGTAGGTACTGAAAGAGAAATGTGACTCTGCATGAGGACTTGAGAAGCTCACGCGAGTCGCGACAACCCTAGCCTACGACGCCGACGCGGTCGCCACGATGCCACATAGGAGCTACAAGGACAGAATGACCACTTCATACAAAAAACTTTTATACAAAAAAATAGAACCGAATTCCAAAAGTTCAAAATAACTTTAATTTCGGAAATCGGTGTTTCTGGTTTTGTGTCTTCGTTTTTTGACACCAACTTCCGAAATTAAAGTAATTTTGCACTATTGGAAGTCGGTTCTATTTTTTTGTAAAAAAGTTTTTTATTTTTCACTTTTTAGTTGTGGTTCCCCATTAAATTGTGTAACATATACATAGACATTCGATAGCAGCAATCGCGATTGATTTGCTGTCAATTTTTGAAGAGTTCCGTTGTCTGTCTCCGAAACTCATCATCAGATCTATATAAAATTGGACCCTTTCGAACAAAAAAAGAATTTTGCAAATCCGTCAATATATGACGGAGTTATGCCCGAACATACTATACTAAAAGCGTATTAAAAATAATGTGTGTGCCAGTTAATAATACACAAATCAACAGGACAGTATATAATTGGGATGGACTTTTATTCTAGGAAGACCAATCCTACTAATATTATAAATGTGAAAGTTTGTGAGGATGTATGTTTGTTACTCTTTCACGCAAAAACTACTGAATGGATTTTGATGAAACTTTACAGCAATATTGCTTATACATCAGAATAGCACATAGGCTATTTTTTATAGTACTAATACCACGCGGGCGAAGCCGTTGGCAAAAGCTAGTAGGTACATAATACATCAATATATTTTCAGGACGAGGAACTTCTTATCCTTCCATCAATCTCTTGAAAGCCATCTTATGCAATTTCATCTCCCATTTGTCTGGTGTAATTTTAATCATTATGTTAACCAAATATGACGTCTTAAAAGCATTATGATTCCAGTGTGAGAGAGACGGAGCTTTATAGGACGGAATATTTACGACTATCTTTTTCTTACAACGGAATCATGATGGCATTGGCACTTCGTAGTAGGTACGGCCCTGGAGAGTCATGAATATGATACTTTACAGAAATAAAATTCACTGTCATACGCAAAGCCCGCTTTAATTTCAGGGTGTTCAGTGTTGGAATTCTGTTCCCGCCCTATTGTATCGATTCGTCCAATGTCATACTGTCACGTGTCTGACAGCTCACGTTTTAACAATCAAACCTGTTTCTGACCGCTTCTATAAACGCACATTGATTTCTATTCATCGACGGCGTTCCTGTCAATACTCCGTGCCTCATCTGTTCCGTTACAGCAATGTATAGACACGCGTTGTAATGGACTCTAAATTTACCGTTACCGGACGGTCTCTGTATACTAATAGTACTTTACACGATGTATAAATAAACTTCGGTGGAACGTCCGTTTAGTAGACGGTGAACGAAAAAGTTTTGGTTGTGTATTTATTTAAGTCTATAAGAAGCGCAATTGACCTTTGGACTGAGTCGATATCAGAACCGTGCAATGATTCACATGAAAAAAAAAGGTAGGCTCCCTAAGCTTACTGTGATTATTGTGATTAATAATAAAAAAAACTCTTATCTGTCTGAACGCCCGCCTGATTCAAACAATAACACGACGTTGTTAAGTTTCAACTTTCAACATTGTAAATAAGTCAAAGAAGGCAAATGACGTAACTTTGCATCAGCGTTTTATAGTGTTACCACACAATAATCATTTGTACGACGTTGATAATATTTATGTCATGTTAGGAGACAAAAAAATTGAATATTTTCAAAAAAACCCGACTGTAAAAAACAACTAAAAAGTTCTAAACAAGTCTCTTTTCAAGCAGTCTGATGCAGTTGGTGGCATGAAATCAATAATTGAACTAAAATAACTGCCACTAACTGTATGAGACTGCTTGAAAAGAGACTTGTTTAGAACTAGAAACAAGTCTCTTTTCAAGCAGTCTGATGCAGTTGGTGGCATGAAATCAATAATTGAACTAAAATAACTGCCACTAACTGTATCAGACTGCTTGAAAAGAGACTTGTTTAGAACTTTTTAGTTGTTTTTTACAGTCGGGTTTTTGAAAATATTCAATTTTTTATTTTCTATATTTTAGTGAGTTATATTTTTGGGAATCGCCTCCTCGTACCCTTTATTTTGATACCCCACTTAATATAGTTAATCGACTTTATTTTTTTTCTTTTTCACAATATGGCGTCTGGCCATATTGTATTTTGATTACTGTCATGTCATTAGCTGTAGCAGTTGCAAGATTAAGGCGTAGTTATACGACTTTTAATGGTTTTTAATTGAACATCACGTCTAAATGATTAGTCTGATTTCTTTGAAAAAAATATATGTTACTCTAGACAATTTTCGTCGTAATTTAGTCTGAGAATTTTTGAAATTATATATTTATAATACAATGTAATTAATTTGTAAAGTTATGTCTAACGCAGATAAAAAAATGAGAATCACGCAAAAACTATAAAGTGTATTTTTATGAAACCTTCATCATTTTAAAGATCATTTAATTATTAATAATTTAATCTCAGTGTCTTATTTTAATACCTGTTGTTTTATGTGTAATAAATTAATAATGCGTCTAATTTCGGACAGCGGTCCTTGATGGGCGAGTCCTATTACTGGGTGGACGTACGACGCGTTACGTGAGAGCAGCACAGAACACGCAAGCTAATCACTCAAGGTCATTGGCAGTTAATAGCGCCTTAAGACGAATCAATTGACGTAAGAATTATCAAAATCGGCCCACGCGTTTGGTCTCTCTCTACATATGTATAGTGCCACAAAGGAACAAATATATATACATACATAGGAGAGGCTGATAAACACATTACCCTCCCTTGCGTCGCGCAGTCGGGTAAAAAGACACGTGCTTTTGAAGCTACGATAACATTGCTTATGGTGGGTGAACCTATGTAGGAGGAACATAATGTTTTGGTCACTTTTGGAAAGCTGGCATACTCTACAGAAACAGACAATAACCTTTGACATGATACAAGCATAGTGTACCTACTATCGGCTAATGAATGACCAATACTATCTTCGAGTGTCATCAAACACTAAGCTGTTCCGCACTGCATCCGTGATCCGAATCGGATCCTAATTTGAGTTTCGAGTTCTATCCGAATTGGAAATATTCTGAATTCGGACGGAGTAGTGCGCAACCCCTCCTACAAATATGTAGTAGGTACTACGGCTACTTCGGACCAACATTTCTCGATTTTCTGAAGGTCTATTAATCATGTACTTATTCTGAAAGCGTAGACAGAAAGACTTGACTAGACACCATTTTTCTTTGAGGTCCTGAGTTCTTGACCCTCATGTTGCAACCGGCCAAATCCTGCAATTTGCGGAGATAACTGTGGTAACAAAAGTAATTTTCGATTAAAACCGCAAAAGTATAACGGTTCATTGAAAAACCTCCTTGTTCAACCGTGCGAGACCACCAGATGTATGAACGTAGACGCGCCAGGGTAGCCCGCGAAATTCATATTTTCTTACGTTTTTTTTTGCAATTTGCAGCTCAGTGTCAGGTTGTATCTTGGTCAAAATATGATTCGTAGCTGTAGCAAGTGTATTTACATAACTGTTATCATTAAAATCATCACTATTACTCTCTCAGTTAGAATTGATGTCAAATGTCATGATTTCATAAAATACTCCATTTGACATAAATTCTAACTTAAAGAGTTAAAAATAAAAAGAATTGAAAATTTGAATTTCGCGAGCTACCCTGGCGCTTTCACCATAAAGTAATACCAATTATACCAAAAGAACATGGCACTATGTCGAAAAAGCTAGAGTTTATGAACCAAGCCAATTATGAAAATTTAACAAACCATGTTGCAAATAGTAGCGATAGATGACTGTTGAGAAGGGGATTGGAAGAAGAAAACGCCGACCCATGGTAACATGGGCCAAGGCCATATAGTGATCCAATTTCAGTCGAGAGACGGACAAAAGCGCTAAAAGTATTAGTGCAAAGGTTGAGCTAAAAATATTATTTCAAAAGTTGAGCTTAACATTTTAGTTCCAAATTGAAATATTAGTTCAGTCTGTAACAGCGTGACTGTTGAGAGGAAATAATAAAAGACGAGAGCATGTTGCATCGATCCCAAGTAACATGTGGCACAAGGGCAAGCCTATGATGATCAAACCATCAGACAAGATCGAGACGCTGTTGTTATGACAACTCCAACAGTTGAGCTAAAAATATAAGTTCAGTCTGATAGAATAACATCAAAAGTTACCCCGTCTCATGTACACAACACAAAGCTATAAAATAAATCTCTAAAGACTTTGATGTAGTGTTTACTAAACTCATCGCAAGTAATATCGAAACTGCGCACGCTTTTTCCAAAGACGTCATTATGTAGGGCGAAACAGGAAAAGAGAAACATTTTTGCTTGATAGGTTATCGCAGGACAGTTCAATACAGTGATGGGGCACACTAGATAAGATATATTCTCATTTGCTGATGGCCTGACCACTCACATGAAGATAGCAAGCTCGCAGGCAATAGAACGCCTGAAATAATATAGGCAAGATAGTCTAAGTAGTAAATCAATAAGAAAAATGGCGTAGAAAAAAGTTAAGCAACCAGTCTTGTGACTGCCTAACTTTTTTCTACGCCATTTTACTACTACTACTACTACCCACTACTCGCCGTCCGATCAGCACCAGGCCCGAGAGAGAGTCAAAGAGTTGTCAGCAAACGACGGATGGGCCCGTCATGGCCGATGCCTGCCCGGGGGTTGAGGATAAATTCGAAAGAGTTACCTCGCCCCTGGGCATTCAGGGCAGGGAGGGACAGGGGTGGGTTTTAGTCAGTAAGAGTAACGCCCTTCCGCTCCACCCTAGAGCGGGAGATGTCACTGGATGATTTCCCACCCCAAAAAAAAAGCAGTCAAGTGGTTATGGAGTCCTAAATTGCATATTGTGGAGAATATTAAAAAAGAATATAGCTTTTAAGTATTTAGACAAACAAAGGTTAAATGAATTGTAGACGATGTTGGTGTAATACGCACAAAGGTGAAGACGCGGTCATGTTTAGCTAAGCCGTTTACCTTTGAAGGTTACTTTCTTTTGTTAAGAAACATTATAAGAAGCTAAGGTATTCTATTTTTATGCAGTATTCATAAAAGTTTCATGAACTTTTTGCATTGTTACCTCTTCAAAAGATGTAAGGGATGGGATCAAAGACTTCTCAATAAACAAATTTGGTGGGGCACACCCCTAAATCTGTTTTTGTCCGTGATATGGCCATGAAATGCGACGCTCCTAGAAGGTAAAGAACGCAATGCCTAGAATATCACTAATAACAGTGATAAAAGCAAACATTTATATATCTACTTACAGGTACAGGTAGGTACCTATATGTAATCCATATTATTTGCAATGCACTTGCACAATCTTTGATATGCGGATGTATCCACTTTTCCACTATTTCATGCATCTTCTCGTTTCGCGTTGCCTGATCTCACGTGTTTGCTTACATTGTCCGGTATCGGGTATCGGTATCTTTCCAAACACAGTCGCACTGCGATTATTCGTAAAATCGTGGGACTTTTAAATTAAGTGTCAACACCCAACACTAAACTATAAACTTCCTTCGTTATGAGAAACAGTGCAGCTTTATTCATCCACGCCTGGCCTCGCCGGTGTAAAACCACCTTCAGGTCTTCAAATCCTACTGTAGAATAGTAGTATTTACTTTTCTGTTTAAGTAGGTAAGTAGTCGTGCAAACGACGTGGAAAAAAAATGATAATTCTGACTGTAACTTTTCCACTAAACCGATGCACCTCAACGTATAAAGAAAAACATTAATCTCATTCATCTCGTTGATAGTGAAAGGTAGCCAAGAATAAAAACTTACTCTGTAGGTATTGGATCCATAAATATAGCCATTTTACCCTATGATATTTCTTTCGCTTGTCCAACTATATCATCTAGTCAAATCAAGCTATTTCCTTACTTAGATATTCTCATTATTATTCCATGCATAAACCATCAGTGGAAACCTCATAATTTCCTAGCAGGCATTACCATCAAGGACAGAAAATGCTTTTCTACTTGAAGCGCTATATTTTTCCATGAATCACTTATTGCAGAACCTACCATCCTCCTTCCTCATTAAAAAGGTCTTTGTTAAGTCATTATACGCATGTCAGCTAATGTACAATGTAGTTACCTATATCTATACCTAAACCCAGGCAAAATATCCAGGCAAAGATACCGTACTTACGATGATTTCATGGCCAACGTTTTCCTCAATGTAACTTTTTTACTCGACTGTGCCAGAATAAAGGTAATGTTTGTCAAGATTAAGTATGTATTGTACTAATATCTATTTCTTTGGCACACGCCCTGTAGCCTAAACGGCTGGATGGATTTTAACATGACGTATCATAACATTGGTCTTGCCCGCCAGTGTCATACGAATTTTGAAAAAAACAACAACATGGCGGCGACCATTAGGTTAGCGAGGTCGAATTTCTTTGACATGGCCATGTGGGTATCAAAATATCGCCTCGAGGAGGTGATTCCAAAAATGTAACTCACTAAAATGTAAAACATTATTTTCTAAAAATCCGACTGCAAAAATCAACTAAATGTTCCAAACAAGTCACTTTTCAAGTAGTCTAATGCAGTTGGCGGCATAAAATCTATAATTCAACTAAAATAACTAGGTACCGGTACTTGAAAAGTGACTTGTTTGAACCTTTTTAGTTGTTTTTTGCAGTCGGGTTTTTAACTGCTAATACGTGTCGAAAATGCGAGATCTTGGAAACAAGGAAGCAATAGTCAAGTACACAAGAGAAACAGTCACTAAGTCCGAACATTAGAATAAAAATACAATGTATTAAAACGCGACAGACCTTGAACCACATACATCGATCGGAGGCGACGCGCAGTACCGCTGTCGTATCTTCAACACACGTATTTATTTGTGGAACTACATAGTACACAGAAGAACAACACCAGACAAAAGTTGTTGGCAAGAAGAAGTTCTATAGCAGACTACTTCATGATTCTAATCAATAACGATTTAATGAATGAATACGCCACAACATCGACAGCAGCAAAGGCGATACCTAGAACGCGATCTCACAGTATTACCCGTACACCGGAAGATCCCCAATCGTTTTCTTTTGATACCCATGGAAGTGCATAAAAATAACTACTCCGCCATATTGGATTTAGAATGACGTCACTGAGCTAACTATACATTGTCATCCGAACTACATATGAAAAATTTCAGCTCAATCGGAAACCAAGAAGTGGGTCAATTTTCACTTTGATTTTTTTACATAGTTACAAGTGAAGCTAATAAAAGCGTGTTAAACTGGCCAAGTGCGATTCGGACTCGCGCATGAAGGGTTCTGTACCGTCGTACAAGATTATACTCGTCTACTTGTTGCCATTACGAAGATCGTGAAAAAAAGCAAAAAAAAAGACACGTTTGTAGTAGGTAATTCTTTTATTTCAGGTAATTTCACCCATATCATTGCAAATCAAATAAATCTAATATATAAATCAAATAAACCATTCAAATTAAATCTATCAAATCAAATAAAATGTCAATACAATAAAATAAATAAAAATCAATAAAAATTTGTAATTCCTTAAATTAAATTAAATCATTGAAATCAAATAAAATAATATAACATAATAATGAAGTATTCTACTTGTTAGGTACACAATTTCAATAACAACACACACATACAAGACATTAAATAAAATTAGATACACTTGTATGTATGTCGGGCTGGTTTCCGCAACTCCACGCCCAAGGCGCGTATTTTGCGTACAAATTAGATACCTACACTTATTCGTTTAAAAATAATCTTTAATTTATTTTTACTATTTGTTGTTAAAGAGAGTGGTAACAGAAATACACATTCTGTGAAATTTTCAACTGTCTTCCTATTACGGATCATGAGATACAGCCCGCTGACAAACAGACGGACGGACGGACGGACAGCGGAGGCTAACTTAGTAATAAGGTCCCGTAGGATCTAAAAAGACTAACAAATCTGATGATCGTCACAAAATAATTATTGAGTGGGCCTTCTAAGTCTTCTTGTATCGTTCTATCTACGTAATCGTCTGTCTCCGTGGGAGTCGTCGCACTACGCGGAAAAACACATAATTCTTATCCACTTACAAATGCTCTATTCGTTTCTACTTCAGGTATTTCACACTTGAACATCTGGTTAATTTCGTATTGTGTTTGCAACCACAAACCGTTATCGTACCCAACCGCATGGCACAACAGGGCGCAGGAAATTGCATTGCAATCGTGCCAATTATTTTACCTACCTGATATAATTTTCCTTTCATGCAGTAAAAACATTACAATCGCAGCGTGGCTTATCGAATAATTTAGATGCGGATTATACCGTGGAATGTACAATGATTCATATCATAAACGATATGTTTTATTCTGCATTCGTGTTTCTTGATTGTGCGGGCTGTGCCTAGGGTTGCCAACCGTACTCTAAAATAGGGTATTGTACTCTATTTCATTTAGTTGTACTCTATAATCTACAATAATAATAATAGAGTACGCTAAAATACTCTTTCTTTCACAATGGTTACTATACTAATACCAGTCATGTATACCCATTGTCATAACCCAAACATTTAGCTAAAATAAAAAACTTTTAAGACCGCAGCAACTGGCTACGGCCTTAAGTACCCAAACTCGCATTTAGCATATCAGGGCGAAGCAATTTAATTTACGGAATTGGGTCAGTATGTAAGTGGTACAAGATAATCTAATAACTCTTGGTCAAGTTCATCTTTATTTGGTTAGTGTATACAGATAATGGATAAAGTGGCAATGGGCTGGCCCCTTGAGGCCCCATCTGGTGAAGGATCAATGGCAAACGAAGTGTAAATACGCAAGCAAGATGGATCATTATTAACTCGCAAGGCAACGGAGAGGAAGAACTTGGTATAGGACAACCCATAGATCTTTAGGTTTATGCAAGACATGAGTGCAGTCTGCCGAATAAGTTCTAGGTAAGCGATATATTTATGTGTGGTAATATTTCTACGACCATTCATTGCTATACAGTGTGAGTCTTTATAATGTGAACATATCGAAATGAACGTAAGCTTAATTTTATCGAAGGAAACAATATAAAAAAAAATTAATATCTTTTTTTCATATTAAAAAACAAACGAAAACAAAACGGTGTAACTTTTAAAATAAAAGATCTATCGCGATGAAACAAACTCCATAATGATTGGACGTAATGGCGTCCTCATAATATGAAAATTGTGAAAAAAAACTACCCTTATTTGAAAATAAACATGTTTTTTTAAAAAAAATCTGTTTTTATTTTTTCATCTATTTAAAAAAATATTAAATTATTTAAGTTTTTTTAAATATTTTTTTCCGTCGATAAAATTAATAGATTCCCTCATGTGCAAATTCTATAGACTCACACTGTAGATGCGTAAGAGACTGACATACTGCTGATTGAGTTCAATGTAAATGACTGAATATGTGTAGTATGGGTAGGATACCAGGTATCCCAGAACTCAGGAACTTCCTACTATAATAATATTATAAATGCAAAAGTTTGGATGGATGTTTGTTACTCAAGCACGCTAAAACGGCTGAACGACTGAACGAACATGGATACATGGTACAGAGATAGATCTGGAATAGCACAAAGGCTTTTATCTCGGGAATAATTATGTTCCCCTGGTATAATTTTTGACATTCACGCGAGTGAAGCCGCTGGCTAGAAGCTAGTATGCCATATGCTAAGCATAACGGTATTATGAATGGAGCTTTTTCACCTTTTCGGATTTTTTTAATTACCTCAGGTAGATACTTTTATACGAGGGTTTTGACAGAGGTGGGATTAAAGACGACAAATGCCACCTGAGAACTCCCGAAATTTTACAGGGTTGTCCACGTTCAACTACCACAATCTTTATCCCCTCCAAAGACACGCAGCACCGGAAAAACAAAGGCGCGTCATTGTAAAACAATTGTGTATTATTCTGCCACTACTCTTTCATTGATGCGAATTGTTGTGCTAATTATGTATTCTAGTGTCTGAAAATGTAAAAAAAAGATCTGTACAATTGTCTGTCCGATAATAAACCGACTTCAAAAAAAGGATGAGGTTCTCAAATCGCCTGAATATTATTTCATAGGTTTCCTTTGACAGATTTATTTTTTGAATTTGTTAATTGAAACCTATGAACACAGAGAGATGACTCTTGCTGGCTAGGTTTTAATGGCTATGAGGGATGATTCTTGGGTACAAAAATAATAATACAGGGTGTAACGGAAAGGTGTGGTCATATTTTAAGAGTCGGTTCTGCCTATGGAAATGAACCACTTTCTCGAAGATAAAATAGAAAATTTCCAAAAAAAAATTGGATTTTCCACGCAGTTATCATCAGCTGATCAATATTTGTATGGGAAGTAAAAATTTTTTTTTTTGAATTTTCTCTGATTTTCTTGAAGAATCTTGTTCATATCGATGGGCAGAAGCAGTTCTTGAAATATGACCACACATTTCCGTTACATCCTGTATAGGTAAGGTAGGTAGGTACTTATTCCGTAAGTCGGATTATCAAAAAAACATTGGACACGTATTTTTTGCTTTACCAAACCTATAATTACAAAGATATAGCATCTAAGTCACTTCTTGGTAAAAAGTGGTATATTTTGACGTAGGTGTGACGTTACGCGAAATTTCAACACACTGTCTTAGTTTTTTGTCTTTTACGTGACACAAGACATGAAAAAATACGAGTACGCAATCTAACTGACGTGACGGGCCAAATAGATTTTCATCATCATCGTCATCTACTTACCCTATTTATTGGTGGTGTTCATAGGGGTTATGTAGATATCAAAAGAGCTCCTAATAAGCGTTTAAAGATAAAGCCTTTTTGAAACATTGAATTTAAATAAAAAAAGCCACATAAACGTTATGTAACACAGATAATACATAATATGTCTTTCTGTAGAAAAAACGTTTATTCCGAGTAACGTAGACACGTAATAAAAGCTATATTATTCGTTAGCATGTTAGCAGTGATCTTGATAACGTGGTGACCCGTATACTTAGTATTCAAGCTTCTTTTTTGTAGAAATTATGAAAACTTTAGTTTTTCCTTCAAGGTTAATTGCAAACGAAGTCAAACAATTAGACTGGGTTTTTTAACCGACTTTCGAAAAAGGAGGAAGTTCTATGTTCGACTATGTTTTTTTTTTATGTATGTCCGCCGTTTTCTCCGTCAGTTGTGGACCGATTTTCAAAATTTTTTTATCCGAAAGAATATACTCCCGAGGTGGTCCTAATTAACTAAATATCCTTTATTATCTCAACAACTTATTTACACAAACACTGAATCGCTTATAATCACTATTCTCTTCGTAATCGCTTGTATTCGCTTCCGTTCGCATCCGTAGTCGAAAACAGACTGACTCACTCGCTTTTTTTTTTTTTTTTTTTTTTGAGTGACGTCTTGCAGGTCAGCCTAGGAGGCTGTCGTCTGCTTAACCGAGCTTGCCTGTGAAGGCTCTAAATTATTAAAGCCTCCAGCCAGGACTTATTATTTCTTATAAACTAAGTGACTACGCTAAGGGCACTCCCTGCGGAGTACGGGCCTCGGCTTAGGGCGTCACTGGGGGGGGACAGCAAGGGAAGGCTGGATCAAGTTTCCATTAATTGGGGAATCAGTTGGCTCAGCGGCGCGTGCTGGCAAGAGACTGGGAGGGCATTGACTGGGTCTTCGCGACGGACCTCGACGGCGAGGGCGGAACGACGGCGGTCTGCGTTTGCGTAGTGTGCTGGTTTCCCTACGGCTCTCCTGGAGCAGAGTGGTGGGGTCATCAGGTATGAGTAGGGTATGTCTGGGCCGGCGCATCTTGGAGATGCGGGCTGACTCACTCGCCCGCCGTCCGGCCTATTTATACAGTCATGGAAGTTTCCAGAACATTGTCGAACTATCCTATAGTGGAATATTCTAGAAACATCTATGAACTTCTACACAGTACCACAATGGAATGTTCTCGAACCTAGTGGAAACTTCTACTACATTCTCGAACGTTCCAGAGTAATACGGTCGACGTAACAATATATTTAGTCCGTCAGTTATATTACCAAAAACTATTGGACTCTTTTTTTCTTTTGTCACTTAAACAAAAAGCTAAGTGCGTGTCAGACTTCGCACATTTAGGGTTCCGTACCATACAAGGGTAATCAATATGTTGGTATTTGTTAGTAAAATTTAGGTAATAAGTAATAAGTCAATGGGAAGTTAAAAAAAAAATTTCGGAACAAAATTTTATGACAGACGACGGACAGGCTGACAGACGGACTCGTGAGTGACAGCAATAGGGCTCCGTTTGGACCCTCGGATACAGAACCCTAAGAATGAGGACGTTACAGTGCGTTGAAATTTCACGTGACGTCACACTTACGTAAAAAAATGTACCTACCCCGTTTTACCAACAAAAAACTCCCACCATCCACTTTTTTACTATTGATAGGGATTCTTTTGATCACTATCTCACCTGATGGTAAGCGATGATGTGGGCCACTCCTATACATAAGCGTTTTATCTGTCATTATCCATTGATTTGGTAAAAAATTTAATTATCTAACTTACCGACTAAATAAATTTATTAGGTATTTTTGTACCCAGGAATCACCCCTATTTGGTGGAAATAATGAAGAAGAGACCCTTTACCATGAGCGAAGAAAAGACGGACAATAACCACCAATAATTAAGACAAGTACGCTACACTTCGACGTTAGCCACACAGCTGTGAGCTTAAAGTGGACACATTTCAGAGCAGCAATGGGCGGCAGACCTAGAAAGAGATGGCTGATTGAGCTGGAAGACCAGAAAGAGGGAAGGGAAGCTTTTGCTCTGCTGTGGAACAGAACAGTAATAAAATAAGTACTAGCCTAACTAACCACGGAACGCTTTGAAAACCTTGGAAGGTTCATAAAGTAAATAGCTACTGTATTATGCTTATGTACAATGCAATCAAACCACAAAGAAGGTAAATACTGCTTCAAAATAATAGCAGACCGTTGATTAACACCATTAAAGTAATTAAACACTTGACAGCCAGGTTATGACGTCAGGCCGGACAAACCCAGAACAGCTATAAAACAATCACTTTGCACTCTAACACAACGCATTAAATTTCAAAATGGGAAATAATGAAAGAACAGATAAATTTGTACGGTCCCGTAACAGTAGGATTCTCTCATTGTTCAAGGACTTTTAAATCTAGGTTAGAACTGTAACAACATAAATTATGTATGTGTAGATTAGGAAGATACACTCGTACCTACAGATGAAAACAAAAGTGAGAGATGGCAAATGTGAAGATAATTTTATTTTAATCGTACTTTAGGGGAAGAATATCTATCTATAGGTACTTTATTTGTTTAGGTATTTAACTAAAGGTAAACCATCGTAGAAAAAAGCCAGACAGACTGGCGCCGCAACGCGTTAAATTACGAAGCGGTTTACCCTCCCATAAGAAGTTATCACTTCAAAAATGAATTATTTCAAAAAACCGGACTGTTTATAACAAAGAAAAAGTTTCAAACAAGTCACTTTTCAAGCAGCCTCATGCAGTTGACTACAGTTATTTTAATTCAATTATTGATTTCATGCCACCAACTGCATCAGATTGCTTGAAAATTGACTTGTTGGGAACTTTTTAGTTGTTTTTTTAGTCGGGTTTATTAAATATTTTTTTATTTTCTAAATTTTAGTGAGTTATATTTTTGGAGTCGCCTCCTCTAACCATTTTTTTGATACCCACTTCTTATAGTTCATCGACTTCAATTTTTTTTCTTTTTTACAATATGTCGTCTGGTTGTCGCCATATTGTATTTTGATTACTGTCATGTCTTTAGTAGCACTCCACTCACACAAGGGCTGATTTTTCAATAGTCATAACTTTTCCCTGAGGAATAAATACGGACGTTTGACAGCTTTTGTATAGAAAATACCTACATATAATGTCAATTTGTCATATTTATTCTTCAGTTAAAAATTATCTGGCTCAATGATTATAAAGATCTGGCTATTGAAAAATCGGCCTTATGACGAATCAATTGAAGTAACAATTGAAGTAAAAATTATCAAAATCGGCCAATTATCAGAATCTCTAAAGCGCAACAAAGAAACCAACATACATAGCAGGAAACACATCATGACAACACAGACTGCCTCGCATCCTGTACTATTCTCTGTAAAATAACATTCGCAAACCTTCTAGTAAGTACTCGACAAAGAAGACCATTTCACACGTAGCGTGACCACTTTTTTTATTGACACTGTAGAAACAGGTTTTGTAAATGAAAGAATAGAAAAAAATTACAGATTGTAGACAGATTTCTTCCGACTTAAGCATGGCGATGTAGAGAAGTCATGTTTAGACGACAAAAGTCTACGACGAGCAATTTTCAAATGTCAAATACCTAGTCTATGTCAATTCTATCTATGTCAAATAGTCTATATATGTCATCAGTCATCCCATTTGACCTAGACAAGATTGTCAATTTGTCACCATAAGAGAATCCTTTTATTCGATGTATACCTACACAGTTTACATAAATCATTCCGGATCCTAACGCCGCGCTTCACTATCTCCGTATCTTTTATGCTAAGAAAAGAAGAATGAAAAGAAGGTTCAAAGAAAAAAAAACATGACACCATTCTAGTGTAGAAACTACATTCCTCTGTTAAATATTTTCAAGTGCGAATTTCAACAAAAATAGGTAAGTATGTCTAAAAAAATATTCACACTTATAGTACTACTACTTAACATAATTTCAAATAAAGACTTACTTTTTTTGTCTGGCCGCCATTATATTTTTTCAAAAAGCAAGCACTGCGCAACGAGAGAAGTTGAACGAGTGTGGGGAGCCCTTTGCCTAGGACTGAGACGATCGAACAAAAACAACAGCATCAACCGCAGTCTTCAACACAGATTATTTAAAGTAGGTAAGTTTGATTTTTCGAGCAGGTAATATATGTTTCGTTGTTGCTTTCAATAACGTTTAAAACTTGTGCGTTATACACTTTTTTTTTTATAACTAAACGTATTAGTAACATATGATTCGTAGATTACCTCTAGACTAACTACATCACTAGTATGTTGCTATGGAAAGAATATCTGTGTCTTTGTCTTCATAGAAACGCGAACCGAGTAGGATGGAAAGAACTTTGTCTATTCTTCGTAGAATACACCGGAAGTGTAGGATGATGTAGAAAAGAGGCCAATTTTAAGACGCTTTATAACACACTTATTAATACAATTATATTAGCTTCACTTGTAACTACGAGTATGTAAACAAATCTTAAAAGTTAAATTTGACCCACTTCCCGGCTTCTGTATAAGCTGACATGTTGCATACATGTTTAGTTTGGATGACAATGGTGTTGATTCTGTTGTGCACAAACTAAACTTAATTTAGGCTACTGCTATCTTTTTCTCTCTAATAAAACAAGAAAGAGACGGACGTAAATTAGAGCTGTCAAATTTAGTTTGAACTAATATTTCCATACAAATTAAGGGTACACGTAAAAACATGTCGTCTAAAAACACGGCGAAGCGCAAGGCGTAAACTAGTTTGACATCTCTAACTTAGTTCATAGCTATAGCCGTCCTTTTCTCGCACTGCCTTTTAGTAAAAGATAGCGATTCTCTAATTTTAGTTTAGTTATTGAACAAGAGAATCCGTGCCAATGCATGGTAAGCTAAGTGACATCATTCTAAATGCAATATGGCGGACACACAAAGATGGCGGACTATTTATTATTTATTCATTCCCATGATATGGGTATCAAATGAAAGGAGTTGCTGAGAAGAATATGAAAAATAAAATGACGTCACTGTAAGCGTGATTTTTAGTTTTTTTTAGCTAAGTATAATATTTTATTGAAGAATGTTGGTTAGTCCATGAAGTGACCAATATCTCATCATCATCTTCCTGCCCTTATCTAATGTAACTTGGGGTCGGCGCAACACGTTTTTTTCTTCCATTCTATCCTGAAAAGCAGGAAGTCACCAATATCTAATACTTTTAAACGAGCAATTGTTGATGTATATAAATATACATATAATCTGAATCTCGCAAACGGCTCTAACGATTATCATGAAATTTAGTATGCACGATGTTTCGGGGGCGATAAATCCATCTAGCTAGGTTTCATTTTTAGAAAACGGCGTTTTATCCGTGTAAAAACAGAGCAAAGCTCGGTCATCCAGGTACTGTGAAGGTCAATCATTGGTGTCGATAGTACCTAAATTTCCACCAGGAGTGGAATAAAACTAATTTACAATTACGTATTGCGGTCACAAGAATAAGGACAATTTAGTTTATCGTTGACAAAGCATTTTCTTATTAATTTGAGTCACACAATTTTCCATTAAAAAATATTCTATCAAATAATGGCTACGCGTTACAAACAATTTAAATAAGTAGGTAGGTACCTACTTCGAACTAAAAACTTACACAAATTTATTTTGAAAAACAAATCTATTGGAACAGTTGGTTGGGTGGTAGTAAATTGGAACAGTTGGTTGGGTGGTAGTAAATTGGAACAGTTGGTTGGGTGGTAGTAAATTCATCAGGATTAAGAAATTAATGACATTTTAATGATCAAAAACAACCTATCAATGGACAATAGAACTTTTATGTTAAAAAAAATGCCTAAAAGGTGTAATTTACTAGAAATTCGCGAATAGTTGTTATAGCGAATAATCGAATAGCTCGCCATTATTATTCGACATAAAAAAAATTCATCAAGTAATAACACGCTTGTAGTACTTTTTTTTTCCTTAATCTTGAACTTACCAATCATTTATTTGTTACGGTAATCTAAATTTTTTCTGAGACCTAACGAAGTAATTTCAACATGGCCTGATTTTTGGCTAACTTTATAATTAATACTAAGTGTGTTTTGTTTTTTTAAGAAAAATTAGTTTGATTAGGTTTAAGTATATAGTTTTTTTGGTCATTAAAAGTTAATTTTAGACAACTTTTCGCCGAATGTCAAATAATACTAGCTACGAGTATTATTCGGTATTCGACGAATAACAAATAAAAAAAATCGAGTAGTGCCGAATACCGAATAAACGAGTATTCGCGGCATCTCTAGTAATTACCAGTTCCATCTAAAATATTTCATACCTACAGAATAATAAATGATGTGAATCGAAAACAAAGTTCCCATTGTTATATTTCGAATCTTCTTGAAGCTTGTCACAAACGGTAAAATCAAAATCATCATTACGGTATTAGATCTCATGTAATGGCTGACATTGCTCATAATACCCCATAACCGCATAAAGGTAACAGCAGAAAGAACATGGCCGAGGATATCGCTTAATCGAATTGTGTGGGAAAACATAAATGCTTTTGCCAAAGTTGGGCCAACGGACCAGGTTGTTGATGTCGACCACGCAGATGTCGACTCACAGCAAAGCATTTTGTCTGAATAAAGTCTAATATTAATATTATAATTAGATCTCAGGTAATGGCTGATATTGCTGATAATCCCATATAATCGCAGGGACCATCAATATTTTTCAAGATTACCACTCCTACGAATCTACGACCTTTCTCCTCCGTGAATTATGTGTCCGATGTCCGTGGACTCAAAGCGGGCCCTAGGAGAATACCAGCGCTGCGTTATTTCTTGTTTTATTATTGTTGAAATATCGCAGTGTAATTATGCTGAGTTAGGAGACTTTTTGGCCTCACACAGTTTATTTTAATTTTTATATGCACTGTTACTTTTTTATTTTTTTAATAAGTAAGTACTTTTGTGAGGTACCAATAAATATTATTTCTTTCCTTTCTTTCTTTCTGTCTCCTCATAAATCGTGCCTCTCTAATAAGTCACAACTAATATGGACATGGAACATCTCCAAAATCCTCAGCGTCAGTTTTGTCACGTCAATATGTTGATGGCTAACAGTACATGTCGTAAACAGATTTGGCACACGCCACATAAGGCACACTTTGTTAACATTAAAACGATGCCAAACACGAGACCGAGGTCTAAAGTGAAAGTACGAGTATGTTACGTAAGCTGGTATAGACGGACTGTAACTTTGGGATTACACAATTATATGAAGCCTTCGTGTGATAATTGGAGCATCACTGGGCACTTAGGCATTTGAAAGGTTGCACTAATGCGTATGTCTAGCAGAGTAGGTACTGGTACGGATAGAAATTGACAAACAATAATTCCAGATTGTGAGATTAATAATAATAAAATGAGGCAGAAGATTAAGTCTTGTAGATACCTATATGATTCTAGCGCGCGCATTGTGAGGACTCGAAAATGTTCTAATTCATCTCCGCTCTGTTCAATATCATCATAATCCAACGAACATCGCATCGACAAAACATTTGATGCACAATCGTTAAATGATAGGTATCTTTTTTAATCCTATGTTTTGTGGAACTTGTCAACATTTGTGTGCACTATTTCGGTATGTATATGCCAGCGCGACCAGATTTTAAATGTCGGTACAAATCTTGTGTACAATATCATTGTAGTACCAGACGGACTAAAATTGGTCTGACATCGTTCAATTCCTCAAAGAACAACAATGCACACAATGAATTGAGTCCACACAATATGATACCTGATACAGCTCATTTCTCTTTTGAAACCTTTATAAGACAGGAACCTACCAGAGAAAGACATATTGAAATGACTAAAGAATCCATCTGGATTATCCAAGACCATTGCGACACAAATATGGCATAATAACCTTACTTATGTAATACTCTTACAAACCCAATAACCTTTACAATACAAACATTAGCAAAATATTAAGCCATATCCACTTATCTAGACGTCCTTCAAATTATATAAGGTTACCAATATTTTAGGATGACTTCCGTATCATTTAGACGTCATTTAAATAAATAATATGATACAAGGCAAGGATGCAATAATAAAATCATCACCAATATACATAGGTATTCAAATAAAAGCTGTTTTTGGAAATTAATTAATCTTATTATATTACTACATATCTTAATATATAAAACAAAGTTGGGTTAGTTACCATTTTTAACTCAAGAGCGGCTGGACTAGCAGAATAAGTAAAACATCGAAAAAAATCACAAACAAAAATCTGTGTCGGTACGAAGTTCACCGGTTCAACTAGTTAGTAGATATTTACAAATATACTGGGTGATCCATTTATTAACATGGAACAGTCTGATTCAGAAACTATTGATAATTCCAAGGAACCACTGGCTGACCTTTTGTGTTTGAATCACTTGCACTGAAAGAAAGGAGCAAACGGTGGGAAGAGCGGTACCCACCACCACATAAGTTAGTTAAGCCCAAGTAACACCTGCCTCTCGGTCGTGATTTGCAGAGACTGAGTGAAACGCTGAATCGATTACATACCCAAGTCCCAAGTATCTGGCCAAATCGGGATTAATCCCTCAAACACTCAGCGCGAATGCGGTGCTGGTGTTCAGACTATGACCCATTTGCTGAACTGCTAAATTCTACTAAATCTGCATGAAACTCTAAGCCTTGAACCTTCATTTATTCAGATAGTTTTAGCTATTATGTAATCATGGACTAGGACGAAATGACTAGTGAACATGTCAATTTATTTTAGCTTCGTCTGTTACCAAGCAAGATAGAAATGACGTGATCTTCTTGACTTTCTTGACTTGAATGACGTGATGTACAATACATGTGTATTGTACATATTTGCAGTACTCTATCATCGCATAATGGCTTTCAGCAAACTATTTCTTTGAACAGAGATGTACCTAAGTATTGGAGACGCTCTCATTCTGATGTACTCGTATGTACTGATAAGGCAAATTCCTGGTATTACGCAATGCGTCTAACCTTTGCTACCATTAGGTACGGAACGAAACGGTAGGAACTAGGTATTTCAACTTCTGTATGGTTTTATCTTTCGACTTTGCCTTTTCACCTTTTACAGCAATAAATATTGAAGAGAAGGAACAAACAAAACAACTGTTGGTCCAAATTTGAAAAATGACTCCTTTTTTGCCAATATCAACAAAAATGCTAATTGGAGCTAGGGCCATTAATCCTCAAATACCCAACAACGAATGTTGTAATGCGAAAGTAACTCTGTCTGTTACCTCTTCACGTCGTCATAACGGTTGAACAGATTTAGATGAAACTTGGCACACGGGTAGACCATGTCCTGGAATAAAAAACAAAGCATACTTTTTATACCAAGAGTATGTCCCTCGCGATAATTTTCGTTTTTCACGCGGGCGAAGCCGCTGACAGAAGCTAGTACTTAATTACCAAGTTATTCCTGCCACGTAAACACGTAACAACTAATCAACAAGGGATTAAAATCCCGCGACAGTATCGCTAACAGAGAATTTCAATTTACATTCCATTAAATCCAACGATCCCCTTGTTGACGTCACAACAAATTGCGCAATGGACGGCGAACGCAGAGTTCTCTCTTGATCTGTTTCAGGGGTCCCCTGAAGGTCACATCCTAATTTGAAGATATTGACGTTGGCATATAGGTAGGTTCTAAACTGTGAGTTCCTCATTCTCGGTTCATAATAGGAAAGGATGGTAAAGTAAAGTCGCAGTTAAAAGTCCGTTACCTTAAGGTCTTTTTTTGATTGCTGCGCTCACGATTATGTTCTTTAGATTTGATTTATAGTTTCATAAAATCGCCAATAGACATTGGTGGAAGGGTAGGGTATGCTACCTACTTTACTAGCTTTTATTTAACTTGCAATGTTTATTTGGGTCAAATCTTGCAAGTTGAATTAGAACCACTTTTTCTTATCCTACGGAGTTGAATTTTCATATGTTGGTTTAATTTCGATGACAATGCCTGCATGACCTGCATCGACATTCAGGATTAGCTCTACATAGAGGAACTCTCGAGTTCCAAAAAAAAACCAAATTTTAGAATGAATTAAAAAGCTTGTTTAAAAAAAAAGAATTATGTAAATCCATCAATATATGACGGAGTTATGCCCGAACATACATAGAATATATATATATATATATAAACATCCGAATTGAAACCTCCTTCTTTTTGAAGTCGGTTAAAAATGTTTTTTACTAATAACTTTTGTCTTTAGTTTTAAAATGGTTAAGTACAGTTATTTATGCAGTGGTCTGCGCAATAGCCTAGCGTCAAAAGATTATATAATTCCTGAATGGATAAAGCAAAGAATTTTAAAACTGACGAAGTGAATACGACTCGACCGTACCTTTTGTATGAGAAATGGGTGACGTAAAGGGCGTCAGAACCATTGAAGTACTCTCCGATAAACTTACGTAAGATCCGACACGTGAATCGCAGCTACAGGCAAAAGGAAGTATGAAAAATTGAAAGGGTAAAGGTTGGAGGTAAACAGTATCGATTTTATAGACACCAATTTATTTTAAAGAATGTAGGTAGTATATTAATTATTAGTAAAACAAGAGGTGGACGAAAATAAGAGCTGTTGTGCTAAAACATACTCGTATTTTTGTGAGATTTCATAGTTATAAATACAAAAATACGCGATATTACATAAAATACAAAAGTGAAAGAAACAAATGAATAAGTAATTAAAAAAAAAAGAATAGAATACCTAAAATATAAAGTTTATTTGAGCTTATAATTCCAAGTCAGTCCCGAAGTTATCACAGCTCAAAGTGACCCGTTTTATAACACGGCAAATTCATAGGATAAAGACCTAATATTTTAGAAAGTTGTTCATTTATTTTAGGCAAAAGCAGTATTTTAAATATGTCCATCCTTTCCGTTACACCTTGTAGGTACATGTTCATTTGAAAGATGGAATTTGTCTTCTGTATCCTTCTAAACTAGCAGCAGTTTAATTGGTTTACGTCTTACCGGGTTTATGTCACAAAAGTTAGGTAGGTGTTACTTTTAGCCAGGAAGTGCAAAATGGCACTGATCCAAATACTTTTTGGTAATAAACATGTTTGCTTGTTTTCGTCTCCTTTATTACCTTTCTTAATTACTTATAAGTTAATGATGTATGTATGTCCCATTAACGAAAATAGATGAAGTAGGCCGTTGCAAATTTAATTCGGCGAAATGGGGTACTATTTGATCCCTCAAACAGCCAGTGCGAGTGATTCAAACTATGACCCATTTGTTGTAGTGCCCCAAGTCAGTGTCCGTTTACCTGCACCCTAGAGGACCTAAGCAACGCCTCAGACAAAGCAATAAACGTGGCCAGCTGCTGGGCCCGAACAATATGATAAAAAAAATGTATCGTCGAAACGAACATAAGAAGAAGATTATTGATCAACCAATCAATGTAGTACTCGTATTTCTGCTTACACAGTTTGGTAAAAAAAAAGAAACCAAACAAATTCAATGATTCATAAAGTCATAATGACTGAATAAACATGAACCAGTAATCGAAAACCCAGACGATTACAATTATTTAATGACTGATTACACCCTGCATAAACAATCCCACCCCGACGCCTGCCAAAATAGAATTTTGAAATCTGGGTCGTTCCGAAATTCGTCCAAATCAGATCCGTACCGATTTTTCAAGCAGTTTTCTCTCAGCTTTTGATAAACGGAGCCAAAAAAAACAGAAAATTGATGTTTTTACATGCTTTTATTTAAAATGCAATGTATGTATGTATGTAACTAACTATGTAGTTAGTTACCATTATACATAACATACATACATTGCGTTGCATTGAGTTGCAAGATTCCACCCTAACAAGCATTTGTTAGGGTGCAATCTTGCAACTCAAATTAGACCCACTTGCCGATGTCCGATTGGACTCAAATTTGGTGTATATATGTATCTTCGGTGACAATACAATGATATGGTACCATGAAGCTGGTCTGATGATGGAGACGAAAGATGGACTACACGCCAAATACTTACTAGAATTAATTATTATATTTGTATTTAACAACATTGTATACCATGTTTTATGCAAATAAATGATTTATTATTATTTATTATTATTAGTTCCAACTTTTTAATTTATTGTACCCCATAAAATTTTGTCAGTAAGGTTTTTTCAAAATTTATTTTTTTTGGTTTCCTATGTAATTGTGAGCTATATTTTTGGAAACGTCTCCTCGAGTTCTTTATTTTGAGTATCAACAAATCCACATGGCCATGTCACAAAGAAATACGAATCGAACTTAATTGCAATTTTTTTTTAAACTCATATAGCCTATGTCACTTCCACGGTCAACACCAATCCAATAACAAGTTGTTAACAATAACTCAGTTGTTAAAATCCATTCGGCCATTTAGGCTCCAGTGCGTGCCAAATAAATAGACACAGAGGTATGCATACTCGTACATCCGAAAAAATAAAAATGAATAAGTAGAATAGAATGAGTTGATATGCTTTTGTCTTCAAAACACGAATGACACAGATTGTACTCGTATGTATACAGGAAACAACTGTTATCTTAGAAACCGTATCCCTACATGATAAGGTTTTCCGTGTTACAACATTCTGTTGATGTCATATGTTTTTTCATGGTTTTCTCAGTAATTTTTTTAGTAATAGGAAGCAGATGAACCGCTATAAATTTCGGGTTTTGTTACGATTTTCTAACCCAGCGCCTGCCATACAAATATTCTTTCCCTAGAGGTCTGACCGCGTATCCACTTTAAGGGCCTTCTCGCGGTCCAGTGGCGCCCTCATTGAATAAAAAATCGTAGCATAGCACAGAAAATAAATATAAAAAAATCCAACTTCACGTTTGTTACAAAGAGGATAAAGATTTTTTATGTTGTTAAAACAGGTCTCAAAATGTTTCTTATCCAAAGTAGTAGGCAAAAGTGTCAGAAACGGCCGTTTTTACAATGTGTTTATCAACCTATGTATATTTTTTTTGTGGCTCTATAGAGACCAAACGCGTGGGCCGATTTTGATCATTCTTACGTCAATTGATTCGTCTTAATCTTGCGACTGCTACTAAAGACATGACAGTAATCAAAATACAATATGGCGACAACCAGATGCCACACACTGTGAAAAAAAAAAGAAAGTCGAGGAACTATATTAAGTGGGGTATCAAAATAAAGGGTTCGAGGAGGCCATTCCAAAAATGTAACTCACTAAAATGTAAAAAATAAAAAAAATAACAATTTGAAAAAACCCGACTGTAAAAAACAACTAAGAAGTGCCTTTTCATGCTGTCTGACGCAGTTGGTGGCATGAAATCAATAATTGAACTAAAATAACTGCCACCAACTGCTTGAAAAGTGAACTTTTTTTTAGTTGTATTTACAGACGGGTTTTTTTTGAAAATATTATTTTTTTTATAAATAAAGCCGTTATCGTTAGTCCGCTCTTGACTATCATCAAATCTACAATTCGGCAAGTGCTCCTTATGTGGTTTAAAATCCATAGCATCAACCCAGGTAAGATTTATATTGTTGATACTGTGACGATTGTAGGCACAGCCTAAACTCAGCGGGTCTGTACTGGCCTTCAGCTGGCTGTTGAGATTATTGGA
Organism: Polia nebulosa; assembly: GCA_951329385.1. Taxonomy (NCBI): domain Eukaryota; kingdom Metazoa; phylum Arthropoda; class Insecta; order Lepidoptera; family Noctuidae; genus Polia; species Polia nebulosa. Next base: position 58,830,073 of record OX589587.1, read on the forward strand.
GAGTCGTTGGAATATTTATAAAAGAGTAGGTGTCACTTTTGTTTTAGGTTAGACTTGAGAATTTTGCCCTTGCAAGTGGGCACACATGTAATTCTTATAAAAATCAATATACAATCTATCGCGCCCTCATCTCTTTTTTTATCCACCTGTAGCCAGTCACCCTTTTATACACCGCACCCTCGCAGTAAGCCAGCGAGTCTCTAAGCTACGAGACATCCCCGAACTTCGAAGAACGTCTCAGGATCCCTGCAGACCGTACTGGTGCCTTGGGGTCCTACAATATGTCGTTATCTCCTCTATTATTATAGCTTGCATTAACAATATCAAATTAGCAGCTACGAGCTATAAGTATGTCGTTGACTGCCTCCATTGTTTCAATTGCAATAATAATAATCGTTGTTATGTTAACACAGTTTTGCGACAAGCTTTACTATCATAGAAACGAGGTTAACCGGGACATTATAATTACATATATGTTTATTAAACGAATGTATGAGGGACCATTTAAGTATTACGTATGTAAGCACTAAAGGTGAGTGGAGGAGACTTTTTTTGTGTGGTGATTACGTCACCAATATTTATTAACTTACTTTTTCTGATATATTGCTAAATTTAATTAATTTTGATTTGGAGCATAATACAATATTTAGACGAGCGCCAAGATGTTGAATAGCTAGAAGAGAAGGATGTCGATATCTCAAAATCACATTGAGCAGACACAACATCGAGCAGCAAACCTTTCTAGACTTGCTAACTGCTGCTCATGAACCCATAAACAAATCAGAACAGATTAAAAAATACATATTATATCAATGTTTACGTAAGCATGAGAGGGGGGGTAAGAACTTTGCTTACTTACGCTGGCGAGGAGGAGGGGGTTAATAATTACAAAAATTCTGCTTGCGTAATACTTGAACGGCCTGATGATGGAGAGGATGGACGGCATCACCGTAGCCGGCCCAAAAAGTGGTGAAGAGATGTCTTAGACGCGCACCACGAAGACTAGTTTGAGGTGGTGCAAGAAAAGATTGTCTGAAAGGATATGTGGAAGGTCTTTGCTCAGCATTGGGACCCTATAGGCGTATATACTGTGACGATTGTAGTCACAGCCTAATCTTAGCGGGTCTGTACCGTCCTTCAACTAGCTGGTAAGATTGTTGGAGAGTTATTGGAGAGCCGTTTGAATTTAGAAGGTGTAGGCACTTGTGATTTTCTGATAAAACCCAATATAATATTATTTAAAAGGCCCTCAGCTCTTTTCCTTATCCGCCCGTAGCGAGTTACCCTGTTGTACAGCACTCTCGCAATAGGCCAGCGAGTCGCCAAGCTACGAGACATCCCCCGGACTTCGAAGAACGTCCCTGCAGGCCGTACTGGTGCCTTGGGGTCCTACATATTAGTGGAAGCCGGCCGCGCATCGAGTGCCGCATGTAACGACATGCGAGGACTGAAGGAGTGTATAATCAAAGCTGAGTGGTTTTATTTATTATAAGTGTCAATCACATAAGGGAGTGAAAAATGCGGTACTTCTCAGGCCACACATATCAAGTGTGCCTTGAGGAATTCATCGAAGAGTTCGTGTCGATGGCCATTGCTAACGGGTGGCGAAAGAGTGATTATGCTCTCATTTTAGGAGTGTGGCTCCAGGGCGCAGCCCAACACTTCTTTAGGTATACGTTCTAGTATGATATAGAATTCGAATCGCTTTGCGAAGAGCTTTGAAAAGAATTCCCATGCAAATGTGTTTCTTGCAAGCAGCGGAATAATCAGTGTTTTTATAATTTGGAAAAGCCGGACGTTGTATCCGAGGCGGGTGAACAGTCAGATGATAGGAACGAGGATAATAATGCACATTTATATTCTAGCTCAATAATCGAAACAAATGAGGATGAATATGATGATGGTGACCAGAGCTGCGTTGAGGCCAGCCCCGTCAATGATGTGCAAGACCGTGGAGAGTGCGGCCTAGGCGATTTTGACCAAAGCTGTGATGATAGCAGCCAACGAAGAAAGATTACGTGGATGAAAATACAGAATCGGGTCAGTTCTTTCCAGTTAGTCCTGTAAATAATGTTTCAGAGAACCAGGAAACAACTTTATTAAAAGAAACAAATGGCGAGCACAAGTTGAACGAGAATTGTATTTACCTACCTGAAAATCCGTACATTCTAGTTGCATATCAATCTGGCTTACAATTACAACCAGCATTTCTTAAATACGGTTTCTTTACTCAGCTTTTCCTGAACTTAACTCCTGTTCATCATGAATAGGCTCTTATAATTTTACTTCCAATGAACTTTCTAGAACAATTACTAATCAAAGAGGTTACGCATCAATTAAAGTAAAACCTCGATAACGAATTTTATCAAACGTATATTTTTCATAACGAATTTTATCATTGACAAATAAACGGCTTATCTTACATCGTTTTCTTATCAACAAGACCTATTTTATTTCTTGATCGTTGATAGGAATTCGTACCATGAATCATGTGGGGTGATAAATAATATATTATTTTGATCTACGAGTGTAGTCCGTGCCAACTGTTTGTTCCTTGCTAGTAAACAAGGAAAAGCTAATTTGAATAAAACTGAGATACGAGTATCTATGACGTTTCTTGTTAACGTTGCGTCTCATGCTTCCGTGAATAGGTTATCCATCTTCTCCATATCTACATAGTATAAAAAACAGTCCCTTGCTGCGTCTGTCTGGTTCTCCACTCACTCCTAAACCACGCAACGGAGGTGGATGCCTTTTTCGACGCGGAAGGTTTGTGTACATAAACTATATAAAATGCACACGTGCGAAGCCGGGGCGAGCCCGCACTCATTGCAAAAGACTGTTCATTCAAGACTAAGTTCGTACCCTAAGTAATTAAACGATACCGCAGTTCACAGCGGTAACGTTTAACTTTAAAATGCCCACCTTACCACCAGAGGTACGGCCAGGGGTACGGTGGGTCTGCAGTGTTTTCTTTCCATAAAATAGATAAAAGGGTTATAAAAGAAAGTTATAGGTAAGTAACAAAAAAACTTCGCGAAAACATGAACTGAAGTGACTTATCAAGGTCAAGTTAAGTCGTAAATAGTGAAGTCACAACAGTCGGGATCGACCTTTTACCCTACCCTCACAACACAGAACATTTGACCTAGTAAGTAGCAAGTCAAATCGATCAATACTGAGACTGGACGGAGTCATGGGGCAGTCAAAACTCTCTCACAATTCATAATTAATTGAAACCCTGGAATGAGTCTAATCAGACAGGGTGTAATTCGGTCTTCTTAGAGTACCTAAGTACACACAATTTATCTGGGATAATAATAATAATAATAAACCGTATTCGCAGGTATAAGCGGCGAGTAGAACGATACACCCAGAATCGCACATTCCGAAGTAATGAAAGGTGGGTGTATAGGGATTGGGAGCGACCGGACCAAGGTGTGACTAATACGCACCTGCCGGATGATGACGCCATATACTCGTTCTGGCGCAGCATCTGGTCGGTGCCTGTCTGTCATACCGAGGGCGATTGGATTCGGGATGTTGAGCGCGTATGCGATCCAATACCAGAAATGGGGGCAATTATCATCAGCCCCCAAGATGTAGCTCGTGCAGTCCGTCCGTTAGCTAACTGGAAATCTCCAGGGCCGGACGGGCTGCACAACTTCTGGATCAAATGGTTTACAAGGTCGCATACCCACTTGGCATCTCAGATCCAGTCTGCCTTAGAGTCAGGGTCGCTGCCCCAATTTCTAACTACAGGAATAACCCACCTGCTCCATAAATCAGGTAGTACTGCGGAACCTAAAAATTATAGACCGATCACGTGCTTACCGACGGTCTATAAGGTTCTTACATCCATTTTGAGAGCTAAGATTAACACACATATAGATAGTAACTGTATCATGTCTGCCTCTCAAAATGGATGTAGGAATGGGTCCCGCGGTACTAAGGAGCTTCTCCTCATAGATATGACCATTAGCCAACAGGTTCGGCGTTTCCGAAAGGATCTGTCGACATGTTGGATAGACTATAAGAAGGCCTATGACTCAGTTCCTCATACATGGCTCATGAGGGTGCTGGAATTGTATAAAGTTGATGCAACGCTACGCACCTTCCTGATGTCATGTATGGGGCAATGGAGGACGGTCCTTCGCTATCCAGGATGTCGACAAATCCAGAGGAATAGCGAACCGATAAGGATCGAGCGGGGTATATTCCAGGGTGACAGTTTGAGTCCGCTTTGGTTTTGCCTAGCTTTGAATCCTCTAAGCACACTGCTGGAGAATTCAGGGCTAGGCTATCGGTTGAAGAGAGGTGGTCAGGTTATATCTCACCTCCTTTACATGGATGACTTGAAACTTTTTGCCCCCAACAATCTGCAACTGATGGAGCTACTGAAGGTAACTGAAACCTTCAGTAGTGCCATCAGGATGGAGTTTGGTGTGGATAAATGTGCGGTCATGCATGTAAAGCGAGGGGAGATTGTGGAATCCGTGGGAACACAACTCTCGGATTCCATAAACCTGAGATCCCTCTCTCCAACCGAAACCTATAAGTATTTGGGTATGTCGGAAGCGTTAGATATCAATGTTGCTGACATGAAGCAATCGTTGAAGGAGCGCTTCTTTGGCCGCCTGAAGAAGGTATTTAATAGCTTTCTTTCGGGCGGAAACAAGGTGCGCGCCTTCAACGGTTGGGTCATGCCGGTATTGATGTACTCTTTCGGCGTACTCAAATGGACTCAAACGGAACTTGACGCCCTGGATAGGCGAGTCCGTACGCTGCTGACTGCATTTCGAATGCATCACCCACGTTCGTCGGTGATGAGACTGTATATCCCGCGGAAGTGTGGAGGCTGAGGCTTTTTAAATGCTAAGACCCTACACAACCGCGAGGTATGCAGTCTAAGGGAATATTTCCTAGCTGCTGACGTGGGTATGCATCGAGATGTAGTGGCAGTGGACAAGGGCCTTACTCCACTCTCCTTGGCTAACGAGAACTGGCGCAAACCTCTAGTGCTTGACACTAACGATCGCAGAGAAGTATGGCAGAGTAAGGAACTTCACGGACGCTTTTTCCGGGCCCTACATGGGCCCGATGTAGACCAACTAGCGTCCGTAGCCTGGCTGCGTGTCGGTGACCTCTTTGGGGAAACCGAAGGTTTTGTCTGTGCAATTATGGACGAAGTTATCATGACGAAAAATTACCGGAGATTTATTGTGAAGGACGGCACGGTTGACATATGTCGGGCATGTCATCGTCCGGGAGAAACAATCCGCCACATAATCTCTGGTTGTTCTCGTCTAGCTAACGGTGAGTACTTGCATAGGCACAACCTCGTAGCCAGGATTATCCATCAGCAACTTGCTCTGAAATACTCTCTTGTGGAATCGGAAGTGCCGTACTACAGATATGCGCCCGACCCAGTTCTCGATAATGGTCATATCTCATTGTACTGGGATCGGTCCATCATCACTGACAGGACTATTATAGCCAATAAGCCTGATATAGTGGTGGTGGACCGAATCGAGAGGCGTGCAATGATTGTTGACATTACCGTCCCACATGACGAGAACCTCGTGAAAGCCGAGAAAGATAAACAAATCAAGTATATTGACTTGGCTCGCGAGGTTGTCGACATGTGGGATGTGGACTCAGCGATCATTGTACCGATAGTCGTGTCAGCCAATGGCTTAATAGCCACGAGCCTCGACCAACACCTCAGGAGGCTCTCGTTAGGCGGCTGGATCAAGGGCTTGATTCAGAAAGCAGTACTTCTGGACACGGCTCGCATTGTCAGGCGGTTCCTCTCTCTGGAGCCCTGACCGCCGGTAGCTTGGACCCTGTTCCCGATACCGGTGGGATACTATTTTTTATATTTTTAAATGTTTTTTTTTTTTTTTTTTTTTCATTGAAATATTTAAAAATATAATTTATATGTATTTACAAATGAATAAACGAAATAATAATAATTTATACTAATTATAAATAAATAATAATAAAAATAATATTATAATGTGTAAAAAAAAAATGTGTATGTGTGTGTGTGTGTGTGTGTGTGTATGTGTGTGTGTGTGTTGTGTGTGTAATGTGTGTATGTGTGTGTGTATGTGTGTGTGTGTGTGTGTGTGTGTGTGTGGTTGTGTAATGTGTAAATATCAAATCCACATTGAAAAACCCTAATCAAAGAAAGTAAAGTAAAGTAAAAAATATATATTTGGCGACAGTCACCAGGTTCACGTAAATGAAATAAAATAAAAAGTGACAAGCATTAAAAAAAAGTATTATAGCGTGTGCCTCGCTGCTGCGCCAAAAAGGTTCGATTTAGCAATGTTGCCAGACAGATGCTGTCGGACGCTGGTCTTCCAATGAACCTTCAGTGACGAGTACCTAAAGGAGCAAATGGTTTCAACCAATCCAATTGTTCTTTACTGTAACTACTCAACAAAAATGCAAATGGCTCTAAATCCTTTCGCACTATTCAAACTATATGTATAGGTAACAGAAATGGTCACGCATTTACACGGTTTTTTACAACACAATAGACATTTTATTATTCTTCGCGATATGTTGGTTTTACAACATAGCTTTAGCGATATCACCTTAGAAGCGTACGAGTTGGGCATAAAATTATGGACTACCCGCATTACGACCGAGTTCTTTCGTAAATAAGGTTGCCAGGTCCAAAAGCCGGAAACCGGATAGATATACTCATAAGATCACAAGACAGTTAATCTTCGATAACGTTCGAAAATTGAGTACAGCTACTAGCTTATAGAAGTATACATATATCCACGAGAACACTGCCGACCACAGATAATACATATAATACTCTGCCGACAAACTGTATTGCAGTTTCGCAGAAGATTATAATGATGTTCATAAAAACTTTTTATTTTAAATCATATCCTTAATTTTAGGTAAAAGGGTTCAATAACTTAAGTTATTAGTGTTAGGTTTGATTAAAAGTCTAGTATGCAATTTAATTTCTAAGTTTATTTTAATTTCCAACATTTAAGTTAATTCGAGTGCTCGACTGGAAGACGTTTAAAATAACTGTTTTAAAATATTCATGGTGAGAATAAGGACAAACAGAGGCCAGAGTGTTCGAGGGTCTGATTTGAGGACTGATTACGTTCGGACGTGAACTCGTTGTGATTACTACGAAAAGTTTACATAGCACTATTCAATGAGTATCAATAATTATTAAGAAACAGTGCAATTATTTGAAGAACGGACAACAGGAGTGAGTATTCTTCCTTGTGTAGTTTTCTTACCGCTATCCTTGAATCCAATTGCTTGATTGTACTTTATATAAATAAAGCTAGCCTAGCCCCGTTGGTGTTCAGGCACAATTAAGATTATGATTAGATAATTTGATTATCCTTAAGTATATTAAGATTTTGTGCCAAGTTTTATTTGAAATGTTAAACGCTGCTTCATTTAAAAACCAATTTGTTGTTCTATATATGTATAAAATATTCCACAAAAATTATCAGCGATAATCAAAGTGACTAGTGACAAAATGTACAGAGCCTAATAGAAAAAGCACACGAGCCGCGTTATTTGACCGGACACGCATCCAAAAAGACTATCTTAGTCAGTCACGCCTGGCAACCCTATTTGCGCGTACATAAGAACGTTTCCCACACACTTGAGGTCGGCGTTCATTTCTCAATTAACTTTGAACCAGCTTATCGATTTCTAATGGCTCTTCAAACACCTGCACTCTCATTGCGTAACACACTGTATTGTTAGTACTGGCCTTTGATTTTGAAGATGAACTGACAAAATAAAATTAATGAGATATCATTACGAATGGTGTTACGGGTAGTCAGAAGCCATGAAGCCTGAAAACCAGGCTTCTTCTTCTTCGTGGTCGTCAAACTCTTGGCAGAGTGTTCGCGATCGTTACATCAGGGGTGGTGGCAAGTTTCACAATCCATCGCTATTCCTCCCGTACTGTAGCTCTTCTTGTACATTCGTGGACCATTGAGTGCAGTTTTTAACCGACTTTCGAAAAAGGAGGAGGTCAAAAACGTCATCTAGGTATACGTATTTGTTCGTTTTTGTTCAGTTTGTCAAGAAGCGCTGAAGCAATTTCGATAAAATTTATATGGGACCACCTCGAGAGTATATGCTTTCGGATAAAAAAAAAATTTTGAAAATCGGTCCACAACTGACGGAGAAATCGGCGGCCATACATACAGACATACAGCCGTACATAGAACCTCCTCCTTTTTCGAAAGTCGGTTAAAAATGAGTTCAAACGGCCATCGCTGACCTCTGTGTAAATTCATAATATCACTCTCGATAGTTTACATTACATTACGCTAACACACTTATCACGCACGTGTTGATAACACGATGTCACTACACTGATAGCCAGCACGAAAACGTGACAGATTAAACACATTGAATTTATTTTAGAGATTTTTGTAGAATAGTTTGATTTTTCGTTGAAAGTGAGTCGAATAATGTTTTTTGGTAATTTCCGTGAAAGCCTTATTTTCTAGTGTGGGAAATCATTAAATAACTTCATCCGCTCTGGATGGAGCGGGAATGCATGTCAGACAAGCGCCGACCCCTGAGGAACCCCGGCATTGATATCCAGCAGTCCGGACGAGCAGCCATCTATGACCACTCGGATAGACCGATCCTTCAGGAAATCTGCAATCCAATCACACAATCTGGCGGGTAGACCGAAGGATGGAAGCTTGTCAATAAGGCTATCGTGCCAGTACCTGTCGAAGGCCTTGGAGATTTCAAGGGACACTGCAAGTGCCTCCCCGTGTTTCTCGATGGCCACAGACACATCACACTGGCTCCAGATGTGAATGGCATACGCTAGAAGATCCCCAGTTGACCGATTTCGGCGGAAGCCGTATTGTTCTTTGATAATTTACAACGTATCAGAGCCTTATTAAAAATAAAGAGTTTACAAATTTCAGGGATTTTTCATAAAATAACAGTGTTTACAATTATCCGATGACCCCTACAAAAAGAGTGACTATGACTACTGAGATGAGGACAAATAGAGTAGTAAGGGAGAAGACCTGTTTGCGCCGAACCAAAATCAATAGGGTAAGAGAATGATAATGATAATAAAAGCAAACTCACTGCTTTATATTTTTTTCGGAAATACTCAGAAATGGCGTGGACACGTCATTACTGATAAATTACCTACCACATAAATGCAGTACTTAAATAGTTAGTAGTTACGACAGTAAAGGTCAGCCAACCACTTACTGGATCGATAGTTGTATAATGTAGAGTAGGTACAAATGTTATGTAGAGGAAAAATACCTAGTCCGTCTATTGACGTTGAATAATATTGATGAATTAATTTAATTTGTATACAAACAAGGCGACCGCTCGTTTCTAAACAAAAAACAAATGAATTGAGAAGTAGCTATTCGGACAGTTGGACTGTTGAAAATTTTGTCGCATACCTTTCGATCAAACGAAGAATGTCGAAAATATTCCCATTGGCATGGGCTCGACGGAAATAAGGTAGAATTCTAAAGTTAAACCTTTCCAAAGATTTTGGAAAGGTTCAATCCAAGGGTAAAATTAAATGGACTTTACAAGTTTCTTTGATATAAAATAACTTTTGACAGCGGCTATGGCTCGCTTGATAGTTGGAGATTACCGCAAGGGACCATTCAAGGGATCGTAGGTACTATCCTATTTTGTCGGGGTCCGCATGAATTCATGCGGGCCAATATATAGCCGGGGGACGGAGGTGACGAAATGCGCAAGCACTCTAGCACCCCGGCCAAAGGTAGCAGTAGAACACTGTGTGGTTCTGACAGACCCCTCCGCCCATAACAGTGTCGAGGATATCGATGAGCATTTTTAATATCTACGATAAAAATTAGGTACTATCCTATATGCTAAACTATGGCTACAGACTACCCGTGTGCCAAGTTTAATCCAAATCCGTCCAGCCGTGGCAGCGCGATAGATTTACCAACGTCCAAACAAAGAGTTTCACGTTCATACGAGTACATAGTAGGATAGGAAATGGGACGATTCGTCTCAATAATGAAATAATTAAAAGTTCAGGCCAGCCTATCCCATCTTCGACCGCTGTTAAAGCCAAGGTTAAATCTATCCAATATAAAAGTCCCAATTTCATTCCAAAAGATTTATGGCCATTTAATATACTCAAAAGATAATACCCTTCAGCCTTCTATTACTGGCTGGCTTGAAATACGACCCTCAGGATTAACATTGCTTAAAATTTGCTTACTTTCTGAGACCACTTAATCCATTAGAAGGCCAGACTAAAGACGGAACTGTTAATAAAAACGACCGATTAGTAAACAATCTCAATCTTCAAGGATATTTTACGCAAAGACGTAGAATGTTAAAAGTTGTATTTATTGATATTTTGGCATATGTTTTCGAGGAGACTGTAAAGGGATCTGCCCTGAGCCTCGCCGTGCACGGCACCACGTGATCATACTGTGCCACGTCTTCCCTGGGTTCATTCAATGGGCGAACTGAGTCTCCACTCTGAGCTCCCATCTGACCTATACCATCAAGAAAGGAGTACCTCACACGATGCCCCTTGGTAAGACTGCATGCCAGAATTTTGAGTTTCTAACTTATACGACCGCCAGGATAAGCAGATGATGGGTTGCAGGTTTGTTTAAAAGAGTTACCGCGGCCGTGGAACGCAAAGGACAATTGAAGGAACGCGGGTGGGTTTTAGTTAAAGGAGCTCGTGGCTAAAGTAATAACAGCTGCACGGGTCGATCCATCAGGTTAAGCTACGCTTGCCGGGATTGGTCCATGGATGGGTGACCATCTTTACATACCGAGACTCCTCCGTGCTTCCGAAAGCACGTTAAACCATTGGTCCCGGCTGTCAATCGTGGATCTTTGACAGTCGTTACGGGTCGTCTGAAACCCGAAAATGGGAATACCAGTCTTACCAAGGGGTATCGTGTTACCCAGTTACTGGGTTGTGGAGGTCAGATAGGCAGATGCTCCATGTAAAATACTGGTATTCAGCTGCATCCCGTTAGACTGGAAGCCGACCCCAAGATTGTTGGGAAAAGGCTAGGCAGGCAGATTGATTGGGTGGTGGTCCACCCAGAGCGGGAAAAGGCATTTGATAAATTCCCAACCTCAAAACACAAAAGGATAAGCACATGATATAGTATCTAAAAATGAAATAAGTTTCCGTGACTTACGTATTTTCAGGTGAATCCAGCCTCGGATAAGATAATAACAATTAGGTATTATTAATATCTTATCCGAGGTTGGATTCACCTGAAAATTATGTTTTTATCGTTCAATAAAGTGAACTCTAAGGTATTAACTTAAACACACCATTGTGATAAAGACGGTCACGTGCACATATAGGTCAGATTACTGGCCATCTTTAAATAGCACAACTGCTTTTACAGGCAATTTACTTCATCACAGTAAACAAAGATAATGGACTGAGCAATACCTTCACAAAATTGACCACTCAGTAGAAAGAGACAAAGCAACTGTGAGACATTCCGTGTCTCTTTTTTGTAGGCCGTAATGACTACCGATTCCGCTCGGACAAGAAGGGATTGTAGAGGCAACCGCCTCGACGCCTCGACAGTGAATGCATAATTTAATGCTGGCGGGACTTTGGAATCTCGGGTGCTCAGAATCCCTACTCTGAGTTTGATTTCAAACTTTGATTGCCCACCGACTAAAACCTGGGAATATGGCGGCATAGTGACCACGTGCTGCCGTGAAACCCCTTTATAGTCTCCACAGGGATGTGCCCTTTTTTTTGTGGGGTGAGAAATCATCCAATGACTTCTCCCGCTCTGGGTGGAACGGGAGGGCGTGTCAGACTCTTACTGACTAAAACCCACCCCTGTTCCTTCCCTGCCGAAGTGCCCAGGGGTGCGGTAACTCATTTTCAGAATTTATCCTCTACCCCTAGGCATGCAGGCACCGGCCACGATGGGCCCCGTCAGTGGTGGCTGACACTCATCTCATTGAGGCGCGCGTGGAACAGTACGCGCTGTCGACTCACGGGGCTGGTGCTGATCGGACGGCGAGCTACCCACTGCTCGCCGTCCGCAGGCCCGGGGGGATGTGCTCTAACAGGTGTTGCACAGAACCCCGGTTCCGGAGTGATCTTTAACGGAATAAACAAAAAAAAAGCTCGTAATGACCAAAGTGACACTGCAAGGCTGTGACGTGGCCCAATCAGAATTCTCGATCAAGCATGGTCGACCGATAGCTTTACCTCTCTCAAACTTTTGACACCTCAATAATAGGGAAAGCTCAGTCCATTCTCTATGTACATACAGAACCAACAATAACTGCTGTAGGTAGACTACGACAAATTGCTAGACAAGATCCGGGCAGTAATTGTATTGCGCAGTTAAAACTGTATTTAGAAATACTGTTATAACGTCGGATGGACTAAAGCAACAGAACGCCTCGAACTACAGTCTTAAAATATTTATTTAGCATCAACAACGTTATTTTCTTGTTAACACGCTTTTATTAGCGGCACCTGTAACTTTTTTGGAACGAAGTTCCTTATCGCGCGTTGCGAAAGGGGGCTAGACGGAAAAAATTAGGACCAAAAGTTGTAACGACACTTTTTGATCCAAAAGTTGTAACGACACTTTCTGCTATAGTTGTTGTTATTTTTTTTTTTTTTTTTGGGACGAAGTTCCTTATCGCGCGTTTGCGAGATGATGGGAATGAGATGAGATGGGATGAGACGAGACGAGACGAGATGAGATGAGATGATGAAGTAGTTTTTTTTTTGAGTCTGTGCGTAATAGCATTTTTACATAAGACTATGAGTCGGCAGTACGGTTAATATTACAATATATTTGTTAATAATAAAAAAAAATATTATAACTTAAAAAAAATAAAATTATATTACAATTCCTTCACTAATTAATCGAAAGGAACTTCGTTCCATCCGTGTGTCCCTTGACACCTCTCAAGTTTTTTTTTTTTTGGGGTTGGAAATCATTAGTTGCACCTGTACCTATAAACTATGTAATAAATACTTAAAAGTTAAATTTGACCCACTACCCGGTTTCTGATTAAGTTGAAATTTTGCATACATGTTTAGTTTGGATGACAAATACATGGTTAGCTAAGTGATATCATTCTAAATCCAATATGGCGGACTCCCAAAGATAGCAGACGTTTTTTATACTATATAAGTATATTATATATATATTATTATTATATAATTATAGTATATATATTTTTATACTTTATATTATATAAGTATAATATTTTATTTTTGTAGGACTTCACCGGTATTATTTTATCATGGTTATCAGCCTTTTAATGTCCCCACTGCTGGGGCACAGGCCTCCTCTCTGTGAGAGGATGTTGGCAGTAAATGCCGTAATCCACCACGCGGGCCCAATGCGGGTTGGTTTACCCCAATATTATTATTTATTTTATTATTAGGATTTAGTTTCCCAAATCCTTCTTAGTCCTGATTTCATCCTAGTGTATTAACAATAGCAAAAAAAAAAAATTGACGGAACTTGTAAGTGTTGTTTCAAAAGGTTTAGTGTGACTGCCAGCAAATGTTTATGTTCTAAAGGACAAAGCAAATAGCGATCCGATTACATAAAGAAATGATAAAATCTCGTTAAAAAGTTAGATAAGGATATAAATCAATGGCACGCCCACATAAGTTTGACCATGGCACTGTAAGATATATGCAAGGTCAACAAAATCGCATACTTATTGGAAAACCCTGACGTATACCACCAATCTATATACACATATATATTTACATACTCGTATAATACAGAGTTTCTGGCCTCCAAAAGGACCGGCGATACCTACCACAGAATAAATAATAGTATTCCGGTACTCCCACGAGTTTGTTTTCTACCGAGCTGAAAATGATTAATTATTTTCTATTTTGAAATGGGTTATCTAGAAAAATAATCTGGCACGTCTGGTTTAAGAAATATTTATATCTTATTAAAAACTATAATTTAAGTAAAAAACAAAATTCTTTTAATAGTAAATTGGATAGGTTTGTCTTAAAATGTGTGAACAGTAGTAGTCAGCAGTAGTATCCTTAGAATAATCTAAGTTTATATCCCAAAATCCTGGATTTCGTTGGAAAAATTAAACTGTCCTTAGGGGTAGCAAAAACGATCACATCTTTATTTTAACTTCTTAGCAAGCTTGTACTCGATATTTTAATGAAATTAGAAATAAGCTATTTAATGTGGTAATCTAGGTTATTTAACATCACGCTACGACCGGAGGCAAAAAAAGTCAGAAAGAACGAAGTAACAGCGCGGGCGGTGAAACCGCTGGGCACAACCAGTAGAAGAATAAAATTTATCGACCTTGTGGCCATTAAAAGTTTCAAAAACAATTTTCCCTCGTCCTTGTGAAGTTTTAAACTTTACTAATCTCTTGTTGTCGCTGACTTAGAAATTATAAACGACTAAGATTAAGATGAATTGAAGGCTACTTAGAAAGAGACCAGCTGTTTATTGTTTAACACAATATTAATTTCGTACTAGATTCTGCCAGCGGCTTTGCCCGTATAAATCTTACAGCAGGTGTAGCATGACCAATTCAATCTCTATTCTACCAAGAATAGACAAAGTTCTTTTTATCTAACTTGACATCTTTTCTGCCCGAGCATCATGGTTTACATTGTAGACTTTTGTCGACTGAAGAATAGAAACATTTCTTCTCTTCAGTTTTAACATCGCCATGCTTAGTACGGTAGAAACCTTTCTACTATCTGTCATTTTGTCTATTCTTCCGTCGACAAAACCTGTTTCTGTGGTGGTCATGCTACGCGTGCAGATAGGCTGTAAGACTTATAATGAGGGGAAGTACCTACTGCTGTTATCCTGATGGATAAGCAATATGTATAACTGTCATTAAAATCCGTACAGTGGTAACAAACATCCATACATCCTCTCAAACTTACACATTTATAATATTAAGTAAGATTAAGCGAGGGAGAAGGAGGCCAACGAAAATATGGATGTTTTGTGTAAGGAATGATAAATAATTAAAGAAAACTGCAAATCAGTGATAGTGGTTGACAGAACAGAATGGAAGATGAAAACATGTTGTTGGACCTCAAGTCACAAGGAGCAAAGGAAGGGTGAATCTCCTGGCGTTTTGCAGTTTTGCATTTTGCGGAGTGTTGCCGACAATGGCGTAAATCGTAGGAAATTCAACTTTAATACACTAGTTTTAAAGTACACTAGTAGTATTCATTGCCTAGTTGTACTACTGTACTAATAATACTAGTTGTACTACTGTACTAATAATACTAGTGTTTTAAAGTTGAATTTCCCACGACTCGTCATTGTCAAAAACACTCTGTAATTATATTTTCTGCAAAACGCCATGAGATTCACCCGGAAGATGATGGATTTGCTGTTAGCAAATTTAAAGCCTATTAGGATTGCCAACTTTTTTAAAAAGAAATAGAGTATTTCTGATTTCAGATAGGGTAAATAAAGAGTACCACCTTAAAAAAAAGAGTACTTACTTACATTTATTTTTTATTTTTGAAAAGATATTTTTTGTGCCTTTTGCGGCACATAACAATTTTTCATAATTTTTAATAGAATTCTATGACACCAAACATTCTTAATCTATTTTTTTAGCTTACTTTTTATTAATTTCAATGGACATACAGTAAATGTTACATTTTTGGTTTAGGACAATGAGTATACAAGACTGGTACCTATTAGTATAATAAACATTGTGAAAAAAGAGTATTTTAGCGTACTCTATTAGTATTACAGATTATAAACACCTACATGAAATAGAGTACAATACTCTATTTTAGAGGTACCCGGAGGCCCGTGTATGGTTGGCAACCCTACACGGGCCCCGTCTAAGTTGGAGCAACGATCTTTGCAGGATGGCTGGTAAAAAATGGAGCTGAATGGGAGTTTGAGTATCGAGTTAAATGATTTGCTATTGAAGACGCCTATGTTCAGCAAAGGACTCGTATGCTAAGGTTAAATGTAATTCTTTCTTAGGCTAGTTTCCTGATAGCTACAACCTGGGATCTTTAAGTCAAGAGTGAATAGGTTACTTCTTGGCCATAGCCAGGTGGGCAAACGTGAGCCTGTCAATGACAAAAAAAAATAATTGAAGAGACCTATGTCCGGCAGAGAATTGATTAAAAGCTAAGGTGAAATTTTAGATTTTTTCAATTTGCTTTGGAAAATTCTTTCGGTACACGAACAGATTGTTTCCGATAAATAAGAATAGGATATACGGCCCGCAATATTACTTGACCCAATTCTTTATATGTCTACCTACGTAACACACTTCTGCGTACCCTTGGGAGCAGAGGCGTAAGACTTCCTGTTTCATACCTCGATATCATTGGAAAAAATATTTTTTTCAGTAGTACTCGTATATTACGAAACTGAATCTTATATTTTTTTGTTATATGAATGATTTTTAAGTCTCTATAGACTTAGTTTTTTAGGGTTCCGTACTAGAAAGGTCCAAACGGAGCCCTATTGCTGTCACTCACGTATCCGTCTGTCCGTCGTCTGTCACAACATTTTGTTCCGAAGAATTTTTTAACTGCTAATTGACCTATGAACTTGATTGGTGATGTTTATTATTACGTATATTTGACTAACAAACACCAAAATAATGATTTCCCTCTTATGGTACGGAACCCTAAATGTGCGAAGTCCGACACGCACTTGGCCGGTTCTTTTTCTTCTGGCTTCGTACGATTTGTGCACGTATCTAGTGTCAAGTTTAGAAAAGATTTCGTTTTTTTTTTATACAGAATACAGTCACTGTGTTTTCCATTAGTATGCGGATGTAACACATTCTAATGGTTTTGGCAGTATTTTTCAGCAAATTATGCATCGAGTCAGACTTATCATCAAGCTTTGCTGAGGTATAGTCAGTACACACACACTACAATAAAATTCTCAGCTCCATTTTATCAAGATCGCGCCTGTTTCAATGATTTCTCATATTATACAGTTGGGTGAACGCCTCAGATACAAAACTACACCAATTTAACATCACAATATCCACTATGAAATAATTTGAGTGTTATTAAAACAGCCACTGAACTTCACTCGACAAAATCCCGCCAAAAACTCAATAAAGACTTAGTTAGATTCACCCCTGCTTCAAGTTGAAAGTTGCAGCTCTGCGCTCCCGAGACCTATCTCGCAAGAACCTTGCATCTTTCGGAAATTAAAAGTAGCCTATGCTACGATAGATATTATATTATAAGTGCCTATGCATAGAACTTACAACACTCAGATATAAAGTAGCTCTATATCAGTGAAATAATTTTCTGAGATTGTCTTTAACAAATTTATTTTACCTCTTTATTATACAAAGTGGAGACGAAAATAATAACAATAATGAACAAAATCGCGAAAAATATTTTTCTATATTTTAAATAAAACTAAAAACACACTTTATTTTTTATTTTTCGTGTTCTTCTCAGCAAACTCTTTCATTTGGTACCCATAACATGGGAATGCATACAAAATAACTAGTCCGACATCTTTGGGAGTCCGCCATATTGGATTTAGAATGACGTCACTTAGCTTACCATGCATTGTCAACCTAACTGGAAAAAGGGAAGTGGGGCAATTGTAACTTCTAAGACTTGTTTAAACGTAAAGTAGGCAGATGATTTTTTAAATGACTATAGAAAATTACTTCTCGATATTTCAGGATTGGTCCCATGATAAAAGGTGTTTATAATGATGAATATTGCCAGTGGTTTCATTTATTGTTGTATTGTCGACTCCATCTTGTATTAGTTCAGTTCAGTTTATGAATGAAACCCCGGTCGGTCGCGGTGGTCTGGCTCATCCGGGCCATCGATCGACGGATATTTTTACCAACACATATCTAACATGTGTTTCACAGTTTATTGACAGTTTTTTATCAAGTTTGGTAAACCATTATCTTGAAACGTGATTCCGTTGTATTAAAAAGATCAATCAGTTTATCATACTATTCACACTACACTTATTACAATGATTATTTTAGAATAATAAACAACACTTCATAGACTGTAAGTCTATAAGGCTTAAGATAATAAATTATATTTATATCCTATTAAACATATATCCCTATGTACTTGCTATCATCTACGTTTTATTTTTATAAGAGTAGATAGTCAACAGCTGAATAAACTCATAAATAAAAAGACTTTATTTTATAAACCAATAAAATGGAGGGTTCTGGAAAGTTGATAGCGGCATAATAAATAAATAAGCGGGGGCGGATATCATTCACAGTACCTCCTCCTATATTTCTCGATAAACCCTTGTTCGCCCGATACTTTTGTTAACAGAATCAATGGGTTTATTGACACATGGGAAGTGGGATGAGGCCAAAATTGGAGGGCCCTATAGGCTTTATGATTTTTAAGATAACATTCTAGAGTCAAGTTGCTTGTGTTTTCTAGACCTAGGGGTCATTCAAGGGGCGTTCAAGTATTATGTAACGCAATTTGTAGGGGGGAGGCGTCTAGTAACACGTTACGATGCTTAACATGAGCGGGAGGGGAGTTTGAACAACGCGTTACGTAACATTGTTTTTTATTTATTTAAATACAACAATAACAAAGGTACGAGTATTCTAGCGACCTTCCGGTAGTTTGCGCAACATAATTGTGATTTGTGATTTTTATGTAAAAAGGTCACTTGGGTGTTCCGTAACGTTTAGGGAGGGGGAGGGAGGAAAGTATAGAAAAACGTTACTGCGCGTTACATGGAGGGGAGCGAGGGTCAAAAATTGCGTTACGTAATACTTAAACGCCCTTTCAAGTATTACGGAAGAACAAAAAGGGAGCGGGGGGTCTCTGCTTAGCTTATTTGTGATCAACAATATTATATATATTTACTTAAACAGCCTATAAATTCCATATTTCTAGACTTGTTATCTGCTGCTGGATCAATAAAGAACATATAACAGAATAAAAAATACATGTATATGTTTATATAAGCATGGGAAGGGCTAAGAGCTTTGCTTACTTTTGCTGACAACGGGGAGAGGGTGGTTATTTGGTTAATAAATACAAAAAATCTGCTTATAATACTTGAACGGCCCCCTAGTAAATGTGGAAGTAGAAGGTGATGCAGGATAGTCTAATGTGTAGGAAATAAATTATTAGGGTCACTAACATTCAGGAATTCACAGAATAGTATTATTAGTATTAATAGTATTATTAGTAGTATTGGTAGTTGTATTTAGTAGTATTTTTCATTTCCTCCTAAGGGTTTTGAAGGTATCAATCGGTTACCTAGTTAAGGGCTACAATAATATTATTTAGATGGTTGTAAGTAATTATATACATTTGAACAGAACCTAGTACTTAACCGTAATAATTATGCATATTCTGAACAAGCAAGTTTCAGTGCTGAACGGCGTATTAGCATACAAACTCCTACTTAGCACCCTAAGCAGTAATCAACCAATGAATACTAATTATACCTAACATACACGTAGTACACTACTAATATAAATTAATGTGAATGTCTGTTTGTTTGAATGTTATTTTGGTAGATGTTTAAACAGAAAATGCCTTTTTTTGAGCGGGCGATTCTCTGGGCGGAGCGGGATTGAGTGTAAGATTCTTACTGACTAAAACCCACCCAGTTCAGTTGCCCTTTGCGTTCCAGGGCTGCGGCTTAGACTATGAAAGGTCGGAGTGTCAAAATCTAGCAATCTGAAGTACCAGAATGAGAAGGCTTGTATCTGTACACGCGAAATAAGCTCACATAGACAAAATGAGAAGCCGATACGTCATCGTTACGTTCGTCAAGGCCACTCACACATTTTAACGATCCTGCTTCATTTAATGTCCAATGACGTTCCCTCTAAATCTAAAACCTTTCATAGTCTAAGCTTAGTCTTTTTTTTTTGCGAACAATGACTATAAAGCCTCCTTTCGAACAATCCCGCGTAACAGAAAATGCCTGGAAGAGCTGCTGTCCATGAAGGAGTTATTTAAAGGCACTTTGCCCATGTCACTGAAGCGTAAGCTGATGGACATGAGTATTCTGCCCATCTTGGCCTATGGTGCACAGAATTGGTCTTTGACTAACACCTAAAAGTCCAAACTCAAGGTTTGCCAACGTGCTTTGGAACGTAGTATTAGATGTTCAATCAACAGATCACGTTCGAAACACTACACAGCGCTTCTAAACGCAAATCGTTGTGATGTGGCTCAAAAGGCTGCCCAACTTAAATGTGACTGGGTAGGATATGTCTACCCCATGCCTAACGAGCTGTGGGCCCGCGAAACACAGAATTGGAACCCTAACACAGCGACATGGGGACGCGGCAGACCACGAAGGAGATAGCAAGACGATCTGGAATTGGAGCGAAAAGCGAAAAATCGCGACCGTTGGAAGGAATGGAGGGAGACCTTTGCCCACTCGTGTGACAGTACGGGCAAGTAATAATGTTTGTGAATAAACTAAACGTAAACCAATCAAACGGAGTATGTAAGTTTCTGCTTATACCCACGAAAAAAAGGTGTGCATTTTCAATCACGCGACTCGCTAACGGCTGAACGAATTTCGACGATTTTTTCTTACCCGTAGACTATGACCTGACTACGGAAATAGAACACTTCATGTTTTTTTTGTTTTGTCAAATATTTTCGACTTTCACACAGGCGACGCCGCCGACAAAAGCTAGCAACGAATATTGTATGGAAAAACATAAAGTAATTATTGGCTACGGAATAGGGAAATTTTGTGTAGGTAGGTAGGTAGGAACGACCTTCCATTTTCATAATTTTGTTTGCGAACTCGGCTTGAGTAAGGTCCTCCGAATATGATTAACGTCCGGCCCAATGGTTCACGAGTTTTTCGGTTTGGATATTCTCGAAAACAATCTGGGATCTGTTGGATTTAGAACTGTGTGATGAAGGGATGGTACCTAATTTATATGTAATTATCTACATATGCGTGACCAGGTCTAAAAAGTATAGTAGTAAAAGTAAATCACAGTTTCACGCAATTATGGTGCAAGACCCTAATTGCGGGGTACTTTAAATCACCATCCGAAGGATTTTGAAGGAAGAAATCCTTTGCCGAATATTATGAATGCGGAAGTTTCGACGGATAGATGTTTGTTACTCAATCACGCCAGAACGGCTGAACAGAATTGGATAAAAAGGCACAGAGATAGAAGTAGGTACTAATTCCACGCTAGTGCCTGTATATGATTGAAAAATGGTTTGCTCGACAACGTACCTAAACGACGTAGGTAATAACTTTACTTTGTTACGAAATCACACCGCTCGGTAGGTCATACCCAGGGCAAGGCCAGTCATCGCCGAGCCTGCCCAGGGGTTGTGGATAAATTCGAAACAGAGTTACCGCGCCCCTGGGCACTCAGGGCAGGGAAGGAACAGGGGCGAATTTTAGTCAGTAAGAGTCTGATACCACCCAGCACCACCCAGAGCGGGAGATGTCATTGGATGATTTCCCACCCCCCAAAAAAATTAAAAAAGCATTACTTATGAACCAGTGTATCGGTGAAAACAGCATGAAATCCGGTTAGTAGTTTTTAAGTTTATCGCGAACAGACAGAGCCACAGGCAGACGCGGGGACGAATACTTTGTTTTATAATGTGTAGTGAAGTAGGTACGTATTTGGCAACGGCCTTAAAGCCACTTATTAGTAAAACAAATGACACCGTCGACCCTGCTCACTCCGTAAATAAAGGTAAATTATAGGATAACGTTTAAATCACGTGCCCTTGGCGCACCTACTACCCTTAAGCTTTGCCAGTGTCAAGGACACCATAAATCGATTATGATTTCAGCTGGGTTTGTTAAAGTCAAATATTGTACTGTTGAAGTACCTTAAAATCTGTTTTTCTTTACAAGCTTTTATTTAACTTGCAATGTATGTTTGTATGTAACTAACTATGTTTGTTCGGGTGGAATCTTGCAACTCAAATTAGACCCACTTCCCGATGTCCGACTGGACTCAAACTTGGTGTATATATGTATTACCTCATCTGTCACGCAGGTCACCGGTGACCACGAACAATAGATTTTCTTTTGTGTCTGTTGTCTGACAGATCAGCCAGTATCTTCGGTGACAATACAATGATATGGTACCATGAAGCTGGTCTGATGATGGAGACAGAAGATAGCCATAGGAAATTCTGAACTAAACAAGATATAAACCCATCGAGTCTGGGCTCGATTTTTTTGTCTTGAAAAGCATTTTACGCCTAGACAATATCCAGGGTCTGATGATGAAACTGGAAGGTGGCCACTGCATTTCGGTGATAAAACAACATAACCCCACCGAGTTTGGGCTCGATTGATTCGTCTTGGGCAGCATTTTACACCAAGAGAGAAAAAAAGGGTCTGATGATGAAGCTGGAAGTTGGCCACGGCATCTCTGTGATAAAACAACACAACCACACCGAGCGCATTTAACTTGAGATAGCCGGTATAAAAGGTTGTTTAAAAAAAATGTTTTTTTTAATATAAACTTATTAAGGTTGTAAATCATCATTATGCCCACTCTAGGTGGAGCGGGAAGGCGTGTACTAACCCACCTGTGTTCCTTGAGTTGCCCTTAGCGTTCCAGAGCCGTGGTGACTCATGTTCGGTACCACAATTTTTTTTAGGCTTACTTAAAGTTGACTATCACACATCAATTCACATCATACTGCTTTCTCTCACTCAAATGTGTGTGTCTCGTAGTTGGTTTGTTGAAGCAAAATGTGGAGGCAACTATGAAATAGCGGAAAAGGTTTTTCACGCCTGCCTAAATATGGGTGGACTCTTTGATCTTTTCCAATCTTTTTTAGGCTTACCTAATCTTGACTTTCAGATTTTAGACTGCTTTCTCTCACATAAATACGAGTGTCCTTATAAGTAGTTGTTGGTTTGTTAACGCAATTTATGTAGGTATGGAGAAAACTATGAAGTAGCGAAAAAGGTTTTTCACGCATGCCTAGCTATGGGTGGACTCTTTGATCGTTTCCACTTTGTTTTAGGCTTCCTCAATGTTCAGAGGGGTTAGACAAAATACTTTTCTATTAAGGCGGAGGTTCCCAAAAATGGTCAAAAAGCTGGTTTTTTAAAGCAGTGTATCTCTTAAACCGTAAATAGTTTTGAGAAATAAAAAAAATATGATATTTTCAAGTCCTACTTGCATACAGTGATGGAGCTAGAAGCATAATTTAACATACTTTAATGCATCAAAAAAATCTTCTAACATACCTCTAAATTATCTTTAAAAGCAGTTTATCCCTTCATTAACAATTTATAATCATAATAAAAAATATACCATAAAATTTCAAATGCTAAGTTGCATCCAGTGATGGATTATTTTTTATAAATTTATTAGTAAATCCTAAGTAAATCGATAAAATACTTCATATTTTGCAATAAATTGCGACCATTTGTCGTAGCGAATCTCTTTCTTTTCTATGCAATCCGAGAGTGCTTTATAGACATCTGGGCCTTAACGTTAACGCTTATAACGCTTCGTGCAAAATGTCTGGCAACGACATTACTGGGCGTGAGTCACGTGAGGGTTCTCTCCGCAGGTAATGTCGTTGCCATACATTTTGCACGAAGCGTTAGCGCTATTATAAACGTTATTTGGTCGCAGGTCTGACCGAATGTTCGGTTTCGGCTGGTTTCCGTTTCGGCCGATAAGTGGACGAATATTCGGCTTGACCGAAACTAGAGTCTTTGAGCTGAAGGTTGTGAAGTTGTGATAGAGAACTAAAAACTGACTGTCTCGTTCGTCTATAAGTTTACCTAATCGTCGTTTTATAAGCATAGGTACTTTAATATTTTATGAAAGTTCGGGCGGTGTTTCAATGGTTTGATAACTATTTTAAGACTTTTTTTTTTAATTTCGCCACTTTTTCTGTTTCCACGCAAGTTTCAATGTCGGCCGAAACTAAAAAGAAAGCCGAACATTCGGTTACGGTTTCGCCTAAAAATCGTGTTTCGGTCGGACACTAATGTTCAGGTTATCACATTTCGGACTGTTTGCTCTCACTCAAGTGTCTTTCACAGTTATAAAATATGTAAGTACCTATCTACTGTGCGTGACTCCAGCATCCTCACAGCTGCGGGTCCTCCCACGTTTAACGTCATTATCCTGTGGCTTAAGACGGCCTTTAAATTAAGATTCATAATAATTACTCCGACTAATCTTGCTCTGATTCGTTGATATAAGTCGTTTATTAACAGTTTACTTTTAATTTATTAATAGAGTGGATTAGAAAATGTTTTCAAAATGGCACTGATTTATTCAGATTATAATTATTATTGATCCGCAACCAAACATATTTTATTCATATTAGGGTATTCTTCTATGATTATTTTTGTACAATATTTTACACGATGAACACTAAAAATAAATCTTTTTCTGGAAATAGCATCGAATTTTTTTAAATGAAACACACAACATTTCAAATAATATGGTATAGGTATGGCAGAGTGGGGCGTGGTGGCATCTCACTATCTCTAAGCTTTGTACGCGCGTTACCCTAATGGCGGTGGCATATTACGTCAGTGTGTGCATCCTTTTTCTGTTACCTACTTGACAGTTTCCGCTCCCACCAGATCTGAAAGGTTTTTGAACATTTTTGTTTTCGATTTTGTATAAAATTACTTTTTGCTACAAATAATAAATAAATTGAGTCAGCTACTCTATTCCGTCAATCAGTTACTTAACTATGTGTTTTATTGATCATCTGCGTTAATTTGCCTATCTAGATACCCAAGATAGTTTAGGCATCAGATATGGATCAATACCTACCAACCTACCATATAGAATATTTATTAAGAGGGAAAAATAACAGTAATTGAAACGGGATTCCACGAAAAGATCACAATCCTCTATAATAGAGCTACAGTCATGATGATTGATGGCATAGGTATTATAATGTGGGCTTTCAGAAATCGATCGAATCGAGGAGTGTAAAACGCTTTCAGTAGCTAAAGGGCACACCAAGGTCATTGAATCAGCTGTTTGTTTCCCAAGTGAGTAGGCACGCACCGATATAGACATACAGCCTTATTTATAAAACCCGCTAATCATAAAATATGCTTGGTTTAAAATACTTACTGATTAGCGGATTCTAAACTCAAAATAGCAGACGTCTCACATGTATTAAATTCAACTGTAAAAAAAAAGGTATGTTTAGAGGGCAAAACCTCCTTTGAATGATTAGTCAGTACCTACCAATATACTCGTATTACCTATACTATTGTATTCTTTGGTAGGTAATTTACCTACCACCCACAACCACATGATCTATAATTCTTCCGGGAGAATGCTCATGCTCAGTGTTAATGCTAATCCCATGGTTATTTAAATTAAAAAAAAAACATTAAATATTTTCAAAAAACCCGACTGTCAAAAATAACTAAAAAATTCCAAACAAGTCACTTTTCAAGCAGTCTGATGCAGTTGGTGGTTGTTATTTTAGTTCTATATATATATATATATATATTGATTTCATGCCACGGCATGACATCAATAATTGAAAAGAGACACAAGTCACGACTTGTTTGGAACTTTTTAGTTACTTTTGAT
Source organism: Polia nebulosa (assembly GCA_951329385.1). Lineage (NCBI taxonomy): Eukaryota > Metazoa > Arthropoda > Insecta > Lepidoptera > Noctuidae > Polia > Polia nebulosa. The sequence continues at coordinate 58,855,663 of OX589587.1, forward strand.
AGTCAGATTTTTTGAAAATATTCAATTTTTTTATTTTCTACATTTTAGGAAGTTCCATTTTTGGAATCGCCTCCTCGAACCTTTTATTTTGATACCCCACTTAATATAGTTCGTCGACTTTTATTTTTTCTTTTTCACAATTTGGCCTCTGGCTGTCGCCATATTGTATTTTGATTACTGTCATGTCTTTAATAGCACTCGCAAGGTTAAGACGAATCAATTGACGTAAGAATTACCAAAATCGGTCGACGCGTTTAGTCTCTAAGTGCCACAAAGGAACAAACATACATACATACATAGGCTGATAAACACATTACCCTTCCTTGCGTCGCGCAGTCGGGTAAAAATAAGGCCCATATGGGAAATTTGTGTGTAGGTACACGTAGTGACGTAGTAGGTAAGTAGGTTTTTTTTTTTGGGGGTTGGGAAATCATCCAATGACTTCTCCCGCTCTGGGTGGAGCGGGAGGGCGTGTCAGACTCTTACTGACTAAAACCCACCCCTGTTCCTTCCCTGCCTGAGTACCCAGAGGTGCGGTAAGGTAAGTAGGTATAATTTAGAAATGTATGTGTGTAGTACACGGTCAGTCGGTCATTGATACCTACCGTTGATTATCCAAATCATTACATTACGATTGTAGAAGAACTCTAAGGGAGGCAACGGTTTAGAAAAGATGGATAGAAACGACAAGTAATAATCCTCCTAACCGAATTTCGATAATGGTAGCCAATCTCAAAGGAAATTAGGCAAGTAGGTGCGCAGGAGATTATAAGCTCCTACTCAAGTGTGTGCGTAAACACAGGTGCACTATGTTCCTTTAAGTCCAATGGGACGACGCTATAGCTACAATGAAGAAAAGTTACGTTACGCTGACCCCAAATTGGTATACAGGTTGTAACGAAAATGGGTGGTCAAATTTTAGATGCTGCTGCTGTCCATGGGAATGAAAAACTTTCTTCAATAGGAAATTCACGAAACAAAAAATTGGGCTTTCAACTGATCAAAATTAGTAAATAAGAGAGACCCCAAGTTTTTTTGGAGTAGGTAAGTATATTTTTTTTTAATATGAGCACCCATTTTCACTACACCCTGTATAAATATTAGGCAAGCAGTTATTACATTTCGACTTGGTAGTAGGTACCTACCTAATTATAATTAGTAACGTTATTAGATAAAGCACAATAATAATAATTGATTTGAATGGTTTTGAAAACACAGTTCTGGGTCGCTAATGTCGCCTCCCATTCGTTCTGTAAGAATAATCTACTTTCTGAAATCTTAAAATAAACTTCCCGGATGCCGATTCCACCGGTGCGTCTATTTAAGTTTGAAGTCTTCTGGACGGTTTGTAATCTTCAGTTAATTTAATTTCTTTTTCAAAAAGTCTGTTATTGCCGACCTACCTTTAAAAGCAAACCTATTCCCACGAAAATCTAGTTGCTAATATCAAATTAAAGGTGTACTATAGGTACCTACCTATAGATAAAAAAAGTTAAGTATAAGTAGTTAATTTTAGGCAGCTTAAAACTATCTAACACTATGCGAGCATCTTGCTACAGGGTCTAATCTCCCGTGGGTTACTTGAAAGTCCCTGAACCGCCTTAGAACCCAAGTGGGAACATGCAACTCCAACCTCGCAAAGTGGGGCTAACTCTGCGCTGCCACCGACCACGACGTGGACGTGGCAACGTTTTGGGCCAAAAATATTTAAAAGTACTGTCGTGCCAGCGACACGAGGAAGAAGAAGGCAGCCTAGACCAATTTATTATTATAATATACCTAACAAAGTCAAGTCAAGGTAAAAGGCACAGAGATAGATTTGCTGAGTTGACACGTTTATTTCATTTGCATTTTTAGGGTTGTCACTCCTTGACAATAGCTATCTGGTTCGAAAATGAGTGGTCATATTATAACTGCTTCTGCCCATGGAAATGAACAACTTTCTTCAAGAAAGTTCATTGAAGGTGGGTAGGTGCTACTCAGTTACGAACTGCAGAAGCCCAGTAAAAGCCTGCTCATTAACAGGATCGCAACGTGCCAGTTTTCTCTTTTTCTTTATTCATTCATAATAATCAAATAATAATGTTGGAAAGTTGACAGCCCTTGCTGTGACGCAAGCGTTTTCTACTGTAGATACCTATTATGTTGGTACGTGCGCCGCGCCGCAGTAATCCTATCATGACGTCACCCAAAGTCCTACAAGTTTCAGAAAACGCTACGGTTTTTGGTAACACCGTTACTCGTAAAACAAGACGCAACTATAGTAACTGCACCTACTGGTTACATAAAAAAAAACACATCCAGTTTCATTTATATTTTATTGCATAATTTTTAATCCCACCAAAAACAAGTAATCAACAAATGTCACAAGAACAGTAAAAGCATACTTTTGCAATTCAAGAAAAATGTATTGAACAAAATATATGCTAAAGAAGATAAATAACAAATTTTATGATCAGAAAACTTTGTGTGGTCTGTTTAGCCTATTTTAGAAAATTTTAACAAATTCAAACAATTCAATCTCATATCAAAAAGAAAATACTGATATCAAAGCAATGTCATTTATGAACCCTAAAAGAGTTTAGCTGACACATTTCAAAACCAACATATTTGGTGCGAAAATATTGTCTTTATCCGCAGTCGAATTCAGACTTATTCGTCTGATATGCCAAATACTGGAATCAGAATTGCTCAAAATAGGATTTTTTTATTCGGAGAAAGCAGCATTACATCAATACTTATCTTTTATTTATAATAATGTAAGACATTGTCTTTACAATATCCGAGATTTTCTATATTTATCATATCAACATTTCTACTTACATTTTTTTATTTTTAAGCTTTTCCCATCCCACACATCAATATAAATGTACTTTTCAAGACAATAGAGCTCAATTTGCAATATACATCACAAAATCTTTTATTACATTTTCTGTCTCATAAAATCTTTATACTTAAGAACACTTACATAAAACAATTTAGAATATACTTTGAATTAATTTATATTCATAAACATAATGCAGACCACTGTTGAATGATTATGTATTTGATGAAAATGTATAACATTAAAAGTATTGCACAATAAAAACAATCAGAAAATAAATTATTTTAACATTATTTTGAAACTAAGATGGAATGTTAGACTGCAGTAACTTAAATCTTACAAAAAACCAATACACTTACAAGTACACCATTTAAAAAACATTTTTAATTGTTATTGTGAGTAACATCTAATTACAATTTAAATATTTCAATTGTTATGATGTACTCATTTGTGCTTAATTGTTGAGGGGGCAACCTAAGAAATTGGAGATGTCATACACTTATTAATGTTTAGACTTTACTAAAAACATTACAAAACTGGGAAAAATGCTCCTAAAATGCATCTAATGAAATAAATTTTGATGAAAAACAAAGTGAGATTCTATGCAACACACACCAGTTTTTATTTATTAATCTGAAACTGTCAATAATGAAAATGGAGACAGATAGGAACCGTTATTATGCAGAGCAATGGTGAAAGAGCAGTCTGAAAATTATCAATACTTTTCAATGAGACCACACAATTATTCTCATTATTGCAAATGTTTAGGTGTGTTTCCATTCTAGCATCTATCATTTACAGCGAAGAATAATCTCTATGTACCTAACTTTTTCTTTTTGACAAAAATATGGTATAATTGAGACAAATAGTATTATGTACATTAGAAGAACAGCAAAGGGCATATATGTGGTCCAAACTATGTCTAAGCTACTTAACACTGGTCTTAAAATTTAGTGCAAATCACAAGACAGTAAATAAATTGCATATTAAGTACACTATAACATCTTAACACAGCTTGATTCAAGAAATAATTGGTATTACAGAAATTTGCTTTAAAGTGTTGTTTTTTTTTTCAAATGTGCAGTCCCTGGTGCATAGAATAACTAGACAGTACTAAAACAATAACCACTAATGCTCTAAACCTACTTTTAAGAATAAATAAACAAGTAACTATGACATATGTTTATTATTTAGTAACCCCATTCATTTTACCCACAATGTGACCCCATTTTTTTTTTCAGCTTCACTAATTATGAACCATTATCTGAGAGTTGTTATCACCATTATATTTTCTTGTTGTTATAAAATTTACAAAAATTCGTAGTTTATATGTTTAAAAAATATATAGTGAAGCTATCGAATGTTTGTATCTACTTAAATTTATCTATGGTCTACTATCACATTTGGTAAAGGGAGGGGCTAGAATGCGATTGATGATGGAGGCATAGAGCATTCCCCAACTGTGACACGGTATGACGCCAGTTCACTGATACCGTGATAGTGCACAAAGGCAGCAACAATCACAAGTACATGAAATATTTGATGGGACTGGAACCAGATGTCACACTTCCCTGGGAACCAGCGCTCCGGTACCCTCAGGGCATAGAACATGGCTCCTAATATGTACAACAAGCCCATCAGAACCAGCCAGCCCAGTGATGCTTTACTCACTTGACTAAACCAACCCTCAGTGATGCCATAGTGGATTGCAGGCACGATGCCTGACAGACCAAAACCCATGAAGACGCCTGCTCGGAGAGGTCGCAAACGAGGCTCTGAGAACCTATCCCAGAGAGACACTATTATTGACAGTATTCCTAAAACAATCACTACAGATAAGTAAATTATTTTCGGTCTGTAATGGCAGTAGAAACTATAATACAACCATGGAACAAATGAGCCCATAATAAGTAGGGCTATTCCACAGTAATCCAACTTAGAAAACAATTTCCCGACCATCTCCGAATGGCAGTACAGGGTGTGGTATGCGAATGAAAAGCCAAGGCACACAATGGCACCTATGAAAAACACTCCAAATATCATTTTCTCCTGCATCTGTATCTCGATCGAGGGGCGCGTCAGGAAGTAGATCGCGACGCCTATGAAGGCAACGCAGCCCAGCAGGTGAGTCCAGATGTTGCCTGTCTCCGTGTGAATGCGGAAAATAGACGCGAAACATGCGCTGAACGAGGGTAGTGGAGGCCGGTGTCCTTTGTGGAGGTAGTCGTTGTCTTGTAGCCAGCGCGGCAGGTGACGGAAATGGCACACGTTCCAGGATGCCTCCCACACTTTGCGCACAAACTCCTCGGCTTGCTCTGCCGCGTTGTGAGCTAGCGCACCGAGGTCGATCTCGTCAGAGAGCACGCCCGCTTTCAACACTTCCGCCATTTCAGCGTCGAGGAGATGCTGATCTTCAGGCGTAGACGGCAAAGGACATCCTTCTTCTTCCTCTGCGAGCACTTCGTCGAGCTCATCCATCTGGGAGGCCAAACTCTCCCCTTCGGGGTCCCATCCTTGACGTCTCCGTAGCCCGTCCGAAGACGCGCTGCGGGACCCCGTATCAGAATCAGATTCCCACATCGCGGCGTCAAAATTCACCCGAACACATAAAAACGGCAACCATTAGTCGCCACGACCTTTGTTAGTCGGACAGTTATTCGTTAGAAATCCAGTTACGTCATGGAAAATATGCGCGATCCACAAGATGTCTACGCACCCTCCGTTTCCGAACGTTCCCAGCAATGATGTGTTGATCAAAATATAACTGTTCGATTCGAATAAGATCACATAAATTTCAAGCGTTATAAAAATCGTCGAAAAATCACTAACGTACAAGACAATCAGCTGCACAGAACTGAACTGATGAACGAAGTTTTCGAGTCATTCAACCATTTTACAGAAACGAAATCTATCCATCTCTCTCTAACTTATGAGCCTTTCGGATGTTTCACACTTTCATTGCAAACGTCACAACTTCTGTAGGGATGAGTTCAAAATACGAGAAAACCGTAAAATCATAAAGTTAAAAACTTTAGAATCGAGTAACTTAATCATTCGCTGCGAAAATAATCGAGCTGAGTTTGCAAAAGCTGGTCCAAACCTGTGTAACGTAATGTATCATGTAATGTAATGCAAATAAGGTGGACGGCATACAAACTTCTTTGCTTATCGGCGGTATATCTAACAATACTGTTTGGGCCACGTTTGATGTGGCAACATATACGTTCTTCAGATCATCAAGGGTGTAAGCGGACGGGCATTTGGGACACTCCAGTAAATATCTGATCAGGACTCGCACTACGTGATGGATAAATCAATGATCCCCTATTTCGTCTTTTATGTATGTTTGCAGCGACCTACCTGGGTACGCAATCAATTAAGTGGTCGCTCTCCAAATAGGTCACTGCAATTCACGACCGGGTCCTGAGGAAATGTAAGTTACGGAAACCTCTCTTCCCACAATTTGCTTCTCTCCCTAGATTTTTGTCCCGGATTACTTGCGTAAATCATAAACTCTTGCGACTTTTTAGTTTACCCGGAGTTGACCGTGATCCATTGTACGACACAGGAGGATCGGGAATTGGAACAAACTCAACATAACGAACGAGTACTCTTATAGCCTTTATGCTCGCGCTAAAAAGCCACCAGCCCGAGCGTTAAATGTAATGCTCGTAGTGCTGTCCACAGGCATAATTCGTAAAATTACAACACAAATGTTTGGCTAAAAAGTGTATGAAAGTTTAGTATGTCACGTCCTGTAGATTAATGGGGAAATTGCTAGAGTTTTTTTGTATGTTTTTACATAGTAACAGTTGCTGGAATAATAATGAATAGTCGCCGAGGGCAACCAAAATGCGATGCATGACCTGGACGAGCACCATGAAGGCTGGTTCAAGGTGACGCTAGAAAAAGTGTCTAGAAAGGCATGGGACTTTTTTTGCCTAGAAATATAACAAAAGCCTAGTTTTGTAAAAAAAATTTGTTGCCATATGTTTCGCGATGAATTATTTTTTTTTTTTTATATAAAAAAAAAAAAATAATTCATCGCGGAGTTTTGAAAATTATTACATTTATAGGAACTTCATTAATCCTTTGTTCGAATTTTTCATTACCACATAACAGAGTGCTCTATGCAAAGCCTTTTTTGGATTTTCAAAGAGCTCATCCATAATTTGTTTAATCGATTTTCATCGATAACCGTATAAATCGTTGTATTCCTGTGCTAACGAACATCACTACAGTTACACATTCTAAGTCCTGATCCTGATTGGCCGGCCACACAATACGTCAATAATTCAACCATTTTGACATTACTGAATGTCTGAATGAATGAGATCCTAACCTCGAAACAGAAAGTAATTTTCAAAGGTTACCCATTTCATTTATTACAAAACTCATCAAAAAACAATATTTCGTACTTACTTTTTAAACATGTTGCGGCTTGTGTTTCGAATGCTTTTCACTAATCACACACTTTACTTGAATGAAACTTCAATGTTCATGAACGAGTTACTTTACTTGTCACTTCTTGGTTCAACGGTTATTATCCAATCAAAATAAAGCACGAGTTTGGTACTTTTGCGCTATTGGTTACAAAATTATTTTACGGTTTTTCGGCTCAGCTTGTCATCGCAATCGGATACAATAATATTATAAAAACATAATCATACAACTTTATATTTTGGAAGCAGGTAATAACAGAAAAATACAATAAACGTTTTGTGGCGAAGTCATAAAAGTTACTATTTTTTTTTTGTATAAGGCCTATACTAATTTATTTTGTTTACTTATTCGAAGCAAAAGCAGAGAGTAGATATTTAAGAATAGCAACTGGATTTCAATAGTTTTTTTTTTACCCTCATATGAAAAAGGCTAGAGTAGAAAAAGGCGTGGATATAAAAGTACCTACTCTGTGTTCTTGTAAAGATTTTTTGCAAGCTAGGTATCGAATCGAATCAAAGTTTTTTTTTTTAAATTTTGTTACGCACAGTTTGTGCATTTAGCCAGGGTCAAGTTTACAAAGTATTTAGTTTTTAGCTTAGACGCTTAGACTATGAAAAGGTTTTAGGATACAGAATACTGTCCCTTTTTTCCATTACAATGGAGATGTAGCTCATTCTAATTTCTGCAGTATTTAGCAGCGAATGTGTCGAGTCAGCCTTTCGGCCACTGTTGTAGTCTTTGTTCTCGGCAAGCTTCGCTATGGTAGTCAATACTTACTACAATAAAATTATCAGCTTTTTTTAACGAGATCGTACCTGTTTCAATTATTCTAAATATCTTCCAGTTGTGTAGACACCTGAGACACAAAACTAAACCAGTTACAGCGAATAATAAAATACTCGTACCCACTGAACTACACTCGAATAGCTCTTTTTTTATTTATTTTTCATTTTGTATGGGTTTGTTCTTGACTCTAGTCTAGGTCAGAGGTGACAGAGATAAAGTCGACGATGGAGCGAGCTCACCCAGAAGAAGCCTGTTCACTCTAACTTTGAAGAGATTAGGGTTGTATGCATTTGTAAACACAGACACAGGTAGAGAGTTCCACTGCTTTGCTGTGCGCATTATGAAAGAGTTCAGAAACTCCCGCCAAAACTCCCCGAATCCACGCTCCGGATCGAACTTTTAAACTTGTCAGATAATTTAAGAAAATTGTCACTTCAGTTCAATAGTTCAAGAGTTTCTTGGCGGGCTTTTCTCGAGTGCAGTTCAGTGGCTGTTTTAATTATTCGTTTATTGATTTCTAGTGGATATTGTGATGTAAAATTGGTGTAGTTTTGTGTCTCAAAAGTCTACGCTACTGGACAATATGTGGAATCATTGAAACAGGCGCCACCTCATTAAAATGGAGCTGAGAATTTTATTGCAGTATTGACTACCTCAGTGAAGTTTGCCGAGAAGGCTGACTCGACATATTTGTTGCCAATTACTGCAAAAAACATTAGAATGTGTTACATCTGCATTCTGATGGGAAAAAAAGTAAAAATACACTACTAAAGACGAGGCGGTATGGTTTATGACCTTAGCCTGCCCGAGAAAGGGCGAAGAAAAAAACAAAAAAATCAATAGTTGAATTGAACTGAACTATTGATTTTACTAATATAATAGGTACTGGTTCAATCTGTTTTGTCTGGATTCCCTCATGTGAATGTGATTCAGTGATTTTCGCACACAGTAAGAGTAGTTAAACATTTTTAGTAAACTCAAAAGACAAAAACCAAGTAATAGAAGAGATTAACCGTAAACACAATGGCTACATTGTTAGAGGTTTTGGTTACAAGTGATTCCAACAACACACTATGGACCAACGCTGTGTGGGACCCACATACCGGCACCTGCCTGATGACTTACAAAGGTGGTGGAACCGCGGAGAACAGAACACTTACATTCATCGGAAACGATTATGTAGCAGCTGTGGAAAAGACAAAGCCAGTATTACACGTATGGCCTGCAAATTCCTATCAAACAGTCCAAGGCATGCGGTTTATTTTACCAGGTAAAGCAACGGCCTTCGCTGTTTCACGTGATGGATCTTTCATAGTAGCAGGCATAGAAGAAAAAATATATTTATGGCAAACAGCTTCTGGAAGTCTCCTAACGATCTTAAGTAAACACTATCAAAAAGTGGTTATGTTAAAATTTACACCAGATGGACGCTATTTCGTATCTGCATCTGAGGATGGAATAGTCATGGTTTGGTCACTAGTCACAGTATCGGCTCACCCCGAAGTTGACCTAGTCTCCCAAACCTCTGCGGGCCAGCATGATCCTGTATACATATTCTCCAACCACACTTTACCTGTTACTGATCTGTGCATAAGTAAGACAGGCATGCATGGCCGCTTGTGTACTGTATCCAGCGACAGGACTTGCAAAATCTATGATCTATCATCTGGAGAACTGCTATTGAATTTTGTATTTGATGTTCCTCTTTCTGCTATCACCATGGATGTCTTAGAGTTGAATATATTTGTTGGAACAACTGAAGGAAAAATTCACCAATTAAATCTAACAAATCCTCCAAGGAATAGAGATGTGTTGGTTAACTTGGACAAGAATTGTCCTACTTTCTTATCCCATACAAAAGCTGTGACCTGCTTATCTGTGTCTCTGGATGGTGAAACCCTCATGTCAGGTGCAAATGATGAGCAAGTCATTCTTTGGCATATTCCCAGTAAACAGCCAGTGAGGATAATACGACACAAAGGTCCTATAACCAATGCTTTCTTCACTGTGAATTATCCGGCAATATATAAACCAGAATTCTCACCTAGCATCATTCTACACAGTTTAGAAAGGACTTTAGAAAAGGATGCAGAAGAATTTATCGAAATGGAAGTCCTTTCGAAAAATAAGATAAGTTTCTGGCCTGAGCCCCCTGCCGATATTGAAGATAATTTATCTTCGAAAGAAATTGAGAATGGGTCTAAATTAAAAGAAGGTGGATCACAGGCAGAGCTTAGTAGGTTTAGATCAATGAATTCGAATCTGTATGCAGTGGCCATTCAAAAATCTTTGAACTCTATTCCTTTAGCAGTTAATACTCCAAGCAAAAATAAGAAAAAGAAGAAAAAAAAACAGGCTAGTGAATAAACATTCACACACAACATCTTTACTGTGGTTTTTATTACTATCTTCACCATAGAAATTATGCATTTTTCTGGTATAATTATGTAGTTAATGGTAGTCAATAGTAGTAGTCGGAGTCTCAGTCTCCATAGTTATTACAAATAGTGTTTTTTGCATGGATTATTAATTCACAAACCATCACTTAAATGACCTTTTACCTGCCAGGACTCTTGCTTTTTACCAGAGTATAGCCTTAGCTTGCTACTTACTACTACAGAACCCTGTACTCTAACAAAGATGGGAGAGTAAGAAAATTGTATCTACAATAGCCCAAGCAATAGTTATGAGGAAGTCCCATCTATTACTAATACAGGAAGTAGCGAAAGCCATCATGTCACAAAAGCTAGATAAAGCCCCAGGACCTGACAATATATCAAACTAGCTGATGATTGGCACTGTAGAGGAAATATGCCCAATCCTTTCCAAGTTATTTAACTAAATCCTAACTACAGGCACCATCCCAGACCAGTGGGAAGAATCTTATATTGTTCTCCTGCACAAGAAAAGGGTCAAGGATGAAATAGGTAATTATAGACCAATAAGCCTCATATCAAATGTTTACAAGGTGTCTAAAATAATTCTGGAGAGAATAACCCAAACATTGGACAGGGCAGACAGGCAGGATTCAGAAAGAACTACAGTACCATTGACCACATCCACGCAATCAAACAAGTCTTGGAGAAATATAATGAAAATGAATATCAAAAGCCCTTACACATTGCCTTTATCAACTATTTTATAGCATTCGACAGCCTGAATCATAAATACATATGGTCTAGTCTAAGAGATCAAGGAGTGAATAACACCTATATTGAACTGATCAAAACCATCTACAGAAAGAGTAACGAAACCTTAACGAGACCTTTTTCAGCAGAGGAGTGAGGCAGGGAGACCTGCTATCACCCGAGAGTATGGTCTTAACATCAATGGTAATCTAAACCATCTGATATTTGCAGACGATATAATCCTGTTGGAAGAGTCTCCAAAAAAATTACAGCTCATGGTTAAAACCCTTTCGGACAGGAGCAGGGAAGTAGGGTTAGAAATGAACACTAGCAAGACCAAGATGACGACTAACTCCAATGAGGTAATAACCAAGAACTTCTACGAATATGTGAACGACTATGTTTATCTAGGACAAATTATCTCCCCCCATGACTCAATGTCCAAGGAAGTCAACAAAAGAATAGCTTGCGGATAGAAAAGATACTGGTCCCTGCAGGAAATAATGAAGAGCAAAGACATCAGCATGCATATCAAGAGGAAAACTTTTAATAGTTGCATTCTGCCATGTATAACATATGGATGCTTAACATAGTCGCTCACTGACAATCACAGGGATAAATTAGCCAAGTGTCAGAGGGTAATGGAGAGCAGCATGCTAGGGGACAAAATGTTAAGCTCGAATATAAGAAAGAAAACCAGAGTTATGGTATAGACCATTTGAAATGGGGCTGGACAGGACTCACGCTTAGATGCAAAACTGACAAGTGGAGCAAACAAGTGACACTGGTACCCACGAGATGGGGTTAGAAAACTGAGACGACCAAAAACAAGATGGGTGGAGGATATCCGGATGACCTTAGGCCCTTACTGGACTAGAGTTGCAGAGGACTGAGCACAATGGAGAGAGTTGGAGGAGGCCTGTGCCAAAAGGCACATCCAATTGCGGGACATCGTTTAGTTCGTAAGCATTCCGCAATACTGAGATGTACTTATACAAAATTAAAGGGCTTTATTATTATTACTCTACTGAAAGAAATGACACAGATTTATTTCTAAGAATTACCCGAACAAAATTGTAGTGTTCAGAAATGAATGATTGTTTTTTTTTAATAAAATGACTTTATTATAATTATTGTTGACTTTTAATTAAAACTCAAAATCATCTGTATGTTAGAAAAGATAATGTGTTGGAGATGTCCGTGCCGGGAGCCCACCGCGGATTCAGCGTCATTTGTTTTCTTTGAATTTGTTGCCTCTGTCTCGAAAGTCTACCTAATGCAAGGCCACAGAGCACTAATATAATACTTGCAACGCTCTAGAAAAACACTTTAGCACCTGGGATCAATGACCGCGCGACGCCGCCGCGCGCGCTTATTCATACAACTTCAACTACCTTCATGTTGTCGACGCGCGGTGGTTATAGTAAAACAATAATATTGGCCCATCACTAGAGATGGGCTTAAACGTTAAAAAAAATAACACTGCGAAATGCTAATGCTAAAAATAATTAATAGTTAAATTTAGCAGTTATTTTTAGCAACTGTTAAATTTATACACAGATTTCCTTCATATTTTTCACTGGCTTAAAATTAGCAGTTATTTTTAGCAACTGTTAAATTTATGCACAGACAGATTTTTAACATGGTTAATTCTCATTTCCTTCATACTTTTCACGGGCTTAAAATTAGCAGTTATTTTTAGCAACTTTTAAAATGCACAGATTTTTAACATAATTAACCACTCAGGCGCCCGAATACGGGCCCCCGCGACGGCAGGACCGCCCGGCTTCCGCACGCTCGCTCGCGGCCGCCGGCGCGCCCCTCCCGTTGCCCACTTAAAGCCAAATATCTCGTAAACTGCTGCAGCCACACGCATATAAAAATACCTGTGTATAGCTGATAGTATAGAGCATCAAACTTTATGATAAATAAGTCACAACAACTAGTTCTTAGTACTTCAAAAAAAAGTTAATGTTGAGATTACGGATGAAAAACAGTAAAATTTTTGTTCTTACTAAGTTTTCACTAATAATTTTGTAGTTTGTATCTTTTAAACCTATTTATTATGAAACTAGACTATATAACCTTTCTTTTGATACCCATATGTCAATACTTCGACTATTCTAAGTAGCACAATAAATGGAAACAATCTACCCCTTCCCTCATTAATTTCATGCCGCCTGCGCTAGCGAAAATTAGGCAAAATGGCCGCCCGTAGGGCATGACTGCACATGATTTATATTGAACGCCCGGATCGCTACGCATTTCCTTCATACTTTACATAGGTTATGACTGTCAACTTTTTCTGTTGGTGTATTTAAAATGATAATCAATTTATTTACAACCATTTCTTTTTTATAACATTTTTTTTTTATGTGTATTCTTTTGCGGCCTGGAGTAGTGGGATAAAGCGAGACAAATATATATCCTTCCGTGTGTGCTGTGTGTGGTGCGGGGTAGGGTAGCACCGCGCAGAGTACCTGACACCGCCGGCGGCCGCCGCCACTATCTATTATTTATTAGTGTTTGTGACTGTGAAACTAAAGGCTCAATTACACCTTCCGATTTCAAGGGACCCAATTTAGGAAACAGGAAGGTGTAATATTAGCAGTTAGAATTGCTCGCTTCATACTTCCTAGTTAGATCGTTCCTAAATTGGGTCCCTTGAAATCGGAAGGTGTAATTGAGCCTTAACACAGCAAACAGCAGCTAACTCAGAATTTATTTAACAAGTGTTGACACTAAAACGCCACTACCTATTATTTTTGTGACTGTGAGTTGTGACTGTTAAATTTAACAGTTAACTTAGAAATTATTTAACAGGTGATGACACTAAAAAAAATTAACAGTTAATTTAGCAGCTAATTAATTTAGACCCATCTCTACCCATCACAAATGAGCGGGTAGTTTTACTATAACCACCGCGCGTCGACAACATGAAGGTAGTTGTATGAATAAGCGCGCGCGGCGGCGTCGCGCTACATTGATCCCAGGTGCCACTTACTTTTACATTTCATTTTAATTGACACAAAATTATTCGATGTACCTAATTACTGCATTTCATTTCTTGTAATAGCAGAAAGCATAAATTCCAAGACTAAAAAAAAGCCGACTTCAAATTTTTTTTTTTTTGTTCAAAAACCTGACTGAAAAACAAGTTGGTGAGAGTTATTTTAGTTCAATTATTGATTTCATGCCACCAACTACATCAGACTGCTTAAAAAGTGCGTGTATTCTCGTTCGTCCCACCGACCTCGTCCCACTGGTGGGACGAACGGGAATTTACAAAAATAATATTAAATTTGTTCCCGATCGTCCCACTCGGTATTTTAGTGGGACGAATGGGAATATGTTCTTAGATTAGTGCCATTCGTCCCACTAAATGATATAGTGTAAGTATAAAATATTATTATTAAATTAATTGTGTCGACTGCTGCTGCTGACAACATGTCTGTGACTACTGCCGGGCCACCAACGCCAATTGCTTCCATATTTGTTAAATAATTAGTACTCAATTGGTACCTACTAATTAGTACGACTTCCACTTTTAGAGCTCAACTATGTCTCAAGAAGCGCAACCTGGTCCTTCTAGTAATACAGGAAGCTGTTTACAATATGTACAAAGAAAGGGTGGAATCGTCCTTCTGCATGCTGGATATCAATTTTTGAGAAAAAGGGAATATAAAAGCGGAGCTGTTATATGGGAATGCCATCTTAGAAGGAAAAATAAGTTCAGTGGGGTTCGGTGGGTGGTGGTGGTGTTTAAAAGTAGGTTTTTTTTAGTTTTTATTTTCATGCAAAATCAGACAATAGGTAAATAAACTGTGCACGTTTATTGCAAGACGATCAAATTTTGAAGGAAATCACACACACATCCTGTACATCGGACTTCAATAAACATGTAATAGACGTACATATAGATGAATGCAAGAAGAAAATTACTTCCGATTGATGTACACTGCGTTTTAAGCACCTTTAATTCAACAATTTCGAAAATGTTGGACGAAGGACTTGATAAGGTAACTTTACCCAAAGATATTTCCAAGTTCGCAAACATTAAAAGTTGTTTGTATCGCCATCGAAATAGCACTAATAATATTAGTAAAATCACTTTTAAAGACGTTAAAACGGTTCAGATTCCTCCAAAATTTCAATAATTTCTGTTATCAGACTACTGTTACTGTAACACACGACTCATTTTTTGGTCCCAAGAAGCTAAAGAAAAATTGATAGTTTTAAAAAATATGACTGACTGATATTTGGTGACGGCACATTTAAGAGTTGTCCACCACTGTTCCAACAGCTTTAAGGAAGATTCACGTTACACCGTGTCGCCACTGGGCCAAGCATGGATCACTTCATACAAAAAGTATACTATAGATGTTTGACCGTGTTCCGGCCGGGCACGTCCGGGCCCGGTGCACACGTTCATGTTACACCGCGTCGCCACCGGGCCGTGCCCCGGCCGGGAAACAATTGCCACCGACATTTCGACGCCGTGCCCCGGCCGGGGCACGGTCTAGCATGAATCACTTCATACAAAATGTATACTACAATCTTTGGTCGTGCCCCGGCCGGGCCACGGCCCGGTGGCGACACGGTGTAACGTGAATCATCCTTTACACGGTTCATGGTGATTTAGCGAGTGACAATCAAAGCACAGCGATGACGCCATTATTTTACGCTTTAATGTCAAACCGTAAAAAGGAAACATACGAGATACTTTTTTATCTAAGTACATAAAGTTGATTATTTGTATGTATTATAACTATGATTTTTTTGTTCCTAATTAAATGACTGATTTTTATATTTGTTTTTTTTTTCGTCATCAACAACCAACCAGTACGAAATTATTTTTAGTGGGACCAACGGGACTCAAAAAAAAAATTAACAAATTATTCCCGTTCGTCACACCAATAAAATCTGTGGCATGATCAGGAAAAAAAATAACGAATTCCACCAGTACGACTAAGTCAGTGGGACGAACGGGAATACACGGATTTTTTCCCCAAATTTATACAAAAATTAGTACCCATAAAGCAGTTATAGTGACCGAAAATTCAAATTCCTAAGTGTTGTATTTTAAGAGAAATTAGCTTTCCTTACTTTTCCAAAGAGGCACTCCCCAGTTAGAATTGATCGAAAAAAATCTAGTTTCAAGAGTACGGTTTCATGATTAACGCAATCAAATGCCTTTGAGAGGTCGCAACGGATTCCTGTCTCATCTTGGGCCTCTTCACACGCTGTAAATATGTGTTTTAATAAAGTGACACCAGCATCAGTTGTACAACGTCCTTTGGTGAAACCAAACTGGTGACGTTTAGATTTTATTGATGTTAAAATGATTGAGCATCACTTTTTCAAACACCTTGCTAAAAACCGGCAACACCGATACAGGTCTATAATTATTGGTGTCTTTACTGTGGATTTAAAAAGTGGTATAACCTTAATGTATTTCATTATGTCTGGAAAGTCTCCTTGGTCCACACACGAATTAAATATTAAAGCCAAGTATGGTGCTATGTGCTCAATTATAGATGTGCATACTTTGATAGACATTCCCCTTATGTCTTCGGTTAATTAGATTTGGATTTGCCGGCAAGCCTTTATGACTGTCATAGGTTTTATATGTTTGAATTGGAATTCACCGGTCACTCGGCCACCAAGACACACACCTTCCGGACAAATAGGGCCCCACAATGTGACAGAGGTAGGGACGAACACGATGGTAGCGTAAAGCCTCCCATCCAGAGCGATGTGTTAAATGCGTTAAAGATGTCTAAAGACAATGCCAGCACCACCTCGCCCTGGGACACCGCTTTCTCTGCCAGGAGCCCCAGACTCTCACTCTCATTATGGCGTCAATGGCGAAATCCAAACTGGCAATCGTCCAGGTTTGGTCCCTCACTGCACAAGTGGCTGACGAGGCGGTCTGCGATTATCCGCTCGAACAGATTGCCCACCTCGTTTAGCAGCACTATGGGCCGATAGGCGGGTGGTAAGTCGGCAGGGTGCCCCGCTTTTTTGAGCAGCTGAGCAGGACCACTCTGCCGCTTTCCACTGAGTGGGAAACTGGCCTCGCTCAAGACATGCTGAGAGGAGTCCTCTCAGGGTTGGCTCCAGTTCCTTCGGGGCAAGAACAAGAGCACGGCCGGGAGCACCATCGGCTTCCAGAGCAGTGTTTTTAGCCCGGAGCTGCATCACGGCAGCCCTCACCTCCTGCTGTGTCACCTCTTGGACGCTTGCGCTCTCCTCTTCTTCAGACTCAGCAGTGTGTTCAAAGCCATCAGCGGTGGCTCGTGCTCTGCTCTCATAGGGAAGAGAGCTGAGACCATGGCCTCTAGCAGCTGCGGCTCTAGACTCTCCGTTAGCTTGGGGGGAGTCGGAGGGAAGTTTTCCTAGGACCGTGCGGTATGGGTGGTGCGCGCCCATGGATCTACATCTAGGTTTGCCAGCAGTTGTTCCCTAGATCGCGTCTTCGATTCACTGATGGCCAGCCACAGAGCCTTCCTTGCCTCGCGGTATGCCTCATATAGCGCGGTTTCCTCCTAAGGATTCTGTCGACGTCTCTTCTGGTACCGCGTGTACGAACGTCTAGCAACCACGCATGCGACGCGCAGCTCTGCAATTTCTACAGACCACCAGTACAGCATCGCAGATTTGCATCATTGCCCCGTTGAACTACTGCGCCACCTCTTCGACGTTGACCTGTAGGCCTGTATTATGGCAGCCTCCTCGAGAGCTTCCCTGTCAATGGGCTAAAGCGCCCAGCGCGAACCGTCTCTTCTTCTCCGTCGGCCCCCAACTGAACAAGGAAGCTTTCATGGTCGCCAAGACCCCTGTTGGGCGAGAAGATTTTTTTTTTTTTTTTTTTTTTTTTTTTTCTTTTTAAAAACGTTGCCCCACACTAGGAATTACTCCTGTATCGTGGGTGCGTTCACAAACATGTAAACTCACATACACAAGACACCCAGACCCGGAACAACTATCTGTAGGCCATACAAATATTAGTTCCGTGCGGGGATCGAACCCGCGACACGCAGCGCAGCAGCCGAACGCTCAACCACTACGCCAACCGTGTCGTCAAAGTCGTCAGTCGTCAAGTATGCCTCGATGGTAACTATCTATACCGGCGGCAACCCACCTGTGAACTCGAGACACGTTCACTAGGGTCCCGCCGATGATGGCCACCAAAGCCTCAAGGGTCCCCACCCAATTATCTTGGGAGGGGACGAAATATGGCACAGCGACCACTCCACATTTCTCTGATGATCTTGTCAGTGCAGTGGTTGATATTTGCCTGGAGGAAATGAAGGTGTGCCATCACTAAAACTCCATTTGCTCGGCATTTCCTTCTACCACAGGCCGGGAGAGGGCTGAGGTGTTGCTAGGCTGTGGGGGGGATGTAGTTCCTCTGGCAATCTTGGCTCATCGTTTGCTCCTCTT
This sequence comes from Polia nebulosa, assembly GCA_951329385.1. Lineage (NCBI taxonomy): Eukaryota > Metazoa > Arthropoda > Insecta > Lepidoptera > Noctuidae > Polia > Polia nebulosa. The sequence goes on from OX589587.1 coordinate 58,874,290, forward strand.
CTTGGGAGCGTCGCAAGCCTTTCCGCCCAGCCTGTGCACCGCGGGCTTTTCTGCAGCCACACAAAGACTGCAGTTTAGTCCCACGGTGCACTGGGCTGATTTATGGCCATTGATTTGATTTGATTATAGCCCGGCCGACCACAATGATAGCATAGATCACTGCGGTCAACTTCAGCAGCACACTGTGCCCGGACATGCCCTCTTTTCAGGCACCGGTAGCATTGCATGGCCCTGGGTGGGTGGCAGGAGTCTCACTCTCGCCGTTACCCATCTCACCAGCAATCGCCTCCCATCCGTGATTCGCCGCCACTACCAGATCGTACCAAGCCCCTGACGATTTAATTCTCCAGCCTTGACTTCAGGTGGACACTCGCCGTTACTAGCAATACTTCTTCACGAGGAACCGAGTCGTTCAGCCCATCCACAATCAAGCCAGCAGTTTTGATAGGCCTGAACACCCGGACTTTCTCCGGATTGAGGACATCCCGGATCCGGATTGGCGGCCAGAGCGTCTGCCCTCTCGCCGTAGGAGGCGCCGGACATCTCGTACATTTTGCCTCCAGTGCCTGCCGTTTTGAAACGAAAGCCAACCGGAGTGCCTAAATCCGAAAACCGGAGCTTGTCCTTCGCCTCTCCTATGAGCGTCTTGTAAGTGATGCCCCGGCAGGGCTGCTTTCGGCTGCAGTGTTACCACAACAGCCGTGAAGTGCAGAACACGGATCTTAAGAGGGTTTCGGCTGACTGGAGATTCCTCTGCGCCCGTCCTTTGAGTTCCGATGCTGTGTTAGCCTTACTCGTACATCTCCCTATTCCAACCGTTTTGTTACAGGTGACCTAGCCGAGAGATTGCATCTAGCTAGTGATCCGTTATGCTTGTGATTGCAAGTTCAAATCTAACTTGTACACATTTTACTTTTTGAATTTTTTGGGAGTGGTTTTTGAAGATTTTTATGCTAAGAACAGTATTTTTTTATTGTTTGTGACTTCTTGGAACATTATAACTGCATATAAGATTTTTTGCAAACCCCATTTTATGCTTTTTTTTTCAAAGTCAGGGCCGGCTAATTTTGAGTCCCGGCGCCGGCTGCGGAGGCACTCTTTATAATTTCATGCCTCTTGTAACTCCTACTCAACCTACTATAGATTTATTGAAGTGAACGTGAAGTGGGATGACAAATCATACAATGTAGGTGGAATGTATTTTTCGTCATTTTTTGGAAGTATAAAAAACTTTTTTTTTTTAATACAACCGTATTTAAAAAAATAAGTTTTTTATTATATTTTTAAATGTTTTTTTTTTATCTTGTTTATATATGTATAAATAACTTAAACATTTTTAAATAATTCTACAAATGAATAAACGGAATAACATTATCACCTTTCAAGTTCATAAGTCAATTTGAAGTTAAAAAATTCTTCGTAAAAAATTTTTGTTAAAAAAGCTGACTTTGGTGGCTTCTAAGTCCTTTGTCTTCCAATAGTTTTTTAAACCAAAAATATAGTATTTGTCTACTCAACGAGCTCTAAACAACCCCATTCGATGGGATAAATCAATTTTGTTTGGGCTCCTTTTTATCTGGGAGCTCAAAACAACTTAAAAAAAAAAATTGACAATTTAGTCAACAATCTCCACGAAATTACATAATAATGTAATTTAAGTTAAGAGATAGTTTGGCTTATACTATGAAAATTTGGAGACTGTAGCTCCCACCGTTTGACTGTGAAACCTGTGTGAGAGACGACGGACGGACAGACAGACGGATACGTGAGTGACAGCAATAGGACCCTTCCGGTACGGAACCCTAAAAACAGGTGCTGTAGTGCGTTGCAATGCAACTATGCATGTAACAATCGAATTGCTACGAAAGTATCATCCAAAAATGAGTAGCACTTCTTATTTTTCGTGGTTAGTATTACGTCTATCACACTTTGTGCTTCAAGTGTACCGTTGTCCTGCCCGGGGGTTGAGGATAAATTCGAAAGAGTTACCTCGCCCCTGGGCATTCAGGGCAGGGAGGAACAGGGGTGGATTTTAATCAGTAAGAGTCTGACACGCCCTCCCGCTCCACCCAGAGCGGGAGAAGTCATTGGATGATTTTCCACCCCACAAAAAAAAAGTATACCGTTGTGCTTCAAGACGCCTCGCCTCATTTGAAGTGTTATGGAACTACAGAAACTACAGATACGGTACAGTGTACTGGCTCAGTACAAAAATACTTTTTCCAAAAAATACAACCGACTACTGACAGACACTAACCGAAACTGTCAAATAACGAAAAACTAAAAAAATACAAACACCGACTTCCGAAATTAAAGTTATTTTGCAATTTTAGAAGACGGTTGTATTTTTTGGAAAAAAGGATTTTATTTTTCACTTTTTAGTTGTTCCCCAGAAGTAAAACTAAATATTTAAGTTATGCTCGAATAGATAACCCTAATGTTCGGTGTTTTCACCGAAATCGGTGTTTTTGAGGAGAAACAAATGTTTATGTTGAACACTATTTATTGAGTTACTCTCACACTGTTCTTAATGTTAAATGAAATGTTGATGAATGTTAGAATACACCCGGCTAACGCGGTATACCAAAGTGCACTGACTTTTAAGTTAACTTAAAAGTATTGTGTTGTAACAAAGAAATGAAATAAGGTCAACGCGTCACGGCGGTATTTGCTAACTCATGTGTTCGGTGAAAACACCGAACATACTCCGGGCCCCGAAAGATAGGCGGTGATAAAACAATTTTTTGTTAGTAAAATTATGAAGTAGTCATGATACTGTTTACAAGGTGAAATCAAGACAACTTAAGATTAAAATGTTAGTAGAACAAAAGTAAAGTTTATTTTAACTTAAACTAGGAGCTTATTGTTCCTAAAGGACGCGAAGACACGCCCTATCCACCATGTAATGTTTAGTTCACTATAACTATGTATCGCACTAAAATTGCGTTCACTTATGTTTGCCGCGCACTAGCACTAACACTATTGACGTTCACATCACTAACACTTCTGGTGGGTTGAAGCTCCATTCCCGATGTGATGTGGGCGCGGCGCGCTCGCCTCCGCAGCCATCTGTACAGCAGCGCTCCCGCCGCCAGCGCCAGCGCGCCGACCAGGACGTAGCTCACGGCATACTGATGGATGTCATGAGGGGATAATATTTGATCGACCTCCACTTGGCTGTTTTTCATGTCCTCGATCTGTCGGTGTAGCTTTTTTAAGGCGTCCTCCATTTCGCCTGAATCTGTTACGTCTGCGTCTTGTGTGTTTTGGAGAGGCATAGTGCTGTTGATAATTAAGTTTAGCTGATCCATCTCAGGTATAAAAAGGTCCGGCTTCATATCTAGTCTGTTTTTGTTTAGATTATGAATGTTCAGAGTGAAGTCCTGACCCTTCAACAGGCAACCTGGTTCCATGTAAATGACCCCAGCTTTGCTCAATATTATCTTATCTATCTGTTCTCCGCAGATTACTTTGATGGTCTGTTTGTTGCAGCAATGATATAGGAATAGTGACGGGTTTGCAAGTGGTGTCCATTGGTTTTCACACTTGGTCCTCCGTACCTTGCACGAATCTGTGTCTCGGTCAAGATCACAAAAGTTGTTCTCATTGCCGAGATGGTATATCGGCTTTTTCCAATCGCACATAAATATATCATCTTCTTGTTTGCATAGAGAGAGTTCTTCCGGCGTAATGGTAAGATATAAGTCTCTTTTGAGATCTGTAGCGACGTATTCTGAGGACGGTAAGAGCTCTAACATACTGTTGTTCGTCTGGTGTGGTACAGGGTGGATCCTGTACAGCTTGAATCGGTCTCTACTGATAAGAGGGAACGTTATTTGGAACAGGAAGTATTGGTCAGTTATGCGTGCTTTAATGCTTATCAGAGAATAAAGTTTCCGAATATCGTGTGGTTCAATGGGCAATGTTAGATCCTCAGATAAATGCCCAGAGATAATGTTAAGCTCTTTTTGGAGCTGTTCAGGGGTAAGCAGATGAATGTTAAACTGTCCATGGTGGACATTGGTTAGAATGTCAAGTAAGATATCTTGAGTTCTTTTAAGGTTATGTAGTAAATTACTGGCTGTTAAGGCTGTCATGGTAAATTCTTGAAGTAGGGATATGTTGTTTATCTCTTTTTGTAATTTGTTTGAGATGTTATCCAGCGTAATGAGATGTTTGTTAATTATTTTATGTTGTTTTGCCATGATTTCTTCTGTTCTTTTCAACAGATTGTACTCTAATTCTACGATTGACGTCTGATTCTTCCATAAACTGGCTAAATGTTTTTCATTTTGTTGTATCATGTTGATGTCTCTGCTGTACTTTTCCGCGAATTTATCGTCTAATACGCCGAATAGGGAATTTGCAATGTTTCCAACTGCATTGATAAGTCCCCGTCGCCGCCGTCTGGAGTGTCCGCTTACGTGTTGCGTCATCAGAAGTTCATTGTAGTATTTCAGTTCATTACTCTCATGGATCAGCTGTGGGACTATCATGTTACACTGTTCGCTGCCTGTTGTTTTGCATGTTTTATCCAGATATGTTGTTACTTTTTCAAACGCCTGCATACCTTCCCAATATGGAGACATGTTATAGAATACCACTAGGACCCAACTGTCTTTTATGAGGCTAATTCTGGATATTGGGTCAAAGTAGAAAGATTGGTTAACGTTTAATGTTGTTATATTATAGCTGCAGTTTGCAATGCTGCAGATTGACATAAAAAAGGTTAGTGCCATGGCGACATACGATAACGTGCTAAGTGTCGCCTTTCTTGTTCCGTTCCTGTTCTTCCGGTTCTCAAAGCTCTGTTCAGCTGGTTTGTCTGTTTCATTTGAACTGTTTTGTTTGTCATCTGTTTTGATTTCTACTGACAATAGAGAAAGTTTGACTACTGGTCGTTTTATGATGCCATTTTTCGTTTTCAATGATACCACCCTGACATAACCATCGTTACCGGGATGCAGATCTATCACTCGGCCCATAATCCACCTTCCAGCTGGAATGTTGTCCTCGTGTACGACCACCATGTTGCCTATTTTTAAGTTTTCTTGAGGTTTATACCACTTTTCTCTCGCTGTTGATTGACTCAAATATTCATTCCTCCATTTTTACCAAATCTGTTTAAAAATGTTTGTTGTTAAATGCCATCTTGTTCTAGCATCCTCCTTCGTCTCAATCACTGTTAAGTCGGATCTTCCCGTTAAGAAATGAGCCGGTGATAAATAATCCAGATCTTCAATGTCTTCTGTAAGCGAACATAACGGCCTCGAGTTCAGACACGCTTCCAGTTGTGTTAGTACAGTTGTGAACTCTTCGAACGTTAGTTTTTGTTCACCAACCACTCTTTTCAGGTGGAACTTCAGACTGCGGACGGCTCTTTCCCACAGCCCGCCAGCGCTTGGCCAAGACGGAGCGTTGAAATGCCATTGTATGTTCATTTCAGCGATTTCTGCCTGGCAACTATCACCGAAAACTTGTTCTAATTGATTGTACTCCTCTTGCAGCAATCTATTAGCTCCGATAAAATTAGTTCCTTGGTCACTATACAAGTGATGTGGTGTTCCTCTCCTGGCCGTCATTCTCTTAAGTGCAGCTAAGAATGCTGAACTGGTAAGGTCAGACACTAATTCCAAATGAACAGCTTTCGTGACCATGCATATGAATACTGCCACGTAGCCTTTCAGTGTTCTCACCCCTCTCCCCTTGTTTGCCTTAATGTTTACAAAACCGGTGTAGTCCACCCCAGTATGGTAGAATGGTGGAGCGGGGTTGGTTCTAGCTGCAGGAAGGTCACCCATCAATTGGTATTGTTTCCTTGCTTCATACTTCCGGCAAGTTACACAATTCCTTAACTGTTTTTTGGTTGTACTGTATCCGCTTGTTATCCAGTATTGTTGTCTGAGAGTAGCTAAAGTCAGTCGAGGACCCCCATGGAATGTTAACTGGTGAGCCTCTTCTATGAGTAGCTCCGCTAGTCGACTTTTGTTGGGGATTATTTTCGGATGTTTCATTTCGTCGCTCATGGTCGCGTTCCTTAAACGTCCTTCCTACTCGGAGAAAGCCGCTTTTATCGACGAAAGGATTTAAATTCAATAAGTTGCTGTTTGTTGCAACATTTCCATTTTTGTTTAGCATTTCTATGTCTGACGTAAATGCTGTACTTTGCACTCGTTTTATAATAGCTGTTTTGGCTTTTCGCAGTTCTAGTAGTGTTAGGTACTTCGGTAAATGTTTACGTTGCGACTTTGGCGTCAATGCCCTCAGTACCCATGCTAAGACACGAGTTATTTTTATAAACGAATTATGTTGTAATAATAAAGTATCTATTATACTATTATTATTAATGTCTTGAACCGCGTTTACCAATTTTGTCCTTTTCATCTCTTCGTCTGTTTGGTAGATAAGCGGTTTTTGTTCTTTTTCTGCGTCATAGGAGGCTAGCCATGCTGGTCCCTTCCACCATAAAGGATGTTGTAGTAGTTGGAGCGCTGTTATACCTCGGCTGGCACAGTCAGCCGGGTTGTCTCCCGATTTCACATATTGCCAGCAGCTTTCCGGCATTATTTGTTTTATAGAATTGATTCTATTAGCAACGAATGGTTTCCAACGTGCTGAATCACCTTGTAGCCACCCTATGACCACCATAGAGTCACACCATCCGTAGATTTCTAACGGACAACTAATACTCTGTTTGATTTTGTTGATGAGCTTAGATAGTAGATAAGCACCACAAAGCTCCATTCGTGGCAATGTTACGCTCTTTTTACTTGGTACAAGTTTTGACTTTGCTGCAACTATAACTGTTTCTTGTTGGTGTTTGTTTCGTGCGTATACCACGCATGCATACGCGTCAATTGACGCGTCGCAATAGCCGTGCAATTCGATGACGTCATTCTCGTTGCTTAATATCCATCGAGGAATCTTACAATGTTTAATGTTGTCAATATCCGTAGTCAATTTGACCCATTCATTATGTATGTCATCTGACACCTTATCATCCCACTGTAGGTCTTGTTTCCATAATTTTTGAAATAATAATTTTAGTTTTGTGGATAGGGGTGTCAGCCAACCAAGTGGATCATATAATTTTGATATGTCGGATAGTAAGCTCCTTTTAGTTGGTTTCGGTATTGTTTGGGAAAAGTCGCAACGGAATGTAAATTGATCTCCTCTTGGATTCCAGCACAAACCTAAGGTTTTCAGCATGTCATCATTTTTGAATTTATAAACGAAGTCTTCTTGACTTGTTGGTATGTTCCCCAATAATTCCTGGCTGTTGGATGACCATTTGCGAAGATTAAATCCTCCTGATTTCAAGAGCTGAATTAAATCATCTATTGATTTTTTACCCTGTTCTATGTTGTAGCAGCCGTGTAACAGATCATCCATATAAAAACTGTTTTCCAGGACAGAAGCCGCTTTTGGAAACTTGCTTCGTTCATCCGCCGCCAACTGTTTTAATGTCATAATTGCTAAAAACGGTGCGGCCTTTGTTCCGTATGTTACCGTGTTCAATTGATACACTTGAATAGGTTGTGTTGGTGACTCACGCCACACTATTTTTTGTAGATGTTGATCGATGGGGTTAACTAAGATTTGGCGGTACATCTTCTCGATATCCGCTGTGAAGGCAAAGGGATAGGGGGGTCTCCATTGAAGTAGTAACGCTTGTAGGTCTTTTTGTAGATTGGGCCCTTTGAGCATGACGTCATTTAAGCTGTATTTAGTGGATGTTTTGGCGGATGCGTTGAAGACCACACGAAGCTTTGTTGTTGAGGATTCTTCTCTCTGTACGCCATGGTGAGGCAGGAAGCATTCGAGTGTTATGTTATTGATTTTCTGTTCCGGTTTCATGTGGCTCAACGCAGCATATTCCTTCATGAAGTCCTTGTATTTTTCGGCTAGTGCTGGTTGTTTTTCCAAACGGCGTTCCAAATTCTTTAGCTGAGCAATAGCCATAGGTTTGGAAGACCCCAGCTGCTGTTTTAATTCTTCTTTCAGCGGTACTCTGACTTCATAGCGACCCTGACTGTTTCTTTTTGTTGTTTTTGTGTAGAAGTTCATGCAGTCCTGTTCTTCTACGGATAAGTTTGAAGGTTCTGAAATTTCCTCAACTTCCCAAAATTTCTGAATCTCTTCGGTGTTGTTTAGAACTACGTTACATTGATACGTTTTTACGCTACCGCACAGTAACCATCCCAGCTGTGTTTGTTGAGCCATCGGCTGTTGGGCCTGTTCTCCTTTTATCATACCGCCTAGCATAATGTTAGCATAAATGTCCGCTCCGAAAAGCAAGTCAACTGGTCGACTTTTGTAGAATTCCGGGTCTGCTAAGTTAATGTTTTTTAGGTAAGTCCAATTTGGTTTCGCGAATGTTTGATTTGGCAGACTTTTAATGAGTTCGTTCATGATGAGCACATCAGCTTCGAATTCGAAGTCGTTATACATTGAAGTACATCCTATGCTTATCATCCCTTTAGAATTGTTCTCCTTTTGCCCCACTCCAAAGATGACTCCTTTGCATCGTCGTCTCTTTATACCTAACATCTGAGCAGCTTTCTCAGTTATTAAAGATATCTGGGACCCTTGATCGATCAGGGCGCGCATGGTTTGGTAAGTTCCATCCACACTTTTGACCTTTATCAGAGCAGTCGCTAGCAATATCTCCGCCTTCTCTGCTTGAGAAGCATTCGTGGTACCCGTCACGGGTTCATTGCGCTTTGCTTTCGGTTGTTCTACGTTGTTGCCGCTTGACGACAGCGTTAATGAGTTTCCTAATTTTGCGAATGCATCATGTAAAATGGTGTTATGTTTATCTTTGCATCTTCGACATGTTAAGTTAGAGGTGCATTGATTTCCGAAATGGCTAAATAAACAATTCGTGCAAAGTTTTAATTTGGTTGCAGTTTTTAACCTTTGGTCGTCACTCATTTTTAAATATGTTTTGCAATTATAAATGCCGTGTTGGTTTTCGCAAAGAGGGCATTTTATGTTTGACGTGTGCATCGATTTCACAACTGTTCTATTTCCGTTACCTTTGTTGTTTGAATCGTGGTAATTAATTCTCTTATTGTTCGATGTTGAATTTGAATGATTGTTTTGATGAGATGAAGTCTTCGAGGGTACACTATCTTTACGGCGAACTGTTTCCAGGGAGGTAAATTTTGTTTCCAAAAAATCTAAGAACTCTGATAGAACCGGTAGCTCTTTCGAATTCTTCAGCGACTCTATGTAGTCCGTGTATGTTTCCGTATCTAGTTTTTGACCTAGAATATGTACGATCATTGGATCCCACGATGTGGTGTCAACTCCCAAGTTTTTGATGGCGTTAAGACATTCCAGCGTCGTGTCATGCATTCGCTTAATCTGCTGTAGCGACAGTTGTTGTATGTTTGGCAGGCCTAACAAGATGTTCATATGAGACGAGAATATTAGTTTTTTGTTATCATACCTGTTGGTGAGAATATTCCAGCACACCAAATAGTTATCAGTACTTATCGCTAGATGTTGTATGAGTTTCTCTGCTTCTCCACGAACTTTACCCTTTAAATACTGCATCTTTTGGCCGCTTGATAATGAGGGGTTGTTATGTATAACTTCCGTAAATAGATCTCTAAACGACACCCATTGGTTGTAGTTGCCGTTGAAGTTCGGTATCTCAAGTTGAGGTGTTGATTTTTCCCTGTGTGCTACTGACCACATTTTCGTGTTAATAGCCCTTTTCAGGTTGTTGAACTTTTTCTCGTACTTATCGTACATGTTGCTGTATTGTTCATTCTCTCCCTCCAATTCAATCTCGATATCCCAATGTATTAAGTCGATAGCTGACCATCTAGCCTGTAGTGACCTTAATACGTCCTCAAATTCCCACTTATCGGAGATAGAGTCCACATCTATGTTTGCGGTTGTACGCACAAAAGCTTTAAAATTGGCATACTGTTTTTTCAACAAACCGTCTAGCTTGTTGTTTGGTTCCCTGTTCGCTGTGTGAGATGGTGGGTCGCTCAGCTGCCTCGAGAAGCTCGGTCCCGCCTCCTCTTCTGGTACCCCTTCTGCACGCCTACTTGACGCCGAGGGTGATCGGTCGCGACATGTTGTTTGCTCATCTGTTGTCAGACTTCCTGTTTTCCAGATCCGCTGATACTGTTGGTTAATCAACGCCTTGGTTGACTCATACACCTTACTCGTCTTCTCGTACTCTCGGCTGGTAAAATAAGTATCAGTTTTACTTACCTCGCTCTCAATTCGCTCATGGTTAATTTTGTACTCGTCCCAATAGCTCTCCAAGGTGTTAAGCTTCCGCTTAAAGTAGTCCACTGTTTTCCTATCAGCACTATCCTTCTTCAAGTTAATGCCAAGTTTTATGATGCTATCATAGATCATTGATTGCGTCTCAATGAGTTCCGCCATTGTCATAGGATGTTAAAAAATGCCGCCCTTACTGACTATAAATAAGGAAATTTATTACTTGTATTCTCCGTTGTTGGTACTCAGCCTCTGCTGCTATTGCACTGCTCTGCTCCAATGTTTGATCCGACAGCCCCACGACGTACACACTATTTCTTGTTACGATACAATACTTTTAAGTTAACTTAAAAGTCAGTGCACTTTGGTATACCGCGTTAGCCGGGTGTATTCTAACATTCATCAACATTTCATTTAACATTAAGAACAGTGTGAGAGTAACTCAATAAATAGTGTTCAACATAAACATTTGTTTCTCCTCAAAAACACCGACACCTTGTTACGTACCCCGACACCTAATTTATAATATTATCATGTAATTTTAACATTTGGAGACAACCAAAACGTCATGTGTATACATATTTTTTGTTTATGTTGATTTTTTCAAAAAGTGCCGAATCAATTTCGATAAAAATTTTATGGGACCACCTCTGAAGTATGACCTACCAAAGAAAAAAAGAATCATCAAAATCTATTCACAAATGGCGGAGATATCGCGTAACAAACATACAAAAAAAAAACATACAGACGAATTGAGAACCTCCTCTTTTTTGAAGTCGGTTAAAAAAGAGGCAACTTTTACAAACTCATTGTTAATAATTGTCCTACCCAACTGCACTACTGGGCACAATACCTATATTTCGTCAACGTAGCATCTTAAGAAATTCAAAGGTAGTCAACCTGTGATGTAATGTAATATATTTTGAATAATATTCTTGCAAATTACTCAAATATGGGACCTGGGACTGCGGCGCAGCCTTTTTTAAAAAACCGTAAACCATAAAAAAAATGCTTGTCCACCGATAAGATAGTTGAGAATGTGAAACCACTTTTTTTAGTCTCTACTCGGTTTTATTTAGTCTGTGGGCTATAGAGATATCTAAGTACCATCCCTCAGATTAGAGATTAGTAAGATTTCTTTCTTGTTCTGCGTTAAAAATGAGGAGTGTAGGAGGGTGAAAAATACTTTACACGACCTATTCTCCTACCAAATTTATAAAAAAAAAGATCAATATCGGTTGAGCCGTTTCGGAGCAGCGCAACTGCAAACACACAAACGTGTCACAGACACGAGATTTTTAAATATTAGATTCAATTTTCTCATTTAATATTTTTTCAAACACGAGAAATTTTCAATTTTTTTACTTTTTTCATAATTGACTAACAGCGCAATCATTTTAGTAAGGAATATCAAAATAAAGGCCAACACTAGTGAAAGAATGCTGTCAAAACGTCATCCACCGTTCTCTTCTCTCAACGCATTTTAATTTTCTGTTTCAAAAAACGCCCGAATTCATTTGATGTGATTCAAAACTTTCTTAAAAACAAAATGTGCTGAAATAGCGTAATATTATCGGATAGTAAAGTTACGAGTATGTTTTTATGACACGCCTCGTCGTTAAGGTGAGCCGCCTTAGATAATAGATCGTTGTAAAAATAAACTATTCGCTGGCTGCGTTTTGCGTCACAAACAAAACAGTAAAATGTTTACGATTTTCAGAAGACGAAATGTCGAAGGCTGTGATTATTCCGGAGTGTAATAAAGACATTGGGGGCATGAAAGAAGAGATATCATTGTCACCAACTGAGAAACGAGATGGTGCAATCGGTGGTCTGTTTAGTAGGTTGCTGCGACGGGATACTTTGAGCAAGAAGAGCAATGCGCCTGAAAGTCCGACGTCTGTGGAACCACCGATCACCTATTATGGAGTTTACATACCCAGTGAAATTAAAAAAGGACCTGATGAAGGTATTGACAATATTATTCTAACACTAATCAGAAATTCTGTTAAGTGATAACAAGCTATAGTCTAAGCTTTGTGCAGTCAGAGAACTTTTTAGTTAGGCGTATATCATCAGGTTTCCCTTGAATGTTTGTTCTTCAAATTAGTTTTGCAAAAAAAACAAAAAAGTACTGCTTTTTTATGCTTCAAAAATGATAAACAAGGGAATGCTTATTTGCTGCAAAAGACACCAATATTACAAAAAAATTAAACAAAACAACATATTTCTGAGAAAATTTGTTTTACATTACTAATAGTTACTGAATCATCATACATGCATAATGTAACTGTAATAAGTAATCCTTTGTTTTTTTTTATCTGTTCTAACTTATTGCAAATCCTAAACTTATGGCAAGAAAGACAAACCAAGTTAGTTTCTAGTTCTTACGAAGCTTATTTTCTAATCCAAAGTTTCAAAGACAAAGCTTATTTTCTAAGCCAAAGTTTAATAAAAAAACTTATATTCTAGGAAGAATTTTCAAAAAACCAAGCTTATTTACTAGGACAAAGTTTAAATATCAATGCTTATTTTCTAAACCGAAGGTGCAGCGCAGACGGCACACTTTTTGTGCGATCGAGTCTGTGGCGCACAAAAAGTCTGCATGGTGCGCAAAAAGTCGGTCGCGGATTTTTCACAGACTCAACGCTCACGACGCACATCTTCGATCATTCTGTCGGCAGCGCTGTAGGGACGTAGACCCTATGAAAATCGTGCAGAGATCGCGAAGTATTATTTTGTACATGAAGTACAGAAAAAGAAGAAGAAATAGAGAATTTTGGGTACATCCTATACTTTCGGAAAGATTACTGAAGGGACAGTTCCATACTAAACATTCAATTCTGAAACAACATCCGGATTTTTTTTTCAAATTTTATAAAATGTCTGTTACTACATTTGATGAGTTGCTATTTATTTTAAGACCTGCTTTGACTCATTCAGAAACAATCATGATATTCTGCCTTAGAAGTATCATAAATTGCTGGTCTGTTTTGTATTCCTTGAATTAACATCATTACATCGACCTCTGGCGCCATGATAATAGATCGCATGCGTTACGTCCACGCCTAGCAAATGCAGATTGCCGACTAAAGTGTGCGCCGTCTGCGTTAGCGCGCGTTGAAGCAAACGTTCAATTTTTTTCACACACTTTTTGTGCAGAGCGGCGCGGCGCGGTGCGGTCTGCCCGAATTACACGGATTTTTTGTGCGCCGGACTTTTTGCGCGTCGTGTGCGTTACTGCATATAATTGCATAGGTTCTATTTTCCCAGACTAAAAAGTGCGTCACGGATAGTCTGTCGTCTGAGCTGCACCTAAGTTTAAAAAAAAGCTTATTTACTAGGACAAGGTATAAAAAAAAACAAAGCTTATTTTCATCCATTTATTGTGCTCATCTGAATTACAAACAAGTGTTTTCTAGTTCAATATACCATATTCTTAAGAGTGAACTTGTGAGAGAACAATAAGAACTAGAGGCCTTTTAAAAAGAAGATGTAGGTTATCAAATAGTAAACAAGTTATATTATTATCAAATAGTATAAAGTTTTGTAGTCGTTTTTCATATTTGAATCTTGGTTATCTTGACTATCTCGACTTCTTGGCTCATCCACTCCAGTGCTAAAAAGTCTCACTCACATCTCACATAGTATTAATAAATAAGAGATTAAAATCCTTTTCCTGATCACCTTCCATTACATCAAGAAAAGAATAGAAATCTGATTGTTGGAATGCTATGGCCTTTCGTTTGGCCTCCTTTAACCCTAAAAGTTCCTTTCCAGTGCTCACTAGCATTTCGACTTCTCACCTATCTATCTGGTGATCTAGTTTCCAGTGCTCACTACCATTTCGACTTCTCCCCTATCTATCTCGTGATCTAGTTTCCAGTGCTCACTAGCATTTTGACTTCTCACCTATCTATCTGGTGATCTAGTTTCCAGTGCTCACTAGCATTTCGACTTCTCACCTATCTATTTGGTGATCTAGTTTCCGCACTGAGATCATGATCAACCATTGTGCGTGGACAAGTAGATTTACTAATTAATAATAATAATAATAATGTGGTGGGATACTATTTTTTATATTTTTAAATGTTTTTTTTTATCCTTTATATTTAAATATTTAAAAATGTAATTAATATGTCTATAAAAATGAATAAACGGAATAATAATAATATATTCCACAACTATCACACTACGCCATCTAGTCCCAAGCTAAGCAGAGCTTGTGTTATGGGTACTAGAAAACTGATAAACATACTTATATATTTCTAAATACATAAATATTATAGATAAAATACACCCAGACACAGAACAAATGATCGTGCTCATTACACAAACATTTGTCCTGGGTGGGAATCGAACCCACGACCTCCGGCATAGCAGTCAGGGTCACTAACCACTAGACCTACAGGCCAGTCCAATACCTAGTTCATTGTCTAAGCCTTTCTTTTGTTTACTCCTCACTCTTATCAATCTTATCTACATTTTTATCAGTAAGATAACTTAATGTGGGGCAATAGAGCTGTTGTCAACTTCCTACTTTTATTATTATCATTGCATGGCCTTTGCAAATTTTTATATACTTATATATTTACAGACACAGACATTCACTCTGTCTCAAATAATGCATAGCGTTGTACTTAATGCAGAGCGTTGTACTTTATTGTTTTTGAGTTTGTTTGAGATGGACAAATTGTATTTGGCTCTTTGATAATAAAGATTATTATTATTTACCAGGATTATAATGAGGGCCAAGTATTTTATAGATACATACAAACATTCATAAACTTGTGTATTTTCTTTAGGTAAAAAGTACAGAACACCACCTGCTAAAATCTTTACATATTACACATTTACACATCTGGTCCTACATGCTAAGGTTAGGTTCATAGTAATCACAACAAACCTAACCTTTTTGAAGAACTTAGTATTATGTGCTTTACCTTAATAATGTGTGGCTTGTTGTGAGAAAATTTACTATAGGAAATGTGCATGGCGTTGTCTGCCATCTAGTGCAATCCCCACTGGCGTCTCCCCAGAACACCAAAGTGTCATCACAATCTGATCAAAGGTTTCGGATTGCATAGAGGACAAACAAAACAAACATTCTAGATGGCGTTGTGTGATAGTTGTGGAATATTATTATTATTATGTCGTTTATTAATTTTCTATACATATATAAATTATAATTTTAAATATTTCTTACAAATCATATAAAAAAGAAAAAAAAAAACATTTAAAATTATAAAAAATAGTAGTCCGCCGGTGTCGGGAGCAGGGTCCAAGCTACCGGTGGTTAGGGCTCCAGAGACAGGAACCTCCTCACAATGCGAGCCGTATCGAGGAGTACTGCCTTCTGTATCAGGCCCTTGATCCAACCGTGCAACGACAGCTTCGACAGGTGGTCGTCGAGGCTTTTGGCTATCAGGCCGTTGGCGGTAACGACTATCGGCACAATGACAGCCGAGTCCACATTCCACATATCGACAACCTCGTGTGCTAAATCAAGATATTTCATTTGTTTCTCTTTCTCAGCTTTCACGAGGTTCTCGTCATGTGGGATGGTGACATCGATTATCATTGTGCGGCGCGCTAATCGGTCTATCACCACTATATCAGGCTTATTTGCAACAACAGTCCTGTCAGTGATGATAGACCGATCCCAGTACAACGTGACATGGTCATTTTCGAGAACTGGGTCGGGCACATATTTGTAATACGGCACCTCAGAATCCACAAGTTTGTATTTCAAAGCAAGTTGCTGGTGAATAATCCTGGCCACTTGGTTATGCCTGTGCAAATACTCGCTGTTAGCAAGACGAGAACAACCAGAGATAATATGTCTGATGGACTCACCCGGACGATGGCATGCCCGACACACGTCAACCGTCCCATCCTTCATAATATGTCTCCGGTAGTTATTCGTCAAGATAACTTCGTCCATAATCGCACAGACAAAACCTTCAGTTTCCCCGAAGAGGTCGCTGAAACGTAGCCAGGCCACGGACGCCAAGAAATCTACATCAGGCCCATGAAGAGCCCGATAAAAGCGCCCGTGAAGCTCCTTGCCTTTCCATATCTCCTTGCGGTCATCAGTAGTGAGTACTACAGGTTTGCGCCAGTTCTCTTTTGCCATGGACAACGGGGTGAGTCCCTTGTCCACTGAGACCACATCTCGGTGCATACCCACGTCGGTTTCTAGAAAATATTCTCTTAGACTGCACACCTCGCGGTTGTGGAGAGTCTTAGCGTTTAAAAAGCCTCGACCTCCACACTTCCGCGGGATGTACAGTCTCATCACCGATGAACGTGGGTGATGCATCCGGTTTGCGGTCAGCAGCGTACGGACCCTCCTATCCAGGGCGTCGAGTTCGGTCTGAGTCCATTTGAGTATGCCGAAAGAGTACATCAAAACCGGCATGAACCAACCGTTGAAGGCGCGCACCTTATTCCCGCCCGACAAAAGGCTGTTCAATACCTTTTTCAGGCGGCCAAAGAAGCGCTCCTTCAGCGATTGTTTCATGTCAGTAACATTAATGCCTAACGCTTCCGACATACCCAAATATTTGTATGTTTCGGTCGAGGAGAGGGATCTAAGGTGTATGAAATCCGAGAGTTGGATCCCTTCGGATTCCATAATCTCCCCTCGCTTTACATGCATGACTGCACATTTGTCCACACCAAATTCCATCCTGATCGCGCTACTGAAAGTTTCAGTTACCTTCAGTAACTCCATCAGTCGCAAATTGTTGGGGGCAAAGAGTTTCAGGTCATCCATGTAAAGAAGGTGAGATATGGCTTGACCACCTCTTCTCAACCGATAGCCCAGCCCCGAGTCCTCCAGCAATGTGCTTAGAGGATTCAGGGCCAAGCAGAACCAAAGAGGACTCAAACTGTCGCCCTGAAATATTCCCCGTTTAATCCATATAGGTTCATCACTCCCCTGGATTGGTCGACATCCTGGATAGCGAAGGACTGTCTTCCATTGCCCCATACATGACCCAAGGAAGGTGCGCAGAGTTGCATCTATTTTGTACAACTCCAACACCCTCATGAGCCATGTATGTGGAACAGAGTCGTAGGCCTTCTTATAATCTATCCAGCATGTCGACAAATCCTTGTGGGATCGACGAACCTGCTGGCTTATGGCCATGTCTATGAGGAGTAGCTCCTTAGTACCGCGGGACCTGTTCCTACATCCATTCTGAGAGGCAGACATAATTATTATTATTATTCATTTTTATTTACAAGGTTAATAAATTAACTCTCGAAACTTTAAGGAGTGCCATCAAACTGAATAACTTTTACTATGGGACTAACTTTGAAATCCCGAAAAAAAAATCAGCTGTTCCGTACATTTTGACCAGTTTTGCGAACATAAATACTAATAATCTATGTACGAGGTGCATTCAATAAGTACCTAGCCTCATCGCCAGAGGGCGCTGTAGTTTCAAAAGAGTTTTACCACAGTGTAGCACATTCTTTTTTAATTCTTTTTTCAAATTTTCATTCCAATCCCTTCATTTGTTTTAATTTGACAACTTATGGAAGCGAACGTGTCGATCGGTTTTACAAAAATGGAAAAAGAGCAATATCGTTCGGTGATTCGATTCCTATTTTTGGAAGGGAAAACGCGCATCGAAATCAAAGAGCGCTTGGATGCTGTGTACGGTGACTCTTCTCCATCGATGGCCACCGTCAAGAATTGGTTCAACGAGTTTGCACGTGGCCGTACGTCGGTTTTTGATGAACCACGTCCAGGTGCACCGAAAACAGCTGCTACGGAGGAAAACATTAAAAAAATCCATGATCTCGTATTGGCAGATCGCCGATTGAAGGTTCGGGAGCTAGCTGAGACTGTAGGCATTTCAGAAGGAACAGTGCATCATATTCTTCACGAGGAACTCGGCATGAGAAAGCTGTCGGCGCGATGGGTGCCGCGTTTACTCACACCAGAAAACAAGCGCAACCGTGAGACCACATCGGAGACGTGTTTGGCGCTGTTTAAGCGGAATCCAGCGGAGTTTTTGCGTCGTCTTGTGACCGTCGATGAAACCTGGATCCACTGGTACACACCAGATACCAAGGAGCAATCAAAACAATGGATCCAGACCGGGGAACGTGCTCCAAAGAAGGCGAAAACTGTAAAATCGGCCGGAAAAGTTATGGCCACCGTTTTCTGGGATTCACAAGGTGTGATCTACATCGATTACCTCGAGAAGGGTAAAACAATTACAGGGCTTTACTATGCCGATTTATAGGGCCGAATCGACGCCGAATTAAAGAAAAAACGACCCCATCTGGCGAAGAAAAAAGTGCTGTTTCACCACGACAACGCACCGGTTCACACGTCTGCCGTTGCCATGGCCAAATTGGTCGAATTACGCTACGAATTGCTGCCCCATCCACCGTATTCTCCAGATTTGGCCCCTTGTGACTTCTTTCTGTTTCCTAATCTGAAAAAATCACTCGCCGGGAATAGATATGGATCGAATGAGGAGGTTATCGCCGCCACGGAGGCCTATTTTGCAGAGTTTGACAAAAACTATTTTTCGGACGGGTTAAAAAAGTTGGAGCATCGCTGGGCTAAGTGTATCGAACTAAAAGGAGACGATGTTGAAAAATAAATTGCCACTTTTCCAAAATTTTCGTTTACTTTTTGTAGGCTAAGTATTTATTGAATGACCCTCGTATATACATATATAAAAGCAAAAAGTCACTCATTCATTCATTCTCTCACTGATTAATCCACGAAATCTCAAAAACAACTAGACCTACGAAGATGAAATTTGCCACAGAGGTAGATTATGAGTAGGAACCGTCAGCTAAGAAAGGATTTTAGGAAACTCCCCCCATAGAGGGGTAAAACAGGGGGTGGAAATTTTACTGCTTGGTTTTAACAACTTGAAACTTGGCAGAAATGTGTATGGGGGTTTAGAGGATGATAAAGTTTGTATGGAAGAATCTTAACGCTTGGCCCGAAAAAGTTGAAATACGGCACAATTTTTTAAAAAAAATTTGATAAAAATATAAGAATTTGTTTTGTACCACGAAGTTTGTACCACGTTTGCCATTAATTTGTTACAATTATCCCTTCCAATTCAAGCGCGTGTAGTTCCCTGTAAGTGTGTGCTTCGCAAAGACCATAAACATGTCGCAGTGGGTAGACACTGAAGACTGCGGGTGTCGACCTCTGGACCAACCGCTTCTTACTCGAGACAACTGTACGTCACTTGCTCCCGCGTCACCACACGTGACTCTCAGTACATTTTGGTTGTTGAAAGCAAGACTATTAATTAGCCTATACAAAAGTTTTATTAATATTAAATGTTATTCCTTTATCCACGTTTAAGCTGTGATCCTTACATACTCTTTCTGCCTCGTTGACGTCCATAAATCTGGTCGTAATACTTACATAACATATTTACCGAATGAAATTGGCGTTTTGGCCTTAAGCCGTTTTATGTGAAAGTAAAATAAATGAATAATATCCTTTCTGAATGCATCGCAAGAACAGAATTATTAGTTTTTATTGTGCAGGTTTACGAGCTTAACGCGGACGAAGTCGCGGGCAACAGCTAGTAATATTATAAATGTGAAAGTAACTGTCTGTCTGTTGGTTACCTCTTCGTTTTAAGGGAGATGGATCACTGAAACTAGGGTCTTTGAGCTAAAGGTTGTGATACAGAGACCTAAAGACTGACTGTCTTGTTTGTAATATTTTTTTTCAAAAATTAACTTAGCATTTTATTAAAGTTAGGGCGGATTTTTCAATGGTCTAATAACTTTCTAAGACAATTTTTTTAACCGACATCAAACAATAAAGGAGGTTCTGTATTAGATCCGCCTGTATGTGTGTTTTCTTATTTGATTTTCTCGAAAACCACTGATCCGATTTGGATGGGGTTTTCGGTATTCAAATACATATGTACGTTTTAGTTTATTTGATTTTTACAAAAAAATAGAACCAACTTCCAAAAAAAAAAAACAAAAGAAGTGCAAAATAACTAATTTCGGAAGTCGGTGCCAATATATATATTTTTTTAATTTTGGGCCATATTCCCTCACCACATGTGTTTCAATTTCAGCAGAAATTGGAAGGGGAGTCGAACATTTGGTTACGGTTTCGGCTAAAAATTGTGTTTTGGTCGGACACTAACAGCCAATATGGCGTAAAATGGTAAAAAAATAGACACCGAGTTACTTTCGCATTTATTATTTTAGAATGAATGGTTTA
This sequence comes from Polia nebulosa, assembly GCA_951329385.1. Classification (NCBI taxonomy): domain Eukaryota; kingdom Metazoa; phylum Arthropoda; class Insecta; order Lepidoptera; family Noctuidae; genus Polia; species Polia nebulosa. The sequence continues at coordinate 58,894,775 of OX589587.1, forward strand.
AATTCTACACTATCCATTGTCTCTTTTCAACTTAAAAAGAAAGAGACCCCCAGTCTAGAGTCCTATCCTCGCTTGGCTATAATCAATTCCTGATTGCTTGTCAGGTTGTAAATGCTATTATTAGTATGCATTTATGCCTTTGATTATCCTTATGAATCAAACCAAGTTACCTACTATAGCTAGTGGGACGCCATGTGTAGGTCGCAAGGACACCGCGCTACTAAACAAAATAAATAATATGTGAAATTATATTTCGATATGGTGCTAATTGCACTTGTCTTTTTAGGGTCCGTACCCAAAGGATAAAACGCAACCCTATTACTAAGACTCCGCTGTCCGTCCGTCCGTCTGTCACTAAGCTGTATCTCATGAACCGTGATAGTTAGACAGTTCAAATTTTCACAGATGATGTATTTCTGTTGCCGCTATAACAACAATACTAAAAAACAGAATAAAATAAATATTTAATGAAACGTGATTTTTTGGCCGTTTTTATAGATAATGGTACGGAACCCTTCCACCTTTCTACCCTTAAATTCGAAACAGAGTTACCTCGCCCCTGGGCACTCAGGGCAGGGAAGGAACAGGGGTGGGTTTTAGTCAGTAAGAGTCTGACACGCCCTCCCGCTCCACCCTAGAGCGGGAGATGTCATTAGATGATTTCCCACCCCACAAAAAAAAATCGTGCGCGAGTCCGACTCGCACTTGGGCGGTTTTTTTTTTACAAGTTTTTTATTATCTTTCAATATTTGTATGAAATTGTCCGCTTCAAAATTTGCAAATCATTTTTCGACCACTTGATAGTTTCCGATAGAGCTGAAAGGACATGGCCGGAATTTGTAAGGAGCTGTGCCCTAACAAAAAATATTCATGTACATTGACAAACAGTATGTCGTATTATAGCTTACAGCTATGTATTTACAAAGTTTTATGATCATAGAAGAAGCGAGAGACATCTAAATATTTTGAATATGTTGAAAAAATACGAGTTTTAATGTTTTAAATGTAGATAAAATAATACGAGAAATCAATTGATGATTGATTTCTTCACTAGCTGACACGACATTGAATTAATGTCTAACTCCCGAATTCTCAAACGACACTTAACTTTAAGAGGCCGTACACGAAATTTTGCCGATTTTGCTGATTTACGTGATTTTACAGACGTGATTTTACTGTTAAAATAATGTATTTCTATAAGTTTAAATACATAACATGAAAGATCATTTCAATTTTGATCTAATGTATGAGCTAGTTTTTTTATTTTTATTATGATAACGATTAATCGACCACAAACCGACGACGGTATTGTGAATTTTTGCTGTAAGGGGTTTAGAATATCACATAATTAAGAATCGTTTTGACGTCTAAACGGTATGCAAAAATTAGAATGTATTGTTGCAAAACTCGTCTTAATAATGTATGAATCACTTTTTACCACTTTTATATAAAAAAATTGAGTAAAAAAATATTTAACTTGGTCAAATTTTAGAGAAAATGGGCAAACAATTGCTTTTGATTTTGGCTATTTAGAACTATCATTCATAAAATTAATACAGAAAAAAATAAACTTCAGTTCACCATCAACCTATTTCTTGAGAAAAAAAAATTAAAAGTACAATAATTTAGCAATAAAAAATATTCTAAAACAACCCAAATCTCGACTTATAATACGCAACGCAAGCTTCGAATCTAGTTCATTAATTACATCATAATTGAAATGATCTTTCATGTTGTGCATTATAACTAATTGAAATGCATTATTTGAACTGTAAAATCACGTAAATCAGTGAAATCGACCAAAATTTCGTGTACGGCCTCTTAAGACGGAGCTCGTGACTCGTGGCTAAGTAATAACAGCCGCATGGGTCGATCCATCAGCATAAGCTACGCTTGCCAGGGTTGGTCTATGGATGGGTGACCATCTTTACATACCGAGTTTCCTCCGTGCCTCGGAAAGCACGTTAAGCCGGTGGTCCCGACTGTCAATCGTGGATCTTTGATAGTCGTTACGGGTCGTTAGAAGCCCGAAAGTCTGATAACCAGTCTTACCAAGGGGTATCGGATTACCCAGTAACTGAGGTGTGGAGGTCAGATAGGCAGTCGATCCATGTAAAATACTAGTATTCAGCTGCATCCGGTTAGACTGGCAGCTGACCCCAACGTAGTTGGGAAATGGCTAGGCAGATTGACTTAACTTTAAGACACTCCTAACAATAACACGTTAAAGTGACAGTAAGACACAATTGAGTACCGTTTTAGAATTGTGGTATTCTATGAAAATGTATAGAACATGTCTGTCGGTGTTCCGTACATTTGCATAGAATTACGCGTCGTGTCGGCTAGTGAAGAAAGACCTAAAAATCTAAATACCAAGTAAATCTTTTTAACCGACTTCCAAAAAGAGGAGGTTCTCAATTCGTCTGTATGTTTTTTTTTTTATTTGTATGTATGTTACCCGTTTCTCCGTCAGTTGTGAACCAATTTTCAAAATTCTTTTTTCATCTCAAAGAATATACTCCCGAGGTGGTTAAATTTTATCGAAATTGCTTCAGCGCTTTTTGAGAAACAGAACAAAAACGGAAAATACGTGTACCTCGATGACGTTTTGGTGTTCTCCAAATGTTTAAATTCCACGTTCCATTATATTGGGGTTTTTTGTACTGTAGCATGAAGATTTCGCAACCTTATGGAAAATCAAATGGCACGCGGCGCGTAGTTTCGAATCGTATCCGTATTCATGATCTTCGTGTCAGTCAGATTTTAAATCCACCTTATAAACAAAAATGAATAAGTATACCTACTTATTTTTAATTATTAGGATTTAGGTTCAAATTTATACAATACGTACCTATCTTTTAGATAACCGTAAAAAAATACTTCGGTAATATAAAAATAAAACAAAATAAACTTATATTAATTCGTACAAGTTGATCTACTGCATTGCTTTATATTGTGACGCAACTTAGTACCTACTCGAATTCGTGAACTCATGAGCAGTGCGCGTGGCGCGCGCGTCTCCGCGCATCGTAAATTGTTACGTATCGCTACTCCTTGCGGGGGCAGGGGTATGCCTTAAATACCTACGGCGCTTGGGGTCAGGCTCGCCTTAAGTATGACTTTTCGTGAAGGGAAACTACTTTGTTGTTGATCTCAACATAACATAAAATAGGGTGTACAGGCGTGACATCCCGGAGTTTAGTCAGAGATTAACAAGTGCACTCAAATTTCGCCATTTTTGTTTAAGTTCCATACTTCCAGTAATGGTTAGTGTCGTAAATGGATAAAATTGCAGTTACATAACTAATTACTCAATAATGATCGAAACTATTCTCGATGCCCTGTCGTGCTGTTATGCTAGTATGAGTTTTAACTGTCGGCAATAGTGCCGTGCAACCATAAATCTGGTAGTTAATTAATGGCAGTTAAAAAAATAATGAGCTATTCTATAACAAAAATCTGTATTAAAAAATAAAACACAATTTTAATTTTTCGTGTTCTTCTCAGCTACGGTTGCCATGTCTAAAATCTGGCAACCAGGACAAGAAACTTGAAAACCGCGGATTTTGAAGCTTAGAACCCGGACGTCTCTAGTTTTTATTTTAAATATTTTCCTAATGGAAAAAATTAAGTAATTATTATATTTGTTAAAAATTATAGTATCGGAGTCGCAAAACGAGCAATTGGTAGTTTGAAGTCTCTACTTTTGAGATCTTACGACGACATTATTTTCAAAGTAATGTGCATCGCGCAAGTCTAACTTAGACCGTAAAAAAAAGGTTGTTTTTAATTTTTTTTTTTTGTCTATGGACTTGGATTTTTTTACGACTTAACTACTATATGGTTCGGATAATTTGTTAATTCAGCTTCAATTTGTTTTTTTGTAGATCTAAAACCGACCACTTCTCGCTGAATTTCCTTTGGCCAAGTTGGCCATTGGAAAAATTGCTTTGATACCTTAATTTTTTCCATTAGTGTATGTGAAAATGTCGCGCGGCTAAAATAGGAAAAATCTGGGACACCCGGACAGATGGGCACTCTATTCTCAGCAAACACTTTCATTTTATACCCATATCTTGGGAATGCGTTCAATATAACTAGTCCGCTATCTTTGGGAGTACTCAATATTGGATTTAGAATGACGTCACTTAGCTTACCAAGCATTGTCATCCAAACTAAACATGTACTCAAAATTTCAGCTTAATCAGAAACTGAGAAGGGAGTCAAATTAAACTTTTAAGATTTGTTTACTTAGTTAGTGACAAGTGAAGTTAATATAAAAAAGAAGTGTGGTAGTAAAGAATACCGCTTGCATAAAAATATTTTTCGTCTTTCAGTGGTTAATAGGTACAAATTATAGATAATATAACGAATTTATCGCTAATTAATTTCTCCTATTAATTAGTCTCGTGTTTATACCTTTCCAACGACTAAGTTACCCGCATGACTCATTCGAAAGTATAATTATGTAATTACTCCCTAGACAATAACATGAAAACATGTTATTTCTTGACTTCATAATGTGTGTAAACGTCAGGGTGTTTTTATACATAATAGCAAATAGATAACTCTAGACATTCGACCTTTGTTCACTCGTTTGATATTGTTATGAGCTGCGTATGGGATAAATTAATTTACACCGATTGATTAACTAAATATCCTTTATTAACTCAAAAAATTTATTTACACAAACACTAATTCTCACATGATCACTATTCTCGTCGTAATCGCTTGCGTTCGCTTCTGTAGTCAAAAACAGACTGACTTACTCACGGCTCGCCTCGCCTATTTATACGCCGACCAGTCATAATAGAAGTTTACAGAACATTGCCGAAATAGCCTAGAATGTTCTCGAACCAAGTAGAACTGTCTGGAAACTTCGATCATATTCTTGAAAGGTCTCGTAATACGGTCGACGTAAAAATATCTTAACGGAAATGCGTGGTCATATTTTAAATAACTGTTTCTGCCAATGGAAATGAAAAACTTTCTCTAAGGAAGTCATAGTAAATTCCCAAAAAATAATTGGTCTTTCTGTACAAAGTTCAGCTGATCAAAATTATAAGGTACTAGCACTTCGCCCGCGACTTCGTCCGCGTGGAATTCGAAAATATTTATAGCCTATAGCACTCAGGAATAACGTAGTTCTACTGGTGAAAGAATTTTCTAAATCGGTTCAGTCGATCCAGAGATTACCCTCTACAACCTCACAAACTTTTTATAATATTGTTACGAGCTGGGTATGGGATAAATTATTTTACAACAATTAATTAACTAAATATCCTTTATTAACTCAACAACTTATAAACACAAACACTAATTCGCTAATAATCACTATTCTCTTCGTAATCGCTTGTATTCGCATCCGTTCGCATCCGTAGTCGAAATCAGACTGACTCATTCGCCCGCCGTCCGGCCTATTTATACAGTCATGGAAGTTTCTAGAACATTGTCGAACTATCCTATACTGGAATATTCTAGAAAAATCTATGAACTTCTACACAGTACCACAATGGAATGTTCTCGAACGTAGTGGAAACTTCTGGAAACTTCGACTACATTCTCGAACGTTCCAGTGAAATACGTTCGACGTAACAATATTAGTATAGATGGGGATTCCAATGTTTTTTTTTCGGAATCGACTTTGACATTCTTGAAGAAAGTTGACCATTTTTATGGGCAGAAGCAGTATGTAATATATGAGCACGCATTTCCATTACACCATGATGGCGCCAGATTATAGGCTCAAATCAACTTTACATGCTTGATACCATCACTCCAGTGTAATCATAATATGTCTATCTGTAGTTTGCGGCGGTCTATTGCCAGTTTCGTAAACACCGCAGAATTAAACACTAAGCGTCGTGTAACAACGTATACGCTGTGCTAACGCGACGTATTTTCAATATAGTCACGCCTGCGTAACCCAAGCGTAGCGACTATGCCGCGTCAACGCAAGGCGTCAAACCCACACTAGCCTTAAAGGCTCTCGATAAAGTCTTTATAAATATATTTATTTCTGTAATTTGGGTCAAACAAACTTTTACACGGCAAAGAAAAATATTTTAACAATAGATGATGCCTTCTTTTTTTAAGCTGCTTACGTTCCCCCATATTTTATGGAAATCATAGTTTCTTTTAAAGTTCAGACATTATCTTGGTCAGATCTATTTACAGGGTGTAACGGCCAATATACAGGGTGACTACACATTTGTTGTGGTCACCCTGAAACCGGAAATCTGTGGTCATATTTTAAGTACTGCTTCTGCCCATGGAAATTAACACTTTATTCAAGGAAGATATAGTCAGTTCCCAAAAAAACAGAAATTGGATTTTCAATACACAGTTATCAACAGCTGATCAAAGGGGAATGCCCAAAAAATGCCTGAAACGGACAGAAACTACTAATAATCCTTAATTCTATTTAGAATAAAATAGGTATAATGAAATAATTCTTAAGTTTGTTTAACTAGGGTAAAAATATAACGATCACTAAATATAGATATCCGCTTATATTTATATGGAGGTCGTGTTTATTTGACATGAGCAGTAATTTCAAACTGTCACTAAAGCAAAGGAAATGTGGTCCATGCAGCCTAGATACGTTTTCTATTTAAAAAATAATTAATTTGATTTAATATTGACAAGCATATATTATTTTAATTAGACACGGTACACATAGATCGTATAATACTAAATTAATGATAACTGTGCACTAAATGTATAAAATAGTTCCATATGGATTATTTTGTGATTCTTCTTTGGCTGAATGTCACTTACTCATGTCAAATAAACACGACTTCCTTAAAAATATAAGCGGATATCAAGTTAAATATATTTAGTGATCGTTATATTTTTACCCTAGTTAAACAAACTCAAGAATAATTTCACTATACGTGTTTTATTCTAAATAAAATTAAGGACTATTAATAGTTTCTGTCTATTCCAGGCATTTTTTGTATGGCAGATGGGCATTCCCCAATAGTATGGAAGGTAAAAAAATTTTTTTTTTTTAAATCGGCTATGCCTTTTTGAGAAAAGTTGTTCATTTCTGTAGGCAGAAGCAATGTTTAAAATATGACCACAGATTGCCGTTATATCCCGTATATAAGGACCATGCAGATAGTGCCTACGATGGTCTTTTGAGGCTTTTCTCGTTTCCTCTTGTTTTCATTAACTTCAAGGTTTTGCTTTTGTTTTCTAGAAACACTACACGTGTATAAGAACCAATCCGAGGCTATGGATCTGGTGCGACGGTACAAGTCTGCAAGGTTCAAGACGTTCAGAATCCGCCAGGATGCCGTGTCGTTTGCGCTGCGAGGCGCCGAGCCTACCGACACTACTGACGGAAATGATAGTTGTGAGTATTTTTTATTTATTTTATATTTGCTTTACGCACACAAACGTACAGAGGCGGACTTAACTCCAATCCGTGAATGCAGGCGCGCTCTGAGCATAAATGCTGGGACCCGAAAGATGGTGAACTATGCCTGGTCAGGTCGAAGTCAGGGGAAACCCTGATGGAGGACCGTAGCGATTCTGACGTGCAAATCGATCGTCGGAACTGGGTATAGGGGCGAAAGACTAATCGAACCATCTAGTAGCTGGTTCCGTCCGAAGTTTCCCTCAGGATAGCTGGCGTCGATTTGAACAGTCTCATCCGGTAAAGCGAATGATTAAAAGCATTGGGGCCGAAACGACCTCAACCTATTCTCAAACTTTAAATGGGTGAGTACTCAAAGGCGTTTTCTACCAGTCGACCTCTGGGTGCAGAAATGATCTCACGGAAATGTACCTAATATCAGGATCCAGAGTATCCTGTGACCAAATCCAGGTTGTATTCTGCCCGTGACCGTTCAGTCGTTTGGGTGTGATTGATTAATAAACATCCAGATTTCCACATTTATAGTGTTAGCAGAAAGTAGGTCCTAGCGATCCGCCCCGTGTAAAAATTATGGATACAAACCTTCATCGTGTATCGCTCTTTCTATTAGGACGAGTTAGCGGAGAAACAGACTGACGCGGATAGCGATTTTTATTTATACTTTGTAGAGATAAACCTTACGAAAACCAGCAGCATTAAGGTGAAAGAATTAAAGCCAAATGTTATGATTTCATGAAATTCTTACATTTGGCATCCATTTTAACTGAGAAAGTTGTATTGATGATTTTTAATGATTATAATTCTACAAATACTTGCTACGCCTGTGAATCAAATTTTGACCAAGATACCACCTGACACTGACCTGCAAATTGCAAAAAACGTAAGAAAATTTGAATTTCGTGGGCTACCCTGGCGCTTCCACCTTCAGTCGATACAAATACGTTGGCTTTAGTTTAGATGGAATGATAAAATATTCTTTAGGTATAAGTCAGCCACTAGACAAGTTATAGTAGAACTTGCTGCCCTTTACAATTATTCTAGGTCATGGTCATTACCAGCCTGCAAGACTTTGTCACCGCTTAGCGTTACTAGAGCTGGCAACAGATGGATTTATATATTATACTGCCCCATCCTTCTATCATAACTAGTGTCCGACCCAAGTTTCGGTATCGGTTTCGACAATAAACAGTGACGACAACGAAAAGACGATAATAAAAAGTGGCCGAATATTCGTATCGACCGAAACTAGCGGCTTTGAACTGAAGATGGTGATGGAGCCCAAAAAACTGACTGATTATATTATTTTATAAAAATTAGGGGTGAAGGAGTTTCTGTATTCGACCCGTATGTTGCTGGATTGTCTGCGATTTTCTCGAAAACTATCGATCCGATTTGGGTGTTATCGTTATTCAAATGCATATTTTTCAAGGAAGGTTTAGTGTATAACACATTAGGATCTGATAAAGATCTTCGGAGAGAGACAGTCTAACTCTTCAATAACTGACAGCAAATGATTCCCGATTACTGCGATTGTTTGTTTATGTATTGTTAACACAATTTAATGGGGAACCACAACCAAAAAAAAAAAAAAATTTTTCAAAATATAGAACCGACTTCCAAAAAAATAACAAAAAAGGTGCAAAATAACTTTGATTTCGGAAGTCGGTGTCAAAAAACGAAGAAAAACAAAACCAGAAACACTACTTCCGAAATTAAAGTTATTTTGCACTACTTTTGTTTATTTTTGGAAGTCGGTTTGTCGGTTCAATTTTTTTTTGTAAAAATATATTTTGTGAAAAAGTTTTTTACTCAAGTCAAATTTTTTAATTTTTGTAAACTTTTCCGTTTTGGTTTCGGCCGAAATTGGAAGGCGAGCCGAACAATTTGTTACGGTTTCGGCTAAAAATTGTGTTTCAGTCGGACACTAATCATAACTTATTAGTCGCTTTTGCATGTGAGGTAATATTTATCATAAACAATTTAGTAAGAGCACCCTAGCATCGCCCCCATAGCAAAAAAATGGTTGCAGTCTGTCTATGGATAGACAGACTGCATATAGCAGTTGTCGTGTGGTCGGAGTCGACTTCAACCCGCACTGCACACTGCTCTTAGCAGTCCTTGTGCAGTTTTTGTACAGTTGCGTTGGACCGCAACGCGACTGTGTCAATGCCGCTATTCATTCAGTTGCTGGCTGGGCTGGGCGGGGGCGGAGAGAGGAAGCGGCGAACAGACGGAGCAAACCGCTTCAAGCGGACCGTGTATGGCAGGTCGAGCAAGCTCTTTGCTGCCGGCAGCATAGCGACTGCATTTTTAGCTGCGACTGCAAATTAACTGCTTGAGCGGTCCGTGTATTGCGAATATCAATTTTGTATTGCGAATGACAATTTTGTATTGAGAATGTCAATTTTGTATTGCGGATGTCAATTTTGAATTGCGAATGTCAATTTTGTATTCCGAATGTCAATTTTATATTGCGGATGTCAATTTTGAATTGCGAATGTCAATTTTGTATTCCGAATGTCAATTTTGTATTGCGGATGTCAATTTTGAATTGCGAATGTCAATTTTGAATTCCGAGTGTCAATTTTGTATTGCGGATGTCAATTTTGTGTTGCGAATGTCAATTAAGTATTGAAATTGCAGTTCACCCAACAGCGACCGCTTTCATACCTACTATTGTTACTATTCGATTTGGGATTGTCTGTTCTGTCTCATGCTTGATATGGGGGGAAGTAGAAATTATGTTTTTTCTTACTTGTAGTGTTCTTTTTTTAAATGCTTTGCGGGATCAACAATTGAATTGTTTCTCCGAGACTTATCGAGTTTCATAGCCTTGGCACTTTTCTGGTAGTCCGCCAGTATTGGTTCCAGCTGTAAGAAGTTGCAGTGGCTAGGAATAATGCGTCGGCCTTGTTTCTCTGCCTAAAATATATCAGAGTATTAGGATATTTATCCTATAATACTATACGTGATATACTTCTGTCATATTAAGTTATAGAGACGCAAATACAATTATCAAAACTACAACAAACATTGAACGAACTTTGTTTTGTTAAAGTAACCGACAAAAACAAAGTATTATAAAGAGCATTGGCCTTGTTATCTGAAGACACTCGTACTTTAATTCTCTTCCTTATATTATCACGCTATCACTGGCTGGAATCTGTTTTATATTGATATTGGTACTCTTTGAGTAATTTGACCTCATTTCATCATCACACCATTTTACCTTGTGTTTTTGAGAGCTTTTGACCATACGTAGCCGTTTATAGGTAATTAGGCTTTATCCTTATACAAAACTAGCGACATGACCCGGCTCCGCACGGGTACAAATTATACACACCTTCTGTTTATGTGGCATCATATCACTGTTTCTTAATGCAATAAAGGGACTAATCCATTATTGTATTGTGGCGTAGTAATAGGAGCAACAACACACCTCTTTTTCGATCCACTTAATTAAACATACTGTCTGTATTCAGAGCACGGCGTCCGCCGTCCGTGTGCCGTTTGCATAAGCCCTAACAAAATCGGTTGGATGGTTTACCGATTGACAGACGCAGACAGTGACTTTGTTTTATACTATTTAGAGATTAGAGATATGGGCACAAATGTGGGTGAGCATGATAAAGGCACAACTTTACTTATTCCGATAAACGTTCACTACTGCATATATAGACTAAAATAGACTTAAGGACCTTTTATCACCGATTAAAAAAGAATTGAGTATTGTCAGCCCGTAGATAGGAGGAAGTAGGCCGCTGTAAAGATAATTTTGCGAAATAAGATATCATCAATCGGCGATCAGCGGGGGGCTCCGTCGGCTTATGTTACTTACGATTACGACCCTCGTTAGCATATTGCCGGCTGGATAATCGCCATTGTATAGAATGTCTGGGCAAAGTATAGAATAAATTATATTTCATTTCCGCCTAGGCCAAACTAGTTAAGCCCAAAGTATTTAGGACAAACTAAGTTGGCCTCGGGTAAACTAGTATATCCTGACGCGCCTAGGATAAACCCATTTGGCTTAAGACAAAAAAGTTTGGCCTGAAATCGGGTTCGGGAAACATATACAGAGTGTAATAAGACACATCACAAAGCCGTCAACTACGCATACTGTACATCAAACAAAGTAGCGTTGCGCAAAAATTATTGCTATGAAACGAAAACTTTTATTTTTAGGTATGAAATAAAAGCATTTTTTTTTAATTGCGCGCAATGTAACGCGAACCCAGGCAAGCGGAGTTAAGCCCCGCCCCTTCTTTCTAAGCCGCGTAGGTATTTGTCGGATACGTTTCATATTCATTGCGTCTTTGTAACTTCAAATGCTTAAATTCGAAAAAAAAAAACGAAAATTCAGGAAATGTTTGTTTGGAAAAAAGTTTAGTAATGAGAATAACACTTGGAATTCATATAATTATGTAAAAAAGTAAAAAAAAAAAATACGTCTTTGACCTTCAATATCTCCAGAACCAGGGGATTCCCAGGTATGGTCCAGTGGAAAAAAATAATCCAAATAATGGGTAGAATATGTGGCTTTCGGCTTCGAAAACTGTCGTTTTACACCCGTTATACAACTAGCTTCTTTCTGCCAGTGGCTCCGCCCGCGTGGAATTAGTACTTCCCCCACTATTCCAGACTATAATCTATCTCTTTGCCAGATTTCATCCAGATTCGTTCAGCCGTTCTGCCGTGATTGAGTAACAAACATCATCGATCCAAACTCGTATTTATAATATTTGTAGGATTTGCGATTCGCTGTAAAAGGTCATTTTTCTCCATACTTTACCGTCTGCATTCATCACGGTTCTTTTTTTTTTTTTTTTGCAAAATATATTGAAAAATTGATCTTTGCACCCTCGCTACCGGCCACTTCAGTAAACATTGTTTACTTTTGAGAAACTGTATAGTCATGACGCTATAATACTGGCAAAACAATCCGTCTTATCAAGCCAAATATACCATTGTGCAGAGGAAAGTGATTGCTTTCGTGCCAAATTCTTCGCATTTACAGTTTGACCGCAGTCCGAAAAGAATCTTTACTCCTTTAAAAATAATGACTACTTTTCAGTGTTTTGTTTCGAGATTTCCGCCTGTTTTTACGAATGTTTGGGTAGGTGTACACCGAGTTATTGATGCTAATTTTCTCATCAGCCGGTTGTAGTTCTGAAATTAGAATTCTATAAATAGTTGTTGGGATACGACGCATCGTAGGTGGCGTGATATAGTGGGCAGATTCATTCAAGGATAAAAACGTGTGGAAGCGTTATCGTGTTGTATAACTTGTATCTTCCATGAAATCACGCGTTTATCTCATACACGTACTAAGTTTCTCTTACTGAAAAACTGGGTTGATGTACCTAAGTATCTGATTCTGACAAAAAAAAAATCGGTTGGGATCGCTAGAAATAAATAAAAACTCCTTTTTTATGATCCCCACTTTTGAGCCCGGTCCAGAAATAATTCTTTTCCCGTCATTTTTTATTTGCGTTGTCCCGCTTACAGGCTGCTGAGCAAAGGCCTCCTCCTTTATCTTTCTAATCTTCTCTATCTTCAGTTAATTTGTGAGGACTAATGTTGCCTGTTAGAGTCAATATCTTATTCGTTGTGGAAAACGATTCCAAACGCCACGCAACATTTGGTAGCCAAAGATTTTTCATAGCCTAATGATTGAAGGTATCAGGCCTATGTTTTTCAGTGGACTTCCATCTATGTAATACGCAACATTAACTCTAGCATTTCGACGCTCATAAGAGGGGAACAGGGGCTGCGATTCTCCATACAAATGTATTCCCCTTTTTTCTTCCTGAATAATGCTTCTAGAGCAATATTTTTTTTTCATAAAGTCAAGGTCTGCTGTTGACACACGCCCCTGTCATTTCAACTAATAAGTAAAGAAAATATGACCCTACAAAAATTACAAAAAATGGTCCTATTTTTAACCGACTTCAAAAAAAGGAGTAGGTTCTCAATTCGACTGTATTTTTTTTTTTTTTTTTTTTTTTTTTTTATGTGTGTTACCTCATAACTTCTTACTACGTGAACCGATATTGAAGATTTTTTTTTTATTTGAAAGCTGTAGCTTCACATTTGGTCCCATTTTAATTTGGTGAAGATCTGATGAAGGACTTCGGAGATACACAATGGAACTCTTCAATAAATGATAGCAATCGCATGTCTGTATATTGTTTTCACCACTTCACAACATTACATCACGCTGATGCGCTCTGAAGGGGTATACAGATTTGTACAATTCACCCTGATACACCCTAATTTCACCAACTATGTTCAAATTCCCTATTTTTGGGGCTATCAATTCGGGCATAACTTTACTATTAAGTTAGTTTTAGAATGGGGTAAAACAACTAAAAAGTGAAAAATAAAAAACTTTTTACAAAAAAAATACAACCGACTTCCATAAATAATACTAAAAAATGCAAAATAACTTTAATTTCGGAAGTCGGTGTCAAATAACGAAGAAACCAGACTAGAAACACCGACTTCCGAAATTAAAGTTATTTTGCATTTTTTAGTATTATTTATGGAAGTCGGTTGTATTTTTTTTGTAGTAAAAGTTTTTTTTACCGCCGTTCTTAGAAGACTAGCAGACAAATTAGAAAAGTTTTAACATAAAACATTTAATAGGGACCTAGACATACTCTTTCTTAAAAATTTGGTGCCAAAAATAATTGAATCGGCTCAGTTTTCGAGAAGAAAAAGGGGAATACGAAACGTCGATCTCGTCAAAAATTTTGTGATAAAATCGGTCCGAGTTGCAGCTGTCCCTATCGCACTCTACAGGGGAAGATTTGAGGGCACGATGGCAATAGTTTCTTCAAATACCTATTTTGTAAACTCCTCGCAGGCTCTGTTCTCTCTTAAGTCACTGCATCAGATGTGATCGCGCTCATTATTAAACGTTGGAAATAAAGATTAATCGCATAAGAACCTGCCTATTTATGCCTAGAATATTTGTCACGATGCCAAATCAATGCTTTTCAATCGTCACCGTAACCTCATTTTCTTAATTTCTCGATCGACAGCGCCATTTTTGCGCGGGAAAAGAAAATATTGACGTTTTGTTTTTTTTTATTTATTCGAGTGTCGATGCACGCTTCATTGTTTATGGTGCCTCTCGGTATAAAGCCTGTACAAAAGTAAATCGAATTTAATTAATATGATGCATTTTGTCAGAAGAAAGAAAAGATTGTCGTATTTTTTTTTAAATATAATGCAGGAAACTTGTTAAGCTTGTCGTTGTAAGTGACAGGTTTGTAAAAGAAAAGTAACTTAACCTTTTTAGGGTGATATTCCACTCGTCATGTCAAAAGATGTGACAGGTAGAATACCTTCCACCTTTTGATAGATAGATAGCATATACTTATACCAAAATTGTAACACAGAACATAGAATTATGCTTATTCTAATGGTACAATGGCAATCTCAATGTACCTTTATTAATTTTGAAGCGAAAAATACCTACCCAGTAGTCGTATCGGCCCACATCTTGACTCACTGTCAAATTGAGTTCAAACATATTATGGGCTCGATAAGACTGAGTCATCTTCACTGTAGTTCTTATTATAGTCTGACTAGTGGCTATATTAGTAGGTATACATAAGATACCTACTCCGCTAGACGTAAGTACTGCTGAGAATGGCATGTATGACAATCGTAACAATCGTTATTCAATGATTATTCTCTTATTGGAATCCAGCTTTTTAACAATACGGCATTGTACAAGTAGAATTTACAAACAGACATTTGGGCATTTATATAAACTCACAGACCTAGGCCAAACTATGTGGCATGTGCTGAACATATTTGTTATAGTTCAAGGACAGAAATAGTTGCTTTGGGCGCAAGTACTAAAAGCATATTTCTTCTAAACACAGATACTAGCTTACTATTTATCCCTGCGGCTGTCATGTTTCCGAGCTAAAATATAGGTTACTAGCTGTCCGGACTTCGCACCGCCTCAGAATCAATAGGTAAATGTTGTATCGAAATCAGTCGATCCGTTCGCTGTATGAGGAAATGAATTTTCTTCATAACTTTTTATCGTAATTTTTCTATGTTTTAATAGTTATTTCGCTGTTCGGGGCGGTGAAAATCTAACAAATCAAAGATCATAAAAATCGGTCCAGTCATTCTTGAGTTATAAATGGTAACCCGACTTTGTTTTATATATGTAGATACTAGCTGACCTTTTGCGATTACATATTGGGGGAAAGAAGGGTGAAAAATACTTTACGACCTCTCATACCTACCAAATGTACAAAAAAAAGAAACATTAAAATCGGTCGACCAGTTTCAAACACCGTGACACGAGATTTTTATATATTAGATATATAGATAGATAGCATTTTTCGACAGGATAGTGTAACTTTCTATCAGTGAAAGAATGTTCGTATTCGGATCAGGTCTTGTAGAGATTACAGTCAATTTTGCCTGGCTGACTCATTCTTATCGTACCGGAAGGCGCATACGTGGGTAGCCCCCAACAAGGTGGAGCGCGTCGACCTAGTGAAAGTCGAGGGAATGCACTGAAAGCAGGCAACGTAAGACCGGTCATTGTGCCGATTCTTGGTGAAGCTTTTGACCAATTGTAAATGTTTTTAGGGTTCCGTAGTCCTAATAAGGACAAGGAACCCTATAGTTTCGTTCTGTCCGTCCGAGGCATAGCGTAAAGATTGTACTAGAAGCTGGAATTTTTCATGGTTATAGGTATTTCTTAATCACGCGACGATAACGAAACAATAAAATTTTGAAAAAGATGTTTTTTTATGGCAGCCCCCGTACATGTAAAGTGGGAATTTCTTTTTCTCGCTTATCCTATAGTGTGGGGTATCGTTGGATAAGTCTTTCAAAATGATTGCGGGATTGTGAAGACCATTTTTCGATTCACCAGGGCGTCTTCTGCGGCGGCTGCGGCCGGGGCCGTGAGGGTCACTCCGTTAAGCCTCCCTCACCCATTCAGCCTCCTTTTTCGCGAGCATTACTGCTTCGCAGAAGGAAGGTCTCCTCCTTGCTTCCCATTCCCTCTAGCCCCGTACCATGGCCTGGACCAGGGCCGGGCGCGAGAGGTCGCTTCCACGAGGACACGGCGGTGCTCCGCCCAAGCGGGGCAGATCTCCACCGTATGCTCCACCGGGAGTACGTGGGCCCCCCTGCGGGTCACAATACTTATTTGGTCAATATACCAAGGCCCACATCCAATTACTGATTTTTGTTGGTTTTAAAAATAATTAGTTTATTTCAAACCAAGCTGGAGTCCGATCAATATCTTTTGTTTTCGAGGCCACACGATATTCTATCTTTAATGATAATAATTACGTCCAAAGCTGCCATTACTTTCGCTTTCGGTAAAATTATAGGCGTCCCACATATCAGTGGATCGAAAGCCGTCGCGTTTAGGTCAATGTTCTCATTATTTTATTAACACCAATAGGTGTTGCCACCGTGGTCTTTTTACCCTACTACCCCAAAAGAAAGGTAATGTTTTTTGAGAGTATGTATGTTTGTATGTATATTTCTGTGACACATCTGGCTGGCTAAACGGCTGGATCGGCCTTTTTTGGGTTCCGTACCCGAAGGGTCCAAACGGAACCCTATTGTTGTCACTCACGTGTCCGTCTGTCTGTCCGTTTGTCGTCTGTCACAAAATTTTGTTACGAATTTTTTTTTAACTTTCCATTGATTTATGAACTTGAAATTTGGTGATAATGTTTATTATAACGTATACTTTACTAACAAATACCAATATTTGGTACGGAACCCGTAATGTGCGAAATCCGATACGCACTTAGCCAGTTTTTTTTTTTGTGGCCTTGGGATATCATCCAATGACCTAGTTCTGGGTGGAGTGGAAGGGCGTGTCAGACTTTTACTGACTAAAATCCAACCCTGTTCCTTCAGTTGCCTGAGTGTCCAGGGGCGCGGTAACTCTGTTTTGAATTTATCCGCGATCGACCTGGGCTGCCAACTTTACTTTTAGGCCTATGAAATTACTAAGGAACCTATAAGTTTTAAATATCTGTTTTAAAGAAGTAATTAGGTACCTACTTCTCAATTGTCGAATCACTATCACAACATAGTATAAATCAAAGTCGCTTTCCGCGTCGGTCTGTTTCACCGCTTACTCCTCCAAAACCACGCAACGGATTTTCATGCGGTTTTCTCGTATATGTAGAAAGAGCGATAAATGAGGAATGTTTATGTGTATAATTTTTACCCGAGCGGAGCCGGAGCGAGTCGCTAATAAAGAATAACATCATTTTGCGATTGACTAGTAGGTACCTATTCGTGTGTATCAGAACCCAATTAAGACTTATTCAGTCTAGGTAAAGTAATAACGGTGCCAACGGTCTCATAACCGCATTATCACGCAAACTCCTAATTAGCTGAATTTAATGTAGCTTGAAATCGTGTGACGCGTAACTCTAATAAGCTGAAATTCTGAATAATGACTTTCTTCCTCGCGTTTGTCACTAGGAAAAAAAATTTCATGGAAAATAGCCATCTCTTTTCTCACTATTTTCAATTTGGCCAGCCTAACATGTAATGGTGGAATATCAGTTAGATTTGGGAGGATTTTGGGCCATCTGGGGTCCCAGATAACTATCCTGCGGTCGTAGTAAGTGAATATTACCTGTTCAATCGATCACATCTAAGTCTAGATCAAATAGAATCGATCACATCTAAGTCTAGGACAATCAATCATGAATGGCTGAATGGCTAAACAGTTTAGATAAAGCTCTGGCCATTCGTTTAACGTCTTTCTTTAGTTTGATCAAGATTTTTTTTAACCGATTTCAAAAAAGGAAGTCCTGTATTCGACCCGTATGTATGTATCTTGTTTATTCGCGATTTTTTCGAAAATAACATCCGATTTGGATGAGGTTTTTGTTATTCAAATGTATATTTTTAAGGAAGGTTTTAGTATATAGAACATTATATGATCTGATGAAGATCTTCGGAGATAGACAGTGGAACTGTGGTGTGCCCAAATTATCTACACATCTGGTGTGCAGTCGACGTGTGAAAAGCTAAAATGTTGCTGTGACATCCTTATATAGTGGGAAAAAGACGGTAGTCGAAATAATTAATCATTTATTATTAATTTATTTCAGCGGTAATGGGAGAGAAGCCCTACCCATTCAAAGCGCCATCGCCACAAGACATGGTGGCGCTAAGAAAGGCGATAGAAGCGGGTCTCTCCTGCACAGTGCGGGACAGAGTGTGGGACAACCCAAGGTTCCTGGTCAGCAGCGGCAACACACCCGCTATCATGCAGGTAGCTTGACAATCTATGTGTATATAGAGACATGTAGCGATAGAAGCGGCTTTCTGTCCCACAGTGCGGGACAGTGTGGGACAACCCAAGGTTCCTGTCCAGCAGCGGCAACACACCCGCTATCATACAGGTAGCATTACAATCTATGTGTATATAGAGACAAGTAGCGATAGAAGCGGCTTTCTGTCGCACAGTGCGGGACAGTGTGGGACAACCCAAGGGTCCTGTTCAGCAGCGGCAACACACCCGCTATCATGCAGGTAGCTTTACGATCTATGTGTATACAGCATGTAACAAAAACCCTGTCCGATCCAATAAAGGCGTATTCCTGGTTTAACATACGTACTAGAAAAAGTTAAAAAAAAATGTAACTGATAAAAATCAAAAGTTATATATTTTTTAATTTAATAAAAAATGCGAAATGTACCACTAACTATAGCAAATTTTCATAAGTTGACAACACTACCGGCCGGCGAAATCTTTTCATTTTTACCTATTTTTATTTCAAACGATACCGCCCTGCACTAGCCGCGCTGTAGGCACTCTGTCTCGCTCAGGTGGCATCTTTCAAACGAAACAGTAGGTGAATTTTGTCGAGCGCTCAGTGTTGCTTTTGATAAGTTTTTAATTTTATTTAAAATTAATTATTTTGATTGGGGAAAAATAATTATCTCGTATCCATTAAATGATTACGTATATGTGTACGCAGTACGATACCAAGTAATACTCTGCAGGATCGGACAGTGTTTTGTTACATGCTGTATAGAGACATGTGGCGATAGAAGCGGCTTTCTGTCGCACAGTGCGGGACAGTGTGGGACAACCCAAGGTTCCTGGTCAGCAGCGGCAACACACCCGCTGTCATGCAGATAGCTTTACAATCTATGTGTTTATAGAGAAATGTAGCGATAGAAGCGGCTCTGTCGCACAGTGCGGGACAGTGTGGGACAACCCAAGGTTCCTGGTCAGCAGCGGCAACACACCCGCTGTCATGCAGATAGCTTTACAATCTATGTGTTTATAGAGAAATGTAGCGATAGAAGCGGCTCTGTCCCACAGTGCGGGACAGTGTGGGACAACCCAAGGTTCCTGGTCAGCAGCGGCAACACACCCGCTATCATGCAGGTAGCTTTACAATCTATGTGTTTATAGAGACATGTAGCGATAGTAGCGGCTCTCTGTCGCACAGTGCGGGACAGTGTGGGACAACCCAAGGTTCCTGGTCAGCAGCGGCAACACACCCGCTATCATGCAGGTAGCTTTACAATCTATGTGTATATAGAGACATGTGGCGATAGAAGCGGTTCTCTGTCGCACAGTGCGGGACAGTGTGGGACAACCCAAGGTTCCTGGTCAGCAGCGGCAACACACCCGCTATCATGCAGGTAGCTTTACAATCTATGTGTTTATAGAGAAATGTAGCGATAGAAGCGGCTCCCTGTCGCACAGTCCGGGACAGTGTGGGACAACCCAAGGTTCCTGGTCAGCAGCGGCAACACACCCGCTATCATGCAGGTAGCTTTACAATCTATGTGTTTATAGAGAAATGTAGCGATAGAAGCGGCTCCCTGTCGCACAGTCCGGGACAGTGTGGGACAACCCAAGGTTCCTGGTCAGCAGCGGCAACACACCCGCTATCATGCAGGTAGCTTTACAATCTATGTGTTTATAGAGACATGTGGCGATAGAAGCGGCTCTCTGTCGCACAGTGCGGGACAGTGTGGGACAACCCAAGGTTCCTGGTCAGCAGCGGCAACACACCCGCTATCATGCAGGTAGCTTTACAATCTATGTGTATATAGAGACATGTGGCGATAGAAGCGGTTTTATGTCGCACAGTGCGGGACAGTGTGGGATAACCCAAGGTTCCTGGTCAGCAGCGGCGACACACCCGCTATCATGCAGGTAGCTTGACAATCTATGTGTATATAGAGACATGTAGCGATAGAAGCGGCTTTCTGTCGCACAGTGCGGGATAGAGGGTGGGACAACGCGAGGTTCCTGGTCAGCAATGTCTTCATTAAAAACATGCCCCACATGTTTTTGACAACAAGCAAGATGTTATTTTATTTTCCTAACAGGAAACTAATTGCGACTCGGTTTATCGGAGTTAGAATAACAAATTGTTGCAGTGTTGCATAATTTTCCGCAGAATCGTTTTTCTAGCTAATTGGCATTGGTATTTTTTTCACATGAAATTGCAAAAACCTTTAGATATAGGTAACCAGAACAAACTGCTTAGTAATAATGAACATTTTCCCTCTTTTATTGGCTTATTTTGGATCTTTGACTTAAACACAACGATATTCATATTTCACGTAACCGAACACTTAGTTGTTTTTTTTAATAATGTTATTGATAAGTTCTTTACTAATAATCCTACTTCCTACTTATAATACAAATGCAAAAGTTTGGATGAATGGATGGATGGATGGATGCTTGGATGGATGAATGGAAGTATGTTTGTTACTCAATCACGCCAGAACGGCTGAACGGATCTGCATGAATTTTGGTACAAAGATAAATTATGGTCTGGAATGGCGTTGTAGTTCAGCAGTCCGCCGAGTCATCTCGTGATCGAGACACAATTAAAATCTATTGCGTCTGCTAATTTATAGTGGAGGAAGTACTAAGTAATTAATAATTTTTAAATAATGCTGTCGTTAAGTTTTACACAACTTTTTACTCATCTCTTACTAATCTTTTTTCTCTCTATAAAACCAACTTGTTTACGAAGCAACTGCAGTTCATACAAATTAAACATTGAAACGAGTCGCGACGCGGTTTGAACGCTCAATGACAAAATTAGCATTCAATTGATCAGACGCAGTTACCAAGCATGGCGTTAATGACACACACCTGTACACGTCATTGTGATCGATAAACAAGTTTTTACGTGGTTTGCACGGACTAGGTTTTTCTATATGAATATGATAATGAATGGTTTTGCTTCGCATCTGTATTTTTTTGGATTGTTAAAGGAATCTTTTTTTTTGGAAAGACCAGGCAGCCACATGATCTCTTAAAAAACCGACCCTGGAACCCTCCTCTGTACAAAATCAGGGCACGTCCCTGATGAGGCTTTAATAGAATTTGGTTGGGCCAACAATAAATGCTATCATTTTATTGTTAGCCCAACAGTAAATGCTATTAGGGTGTAAAAGGGAAATGTCTGAGCCTCGGTGTGCACACAGCAGCACGTGACCACTGTGCCACCGTCTTACCTAGGATCACTTGTGAGCGTACAGAGTCCCATCTCTGGCAGTCCCGCCTGCCTTGAATGGTGCAGGCGGGGTTTCGGTGTTTGAGGCGTCAATCGAATCGGCTCTCTCACGATAGTATTGCCCCCTAACGACTAACATGATCAGAATATTGTGAATTACAGGAAGGCTCCCGTTACAACGCTCTACACATTGCGGCGAAAGCAAGCAACGCGGAGATCTGCAACTTAATATTGACGACGGTGGGCAACCCGATGTTTGTGCAGACCTTATACGGGATGGATGCTGACCCGGACTCTTGTAAGGTAAGGAAGAAAACTAATTATACAATTTATACATACAACTAGCGACCCGCCCCGTATTTGCACGGATGCATATTATATACAATCTTACTCGATTATCGCTCTCTCTTTGATGAAAACCGTTTCAAAATCCCTTGCAAGGTTTAGCAGAAGTAAGCGAAGAAACAGACAGGCAGACAGCGACATTTTATACTATTCAGAGATGTACTTTTACTGAACTTTATGAAGTGATTTTAATCTCAATACATTACCTAATTAATTATAATTAAATTATAATCTTTATTGTTCCAAGATAATACATAGCATTTAATATGAACCCTAGACCCCACACTAGGATTCCCTGTGTCGTGGGGTCTAGTTTCTTTCAATCCATCATGAACGAAATTATCTATAAACAAAAAAGTATAAGTAATAATATGAATAAGATTAACGTTATATGAAAAAGTAATTAAAATTTAGATTAATTAAAAAAAGTTAAACAATAGTACAAATAAAATTAACATGGATAATTAAAATTAATTAAAAACAAAATAATAACGAAATTAAACAATAAGACAAACATTTTACAAATTTGTGTGGGGAAGTGAAGTGTAACTGTATTATGTGTATGTATGTGAGTGGGGTGAGTGTAACCTAAACTCTGTTAATTATTAGAAGTGGCGGCCGTACTTGAAAGAGTCACCGCGGCCCCGGAACGCAAAGGGCAACTGAAGGAACATGGGTGGGTTTTAGTCAGTAAGAGTCTGACACAACCTCCCGCTCCAACCCAGAGCAACACAAATAAGCACAAAAATCAAATAAGGCACTATTAAAAGCAACCTTAAAATACAATTTCCTAATCAAATTCGTACAGTACCCGGCAATTAATACCCAATTTCACGTTATGAGCATTGTGTCGCCCCCAGAAAACAAACGTAATTATTTTCGATATTATGCAAGATTCACGGTCAAACGTAGCCGTCGAACGAACCCGTCACGTGGCCTAGTGGCTGGCCATCCATCCTTCACCTACATGTGTGGCAAATTTGAGTACAATCAGTTTGCAGACGACCACAAAAAGGATTTCTACCTCCAAGTTGCTTGCGGCGGCAAATTGCTCACCGCGCGAGCACTTTAGGGTTAGAAGGAGACTAAAGCGCCATATACCGCCTGGTACTTTTTTGGCAAATAAATCAACTAGCAACTCGCCCCAGCTTTGCACGGATACAAGTTATACACCTAAACCTGCCTCAAGAATCACTTTGCCTATTAGTGAATGCCGCATGAAAATTTGTTCAGTAGGTAGTTTTTGAGTTAATCGTGAACAGACAGACGTGGCAGGGGACTTTGATTTATGATATGTAATGATGATAGTGATAGTAATGTGTTATTTTAGTCGTGTGGTCAAAACTAATCCAGTTCTCCACCCACAGGAGTTCGCAGCCATACTCGTGGACCGCTACCTGAACACGCCCGACAAGGCGATCAACGAGACCCCGCTGCACTTCGCTGCCAAGTTCGGTGCCGAGCACGTGGTCGACGTGCTGACATCCTTCCCGCAGTGCAACCGCAGCGCCGTCAACAAGTACGGCGAGCAGGCTAAAGATGTAAGCTTAATCTACTGTCTACTTTAATGTTATGCCAATCTGGAAATCTCTTAAGGTGAAAGCGCCAGGGTTGCCCGCGAAATTCTATTTTTTTAGGTTTTTGCAGTTTGCAGGTCAGTATCAGGTTGTATGTTATTCAAAATATGATTCGCGGTCGTAGCAAGTACATATTTACGTAACTGTAATCATTACAATCCTCAATACAAATCTCTCACTTAGAATTGATGCCAAATGAATCATATTTTGACCAAGACACAACCTGACACTAACCTGCAAATTGACTTACCCCCTTCACAGGACATGCGTGACCTTGCCTGCTCTAAATGCACAACCACCTGCACCTTGAATGATTTAAACAAAGCTAACCAGGTGGCCACATACTAGTCGGACAAAATTGAGTCAATATCGACACGAAATGAAGAAGAAGTGTTATGTTACTTAAGTTGATTTTTGGTTAGACGGCTCTATAAATATTGGTTGCAATTTAATTTGAACTTTGTCATGAAGGACATAGAGTTTGTGTTCCAAAGTCTTGATAATTGTCTGAGATTCTTAATTCCAACTTAGACAATCACAACATTTACTGAAACTGAGATCAACAAAAGGAATACGGGCGTTGAATTTTTATCCCTTAGACGCTAAATGGTATACATTTCTACTTGTGAGTAAATAAAAAAAAAAACCAGACGGTCCTCAAATAAATGCTTATTTTACAAGCTTTTATTTAATTTGCAATGTTTATTAGAATTACATTATAAAATTAATTAGAATTACATAAACATACCTACATATAAAAATTAGAATGTACATTCAGGATCAGCTCAAGACAGAGGAGTACTTCAACGGTCAACAGCACAGACATAAAATGTTGTGTATGAATATAAAATCTTCTTTAAAAAACCGGCCAAGTGCGAGTCGGACTCGCGCATGAATGGTTCCGTACCATCGTACAAAATTATACGCGTCTACTTGTTGCCATTATTAAGATCGAGCGAACAAAGCCAACAAAAAACACGTTTCTAGTAGAGGTTAAATTTCCTTTTATTTTCTATTTATTTTTTAACCGACGAAAAAAAAGGAGGAGGTTCTCAATTCGACCGTATATGTTTTTTTTTTGTGTATGTTCAGCCCTCACTCCGTCATTTATGAACCGATCTTGCTGTTTATTTTTTTGTTAGATAGGGGGGGGGGGGGGGGTTGGGGGATAGGGGGTTAGGGTTGCTTCAAGGGTGGTCCCATGTCAAGCAAATCAGGATCTGATAATGGAATCCTGATAAAATTGAGAGAAAACCTCGAAAATTGTGGGCATGTTTAGCGTTTCTGTACGTATGTTTGGCCCTCACTCCGTTGTTTATGAACCGATTCTGATGATTCTTTTTGTCTTAGATAGGGTATACCTCAAGGGTGGTCCCATGTCAAGGACATCAGGATCTGATCATGAAATCCTGATAAAATTGAGAGAAAACCTCGAAAATTGGGCACGAATATTGTTTCTGTTTACTTTTCATAACTTAATCAGGTATTTGAATTTAGGAATCATCACATCATGAAACTTAGCTGATGATGTATGGAAACCATACCTTTCCTAAACAATAGAAGTTAGATATAAAAAAACTAGTTTTAGTGACAGATACCACTTAATATGCTTTGAAGAAAAGACGTCTTTAGAATATTGGAGGTAACCTCAACTGGTCAATATCCTGGGAACCTCATGGAAGGTTGGTTACATCATCAGCTCAGTGCCAAGAGGAATGATGAAAGATTAGAAATTAGCCTCAGAGTATTAAAAGATGATGCGAGTCACAAAAAATCATAAAATAAAAAACTTTTTAACAAAAAATTCTACCGACGAAAAAGAACTAAAAAGCAAAAAATAAATAAACCTTTCAAGTCTTGAGTATTAAGCTTATTTAAAAAATTTTCTATAAACTAATTTTGAGTCGGTGCCAAATAATAAAACGATTAATTACCTACATCTAGCCTTCTTCATTTCTACGTACATATAAAATTTAGATATTTAATATTCAGATTGTTGTTTGGCGCCGACTTAAAATTAGTTTATATAAAATTTTATATTTTATGTAGGTAAATAAGCTTAATACTCAAGACTTAAAAGGTTTATATATTTTTTGCTTTTTAGTTCTTTTTCGTTGGTTGAATTTTTTGTTAAAAAGTTTTTTTTTATTATTTGTTGTTATAGCGGCAACAGAAATACAGATTGTGTGCAAATTTGAACTGTCTACCTATTACGGATTATGAGACCGCTGACAAACAGACGGACGTACAGCGGAGGCTTTGTAATAGGTTTCCGTTGACCCTTCGGGTACAATATTTTTTTACTATTAACTTTTTTCACAGATAATCTGCAAGCGAGCTACGAACAGCGAGACAGGTGTGGCGCACCGCATCGCGTGCATGCTACAAGAACGGTACTACGTGCCCGTGCTACACACTGAGGATGGCAGCGGCGTGCCGACTATAGGGCGAGCTTTCACGCCCGCCGTGCCGCCGGTGTGTATCCTAGTTCATATCACCATCTGCAACGAATGCAGAACGCAATATTAAGAATAATATCGCGTAATCCGTAGCTTATAACTAGCTCCGAAATCCACGCACATCTAAATATGGCCACTGTAAAAGAGGAAATAGAGGCTTCGACAGAAAAGTATCAAAAGCGGCTGGGAAAACATTCGAACGTATTTGCGGCAAGTCTTATTTTTTTGTTGTTGATAGGCACGCGTTTGACCAGTATCTCACCTGATGGTAAGCGATGATGTAGTCGAAGATGAAGCACGCTTGCCTAGAAGTAACCTATTCACTTTTGACTTAAAGACTCCCAGGTTGTAGCTATCAAGGAACACAGACTCCGGCAAGGAATTCCACTCCCTAGTCTCAATTCTCAATTCTTTATTGCGTACCATAATGTATATAGTTGGTAGGGAAATTATTATATTAGTCACAATTATGGACCCTGTTGGGCACAGGATAGATCAAGTAGGAGAGAGGAGGAAGACAACTACTGTCTTATTATAATACAGAATTGAATTTAACAATTATATTGTTTTTTTTTTTTTTTGAATTATGTAGGTACGTATAATATGTTAGTACCTAACATTGTGATATCCATTATTTTATTATTGTTTTATTCACTTCGATTATTTGTTCGTTTATACATCTAATCACGCACAGCTATCAAAAACGTCTCAAGAGAAAAGAGTAGAGCTGTGGACTATACGCTTGACCCTACAAAATGTCACAAAACTATCTGCTTACTGTAGACTACTGATTTAGCAAAAAAAAAAAACACTGTCTTATTGCGTTTGGGCGCATTATGTCCAATTCGCAAAATGTCAAACTGTCCAATTCTCAGTTGGTCCAGTTTTTACAATTGTTTACAGAATTTGTTTTGGATGGGTGCGTAAAATGAATGTTGAACTTTGATACAGCACAGAAATTTCGATGTTTTGATATTTCACCACTGGACTCGTGTTTTGCAATAACGTGCTGTTTCTCTCCAAACTCTTGAATTGAAGAAGTTCTCAACTAGTATTTTAAACCAAGATAGTAGGGTGATATGCGTATTACGTTTAATTGAAACCGGTGCATTCATTTTAAATACCGTGTCGCGTAACTCGTTTAACCTTTTATATTTATATAAACTAGTTGACGCGACAAATACAAATACGTTTATTGGTTCAAAACATAGTAAGAGTACAACAATAAAACTCTGTCACTTAAAATAGGATTTCCTGTGCTATAAGTGACAGTAGACATGGCAGTTGGCCTAATTTACAATTATAGTCTATCAGTCCGTATTTATTTAATTATAATGGACATACTAAAAATAATAAAAGTAAAATATTAAATTTGGTGTAAACGATTTGAAGTTACAAGTTTAACATGTATGATTAAATATGTATATGTGTTTGTACCAACCCGCATTGGACCCGCGTGGTGGATTACGGCCATATGTTTGTGAGTGTATGAGTGCAAGTGTGAGGGAGAGTGTAGAATTGTGAAGTTGTGAGTGTCTGATTCGTGACTGGTAGGGCGTGTTTTAATTTGAAATATGGGTACATAAAATAGTCGTTCAGTTTCTGTGTAGTCAAATAATTCGAGGAAGGCTTTTTTGTTTTTTTAAACTTAAAGCTTGTTAATTTGTACAGGGTAATTTTTTTTCTGATTTTATTGTATAGACAAGGAGGTGCAATGTAGGGATGACGTTTGGCAAATATGGTGTATGCGGAGTTATTTGGAAAATGTCAGCCTATGTTCGTCTGTAATTATGATTAGATGTAAATTTTGGAATAGTTGTGTGGCGTACTTTAAAAAAAAAAAACAATACAGCTTAAGGTTGCGTAAGATAAATAGTTGCCGTACAGTAAGAACTCTTATCTCTTTATAGAGTGTGGCTGTAGGGTAGAGTCTAGGTTTGCCAGTGAGGACTTTGAGTACTGCTCTTTGTGATCGTTTAACAGTTATAAGATGTGATTTATGAGTCCCTCACGAGACGGATAATAATATGCAATATTCGAGTATGGATTTACATGTATGTATGTATGTATGTCGGGCTGGTTTCCTATTATATATTGGCATGACGCTCAAGGCGCGTATTTTGCGTACAGATGCGTATGGATTTACATAATGATAGTAAATGATCTTCAAGGTGTGCTTGTCTTCTATATGGCGAACCGTTTTGAAAATAGGCATTAACTTTCTTAAACGATTGGATAAAACGGACAGACGTCGTTCTGTCAAAAGCTCTAATATTGACAGCTAAGAACAGTTTGAATGTAATAAAGAAAAATGTGGTTTTTACGGTTTTCCGTGCAATGTTTTCAAATTTTTCTTTTCATAAGAACCTTCCTGAGACTTCAACGACTAGTTAAAAAAAAGTTCATCCAAATTGATCCAGACGTTTCGAGTGCCGCGCTTAGCAACACATTTAACCATTTATTTTTATTGACATAGATGTAGATTGTGTTCATGTGTGTGATTCATGTAGGTGCCTCTTTCTTTCCACAGGAAATAAACCGCGACCCCTTAAGTCCTCGCTACGAGATCCGCGCGTACGCCGGGCCCATGGAGGCGCGCGCCGCCGAGCTTTTCCGGCGCCGCTGGAAGACGCCCCCACGCGCGCCCCTGGCGTCCTACCCCGGCTCCCCTGCCGTGCCGGTGGCCCCGCGCATCCCCCTGTCGCACTACACCGCAGAGGACCCCGCCCCACCCGCCAGTCCGAAGCCCCAGGCTTTCAGGCTAAAAGAGATTACTAAGGGGCTTGAGACTGTTGGCAGGTTAGTGTGGAATACTTAGGTCAGTTAAGTAATCGCGCTATGTAAAATACTGGTATTCACCTGCTTCCAGATAGACTGGAAGCCGACCCCAACATAGTTCCAACTGTGTAGGCGAGGTAGATTGACTGACTTAAACCGAGATTAATATAAAAATATTTTTTATTGGACATAGACACGTTTTGCAAATGACTTTCGCTACATTAGTTAGCAAATGTGTCGTAGCTATTAACTCCCACCTCCAGGAGGGAGACAACAGCTTTCCAAATTACAGGAGAAATAAACAATAGCAAAAATAGAAATTAAAAATCAAACATCAAAAATTTTGAATGTTACAAAGCACGTACTTTGGCTTAGATATGTTGCAGTTGTGCGACAATAACAGGACAAGGATAAACCAAAGCTTAATTAATTTAGAATTTTAATTTCATATTGGCAACGAAATGTTCCACTCATTAAGGATATTAGTGAATCTTATCCGAAAACTGTATGTCATGACACAGGTGGCCCTTGTAGTTTGAAAGCAGGATTCTTACTTAATGGTTAAATTCCTCAGATTATATCTATACTATATACAACCATTTATGTATAAACAAAATGTATACTTTTTATTTTGTGCCAAGAAAAAAATTGTTATTATTAAAGCACTTTGCACATTTTTTGGTTTATCATTATTCCCTTTCCTAACGTTTATATATCTCCCATTATAATTTCTGCATGGGTAAAAATTTTGTGAAGTACCAGACAACAGACAATAGAAAATCTATTGTTCGAATCACACCGGTGTGATTTAGGCACCGGAGAGAAATCGAGATTATTAATTTTACTTAGCGCGTACTTTGATAAAACATCAGATTCCTGGATTTAAAAAAAATCTGCTGATCTATCTAGTAGAAATGAATCCCTATTTCCTTGGTCACGGCATCACGCGTGAACGGCTGGATCGATTTCTCTAATTCTTTTTTTGTTGTGTTTGTTATTGTCCTGAGAAGGTTCTTATGAATTAAAAAATTAGGAAAGATGCGCAGAAAATTGGAAAATTTCAGAAAACAGATGTTCGCGAGTTGGACAGTTCGCGCGTCAGGAGAACGTCTATCGGCTCAGCTAGTCCATTTATATTAATCTTCTTTTTACAATTTCAAGATTTGGTACCATGGTAAAAAGGGTCATAATGATGACTTAAATGACTCTTTTTTGGGTTTTCAGTTTTCACCTTTAATTAATTGAAATAAGTCAAAATCCGTTTGAATTGTGTTATGATCATCTTTGTACGTGAATAATAAATAGATTAATAAACAAAAACTTTTCTTTTTACAGGAACTTAGCGGAACAAATGAAAGTAGGCTGGAAGGAGTACTGGCCATTCTTAGACACGTTCACCGACCTCCGTTCGCCTGAAGGTCTTACCTTACTGGAAAACTATTTGAAAAACAAGTACGAGAGTGCCTGTTCGTTCGCATATAGTGACAGTTGCGCACAATCCCACGTTCCGGATGACCTTTCACTATCAAGAATAAGTCTTTCGATGTCCCAGCAAAGTCCCACTAAAGACTCGACTTTGAGTCCCATCTCAGAACTTTGTGTCGCCATGAAATCGTGCAAAATAACTAACGAAAGACCTCCACATTGGCGGAAAACGGACCCTTTGAGACAGAGGCTTTGCCGCCAACCTGGGGCGAAAACAGTGAACGGGGATGTGCCTATAGTGAACCACACAGTCAGCCAGCTGCTCTGTATAGAGCGCACCTGCCAAGTCTTCGCGAAGAGAATAGCTGACGCGCTAAATTTCAGTCTTACCGCCGAACCAGAAGCGGCCGGAGACTCACTAAAATCTGAATCAAAGCATCTACAACACACGATATTCACGTACATGGATGATGAAAGATTTCAGAGCATAAACTTCGCGTTAATACACTCCAGATTAGCGCAACTAGTTGTCTACAAACTGAAACAGCAAACAAGTGATTTGGATGACGTAAATCATTTGTTGGAATTCTTAGTGAAACTCCGTTGCCCGAATGATGATATTTTCAGTTCAGACGATGAGAGAAAACCGTCTTATAATTGCGGAAATAATAGATTGGCTAGAACCCGAATGACACAGGTAATAGACGGCCATGTGAGGTGCTTAGCTAGTTTCATATGCGAAGAGTTGACTGAAGGCGAACTCCTCAAAGCCCCGGCGATGTCCGAGGTTGAGTGTACGGAGCTGTGGCAGAAAGCATCCAAGTGTAGGTGCGACTGGAAGATAGAAGTGTTCGAACGAAACAGTAAAAAGAATGCGTCGTTTAGGAAAAATAGATCTATTTTGTCGACTAGTCCGAAAAATGAGAGCTTTATTAGAAGACTGACGTTTGATCATGATATTGGTGAGTAATTTTCTTTTATCATGTATATGCTCGGGTTTGGTCACTATTATTTTTATTACACGCTTTTATTTAATTTGCAATATTCGTATTTAAGTTGTACGCTACGAACTATCCCACTGCTGGACGACGGGTTTTCCTTCCATTGGGCCACGATTGGGCGCTACTTCTTTTCAATTCTTAAGGAAGATATCTAGTTCGTCCCGCTACACCGTGTTGCTGTTTTAGGGCACCAACCCTATGTTTTCCAGAAGATGGGATTGAATACATAATTAATTTCGACTGTTACCCGATTTCTGGTAGCCTGATGTGACTACTGAATAAATCTGTCGTGTTTCATTTAACAAATCAGATAAATAATGATGAAACTGATGGCAGGTGACGGCAAACTGCAGCACATTGAACCAGAGAGGCCGCTCAACGTGAACTCTCCGGGCGGAGACGGCGGCGCGGCCTTGTATACCGTGGACACGGCCAAGTGTACCGTCGTCCATGCTGAGGTAAGTCAACAATGAATAATATAAAGCTAAAAAAAACCTTCTATTTTCGTGTTCTTGTCAGCAAACTCTTTCATTAGATACCCATATTTTGGGAATGCATAAAAAATAACTAGTTTGCCAACTTTGGGAGTCCGCCATATTGGGTTTAGAATGACGTCACTAAGCTTACCATACATTGTCGTCCAAACTAAACATGTATGCAACATTTCAGCTCAATCGGACACCGGGAAGTGGGTCAAACTTAACGTCTAAGATTTTGTTTGCATAGTTAGTTACAGGTGAAGCTAATAAAAGCCTGTTAAAAAGAGCTATTAAGTTTATTTGACCAGGGCATACAAGGTTGGAAGCCCTCGCCCCGACCCTCATCAGTTCATCTTTTCGCTTTGTGGGGCAAAGTGACCGGATGACCTGCGGCCTGAAACAAAATACTTTTCTGTTAGCGTTCACGCTAACGTTTAGTACAAAATGTATGAGAATGACATTACGTGGACGTGAGTCACGTGACAATTCTAAAAGTATTTTGTCTAAGGGGCTGATGGGGTTCGCGGGAATCTGCTGGATGCCACCGCTCGGTGTTACGTCGCATGGGGGAGACCCATGTCCAGGAATAATAGTACTCTTTTTTATTTAATTCTTCACAAAGTTTGACATCATTGTGTACATAATATATAAATAAAATAACCAAAATGCATCGAACATGATCTCTTATAAGAGACTGGAGTCCATACTAGGATACCCTGTGTGACGGATCACCAGGCTCTCACGAGACGCGACGCACGAGAGAAGTCATTGGATGATTTCCCACCCACCGAAAAAAAAAAAGAAAAAAGGCTCACCCCGAATTTCCGTCGATGGCTAATTACTGTGTCTGAACAAATTTCAACATCAAGAGCAGATAATAATAATGGAATAGACGTCTTTCGGCTGAAAGGATAATGAAGACATAAATAGATTTTAACGTTCCGACTGCTAGAACTAAGGCCTTCTCTCTTTGAGAGAGAGTGGCCCATCCACCACGCGGGTTGGAATGTCACATCATGTAGTCTAATTTCTATTTAGCTTCTGGTATAAGAAAAAATAAGTAAAATTACGGAAAAAAGTAATACAGAGTCAAACTGTTTTTTTGATGATGACCCTTATGGTTCTACTACCTATAATTTATGAGACAATGGTGCCGATTCTGTTGTTCAATAACTAAAATAAAATTAGAGAATCGCTATCTTTTACTAAAAGGCACTGCAAGAAAAAGACAGCTACAGTTATGAATAAAGTTAGAGATGTCAAACTAGTTAACGCCTTGCGCTTTACCGTGTTTTTAGTCGACATGTTTTTACGTGTACCTTTAATTTGTATGGAAATATTAGTTCAACTAAATTTGACAGCTCTAATTTATGTCTGTCTCTTTCTTGTTTTATTAGAGAGAATAAGATAGCAATAGCATAAATTAAGAATCGGCACCAATATAAGAACTCTAACTAGTTGCTCGTTTAAAAAAATAGTTTCGTATGGGTAAAAAGCATCTACAATAAATAAAAAAAGAAGTTTACGTTAATTTATAACACATCATAATTATATGAAAACGATGATACTAGCATTCTTAAATGATTTTTTTATTGAAAAAATAAATAATAATTTTACAGATTGTTATCATACAAAAAATAAGCTATCTGGAACAACAAACTCCAATGGGATGTTCTTCTTCTTAGCTATACGTAGGCATATCGAACGCACCCTTTGCGAAACTAGTCCTTATAAGATTACAAGTTAAAAATATGAATGATTTACGCAAGTTTGTTCTAAGAACAGTCACATAGGGTCTGCGTGCACTTCACCTTTTCAAAGATATTTCTCGCCAACTGATTGACATTTTGCGTGACCAGAGGGCTTCGTTCTTCGCCCAAAGAATTAGCATTGCCATTCAACGTGTCAATGCTGCCAGTCTTCTGGGCACGTTTCCTGCTTGCCCAGATGACAGCAATGTGGAGAAGTACTTTGACGACTAGGTGTGTTCTTTTTTGTGTATATCTACGTAGTTAGGTTATAAATAGTTAGTTAATATTTAGATAATATTTAAGTCCGTGATTATGTATGTAAATACATGTATTTTTCTTAAGAACAGCCACTTAAAGTCATTATTTCATACCAGCACAATTAGATAAAATAGTGGTATGTTCGCGATAAATAACGCAACATATTTATAAACGACATAAATCACATTCTCTGATACGGAACACTGAACCTCACTTATTAATTTCATTCTTCGTACGTATAAGGAATATAATCGTTATCGCAATCCCTTGAAAGGAACTCAAAATCAAAAACGTATAGTATACTGCGCTGTCCATCCCGACACGAGTTTCCGCCATTATATCAGTCACCAAAATATGAAGAAATGCTCCAAAACTTGTGATACAAAACAAAATGAACGCAATCACACTCGACACCACCATATCTGTAATGTTCCTCTTAGATTTCTTGTTAATGTCTATAATAACAGAATATATGTTGAAGAAAAAGAACATATTCACTGCAAGAATGAGGAGTTTTAACCACGTGAACGACGTTGTATAGTACTCATAGGCGTCAAAGTTATAGTCAGCCTCGATGAACACGCTGTCCATCACTCCGATCGGTATCGTGAGGAACCAAACCAAAATGGACATCAGAATAAAGTTCCACTCTTGAAACGCAAATACTGACACAAACTTGTCGTATAATATTTTCGTGTACACTGACATCCAGCATATTGTTACCGCCTCTGATTGTGTTAACACTGCCCACAGAAAATCACTTTCCGATAGTTGCAAAACATCGTAATTCAGTAGGAATTCGACTATGGTGTTCAACAGTCTTGCTATAGTCAGCTGTGTGAGGATTTTCTGGTCTATCTTCCTGATTTTCGGCAGTAGTTTGTAAAGCAACAGTTGTAGTAGTAAGCAGGCAGTGGACAGCACGATCCCTGAGATCCATATGTTTCTTACTGCTTTTGGTTCGTCGTCGATTATGAAATGTTCTTCTCCGTTTGCGTTCGACATTTTTAAATTTACCGCGCTGTATGCCTGTTGTGTTCAAAATGCGACTAAATTCATTTTATTTTTTACGGGACAGTGTTTTACGCGAATATGCGTAAAACACTGTCCAAAATACGCTTGCGCAGAGTTTACGTCAGAAGTGAATTGATGCGTCATAGTAAGCTCGGAGAGCGTACGTGTTTACCATTTATGTATATTATTTGTGTTTAATTGTGGCTACGTTACATCGCGGTCCCGGCTGGCGAGCAACTGTGTATTACGGAATAGTAGCCAAAGAGGCATCTTTTGAAGCCATCCTCGACCGCAAACCGCTACAACTACACAACTAACTATACAAGTACAGTAGATTCTCACTATCACGGCACTTCAGTAGTCCGGCACCCTCCACCTGGACCTACCTCTCCGCTTCCTACATGGTCCCTTATTAAATTTAGACATCCTAAAATGCTTACTTTTAAATTTCTTAATTATTTGTAGAATCCAGTAATCCAAACATTTCAATAATCTAATTTAAATAATCGGACACCATTTGCTTTTTAGGGTTCCGTACCCGAAGGCTCCAAACGAAGCCTTATTGCTGTCACTCACGTGTCCGTCTGTCTGTCCGTAGTCTGTCACAAAATTTTGTTCCGAAGAAATTTTTAACTCATTGACCTATGGACTTGAAATTTGGTGATAATGTTTATTATTACGTATATTTTACTAACACATACCATTGATAAATCAGATTTTTTCTTTGATAATTCCCTCATTTGGTACGGAACCCTAAACGTGCGAAGTCCGACATGCACTTGGCCGGTCTTTTAATACTGCCGCATGAGTGAGACTCGTATCACTAACTGCTAAACGTTTTTATTGGTAAAACATCTGTTTTTTTTTTGTTCTTAGGAATCTATACTGTATACAAGCTTAGATTCGGTAACATAAACATTACTAATTTTAAACTAAACTAAACCGTTCTAAATCTGTACCCTCTGCCAAATTTCACGTTCTACCAACTGGCGGAATTATCTTTGAGTTTAAGAATCCAGATCACTGAATGCATTCAACACTAAATGTTTTTGAAACATGATTCTTCCTCCCTCATCTTCAAATGGTTGATAGAAATAAAACGAGTATATATATTCGTTTGAATTTCTTCGTTTGAATTCATTCGTTCGGCGATGAAAAAGATATAAGTTTTTATGAGTACTAGAACAATTCCGATTGTTTCTACTTCTAGTTGAATACTGGAAGTCTTATTGAGGTTTTATTTGACTTTGCCAGACACGAGCTTATTTTTCTAACTAGCTTCTCCAACGGCTTTGCCTGCGTGAAAGTCTGAAACCATCCCACGGGAATGTACACCCGGGATAAAAAGTACCAAATGTTCTAACCAGGATATGGTCTAACAGTATACTCAAATGTTGTTTCTCTATGCTTAGCAGATATCTGACGATGAGTCCGTGGCATCATGCAATAATTCTGACGACGAGGAGTTTCTGACGGCGTCAGAGCATTCGGAGCGGGAAGACGATGACATGGCTGAAGCCAGCGACAGGGCGAAGGCCGAGCCTTTTATATACGGGTGAGTGCTTTATAAGTATGAAACTTTCAAGGAATATTAAGTTGAAACTAAAATCCGACTACGGAATAAACCACAATTGACATTCAAAACTACCGATACATAGCATTAGTAAACGCGAAATAAAATGTTTTTCTATAGCTTAGTAGTTACATTTAAGTAAAACTAACTTAAGATTTTTCTCGTCTTTCATTTGATATCCCACACGATACGATCGTGTTCCACTTTTATGGTAGTTGCGTCCGTCATATTGTTTTTTTTTTGTATAAAATATAGCATATACCACTCGAATTATAATAACGAATCGATTGACACCTCATACATCAAAATCAGCTCCGTAGCTTAAGCGCTACGGTGGCACATACATATACTGCTAAAATTATAACCCTTCCCGGCGTAGTCGGGTGAAAAGTTTACATGTACTCCTCTCTCTGTCCTATAAAGGCATAAGCATAATTTAGCCTTTAAATATCCCGACTGCTGGGACACAGGCCTCTTGTCTTGGTTGTGGGCCCTAATCCACCACGCCGGCCCAATGCGGGTTGGTGGATGTCGTATGTCTTCAAAGTTTTTGGTTCTAGGACATGCCGGTTTCCTCACGATGTTTTGAAAGCAGTCATGATGAAATAATTAACACAAAGTAAATCGCATGTATGGGTTCGAACCCACGACCTTTAACTTGTAAGTCGCGGCCGTTACCCCTGGGCCACCACTGCCTTCCGTCCTATGTATATAATTATACTTCGGGCAATATCGTGATATTCTTTCAACATCATCCTCTTGCCCTTGTCCCATGTTACTTGAGGTTGGCGCAACACGTTTTTTGTTCCATTCTGTCCAGTCAACCGTCACGCTATAACTGGACCCTGGAAAATAATGTCCAGCGTGTCTTATTATGGCCGAGACTCCTTCTTCTTTCATATCACTCCTCACACAATCCATCTATCTTTGACCTCCTTCTCCCTCCCCATTCGCCCACATTTACACTCAACTCTTTTGGTAGCATGTGTTTTATCGTGATGTTATGTTTATACTCTGGTTTTACAGCGAGGAGCCCTCTAAGATGGATCGTCTGGTGTACGACGCTTTGTACCAGTGCCCGATCTGTCCCGAACAGTACCCGAACGTGTACCGCTGGAGACACAGCGTGGCACTGTACCCGCCCGAGCAGAGAGACAAGTTAGTATACCACAGTTATAAAAAAATTTGTCGGAATTTTTGTCGCATCTCCACGTCCAAGCGCGTATTTTACGTACGGGTGGGCCAAGTAGGTCCTGCGATCCACCCCAGCTCCTCAAGGAACAGTCAGGGTCGCGGGAGTGATAGGAGTCACTGTGGCCTGGCACGGGCAACTGAAGAAACACGGGTGGGCTTTAGTTAGAGTCTGACACACCCGCCCGGTCCACCCAGAGCGGGAGAAGTTATTTAATGATTTTCCACGCATTAAAAAAAAGCTTCTCAAGGAAGGTCATCAACGCCCTGGTGTTCACGATCTCACGGAGGGTTCCTGGGTTTCCGACGTACTTAGTCCTGTGACCAGCGACCACTGGGCAGCTTAGAAGCATATGAGCTACTGCCTCGTCCTCCTTCATGCAGGCTTTGCCAAGTAGGCTGTCTGTAACTTTTATGACAGAGAGGCGCTTATAGTGTCAGTGTACAGTTATACTTTGTACAATGTATAAATTGATTTAAACTACGCCTTGGAACGTGCATATTATTACTTTTAATATGGGACCAACCCAGAAATTGCAGAAAAAAATTAGGACATAAATATGTGTTCGCACAAACCGTGTGCTCGATGGGATCTGCAAATGAATAAATTTAACCCGTTGGTACTCGCTACTCGTTATTATAGCTTTTCAACGGAGGTTGCAGGGCATTTGCCGGGCAGCTCATCCATTCTAAATCCACACTAAGGGCCGTGCCTCATTCGTATCCCATTTCAGCATATACAGATAATGATGCCTAAAATAATTATGGTTGACAGCGTGGCCAAGCGGTTGCCAGGTTCCCTCCATAGAGCTGCATCCATTTACTTGACTGTGCAAACTGGTAGCTCTGCCATGGCGTCCCAGTGAGGCACAGGCTTAACTCTCTTTCAGAACTTCCATCTTAAAATGTCATGCAGTTGTCTGTCAGACGTCGCGATCAGGTTTGCCGTACAAATGAACGCGACGATAGCATATTCGCTCGATGATCGATTTGTATCAGCACGACTCCTGGGACTCACGATTAGCCTTGGCGGATTAACGAGTCATTATCATCTTCCTGCCCTTATCCCATGTTACTTGAGGTCGGCGCAGCACGTTTTTTTCTTCCATGCAGTCCTGTCAGCCGTCACGCTATCACTAACTCCCTTTTCTTTTATATCACTCTTCACACAATCCATCTATCTTTTCTCTGGCCTCCCTCTCCCTCTCCATCCATCCACATTTATATTCATAACTCTTTTAGTTACATGTGTTTCATCCCTCCTCTTCACATGACCATACCATGATAAGCGGTTCCCTTTCAACTTAGCGGATTAACGAGAGTGAAAATTTAAGATTTTTTAAATGATTGTTTAGATGGCTGCCAGCGCCATCGGTAGACGACAGCGTGCGAGTGAGCATGTCGCTCGTGGCGCCCAGCCCCGGCGCCAGCGTCGGCAGTCTCGCGGGCGCCGCCAGCCCCGCCGCACGCACCGTGCGAGCCGCCGCGCGTTGCTCTACGCCCAACCGGGAGCGCGACTGCTTACAGGTAACATACAGACATAATTTTAAATGTTATATTATGAAACCACAAATAACACAAAAATAATCTCTTTTTTAATACACAATAAAAAAAAGAAATATTGGTGTGAAGAAAAGTGGGGGCGTGGTGGGGATATCTCGCCATCTCTTTTGTACGCGCGTAATGTAATGGCGGTGACGTCACATTTCAATTTGTGAGGAGCATCTGCTCTTGGCGGCGGGCCTACTCCTCTTTATCTTGTTGAAACTTCTCTTCCAACCAACGGGCCTGCTCTTGGCGGCGGGCCTGCTCCTCTTTATCTTGTTGAAACTTCTCTTCAAACCGACGGGCCTGCTCTTCTTGGCGACGGGCCTGCTTCTCTTGACGGCGGGCGTGCTCCTCTTGACATCGGGCATGCTCCTTTTGACGGCGAGCCTGTTCCTGCAACAGTGCCATTAGCGCAGACAAGTCTGGCACCGCTAGTGCTGAAGAAACTCCACATAGGCCAGCGACTGGCTCTGTCGTAGGCTGAACACCACCCGGCGGTATCGAGGAATCTCCAAACCGCTTCTGGTCCATATCTTGCTGCCGTTAACTAACCTAACCTTGTACGAATACCGTCCGTCTCGTCCTTTGGTAAAATTGGCATAATGTATCCCTCACTTCTGACACCAATTTGTTACGAGCGGGTATGGGATCATTTATTTTACACCGATTATTAACCAAATATCTTTTATTAAAACTCAAACAATATAATTACACAAACACTAATTCTCTAATGATCACTATTTTCTTAGTGATCGCTTGTATTCGCATCCGTAGTCAAAAACAGACTGACTCACTCGCTGCCCGTCCGGCCTATTTATAGTCATAGAAGTTTCCAGAACATTGTCGAACTATCCTATAGTGGAATGTTCTAGAAACATCTATGAACTTCTACACAGTACCATAATGGATTGTTCTCGAACGTAGTGGAATCTTCTGGAAACTTCGACCAATTTCTCGAACGTTCTAGTGTAATACGGCCGACGACGTAACAATAATAACAACTTATTTTTCGACAGCAATAAATAGAAGATTTTTCAAAGTTGAAAATATTGTAATTTGTTGCCAATTATATCATGGTTTTTTATGAGTGTAATGTACAATGTAATTTGCAAATGTGTGAGTCTGGCGACACTGGTTCCCGTACTGAGGCAGAGTAGGGGCACTTCCACGGTTTTTGTTAATCCGTGGTGCGGACCAAATTTAACGCGCGAGCCCAGTGCAGGGTCATCCTCATCATCAGCTGGACATAGGCCTCCCCCAAGAGTCGCCACAACAACCGGTCCTATGCGTCTCGCCCCATATCGGATACTCGCGACCCTTAACAGGTCATCGGTCAACCTTGTGGAAGGTCTTCCATCGCTGCGCCTTCGGGTACGAGGTCGCCACTCCATAACCTTTCGGCCCCAAAGACCATCTGTTCTGCGAGCAATTTACCGCCCTGCCGGGTGGTACATTTTATTTTAATAATTATTATTTACAAGCAATTTCGTTGGTTTTAGGTGTCAACATGGTTGCGAGTTACGGGACCAAACTCCCCGCGCTCGGCGCTGGCCGTCAAGAACGCGAACCATAACGTAAGCTTCGGCTTTTGAGCGTTAGCTCAGTGGCGCCTCTCACGACACAACGGGGTACTACCGACTGCTTACAGCCAGACTCTACTACAAACCGGTTTCTGTATTGAAAATTTGGAGCTAGAAAACATTAATTCAACACAACAGTAACAAACACAAAGAAAATGGAACATACTACATACGTAGGTACTTATGTGTTGCATGAAGTTTTAATAAATAAATAATAAATAGTGAAGTATATTACAATAAAAAAAATATGATAAGCTTGTCAATATCGAAGGGGTTACAATCACAGCATTTGCTGGGCATCAGACACCCAGAACTGGTTTTCAGTGACACACGGACAAAGGTAAATAAAATAGATACTTAATTAGGTAAATTAGAAACGTGTCCAACCCAACTCCAACGATTTTCAGGTTTTCAGGCTAATGCAGTGTTTGACAAATACTTAACTCCAAATGCTCAATTCCAAACCGGCCCTACGTCAAACAAAGAGATAAGTACACAGGCAACTAATTCGAAACTTCTTGTGCTGCACATGGAATATATTTATCTTAAATAAATATTTTGCATAAGAAAAGAATATCAGCAGAATAATACCAGTTTGTAATAGGGATTAAGTAATGTATATCTATTCAGTCCGAAAAATATTGGACGTCTTTTTTTCTTTACCAAATCAATAAAAAAATTACGTATCAATTTTCAGGAAAAGTGGAGCATTTTTTACGTAGAAGTGACGTCACGCGAAATTTCTGTTATCGTCCTCATTTTTTGTTTAAGTGACAAAAGAAAAATAAGTCTCTAATAGGGAGCGTGCAGGAACTATAGATGGCGGCACATAAATGTCAACGTCAAGTATTTATACAGTAAAAGTTGCGGCTTTCACTCACTAAATGCCAGTCTACGTTACGAGTGCTGCATGTGTGCATTATGCGTGTGTGTATACATATAGGGTGACTGGTAATTAGTGACCGATACTTAAATACGTGAATGTACTCATGATAGCAAACAACTTGCCCAAAGAAACATATAGTGAGACAAAACGGCGTCACGTGGCTAACAGCTGATAGGTCGCAGGCGCGCGCGCGTGAAATTCATACGGCTGTTGTGTTATTGTGATAAAAATGAATGAGTAAAAAAAATGTTTCTTTGGGAAAGTTGTTTGTTATCATGAGTACAATCACGTGTATAAGTATCGGTCACTAATTACCAGTCACCCTATCTATGGCACGGAAATGTCAATGACAAGTTTTTAAAGGCCAAAAATTTCAAATTTACTCCACTAGATGGCACAGACTACGCCGTGCACGTTCCCTATAGTTTTTGGTAATCTAACTGATGGATCAAATATTTTCTTTTTAGTCATCCAGGCAATTGTCTCACTGTAAGGGTGTTATTACACCAATCGATCGATATCCGTCGATCAACCAAAGCTATTACACGGATACCGGTCGATCAATTGGTGTAATAACACCCTAAGGCAAAGGCATCTCTTTTTTTGGAAAAAATAATATCCTTTCCGACAATCAATTTGGCTTTCGTAGGGGCAAGTCATGTGAAGACGCGTTCTCGGCCCTGATCGACGATGTTGTTGAGACACTTGATAAAAAGTCTAAGTGCTTGGGTTTATTCTTGGACCTTTCCAAGGCATTTGACACTGTCTCTGTCCCCAACCTTCTAAAAAAGTTGGAGCAAATAGGAGTTAGAGGTCCTGCTCTTGCTGTCTTTGCAAGCTATTTGACTGAACGAACGCAATGCGTTAAGATCGACACATGTGTCAGTGACGAGAGTGAATTATCGTACGGAGTGCCTCAGGGTTCTATCTTGGGGCCTACACTTTTTCTGGTGTACGTAAATGGTCTCTGTGATTTAGCACTCCCATACTGTTCCATTTATACATATGCAGATGATACTGCCCTTCTGGTACATGCTGAAAATTGGGATGAAGCCCGTAACAGAGCAGAATATGTTCTTAGCATTGTTATGTCTTGGCTAACGGCGAATAGTCTGACCCTAAATATAGTGAAAACAAATTATATGACTTTTTCATTAAAATCTTCTACGCAACCTGACACCTCATTTTCAGTTAAAGCACATATTTGTAACATTAACTCGAACCATTGCTCTTGCCTACCCCTAACAAGAACAAATAATGTTAAATACCTGGGCGTACTAATAGATAATCTCATTTCATGGAATGCCCAGGTTACGGTTTTGTCTGGCAGAGTTAGGAAACTAATTACCGTGTTTAAAAGCCTGAGGCACAGTGCTGATATTGATACATTACGGATGGTTTACTTTTCACTTTGCCAGTCAATTTTAACATTTGGCATAGCAGCATGGGGGGGCGCGTCAAAGACAAGTATGATACAGCTGGAAAGGGCGCAGAGAGCGGTCCTCAAGGTCATGACTTTTAAAAAATTCCGTTATAGCACAGCACGATTGTATAAAGAATGTCAAGTTCTGACAGTGAGACAGCTCTTTGTGCTAAACTGTACGTTGCGCAAACATGCTTTGTTGCAGTTGGATCTCGATCACTTTGCTAAACGTAGGACCACGGACGTGTGTCCCATAGAGAGGCACAGAAGTAAACTTGCTAAACGTCATTTTAAAATTCTAGGTAGTCGTATTTACAACTTTGTCAACAAACAATGTAACATTTACAAAATGAACAAATTTGACTGCAAAGCTCAAGTAAGTAAATGGATCATCACCCTTGGTTATGAGGAGGTTGAAAGAATTATCAATACGTAGCTACTTACCCCTTCCCCTATCCTAAACTTTCCCCTGTCCCACATATCCCTAAACACACATACATACACACTTTCAATCACAAAACATAAACACAACACCCATAGTTGGTTTATCTTTGCATTAATACGAGAATTATGTAGTTTTTCTTTTTACTTTATTTAATTTTTGTAAAGTCTTTTGTCTGTATAAGTATACTGAAACTCCGCACACACATTTTTTTTTTGTTTTTGTTTTTGTCAACCTAGAGAGCCCTGACACCCATATTACAAGTTTAATCTTAGCTTGGGTGTCAGAGGTGGATAATTATGTGCAATTTTACAATTTTCAACATTTATGTTTTGTTTAACAACATTGTGATTATATATTGTAAGTTTGGAAATAAAAATTTATTATTATTATTATTATCTCTCATAAAAAGATGGCACGAGCATTAACCACGCTTGCACAAGGAGGGTAGCGAGATTGATAGACAGATGAATATTTTGCCTGTATACCTAACTCATTTCTTGACTTTAAGATGCATCTTGAAGGTTCCCTCTGCGAACTCAAACAGCGATCATTTGCACAATTACATTAATGCGACCTGAGGCTTGAACCTAGGCAAAGACAGGGTCAAGAACATTTATAACTCGTGTTTAGAGCAAACATAATGATACTTACTACTGTTTCGTTCTGATGGAACTTTTAAATTGTGTCGTGTCACACCTACGAACAAGTGGCCTTTAACAAATTATTAAATGATGATGGTGAATCCTCCAGGGTAGCCCGCGAAATTCAAATTTTCTTACGTTTTTTACAATTTGCAGGTCAGTGTCAGGTTGTATCTTGGTCAAAATTTGATTCGCGGCTGTAGCAAGTATGTATTTATAGAATTATAATCATTAAAATCATCAATACAACTCTCTCAGTTAGAATTAATACCAAATGTAAGGATTTCATGAAATCATGACATTAATTCTAACTGAGAGAGAAGTATGTATTTATAGAATTATAGTAATTAAAATCATCAATACAAGTGTCTCGCTTAGAATTGATGCCGCATGTCATGATTTCATATATTTACAATCATCGGCACGATTCTTGAGCGCTGACCTTCACCTGCGCAGAAGTGAGTTATTGGGTCCCTTTGGTGGTATGAAGTGAGGCGCGGGGGCGGCGAAAGT
Organism: Polia nebulosa; assembly: GCA_951329385.1. Lineage (NCBI taxonomy): Eukaryota > Metazoa > Arthropoda > Insecta > Lepidoptera > Noctuidae > Polia > Polia nebulosa. Next base: position 58,939,568 of record OX589587.1, read on the forward strand.
GCCGTGATTGGCTCGTAGCGCATCGCGTCATAGGCGTCACTCGGGATTTGTTCTATACTCTTGTTGCACGTACCTCACGACGACGAGTACAATTCCGGCCAATTTAATTGACACCAATTTTTAAACTGCATCATTTTAATTTATCTGGTAAGATAGAACTCAAATATTTTATGTGAATTTTTTATTAATTAGACCTTTGTAATTATAATAAAAGGTGATATTTGTCGAAAGCAAAGCGGGGAAAAAAAAAAATTAATGTCAGTTTGTAATTATAGCAAAACTATTTTTGATTCAATTATTTTATTTGTACTTGTATCGAAATGTACTATAGATATAGTTTTTATCTACACTAATATTATACAGAGGAAAGATTTGATTGTTTGTTTGTTTGTATTCAATAGGCTCCAAATATACTGGACCGATTTCAAAAATTCTTTCACCAGTTGAAAGCTCCCTTGGTCCTATGTGACATAGTAATCTTTTTAGGCCAAGGTAAAACACTGTTTTAAATAGACAAGCCAGAAAACTGATTTACCATGTAAACTGTTTTATGAAAAAGGAGATTGAAGAAGGAGTCAGAAATTTAAAACAAGTTCAAAAAAGAACAGCGGAGGCTACGAACACATCTGTTTCTTTCAACCATAGAACCAGTAAGAAATTACATAGGTAACTTAGAAAAAATAAATAATAAACGGGTGTGCGTTTTATTTGTCATAAGTGTACGATGCGCAAAGCGATCCCCACTCTTCCGCCGAGCGCTCAAGAACCGTGCCTGCCGGTATACATTTGGCATCAATTGTAACTGAGAGAGTTGTATTGATGATTTTAATTACTATAATTCTATAAATACAATCTTGCTATGGCCGCGAATCAAATTTAGACCAAGATACAACCTGATACTGACCTGTAAATTACAAAAAACGTAAGAAGATTTGAATTTCGCGGGCTACCCTGGCGTATCCACCTTAATATTGTTCTATTACGTCGCAAGTGTCTATGGTCTACACTTGAAATCTCAATAGAGTAGAACGTGTAAGAATAATTATTAATCGTTGCAGACCCACCTAATCCTTTCGGTTCTTTCTTGGGCAGCAAAACTATGTAAATTTTTAATTATAACTAAAAAAGAACTCGTTTCGATCTAAGCTCTAACAATTATGATTTCCTAGTGTTTTCAGAAAACTACATAAACAATTATTTTACTCTTTACGATAGGTATTTTATGAATCTTGTAATTTAGTGACAGCATAATTTTAGGGTCTTAAATATTTCTTTTTGCGATTGCACTCTGTGGCACAATGTAAATTAGTTTATTTGATTTTATTGTATTTTATTCGATAACTAGTGATTGAATGTTTATTTCTATGATTATTTTTGAATTGGAGAATGTTTATATATTTTGTTTATTAGTTCTATGGTTATGTGAATTGGCGCAGTACTGTACTACTTTTAGTTTAGTCATTTGATTAAGAAGTGCAACTTAATTTTTATATAAATTTTATGTGACTTAAACAACGCATGATTTTATATAGAGCATTCTCTACCGATCTACTTACTTAGCCTTTCCTCAACTATGTTGGGGCCGGCTTCCAGTGTAACCTGATGCAGCTGAATACCAGTATTATACATGGACCATCTGCCTATCTGACCTCCTCAATCCAGTAACTGGATAACACAGTACTCGAGGTTGAAGAGACCATCCTTTGTATAAATATAAAATATGTAAATGCAAAATGTATTAAACGAAATGTTTTTTTTTTTATAAAATAAATAAACTTATTCTAAATGAGTGACTCAGTTAGCTCACTTTGAATGAAAACAAAATAAAGTTCATATCTTTATATTAACATCGCAATTGATAGATTAAGAAACCAACTGACATTAAGGTGGATGCGCCAGGGTAGCCCGCGAAATTTAAATGTTCTTACGTTTTTTGCAATTTGCAGGTCAGTGTCAGGTTGTATCTTGGTCAAAATTTGATTCGCGGCCGTAGCAAGTATGTATTTATAAAATTATAATCATTAAAATCATCAATACATCTCTCTCAGTTAGAATTGATACCAAATGTCATGATTTCATGAAATACTTCATATTTTGGAATCAATTCTAACTGAAAGAGTTGTATTGATGATTTTAATGATTATAATTCTATAAATACATACTTGCTACGGCCGCGAATCAAATATTGACCTAGATAGAACCTGACACTGACCTGCAAATTGCAAAAAACGTAAGAAAATTTGAATTTTGCGGGTTACCCTGGAGCATTTACTTTAATAAAAATAAATAGACTATATTCCAAGCTTATATTTTCTAATCTTCTATTTATGGACAGTTCAGTGCAGCTGTTTATGTTCAAAACAAACGAAATTTGTCAACGAATAATTCTATATTATAATACCTACTTAGTTTATTATATAAGCTCTCATTGAACCCTCTTTGTTATTGATTGAAATATGTATGGCTTCTATTAAAATAGAAAGATGTTTTTAAATATATTCAATGAAAGAAGAGTTCCGCTGGCTGGCATCATTGTGACATTAGTAAATCTCATATTATTATCTGTTTTTATATAAATTAGTTGTTAGGTTTTTAGCATAATATTTACAGTTTCATAGAAGAATAATTTAAAAGAGAATATTAATCAAAATATTCTTTGAGAAGAATAAAACGAGTCTTGTTTTTTTATCAGAAATATGGAAAAGTAAATATTGTGTGTTGATTGTGAACCGTTGTATTACATGTTCTATAGTTGCATTTGTTTATTATGTCCTGTGTTATAAGACAATAAAGTTGTTCCACTGCGTTGATTAGCATTTAATGTAGATAGGCGACGTCGGGACTCTTTGGATGCCAAAAGCTGTGAGTTGTTGATATTACGTCTACGAATGTTTGTACTTTTATATATTTGGAAGATACTAGAAATTGGTAACAAATGTATGTTTTATATGATATTATAATGTTTTAATTCACATAGACGATAAATAAATAAATTATGAATGGTTCTTTTTACTGTTGTTTTATTTAACACTTGTATAAATATACTAATACAATAAGGGCTGATTTTTCAATAGTCAGATAACTTTTAACTGAGGAATAAAAATGGCATTTTGACAGTTTTTGTATAGAAATTATGTCAAACCGCAATTTTTATTCATCAGTTAAAAGTTATCTGACTATTGAAAAATCAGCCCTAAATAAGTTAAATTTTGACATTCGATCATTAAACGATTGAAGACTTAGCAGCACGAGGTACGGTACTATGCGATGAGTGTGTATGTGTCGCGCAGCTGTGTTGAGGGCTCTACGTCTCCCAGAAGTTGTCGTCCTCCGCCGCCGCGGGCACAGAGATGGGAGAGTGCGAGTCTGACGGAATGTAGTGCTCCCCTTCGCCTGAGAAGTCTTCCGCATACTCTCCCTTCTCGTAAACGCTGACCATGTCGTCTTCGTCTTTGGACAGCTCTAGCTGCATCTGCACGCTCGACATGTCGTTGTTGGGGTCGGCGTGGAAGATGGCGTCGAGCACGTCGTTCCTGGTGAGATGTGCGGCTTGCTCGGGGGACTGGCTGCGTCGGGGCCGCTCGGACGTCGAGCGACCTGTGCCGTCCTCAGTGCTCACGGAGCCGGGTCGCTTGGGGCTAACGATGATGGTCATCTGCGCCGCAAATATTTCACTCGGCTCCTCGCCCATCGTCACTTCCCTCGTGTTCACCGAACTCTGCACGACGAGCAACATATCTTGCGTTTGCGACTTGATGTCGTTTATTTCACTGAAATTTTCCACTTCCACTCTCAGATTGTGTTCGTCCTCAGCGCTCGTCAGATAGCTTTGATTGACTGGTTGGTCTACAGTCACTGCGGAGTCGCGGTTGGTTTGGTGATTTGGTGAGTGATACATTTTATTGAGGTTTTGTTTTAATATTTGTAGTTCGGCTTGTTTGTTGTATTTCAGTTTGCGCAGCGCGTCGTGTCGCGCAGACTGCTCGTAGTCGAACTCAGTCTTGCTGTCATCAGAGGATACGATTCTCGTGAGTGACTTGTCCTCCGTGCATTGGCGCGTCAGTCGCGCAGACGTGTACAGTTTGCGGAACTCCGTGAGGGGAGTCTCGATGTAGTTCCCGCGCACGTCGACGGGCTCGGTGCAGGCCACGTACGCGCCGGGGATGGGCGCCGCTCTGTCGGCGACGCTGGGCTTGCTCCGGAAATGCGTCTCCCCGATGTCGAACTTGGTCTTGTACTCGCGGATGTACTTGTCAAAGTCTCCGCGCACAGAATTCTGTAAGTCTGCGAATTGTGCTTCTATGTCGTTTTTGATGGTTTTGTCCAGTTGCTGTGTTGAGTGGCTTCGTTTCACGTCTATAACATACAAATGAAATTAAATGAAACAGTGCGATGGGCAAAGATCGTCATCCACTGCCCGCCGGAAGGAGGACGTCGACTGCGGGGAAGGTGGTGTGACGCTCTGATCACGTTTGCGGGTCAACCTTGGCCAGAGATCGCGCATGACGGAGAGGTTTGGGAGAAGAAAGGGGAGACCTTTGCCCTGCAGTGGGACACAAAGTAGACTAGATTAATAAACAAATGGAGCACCACTCTTTTTCTGGAACCAATACTTATACCATTCACTTGGGGTACTACAAAGTATGATTTATCTACTAAAATTAACTAACCGAGCGCCTTCGCCAGCGAGCCTTGTGCGTCTTGAGGCACCGGCGCGCGCTCTAGGCGCAGCTCGGACTGTCGGCGCCGGAAGTCGAGGTAGGACTTCTCGACGGCTTCGGCTTCGATCTCCAGCTTGCGCAGGCGCAGCTTGGCCTCGCGCAGCACGGCGGTGGGGCTCTTGTCTCGCGGTATCTCGCTGCAGTCTTTGTTGCTGTCCTTCCTGTAACATGAAATAGTTGAGTGTATCAGTGCGAAGAACGGTAGCCCAAGACAATTGAGATGCTCGGAGTTTCTTGAAATAATGTTTACATATTTTCAGACGGCATGGATGGCGCAGTGGTTGTGCGATCGGCAGCTGCGCTTCGTGTCGCGGGTTCGATTCCCGTACGGAACAAAGATTTGTATGGTCTACAGATATGTAGTTGTTCCGGGTCCGGGTTCCGAAAAAAAAAGATAAATTATTGGTGTTCGTTTCGATGGCGCGGTCACGGCGATATTATGTGACTCAGGCTGGCTGGACAAATCTTCAAAATAACTCGCATTTACCTAGGTCAATAGGGCACTTTATGCGACGGCTAAACACCCATCATTCAGAATTTGTGACGCCCATAATAGCCCATACAGATTACAAACATAGACACGACCAAGTAGCCAACGTAATACACCAGAAATTAGCTCACCAGTACAAACTCATAGACTCCGTTGTACCATATTACAAGTACAATCCAGAAACTATATTAGAAAATTCCTGAACAAAACTGTATTTTGATCGCGGCATTTTTACTGACAGAACAATTCATTTCAATAGACCAGACATTACACTTATAAACAAAACTGCATATTTAGTCGATGTTGCTGTACCTAATACTTATAATTTACAGGCCACAATAGCAGAAAAGCTAACCAAATACATCGAATTTGGCATCTGCAAAAAGTTACAATAGTACCAATAGTTTTGTCGACAACAGGAGTAATACCAAAACATCTTCACCAATCCCTTAATTCTCTTAGCTTACCCTCAAATACCTACCATCTACTGCAAAAGGCAGTGATCTTAAACACATGCAGACTCGTGAGAAAGTTTCTGCAATGTGAATCAGAAAACCATCATTAAAACTCAAATACGCTACCATCTTCCATATAATCTTCTGCGCGTGGTCGCACTTCATATATCCCAGATTCCAACTGATAATCACTTGGCTTAGACCCGTATTATCAGCTCTTCCCGGCTAGCCGAGAACATAAAACATATGTCAAAATAATAATAATAATTATAAGCTAGCAACACCAACAACATCAGACGTGTCAGAAAATTTTCCAATATATTTTGTCGTGCCGTGAGTCCAGTGATTCACGGCAGGCGCGACGAATACTTCTCGCCGCCGACGACACCACCACCTGCGCGTCGACGGAGAGGACGCCGGCCGCCGATCGGTTTAGGACCTCGAGGCCCACCGGCCTCTGATAGGGTCCCAGCTCCTGGCAGAAGTGTGCAGCGCATGCGATGGACGCAATCCATCAATGAAAACGTCATGCGCTCATACTATGGGGCTGCAGAGGGAGGTAACAACCTGACCGCGTACCATGTTCGGATGCTCTCTTTGTTCCAGGTGCTTGAGCCAGCCGTCAACGTTTCGGCCCAACGACTTTCGGATCAGGTGCACTCATCTAGCGTAATCATATGTTGGATGATACTGTACTTGATCGCCTCCGATCTGAGATGGGTAGCCATGTCATTGCCCCTCCGTCGTCCAGACTGTGGTACCAGTGTTGGTACCACCGTCCAACCATATCTCCAGCCACGCTGACGAGGAGTATAATGACATGGTTACAAACGTAAGTACCCAGTGCAATGACGAATTGAGGAGTGCTTTGGAGTGTGCTATTCGGGAATATCGCAGCATGCCGCTCGAACTTAGGCCACGCTTACCTCTTTTGCCCATGCATAACAAGAATAGGGCGCTGGTGGCTGCTCTGGATTCGCAGTTGTCAAAGTATTTTGATGACTGCGAAGACCTCACCGATACACACTCGACTGTACTGCGTGGCTGTAGCGGCATGTCGTGTAGCTCACGTCAAATTTCCTAATGACAGAGTTACACGACCGAAATCAGCCGTGCCGGCTTGGCAGCGCAGGATCGAGTGTCGTATTGATCGGGCCAGAGCACTCATCGGCAAACTAATCTGCTTCAGGGAGGGCAACACTCGCCCAAGAGTAATGTGAGACGAGCGTTTCACCCGAGACTGATGTCAGTACCCGAGACTATATGTCCCGTGTCACAGAGCGCATCGACTTCCTGAAGCAGAAAGTATATGCATGGGCAAACCGTATTCGCAGGTATAAGCGGCGAGTGGAACGATACACCCAGAATCGCACATTCTGAAGTAATGAAAGGTGGGTGTATAGGGATTGGGAGCGACCGGACCAAGGTGTGACTAATACGCACTTGCCGGATGATGACGCCCTAAACTCGTTCTGGCGCAGCATCTGGTCGGTGCCTGTCTGTCATACCGAGGGCGATTGGATTCGGGATGTTGAGCGCGCGTGCGATCCAATACCAGAAATGGGGCCAATTATCATCAGCCCCCAAGATATAGCTCGTGCAGTCCGTCCGTTAGCTAACTGGAAATCTCCAGGGCCGGACGGGCTGCACAACTTCTGGATAAAATGGTTTACAAGGTCGCATGCCCGCTTGGCATCTCAGATCCAGTCTGTCTTAGAGTCAGGGTCGCTGCGCCAATTTCTAACTACAGGAATTCTACTCCATAAATCAGGTAGTACTGCGGAACCTAAAAATTATAGACCGATCACGTGCTTACCCCGACGGTCTATAAGGTTCTTACATGCATTTTGAAAGCTAAGATTAACACACATATAGATAGTGACTGTATCATGTCTGCCTCTCAAAATGGATGTACTCGTAGGAATGGGTCCCGCGGTACTAAGGAGCTTCTCCTCATAGATATGACCATTAGCCAACAGGTTCGGCGTTTCCGAAAGGATCTGTCGACAAGTTGAATAGACTATAAGAAGGCCTATGACTCAGTTCCTCATACATGGCTCATGAGGGTGCTAGAATTGTATAAAGTTGATGCAACGCTACGCACCTTCCTGATGTCATGTATGGGGCAATGGAGGACGGTCCTTCGCCAGGATGTCGACAAATCCAGAGGAATAGCGAACCGATAAGGATCGAGCGGGGTATATTCCAGGGTGACAGTTTGAGTCCGCTTTGGTTTTGCCTAGCTATGAATCCTCTAAGCACACTGCTGGAGAATTCAGGGCTAGGCTATCGGTTGAAGCGAGGTGGTCAGGTTATATCTCACCTCCTTTACATGGATGACTTGAAACTTTTTGCCCCCAGCAATCTACAACTGATGGAGCTACTGAAGGTAACTGAAACCTTCAGTAGTGCCATCAGGATGGAGTTTAGTGTGGACAAATGTGCGGTCATGCATGTAAAGCGAGGGGAGATTGTGGAATCCGTGGGAACTCAACTCTCGGATTCCATAAACCTGAGATCCCTCTCTCCAACCGAAACCTATAAGTATTTGGGTATGTCGGAAGCGTTAGGTATTAATGTTACTGACATGAAGCAATCGTTGAAGGAGCGCTTTTTTGGCCGCTTGAAGAAGGTATTTAATAGCCTTCTATCGGGCGGAAAAAAGGTGCGCGCCTTCAACGGTTGGGTCATGCCGGTATTGATGTACTCTTTCGGCGTACTCAAATGGATTCAAACAGAACTTGACGCTCTGGATAGGCGTGTCCGTACACTGCTGACTGCATTTCGAATGCATCACCCGCGTTCGTCGGTGATGAGACTGTATATCCTGCGGAAGTGTGGAGGCCGAGGCTTTTTAAATGCTAAGACCCTCCACAACCGCGAGATACGCAGTGTAAGGGAATATTTCCTAGCGGCTGACGTGGGTATGCATCGAGATGTAGTGGCAGTGGACAAGGGCCTTACTCCACTCTCCTTGGCTAACGAGAACTGGCGCAAACCTCTAGTGCTTGACATTAACGATTGCAGAGAAGTATGGCAGAGTAAGGAACTTCACGGACGCTTTTTCCGGGCCTCCTACATGGGCCCGATGTAGACCAACTAGCGTCCGTAGCCTGGCTGCGTGTCGGTGACCTCTTTGGGGAAACTGAAAGTTTTGTCTGTGCAATTATGGACGAAGTTATCATGACGAAAAATTACCGGAGATTTATTGTGAAGGACGGCACGGTTGACATATGTCGGGCATGTCATCGTCCGGAAGAATCAATCCGCCACATAATCTCTGGTTGTTCTCGTCTAGCTAATGGTGAGTACTTGCATAGGCACAACCTTGTAGCCAGGATTATCCGTCAGCAACTTGCTCTGAAATACTCTCTTGTGGAATCGGAAGTGCCATACTACAGATATGTGCCCGACCCAGTTCTCGATAATGGTCATATCTCATTGTACTTGGATCGGTCCATCATCACTGACAGGACTATTGTAGCCAATAAGCCTGATATAGTGGTGGTGGACCGACTACTAGGTGGTGGTGTGTTTAATAAATAAATTGACCAAATAACATACCTATTCATTTTTTATACTATGTGACTTGAAATCTGTAACATTTTTTTTTGTCCGAAATAATGTTAAAAATGGGGACTCAGTCTTTTCGTTGTAGCAACACTGACTCTATTGACAGTGACAGGTGCTCTCGAGCCACTTTTGTTGTCGTTGTGTTTGAGTTTCGTGTGTTTGAGATTGGTTTTATTTTTCGAATTATATTTGACCTGGACTGTTTTAAGGACTCTCGATCGATTCTTGCTCTGTGTGTGTGACCCGTGCGTGCTTTTGGACTGTGATTATCTTCCTTGCGTGGTGACATTGTGCTCTTCTTGACTGAACTTTGATTTTGTTTCACAATTTGGTTCTGTCTGACTGGTGTTGAATCTTTACGACGTTAATAAGGGGGTAGAATTAAGTCGCGACACATAACCAGGCGAACTTACTTTGTTTATATTATTATTGAAAATAATATCCCTAGTCGTACTGGTATAATTCAGTACTGCTGTAATTGTTTGGTGGGTCGGCGAACAGTCGGGTGTTGCGCTCATGTAATGACCCTTGTATGGTATCTGGGGTGGGCAAGGTATGAAGAACGTATTTTAGGCCCGGCGCAGTTTTTAGATGACGTTATTGTTAGAGATGATGATGATGAATACATGTTGGTATTCAAAATTATTTGCTTTTTTATTCAATAAACCATTATTTTTCATTTATTACAACAAATAAAAATTCATACGATGGTAAAAAACTTAATCCATACATAAAATGTTCTTTCAAATTCAAAATTCCCGCCAAAAAGACTAAAGTCTCAATATTTATTAACCCCGGAGTTTTTTGTTAAAAAGCTTTTCTAATATAAGTCTAGGAACATATTACGAAGATTTTACGGCAGTTTTCATTAATGTAACAAGATTTTTTATTTCAAATAAAATTATGTATGCACCTGCCATTGTTCTTTGTAGTGCTCATCTCACTATCCAGAGTTTCGTAATTAGTCTTTGAAGTGGTGTATGACCGTGATTTGATATCATTTTTTAGTTTGAGACATAGCAGTGCAGGGCTATGGTCGGTGACAGAGGCGTGTATTACTACGGTGAGTGCTGACAGGTTAGATTTGAGCATGATGTGGTCAAGACAGGCATTCTCTTAGGCTCTTTTCTCTCTTATGTGAAGGTATTATTTTATTTTTAGCTTTGAATAAGATATAGCATGTTTTAGAGATATTTATAGTTAATAAATTATACTGAAACCACTAGAATAGGGTGTTTAAGTCTTCTTGAGCTTGGAAAATTTGATCATGAATGGATGATCCGAAATAAAATAAACAAGTGTCATCCGCATATAAGGTGAGATGACCATGTAGTTTAAGTTCTTGTATGTTATTTATATATATTAAAAAGAGCAGGTGACCTAGAATGAATCCCTGAGGTACTCCACACGTTATTGGTAAAGCATCGCTTTAATAATTATTATCTATTTTGACTAATTGTGATCTGTTTTTTAGATAGGATTTGAACATGTTTAAGGCACTGCCAGTGATTGATTTTTTCCAGTTTTTTAAGTAGCAATTTATGACTAACGGTGTCGAACGCTTTTTTGAGATCAATAAAAATGCCAAGAACTATGTTTTTATTATCTACATCTTTCTGAATTTTGGAAACAAGGTCGACTGTTTCAGTAAATGTGCTACTTTTTGGCCTAAACCCGTATTGTCGATCTGAAAGAAAGTTGCAAGAATTTAAATGTTTATCTAATCGGCTGTGTAAATTTTTTTCTAATACTTTTGACAATACAGGTAAAACTGAGATTGGCCGATAGTTGCCTGGTTCCGTCTTCGATCCTGCTTTGTAAATAGGAGTTACCTTAGCCATTTTCAGGGTATCGGGAAAATTGCCATCACTCAGCAGTTTGTTGAAGCATTTGCTCAAGTTGTTCGCTATTATATTATTTATGCATTTTATTGCTTTAGTACTAATACCATCTAATCCTTTACTGCAGTTAGGGTCAAGAATTGTTATAATTTTTGTTATTTCAGTGGCAGAACACGGATCAAGATTGGAAAGCACTGGAGTATTTTCGGGGGGAGTTTTTGGTAAGGCGCGTGAATGATCATCATGAAAAGATCAGGCAAAGTACTCGTTAAAAATCTGGTAAATTTCTTTTGGGTCTTTAGTATGCTTAGAATCGATCAGTAGCTTTGAAGGAGCACAATTTAGTTTTATTTTATTGGCTGCTAAAAAAGTAACTAAGTTCCACATTTTCTTAGGTTTGTTAATACAATCGCTGATTTTTTTATAGTAATAACTGTTTTTTGTATCTTGCATGGTTTTAGCTACGCGTTTCCTTTTTGTAATGAAGTCTGCTTCCAGGTTGGTGTTATTTGGGTTCTTCTTAAGTTCTGTCCACAATGCGTTTCTTTGGTTGATTTCCTCAATGATGCTTTTATTTATCCAGTCGTTTTGGGTTAGGTTTAGAATTTTGATTTTTCTTCTTTTGCTTTCGGCTATTGCTGATTTGATTTTGCTTTCCATTAGTGTGTAGCTATCATCTAGTTCTTCGTGGTTTGTTTTTTCTAAAATATTATACAGGGTGTAAGGTACATGAACGCACATACGTGTTCCAGTGATTCAGTACATGATTCTGGACCCCCAGCGTTGGAATTTTTCGTCGGGTTTTTCCTAATTTTTGAATTTTTCTTTTTTTTTTTCACTTTAAACTGTATACAATTGTTATACCTATCTACCCCAAAGACATTTTAAATGAAAAAAAATAATTAAATATTTTTTCATTAAAAAAAAAATCACAACTGTATAAAATCGTTATACTTAGCTACCCCAAAGACATTTTAAATGAAAAAAAAAATATATTTTTCATTTATAATATCTTTGGGGTAGATAGGTATAACGATTTTATACAGTTTAAAATAAAATAAATAAAATTTACCACGTCAGACAGTTAAAGAATGATTGATTTTTACAATCAAGCAGATATGCTCAAATACTGCTTATTTGAATGTTTACCTCTTTAGTCTGTCCTTGGCCTCTCGAAGCAGGGACTTGGGGCTCTTTTCCCTGATCCGGTTGTCCAAGCTCAATGGTCGCCGTGGACGATGCACACGATCACTGTAACAATACGTCGGAATTGACTCAGACAAAGTCCGCCTGCCTTTCCCCAACTATGTTGGAGTCGGCTTCAGTCTAACCGGATGCAGCTGAGTACCAGTATTTTACACGGAGCAACTGCTTATCTGACCTCCACAACCCCGTAAAGGGTAAATCACGATCAGATTTTCCAGCTTCTGACTATCCGTATATGGTTTCACGTGCTGCCCGAGCCACGGACAAGTTTCGGTATGTAATGTATGGTCACCCACCCACGGACTGACCCCGGCAAGCGTTACTTAACGTTGAAGATCGACCCGTGCGGCTGTTATTACTTACCTACAAACTCCTCTGAGCCTTGACTCATAGCTGTGTGTGTCAGTCAGCTCATGGCCTATGAGCTGACTATTAAACGAGAGGAATAGGTAAAAAAATTATTGCGGAAAACGGCAAATCCGGAAAAAAGTGGAAGTGCTTTATCTATGGGATTGTTGTTTGAACTCCGTCAGGCGTTTAGACAGGACAAAATGTGTCAGGGCAGCTAGTACTTAATTTTAGTATAGAGGTATGCGGGACAGAGTGGAAAGCCGCGCTACCTTTTTTATTTTTATTTTAGATGGGTTTGCTCTTGATTCTAGTCTAGGTCAGAGGTGACAGAGACAGAGTCGATGATGGAGCGAGCTTACCCAGAAGAAGCCTGTTCACTCTAATCTTCACTGAAAAGGAAAGGTCTTCCGACCACATGGGTGTAGTTCTTGTCCAACAACTGCCCGATGGTTGATGGCGGGTTGTTTTATATGTAGGTGTTCCAATGGCACGGAGAACTTTAATATCGCAATGTCCCTAGTAGTATTTATTGTTGGGCCAACAATAAGGCTAATCGCTGACTTGTCACCGTGACTTTTTGTTACCCTGTCGAGTGCTATGAAGATATATGGGAGTGCGCTGATCCTGGTGACGTGACAATACGGTGACAAATAGTTCCTAGGTTACTGAATTTTGAAGGATACTGACGTAGTTTAGAATATAGAGTGTAAAATTTTCCTTGAAACAATCTTTCAGTGTATATGGGATACACCCAGTAGCGTTTGTTTCGTTTAATTTTTCTTCTTCTTATTTCAATAGCACTTATTACAGCAATCTGTATGAAATCCACTTCAAGATTGAGCGCGTTTTGTTGCCCAGTGAGTTTTTAAGTGGGCGCATCTTGGATGACAGTGACAAAAAGTCACACGACAGAAAATCACAAGTCAGCGGCTAGCCTAAAATGATAGCATTTATTGTTGGCCCAACCAAATGCCAGCAATAAATGCTATTAAGGGTAGGATTTACGTGACGGGTCGCGGGTGGGTTTGAAAGAGTCACTGCGGCCCTGGAACGCACAGGCAACTGGCTTCAGTTCTTGACTAAAACCCAACCATGCTCCTTAACATGGCTAGTTTTTAGTCAGTAAGAGTCTGACACGCCCTCCCGCTCCACCCAGAGCGGGAGAAGTTATTTGATGATTTCCCATGCTAAAAAAAGGGATTTCTGTAACGTCAGGTCTATTTTTTTTAATGAGGGGTGGGAAATCATCCTATGACTTCTTCCGCTCTAGGTGGAGCGGGAGGGCGTGTCCGACTCTTACTCACTAAAACCCACCCCTGTTCCTTCCCTGCCTGAGTGTCCAGGAGTGCGGTAACTCATTTTCAGAATTTATCCGCTACCCCTAGGCATGCAGGCACCGGCCACGATGGGCCCCGTCAGTGGTGGCTGACAATCATCTCTTTGAGGCGCGCGTGGAACACTACGCGCCGTCGACTCACGGGCTTGGTGCTGATCGGACGGCAAGCTATCCACTGTTCGCCGTCCGCAGGATTTAAGTCCGTATATGGCGACATAATTCCGCTACAATACGGGTGCTGTACAATAGTGTGAGGCTGTTGTGAACTTACGGAGAGGCCTGCGCCGAGTCGTCTGCCGGCTGCAGCGAACACGACGCCACGGTGTGGTGCGCGGCGCACACGCGTATGCCCTGACATCTGCTACCTGCGATTAACAAAACGATCATAAATGCAAGCGCCACTGCTGAACCTAAGGATTCGGGATCTACACAAAGTGACATGGTCAAATGCCAACATGTTTGGAACTTACCTCATCACATTCAATCCTGTACATTTTGGCCTTTTCGGACAATCGTGATAGTTTCATTGGGCAGTCGTTCAAGCGTACCTTACTGTTTTGTGAATACAGGCTACGTCGTAAACCCCGTGTGAGCTACACTACATACCAAGCGCGGTTCTCTCTCGGAAGGGCGAGGCGGAACGCTTGCTGACGCCTGCGAGAGCAGCGCGCATGTGTCCACGCGACGCGCCCGGCTGCGGCCTGCCGGCAACACAGTATTACAGACATCTATCCTACTAATCCTGCTAATATTATAAGTGCGAAAGTTTTAATGGATAGAAGGATATTTGTTACTCAATCACGCCAGATCTCTCCCACCTCTCTGATCACTCCACACTGACCAGAATAAAATAAAGTGAGAAACGAGAATAGTAGAGGAAGTTAGTGAAAAAAAAGTTTCAGGGAATTGTTTGTCACGTGACTAAAAGAGTTTTAAAATAAATGTGAAGTTGGCAACGACAGGTCAAAGAAAAGATCGGTGAATTGTGAAAAGGGAGTGAATGATAGCGTTACGGTACATCATCATCATCAGCCTTTTAATGTCCCCACTGCTGGGGTACTGGCCTCTTCTTCGAGAAAGGGTATGGGCCGTAATCCACCACGCGGGCCCAATGCGGATTGGTGGATATCACATATCTTCGGATTTTTGGTTCTAGGACATGCCGGTTTCCTCACGATGTTTTCCTTCACCGTTTTGAAAGCAGTGGTGATGAAATAATTTACACAAAGTAAAGCGCCTGCCTGGGTTTGAACTCACGACCAACAACTTGTAAGTCGCGGCCAATACCACTGGGCCACCACTGCTCACTGCAGCGTTACGGTTGACAGGGCAGAATGGAAGAACAAAATGTATTGCGCCGGTAACATGGGACAAGTGCAGGAAGAATATATGGAATAGTTTATACCTCCTAGCGTTGCCATGCCTGTCGTGCAGTACTCCGATGAAGGGGAGCGTGTCTCCCGGCACCAGGATGCGAGGTTGTGCGTTACTGAACATGCTCAGCTCTTCACCGGCCCCCTTTTGCCAGCCAACGTTCAAGTTAGTGGCACTCACACTGCTGTTGAAACTGGGAATAAGAAAACATAATAAGGGCTGTTCAGGGAGTGTGCAGTGGCAGGTGGCAGCACAGAAGCGTCAATGTCAAGTATTTATAAGGTACAAGTTCCGAATTAGCAACATTAGATGGTACAGCCTACGCCGTGCTCTTTCTCTACAGAAACCCTGTCGTGTAGATTTTAGATAGAGAAGGAATTGCTCTTAATTGTGGCTCTATCTACAGGGGTGGCGTAACAGCAGGTAAGCAGACATTTTGACAGAAATCCATCGCCTATCATGCGGTATCCAGAGCTTGGCTTAGCTAGAATCTGGTATTAAGCTAGATTTGCCATAGCAGATGGCATCGACTATTTAGCCTCGAGATGCCGCATAACATACAATTGCATTCTAACAAAGCAACTGACGACAAAATTTGATGTTGTTCTTTTAGACAGGTTCTGCGTGGCTATGAATGTGTCTGATTTCCACCAACAGGATTGCTCAATTTTCAAAGCTTAGCTTTAGTGAAATAGGGTTCAATGAAGCTAAGTTTTTGTACAGTAGCTGTATCCGGTAAGACTGAAAGCCAACTCAAACATAGTATTGAGTAAAGTAGTAGGTAGTTGTTGGCTGACTCACTTGAACACGCGCCCGTTGTTGTTGTGTGGCGCGGACTCAGGCGCGGTGCTCGGGCGCAGCGCGGCGTGCTGATTACAGTGCGCGCACGTTCTCGTGCACGTCGCCCCCGGCACGCGAACATACGTCATTTGAAATGACTCTTTCTGAACATACAGAAACACGCATCATTACATTACTGCATAATATGTAAGGTACTCCTTACATTCAACTTTTTCAAAGGAGAGTTTTTGGTAGGAATTTTTCGAGTGAAGTTCAGTGGCAGAGATTTAAACCTTGTCCTGACAATTACAAACACAACAAAATAAAAACAGCCAAATCGATCGAGACGTTCAAATGATACGCCGTCATACGTGGCAATTGATTTTTATTTATACAGGGTTAGGCACTTGTCCCACCGCCGGCGATGAGCGAGTAGAGCTTCAAACTAAAAACGAGTTGGCGAGCAGTGAACAGCCTGTGGTAAGTTCCAATAGTTTTGTCGCTAGGCTTTAAGCGAGTGTTTGAGTGCGACGGACGATCACTCGCACCACACGCTCGGGTTGGTCTCTCGGCGTGAGTTCTGACCGCCGAGAGAGCATCGCTGAGCGAGTAAGCTTAGATAGCTCTTGTCTCTCAGTGACAAAAAAAACTTTTTAACAAAAAATTCAACCGACGAAAAAGAACTAAAAAGCAAAAAACAAATTAACCTTTTAAGTCTTGAGTATTGAGCTTATTTACCTACATAAAATATCAAATTTTATATAAACTAATTTTGAGTCGGCGCCAAACAACAATCTGATTATTAAATATCTAAATTTTATATGTACGTAGAAATGAAGAAGGCTAGATGTATTATATTTTATTATTAGGCGCCGACTCTAAATTAGTTTATATAAAATTTGATATTTTATGTAGGTAAATAAGCTCAATACTCAAGACTTAAAAGGTTAATTTATTTTTTGCTTTTTAGTTCTTTTTCGTCGGTTGAATTTTTTGTTAAAAAGTTTTTTATTTTATGATTTTTTGTGACTCGCATCATCTTTTAATACTCTGACGCTAATTTCTAATCCTTCATCATTCCTCTTGGCACTGAGCTGATGATGTAACCATCCTTCTATGAGGTCCTAGGATATTGACCAGTTGAGGCTACCTCCAATATTCTAAAGACGTCTTTTCTTCAAAGTATATTAAGTGGTATCTGTTACTAAAACCAGTTTTTTATATCTAACTTCTATTGTTAAGGAAAGGTATGGTTTCCATCATCAGCTCAGTTTCATGATGTGATGATTCCTAAATTCAAATAGCTGATAGTTATGAAAAGTAAACAGAAACAATATTCGTGCCCAATTTTCGGTTTTTAGGTTTTCTCTCAATTTTATCAGGATTCCATGATAAGATCCTAATGTCCTTGACATGGGACCACCCTTGAGGTATACCCTATCTATGAAAAAAAGAATCATCAAAATCGGTTCATAAACAACGGAGTGAGAGCCGAACATACGTACAGAAACGCTAAACGTGCCCACAAATTTCGAGGTTTTCTCTCAATTTTATCAGAATTCCAGTGTCAGATCCTGACTTCCTAGACATGGGACTATCCTTGAGGTATACCCTATCTAAAAAAGAAAGAATCATTACAATCGGTTCATAAATAACGGAGTGAGGGCCGAACATACATACAGAAACGCTAAACGTGCCCACAATTTTCGAGGTTTTCTCGCAATTTTATCATGATTCTATTATCAGATCCTGATTTCCTTGGCATGAGACCACCCTTGAGGTATACCCTATCTAACAAAAAAAGAAAATCAAAATCGTTTATAAATGACGGTGAGGGCTGAACATACACAAAAAAAATATATATATATATATACGGTCGAATTGAGAACCTCCTCCTTTTTTTTCGTCGGTTAAAAATGAGGAGCGAGTGCTCACGCGGTGTGAACAATCAGCGATCAACTGTCAACATATGCATCTCTTTTGTTTACACGGAATGTATATCTATTGTACGTTTCTTGAGCGTCAAAATAGCCGAGAGTTAGTCGCTTCCTCGCCAGCGACCAGTGACTTATTTGTAACTCGCCGTATTCCGCTGGACGTGATAGTGTGACCTATTTGCAACAATTGAAGAACCCAAGATATTGTTTTGTTGTTTGAAAATTTTCGTAGAATTCCTTTCTAAACATAGTTTTTAGGGTACCGAACATCCGAATTCGATAGATTCGATTCAGTTGAAATTTGGTACACATGAATTTCTATGACCCATAAATAAATAAATATTCTAAACTGCACAGTTGTGTTTTAGTTTCAAGATTGTACAGTTTACCTCAACAAAAAGTTCAAATCACTTTCAAAGCAAAACCAATGAGTTGCCTTTCGGGTTGGATATAGGATTAAAGACAAAGTTAGAGCCACTAGTATGTTAACTTTGTTGTATCTCTTAACCAAGATTATCTCCAACATTTGCGAAGTAATAAAATTGTTTATAGTAGTATTGATATTAAGGAGGCCTCTTGATCCCTACAAACAAGTAGGAGTGGTATTTAAAAAAGAAAAATTAATGATATCACAATCCGCTTTGCGATTTCCACTGGCCCTTTGAAGCTCATTTTGTTCAATCTGCCCTTAATCGTCTTGAGCACCTGCCCAGTGGTTGTGGATAAATTCGAAACAGTTACCGCGCCCCTGGGCACTCAGGGCAGGGAAGGAAGTCCTCGGAACGCGCCACCGGCGGGTTCCCAGATTACGGTAGAAGGGGTTCACATCGGCGTCGAGGGGACGATGAAGTATCTAGGACTCGTCCTCGACCGCCGGTGGAACTTCATCGAGCACTTCCGACCTTTGGCTCGCAGACTGGACTGGGCCGGGGCCGCCTTGAATCGGCTCCTGCCCAATCTGGGGGGTCCAAACGCCTCCTGTCGGTGGCTCTACGCGGGGATCGTACGGTCCATGGCCCTTTACGGGACACCGGTGTGAGCGCGTTCCCTGAGGCAGCGATCAGCTCGCCAGATGAACGCGTCTCAAAGGATAATGGCGATCCGAATGATCCGAGGATACCGCACAATCTCCCGTGAGGCGGCGAGCTCCGCTGCCGCGAAAGCTCGCGGCTCGGCGGACAGAGCTCCGGCAGGATATCATGGCGACATGGAGAGAGCGACTGTCGCCACCCAGCGCTGGGAACGCCACCATTGCGGCGGTAGTGCCCCTCTTTGAGGACTGGCTGGAGAAGCGCCACGACGTCCTCACCTTCCGCCTGACGCAGACACAGAAGTTTCGGGAGGTTTCTGTGTAGGATAAGCCGGAGGGAAACGCCAGGGTGTCCCCACTGTGAGGATCGCCCAGAGTACACGGTGGAGCACACGGTGGAGATCTGCCTCGCTTGGGCGGAGCCCCGCCGTGTCCTCTCGCGACCGGCCCTGGTCCAGGCCATGGTACTGAGCGAGAGGGAATGGGAAGCAGTCTCCTCCTTCTGCAAAGCAGTAATGCTCGCGAAGAAGGAGGCGGAACGGGTGAGGAAGAGGCAACAACAACAGACTCGCCCTCAAGCCCTCAGCAGCAGCCGCCGCAGGAGATGCCCTGGGCGGAGGACGTCGCGAGACGATCTCCGGCCACCGCAGACCCGGGCCTGCGGACGGCGAGTAGTGGGTAGCTCGCCGTCCGATCAGCACCAGGTCCGAGAGTCGATGGCGCGTAGTGTTCCACGCGCGCCTCAGAGTTGTCAGCAAAACATGACGGGGCCTGTCATGGCCGATGCCTGCCCAGGGGTTGGGGATAAATTCGAAAGAGTTACCTCGCCCCTGGGCATTCAGGGCAGGGAAGGAACAGGGGGTGGGTTTTAGTCAGTAAGAGTCTAACACGCCCTCCCGTTCCACCCTAGAGAGCGCGAGATGTCATTGGATGATAACCCACAAAAAAAAAGGCAGGGAAGGAGTTAGGGGTGGGTTTTAGTCAGTGAGAGTCTGACACGCCCTCCCGCTCCACCCTACAGCGAGAGATGTCATTGGATGATTTGCCACCCCACAAAAAAAAGGGGGTGATCCATGGCTTAGTTATTCTCTTACTGTGAGGTATTTTTTAATATGCTGTGTTCGTTAACTGCGCCTGTTAAAATAGAGATAAGTTGTTAGTAGATGTTGGAACGGGCTCTTACCTGTCCAGCTAACGCCTTGCGCCTATCATTCTCCTCGCTGAGGCGCTGTATGAGGTCGACCTCGGGCGCGCGCTCGAGCTGCAGGTCGGGCGACCCGGTGTCTCCTGCCTCACTCGAGTTCTCCGAGCGGCTGCGTTCACGACTCCTCTCGTGGTAAATGTCATCCAAATTCGACTAAAAAAAAATCAAATAAATAAAAAAGATATAAGTAGAAGATCTTAGATTTTGACTGAAACTAGTTCTTGCAGTCACGTAATCACTGTAGAGAAAATAACAAAAATATATAAATTAACCATTTTTTGGCTTTTTATTACAGTGGCGACCACCAGAAAAATGCCGAGGATATGAAGCTCGACTAGTCCCAGAGAAACGATTAAACTGTCTTAGGTCCCGCAACGAAACTAATCAGAAAAGAACAGCGGAGGAGTATAAAAAAACCTAATTTCCAATTCCCGCCTTATCAAGCAGGAGACAGAATAAAAATAATAATAATAATCTGTGGCCCGCCAGTCAAGCCGACTGTCATAATTTTTTCCAAATATTTTTGAAAAACTATTTATATTTATTATCATGTTTAAAATAGTGAAATTAAGACCGAAAACGAGAGAAAAAAAATATAACAATATTACCCAGTGCAAATCATAGTCAAAAACATTGACATGAGAACTACAAAAATATAATGGAACATAAGACAATGCGAACATGCTGACAAGAAGCCGGGCATGTTTACTAAATGCAAAAGCAACATCTTCGGGTTCGTCGCTCAGCTCCGCCTCGCAGCCGCCGGGGACCTACGCCAACCGTGAGTCCAGTGACTCCGGCCGCTGCAGTTGCGTCGAGCTCGAGCGACGAATACACCACTCCGCCGATGACACCACTACCTGCGCGTCGACGGGGAAGAGGCCGACCACCAGCCAGCAGGCAAACCTCCACCACAGTCAGACCGAGAAGGCTCAACTACGCAAGTGGCTGGAGGTGCAACCTACGGCCATTGCCCTGATCCAGGAGCCGTGGATTAGGGGTGGTCAGATACGAGGACTCTGCAATCTTGGTGGTAAGCTCCTTGTTACTATGGACCACGATCACTCTAGATCGTGTATCTATGTCACAGGTAACCTTAAAGCACAGCTCTTAAATGACTTCTGTTGCAGAGATGTCTCTGCAGCAAGGCTGACGATGCAGCGCGGCGATGCGGAGATGGTGATTGTTTTTGCCTCAGTGTATATGCCTGAGGCGGAGGAACCGCCCCCTCACGACCTGGTCCGCCTCGTTACTCACTGCGAGAGTAGCGGAGTTGAGGTGGTGATAGGGGCTGACGCAAACGCCCTTTGTGGGGTATGGATTCGCACAATGCAAGAGGTAAGGCGCTAGTGGACTACTTGTTCACAACTAACCTATCCCTACTAAACACAGGCTCCGAACCGACATTCGTAACCTTTCGTGAGGCTGCCAGGGAAATTCCCAAGCACTCTGCTTGGAAGACTGTGTTATGGACCCCCAATGGTGTGGCTATATGGATGTTGAGGTCTTCCGAGAAGATCCCCGCACCCGTGCCAGTACCTGTTTTGGATCCATCAGTGAAGATCCGCAGTTCTGCGGGGCACAACCCCTCACAGCGGTAGTCCTCATGCAGTTGCATTTTGTATTTTTTGTCAAAGACAAATTGCTTGGGTATCCGGTCGTTGATTGCTCTAGTTATTGGGAGATCGTTGTTTAGTCCCATGAGCAGAGCGGTGTGTTGTTTTTCTCTTAGCCCAGAGATCCAGTGTTTTAACGCGTACCGCGGCCATCGTCGCCTCCTGTTGAATAAACAGATGAAGCGGCGGGAGGCCCAGCATGGCTTCAAGCGCTGCCGTTGGAGTGGTGCTCATGCAGCCTGTGGTTGCCATGCAGGCCAGCCTTTGTATGTGTTGTAGTTTGTTCACGGCTGTGACTAGCTTGGTGCGGGGCCACCACACCACGGCACCGTAGGTGATCATGGGCCGAATTACTGCGCTATACAGCCAGAGTATAATTTTGGGAGATAGGCCTCACCTCTTACCTATCATTTTCCTACTTTTCTAAAAGGTGATGCAGGCCCTGCTTAGTTTATTGTCTAGATGAGCACTCCAGTTTAACTTACTGTCTAATGTGACCCCCTAGGTATTTGACTTCGTTAGATAACTGAGTTCTGTATTGAATAGCTTAGGCAGGCTAAAGCGGCCCAGTGCTCGTTTTTGGATGAACATGACTAACTCAGTTTTGATGGGGTTTACTGACAAATCATAGTCCCTACACCATCGGTCCACGATGCGTAGCGCTTGTTGAGTGAGGTTGCAGATCGTTCCAGTCACCTTCCCAGGTAAGAGGATTGTGAGGTCGTATGCATAACCTATTGTATAGTAACGATTCGCGTTGAGTTTGGTAATCAGGTCATTGATTACCAGATTCCATAAGAGGGGTGAGATAACTCCACCTTCAGCCTTGGCTATCATGGCCAGCTGTTGTTCTTCCTCAAGGCGAATAACTCGTTTGCTTAGCTTGTTGGTAATCCAGTCAATTAATACCTGTTCCACACCATGCCTTGTGAGGGCGGCACCAATGCTGGAGAAGTTTATCTTGTCGAAGGCTCCTTCGATATCTATGAACGTGCCCAGACCTTTCTGGTGAATCGCTTCTTCTATCTGGCTTACCACCATGTGAAGAGCAGACTCTGTCGACTTACCGGAGCTGTATGCATGTTGGTTACCGTGTAGTGGTACTGCTTTTAAGGCGCCATCTCGCATCTCCATTTCGCATTGTCTTTCCATCGTCTTCAACAAGAAGGAGGTTAGACTTATGGGTCGGTAGGATTTGGCGTTTGTATAATCACTCTTACCTGGTTTAGGAATGAATATTACTTTCACTTCCCTCCATCCTTTTGGAACGTATCTACAGGCCAGGCACGCTCTCATTATAGACACCAGCCTTGCTGCCAATGGGACCCCACCCCACTGCAGTAGGGCAGGAAACACCCCATCGGGCCTAGGTGCCTTAAAAGGTTGGAAGCTTTGGATGGCCCATTGGACTTTTTCCAGTGTAATCATCCTGTGTGCGTAGAGCCAATCATCATCCGATGGTGTTTGTGTATTGTCTTGCCAGTCGGTTACCTGTGCGAAGACGCTCCCTGGGAAGTGAGTTTCAACTAGGAGGCGTCTCGTTTCTTCAAGCGACGTGGTGAGCGTGTTGTCAGGTTTACGGAGTGTGGCGGGCCCAGGAGTACCCTGTTGCGCCAGTATTTTCCTTACCCTGTTTGGTTGTTGACAGGACTCAATACTGCCACAGAATTTCCGCCATCCCGCATTACGCCTAGTCCTGATGCATTTTTTGTAGCTGGATTTGGCCGCATAATAAGCATCCCAGTCCTCATCCGCGCATGTGTTCATGGCTCTGTTTAGAGCCTTTCTTACCTTGCCGCGTTTGCGTTCCAGATCCGCGCCCCACCAGGGTTGTTTTCCCGGTGTAACGCGCGGGGTAGTTTCTGAAGCTGCCCAGAAGTCGCTGCATACAGGGCATAACACTTCGGACATCCAGGTAATCTAAGCGAGATAGTCAGTAACACCAGGGTGCTGCTGGCCTTCCTCGAGGAGCTGGGGTGGATCGAATGACAATGCTGTCCCATCTGTACGCAAAATACGCGCCTTGGGCGTGGAATTGCGGAAACCAGCCTGACATACATACATAGGAACGTGAAATTTTGCACACGGCTTCCTTTTATAATGTAGGGGAGCATTGGAAATTCGATCTTTAAGGGGGTGAAAATGGGGGATTTTGTTTGTATGAAACTTCGTCATTCCACGCGGGCGAACTTTCAATTAATCGGCATGGTCAATCAAAGTGCAGAAACGCCCCGCTTCCCCCTACCTCGGTATGTTGGAAGAATAAGAGCGACATAATAGACTTGTCTAACATTAGGTGTCTAGAGACCTAGTCAATGTCGGTGGGGTTGGCCTACGTCCAGTAGTGGGCGACTTTTAGCTGAAATGGTGATGTTGTCCGAGGTAACGATTTTCTAAAAATGAGTCAGTGTGTTTATTCAGTGACGGCAATTGCATTGGCTGATGCAACCATAATGTCCTCACATAAACTTATGACATTCATGCCAGGTATGAGAAGTCTTTCTGTCCTTGTCTCTGGGCATTCTTGGTACCTTCTGCGAACACCTGGAATCTTGGTTGGTGGTTCCTCAAGTTTCGCCACCGAATTCCCTGATCCTCTTGCGCATGTAACGTATTATCAGGAAAAAATCATTCCCAACATTTAAGTCAGGAGTATTTCCTGAATTACTCCTGTATCGTGGGTGCGTTTACAAACAAGTTAACTCACATACACAAGACACCCAGACCCGGAACCACTATCTGTATATCATGCAAATAATTTTTACGTGCGGGAATCGAACCCACGACAAGCAGCGCAGCAGCCAATCGCTCAACCGCTGCACCACCCGTACCGTCATTCTTGAAGAAGCTTATTTTACTATCATTTCTAATGTAGAAAAAAAATAATGTGCTGATAGAACCTATGCGATATTTAAAATGCAAGGACTTGGTAATACGCAAACGGTGTTGAAAAACAGAAAGATTCTGTTGGACTTATGCTGCCCGTATACAAATGGGGATTATGCTGTCTTTAGCCATAGAAAACTAAATACTACGTACCTGACTAAAATTAACATTTTTCTTCCTAAAATCATTGATAACTTGATGCATTTTGACTCGCTCGTCAAAATCATCGTTTTTGGAAGTCTTCTCATTCTCTTGGCTATTATTCAAAGCCACATTCGCCTGGGACACTGTTTCATTTGGCTCCGTGATCGTTTCCCGTTCGATAACACACTTCGCTTGCATTTGAGAAGACTCTAAATACGATCTGAGTATTGCTAGTTCGTCTTTTAATAAATTGTAGTTTGAATGGACTTCTTCAGCTTCTATTTTGTGTGTTTTATCTACTTTGACGTTAGAATCTTGAACGATTTTTAAGTTTTCCAGTTCGAAACGCTCGCGTATTATATTTTCTCTTTCCCTCTTCATGGATTCGAGGTGCCCCTCTAAGATCGCTAGTTCGTTTGATATCTGTAATCGCATATCTTCGCCGCGTTGCTTAAGGATCTGTTCAGCTTCAGCCAGCTGGGTTTTTATACTGTCTTCCTGTGAAAAACAACTGATATTGTAATGTCTCGAATACGTGGCATATTTTGTAAATGTTGGGTATCTAAATTACTATTTAGGAACCTAATATACGGAAAACCTCAGCCAAACTCCGCAGAAGAAATGGGTAATGATTTCTTATTTTAATGACGATAAAACAACAAAAAGATTTTCGGTAGGTATTCATAATAGAATCTATAAAAAAAATAAGAAGCTATTTTCCATGACACCGAGCGCTCCGAGCTTACGCCCACAGGATAAAACGTGTACGAGAACCTACACACACATCTGACACCAAGGCGTTCGGGTTTTTTTTTGTGGGGTGGGAATTCATCCAATTACATTTCCCGCTCTGGGTGGAGCGGGAGGGCGTGTCAGATTCGTGCTGACTAAAACACACCCCTGTTCCTTCCCTGCCTGAGTTCCCAGGCGAGCGGTAACTCTGTTACGAATTTATCCGCAACCCCTAGGCATGCAGGCACCGGCCACGATGGGCCCCGTCAGTGGTGGCTGACAATCATCTCTTTGAGGCGCGCGTGGAACACTACGCGCCGTCGACTCATGGGCCTGGTGCTGATCGGACGGCGAGCTACCCACTGCTCGCCGTCCACAGGCCCGGGTCTATGGTGGCCGGAGATCGTCTCGTGGCGCCGGAAGCCCCAGGCCTGCGGCGGCTGCTGCTGGGGGCATGAGGGCAACTCCGTCGCCCGTTCCGCCTCCTCCTTCGCGAGCATTACTGCTTCGCAGAAGGAGGAGACTGCTTCTCATTCCCTCGTGCTCCGTACCATGGCCTGGACCAGGGCCGGTCGCGAGAGGTCGCTGCCATCGATCGCCTCCACGAGGACAAGGCGGGGCTACGCCCAAGCGGGGCAGGTCTCCACCTTGTCCTCTGGGCGATCCTCACAGTGGGGACACCCGGAAGCCGTTTGGGTGAGACGGAACAAACGAGGTAATCTCGTTTAGAAGTGAGTCGTGGGGGGCCATAAAATATGTCAGTAGCAATAACAATGTGTAAAGCCTTGTGTCGTGTCGATAGTTTGCTACCGGCTCATATAACAATAGTGAATAAAGAATTTAAGGTTCTCCACGGTTTATTTATTTTCATGTTTGAATGAATTTAATGTTTTACCGAATAATTGCTTTTTTTTAAATCTCATAGTTTATTGTTTTGATATACCTATTTAATTTATTTTTATGTTTTAATGATATGTGTTTTCTTTCGTGTGACTTGATTTTATATTTCAATCGAATTAAAGGAGCTATAATGGATTTACTTAATTCAAAATAAATGTATTAATAATGCGAGCGAGACAGAATGTAACGATGATTTAAGCCAGGTTCACATTATTGTCGTGTCGTGGCGCCTTCTGACGCAGTTGATTGGCTACAAAACCCGTGATATCACGTAGGCTTGAACAGAGACGTATGTGTGGGTGGTGTATCCCGTGCCATGACACGACAAAGTAATGTGCCTGTAGCTTTACGGCCCGGTAACTGAGTTCTAAACGAGAGTACTACTACCTTGAGCTCGAGGCGCTCAGTCTCGGCGCGCACGTCGTGCATGGCGCGCGTCATGTTGACGTGCTGCTCGCGCAGGGAGCGCGCCAGGCCCCAGAGGAACTTCTTCTTTTGTTGGATGCTGTGTTCCAGTTCTTCTTCGCGAGCTTTGAACGTCAACTCCAACTGGAACATATAGTCAGTCACACCTGTATTTTTTGAAGTGTTAGGCAGACGTGTATGGTAACGCCCACATTTAGTCGGTTACGAGTTCCATGAAATGGGGGAGAGCCTAATCCTCTAACTTAATGACGCAAATATTCAGACATATTAAAAATAGCATAATATTGGATCTGTAATGCGGAGGAATAAGGAAAAAGTCGTGAAAAAAGTTTTGAGTATGAATGTGGATAAGAGTAGGAGAAGACCACAGAAACGATGGATGGACTGTATGAAGGATGAGTAAGAAAGTTAATTTCCAGTAGCGGAGCTACTAGTAACGTTGGAAGGCTTCCCACAAGGTGGACAGATGAATCCTGGTGGGGGTCGCGGGAATCCTATGGATGCGAGACGCAAAGGACCGGTCGTTGTCGCCGCAACGACCGGTCCTTTGGCGACACTTGGAGGAGGCCTACGCCGAGCAGTGGACGTCTTTCGGCTAAACTGATGATGATGAGCTACCTCCTTTCGTTTCTTCTGCAGCTGTATTGCGTGCGTGGCCATGGATCGCTTGACCTTCTTCTCCTCCTGCATCTTCACCATTGCCACCTCCGACTCGTACACTGACTTCAACTGCTGGAACATCTGCAAATAATAATCAGCCTATAATGTTACAACTGCTGGTATATAGGTCTTCTCTATGGGAAAGAGACTGGGCCGTTCGTTACCACCACGCGGGCCCAGTGTGGGTTGCTGCATGACAAATCACTTCGAATCTTTGGTTTTAGGACATGGTCGGTTTACATACAAATTTTTTTTCAAAATCTGCGAATGCAGTTAGAAATTATTCAAAAAGATAAGGACTCCTAAGATCGTTTTCCTGTACCTAGCTGCAATAGTTAAGAGCGGTTTCTGCTCACAGTATTTCATACAAACTGGCAAGACCTTCACTCACTTTCGATAGAAATTTTAAAATTGCTATCGTGACTAACTTTATAGATCTAAGTAATTAAACCTTGCGTCTTCTTACTAAGTTTCAATAAAATCGGTTCATTGATTACCGAATAAGGAGAATAAGGAGTTGCCAGTTTGTATGAAATACCGGGAGGAGTAAACGCTCTCAAGTTGCCTGCCCTTACAGTCCCGTCTCAAAAATGTACACTGAGCATAGTGTCTTTGAATTCTGAATCTGAGATAATGGATATTAACATGATCAGAATTAGAAGAACAAACCCAATGTTGTAAGTAAAAAACTTCCGGTTCCTTTGCAAACACAATTTCATTAGGTCCTTTGAAATTGCGGTTGCAATGGAACCTGACCTTACAAACGGTCGAACAAATATCAACTTACGACTACATAACGCTGAAGTAAATAGATTAAATGGCAATACATGTAAATTATCCAAGGTTAGGTAGTAAGGCTAGGGTATCTTATGAATGGTCATAAGATACCCTAGCCTTACTACCTAACCTTGGATAATTTCAAATGAATTTTAACATTTTACAATTGAATTTAAAATTTAATTGTAAAATGTTAGACATTTTTATGGAAAAATATGTCTAACATTTTACAATTACCATCATTATACGAGTTGAAAGTCGAAAACCACATTGTCAAATTCATAAATCTACGACATGAACCTAAATGAAGACACTCAAGTATGGACATCACTACTTTTTAAAACTCTAGCGAGATTAATCTGTAACCACACTAACTGGTCATAGACTTTCGTCTTGAGACGCTGTAATATGTGGGATGAGAAGATACCGAGCAGCTGCCCGAACGCAGCCCAACAGAGTCGGTTTCGACGGTTGACTTCTTTCTCAAAGTTAGATCTACCAAACTGGATCGTTTGTACCAGGTAAATCTAATCATCACAACTTTAAGCGTAGTCTCCGATCTTGATAGGAGTGGCTGCTACACGGGCGTTTATGACCTTGGTTTTGTCCATGTTCTATTTTAAGTTCCACTCTATCGGAAGCTCTAGCTGAGGTCATCGAGTATTGTACTGTATATTACTCAAACAATTTATTTACACAAACTTACACTAATTCTCTAATGATCACTCTTCGTAAGCGCTTGCGTTCGCATCTGTAGTCGAAAACAGACTGACCAACTAGTCATAATAGAAGTTTCCAGAAATTCACTTCGTAATCGCTTGCGTTCGCATCTGTAGTCGAAAACAGACTGATCTCGTAATACGGTCGACGTAACAGTACTGAGGTCCGAGCCATGATAACTATATCGTCGGCAAAACGAAGGTGAGTGATGTACTCGCCATTGACGTTAATGCCTAGCCCTGTCCAGAATCTTGAAGACATCCTCTTTTCCAGCTGAGAACAGTTTCGTAGAAATGACATCTCCCTGCCTGACACCCCGCTACATTGGGAATTTGTTTCAAGGTCTGGTCCTGAAGTCGACCGACATGGTGGCGTTTTCGAATAAACACTTCAGTCACTCCTCGATGTACCTATAGTCAATCTGTCACCGTTGGAGAGACTGCAGTATAACCCAACCGATCAAATTGAAGGCTTTTTCGTAGTCCACAAAAGCTAAGCAGAGAGGCAGGTTATACTCTTCGGTCTTCTGTATAACCTGCCGCAGCGTATTGATGTGGTCTTCGGTGCTGAATCCTTTTAGGAATCTGGCTTGTTCGGGAGGCTGGAAGTCGTCAAACCTGCGGGAGAGTGGTTCGTGATGACTCTGGAAAACAGCTTGTAGTCATGGTTCAGAAGTGAGATAAGCCTGTAATTCTAAAGTGGCGTTTTCTCCTTGAGTATGACGGAATCCAATAGTTTCTAAAGGGCCGAAAGGACCGGTTGTTCACCCATCGTCAGAAGTTTGGCCCTAATTCCGTCATCACCCGACGCCTTGTTGTGTTTAAGCTGCTTCAGAGCCATCCTATTCTAGTACTTTACATGCTGACGTCCGGGATGTCCTCGGTATAGTGGCAGGTCAATCTAGTTCCTGGGTCGTTTGCTAAATTCACAGCTGGTTTAGTAATTGTCCATAGAATGCCTTAATCTCTCCCAGGAGCTCCGATTTAGCGCACATGAATCTGCCATCATCGGTCTTCAGTTTTGTAACAACCGAGTTGCTGTATGTGCAAAGACCTTGGAGCCCTTATTCTGCTCAATCGCTTCTTTAATCCGTTCGGTTTTAAAACTGCCCAAGCCGCTTTTCAAGAATGTGGAGATCCGTTGAGCTGCCGATACTTGCACGGATAGTCTGAAGACTGCAGGACCATCTCACGTCTCTTCCTCATGAGGTCAAGGGTCGGATCAGGGAGCCTCTTAATTCTATTTGGACGTCTACGTATAAGTCATAAAGATCTTGGACCCGACCGTATGGAGAGCATCCACGAATCTATCGTAGTATTTGTCCACGGAGCTCCCTAGGCACTCACACGATTCTGGAATTCGAGCTGTAAGCTCTCTGAGTTTTGGATCTGGATCTTCCGTGATCGAATCAAGGGGTCTACTCGTGTTTTTACGAAGTATCGGCCGAATGTTCGGACATATTTGTGTGAAATGTTAAAGTGAATGTGCTATACCTATAATTGTAGCGAAATGGCATTACGTATGTTTTTGGTGGAAGAAGCTCTCAGAGAATAGGTACTGTTTTAGGTACGGCACATTCACTTTCACACTTCACACAAATATGTCCGAACATTCGGCCGATACTTCATAAAAACACTTCGGAGCAGACCCCCAGGAGTGAAATACCCGCAGAAGAACCGGATAGCCCGAAAAATCGTCAAACTTAAGTGGCAGTGGGCAGGGCACATTGCTCGCAGAACAGATGGTCGATGGGGCCGAAAGGTTTTGGAGTGGCGACCGCGTACTGGAAGACGTTACGTTGGAAGGCCTCCCACAAGCTGGACCGATGACCAGGTGAAGTGAGATATCGCATGAATTCGATGGACGCGAGACGTACAGGACCAGTCGTTGTGGCGATACTTGGGGAGCCCATGTCCAGGAGTGCACGTCGTTCTGCTGAATGATGAGACTAACTGGCGAGATTCAGCCACAACACAATAATGAACCAAAATACATAAAATAATGACATGAAATGAAAAAAAAAAACATTATAAAAACCTCATCAATGAGAGTTTTCTCCATAACATTGATGTTCTTAACGAGGCTTTCCGATGTCAAAGGATTTACGGTAAGACTCTCCTTATTTTTTAAACCCTGAAAAAAAAAAACTGTTTTGAAAACTACGATTTCACATGAACTAGAAAACCAAATTTGGTAAAAATGTTGTGGCAGGAGAAGGGGAGTGGGAGGGGCGGGAGAGGGAGGGATTCTTCCTCTCCTCTCGCACTGTGACGTTATAAGCCCTAACTCCTGAACTTTGAAGTGTTTTATCTTTGTCAATTTTCATTGATTTGACAAAACAAAAAAAACGTGTCCAATATTTTTTGAAAAACTAACTGACGGTTCAAAAAGATATTTTTGTTCTTAGGAAGCATCCCTATTAAACAGTAACAGTTTAAAATATTACTATTCTACTTCTCATCACCTCAGTTAAGTAGTCACCCCCTAATCTAACCATATTATCATCTTTTCCACAGTTCATCCATCGTTCCTTTGGTCTTTCCATACTCATGTCTACGCCTGAACGCAGTCCTTCTTCATATTCGGCGAAATTACGAACACATCCTAAGAAGGCTTCACGGCGGAGGAACCGGACAAACGTCACTTCGCACAACAGACCGCCATATATTTGTCGCGATCACCAGACTGTAATTTTTAACCGACTTTCGAAAAAGGAGGAGGTACTATGTTCGACTGTATGTATGTTTTTTTTCAATTGTGGACCGATTTTCAACATTCTTTTTTATCCGAAAGAATATACTCCCGAGGTGGTCCCATATAAATTTTATCGAAATTGCTTCAGCGCTTTTTGAGAAACTGGACAAAAACGAAAAATACCTAGATGACGTTTTGGTGTTCTCAAATTATGAGTATGTTTTAAAATCCACGTGCCATGTTATTGCGGTTTTAGTTCTGGGGTATAACAACTAAAAAGTGAAAAATAAAAAACTTTTTTACAAAAAAAAAAAACAACCGATTTCCAAAAAGAAAATACACTAAAAATGAAAAAATAACTTTAATTTCGAAATTCGGTGTCAAAAACGAAGAAATAAAAAACAGACTTCCGAAATTAAAGTTATTATGTCATTTTTAGTGTATTTTTTTTTGTGGAAGTACGTTTTTTTTTGTAAAAACAGTTTTTACAATAAAACCTTTGTAACAAACATCGAGGTCAATCTTATTTGTATCGCCATCACTTTTTCTGTGCCACTTTCGGCCTTTCTCTTACTTACTTATTTCATATCCACCACACTTCTCTTTTAGCTAACCGCATGCCTTTCATACATCCTTTTTGTGGCCTAACGTTCTGATGATAGTGGACCACTATACAGGGTGTAACGACATTTCCCAAAATAAATGTTATTTCTGTACAAAGTTATAATAAACTGATCAAATTTAGTATACTCGTACTTAGGAAATTCTGACTAAAATTTCTTCGTTGAAAGTTGTTCATTTCTATGGGTAGTTAAAATAAGACCACCCACTAATACAAATTCAGTATTGATACTTATAGTCTATTTTAGATTATTAACCAATAAACACAGAGTTCAAATTAGCTCAAGTTTGTACAACAAAAATACTGTATCAACCTACCTTGGCTAAATACTTCTTCTTCTTCTTATATTCGTCCTTGTGCTTAGACATCTTGTTTTGGCACTTCGTACAATAAGAATAGTGGCTACACTCTGGCATAGTGTTCTTCTTTTGTGCAGGTTCTGTCTCAGTACTGTCCAAAGACTTTGAATTTTCCAAAGAACGTTCTGATGGACCTGTAGAAAAAAAAGTAAAGTATTTTACAATATGGTACAAATTGGTACATGGTACAAAAAACCGTTCAGAAGTTTTTGAGTTTATCGCGAACGGACGAGACAGACGAGGCCGGACTTTGTTATATAACATGTAGTGATTTGGACATGTAGTTTTTTATGTAGTTATTTGGACAGGTAGTTCTTATAATATGTAGTTATGTGGACAGGTAGTTTTTATAATATGTAGTTATTTGGACAGGTAGTTTTTATAATATGTAGTGATTTGGAGTTATTTGGAGAGGTAGTTTTTATAATATGTAGTTATTTAGACAGGTAGTTTTTATAATATGTAGTTATTTGGACAGGTAGTTTTTTTAGTATATAGTTATTTGGACAGGTAGTTTTTATAATATTTAGTTATTTGGACTGGTAGTTTTTTATAATATGTAGTGATTTGGACTGGTAGTTTTTATAATATGTAGTTATTTGGACAGGTAGTTTTTATAATATGTAGTGATTTGGACGGGTAGTTTTTATAATATGTAGTTATTTGGACAGGTAGTTTTTTTTAGTATGTAATTATTTGGACAGGTAGTTTTTATAATATGTAGTTATTTGGACTGGTAGTTTTTATAATATGTAGTGTTTTGGACTGGTAGTTTTTATAATATGTAGTTATTTGGACAAGTAGTTTTTATAATATGTAGTTATTTGGACAGGTAGTTTTTTTTAGTATGTAGTTATTTGGACAGGTAGTTTTTATAATATGCAGTTATTTGGACTGGTAGTTTTTATAATATGTAGTTATTTGGACAGGTAGTTTTTATAATATATAGTTATTTGGACAGGTAGTTTTTATAATATGTAGTGATTTGGACTGGTAGTTTTTATAATATGTAGTTATTTGGACAGGTAGTTTTTATAATATGTAGTGATTTGGGCAGGTAGTTTTTACTAGCAAAAACTTAAATTAGCACATGACGAGTTTTTTTTTTAACGGTAAGCTAGTAATTGCATTAAATATTCACTACATCCAACTTCATTCATCTAGATGCAAGAGAGAGTTTTTCAAATGGGAATGAACTCTTTGAGTGCTTTAATAGGGAGAGCTTTACTCTACCGCGGAACAATTTCGGTCTTTGTCCTCAACTATGCTTTAGCTCCTGTTAAATTACTTGAAATAATTTATGAAGAGAGAAAAAATTGGTAATTTATTAAGTCAATAGTGGCTTTGTCAATGAAATCATAGTACTAATTTGTTATTCATGAATTTGTTTGCAATACTTATGTATTGAGTTTAATCACATGAGTATATACACCGTGTAAGCACATAAACGCACATACGTGTACCAGTGATTCAGTACATCATTCTGGACCCTTTTTTTGTGCTGGGAAATCATCCAATGACATCTTTCGCTCTGGGTGGCCTGCCTGAGTGCCCAGGGGAGCGATAACTCTATTACGAATTCTGGACCGGGGTAGCGTTGGAAGTTTTCGTAGGCGTTTTCCTCAATTTTTAAATTTTTCTGTAGTATTTTTTTCTTTAGACTGTTCAAAATCGTTATTCCTATCCAACCCAATGAGTATTTTAATTAAAAAGTAATGAAATCGCTAATTATACTAAAAACAGCAATGTAAATAAAATACGTACAGCTGTTTCGCTAGAGTTCATTCACGTCGCCGGCCGGTAAAGAATGCGATCTCAACGCTCCGCACTACTACTTACCTACATACCCACGGCGCGTGGCGCACTCGACCGGCGCAAGTGTAGGTAAGTAGTAGTGCGGAGCGTTGAGATCGCATTCTTTACAATACATTGCGCGCTTAAAAATGACAATTTCTGTATGATCGGTTACAGAAATTGTCATTTTAGACTATTATTATTTTGTTAGTGGTATTAGGTGTAATCTTTTCGCGAAGTTTGCGGTATCTTGTTTCTTATAGCCTGTATTATATCTATTGTTATTTTATTTATAGTTAATATCGTTGTATTTGAATAGATATTAATCACGTTTAATTGTATATATTGCACCTACTACTATTTGTGTCTGCATCACCCAAAGGTTGACTGGTAGAAAATAACTGAGGCATTAAGTCCGGCACTGTACTTGTGTGTGCATAAAGTATTAAATAAATATATGATATAATAAACTTACTCAGCGTAGGCTCCACGACACACTCCTTATACATGGGCATGCCCTTCAATATGCACAGCAAAAGGGGATGTTGTTTCTCATTCTTATACATTTGTACTATATTTGATGCGTATTCGGAATCACATTGTACTCCTGGAAAGTTATCGTAAGAGAAAATATATACAACTTTTAGACTTTGTTACACCAGCTCATTAATTTACTTCTGAATCCAGAAGAAAAAAAACTCAACTTTTCTTTTTTGCAACATTGCCCCACTATAGGAATTTTTACACCTGTATTGTGGGTGTCTTCACAAACATGTAAACTCACATAAAAGACTGCCAGACCCGGAACCACTATCTGTAGGCCATACAAATATTTGTTCCGTGTGGGAATCGAACCTGCGACACGCAGTGCAGCAGCCAATCGCTCAACCACTGCGCCAGCCGTGCCGTCTGCAGCGCATCTGGCATAATGATGCCAAAAGCTTTTGCATAGTACAGTATAATACACTCCTTTGCAAAAAAAAAAACGGGCATCTAAGGAAATTTACGTTCCAAGATTTCAGTTAATTCAATAGAATTTAATTGTTTGACGTAGCCTGATTACTTATAAATGAATATGCGTGAAGTGAATTCTGGCACCTTTTTCATTCGATAAATTCAGTAAAATCGATGTACTCGAGTCTAAACAATAAAAAGTGTTCAGCAATAAAGAAAAGAAGATTTATTTTAGTCTTTTTTAATTAAAAAAAGTTAAAAAAATATAATCGTAATAATGAGTGTGACCTCCTCTTGCTAAAATCACAGATTGCATCCTTCTGGGCATGCTCTCCACGATATTTTTAATAATGTCTTGTGAGATACGTTCCCATTCTTCAGCAATGACTCTTTTTAGCTCCCTGAGGTTGCACTGATCTTACCCGTCTTTTTAGGGCATCCTAGACATGCTCAATTTAATTGAACCACGGATCCCAACTTCTTGCATATACGCTTCCACGTCGCCAGAACGGTGAGCGCGAGCATTGTCGTTCATAAAAATTGAATCTTCTCCAAGAGCAGTTAATGCGGGTTGTGCATGTGGAATTAGGACATCCGTTATGTACCGGTGTGCATTTAATGTTCCATTTTCTATGAAAACTACTCGTAACTCCGTACGCTTTGCTGCCCAAAACATTACGGAGCCTCCGCCATAAGGAGTGATTTCTTCGAAACACACGCCCACATAGCGTTCCCCTGGTCTTCGCAGCACCCGCCGGCGTCGATCCTCACCATATAAAGAGATTCTAGCTTCATCAGAAAACAATACTTTGTTCCAGTCCTCCAAAGTCCATATTGCACAATTTCGAGCAAACGGAAGTCGGGCAACTCAGTGCTGCCCCATAGTTAACAAATAGGGAATATTTTTTTTTTGCTATTGCTTATTTAGAATTTGAGCTACACGATTCGGATAGGTAAGATTTATTTGTGATATACAGTGGTAAGAAAAGTAGAAATAATAGTGCTTATCCAACTTGAAAAAACGGCAGCGGGTAGCATTCACCGCCCCTGGCAGTCTGCCGCCCCGGGCCATGGCCCTCTTGGCCTAAAGGTAAATATGCCAACTGTGCAGTGTCTACATTTTCTTCGAAATCGTAATAGTTGTTAGCAAAATAAATGGGACCTCTACATAGCTCCGTTTAAGGCACAGTTATACTTTTAATGGTTTTTAATTGAACATCACGTCTAAGCCACTAGTCTTATTTCTTTGAAAAATTATATATGTTACTCTTGACTATTTTCTTCGTAATTTGATCTGAGAATATTTGAAATAATATTTTTATAACATTGTGTAATTAATTTGTAAAGTTATGTCTAACGCGGATAAAAAATTGAGAATCACGCAAAAACTATAAAGCGTATTTTTATGAAACCTTCACCATTTTAAAGATCATTTAATTATTCATAATTTAGTCTCAGTGTTTTAGGGTAATACTTGTTGTTTTATGTGTAATAAATTAATAATGCGTTTAATTTCGGACAGCGCTCCTTGATGGGAGAGTCTTATTACTGGGTGGACTTACGACGCGTTACGTGACCTCAGCGCAGAATACGCAAGTTAACCACTCAAGGTCGTTGGCAGCTAATAGCGCCTTAAGAGAAATGCGTGGCCGCGCGGTTCTCCATGTGTCGATTGCGCGGCCATAGCATTTAAGTTTCGGTAGGGCACGAAGTTCAATCATTAGGACTTTGGATTGTGTCTACATTTTCTTCGAAATCGTATCAGTGGTTAGCAAAATGAATGGGACCTCTACTAAGTTCCGTTTAAGAAAACTGCGTGGCCGCGCGGTTCTCCAAGTGTCGACCGCGCGGCCATGGTTAAACCTTTACAGCTTTCTGAATATTGGTTCTACGAATTTGCGACTTGCATTGTTAGTGTTTTACAAATTTCTTCGTAATTTTGACGCAGTCGGTTTTCTTCTACGACACTGGCCGAGCAGTCGAAACGGACACGCAATTTCTACTCGACGTTGCAATATTCGAATTTAAACTCAGCGTATCATACGCCTCAAACCTACAGCTCGATGCAATAATTTTTTTTATAACTTTATAGCATAATCATAGACTATGATAGTCTAAGAGCATAATGATCACCTGGGAAGTTTACTATACAAGATTCATTGAACTAGTTTTAACTAAGCACATTCCATTTTAACCAAAGAAAATTTATACTGAAGGCTCTTTAGCCTAAGGGCCGTGCCTCACTGGGACGCCATGGCAACGTAGTCAGATCATGATGCCAAATAAAATTATGGTTGACTGCGAGATCAAGTCGTTGTCAGCGGAGGTACCTACCATAGCGCTGCCTCCATTTTTTTTTAAACTTTGCCCCACACTATGCGAATTACTCCTGTATCGTGGGTGCATTCACAAACACGTAAACTCACATACACAAGACACCCAGACCCGGAACAACTATTTTTTTCATAATTTTAAAATATACAGTTTTAAAGCTATGAAAATAGATGAAAAATGACCATTCCTCCCTCTTATCTCCGAAACCACTGGGCCTAAAATTTTGAAAAAATACAGGCAGTGGTTCTTTACTTATAGATTACAGGAAAACCTATGAGAAGGAAGTCCGAAAAAAATATTATTTATTCGGAACCCTTTGCGCGCGAGTCTGACTCGCTCTTGGCCAGTTTTTTTTATTTAGCCTTTACTGTCCCACTGCCGGGCAAAGGCCCCCCCAAATACTTTCAGATATTCTTTTCTCGAGCTACCTCGAACCAGCTCTTGCAGTAGGCGTGTAGCTCGTCTCGCCACCTGTTTATAGGGCCGGCCTCGGCGGCGTCATCTGTCCTCGTGGGTCAATATGCGGGTTGTTCTAAGCAGTCCTTGTGCAGTTGTTTTACAGTTGTGTTTGACCGCAACTGTTCCAAGCAGTCCGTCTATGGCTAGACATAAAATAACAAGGCAGGCCGGGGCGCAGAGAGAGGAAGCGGCGAGCAGTCGGAGTGAACCGCTTCAAGCAGACCGTGTTTGGCAGGTCGAGCAGCTCTTTGCTGCCGGCAGCAAGGCGAAACTCGACTGCACGCCGTCTGCATTTTTAGCTGCGACGGTCGGTGTATGGCGAATGTCAATTTTGTGTTAAAACTACAGATCGCTCAACAGCAACCGCTTGAAGCTGTCGGCTCTGACTGCTCCAAGCAGCCTGTCTATGGAGGCACTTACTACTTAAATCCCAAACTCCTTACAAACCTAAGTAATTTAGTATAGACCAAACATCTGTCTCCTTGAACCTCATGTCTGCATTGTTTTCATCAATATTATCCATCAAAGACTTGGCAAAACCAAAGACCATGTTGGCCAGCGGTATTTCCGACACAAATATAGAGAAACTGTAGTTGAACTCCTGAAAAGAAACAGTGGAGTTATGAGTTTGTGTGTAAATGTGGATGGATGAAGAGGGCGGACAAAGAAAAGATGAATGGATTGTATAATCATTATCATTTCAGATAACTGATGTCTACTGTTGAACAGAAGCCTCCCAAGTAAAGCCACATGTTTTAAGAGTTTTCATGTAGTTAGTTCCTCACAGCAAAATGAAAAATTATTATCTTGGATAACATCAATTCTTTCTTGGCTCTTAAATGGTAGTGGAGACCGACTGTACAAGTTCAACTGAAGAAATGGCTCTACTTATAATGTATCATAATAAAACCAGCCAAGTGTGAGACAGACACGCGCACAAAGGGTTCCGTACCATTATCTATAAAAACGGCAAAAAAATCCCGTTTGTTGTATGGGAGTCCTTTACCCTGTTTTGTAGTATTTGTTGTTATAGCGGCAACAGAAACACATCATCTGTGAAAATGTCAACTGTCTAAATATCACGTTTCATGAGATACAGCCTGGTGACAGACGGACAGACAGACAGACGGGCGGCCAGCGAAGTCTTAGTAATAGGGTCCCGTTTTACCCTTTGGGTACGGAACCCTAATTAAAGAGCAATTTCACTGTGCTTTTGATTGTCTAGTTTTTACTTTCTCCTCTAGTATCAAACCAAATTATATATTATGAGAACAGATCAGCATAAGCATAATCAGACTTTTAATGTTCCAGCTGTTGGGACTCAAGCCTCCTCTATGTGAGAGGGTGAGGGCTGTTGTCCACAATGTACATCCAGTGCAGATTGGTAGATGTCACATGTCTTCGAATTTTTTGTTCTAAGACCAGTTTCCTCACAATGTTTTCCTTCACTGTTTAGAGAGCAGTGGTGATGGAATAATTTACACACAGTAAAACGCCTGATTAGGTTCTAACCCAAAAATTAAAATTAGTAAGTTGCGGCTATTACCACTGAGCGATCAATGCTCAGCAGCTCAAGTAATATTTTAAGTTAGTCAATCAGTAAGGCCTACTTTGCGTTGCCTGGTTAAGTATGCTCATCTCTTTTACAAGTCAGATGCTAAGCTAAGTTAGTTTAGCTTAACTTGAATAGCTGAAGTAATTTCCACAGTTTAATTTCCATACACCTACCTATGTAGTTTGCAGTCTACACACAAGTATGAAAGTTGCCTCAGCTGTAGGAGTTAAGCTTAAATAAAAAAACTTAGCTTTTATATTGCAACCTGGGTCATACATCACATATGATAATTATTTCATATAATATGATACACTGCAGTGAACTTTTAATAATATAGTACTAAGAAACTTACTAAGCGCATGAGGTATTCAGCTATCAACATATTTATTGCTTGATATGTGAGGTCCAGGCGTTGTGTAAAGTTTTTCTGACAGGGTGGAGGATCACCTTGAATTAAGAAGAGATATTATATATATATATTTAAAGTTACCGTATTACCACAACTGAGGACTAGGAAAAACATTATCAGTAAAGCGGGAGGATGCTTGGAAGATATATCATTTGCCTGCCAGGCTTGTGTGCTGAAAGATTTAGAATTTATTGTCTTTCTATTTTTGAAATTACATTATGGTACCTATACAAAAACTTCTTGCAGGATTGGCTTGGCATTGACTGCTCATAATCATTAGGATTTTCTACTCAGTTAGCTATGAAAAATTTACAGTAATAACTATTTAGCAATTGTTCAAAGATATTTCAGGAAATATGCAACAGATTGTTATCACAAACATAAACAAAAACATAACCCTTCTTCAAGAAAAACGAAAAACAAAGCAGCCTTGAGAAAAAGTATGGGAGATGGTGATTTATGCGTATCCAAGAGTGACAAGCATTCAATAATGCTTCAAATGTTGCGTTTCATGACGCTGAAATAGTAACACCCCGGGAATAGAACGAAGGGAAAACGCTGACATTTTAAAATTCTCTTTTCAACTATTTCTTACCAGTTTCTGCACTTTTTAGTACATTAACGATATGGCCACGTAAGTATGCCCTCAAATCGTTGAGTATACCATTCTTTTCAAACAATTCGTAGATGAATGATTGAAAGGAGTCCGCAGAATCAGTGTTCATCACATTACGAGATCCTGCAACAGCAGGGTCGGATTCGTTCCTGATGTCACTTTCCATTTTAATGTTTTAACTGTTTAATTAATGACTTTTAAAGGAAATTATGCCTACATTCTAATTTTATACCAAATGATTTAAATCAGTTCACTGGAATTTCAAACTTCCCAAACACAGATTATTGACGTTTGTCTTTGTTGTTTTGTTGACATTTCCGGTTGAAAATGACGACGTCCAACGGACAAACGAAAACGAGTTGGTAAAAACACTCTTTATACAGAACACCTCATACATGTAGTTTAAAACGACAAAACAAATCAGAAAAAATATGAAAGTAATTTTTATTCATCGAAACTAGTCATTACATAAATACTATGTATTTTCTGCATATTTTTTTATTCTTAAAAATAGTAGTCAGGTATTTTGATCAGTTTTGTATCAGTCCCTGTGGCGCAGAGGATAGCGCGTTGGACTTCTAATCCAAAGGTCGTGGGTTCGATCCCCACCAGGGATGTCACAATCTTTTTTTACAATTTATTAAGGTTTGTAGTAGGAACTACTAGGAAAAAGAATAAATGCCTGCTTTCATAACATCATAGAATCTAAGCATTTTGTCAACAATTTATATTAGTTTCATTTTCGTCCGTGACATGTTTTAGGTAACGTATTAATTAAGTTTCAAAAAATCATCATTGATGATTTTATTTAGAAAATATTGTTTAAAATAAAGTTCCCTGTTCCCTAATAAAAACAAAGTTACTGTTTTTAGACGACGAAAAAAAAAGGAGGAGGTTTTCATTTCGACCGTATATGGACCCCATCCCCACCCTTGTAGCACTTTTTCTCATATCAAATGAAAGAGCGTAAAAAATACATAATTTTATTGTATGGCAGTAAATGTGTGAATAATAAGGGAAAAAAGTTATTCATCCATAAAGATAGGAACACAATCAATTATTTTTATTAAGAAATATTTTTTGAGCACACAATACATGCTTATAAATAATAATTACGACCGAGAATCGCACCAGTCTACACTAAAGCCACAGAATAAATTCATTCACATTCATACATTCATTTGAAATCGACCCTTAATCAACACTTTTATTGTTTAGCATTGTGTATTTATGAGCCATACACTCAAAAGTGTATTCGTACTTTCTACGATGACATCATCCCAAGCACTAGCAGCGCCAACGAAGTTTTCCAAAAATGTCGGCCGATACCAAAATACCAAATGATACTCAAGGTGTGAGTGAGCACAAGTGTACCTACAACAACAGTTTGAGCGGTTTCGCACTACGTCCGATCCGAATATGATCATAATCAGTGCAAATACGGATCTAGAAAACTCGGACCGGATTCGGATAATGGTTTTCGTACTACTTCCGATCTAAGGATTACTACGCACAAATTACGTACAATCTGTTTCAGATTGTACGCAATTTGTGCGTGTTTGTCATCGTTGAAGACTCGCAGTCAACCCCGATGCGATATAGAGTAGGTTTAACTTTTATACCTTCGTTTTGAAAAAATGTCAAAGTTATAGACTCGCAGTCAATTCCAGAGCTTTTACAAAACTTGTTAACCCTTGAACGCCCGACGGCATACCCGTATGCCGATCCAGATTACGCGGCTTAAACCTCTATTATTAAATAACTAAAGATCTTATATCCTGTGGCATGGTGCAAATGCATTCTTAGATAGTTATTACATAGTGTTAGAAAAAAAACGCAATACAAAACGCAACGCAAACGCAGAAACGCAATTTTAAAAAGCCGTTATGTTGTTTTGATTTCGTAATTTGAAGTTTTGAGTGTGAATAATAGGAAAATATGATATCGGACTCTACAACTCCAACACAACAACTCTATTACTTGTCTATTCATAGTGCAACATGCAAAATTTCATGTAAATTGATACAGTGGTTTTAACAACTACCCACACACACACACACACTATTCCCGACAAATCGTTGATAACAGAATTTGAATAAAATTCAACTCTTGAATTACAAGTATTGTTTACATGTTATTCTAAGGTCTGTTTATTCAACAACCCAAAAAAGTTTACTTTAAGTGCCTCGCTCCAATAGAAACCTCAGCAAGATGTTTTTTATGAGCCCGGTCGTAAATATGTCAAACTGCGATAAGAGGCGGGGGCGTTGAGGGGGCGTATATCACTATTCACTTTTAAGTCACTTAAAAACTGTTAATATTTCGCTTTTCACTTTTAGGTCACTTATTGATGCACTTTTTGATGATGATGATGAACCCCACCGAGTTTGGGGTCGATTGATTCGTCTTGAGGAGCACTTTACACCTAGACGATATCTAGGGTCTGATATTTAAGCTGGCAGGTGGCCACGGCATCTCTGCGATAAAACAACAGAACCCTAACGAGTACGGGCTCGGTTGATTCGTCTTGAGGAGCACTTTACACCTAGACGATATCCAGGATCTGATGATGAAGCTGGAAGGTGGCCACAGCATCTCTGTGGTAAAACAACATAACAAAATAGCTCACATATTTAGCTTTAATTGTAAGCCTTTCGGTTTATCCATAGCCTCACAGATATTTACTAAGGTTATAAAGGAAGATAGCGTATTTTAGATATCGCAATTTACAATCAGCGTCTTATTTAGATTATACATATCTTACCTATGTATTGGAGATATGTGGTTACACCAATTGTTAATGTACTATAAAACTTCCGAAATCCTCTGCTAGGCTAGCTAGCTTCTAAGTTGTGTTGTTAATTATGACAAAACTGTATTAATTAAAACTGCGACAAGCCTGCAAACTCGTTAGGATACCAAAACAAAAAAAAAAAGTCCTTGGTCTAAAATTACCAGCCGATAAGCGACGTAATATTGCCGAGTTTATCATTAAGTTTAAAAAATTACAGTCATTTTATAGTCGCGAATTAGCTCGACTTATCAGTGTATTGGTCGCCGCTTGCCCAATCTTAAAGTATGCTGGGGTATACATGAAGATCTTCGAGCAACAGAAGTTTATTTATTTATTTACACTTCATCCAACAAAAGTACAAAGGCGGACTTAATGCCTTAGGCATTCTCTAGCAGTCACCCAAGGGTGGTGGAGAGATAATATGGCAGGTGCATGTGGTTCGAGACGTGGTCATATTTCCTCAAATTAAATACGAACCGGATGCAGTTGTTGAGGAGCCTATCAAGCT
Source organism: Polia nebulosa (assembly GCA_951329385.1). NCBI lineage: Eukaryota > Metazoa > Arthropoda > Insecta > Lepidoptera > Noctuidae > Polia > Polia nebulosa. The sequence goes on from OX589587.1 coordinate 58,983,825, forward strand.
TGTCCAGAAACATCGCGTTCAGGTCAAAGTAGCACACGTCACCATGGTCGATTATAGGGAAGATTAAAGTCTGCACAAGCATAGTCTTCGTCTTCGCGGGCAAAAAGTCCCTCAGACGGTACAGATACCGCAAAGTTCCTTTGACTCTTTGATTGACACTTGAAACCTGACTTTGCCAGCCAAGCGTCGAGTCAAGATGCAAACCGAGATCTTTTACGCTAGGGCTGATGGGAATAACGGCACCATTGAAAATAATAGGAGAAAGAGAGCTAACCACCACTCTACCCATCATGCGTGAGCTTCCAATAACTGTGGCCTGACATTTTGAGAGGTTTACAGACACCCCAAATCTATCAGACCAATCACGAATTGCATCCAAATCCCGGTTTACATCCTCCACAGCGTCTGACAACCCTTCCACCCGCGCAGCTGTGTACAATTGAAGATCATCGGCGTAAAGATGATATGAACACCGAAGACAGTGAGTTATAAAATTTATGAAGATGGAGAATAATAACGCAGAAAGAATACCGCCTTGAGGAACACCAGCATCCAGGTCACGCTAACTCGACGAATTCTCGTCAACGCGCACCGACTGCTGACGTCCCCGAAGATAAGAAGAGAACCATTCCAGGGCCTCGGAAGAAACCATAAGATGTGAAAAGATTGATACGAGAATATCGTGACTGACGGCATTAAAGGCATTGGAGAAATCAATTAACACCAAAACAGTAACCTTGGTATCCTCCATAGCTTTTCTAATGTCCCCAGTCACTTTCAGGAGAGCAGAGGCAGTTCTGTGGCCATGCCTGAATCCAGATTGGAATGAGTTTATTACGATGAACAAATCCTGAAAGCTGCTTGTGGACGCAGGCCTCAAGTACTTTGGACAGAAAAAGAAGAATGGAAATTGGTCGAAAATGATTAGGTAGGGAAGGATTATTGATTTTAGGAAGTGGACGAACGTAAGCCATTCGCCACAGGGATGGGAATTGTCCGGAATCAAGGAAAAATTGATAATATGGGTAATCGGTGGAAGACGAAAGTCGAGGACCAAGGTGACCATGTAACGACTGATGTCGTCACAGCCCACAGCCTTGGACTTAATGGACAGGATGATCTTTTTTATTTCATCCAAGGTAACCGGAACAAAGTGAAATGGTTCTATGATAGGACCTGGTAGGTCAACTGAACAGTAATGAACTCAACCGTCTGAGACAACAAATCTATCGCCATGGGAATCCAAGTGACAGGTGGTTGTGAAATGACGGTTGATATCATCCAGGACGATTGTTTAAGGAAAGTCCACATGACATAGTCTACCGATACCGAGAGTTCCGAGGAATTTCCATGTATCAGCAGGAGAAGAAGAAGATATGTTAGAAGTTCCTTGCTTATTTTAGCATAATACCTACCTAAAGAAAAGAAAGAAAAGAAAGAAAATACGTTTATTATGCAGACAGACAGAGCGTTTGTTTTACCTGATATTATGCAGACGCTTGGTTTCAATGGTTTTCAAATACTGACACAACAAGCACAATTATGCGACAGCCAAATTTTCTTATCAAAATATTTATCGATGCGTCGAGATCAGGTTAGGCTTCTGTTTGTAGGAACGCTCAAACACATGATAGATGGATATCATGAGAAAAGTAATTCAATATACTTAGTGCTGATGGCAGCCTTCTTGGGCCTGAACTAAATAACGGACGATGTACCTAACAAACTGTATAATATTACTTCGCATGGACAACACCACTGCGAGTCATTACGGGAATCGTATGCGGGGATATTCAATACCCCCACTTTAACGACTTGGTCAGTTCTCTCTGGAAATGGTGAGCAGCGCGCTTTTGGGGTGCGTCATACGTTAATACAAAGAAAACCTTGCAAATTCTGCGCCTAGATAGTTTATTCGGATACTGAGTGGTCCCTTTTCCAATGAAGCATTCCATAGCATAATAAAATATATTGGTCAACCAGAAGTGCCTAGATCTTATTTGCGTTTTGAAATAATACTAAGTGTACCAAGTTCATATCATAGAAACAAGACCCCGTTGCAGTATCCGTCGACACATACACAACCTACCGTAGATATAACATAGAAGTAGCCTAGCTGCTAGTTTTACTCGTTTGTACCATTTTCCCTAATACTTATTAATTAAAATATCTCAAAATTATAATAATTGATGTTAATGCACACTGCAAATTAGTGTATCTTTACTGGCCATCACTACCTGGTTCCCGTTATTGCTAAGCCTTAGAATTTCCAAAGCTGTTTATTTAAACCCCTTGCAATCTCAGTGCACTAGGAGCATTGCCACTCCCTGCACAAAGTGTCTTGAGGCTATCCGTTAGAACTTCAACCAACGGGGTGCCTGCGCAGACTCGGCTACACTAATGCTATCATCCTTTTCTAAAAACACAATACAGCAATAATCTAACTTTGGTGGCAATCATCATCTTCCTGCCCTTATCCCATGTTACTTGGGGTCGGCGCAACACGTTTTTTTCTTCCATTCTGTCCGGTCAGCCGTAACTCTATCACTAACTCTCTTTTCTTTCATATCACTCTTCACACAATCCATCCATCCTTTCTTTGGCCTCCCTCTCCCTCTCCATCCATTCACATTTATATTCATAACTCTTTTAGTTACATGTGTTTCATCCCTCCTCTTCACATGACCATACAAAGATAAGCGGTTCCCTTTCAACTTTTCTGTGACCGGCGGCACTTTTAAACTACCTCTAATGTACTCATTTCTCACTTTATCCATTCTCGTTACTCCAAACATCCATCTCAACATTCTCATCTCCGCCACATGCAGTCTTTTTTCATCCGTCTTTTTCACAGCCCAACATTCTGACCCATACAGTACGACAGGTCTAATCACGGACTTATATATTTTCCCCTTTAACTTAAGGGGCATCCGTCGGTCGCAAGTTGTTCCAGTGACCTGTCGCCATTTCATCCATCCTGAGTTGATCCTGTGCATTACGTCTCGGTCTATATCGCCATCCCCCTGAACAAGCGACCCGAGGTATCGAAAGTCGGAGCAGATCGGTATAGGCGTTCCGTTGAGAGCTACAGGCATAGGACTAGGGAGACCGCTAAAATCGCAGAACAGATATTCCGTTTTGGTTCTGCTCAATTTCAGGCCCACACCCTCCAGTCTTTGCCACCACGCCTCCAATCTGCTCTGAACCTCTAAGCCGCTTTCGGCAACCAGCACAATGTCATCAGCAAATAGCATACACCAGGGAGCCTCTTCCTGGATGTCCAACGTCAGAGCGTCCATTATCATCAGGAAGAGGTAAGGGCTGAGAGCCGAACCCTGGTGCAAACCTACCGCTACACTGAAACTGTCAGTAGTGCCCACTGCAGACCGGACTTGGGTACTGCATCTACTGTACATCGCTCGGATCAACTGCACATACTTCCCAGGCACACCTTTCTCCTTAAGGGCCAACCACAAAACCTCTCGAGGCACCCGGTCATATGCCTTTTCGAGGTCAATCAACACCATGTGCAAGTTTTTATGCACAGCTCTGTATTTTTCGCACAGCTGGCGGATAGCGAAAATGGCATCCGTTGTACCCCGACCAGGCATAAAACCGAACTGGGTTTGTGAGATTTCACTCTCTTCTCTCAGCCGCTTTTCAATAACTTTTTCCCATGCTTTCATACTATGTGACATTAGCTTTATTCCTCCATAGTTGTTGCACTCCAGCACATCACCTTTGTTCTTGAAGATGGGCACCAACGAACTGTTGCACCATTCATCAGGTATGGCTTCTTCCAGCAACAACTTATTAAAGAACAAAGTTAACCACGTCCATCCATCTACCCGTAATGACTTCCACACTTCAATTGGTATTCCGTCTGGACCAATTGCCTTACCATTCTTCATTCCATTCACTGCTATTCTCACTTCATCCACACTGATGACCATTCTCACTAAACCCTCATTCATTGGTTTCTCTCTAAACAACTCTCTAAACAACTACGTTGTTATAATCATGTCTGAAAAATGAAGCAACGAAATATAATATATGATTAAACGAACTTTTTTATGTATTATATTTATATGAAATTCGATCATGATTATATATGAGTTGCTTCATTTGAAAATATGAGCTTCCTCCCATCCCTGACACTAGAAGATACCCAGATACACAGAAAGTTTCATAGCGTATCGTTAACTTGTCTCTAAAAAAATGAGCTAAACGTCAGTGCCAACACGAGGCAGACATACAGCCAGTACGTCACTACCGTTTTAAAATTAAAAATCTTTAAAATACGTACGAAGTTACCGAGTAGGTAAGGGTAGGTACTACGTTGTCATAATCATATCTTCAAATGAAGCAACTTAAATAATCATGATCGAAGTTCACTTGAAAGTTCGTTTAATCATATAGGTATTAGGCGTAATGTTATAAAATATTCTACGGATATTATGATGTGATGTCCTCAAGACGAATTAATCGAGCCCAAACTCGGTGGGGTTATGTTGTTTTATCACAAAGATGCTGTGGCCACCTTCCAGTTTCATCATCAGACCCTGAATATTATCTAGGTGTAAAGTGCTCCTCGAGACGAATCAATCGAGCCCCAACTCGGTGGGGTTATGTTATTTTATCACAGAGATGCTGTGGCCACCTTCCAGCTTTATCATCAGACCCTGGATATCATCTAGGTGTAAAGTGCTCCTCAAGACAAATCAAACGAGCCCAAACTCGGTGGGGTTATGTTGTTTTATCACAGAGATGCCATGGCCACCTTCCGTCTCCATCATCAGACCAGCTTCATGGTACCATATCATTGTATAGTCATCGAAGATACATATATATACCAAATTTGAGTCCAATGGGACATGGGGAAGTGGGTCTAATTTGAGTTGCAAGATTCCACCCGAACAAACATAGTTACATACATACATACATACTTATATTATAAGTTAAGTAAAAGCTTGTAAAAAGCGTCCCCACCCTTGTAGCACTTTTTATTATATATCAATGAAAGAGCGTAAAAAATACATCATTTTAATGCATGGCAGTAAATGTGTGAATAATAAGGGAAAAAAGTTATTCATCCATAAAGATAGAAACACAATCAATTATTTTTATTAAGAATAATTTTTTTAAACACAATACATGCTTATAAATAATAATTACGACCGAGAATCGCACCAGTCTACACTAAAGCCACAGAATAAATTCATTCACATTCATACATTCATTCGAAATCGACCCTTAATCAACGCTTTTATTGTATAGCATTGTGTATTTATGAGCCATACACTCAAAAGTGTATTCGTACTTTCTACGATGACATCATCCCAAGCACTAGCAGGGCCAACGAAGTTTTCCAAAAATGTCGGCCGATCCCAAAATACCAAATCATACTCACGGTGTGAGCACAAGTGCACAATAATAATTTGAGCGGTTTCGCACTACGTCCGATCCGAATATGATCAGAAGCAGTGCAAATACGGATCTAGAAAACTCGGAACGGATTCGGATAATGGTTTTCGTACTACTTCCGATCTAAATCCGTGGGACCCAGCTGAGGTCGCAGGTGTACTGCTAGGGTTGCGGGTGTGTTAGAAATAGTCACCGCAACACATTCAACTGAAGGAACACGGGTGGGTTTTAGTCAGTAAGAGTCTGACACAGAATAAATAATAGTACTAACGCTAATGCGAAGGAAACATGGAGTATAAGTTTAAAGGAGACAGAATAAGGTGACAACTGTGAGAGTGTTCGGTGGTCGGCGGGTGCGCGCATTGCCGCCTGGCCATATCGGTTTCGCACTACGTCCAATTCGAATCCGAACCGAATCCGTGACAATGATAAATGATAAATGATGTTTATTCAGTAAATAGGTTACAAGGAACACTTTTACACGTCAATGTTTTTTGTCAGTTTAAGCTAGATGAGGCCGGTGTTTCCTAGCTGACTACCCTGAGAAGAAACACCGAAACAAACTCAGAGGTCAAAGTCTCTTTTAGTGTTCAAATCCATACAATGTGGACTGGTTAGATCATATGAGAACCATGTACGTTTATGTCTGGGATGAGCTTTATGAAGAAAGCAACACACGAATTCGAGTGGACCTGTCCAGACAGTGCAAGCATTTGTCAGTCATCGCGAAGCTCAACTCAGAACTCTGAGGTGCTCAACGAACCGACGAACAATACCAAAGTAAGGACATTTGAGTAGGCCGCAAAAAATACTCAAACTGCCAGACAATCATAAAATCTACATGAATATAACGACATACATAGTTCTCGCATTCACATTATTCTATATGAGGACCATGCAGCTTAGTGTCTGTAGTGGTCTTTTGAAGAAAGAACCAAACATATTTGAGTGGACCTGTCCAGTCAGTGCAAGCATTTGTCAATAGTCGAATAGCTCAACTTAAAAACCACTAAGGAGCTCAATGACATGACGAACAATACCAAAGAAAAGACATTTGGGTAGGCCGCAAAAGTACTCAAACTGTCAGACAACGTTGAAAATTACTGTAAAAAGGAGGAGAAAATAATAATAATAACCCACATAGTCCTCACATTTACAATAATTAATTAATCAAAAAAAAAAAAAAAAATATAATACTTTACAAAGTAAATATTTGTGTCAAACAAAATAGTAATCATAATATGTCAATCAAAAAATAAAAATAAATATAATACTTAACAAAGTATTCAAGTCAAAAAAAAAAAAAATAATAATAATAAAATGTCAATAAAAAAATAAAATAAAAAATATAATACAATACTATACAAGTATTCATGTCAAAAACGAATATTAAAAAAAAAAAAATATATATATATATAAAAAAATTTTTCATCAGTAAGTAGTACATATGAAAACAATGGCTCATGTATATCATTGAAGCAGCTCAATCCCACGCCTTTTTGTCCTCAAGAAAGTCATTAATTGTGTAAAAAGCTTTCTGGCATAGCTTACGTTTAATAAATGATTTAAATTTATTTATGCTTAGTTCTTGAATTTGGCTAGGAAGTTTATTATAGAAACGTATACATTGACATCTAAACGAACCACCTATTTTTTTCTTGAGCCTGGTTTTTGGTACAATAAATTTGTGTTTGTTCCTAGTATTTATGCTATGGATATCACTGTATCTTTTAAACAGATTAATATTTTTATGTGCATACATGAGATTCTCATAAATATATTGAGAGGAAACAGTCATAATATTAATCTCTTTAAATTTGTCTCTGAGGGAGTATCTGGGACTTAATTTATAAATTGCACGAATAGCCCTTTTCTGTAAAACAAAAATTGTCTGAATATCGGCGGCATTTCCCCACAACAGAATGCCGTACGACATCACACTATGAAAATAACTAAAGTATACTAAACGAGCTGTCTCTAAATCAGTTAAACCACGAATTCTCCTTACGGCGTATGCTGCAGAGCTAAGTTTTTTGGACAGTTTATCTATATGGGGGCTCCACTGAAGCTGCGCATCCAAAGTTAAACCTAAGAACACTGTGGAATCCTCGGGTTTCAACTCTTCACCCTTTATTGACACACTAGTGTTCACTTGTATTACATTGGGTAATGTGAACTTTATGCATTTTGTTTTTTTCTCGTTAAGGAGAAGATTATTGACATTAAACCAGTTAACTACAGTTGAAAGAGCATTATTTACATTATCAACAACCACCTGCTGACGTTTGAGTTTAAATAAAAGTGAAGTGTCATCTGCAAACAGCACTATATCATGTTTATCCTTTATGAGGTAAGGCAAGTCGTTGATATAGATTAGAAACAAAAAAGGACCCAGAATTGAGCCTTGAGGAACCCCCATTCTGACTACAGACCCGGAAGACCTTTTGCCGTTCACATCAACTCTCTGAATCCTATTACTCAAGTATGAAGTAAGAAGATCCAGAGAGGCGCCCCGGACTCCGTAGTAGTGCAGCTTCCTGATCAATGTATCATGGAGAACGCAATCGAAAGCCTTAGACAAATCGCAAAAAATGCCCAACGCATCGCATTTATCTTCCCATGCATTATAAATGTGTCCCAAAAGTTCAACACCAGCATCAGTTGTTGAACGACCCTTTGTGAAATCAAACTGTTTGTTGTGTAATAATTTGTGTTTATTAAAATATCTTTGAATTTGATCTAAAATAATTTTCTCAAAAATTTTACTAAAAGTAGGTAGCACTGATATAGGTCTATAATTAGTAGGGTCTGATGTACTACCCGATTTAAACAATGGTATAATTTTACTATATTTCATTAGATCAGGAAACTCACCACAATCTATACAATTATTAAAAATTACTGCTAAAGTAGGTGCTACAATGTCTATAATAGACCTAGCAACGTCAACAGAATTACCCCATAGATCTGCAGTCTTTTTAACATTTAAAGTATTAAAAGTTTTGATTACATCATTACAAGTGACATATTGGAAATAAAATTGGGATTCACAAACTGGAACGTTTTCTTTAAGTAAAATTTCTGCAGCAGTTGGTGATGAATTTAGAGATTTTGTAGTCGATACGGGAATCTCTGCAAAGAAATTTTCAAATGCCGCGGCGACTTGCGAATCTGATTTAATGATACTGTCATCAATAGCAAGGCTGTAATCACTACTTCGGTTGCAAGACCTTCCCGTTTCGCTATTAATAATATCCCAAGTCATTTTAATTACATTACTACTATTTTTAATTTTTGAACTTAAGTAGCGAGATTTCGCCAAATAACATACTTTTTTAAATAATTTAGAATAATTCTTAGCATATAAATTAAATTCTACAGTGTTAATATAAGTCCGTTCTTCATACAGCTCATACAGCCGTTTTCTACTTTTATTAATACCAATGGTGGCCCAGTCACTGAAGGAAGTATTGCTATTTACCGAAATCGTCTTAGGAATAAAAGTAGTATCAAATTGCGTGCAATACATTTTGAAAAAGTCATTATAATGTTGATTAGGGTCATCATTAGTTGACAAAAGTGGGATTTTATTTGAGAGTTTAGTTTTAAATGTTTCCAAGCGACCTTTAGATTTTGGGTTAACAGTGATATCTTTTTTTCGTTTATATTTGTTTATATTTGGTATAGTGATCAATAGTCCACTATGATCAGAGTCTAATAAATTAATAATTTTTTTGTGGGTAGGTAAAATGTCTGCATAAATATTATCTAGGCAAGATGCAGTAGTGGGGGTTATTCTAGTAGGCTCCATAAATAGATTTACAAGATTGTATGACTGAAACAAACTTATAATTTTAGTGCTTAGGCTAGAAGTTTCTAACAAATTAACGTTGAAGTCGCCACAAACGATGACAGACTTACTAGAGTTACAAATTTTTTGCAACACTTCATCCATTACTTTTTCAAAACAATCATACAATCCTTTAGGTGGTCTGTACACACTTAATATAACAAACTGCTCCAATTCAATACAGGCAATTTCAACTGTCTGTTCAACAGAGAGGCTCACAATATCCTTGCGGTCTTTAAACTTAAGTATATTATTTATGAAAATTAATGAGCCACCATGTATAGCGTTTACTCTGCTGAACGAACTACCAACCTGGTGATTACTATAATTAAACATAATCTGATGGCTTTTAAGCCAATGTTCAGTTATACAAAGAATATCTACATTGTTAAATTTAAGGAATAATTCTATTTCTAAATCCTTGCCCATACAACCATAAATATTTTGGTGCACCAGGTTGATATATATGAATACGGTCCGGAGTAGTCGTAGAACTATTTGAATGGTAATTTACGAACTAGATCCGATTTCTCTCCGTCATCCGTGAATCTCCATTTCGGAAAGATTATTGACGTACCGAAATAGCAATACTATTATTTGTATAAACACTCGCGCACTGCGTCCGAACCGAATCCGAGCGTACGATCAGAGAGGCAGCGGGGCGGGCGGGGTATGTGATGTACTGCATAGTGTCTGTCAAATTGATGTCAACTGAGTTAGCGAATACACCTGCTGATAGACACACTCCCAATCCACATCACATTGTTCACCACAAGGGACTTGTGGACGATAAACGCGACACCTCCCTGGGACTGCGGGTCACCGTCCTGGAAATAGAGCAGGTTACCGGATCTGAGAATTATTATGTCGTCTCCCTCTCTTCGGACTTCCGATAAGCCCATAATACTCCATTGCAACATGCTCAATTCCTCCTCAAGTTCGGCGTACCTCTCGTCAGTCCGGATTGTTCTTGTATTGAGTGAGTATTGCCAGGTCCAGTAATCGGTTATTTTTGGGGTAGCCGGATCCATTCCGGAGATTCTTAGCACCCCAAGAGTCAAGAGTAGGCAGGCTGCCGGGCACTAGGGGGCATTTCTTTATTGTGCATCTCATTTTGGGGAGAGGAGGGGGGGGGGGGTTGCCATAATCGCAACGCTTGGCAGGAGGGTTTGCAATGGCAGTACACTGCCACTAACAAAAACGGAATAAGAATAGTAATGTTTAATTAAATATAATACTATCATTGTGACAATCGATATAATTGTTGTTTCGATTACTTTAAATTTTCCAGAAATACTAAAAACACTATTGTATATCGAGTGTAGTACCGAGATACAAAAACTATTACGAAAAACGAACATGCGCTTATTTAATACTTACTCTATTAAATGATGCTAAACAAAAATTCATTCAAAAATAACAAATATATGATGATGATTCATTCAGACGATGCGTGCAAATACCAGCTTAATAGATGGATCTCCAAGTCCTTGAAAAGCGACCTCTGCGGCTTAAATACCGAAAGGATTAAAGACGCGGTAATCGGAAGCAGGGCTCCAAGGTACTTGCAACAGATCTGTCTATTGGGCAGAGTTAACGCACGAAACTGAAGACCAACGATGGCAAAACCATACCCGCCATATCGGAGCTTTTGAGAGAGATTGAGACGTTCTATGGACAGTTATAATCGTCAATGACTAAACCCGCTGCAAATCTAGCTAACGACCTAAAAGCTAGATTGACATGACACTATACCGAAGAGATTAGGATGGCTCTGAAACTGCTTAAAAACAACAAGGCGTCGGGTGAAGCCGAAATTAAGGCCGAACTCCTGAAGGTGGGTGGAAAACCGGTCCTAAAGGCCCTTCAGAAACTTCGATTCCGTCGTACTCGAGGGAAAAACGCCACAGGCATGGGGCAGAGGTGTGGTGGTACTTTTATTTAAGAAGGGCGACAACACCTTGCTTAAGAATTACAGGCCCATCTCACTTCTAAGCCATCTCTATAAGCTGTTTTCCAGAGTCATCACTAACCGTTTAGCGCGCAGTTTTGATGATATCCAGCCTCCCGAGCAATCTGGATTTCGAAAAGGATTCAGCACCGTAGACCACATACATACGCTGAGGCAGGTTATACAGAAGACCGAAGAATATAATTTGTCCCTCTGCTTAGCATTTGTGGACTACGAGAAAGCCCTCGATTCACTCAAGACTTGGGCTGTGCTGCAGTCTCTCCAACGGTGCCAGATTGACTATCGGTACATCGAGGTGCTGAAGTATTTGTACGAAAACGCCATCATGTCAGTCTGACTTCAAGAACAGACCTCGAAACCTATCCTCCTGCAGCGAGGTGTAGGGCAAGGAGACGTCATTTCTCCGAAACTGTTCCCAACTGCAATGGAATCCTCCATTGCAGTTGGGAACAGTTTTCAAGGTTCTGGACTGGAGAGGGCTAGGCATTTAACATCAATGGCGAGTACATCACTCACCTTCGATTTGTCGACGATAATTATAGTCTACATGGGTGAGACTATGAAGGACCTCAGTACAATGCGCGATGACCTCAGTAGAGCTGCCAAAAGAGTGGGTTTTAAAATGAAAATGGACAAAACCAAGATCATGGAGCACCCACTCTTATCAAGATCGGAGACTCTACACTCGAAGTTGTAGAAGACGAGTACGTCTATCTGGGACAAACGGTCCGGTTAGGTATTGCTAACTTCGAGAAAGAGGTCAATCTTCTGTATAAGCAGACTCCATCGTCGACTCTGTCTGTGTCACCTCTGAACCAGACAAGTCAAGAGCAAACCCATCTCTAATAAAAAAATATATAAAAATCTTATCCGGGCCGAAAAGTTCTGGAGTGGCGACCACGTACCGGGAGACGCAGCGTTGGAACTTTGGAAGGCCTTTAACAAGGTGGACTGATGACCTGGTGAAAGTCGCGGGTAGCCAATGGATGCGAGACGCATAAGACTGGTCGTTGTGGGGACACTTGGGGGAGACCTATGTCCAGCAGTGGACGTCTTTCGCATGAAATGATGATTATGATGATGATTTTTATATGTATATAAATTACAATTAAATTACCCAGGGACCCTTTTCCAGAAAAAAAAATCTGGCACTCTGGGAGTACCGTCAGAAGTGAAAACAAAAAACTTGAACAAAAATGCCTAACACTCCTAAAAAGTTTTCACTTAAAATCTGTGTTCACTCCTTTTTTTTAGTCCAATCCATGTTGTATCAGTTTTAGCGATTTTCTAGTGACTCGAATTTGTAGGAGTTGGCAACACTGTGAACCAGGCTGATAAAATCAGCGAGTTTTTGGCGGGATTTCTTCGAGTGAAGTACAGTGGCTGCGTTTCTTTTGCGATTTCTGGTGGATATTATGATGTGAAATTTGTGTCGTTTTGTGTCTCAAGTGTTTACGCAACTGGAAAATATGTGGAATCATTGAAACAGGCTCGATCTCAGTAAAATGGAGCTGAGAATTTTATTGTAGTATTGACTACCTCAGCGAAGTTTGCCGGGAAGGTTTTAACTCGGCACATTTGTTGCCAAATACTGCAGAAAACATTAGAATGTGTTACATCTGCATTCTAATGGGAAAAAAATCCTACTGATGGCTAGGCAGCATGGTCTCTGACCTTAGCCTGTTCCAACAGGAACAAAAAAGAGTTTTTGGCGGGATTTTCTCGATTGAAGTTCAGGGCTGTTTTAATTATTCGCTTATTGATTGCTAGTGGATATTGTGATGTAAAATTGATGTAGTTTTGTGTCTCAAGTGTCTACGCAACTGCACGCGTGGCATGACCACCGTAGAAACGGGTTTTGTCGACGGAAGAATAGACAAAATTACAGATTGTAGAAAGATTTCTACCGTCCTAAGCATGGCGATGTTAAAACTGACGAGAAGAAATGTTTCTATTCTTCAGTCGACAAAAGTCTACAATGCAAAGCATGACCACCAATTTTTCTCTACTTTTAACACTTTTTTTTTTAAGTGTTAGAATCATTTCTTCTCAACAAGTGTCAAATAGTCTACATCACATTGGACCTAGATAAGATATATAATGATATTAAAAACTCAATTCTGTGACTTATTCAATATATCAAAATTGTGGTGAATCTTCCACAAAAACCTAATATTAATCAAGAGTTGAAGTCACATAGCATCATACTCGTAGGTTGAACATTTCTAAAAAAAATGTTATTTGTTATGCAAGGCTGCAAAGTTGTTTTTTGGTGCGAGTACTTGTATTGAAGCCTGAGCAAGTAAAGGATTCTAGGATTGAACCGATGACCGAAGCGAGTGGTTCAAATGTAGAATCCTGAGTGTAGCGAGGGTTTCAAAGGTACGAGACGCAGACTTTCAACTTTGACGGACAGACGGACAGATGGCCAGACGGACAGATGGACAGACAGACAGACGGACAGACTTACAGACGTACCTACAGACGGACATACCGACAGACGGACAGATGGACAGACAGACTGATGGACAGACGGACAGACGTACAGATATACAGATGGACATACTGACAGACGGATAGACAGACAGACAGATGGACAGACGGACGACCGACATACAGACAGACGGGCAGACGGACAGACGCACAGACAAACAGAAAGACAGACAGACAGACGGGCAGACGGACAGACGCACAGACAAACAGAAAGACAGACGGATAGACGGACAAATGGACAGACGGACAGACTTACAGACATACCGACAGACGGACAGATGGACAGACAGACAGATCGACAGACGTACAGATATACAGACGGACATACTGACAGACGGATAGACAGACAGACAGATGGACAGACGGACGACTGACATACAGACAGACGGGCAGACGGACAGACGCACAGACAAACAGAAAGACAGACAGACAGACAGACGGACAAATGGACGACGGACAGACGCACAAACGGACAGACAGATACGTAAGTGACAGCAATTGGGCTCCGATTAGTCGCAAAAAATTTTGTGACAGACGATGGACAGACGAAATTGAAAGAATGAATATGTCTTTGTCTTCATAGAAACGCGAGTCTACGGGTCGCCCCGTGCTCGGGCAGAAGAAAACTCGAACTTGACTTAGTTGGATAGAAAGAACTTGTATCCAACTTTCTAGTCTATCCTTACTCACGGCGTAGCATGACCATTTCTATCTCTATTCTACATAGAGATAGAAATGGTCATGCTACGCCGTGTTGGGGGTAGAAACATTTCTTCTCAACAGGGACAAATAGTCTACATCACATTAGACGTAGACAAGTTCTCTATTGATTTAAAAAAAACTCAATTTTGTGACTCATTACATACTTGAAAATTGTGGTGAATCTTCCACAAAAGCCATTAAATTAAGAGTTGAAGTCACCATCTTCATCATTTTTTTTTTCTTTTTTTTTTTGAACTTCGTTTTTAAACATATTAGGTTTTTTAGAAAAGTTTTAATGTAGCCAACATTATAGCTATTCAAAAAATTGTTATTTGTCATGCAAGGCTGCAAAGTTGTTTGTTGGCGCGAGTACTTGTATTGAAGCCTGAGCGAGCGAAGAATTCTAGGATTGAACCATGAGCGAACCGAGTGGTTCTAATGTAGAAACCTGAGCGTAGCGTCTCGAGGGTTTCAAAGGTACGAGACGCAGAATAACTTTGACGGACAGACGGACAGATGGAAAGACGGACAGACAGACAGATGGACAGACGAACAGACGCACAGACGGACAGCGGATGACGGACAGATGGATAGATGGACAGACAGACAGACGGACACACGGACGACGGACATATCAGACTGACAGACGGACAGATGGACAGAGAGACAGACGGACAGCCGAAAAGATGTAGAGATGGACAGACGGACGACAGACAAACGGCCAGACGTACAGACAGGCTCCGATTAGACGCAATAATTTTTTTTTCAGACGACGGACAGACAGACAGATGGACAGACGGACAGACGATAAATAGTAATATATTTTAATAATAATTATTGAAATAATGAATACATGTCTTTGTCTTCATAGAAACACCAGTCTACGGGTCGCCCGGCACCCCATGCTCGGGCAGAAGACAAATCGAACTCGACAAAATTGGATAGAAAGAACTTTGTCTTTTCTTGGTAGAATAGAGATAGAAATGATCATGCTACGGGGGCTGGTAAAATGGAGTTGAGAATTTTATTGTAGTATTGACTACCTCAGCGAGGTTTGCCGAGAAGGCTGACTCTCAATTACTGCAAAATTAATTATTATGTGTTACATCTGCATTCTAGTGGAAAATAAATGTAGTCTGTAGTACGTAAGACTAGGCAATACGGTCAAAAGACTATAGCCTTTTTTTTTATTATCCTTGAAGCGAAGGCGAAAGTCTTTTGACCATATTGCCTAGTCTTACGTAGTGTATTAATACAATTTTCCTTTTTTTTTTCAATTAGAATGCAGATGTAACACATTCTAATGTTTTTTGCAGTATTTGGCAACAAATGTGTCGAGTCAGCCTTCTCGGCAAACTTCGCTGGGGTAGTCAATACTACAATAAAATTCTCAGCTCCATTTTCCCGAGATCGCATCTGTTTCAATGATTCCACATATTGTCCATTTGCGTTGACACTTGAGACACAAAACTACACCAATTTTACATCACAATATCCACTAGGAATCAATAAACGAATAATTAAAACAGCCACTGAACTGCACTCGTGAAAATCCCGCCAAAAACTCCGACTAGGTATAGCCTTCCCGTAGGTAAATAAAAAAAAAAAGCAATCCGCTGTCATTGTCAATCTACTATCAAAATAAAGGCGAAGCAACAAAGAGTACCTACTATAAGTATACGGGTAGCAATTCTCTTTGGGTAGCAAAAGCAAAGTAAAGAAATAGGGGTCTCAAATTGTATTTTAATTGTGAAAAATATCTTAATATTTGACGGCAATCATGAGGCGTCGAGCGGGAGTAGGTGCTATACAAAAACAAAGGCTAGAACAAGAGAAATACAGAGAAAAAGGTTCGGAGATCCAAGAAAACCAGTTTCAACAGATGTCGAAACAACTAGATGTGTTCAGGGAGAACTTGGAAGAATTCGCGACTAAGCACAAGAGCGAGATCAAGAAGAACGCACAGTTTAGGAGGCAGTTTCAGGAGATGTGCGCAGCCATCGGTGTTGATCCTTTAGCTTCGGGAAAAGGATTTTGGTCTGTGTTAGGTTGGTACCCAATATAGTGGATAGTAGAAACACTACAAAAAACCGGCCAAGTGCGTGTTGGATTTCTCACATTTAGGGTTCCGTACCAAATGAGGGAATTTCAAAGAAAAATTCTAGTAACGTAACAACAATAAGCATCACTTAATTTCAAGTTCATAGGTCAAAAGGAAGTTACAAAATTGTTCAGAAAAAAAAATTGTGACAGACGATGGACATGTGAGTGACAGCAATAGGGCTCTGTTTGGACCCTTCGAGTATGGAACCCTAAAAAGTGACCTTGCTACTTTGAAATCACTCACAAATCAATGCAACAGATTACATGAAATTCAACACACATCACCATATAGTTACCACTTAATGTGGAAGTCCTCCTGTGGCTACTACTTATAAATTACTAGCGACTGGCCCTGCCTCTATATGGGTGCAAATTATATATTACCTTCCTGATTATCACTCTTTCTATTAGTGAAAACCTCATCAAAATCTGTTGCATGGTTTAGTAGTTCGGGGAGAAACAGACAGACGCAGAAAGCAGCTTTATTACCAGTCTTGGAAGAACTTATAGAACTTATCTTAGAAAAGTATATAATATACAAACACGACTATTAAAAATAGTGGTACCACATAAAATTAAACTGAAATATAAACCCGATTATGATAAGTTATTCCAATACTGTAAAGTCATAAATGTATTTGATAAACTGAAACTAGCTATTGCCTCTGAATATTGTGAACACAATTTGATTAAGTTACAAAAAACAAGTAGAGCTAATTTTTTTCGTAAACTGTCATACTTGCCTCTGTATAAACAGCCAAAAGTAAATAATGATTATGGTAAAAGGGTCTAGACATATGCTCTTCCAAGTATTCTGAATAAGTTGCCTAAGGAAATAGTGAAAAAATTGGAAAACAAAAAACCTTGACAAATGAAAAACACCTTAAAAAACTACTTTACCGTTGAAAAGTATAGAATAGGAGAGGGGCCTACGTGTGGGTCCATTGCCAGACAACGCACTGTGAGCGAGTAACCAAGCTAAATCGATAGCGCACATAATCTTGCCTCAAAAAGATTAAGTGCTATTTTTGTATAGTTATGTAATAATTTTATGAATGCATGTGGAAATAAATAGTTTGAAATTTATTTTTTTATATACTATGTTGGGAATGAAGAGAAGATTATTAAGAAAGTAACAATCTGATCTATGTTGTTGATGTATTAAGTTTAATAGAATAGTTGTAGTTGATTTATACTACAACAATAGGTCAAAAATTAGAGTAGCAGCAGACACTAATCTTTTTTGACAAGATTAAATTCACACTACGAATCATATTTGAAGTAAAATCTTACATTGCTTTTTTTAAATTATAATGGCCCATTTAAAGGCCACCACCAAATCTTTCCAGGTACTCTGAACTTGCATAAACTAGAACGAACCACATCATCTTGCCTCTTCTTTCTGGGCCGGCCTATGCAATGTGTTATATCTTAGGGTTTTAAGTATAGCTTAAACACTGTTTGGCAGGTTCTTAGTTCAAAATTTTCTTTGGAGAATTTGATTTTAGATTCTGCTAATCAGTAAAATAATTAAATGGTTATGATTAGCGAGTTTTATAAATAAGGCTGTTAATATCTTAGGGTGTGTCCAGATCTAGCGAATGCGCCGCTAGCGTGTTTCTCGCGTAATCGCGCGCTGCTCGCGAGCTGCTCGCGAGCTGCACGCGTGCAGTTACTGCAATACTTTGGTGCTATATACTCTTTAGCGCAACTCACACAAGGCTCGCACTGTGCGCGCGAGTGAACCGCTCGCGCGCAATTATTTGCATGAAGTGCGTGTGGCGCGTAGCAGGCGTGCGAACGGCGCGCGATCTTGAAAGGCACGCACGCGGCTCGCAAGCGGCGCATTCGCCAGATCTGGATACAGCCTTACATAATTACCTTATTCTACCTTTCAGGAATTGGTGACTTTTATTACGAAATAGGAGTACAAATAGTAGAGGTTTGCTTGGCTACAAACTACAAGAATGGCGGGCTCATAACATTGGAGGAGCTACGGACACGACTCATAGCTGCACGAGGCAGAGGCAAGGTACACCAGGAAATAACCAATGAGGATCTCTTGGTAGCTGTTAAGAAGCTTAGGATATTTGGGAATGGGTGAGTGACTAGTTAAGGCCTTAGATGGCGTCCTGGCGAATTCGCGTGAAGAAGCACAGCTCAGAGACACTACTCTCTGAATGAATGGGGGAGGCCTTTGCCCAGGAATGGAACTTTTCAGGTTAACTAAAAAAAAAGTGACTTGTTGTTGATGCAGCAAGAAATTTGTATGTTGAGCCTTGAAACTTTTCATGATTGTTTAAAAAAGTATAAATAGGGATTTCTTCTTATTTGCACACTAATAATAAATACTTCTTATTTGCACACTACTAAATTCCCCGTTGAGCTCATTCAAATACATGAGAAGGACACCTTTTGTTTTGTTTTTGAGGGTGGGATCTCATGAGATGACTTTTATGCACCACCCAGAGCGGGAGGGCGTGTCAGACTCTTACTGTCTAAAACCCACCCGTGTTCCTTCAGTTGCCCTTGCGTTCCAGAGGCACGGTGACTTGACAAGGAGTGTCTTGTAACTCAGTTATTAAGTTGACGAAATCAGATACACAGTTGCTATGTAGAGATTTGTGTAGATGTGTGGAATGAAGGCAAATGTTAGTTATTTACCTATTTAAATGAAAGTCTTGGCAGATAAAGATGATAATTATTTTGTTTTGTTTTCCAGGTTCACAGTGGTACCTATTGGCAAAGGCAAGTGGTTAGTTCAGTCAGTCCCTGGTGAGCTCAACTTGGACCAAACTCTAGTGCTGCAGAAAGCAAGTGCCTTGGGCACCGCATGGGTGTCCCTTAGTGTACTCACTGATGATTTAGGGTAAGACATTCTTTTCTTACGAATTTGTTCAGGATGTGATAAGGTTGTTTTGTAGTATCTCCAAACTGCTCAAATTAATAGGTCTAAAGATCAATACACATGTGCTAAATTCAATGGGCTTAATTATAAAAAAAAATATCACAATTAATTTAAGTACTGATTAGCAGGTCCTTATTTCAACATTTTTACCCGAAAGACAGGTAGATATGGGTGGTAAGTGCTGAATTATCTTTTAACGGAGGTTTTGTCTTATATAAGTATAAAAATAATCCCGCCCCCACCCCCCCCCCTCATGCTCTGACATTTTTGTCTCCTTACTATTGCAGTTGGAACGAGACAAGAGCTCAAAATGCTCTGAACCATATGGTCAAAGAAGGGCTCGCGTGGGTAGATTCCCAGGATAGCAAGGAAACGCTGTACTGGTTCCCAAGCATGTTCTCCGAGTGTGTGGCCGCGTGATTTACGGCTTTAAGCGTTCTTTTCAGTTGATAAGAGTCATATTGTGATCTATATATGTATTTATGTTGAAAATATACACTTCGAACAAAGTTTTGGCATTGAATCATTTTATTAAGATAATCTTTTGGTAAGTTTTTTGAATAAAATTAAATAAAAGACTATAAGAAAATGTAAGTATGTCATATAATATATTTATTTATATTGCACTGAGGTAGCACTTAAAATACTATGAAAACATTTTATGGAGGGAGCTAATTTACAAGGTAACATGAGCTTTGCATTAGTAACCAAAATAACAAGTTTGGTATAGTTGTACTATCTCACCGAGGCAGGTTGATCTTAGATGTGTGTGTAGGTTCAAGTACACTTTTTTTTCTGTGTGTAAGCTTGGAGCGCTCGGTATCATAAAAAATAGCTTACGCGCACAGAAACAATGTGCATTTGAATCTACACCCATCGCTTACCAGCAGGTGAAATAGTAGTCAAACGCGTGCTTATCAATAGTAAAATAAAACCAAGACCAACCCACCTTCGTGAAACAGAATATCAATACATTCAAATCGAACAAAATGAATTTTATATTGTGGTTTGGGCTTTTGCACAAAACTCATGACTTGTCAAGATTATAAGTTTATAACTCTACTAATTATAATTAAATTTTGGGGATTTTTGGTAACAAAATACCAATTGCAATCTTAAAATTTCTAAGGGGAAACCCGGCGAAGCAAACCATCACAGCGGCTTCCACTGCCAAACAAATATAACATTTCATGCGTGATTTAGCTTTACTTATTTACGACTTTAAATCAACGTACATTATAATTCTTTTGGCAGTGGAAATCGCGCTGTGTAGCAATTTGCCAATTAATGTCCCGGCCATAACTAAAAACTATCCTATTTCTACAGGGTGCAACAGAAATGCATGGTTATATTTGAGACACCGCTTCTGTACATGGAAATAAACAACTTTCTAAAGAGAAGCCATGTAAAAAAAAAAACCGGTCAAGAGCGAGTCGGACTCGCACGCAAAGGGTTCCGAACAAATCATGTTTTTTTCAGGTTTTTTTTAAACTGTATATTTATTATAGATTTTCCTGTAATCTTTAAGTAAAAAACTACCTTCTGTATTTATTTAAAAATTTAGATAAGGGGGTGGGGAGGGGGAAATGGTATTTTTCATCTAAAAATAATACATTTTAAAATTATGAAAAAAAATATTTGAGACCCTTACAGTAAGCCCTTTCATTAGATATGTAGCACGGTACAGTTTGGCAAATTTCCGATTTTTTTATTTTCCGATTTGCACCCCAAAAGTGACCCCCATATTCCAAATTCATTCATTTATGTTACACCTCCACCGTATTTGGGTTATCAACATACATGTGTGTGTACCAAATTTCAGCTTAATCAGTCCAGACGTTTCAGACTATGACAATGAAATGGACTGTGACAGATAGACAGACACACGAGTGATCCTATAAGGGTTCCGTTTTTTATTCGGACTTTCGGTACCCTAAAAATATCATTCAGCTAATCAAAATTAGTATGAGATGTCTAAAATTTGTTAAGGAGCTCGTGGTTAAAGTAATAACAGCCGCATAGGTCGATCCATCAGGTAAAGCTACGCTTGCCGGGGTTGGTCCATGGATGGGTGACCATCTTTACATACCGAATCTCCTCCGTTAGTATCAATCGCGGATCTTTGACAGTCATTACGGGTCGTCAGAAGCCCGAAAGTCTGACATCCAGTCTTACCAAGGGGTTATTACCCAGTATCCCCGGGTTGTGGCGGTCAGATAGGCAGCCGCTCCATGTAAAATACTGGTATTGAGCTGCATCCGGTTAGACTGGAAGCCGACCCCAAGATAGTTGGGAAAAGGCGCGGGCAGATGAGGTCTAAAATTTGTTTTCGGAATTAACTATTACCCGTATCTCCGAAACCACTAGGCCCAAAATTTTGAATAAAATACAGAATGTAGTTATTTACCTATAGATTACAGGAAAATCTATAAGAAGTACCTATATGTAGTTTAAACCTGAAAAAAAATATGATTTGTTCGGAACCCTTTGCGCGCGAGTCCGACTGGCTCTTGGTCGGTTTTTTTTATAAGGAAGTAAACTTTAATACTGAATAAAACCAGTTAAACAATTCAATTTCGAGTTAAAGCAAACTAAAAAAAATGTTAAATGTCAATTTTACAGGTCGCTCACAGTAATAATGTTTTGGGGCGTTAGCACTGTTATGTATGACGTTAAGAAATCGATATGGTCGCGTTTACGGAGACCTGGAACGGTTTTGGACGCACTAATAGCGATTTCGATGTGATTCGGAACGCGGCGTACGTAAAAACGTTAGCTACTGCTGCCTTCTGAAGATCCAATATAAGGCAGTTTCAACTTAGCGCGAAGTTCCTTGTTCTCTTTCTGTATTTCGTCTAGTTTCTTCTTTAGTTTGTCCGTCATGTCTATATAGGATTCCTTCCATCTGTAAATAGTAGCAAGTACAGTTAAATGAGCCATGCCTAGAATATAATTTTTATTAAAGATTTATTTTTAGATCACTTTTTACTAAGCTCCATTTGATTCTCCAAATGTTTGTTTAATTCCACGACCTCCTCTTCTTTTGTTGTCACCATTCTGGAAGTTAAAAGATCCAGTTTATATAAAATAATTTAATAATTCTTTCGTGGATTCTTCGGGAATTCTTCATTTTGTATTTTTAACACGCTTTTATTAGCTTCACGTGTAACTATGTAAAAATCTTAATTTTAGAAGTTAAATTTGACCCACTTCCCCATACATGTTTAGTAAGTGACGTCATTCGAAATCCAATATGGCCGACTCCCAAAGATGGCGGACTGGTTATCTTTTATGCATTTCCAAAATATGAGTATCAAATGAATACGCTTGGTTTTTTTAGTTTTTTTAAACTATAATATTTTATTTGTATTTTAGGTACATACTTTTGATTAAGTTCCGATCTAGAAGCGAGCATACTCTGCAGCTTGTTGACCATCTCGTGGGTTTCGTCTAAAGACTTCTGTAGATGTTCCACTTGCAACCTGAAGTGCGTAAACTTGTATTAGTGCCTCCGGCGAAAAACAATATTTTTATTTACTACAGAATATAACTACAATATACTTATACACAGCTAAACTAATAAACAACCTAATAGATAAAATACAGAGTGAAAGGGAAATGCGTAGATGTTTGATTGCTACTGTCCATGGAATGCACAACTTTCTTCAAATTAAATTAAAAATACTTCAACGCTTAAAAGAAAAAAGAACATTTAAAAAATATAAAAGGGCAGATGAATGACATTGAGCCGGCCGACCCAATTTTGATAAAACATGTCTAAGAACCATCGCTAGAAAACCTACTTTCAAATGAAAAAAACCGCATTCAAATCGGTTCTCCCGTTTAAGGGCTACGGTGCCACTATTACAGACAGACACACCAACAACGTTAGTACTTATTTATTCTGTGCCGACAGACAGACACACACATAGCGGTCAAACTTGTAACACTCGTGTTTTTGCGTCGGGGCTTAAAAAGTAATAGTGCATTCCGAAAAAATAATTTGGACATCCAATACTAATTTTGATCAGTTGGTGATAACTTTGTAAGTAAAGCAA
Source organism: Polia nebulosa (assembly GCA_951329385.1). Lineage (NCBI taxonomy): Eukaryota > Metazoa > Arthropoda > Insecta > Lepidoptera > Noctuidae > Polia > Polia nebulosa. The sequence continues at coordinate 59,007,335 of OX589587.1, forward strand.
TTTTTTTTTTTGAGAATTTGCTACGAGTACTACAATTTAAAAATATATCCTTTGTGCTATTCCAAACTATAATCTATGTGCCAATTTCATCCAGATCCATTCAGCCGTTCTGGCGTGATTGAGTAACAAACATTTATAATATTAGTAAGATAAGAAGTAAGAGGATGACATGTTGCGCCGACCAAAATAAATTAGGACCAGGGCAAGAGAATACAGCCAAGGTCGCGGGACTGTTTGAAAGAGTCACCGCGACCCTGGCACAGGCAACTGAAGGAGTGGGTTTTAGTCAGTAAGAGTCTGACACGCCCTCCCGTGTTAGACAAACAGAGCTGGAGAAATTATTTGATGATTTCCCACCCCAAAAAAAAGGCCAATAGAAAGGTGACACGATGGTACAGTCGTTATGTAACCCCTTACTTGAGTTCATCGCACTGCGTCTTCAACAGCTGTTCTTCCCAGTCTCTTCGCTTGGTGTCCCGCGCGTAGACGTCCTGTATTCTTTGCACGTCTATGGCGAGGCATTGCTTCTCGCAGACTAGTTGGATGTTACGCCTTTCTGAGCATACCTGTAAAAATATTCAGTTTTGAGCTTATTTCTTGGGCTTTACCGAGTTTTTGGAATTTTAGGATAAGAATGCATTGGTAATTATTATTCTAAAGAAGTTGTTGGTTTTTACAGTATCATAAAATTAGAACTAACTTCCGATTTTCTGTGCCAGTTACAGTGAGAAGTTTTCTTGGCGAAAACCCATTAGTAGGGTGGGCCGGATGGTCAAGTACTTTGGATACCATATGGGTGTCCCTAGTTACCATACATGTAGCATTAAAAAAATATATATTTGTGTTGGGATCTTACACAGAGGCCTGTCCTGCCTATGTAACTAAGTAAAAAAATCATAGAAGTTAAATTTGACCCAATTCCCGGTTTCCGATTGAGCTCAAAGCATACATGTTTAGTTTGGATGCATGGTTAGCTAAATGACATCATTCCTAATCCAATATGGCGGAGGCCCAAAGATGGCGAACTAGTTAATTTTTATGCATTCCCATGATATGGGTAGGACACATCAAATGAAAGAGTTTCCTGAGAAGAATTCGAAAAAGCGTGTTTTAAGTTTTTTTTTAACCTATAATACATATGTTTATTTTCTTACCAATTCTTGGAACATAGCTTCGAGTCTTTGCTCTGCAAGCGCGAGTTTTGGGTCTACCGACTTTAGTGTAGCCTTTTGCTGTTTCAAATAACTCTCGTTTGTTGCTAGAAGTACTTTGTTTTCTCTGAAAGAGAAACATAAACTTAAAATGACATTGGATTGATGGATGAAGGTTATAAAAAAAATACATACAGTCGAACATAGAACCTCCTCCTTTTTCGAAGTCGGTTAAAAATGGTAAGCTTTGCCCCGAACTAGGAATTATTCCTGTACCGTGGGTGCGTTCACAAACTTGTAAACTATCATGCACCAGACCCGGAACAACTGTCTGAAGGCCATTCAAATATTTTTTTCGTGCAGGTATTGAACCCGTGACACGCAGCGCAGCAGCCAATCACTCAACCACTGCGCAAACCGTGTCGTCATTTTAATTTTTGTTTTGTTAAACTTACCCGCGTCTAATTAGCTCACTCAATAGATTTTAATTGCGTCCCACTATGTGTCCGCTAGACGCGGGAAAGGCTAAAAGACCTTTAGTGGCTTTACCCAAAGCATCTATCGTCAAGTGTTTTTTTGCACGTGTCGAAATATAGTTAGGAGACTAAGGTCTTTTACATCGTTCAGAACTCCAGATAATTAGGCCCTATCTAAGACATAATTCAATGCTAAGAGCGATGTGTGGTGTTAAGCGCATGGATAGAATTAGGAATAGATTAGAATTAGAATTAGGAATAGGTATATAAGAGGAAGTCTGAAAGAGGAGGAATAAAGAAAATGTCGTGAGGAAAGTCTTGTGTATGGATGTGGATGGCTATAAGAGTAGGGGATGGCCAAAGAAACGATGGTTAGCCTGTGTGAAAGAGGATATGGGTAAAAAGGGGGCGACTAATAGAGGAGTATGTAAGAAAAATACATGTTGCGCCGACCCCAAATAAATTGGGATAAGGGCAGGAGAATGATGATCTAAGACATAATTCAAACATGAAACTAAATTCGAATGATTTTTTTTACCAGATAAGGCAACCGGTACTTCTGGATAGCTCTTAATAATTTTAACATGGGTGATAAGATGATTGAAACCTTTGGTCTAAAGATATTTTTTTTGGGACAGGCCCGCCACACCACTCCGAAATCACTGCAACTCCTGTAAGCTAGAACCAACAGTGGCAACCACCAGAAAAACGCCAAGACAATGAAGCTCGACGGGTCCCGGAGAAACGATTAAACTGTCTTGGGTCCCGCAACGAAATTAATCAGAAAAGAACAGCGGAGGAGTAAGAAAAACATAATTTTTGGTCTAAAGATTATCAAATGACAGAAGTTATACCTTAGAGGTGGACCGATGACCTGGTGAGGGTCGCGGGTAGCCGATGGATGCAAGACGCACAGGATCGGTCAGTGTGACGACACATGGGGAGGCCTTAGTCCAGCAGTGGACGTCTTTCGTCTTAAATGATGATGATGATGATGATACCTTAAAGTCTTGTTCAGCAGCAATCCTTTCTCCACTAGCTCTGCGTCCAGGTTTCTGATATGTTGCAACATGTCCGCTACTTTTTCGTTGTACTTCTCCTTGACTTCATCCATTTCTTTTCTACATGAAGTTTCTATATCCCGTCTTATGGATGACAATGCATGTTTGAGTTGTGCAACTTCTCCTGCAAAGTAGGTATTTAAACTATTTGGTTGTTCATAAACTTACAGCTGTCACTTGAGTTCATAATCCTAACTAATAAATGCGAAAGTAAGTTTGTTTGTAACCTTCACGTCTACACCACTGAACTGATCATCATGAAATTTTTACATACGTTGTCAGGGGTACAGAAAAGGACATGGTACATTTTATCCTTGAAAAAAATCTCTCTGTTCCCAAGGGAAAGAGCAATAACTTTTGACGGTCACAATAGGGATGACGACAGGATAAAAAAATAATAATTCTATTTAGTCCGTAAGTTAGATTATAACAAAAAATATTGCACACGTATTTTTTGCTTTATCAAATTAATGAAAGATTACAAGATACAACGCGCCAAAGTTCAGGAGTGGCTTGTTACGTCACTTTTCAGAAAAAAGTGGTACAATTTTAACCTAAGTGTGACGTCATCCGAAATTTCAACTCACTGTATCGTCTTCATTTTTTGTAATACGTATCCAAAATTTTTTGGTTTAATCTAACTGACGGACTAATTAGTTTTTTTTAGTCGTCAACCTTATTGCTTTAGGACGCTTGATGGAGCTACGTGTCTTTCGAATCATTTTGCTACCGTGCGAAGGGTTGCTAGTTCAAAATAATTTCAATCCATCGCCAACGACTCAAGTATCGAAGGTATTTGCAGTTTAAATGAATATTTGTGTTTAAAAGGCCTTAGAAGTAAAGTCTACTTGCAATGAAATTTGAACTTTATCCTTGAATGCATAGAGTTTGTTGTTCCAAAATTTGTTAATTTTATCGAATTCTGAATTCAAATATACGTGCATACATTATCCCGGACTGCCAGTTATATCTAAATACATCATTTTTACTGTTAAAATTATAACAAGCTTCTAATTAGTTTCATCTGTCCCGTTTTTTTTAATACTTTACTCCACACCTTGAGTGCCTAAAAACGGACGGCGTCACCGAGGTCGGCCACGAAAGAGGTGGAGAGAGGACCTCAACGCATACCGCGAGGGATAGTTTAAGAAGAAGAGTTCCTGGAAGGACTTTGTGGAGGCCCAGTTGTGGGACAGTGTAGGCTGGAGGAAAAGAAAACTTTACAAATAAGTCAATTCTTGCCAACTTACTAGTTAATTCCTGTATAGTTTTGTAAGCCTCAATCTTTTGCTTTGATACTACGTCGTATAGCTGTAATGCTTCTGCAACCTGAAATTAAAATTAGTTTTATCAAAATCTACGTTAAAACATGGTCCCACCTGTCATTTGTAGATTTTCACAGTCCGGTAGTTAGAAATTTTAGAAGAACAAACTCTGTGTCATCCTACTAATATTATAAATTTGAAAGTTTTTGAGGATGTATGGATGTATGTTACTCTTTCACGCAAAAACTACTGAATGGATTTTGATAAGACTTTACAATAATATAGCATAAACATCAGAATAACATAAAAAGCTATGGGGAGAAGGACTAATTCCACGCGGGTTAAGCTGCTGGTAGAAGCTAGTGTCTTATAAATGTGAAAGTTTGGATGGATGTTAGTTTCTTACATGGCAGAATGGCTCAACGGTCTGGATGAAATTTGGCACAGATATAGATTATGGTCTGGAATAGCACACAGGCTATAATTTATAATAATATGTTTTATTTGCACAAAAATAAAAGGTTACATTAACGCTATTACATAAACGTACTAAAAATCAGGAATGTAACCGCTGAGTACGAACCCTGTCTCTCAAACTAGGGTTACCGTTGGGTTATCTTAGCCATAAACTATCTTTAGAGACAGTTTACGGCTAAGATAACCCAACGGGCGACTTACTACTACTACTACTGGGCGACGATAATGAGGGAAGTACTATTACACGTCAGCGAAGCCGCTGGCAGAAGCTAGTATAAGATAAAGTTCAAATTCCATTGTTTTCTTAACTATTTTAGGGCTTTTTAATACAAATATTCATTTTAAAAATCAACTTAAAATATATTAACTCCAAGGTCGATACATCGGCGGCCGATTTGATGACATGCGGGGTTGCGACAGTCATCGATATAATCTGAAAACTGCGACTCGAGGTGGCATTGCATAAGTCCGAGGCTGGATGTGTTTTCATGGTCTTCGGAACGCGCCACCGTCGGGTTCCAAGATAACGGTAGGAGGGGTTGACATCGGCGTCGACGGAAGCTTCGGGAGGTTCTTGTGTAGAATAAAGCGGAGGGAAACGCCCGGGTGTCACCACTGTGAGGATCGCCCAGAGGTCACGGTGGAGTTGTACCCCGTTTGGGCGGGCGGGCGAGCCCCACCGTGTCCTCGTGGAGGCGATCGGCGGCAGCGACCTCTCGCGCCCGGCCCTGGTCCATGCCATGGTACGGAGCGAGAGGGAATGGGAAGCAATCTCCTCCTTCTGCGAAGCAGTAATACTCGCGAAGGAGGAGGCGGAACGGGTGAGGGACGCTCAACAGAGTCGCGCTCACGCCCCCAGCAGCAGCCACCGCAGGAGACGCCCTGGGCGTAGGACGTAGCGAGACGATCTCCGGCCACCGTAGACCCGGGCCTGCGTATGGCGAGTAGTGGGTAGCTCGCCGTCCGATCAGCACCAGGCCCGATAGTCGACGGCGCGTAGTATTCCACGCGCGCCTCAAAGAGTTGTCAGCAATACATCATACGTCATGGCCGATGACCTGCCCAGAGGTTGTGGATAAATTCGAAACAGAGTGCCCCTGGGCACTCGCGACAGGGAAGGAACTGGGGTGGGTTTTAGTCAGTAAGAGTCTGACACGCCGTCCCGCTCCACCCAGAGCGGGAGAAGTCATAGGATGACGCAAAAAATAATAATACATGAGTTGGTGGTGATGGATTCAAATTATCTGGAGTAGTAAATTCAAGTATAATAAAGTAGGATCTTACCTTTGACTTAGCTTCTGCCTCCCTCTTCACTTTCTCCACACATTCCTTCTGACACAACCCCAACTGTCCTTTTAAATCTTCACTATTCTTCCTCTCCACTGCCAAGTTTATCCTATGATCTTCCAAGCTCTTTGTGACGTCATTCAACTTCTCCTCCAGCTCTTTGCCTCTCTCTTTATATGTTGCTATCTCTTTCTCTCGACTTTTTAAGTCGTTTTCTAGGATGCTGTGCTTCATATATAAGTCTTTGTGTTTGTTTTCTAGCTCGATGTAGTCTGTTAATGCTGTTTCGAGTTTTAGTTCGAAATCTCTTCTTTCTTCTGTTGAACTCTGTAATATATAATATCTGACGTCGTATCAATTAAATCGTGCAATGGGCAGGGCGCATTGCTTGCAGAACAGATGATCGATGGGAACGAAAGGTTTTAGAGTGGCAACCGCGTACCGCGGTGGAAGACGCAACATTGGAAGGCCTCCCGCAATGTGAACCGATGACCTGGTGAGGGTCGCGGGAATGGACGGATGCGAGACTTACACTTGAGAGACTTGCTCAGATAATAATATCTAATAAGTCTAGCGTTACCCAGGTGGCCTAAAAGATGGAGCGTAAATTGACAGAGGCCTAATTTCAAAAGCGGACTGCAATAGCCGAATGTAGAAACTGGGTTTGTAAACCGAAAGGTCCAAAAGCTATAGATAAAGTCCTTGCCAAGGACAAGGAGTAATATGAAGATATTAAGATAGTACAGAGTAGGCAAAGCAGAACGTATGGTCGAGGGTGGGATCGAGCATGGAGCCGAAAGGTTTTGGAGTAGCGACCGCATACTGGAAGACGCAGCGTTGGAAGGCTTTCCACAAGGTGGACCGAGGATCTGGTGAAGGCCGAAACGTCCGCTGGATGCGTGTCGTAGAGGACCGGTAATTTCTTCCGGCTAAAATGAAGATGAGGGTAGGTAATGTAATAAACTGTAGGTACCTGTTTTCCTCTATTGTCATAACTCTGATAAGTCTTCAGTTCATTTTCCAGTGCATCTATGGTTTTCTGCGATGTTTGCCACAGCACATGTAACGAGTCTCTTTCCTGAAATTGAGATTAAATATAATAATAGGTAATAACGGATTCAACTCTCGGATTTCATACACCTTAGATTCTTCTCCTCGACCGAAACATACAAATATTTGGGTATGTCGGAAGCGTTAAGCTTTAACGTTGCTGACATGAAGCAATCGGTGAAAGAGCGCTTCTTTGGCCGCCTGAAAAGGTATTGAATAGCCTATTGTCAGGCGGAAATAATGTGCGCGCCTTCAACGGTTGCGTTATGCCGGTTTTGATGTACTCTTTCGGCATACTCAAATGGATTCAGACTGAGCTCAATGCCCTGGATAGGAGGGTCCGTACGCTGCTGACCGCAAACCGGATGCGTCACCCACGATTATCGATGATGAGACTGTACATCCCGCGGAAGTGTGGAGGTCGAGGCTTTTTAAACGCTAAGTCTCTCCACATGCGCGAGGTGTGCAGCCTCAGAGAGTAATTTCTAAAAACCGACGCGGGACGTGGGGATGCACCGACATGTGGTCGCAGTGGACAAGAGACTTACCCCGTTGTCTATGGCTAAAGAGAACTGGCGCAAACCTGTATTACTCAGTAGTGATGACCGCAAGGAGGTATGGAAAAGCAAGGAGCTTCACGGGCGCTTTTATCAGGCTCTTCATGGACCTGATGTAGATTTCCTGGCGTCTGTGGCCTGGCTACGTTTCGGTGACCTCTTCGGAGAAACTGAAGGTTTTGTCTGCGGTTATCTTGACGAACAACTACCGGAGGCATATTATGAAGGACGGGACGGTTGACGTGTGTCGGGCTTGCCACCGTCCGGATGAGTCCATCACACATATTATCTCTGGTTGTTCTCGTCTGGCTAACGGCGAGTATTTGCACAGACATAACCAAGTGGCCAGGATTATCCACCAGCAACTTGCTTTGAAATACAAACTTGTGGTGTTCTGAGGTACTGTATTACTAGTATGTGCCCGACCCAGTTCTCGAAAATTACCATGTCACGGTGTACTGGGATCGGTCTATCATCACTGATAGGATTATTATTGCCAATAAGTCGGATATATAGTAGTATATAGTAGCAATAGACCGATTAGCGCGCCGCATATAATCGATGTCACCATCCCACATGACTAGAACTTGTGAAAGCTGACACAGAGAAGCAAATCAAATATCTTGACTTGGCACACGATGTTGTCGATATGTGGAATGTTGACTCGGCTGTCATTGTGCCGATAGTCGTTACCACCAACGGCCTGATGTCCAAAAGCCTCGACGACCACCTGTCGAAGCTGTCGTTGCCCGGTTGGATCAAGAGCCTGATATAGAAGAATAGAGAAAACCTTTCACATCAGTTTGAAAACAAGTTAAATTAAAGCTTGAAGAAGATGCAGTTTTCAGATAGCAATGAGCTGGCCATAGTATCGCCCGTTTCTGAATTAAGAATTGTAATTCATTATTTGTCAAATCTAATTAATCCTGAAATCCTACCACACTTTGGTGTTAAAGCCGGGTTTGGTTCGATCTGAACCCCAAATTCTTATAAATCAGTTCTGTCAGGGTCGCGGGAGTGTTTGAAAGAGTCACCGCGGCCTGCAAGAGGCACAGGCAACTGAAGGAACACGAATGGGTTTTAGTCAGTCTGACACGCCCTCTCGCTCCACCCAGAACGGAAGAAGTTATTTGATAATTTCCCACCCTAACAAAAAGGTGTAGGTAGGTAAGTAAATCAGTTAAATTTAGGATAATACCTATTGATAATAGGACTTCTTCTGAGTAAAGGTGGAACGAAGATATGAAGAAGGCTGCTGTAGTAGAATGAAAAGTAAATTATAGGAAGGTCTGGTAATGTAGGTAATGTTTTTTAGCAACTGGTAATGTAGGTAATGTTTTTTAGCAATGTTAGGTAATCAATGGCTCAAGTTGTTAAATGGTTGGTTATCAACCTTCCGACTTCAAAAAGAAGGAGGTTATCAACTCGGATGTTTGTTAACACTCGTATTAAATATTATTTATCTCGGTAACAACTTCACCCTAGTATGTTTTTTTCTTAGGATTTTGTGTATTGTGCGTTTCCAAGTAGGTACATTATATAAATTCATCAACTATTACTCCTAAAATAACAGAGCTATATAACTAATCCGTGACAGTTTTCTTCAAAGTTCGTTATATTCTACCACCATGATTTTTTTCTTTTCGACGTTCTCTCGAACAAAAAGTATCACTTTACAGTTTAATATTTCACAAACGAATAACTGAATTAAAAAATAGTCTTATCAACCCCGCAATGATTTTGAAAGACCAACGACTACACCGACTCACTATAGAATAGGCGAGAAAAATAAGTCATCCCCACTTTAGATGTAGTAGGTGTGAGATACCTACCTACCATGAAAAAACACCTTTTCCAAATTTTATTGTTTCGTTTTAATGACGAAACAATAAAATTTTGAAAAAGGTTTTCTAAGCGTGATTAACATATTATAATTATGTCGCAGGGATATTGTCAAACCCTTGAAATTATAATTGCCATTATAATTTCACTAGTACCTAATAATAATAATAAAAAACTTTTATTTATCTCCACAAAATACATTTTAACAAAAGTATAAGTTGCAGTCAACACAGAGATTTAGGCTAAGTTTGTAACTTGTGGGAGATCTGGAGTCTAAACTAAGCCTAAGCCTGTATTTCAGAGCTCCAGGCCCTCCATTAAATTATGTTGAATCTGTCTGTGGATGTGGTGCATAAGCAGTTAATTATGTAAGTGGACGAATAAGCGAGTACGTGAGTGCGCGTGTGTTTTGTGTGTGTATGCATGTGCGTGTGTGTATGCATATGCGTGTGCCCGTGTATACATGTGTGCATATCAATTTGAAAAACAATTATTATATTTTACCTATAAAAGTGTATTTATGTATAATAATAATTATCGTAATGATGAATTACTAAAAATTGTACCCATTTTTACGAAATCATCTCAATCAATTTTTCAGTTTCAGTGTAGTTTAATTCAAGTACCTAACCATTTTTTAAGTTTATTCTTGCATTCAGTTTTGCAACTGTTGGATAGGTATATCAATTTCTTTATTAAGTTTAATAAATAACATGCCTCCACGGAATGAGAAGAATCTTTGAGCAAAAGAGGTACAGCAGTCGGTTTGAAAAGTGCATAGTGCCTTCTAGTGAGTGCTTTGCGTTTTCTTATTTCTTCGGATAAGAAGGAGCGTTGGAGAAGTATGGTTTGCATTATATATAATATAGCTGACGTACAGTTAATACATGAGTTTCCTCATAAAGTGTTGAAGTAGGAAAATGACGTGGTTTCGATAAGCTCACTTTTAAAATCATGCTCTGGGCTCCTTCAAGCCTCATTATTTTTGTTTTGCAAGCTCCTCCCTAAGTCGTAATGCAGTAAGTAAGGATAGACTGTACCAAGGTCTACTCGGAGTTCTTTAAAAATATAGGTGAGCTTACGAATTCTTGTGGAAACTGATACTAAATGGTTATCAAAGGTTAAGTTAGCGTCAAATTCGATTCCGAAATATTTCATACATTTGGTTGTACTTATTTTGGGACAGGAGGATAACTACATGTATGTGCATAAATCTTGTCTAAATGGTTGGGTTGGGAGGTTTATTTCGTTTTGATAATGAGAAGACAATGTATATCGTTTTATCCTGATTCAAAGAGAGAGAGAGAGTTTGACAATAACCAGTGACATAGTATTGAACCCATTTTGTGCATAGTTATAAAGTTCATTCCACGTGTCTGCGAAAAAAGTGAGGGCAGTATCGTCAGCATATGCAGATATGTGACAGTTTGCAATTTTAAGTGTGCAAAGTTCGTTTATGTAGCAAAGAAAAAGGTTGGACCTAAGATAATGCCTTGCGGCACCCCAAAATCGACTGGTAGTTCATCGCTGATATATTCTCCGATTAATACCACGGTTTTCGAGTTTTTGAACAGAGACAGTGAAAATCGAATAGTACGTAACTTTGTCCACCGCCTCCATTTCTTACAATTTTACGGGCTCATTTAAATGACATTATAATTCCACTGGACCCACGCAGTAATTATGCAAGGCAGTAATATTTTTTGACAGTTTCACTGCTTGTGCAAGGCAGTTAATTTGTGAGACGGTCAAAGATTGGTCTGTTTTCAAAGTCCGTAATAAGGTGAGGTGGTCGACGGAGCTACTACAGATAGTCTATTAGCTACTAATGCCACTAACCTGCATATTTTATTAATTAATCAAATCAATTAGTGTTCCTTCGAAAAACTATATTATTGTATTCTTTGGGGTCGGCTTACAGCCTAACCGGATGCAGCTGAATAAGTGAACCTACCTAGTGTTTTTATCTAAAGTAGCATTTTGTCCGACCTGACTCATTTCTTAATCAAATAAAGTGTCATACAAAATACCTTAGCCAGCAAAGCGACTTGTTTCTTCAACTCCTCCAACTCCTTGCTGTTATCCTGGTTATGGTTGTTAGCTCTGGCAGCTTCCAGTTTCTCTTTGAGCAGCATCCCAACCTGATGGGAGAGTTTCTGATTGTCAGAGATCAGCGATCTTATTTCGTCTTCCACCACGGTTTGATTTTGCTGCGAAGTTTTAAATTTATTATTCTCCAGTGGTAACTAAGAAGAAATAAGGCGTTGACATCGCGTTGCTGGGGAAAACATGTGAAGATGTATTAATTGTGACTTGTTGATTTGGTAGGTACATACAGAGGTGAACGGACTTATAATAACAAATAAGTGTACTGTTTAGTGATCAAGTGTGGTCTGAAGCAGTAGATTTTTAAAACAAAATACCCTGTAAAAATCGACTTCAGATTGAAGTGCTTCCAAAGTAGTATTTTCCATACTATATTTGTTTCAAATGCGAATCATACGGACTACGGGGAATACGTATCACTTGTACCTAACTGTTATGATTAGTTAATATTATAACATTATTATAAATTATCTGAAAACTTAAATATGATTTCTGGCCACGTTTTGTTTACATTTCGCGCCCCGGAACGTCATCACTGGTTGCTAGGCAACAGGAGTTTTTCGTTCGGATATACTGAAAAGGAACAAAAGCTACAAAACATGGGAAATTTCCTTTGTTTATACGCTTTGTTTAAACCTATTAAAACAAATAATCTTGTATTAAAAAAATAACCTAATTAGGTTATTTTTTGACTTGCTAGGTCACTTTCAATCAATGTAGATTTGACATAACGGTGTTTCTGAACGAAATTTTGATTTTGGCATTGTCAAAATGACGTCCGCGAAAATCGAAATTGCGTTTCGCGGAATTATCGGAAATTCATTCATAGCAGAAACATAATGTTTTTATAACGTTTAAAATTGAATTTAATCTATTCATCATGACAAGGTTTGTGTTAAGAAATGATGCTTTGTTATAATAGGCAATGTTTTGTCGTTTAGTAATTAAATAAGAATAGTCCGATTCCGTCATCGCAATTTTTTCATGATTCCAGCTTATATTTCGAAATAGGAGACGAGCAGTGGCCTCTGATATATGACAATAACTACAATGTGTCGTTCTTGGGTTTGGAAAAGTTCCATGCGTTCGACTCAAAGAAATGGGGCAACATAATACAGGTATGATGGATATCTTGTAATCATGTCTTTTACTTGCTCTGATAAGATATCTATGAGTATAAGTGGGGATTGATGAAGAAGATTTGCGTGGAACTGGTAGGCCTCCACAATCAAGGTAGGTAGTATATATCAAAAGTTCAAATAGAGGTGTAAGTATTCAATAAGATGACAAAGCTATTAAAATACTCACTCAGTAAATGTATTCTATTATAAAATTTTATCAGCAGGTAGGTATTATAAACATAAATTCTATTTGTACTTAGTGCCATGATTGGCAAAACACTTTAGTGTGTGCCACAAGTTAAGTTTATACTGTAAGTTTTTAAAATTGGAAATTCAGTAAAATAGCAAATAGAGTATGATGGCCCACACTACTTGATTTGCATGATTGTCTGTTCCACATACCTGCAAATGGTGGAATGGACTTCTCTCTCAATTTCTTTCTGAGTTACAACATGGCAGCTTCAAGTAATTAATATTAAAGTGTCATCTTCAATATAATGGCTTGTAGAACCCCTGAGAATGCTTTTTATTGGGAGTGTGACGGTTCACCTGATACAGTAAAATCAGTACATTAGGACAACTTCCTCTTTTACAGATTTTATAACTTGATGCACTGCTCCATGATTTTAATTAATAATTAATTTCCACAGCACCTCAAAGAAGCCAAATTCATAACAGATGCACATATAGTCAGGCCTCTTGAAGCGCAGAAAAGTGATCTGCTTGTCGTTCACACCAAAAAATATCTGAAATCTTTAAAAGTAAGTAACTCTCAATACTTCATCGTCTTGCTACGCTTTTCCCATGTTACTTGGGGTCGACAGAACGGTTTCTTCCTTCATTCTCCCCTGTCAGCCATCACACTATCATGATGACTAACAAATTATCTTGATTTAATACTGCATTAAGTGAAAATGCCCTTATCTGACATTTGCTGGGTTTTCGATATGATGCCATAGTAATTAGCTAAAAATTCTTTATCAATCTGTCTAAACAGTATTTTTCTGCAATAGATTCCGAGAAAATCAATAAAATCACTGTTATATTCCTTTAATTCCTATGAAATTCAACCCTGCATTTTTTTGTGTAACTCAAAATGTGATTTTGTGAGCTTGTGGAATGTAGAGTACTAAATATTTAGGGTGAATTTCTACACTTTTGAAAGAGGAATCTCTTTGAAAAGGGCAGGCAACACGCTGGTGGTACCCCTGATATTGCACATGTCCTAACGCAGTAGCAGTGACTTGACAATTTTTTACCAGCTCCAATATAATTTCAGTCACTTGTGTGTTTATACCGTGACTATTTTTGATAAAATTAAAACATTATCTTATATATTTTGCAGTGGAGTGCCAAAGTAGCTGTGATAGCAGAAGTCCCGGTGCTTGCCTTGGTGCCAAACTTGCTGGTCCAGTATGCATACTTGAGGCCAATGAGGTAAAGAAAAGCAATTATAATACTAGGGTGGTTTACTAAAAAAATGTAATTAGTCCGTCAGTTAGATTACCAAAAAATATTGGACAAGTATTTTTTCTTTTGTCACGAAAACAATAATGAGGACGATACAGTGCGTTGAAATTTCTCGTGACGTCACGCCGTGCTGCACTTTTTACCACGAAGTGCCGTAACAAGTCCCCACTTCTGAACTTTGATGCGTTCTATCTTTGCCATTTTTTACTGGTTTGGTAAAGCAAAAAACAGGTGTCCAATATTTTTTGATAATCAGACTAAATACAGTGATTATTTTTATACCCAGGAAACTATTATGCCATTTATTTTTAGGGTTCCGTACCCAAAGGGTTCAAACGGTGTCGTATTGCTGTCACTCACGTGTCCGTCTGTCTTTCTGACCGTCGTCTGTCACAAAACTTTTCGCCAATGAATTTTTATAACTTGTCATTGACCTATGAACTTGAAATTTAGCTATAATGTTTATTATTACGTATATTTTACACACAAATACCAAAATATTGATTTACCTCATATGGTTCGGAACCCTAAGTGTGCGAAGTCCGACACGCACTTGGTCGGTTTTTTCTTTGTTAATCTTTCATGTAAGTACAAATATGTTAATTTCAGGCTACAAACTGGTGGCTCAGTCCTCGCTGGTAAGCTGGCCCTAGAACGCGGCTGGGCCATCAATGTGGGGGGCGGCTTCCACCACTGCAGCGCCGAGAAGGGGCGTGGCTTCTGTCCCTACGCCGACATCACGCTGCTCATACGCTTCCTCGTCTTACACCGTCTGATACAGAACGCTATGATTGTAGATTTGGATGCTCATCAGGTAATGTTACAGTTTTTGTTGCCTGATCTTTTTTCAGTCCACACAGGTGAGGCGTCCAATACTCGCTCATGATGATGCAAAAATCAAAGTATCGAGACTTTTTCATGCAACCATCAGTCACTGTATTTGACCATAGGTGGTCCGTCAGTCACAACCTTGACTGTGGTTAAACTGACAGCACCGTGTAATGGACGCCTAAATATGCCCCAGAGCGCGGCTGGGCCATCAACGTGGGGGGCGGCTTCCACCATTGCAGCACTGTATTAGACCATAGGTGGTCCGTCAGTCACAACCTTGACTGTGGTTAAACTGACAGCACCGTGTAATGGACGCCTAAATATGCCCCAGAGCGCGGCTGGGCCATCAACGTGGGGGGCGGCTTCCACCATTGCAGCACTGTATTAGACCATAGGTGGTCCGTCAGTCACAACCTTGACTGTGGTTAAACTGACAGCACCGTGTAATAGACGCCTAAATATGCCCCAGAGCGCGGCTGGGCCATCAACGTGGGGGGCGGCTTCCACCATTGCAGCACTGTATTAGACCATAGGTGGTCCGTCAGTCACAACCTTGACTATGGTTAAACAGACAGCACCGTGTAATAGACGCCTAAATATGCCCCAGAGCGCAGGTGGGCCATCAACGTAGGGGGCGGCTTCCACCATTGCAGGGGCGAGACGGTGGAACACCATAAAGAATAACGCCACCACAAGAACGCTATGATCGTGATTAGGATGCTCATCAGGTAATCAATAATCAAATAAATTCATCCTCATATCCGCACCCCCCATTTTTTAATCGCAGAATAACTTTTGCCATAAGTAAATCATGAATTGTTAGCCATCAAACATATTATAGCGTACACCAATTAAGCTTTCAGGAAAATTTACGCCACCAGTTGGCACCTCTTAGGCCAGACGTCTTCTTCTTTGAAAACGAAACATAATGACGTAAGCATGACGTTGACGTCAATTTAAGATGTCAGTTTTTTGACATTATCTCCAGCGTTTTTACAGTAGTCTGGGCCTGACACCTCCGTGCTGCTGGTGTACTTTATTTCAGAAAACCCTCGTTACTCTAAGACCTCCCTTTACACCCGGGCTGAAACAAGCGTGGGTTTTAATTTCTTAAATGCTGAGGCCCACAGGACACTTGTCGGTCGTAACGTACCTGCGATTTTTTGAGTGATGTCAGGCACCACCACGGTCGGTTGCATTCGCAAAAATTAAACAGTCTCGCGCTAGAATTTATTGAAAGTAAAACAAATATATGTACATAATATACAAACATATATTATGTACATAATACACAAACATATTGTATGTACCTACCTATCGATGCATAAATGACTTTTATTGATTTTCCAGGGCAACGGGTACGAACGTGACTTCATCGACGTTCCCGAGGTGTACATCATGGACATGTACAACAAGAACATATACCCGCGGGACAGGGAAGCCAAGCGCGCCATCCGGAAGAAGGTCGAACTTAATCACAAGGTCGAGGATATGGAGTACATGCTCAAATTGAGACAGTTAGTTATATACTTTATTGTGCACCTCAATATAAGCGCAGGAGAAACAATTTATAAAATCAAATATACAATGGGCGGAATTGTTGCTCAGGGCAATCTCTTACAGTCAACCTTTGGTTGGTTTTGCGGTTTAAAAGAAAAAAAAAACCTATAAACAGCGTGAATAGGAACGCAGGGTTGAATAAAACGATGGTGGCGACCTCTCGTGTCCGGCTCTGGTCCAGTCCATGCGAGAGAGTATATCGCAAGCTGTCACCTCCTTTACACCTTTACATAATGTTACAGTGAAGCTCGCGAAAGAGAAGGCGGGACGCGTGTGGGAGAGGCAATCCTCGCGCCCTCACGCTGCCGCAGGAGATGCCGTGGACGTCGGGAGACGCAGGACGATTCCCGGCCACCGTAGGCGCGGGCTTGCGGGCGGCAAGCAATGGGTAGCTTGCCGTCCGATAAGGATCAGGCCCGAGTCGGCGAAGCGTTGTTTTCCACGACATGACTGTTATGCGACACGATTTATGACTGTTAGAAAGCTGAAGTGATATTCTATTACTGTTAGGAAGCTGAAGTGATATTCTATCACTGTTAGAAAGCTGAAGTGGTATTCTATCACTGTTAAAAAGCTGAAGTAATATTCTATCATTATTAGAAAGCTGAAGTGATATTATATCACTGTTAAAAAGTTGAAGCGGTATTTTGTCACTGTTAGAAAGCTAAAGTGGTATTATATCACAGTTAAGAAGCTGTAGTTATATTCTATCACTGTTAAAAAGCTGAAGTAATATTCTATCATTGTTAGAAAGCTGAAGTGATATTATATTACTGTTCGAAAGTTGAAGCGGTATTCTGTCAATGTTAGAAAGCTAAAGTGGTATTCTATCACTGTTAGAAACCTAAAGTAATATTCTATTATTTTTAAAAAGCTGAAGTGATAATCACTCTTAGAAAACTGAAGCGGTATTCTATCACTGTTAGAAAGCTGAAGTTATATTCTATGACTATTAGAAAGCTGAAGCGGTATTCTGTCACTGTTAGAAAGCTGAAGTAATATTCTGTCACTGTTAGAAAGCTAAAGTGATATTATATCACTGTTAGAAAGCTGAAGTGGTATTCTATCACTGTTAGAAAGTTGAAGTAATATTATATAACTGTTAGAAAGCTGAAGTGATATTATATCACTTTTAGAAAGCTGAAGTAATATTCTATCATTGCTACAAAGCTGAAGTGATATTATGTCACTGTTAGAAAGCTGAAGCGGTATTGAAAAAAATGTGCCTGCCGGGATTTAGGAATGAGATCGGTAAATCAAAATCTTTAGTAAGAAAATCGATTTTGTGTCAATTAGCAATACTTAATCGATTTGGTGTACTGGTTTTACTTAATTGTTACTGTTGTTCAACAAAAGGAAAGCATTATATTTATTTAAAAAAAATCGTTATATTTACTCGAGGGGAAAACGTCACAGGCTTTGGGCAGAGGTGTGGTGGTACTTTTCTTTAAGAAGGGCGACAATGCTCTGCTTAAGAATTACAGGCCCATCTCACTTCTGAGCCATGTCTACAAGCTGTTCTCCAGAGTCATCACGAACCGTCTCGCGCGCAGGTTTGACGACTTCCAGCCTCCCGAGCAAGCCGGATTCCGAAAAGGCTTCAGCACCGTAGACCACATACTTACGCTGCGGCAGGTTATACAGAAGACCGAAGAGTATAATCTGCCCCTCTGCTTAGCGTTTGTGGACTACGAGAAAGCCATCGATTCGATTGAGACTTGGGCTGTGCTGCAGTCTCTCCAAAAGTGCCAGGTCGACTATCGGTACATCGAGGTGTTGAAGTGTTTGTACGAAAACGCCACCATATCAGTCTGACTTCAGGACCAGACCTCGAAACCTATCCTCCTAGAGCGGGGTGTGAGGCAGGGAGACGTCATTTCTCCGAAACTGTTCACGGCCGCAATGGAGTATGTCTTCAAGGTTCTGGACTGGAGAGGGCTAGGCATTAATGTCAATGGCGAGTACATCACTCATCTTCGATTTGCCGACGATATAGTCATGGCTGAGACTATGGAGAACCTCAGTACAATGCTCGATGACCTCAGTAGAGCTTCCGAAAGAGTGGGTCTTAAAATGAACATGGACAAAACCAAGGTCATGGTAAATACCCATGTAGCACCCACTCCTATCAAGATCGAAGACTCTACACTCGAAGTTGTAGACGAGTACGTCTACCTGGGACAAACGATCCAGTTAAGTAGGGCTAACTTCGAGAAAGAGGTCGACCGTTGAATCCGATTCGGTTCGGGAAGTTGCGTGGTATCTTCTCGTCTCACATACTGCAGTGTCTCAAGACGAAAGTCTATGACCAGTGCGTGTTGCCAGTGATGACTTATGGAACCGAAACGAGGTCGCTTACAATGGGCCTCATCAGAAGGCTTAAAGTCACCCAAAGGGCAATAAAGAGTCAATGCTCGGAGTTTCCTTGCGTGATAGAATCAGAAATGATGATATCGGCAAGAGAACTAAGGTTACTGACATAGCCCGAAGAATCGTCAAACTGAAGTGGCAGTGGGCAAGGCACATTGCTCGCAAGTCAGATGGTCGATGGGGCCGAAAAGATCTGGAATGGCGACCGCGTACCGGAAGACGCAGCGTTGGAAGGCCTCCCACAAGGTGGACCGATGACCAGGTGAGGGTCGCGGGTAGCCGATGGATGCGAGACGCACAGGACCGATCGTTGTGGTGACACTTGGGGGAGGCCTATGTCCAGCAGTGGACGTCTTTCGGCTGAAATGATGATGATAATGTTATATTTATTTATTATACAAAAGAAGCGATTGGAACGACTGTTTAGTTGATTCATCAAAAATATTTCTATTGCATTCTACATCATTGAACGGTTGTGGGAACGTCATATAAAGGTAGTGAAACAATATTCATACTTTTATACTTTAAATTAAATTCTCGGTTCAAAAACTAAATCATGACGCGTAATGTAAAAAATATGAAGATAAATACTATACAATTTTGAGCATCAAGGTCAAAATTGTATAGTCATTTTTTGCATGAGACTTTTTGGTACCACTTTTGGTCATTCTTCTATAACTCTTCACAACTCCTGTGAAGCCCCGCAACTCACCGGTGAGTCGGACAAAAAAAAAAAAAAATAAAGAGAATAAAAAAATAAAAAAATCGGCTGTCTACCCGGGTTGTCGTCGGGGTTCAATTAGACAACCCGGATTTGGCCGCGGGGCTTCACAGGTTAAAATATTATTGTAGAAATATTTTTGAAGTGAAAACTTCTTTAGCCACGTTGAACCATTTTTGGTAGGGGAAAAACAATGGGTTCGCTTCACCGACATGCTAGTGACATGTACGCCTGACGACGCGCAGCGGCCTGTGTAACTATATGAAAATGTATATTATAATTATTGCTCTGACGGAGTGCCAAACCAGACTAATGTTAATAATTTGAATTAACTAATTATGAAAATTGTAATTATTTATAAGTAGGTACAGTACATTGTAATTAAATAACAAAACACATTTATTCCCAATTTTAAAATTTTTACTTTTTTAGGCAGTCCCTAAGCTTCCATTTTCAAAAAAAGGCTAGTAACTGAAATTCATTTATTCTATTTTTAAAAATAGTTTAATTAATTTATTATCATTCTTCAGGAACCTAAAAGCAGCCCTGAGCGAGTTCAAGCCAGATATTTTGGTGTATAATGCCGGGACCGACATATTAGACACCGACCCACTGGGATACTTGAGGATCAGCGAATATGTACGTTATTTTACGACGCTAGCAATTAATAATACGTAGTGGTACTAAAGAAAATAAAGCTTATTCGTATTAATAAGGTTTATTATTAAGTTACGATAGCATGGCGTTTTGTAAAGAGAAGAGCCGGCCACTTACGCTAACTGCGCGGGTGACCATCCGGCGACCCGGCGTGCTACTCGAGGGAAGAAAGGGAAAAAACCCTTCCCCCAAAACAGCCCAAATAGCGAACGACCTTGACCCAACTCAGGCGAAATCGGAACCTATCCCTGCCTCTGCTGGCGCCAGAAAGAAGGCGGAGCGTACAGGTACAGGATTTGCCGTTACCAAAGCGGCTAAGACCACCCATGAGAAGCGCTGCGTGCTGCCCGAGAAGCGCGACAAAGACCTCGTCACCTGCGCCGTGAAATTCCTGACTAAAGTACCTAGTCAATCTCATGAACGACGGAAGAGAAGCAAGACAGGTGATCCTTGAAGGCCTACTCGAATTACTTGCGATTCTCAATGACTGGGCCGATGAGGATCATTTATTGGAATGCCCGCGGCCTCAAAAGCAAGGTCGCTCCCTTCCGCCTCCTCTTCAAGGAACAGGATATCGACGTGGCGCTCATCAGCGAAACTTCCCTGCGACCTGCCGACAGATTGAGGTCCCCGGGATATTTCATCTACAGGAAGGACGAGAAGTCGGCAATCGGCACTAGTTACCGCTGTCTGGCAGTACTAGTGAAGCGAAGAGTCGTCCACCAACACGGTAGGGGTTTCGCCGCCAATCAGCACTTTTTACGCGCTGGGTGGTGCAGGTACACGTCGCCGGCGAAGACTTAAACGTCTACGCGAGCTATATCCCGCCTGCGGCTCCGTACGATGAAACGGAACTGCGGGCGCTACTACTACAGTCGTCGCGCCCCACTATCCTTGCCGGCGACCTAAACTGCAAGCATTCAGCGTGGACTGCAACAACTTCCAACACCGGGGTGGGAACCGATTCTTCGCAGACGCGGAGGCCCACGGGTATGAAGTCTCAGGCCCAGAAACCCCGACGCTCTACCCAGATCAGCACAGGAATGCGCCAGACGTGCTGGACATCATTGTCCGGAAGGGCCTCAGCTGCCAGATCTCGCAACATGTCTTGGACGACGAGCTTTGATGCGTTTTATCTTTGTAATTTTTTATTGGTTTGGTGTAAAGCAAAAAATACATGTCCAATATTTTTTGGTAGGTACCTAATCCAACCGGACTAAATAGAATCATTATTTTCATGCCCAGGAAACTACCCTATTACGTACGCACAGCAAGTAATCGTGTTACACTGACCATGATGACAACAAACACCCCGCCCCGCGACCCCGCTTTGCGCTAGTGTGAGTGGCCTATTCTTTTTTTTTTTGTCGGGGCGATACACAGCTACCGCGACCGTGAGCAGTACGATCACGCACACGTTGACATTTGCTTGACGTGATAGCTCTGAAAACCATGACACCAGAAATGTCATGGTTGCACAGTTTTTCATTAATGTACTGGTTTTATTTCTCCCAATAAGATTAATATAAAATGTATGCATTAGATCAAAAAGATACTGGCTGAAAATAAAAATCGGCTCAATAAAACCGACTTGGTGAAAAAAAAAAAAAAAAAAACAAATGGCGCGCATTTTGTACCATTGTAAAACTTTGCTACTTCATAATTATTTATCAAGAAAAGCTAAAAAAAAATGGAAATAGACAGCGATAGCGATATGAATTCAAAAGTATAAAAACAGCTGCAAATGAAATTGTTAATAACCTTTTGCCGCAAAAGTCGCGGGATAAATATTTTTCATTAACTTGAGTTTTTATTTTGAGTACGTATATTTTATCACGGTAGGTCGATTGGTAGTTGAAAGAAAAGTAGATTACGTACCTTGCTAAAGTGAGTAATTAATGCACTCGTGTTAATTTAGTGCCCTCGCATGCGCTCGGGCACCAAAATAGCACTCGTAGTAACTCACTTTGCGCAACAATCTACTATTTCTTTCTTTCTATGCCTGTTAATTTAATATTGAATCTTATTTTTCTAAATTTGAGGTGTTTCCGCTTGTCGCTAATGTGTTTTGACCAGTTTGACGGTCCGCTGTATGTCTATGGATAATGTTCAGTCGTATTTGGAATAACCCATTACGTCCTAGTCTTCTGTTGAGTTAGGTACTACAAGCCGGGGATGGCATTCAATCGGTCATACAGTTAGTCGATCTAGTGTTTAGTCGCCCAAATGAATGTCAGGATAGCTTTCAGTCGAAATAAACTCCATCGGCTTAGAGTTCTGTCGGGTGTTCGTCGGAATTACGATTTTTGGAATAGTGTGGTGCAATTCTGATGGACATAGACTTATAAGTATATTATCTATACTAATATTATAAAGAGGTAAAGTTTGTGAGGTTGTAGGGGGTAACGTTTTGATCTACTGAACCGATTTTGTAAATTCTTTTACCAATAGAAAGCCACGTCATAGGTTATAAATATTTTTGAAATTCACGCGGACGAAGTCGCGGGCAGAGTGCTAGTGTATAATAGAAACATAGGCAAAGCCAGGGCGGGGTGCTAGTATTTAACAGTAGTAGGTAGAATACGCAAACCTGTTAGTTCTCATTAAGGCAAAAAAGAAGTAAGGTTTTGAATTCAAGAATGCATGAGTGTAATTGATAATGACAACTAATTTTTTTTTTCGTTTTGATAGGTACGCGTTTGACCATTATCTCACATGGTGGTAAGCGATGATGTAGTCGACGATGGAGCACGCTTGCCTAGAAGTAACCTATTAAGTCTCTTAAAGACCCTCAGGTTGTATCTATCAGGAAACTGACTCCGGCAGGGAATTCCACTCCCTGGCTGTACGCACAATGAATGTGTTCCCAAAACGTTTTGTGCGTGTGGGTGGGATGTCCACCATGTATCGGTGGCGCATCGCCGTACGTCTAGTGGTCCGATGATGGCACGGGCTTGGCGAAATAATAATTGCATTTCTCATATTAATATTTGAAAAATCTGTCTTTTTCAGGGTATAGTAAAGCGAGACCAGTTCGTATTCGAGATATGCAAAGAGAAGAACATTCCTATAGTGATGCTCACAAGTGGAGGATACTTGACGCAGTCAGCGCGCATCATTGCGGACTCCATCATGAACTTGCATCGGAAAGGACTTATCTCTGGCAAGTAGGTGAATATCATACAGAAGTGTGTACCTTGAATATCATCAATGGTTAATAGAGTTGTTATTACAATAACAAGTCTTCATTTATGAAGTAAGGGCGCGTCCGTTCGTGTCAGACTCTTACTGACTAATACCCACCTGTGTTCCTTCAGTTGCCTGTGCCAGGAGCCGCGGTGACTCTCTCAAAAACACCGGTGACCCTGGCAGGCATCGGCCCTAATGGGCCCCGTCACTGCTTACTGACATCTCGTTGAGGCGCGCGTGGAACACAACGCGCCATTGCGTCGACGTCGGGCCTGGTCCTTATCGGACGGCGAAACGGCTACCCGTTACTCGCCATCTGTAAGCCCGCGCCTGCGGTGGCTGGGAATCGGCTAGCGTTTCCCAACGCCCAGGGCGTCTCCTGCGGCTAGGGACGTGAGGGCGCGAGGCATGCCTCTCCCTCACTTTTCGAGCATTATTGCTTTGCAGGAGGTGACAGCTTCTCATGCCCTCTCGCTCCGTACCATGGCCTGGACCAGGTACCGGACCCAAGAGGTTGCTAACGCTAATCGCCTCCACGAGGATAGCCCGGTGCTCCGCTCAAGCGGGGCAGACCTCCATCATACGATGGAGGTCTTACTACGGCTCCACCGTTTCCTCTGGGCGATCCACACAATGGTGACACCCGGGCGTTTTTTCCCGCCATATATGGAACAGGAACCTCCCGAAACAGCCGTGTCGGTGAGGACCTGCGTCAGGCGGAAGGTGAGGACGCCGTGGCGCCTCTCCAGCCACTCCTCAAAGAGTATATCGCCGCAATTGTGGCGTGCCCAGAATGGACGCTCCCTAAGATGTAATAAGCAGATAAGAGACTACGTCAGTGGTTCTGGCTGGCTGGCGTAGCGTTCTACGGAGTTTGAATATAATACAATTCCAGTTTATAGTAGTTTTGTAACCACTGACGTAGGGCTTACTGTACGATCATAGAAGGTTTTTTAAATCATAGAAATAGATATGAGCGTCGAGTAGCGCATTTTTATACTTGCAGAAAAGTTTCAAACAAAGTTTTTCATGGCTCGTGACTTTCCCGAGACTTGGCGAATAAGGCATTGGCTGAGAACAGTGTAAGATACCGCCATAACACTTTAAGGATTCCGTAGTCCTAACAAGAAAAAGGAACCCTTATAGTGTCGGTCCGTCTGTCTGTCCGTCCGAAGTATTGCTGAGAGACTGTTAGTACTGGAAAGCTGCAATTTACATGGGATATATATTAATCACGCTAAGAAAACGAAACAATAAAGTTTTGAAAAATATATTTTTTTATGTTCCTCCCGTACAATGTAAAGTGGATATGATTTTTATTTTTCTCGCCTTTCCTATAGTGTGGGGTATCGTATAGGTCTTTCAAAATCATTGTGGTGTTTATTTATTTATTTATTATATTCTTTATTGTACACCATGCATGATACATATCTAAAGAAACTTAAAAACTAAAGCAAATACAATGGGCGGCCTTATCGCTTGCCGCGATCTCTTCCAGGCAACCTAGAATGGAGAGTAATTGCCTGGATAAGATATGGGGAGATTTGGTGTTGTGTAAATTATTTTTCGATTCAGTGATTTGTTTGCGAAATATTAAACTTTAAAGTGATATTTTTTGTTCGAGTCGAACGTCCCGCTCCACTAAAAGCTAAACTGCTGCCTTGAAAAAAAAAATGAAAAATATCTTTATGGTAGTATTATGTACATAACGAACTTTGAAGGAAAACTATCACGGCTAAGCCAGCAATGTTAGTTTATAGTAATAGTCGCCCAACTTATAAAATGTATCTACTTGGCAAACTTATTTAAGGGCGTCTACGGAACCTTAAATGTGCGTGGCCTGACACACACTTGGCCGGTTCTTTTTTATTTTCATTCATTCTCAAACGTTTTTGTAATTATTTATTATTGATAGGCTTGCGTTTGGCCACTATCTCACCTGATGGTAAGCGATGATGTGGTCGACATTGGAGCACACTTACCTAGAAGTAAACTATTCACTCTTAATGACTTAAATACCCCAGGTTGTAGCTATCAGGAAACACAGACTCCGGCAGGGAATTCCACTCTTTGCTACATAAATTTAATTTCAAAACGTCTATCCTCAACAGACTGAGTTGGAATTTATCATACATTTTTTTATTTGGATGTCAAGGCACGGTTGGCTAAGCAATATTATTCTATATCCAATATGGCGGACTAAAGATGACGGACCAATTAGGGCCGTACCTGTCATTGGGACGCCATGGCAGCGTAGCCTGGTCACGATAACAAAAAAAATATGGTTGACTGTAACCAAGCGGTTGTCAGATGAGTACAAACCATTTTTTTTAACGTGTGGAAAAGGTGAGGTGAGGCCAAACATGTTGCATTCATTTACTTGGCTGCGCGAACTGGGAGCGTCGCCATGGCGACCCAGAGAGGCACGGGCTTTATTTTTATGCATCCCCAAATGAAAGGGTTTGCTGAGAGGAATACAAAAAAAGCTTGTTTTATAACAGACTTCAAAAAAGGAAGTTCTATATTCGACCTGTATGTATGTATGCTTGTTTGTCCGCGATTTTCTCGAAAACTACTGATCCGATGTGAATGGCGTTTACGTTATTCAAATGTATATTTTTCAAAGAAGGTTTTTGTATTATACAATACATTAGGACCTGATGAAGATCTTCGGAGATACAGTGGAACTCTTAAATACCTAACAGCAAGTGAGTCGCGATTACTGGATCGTTTGTCTATGTACGAGTATTGTTACACAATTGAATGGGGAACCACAACTAAAAAGAGAAAAATAAAAACTTTTTTACAAAAAATAGAACCGATTTCCAAAAAATAAAACAAAAAAGTGCAAAATAACTTTAATTGCCGGAAGTCGGTGTCAGAAAACGATGAAATAAAACCAGAAACACCGACTGCCGAAATTAAAGTTATTTTACACTTTTTTTATTTTGGAAGTCGGTTCTATTTTTGGTTAAAAGGTTTTTTTAAGCTTATTTTAAATTTACAATTTTATTTTAAGCTCACGCTACCATCGCCGGCGCCGCAGTGCGAAATTTTAGACGACGCCGCCGCTGTCATTATGTGCTCGGCGCTCTGATCTACTTAGCAGTGATGATATCCAAATATAATAGCTCTTTGAAATTTAGTCCATATTTACTTACTAAATACGAAAGTAACTCGGCTATCTGTGTTTTTCGCTTTTTCCAAGCCTTTAGCTGAATTCTGAATTCGTGATAATAATTTTGTAAAATTTTAAAACAACGATTGCAATTTTGATGAATTTTAGAACAATTTGAACTTTGTCTTGCATGACATATCAATGTTATATGTCATGCAAGACAAAGTTTAAATTCCATTGCAATTCATACTTCTTTTAGGACCTTTTTAATACAAATGTTCATTTAAAAACCAACTTAAAATATACAACGCTAAAGTCGACTTGATTTATATAAATTCAAGTATTAATGGCTGAACGATTTGGATGGAATTTGGCACTCGGGTAGACTATGTCCTAAGACATAAGTATATGATACTTTTTTATCCCGGTAGGCAACACTTTCCGAACTGGACGAAAACGGCGGGCAAATGACTATTTTTGACTAGTTCACTGAAATATTCAATTTGAAATTCATGTATTAAAGTTAACATTGGTGTATTTTATATCATAAAAGAGCCTAACGGTTATTAGTTCCACAATATTATATAGTATTGTACGATAATAACTATTTTATTAGACTTAGATATTTAGAATAAAATTCTATGATGGGGACACTGTGTTAGTCCCACATCAACTTTGATCTCACTATAATGTGCCAATTATAAAATTAAATGATTTTATTTTAGCAAATAAAATTTGCGATTTAAGAGATATTATTTGTATTTAAATCTTGTAGTAAATCTGGGAAATTGATCGTTTACAACTATCTTTTCTCTACAGAGTATAAATCAAGGTCGCTTTCCATTCTGTCTGTTTCTCCGCTAACTCCTCCTAAACTACACACTGGATTTTAATGCGGTTTTCTTTAGTAGAAAGAGCGATAAACGAGGAAGGTTTGTATGATCTCTTTTTTTTTTTTTTGAGAGTTGTTAGCAATAATGACGGGTCCCGTCATTATTGCTGACAACTCTTTGAGGCGCGCGTGGACACTACGCGCCGTCGACTCTCGGGTCTGGTGCTGATCGGACGGCGAGCTACCCACTGCCGGATATCGTCTCGCGACGTCCTCCGCCTAGGGCGTCTCCTGCGGCGGCTGCTGCTGAGGGTATGAGGGCGGCTCTGTTGTTGAGCCTCCCTCACCCGTTCCGCCTCCTCCTTCGCGAGCATTACTGCTTCGCAGAAGGAGGAGACTGCTTCCCATTCCCTCTCGCTCCATACTATGGCCTGGACCAGGGCCGGGCGCAAGAGGTCGCTGCCGCCGATCGCCTCCACGAGCACACGGCTGGGCTTCGCCCAAGCGGGGGAGATCTCAACCGTATGCTCCACCGTGTCCTCTGGGCGATCCTCACAGTGGGGACACCCGGGTGTTTCCCTCCGCCTTATCCTACACAGAAACCTCCCGAAACTTCAGTGTCTGGTGAGGACCTGCGTCAGGTCTATGATCTTTACCTAAGGTTGAAGCTATCTGTCACAGAGTCATAAACAAAGACCTTCCTCGTTTCGTTTTATGATGTACAGTCCAGTCGTGTACAGGCTGTTAGGAACAAGATACCGCAAAATTCGCAAAAAGGTTACTCCTAATGCCACCAACAAAATTATGATAGTATGGTAAATCTCAGTAATGATAGGTTACAGAAATCGTCAATCATCATTTTTGGGCGCGCAATGTTTTGTAAATAATGCGATCTCAACGCTCCGCACTAGTACTTACTTACCTACACTTGCTCCGGCCGAGCGCGCCGCGCCACCCTTTATGTATTAGGTATTAGGCCGACCGCGACGTCGTGAATGAACTCTAGCGAAACAGCTGTACGTATTTTATTTACATTGCTGTTTTTAGTGTAATCAGCGATTTAATTAAAACTCTCCATGGATAGGAATAACGAAGTAAGAAAAACTGCAGAAAAAAAATTAAAATTGAGGAAACCGCCGACAAAAAATTGCAACGCTAGGGGGTCCAGAATCATGTACTGAATCACTGGTACACGTATGTGCGTTTATGTGCCTTACACGGTGTATACCTTCGTCAATTTTCAAAAAGCATTAAGTATATTACCTTTGGAAGCTACAGCAATGGATAGACTACTGCATAAAAAGTGTATTTAATCACTTGGAAAAAAGTTCAAAGTAGCGAAAACCTGTATTGTCTAGTTTACATGAAACAAAAACCTTTTTAATGGGCTATGTTATTGCTATGCCTCAGTTTTAGAAATAAAATTTTATTTTGTAACATTGAAATTATGATGATACTGGTTCCGTAATGGAGTAAAACAGACTTTAAAAAACAAAATTTTCACCGTGACTGTACATACGACATTCAAAGGTGTAAAACAATTAATTTCCCCGACTGTACATACCTATCAGTATTACTGTAATGTGATCAAAAGATTTTATATTCATGGTTGTAGCTGAAAAAAATATTTTATCAAATAAATATACTTAATATTTTTCCTCCAATCGTTGTTGTTTCATTTTTCCCAAGTGTACCTAAAGTTATTAAATGTCACTATAGTTTTCTATTTTAACATACCTACCTTTATTAGCTTTACCTGTAACTACCTCCTCTGCCGAGGCTTTGCCGAACTATCTTGGGGTCGGCTTCCAATCTAGCCGAATGCAGCTGAATACCAGTATTTTAACATGGAGCGACTGCCTAACTGACCTTCACAAAACTGGGTAATACGATACCCCTTGGTAAGACTGGTTGTCAGACTTTCGGGCTTCTGACGACCCGTAACGACTGTCAAAGATCCACGATAGCCGGGACCAACGGCTTAATGTGCTTTCCGAGTCACGGAGGAGTCTCGGTATGTAAAGATGGTCACCCATCCATGGGCCAACCCCGGCAAGCGAAGCTTAACCTGATGGATTGACCAGTGTGGCTGTTATAACTATGTAAGAAAAATCTTAGAAATTAAACACCCACTTCCCGGTTCCCGAATGAGCTGAAATATTACATACATTAGTTTGGATGACAATGCATAGCTAAGTGACGTCGTCTTAAATCTAATATGGCGGACTAGTTATTTGTTGTTGTGTTGTTGCCCCTTCGCCCGAACATTGCTCGAGAGCAGAAGTGTTGTTGGTTCCTTGGCCAGATTTGTGAAGTCTTAGCTTGTAATTTAAATGAATAAAATTAAATATTTTGTGTGGACCTTGGAGCCATAGCTTTACTACAAAGAAGAGAGCAGTAAAACCCGACACTCACAGTAGTTGATTCTTCAGTGTGACGCAGTCACACTGAAGAATCGACAACTGTGAGTGAGCAAGATAAAATATAAATTTGATTTTGACACATACATCGGAAAAAAGTACTAGGGCCCCAGAGACAGCACAGGCTACTTTATGACCCTTTAGTAATAATAATAATAATAAGTTTATGTCAGAAAATACACATTTAGAAGGATCAAATACAAAACAGTTTTGCTAAGGTTACAGGTAATAATAAAAATAGAATATCGTTGGCACCTGTACCTACTAATGAAAAACAACAGGTACCAGCGCCTTCCATAAAAATTTAAGAAGACAGTAAAAGAATGTAAATAAAGGATGGAACAAATAAATTAGACTAAAATTAGGTTTGATATCTACGAATTACAATACAATAATTTGATCAATATTTAAAATTTTCAATGTTATAATGATGTTAATTAATAATTATTACATATAATATAATTTAATTGATTTATAATTTAATATTATTTATTTATTTAATTGACCAACATAGACTAACTTAAAAGATATATATACAAACTAACAATAATACCTAACATGTACAAATTCGTATGAAAATACAACTCACTGAGTATCAAAAAATTCATCCACATCGCTGTCAATGGAAAAAGTGCCCAGGACGCTAGCAGCATTGCCACGTTGAATAGCAATGCTGATTCGTTGGCCAAAGAAAAGCCCAGCCCTCTGGTCACGTGAAGAGTCCACTAACAGCTTGCTAATATGCCGGAAAACTCGATGAGCACTCGGACCCCATGGCCCTAGTGTTTCAACAACGGCTCAAACATGTAACTCCCAATAAGGTTGTTATATTTGCGCCGTTTGAGGCTTTCTGCACCTGCAGCAGCCGCCCCAGCACAGCCCGCCGTGCTAAGAAGATGGGATGGCGCAAGGGTGTCGACACATGTTGCATCCCACACCAAAGGCCTACCCAACTCCCAAGGCATTATGGTCATTCCGTCTGGCCTCTTCCCATCGTCACGTGCCAAGCCATTGGGTTTTAAAACAGCTGGCACCCCGGCGGTGACAAGAGCCCGACGGATGATGTCATGAATGCTGGCGTGCTGTGCTATCCGACCAGCATTCCTACCGCAGGATAGGCCATGGTGTCCGAGGCGGTCGACTGCTTCACCGCATTGACAACGATGTGGAGCTCCACTCGGAGCACCCAGACGCAAACATGTAGCGATGCGGAAAGTGGCGTCACTCAGCATGGTACCAATGTTGGGTGACGGTAGTGCCTGTAGCCAAAGGCCCGACTCCCATTCACCCACAGCCAGTAGGCGGGCACGCTCAGCAGTATTGGTGGACGTATTAATGAGATTATTCCGTACCAACCTGCAGAGCGGCTCATCCCACTGTCTCTGGGAAGATGGGTTCTCGGGCAACGCCGTGTTCGGGCAAGCCCCTTTCCAGGCGTTCACAGCATCAGTCAAGCTCGGCACCTCACAGTTAACCAGCGATGGGGTTTAAATTCGTGTGGTTAACTGTCGAGTGCTGTGGACCGAAGACAGGAACGCCGGTAGGCTTACACTAGAAATTTTGCGGATGCCGAGCCCACCAAAGCGAATGGGTAGCGTGGCTTGCAGCCATGCTCGGGCATTTGAACAAAAATGAAAAATATGTATACCTAGATGACGTTGTAGTTTTCTCCAATTACGAGTATGTTTAAATTCCACGTTCCATGTTATTGGGGTTTTGAATTCTGGGGTATAACAACTAAAAACTGAAAAATAAAAAACATTTTTACAAAAAAAAAAAAAACAATGGATTTCCAAAAATAAAACACACTTTAGACACAAAATTTTAAAATAACTTTTTCGGAAGTCGGTGTCAAATAACGAAGAAATAAAACAATTCATTTTACTTCATCAAAATTTTCTCCAAGGGACCAAGGATGTATTCCTTCAAATCAATTTTGAATTGTCTACCACTATTTATTGACATCGGGATAGACATTAGACAAACCCCGAGTACAATGATCCTCAATTTTTTTCATTGAAATCTAAATGATTGCGACGCACCCCTTTGGAAGGTAATGTGAACTACATAACGTAAAAAATAAAATGGCTCTCAAATGTTAATTATCAGTGTATTGTTAATGGTGCGCTAGAATGATATGGGTTAAATTTAAATTTCATTTAATGTCTTCCAAAGTCAAGGGACTTAACCACTTGACTTCTACAAAAATATTAACATTTTCTACCAATCCCATTGGGATAAGGGCAGGAAAATGATGATTTGCTAACGTGTTGTTGTGACGCCGCCGAAATAGTATATACTCTGGCTTGCAACGAAACCATAGCGCGATCTAATTCGATCCCAACGCCATCTATCGAGCATAGTGTTCAACTTATCCGTGGTGACTGAGTTAATAATTTACTTTGAAAATAATGTAGAGCACTTTGAAATACTCACTATTATTTCCCCATTCCAAGAATAATTTTTATTGTATAATTTATGGTAATTTCTAGCCTGAACTAATGAGAAAGGTACGTCAAGTTACATTTTCCTTTGCACTTTTAATTAGTACCTGTATAACATTTTTTTATTCTGCAACATACTACAGTTTCACGAATTAATCTTATGTATTTATGAAACTCTCACACTCGGAAATTTTGTGGGCCGGTGTATTTTTTTCTTTAAGTAGGTACCCTACAGAAAAAAACATCTTTTTACAAAAAGAATACAACCGACTTCCTTAAAAATAGCACTAATGTTTAGTGTTTCTAGCTTTGTTTCTTCGTTATTTGATACTGACTTTCGAAATTAAAGTTATTTTGCATTTTTTAGTGTTAAATTTATGGAAGTCGTTTGTATTTTTTTTGTAAAAAGATTTTTACGTACCTACTACCATATATTGTTATTCCTTAATTACGGATTTCTTTTCGATTATTGCATGCTTTATTTTTTATTTTATATTCATAATTAGTTATTATAATTCATTGCCAAAATGCCAACTTAATTACTCAGTAAGGTTATCACATGTAACATGTACAAAAAAACACTAACAACAATTTGTAACACTCTCTCGGTCACATAATTCATTTCGAATCATAATAAATACCTACATATCTTAAGGGTCTACTACCGGCCAAGTAGCGCCCTCATTGTTCTGCTGCCTCATTATCCTCTCATATAAAAATCGTAGCATAGCCTAGAAAATAAATATTAAAGAATCCAACGTCACGTTTGTTACAAATAGGATAAAATATTTTTACGTTGTTAAAACAGGTCTCAGAATGTTTTGTATCCAAAGTAGTAGGCAAAAGTGTCAGAAACTGCCGTTTTTAGTACTTTTGCCTACTACTTTAGATACGGTACATTCTAAAACTTGGGACTAGACCAAGTTTTAAAATGGCTTAATAATAACTAGTGTCCGACCGAAATTTCGGTTTCGGTTTCGGTTTCGGCCAGTTTCAGCCAAAAAATCAAGTTTCGGCCCGAGTTTCGGTTTCGGCCAAAAACGGCCGAACCCTTCGGCCGCGCCGAAACTTACAACATCGTACCTTCGAGTCGCGCTCGGCTAACGTCGGCGCGCTCGGCACGGCTGGCAATATGGCGTCGCTCGCCTGACTCCGCCGGCAACTACCTACCTAAATCAGTGCGCTTTGCTCGTGTAGACGTGTCAATACGTGTTGTGTTTGTTCCGCGAATAATGGTAAGTAGTTTGATCAAGTATTTTAGTTTTTTTTTGTTGTGAATTAAAAAAGGTTCGCTAAAATGATTACCAAAGCTGATCAATTTGATTATTTTGATTATCTAATTATATTTGAATTAGCCATTCGAGGCTAACTGATTGTGATATTTGTGAGTATAATTAAAATGTAAGTAACTGAAAATAAATAAACATAATATATGAGCATCATATTTTAATAATAAATTTGTTTTATTTTATACCACCATTAAAAAATCGCTAACTTTGTGTTACAAATAATGTATTTTTTTCACTTTATAGGGTAGTTAAATTTTCAAATAGAACCTCTGTAACTGTGCTGAAATTTTATTGTGATAAATCTTTGAAAGTAGAAACCTGTAATTATACTCGTAGGTCGGCGAGATATTAATTTTAGAAAAAAACGGGCTTACTAACATTTTTTCGACTTTTAAAGGACTTTTTTTTATTTTTTATAAAAGGTTCGGTTTCGGTTTCGGCCGAAACTACAATCAAACCGAACCTTCGGTTTCGGTTTCGGTTTCGGCAAAATAACATGTTTCTGTCGGTCACTAATAATAACCAACTTACCCTTAACATAGATAAAACAAATAATCTGCTTTACCTTACGCCAATCTGCACAGCCTCCGAGTTCAGATTCCCTAATCGCTCACTCAATCAACTGTCCAAACAACGTTACCTGCTCTTGCCCCACACTCACACGTACCCCCACAATCAGATACCTCGGGGTGACTCTTGATGACAATCTGAGCTTCTCAGCCCACATAGATCTACTAACAGCAAGGATAAGAAAACTGGTATTCGTACTTAGGACTCTTCGTCACGTATCAGAAGCGCAGATTATCAAAAGGGTTTACCTCGCACTTTGCCAATCACTGTTGTCAAATTGCATTTCGGCTTGGGGTGGTGCCCCTAAGACCATATTGTTAAAAAAAAAACTTTATTACAAAAAAAAACAACCGCCTCCCAAAAAAAAGATACACTAAAAATTTAAAAATAACTTTAATTTCGGAAGTCGGTGTCAAATATCGAAGAAATAAAATACAAACACCGACTTCTGAAATTTAAGTTATTTTTAAATTTTTAGTGTATCTTTTTTTTTTTTTTTTTAAAAAAGTTTTTATTTTTCGCTTTTCAGTTGTTATACCCCAGAACTAAAAACCCCAATAACATGGAACGTGGAATTTAAACATTTGGAGAACACCAAAACGTCATCGAGATATGCGTATTTTTCGTTTTTGTTCAGTTTCTCAAAAAGCGCTAAAGCAATTTCGATAATCGGTCCACATCTGACGGAGAAACGCGCGGACATACATAAAAAAAAAACATACATACAGTCGAACATAGAACCTCCTCCTTTTTCGAAAGTCGGTTAATAAAAATTGGAAAGAGCTCAAAGAGTTGTGTTGAAGGTGAGTACTTTTCGTCCGATACTCTTATATAAGTGTTGTGGGGTACTCTCTGTCTGACAACTCTATATTCTTAGCACAGTCCTATTGCAACACAAAGATACCCCTTACACTGAAATCACCAAAAGGCGGAAGGATCAAGTTATCAAGATTGTCAGCACTACAGATGTATGTACTCGTATTCATTTACCAACAGATTTATTTGCTTCCAAGGTCCTCAATTATATAATAAACTAAACAGGGAACTGAAATTTTACTCTTTTCCTGTCTCGTCTCTAAAAAAGTCCTTGTCAAACTTACTGCTACTCTAAACTATTCCGATACAGAATGTCTACTTTTTTCTGAAAACCCCTAAAACATTCACTAAAACACACCATCATTACATACACAAATAAAAATTGAATAATCATACAAATAAAATAATCATTATTAATAATAGATAACGATTGAATGAATTATAATTTATAAAATTAAGTATATTCCAAATAAGGCTTGATAACTTTACTTCAACAAATACTTGCTCTACCTGCAATTAATTTATTTTGTTAAAATATTATTTATGGGCTTGTACCACTACCCTTAATACAAGTTAATTAATAACTTAGCAAGGGTGCTGGTTGCAACACCTACCTGATTTTGTTAATTTAAATGTAATGTAATCAAACTATTTTATTTTATGATAACATTGTAACTTTATTGGCTAAATAAATTTATTATCCATTTATTTATTTGTGTAAACACATTGTTTACCTTTTTAAATATTTCAATAAAAAACATTTAAAAATATAAAAATAGTAGCCCACCGGTATCGGAACAGGGTCCAAGCTACCGGCGGTCAGGGCTCCAGAGAGAGGAACCGCCTGATAATGCGAGCCGTGTCCAGAAGTACAGCTTTCTGAATCAAGCCCTAGATCCAGTCGCCTAACGAGAGCCTCCTGAGGTGTTGGTCGAGGCTCGTGGCTAAAAGGCCATTGGCTGACACGACAAGATACTTTATTTGTTTATCTTTCTCAGCTTTCACAAGGTTCTCGTCATGCGGGACGGCTATGTCAAAAATTATTGCACGCCTCTCGATTCGGTCCACCACCACTATATCAAGCTTATTGGCTACAATAGTCCTGTCAGTGATGATGGACCGATCCCAGTACAATGAGATATGACCATTATCGAGCACTGGGTCGAGTACTACCTGTAGTAGGGCACTTCCGAATCCACAAGAGAGTATTTCAGAGCAAGTTGCTGATGGATACTCCTGACTACAAGGTTGTGCCTATGAAAGTACTCGCCGTTAGCTAGACGAGAACAACCAGAGATTATGTGGCGGATTGATTCTCCCGGACGATGACATGCCCGACAGATGTCAACCGTGCCGTCCTTCACAATAAATCTCCGGTAGTTTTTCATCATGATAACTAGGTATGTCCATAATTACACAGACAAAACCTTCGGTTTCCCCAAAGAGGTCATCGACACGCAGCCAGGCTACGGACGCTAGTTGGTCTACATCGGTCCCATGTAGGGCCTGGAAAAAGCGTCCGTGAAGTTCCTTACTCTGCCATACTTGCCTGCGATCGTTAGTGTCAAGCACTAGAGGTTTGCGCCAGTTCTCGTTAGCCAAGGAGAGTGGGGTAAGGCTCTTGTCCACCGCCACTACATCTCGATGCATACCCATGTCAGCAGCTAGGAAATATTCCCTCAGACTGCATACCTCGCGGATGTGGAGGGTCTTAGCATTTAAAAAGCCTCGGCCTTCACACTTCCGCGGGATATACAGTTTCATCACTGACAAACGTGGGTGATGAATCCGGTATGCAGTTAGTAGTGTACGGACCCGCCTATCCAGGGCGTCAAGTTCTGTTTGAGTCCATTTGAGTACGCCGAAAGAGTACATCAATACCGGCATGACCCAACCGTTGAAGGCGCGCACCTTGTTTTCGCCTGAAAGAAGGCTATTGAATACCTTCTTGAGGCGGTCATAGAAGCGTTCCCTCAACGACTGCTTCATTTCAGTGGCATTGATACCTAACGCTTCCGACATACCCAAATACTTATAGGTTTCGGTTGGAGAGAGGGATCTCAGGTTTATGGAATCCGAGAGTTGTGTTCCCACGGATTCCACAATCTCCCCTCGCTTTACATGCATGACTGCACATTTGTCCACACCAAACTCCATCCTGATGGCACTACTGAAGGTTTTAGTTACCTTCAGTAGCTCCATCAAGTGCAGATTGTGGGGGGCAAAAAGTTTGAAATCATCCATGTAAAGGAGGTGTGATATTACCTGACCAACTTCTCTTCAACCGATAGCCTAGGCTTGAAGCCTCCAGCAGTGTGCTTAAAGGATTCAAGGCTAGGCAGAACCAAAGCGAACTCAAACTGTTACCCTGGAATATACCCCGCTCGATTATTACCGGTTCGCTATTCCTCTGGATATTTTGACATCCTGGAAAGCGAAGGACAGTCACACAGCAAAGACAGTCATAAATGACATCAAGAAGGTGCGTAGCGTTGCGTCAACTTTATACAATTCTAGCACCCTCATGAGCCATGTATGAGGAACTGAGTCATAGGCCTTCTTGTAGTCTATCCAACATGTCGACAGATCCTTTCGGGAACGCCGAAACTGTTGGCTACTGGCCATATCGATGAGGAGCAGCTCTTTAGTACCGCGGGACGCATTCCTTCATCCATTTTGAGAGGCAGACATGATACAGTTACTCTATGTGTGTTAATCTTAGCTCTCAAAATGGATGTAAGAACCTTATAGACCGTCGGTAAGCACGTGATCGGTCTATAATTTTTAGGTTACGCAGTACTACCTGTTTTATGGAGCAGGTGGGTTATTCCTGTTGTAAGAAACTCGGGTAGCGAACCAGACTCCAAGGCTGCCTGGTATTGAGATGCCAAGCGAGCGTGCGACCTTTGTAGCCACTTTATCCAAAAATTGTGCAGCCCGTACGGCCCTGGAGATTTCCAATTAGGCAACGGACGGACTGCACGGGCTACATCTTGTGGGCTGATAGTGATTGCCCCCATTTTTGTTATTGGATCGCACTCTCGCTTGATCTCCCGAGGCCAGTCACCTTCGGTGTGACTGACAGGCACCGACCAGATGTTGCGCCAGAATGAACTCATGGCGTCATCATGTGGCAGACGCGTGTCAGTCACACCTTGTTCCCTTCGCTCCCAAGTCCTCTATAACCACCTTTCATTACTCTGGAATGTGCGATTCTGGGTGTATCGCTCCACCCGCCGCTTATACCTACGGATGCGGTTTGCCCATGCATACACCTTCTGCTTCAGGAAGTCGATGCGCTCTGTGTCACGGGACATATAGTCTCGGGAGCTGACATCAGTTCCCGAAAACGCCTGTCTCACAAAGCACATCACTCTTGGGCGAGTGTTGCCCTCCCTGAAGCAGATTAGTTTGCCGTGAGTGCTCTGGCCCCACCAATACGACACTCGATCCTGCGCTTCCAAGCCGGCACAGCTGGTTTCGGTCGTGTAGCTCTGTCATTAGGGAATTTGACGTGAGCTACACGACACGCCGCTACAGCCGCGCAGTACATTATCGACAGTGTGTCGGTGAGGTCTTCGCAGTTATCAAAATAATTTGACAACTGCGAATCCAGAGCAGCCACCAGCGCCTTATTCCTATTATGCATGGGCAAACGAGGCAAGCGTGGCCTAAGTTCGGGTGGCATGTTGCGATATTCCCGAATAGCACACTCCAAAGCACTCCTCAATTCGTCATTGCACTGGGTACTTACGTTTGTAACCATGTCACTAAACTCCTCGTCAGCGTGACTGGGAGCATGGTACCACCACTGGTACCACAGCCTGCGACGGAGGGGCAATGACATGGCTACCCATTTCAGTTCGAAGGCGATCAAGTACAGCACCTGATCCGACAGTCGCTGGGCCGAAACGTTGACGGCTGGCTCAAGCACCTGAAACAAAGAGAGCATCCGAACACGGTACGCGGTCAGGTTGTTACCTCCCTCCCTCTGTAGCCCCATAGTATGAGCGCATGATATTCTCATTGATGGATTGTGTCCATCTCATGCGCTGCACACTTCCGCCGGGAGCTGAGCCTCTGATATCAGAGGCCGGTGGGCCTCGAGGTGCTAAGCCGCTCGGCGGCCAGCGTCCTCCCCGTCGACGCGCAGGTGGTGGTGTCGCCGGCGGCGAGAAGAACTCGTCGCTGGAGCTCGACGCAACTGCTACGGCCGGTGTCACAGCACTCACGGTGGGGCTGGGTTCCGTCGATGGCAAGGCGGAGCTGAGCGACGAGGCCGGAGGTGGTGGGCGTGCTTTGCGAGCTGCGGCTCTCGTCAACATCGTTTCCTTCGACGTCAACTTGTTAACTTAGTTATTGCCATATTATTGTTGTCGTTTATTCACGAGATTATTTACTGTTTTCGTTATTGTTTGGTTTATTGTTATTGTCTATTTGTATTTTCTTCCATGGTTTGGATTAATTTCTAATAGTTTAAATATTTAATTTGCTTAAAAAATCACGTAAAGGAAAATTTTATGTCACTTCAGTTGACAGTCGAGCCACAGATCATTATTATTATTCCATTTATTTAATTTTATATACATACAATTTTAAATTTTTATTTATTTAGGTACCTACTTAGAAAAACCTAGATAAATAAAAAAACATTTAAAAATATAAAAAAGTAGTTGCCCACCGGTATCGGGAATAGGGTCCAAGCTACCGATGGTTAGGGCTCCTAAGAAAGGAATGTCCTAACAATACGCGCCGTGTCCAGGAATACTGCTTTCTGGATCAAGCCCTTGATCCAACTGCCCAACGAGAGCCTCCTTAGGTATTGATCGAGGCTCTTGGCTATTAAGCCATTGGCCGTCACAACTATCGGCACAATAACTGCTGTATCCACTTCCCACATGTCGACAACCTCGCGAGCCAGATCAAGATATTTTGTTTGCTTTTCTTTTTCAGCTTTCACGAGGTTCTCGTCATGAGGGACCGCTATATGAACAAACATTGTGCGACGCTCTAGTCGATCTATCACCACTATGTCAGGCTTATTGGCAACAATAGTCCTGTCAGTGATGATAGACCGATGCCAATATAACGTGATATTGCCATTTTCGAGAACTGGGTCGGGCACATACTTATAGTACGGTACTTCCGATTCCACAAGATTGTATTTAGGAACAAGTTGCTGGTGGATAATCCTGGCTACAAGGTTGTGTCTATGCAAATAGTCTCCGTTTGCTAGACGAGAACAACCAGAAATAATATGTCATATTGATTCTCCGGGTCGGTGGCATGCCCCACAGATGTCTGTCAACCGTACTGTCCTTCACAATATATTTCCGGTAGTTATTCGTCATCATAACTTCGTCCATAATCGCACAGACAAAACCTTCGGTTTCCTCGAAAAGGTCACCAAAGTGCAGCCAGGATACGGACGCTAAAAGATCTGCATCGGGTCCATTTAGGACCCGGTAAAAGCGCCCGTGAAGCTCCTTGCTCTGCCATACTTCCCTGCTGTCATTAGTATCCAGTACTTTGAGTTTGCGCCAGTTCTCATTTGCCAAGGAGAGCGGGGTGTGGCCCTTGTCCACAGCGACCACATCTCGATGCATACCCACGTCGGTTTCTAGGAAATATTCCCTAAGGCTGCATACCTCACGGTTGTGTAGGGTCTTAGCATTTAAGAAGCCACGACCCCCACACTTCCGCGAGATATACAGCCTCATCACCGATGATCGTGGGTGTTGCATCTGATTTGCGGTCAGCAGTGTGCTGTGCGGACCCGTCCATCCAGGGCGTCAAGTTTCGTCTGAGTCCATTTGAGTATTCCGAAAGAGTACATCAATACCGGCATGACCCAGCCGTTGAAGGCGCGCACCTTGTTCCCATCTGATAAAATACTAGTCAGTACTTTATTGAGGCGGCCAAAGAAGCGCTCCCTCAACGACTGTTTCACGTCAGCAGCACGGATGCCTAACGCTTCCAACATATCGAAATACTTGTAGGTTTCGGTTGAGTAGAGGGATCTAAGGTGTATGGAATCCGAAAGTTGAGTTCCCACGGATTCCATAATCTCCTCGCTTTACATGCATGACTGCACATTTTTACACAAAATTCCATCCTGATGGCGCTACTGAAGGTTTCTGTTACCTTCAGTAGCTTTATCAGTTGCAAGTTGTTGGGGGCAAAGAGTTTCAGATCATCCATGCCTGTGAAGCCCCGCAACTCAATGGTGAGTCGGACAAAAAAAAAAAAAAAATTAAAGAGAATAAAAAAAAAAAAAAATCGGCTGTCTACCCGGGTTGTCGTCGGGGTTCAATTTGACAACCCGGATTTGGCCGCGGGGCTTCACAGGTTAAGGAGGTGTGATATGACCTGACCACCTCTTCTCAACCGGTAGCCTTGGCCCGAACCCTCCAGTAGTGTACCGAGAGGGTTGAGGGCCAGACAAAACCACAGTGGACTCAAACTTTCGCCCTGGAATATGCCACGCTCTATACTTATCAGCTCGCTGTTCCCCTGGATCTGTCGACATCTTGGATAGTGAAGGACCGTCCTCCACTACCCCATACACGACATCAGGAAGGTGCGCAAAGTTACATCAACTTTATACAGCTCCAGCACCCTCATGAGCCATGTATGCGGCACTGAATCATTGGCCTTCTTGTTATCAATCCAACATGCCGACATCTCTCTTCGGGAAGGACGAACCTGTTGCCTAATGGCAACATCAATGAGGAGCAGCTCCTTAGTACCGCGGGACCCGTTCCTTTACCATCCATTCTGAGGCAGATATGATACAATTTGTATCAATATGATTGCTAATTTTGGCTCTCAGGATGGATGTAAGAACTTTATAGGGCGTCGGTAAACACGTGATCGATCTATAATTTTTGGGCTCCGCAGTACTACCTGATTTATGGAGCAGGTGGGTTATTCCTGTCGTAAGGAACTAGGGCAGCGACCCTGACTCTAGGGCAGACTGGAACTGAGCTGCCAAGCGAGCTTGCGATCTTTGAAACCATTTTATACCGAAAAATTGTGCAGCCCGTCCGGCCCTGGAGATTTCCAGTTAGGCAATGGACGGACTGCACGAGCTACATCTTGGAGGCTGATGTTAATTGCCCCCATTTCTGGTATAAGATCGCACGCACTCTCAACCTCTCGAGTCCAATCACCCTCGGTGTGCCTGACAGGCACCAACCAGATGCTGCGCCAGAATGAACTCATAGCGTCCTCATCCGGTAGGCGCGTATCAGACTCACCTTGGTCCGGTCGCTCCCAAGCCCTATAAACCCACCTTTCGTTGCTTTGGAAAGTGCAATTCTGAGTGTACCTCTCCACTCGCCGCTTGTACCTACGAATACGGTTTCCCATGCATAAATCTTCTGCTTCAGGAAGTCGATACGCTTTGTGACGCAGGTTAGGTAATCTCGGGAACTAATATCAGTTTCCGAGAATGCCCGCCTCACAAAGCGCATCACCCTAGGGCGAGTGTCGCCCTCCCTGAAGCAGATAAGCTTGCCGATGAGTACTCTAGCCTCACCGATACTTCGATCCTGCACTGCCAAGCTTGTACAGCTGGTCGTGCAGCTCTGTCACTGTTGGGAACTTGACGTGAGCTACACGACATGCCGCTGCAGCCGCGCAGTACAAGATCGAGTGGGTATTGGCAAGGTCTTTGCTGCTTTCAAAAAAATTCGTTAGCTGCGAATCTAGAGCACACACCAGCGCCTTATTTTTCTTATGCATGGGCAAACGAGGTAATCGTGGTCTTTGCTCAGACGGTGTGGAGCGGTACTCCCGGAACGCATCCTCCAAAGCACTCCTCAATTTTTCATTACACTGGGTAGTCACGTATATAGCCACGTCATCATCATCCTCACTTCATCTCCTTCTGTGAAGCCGTAATTTCGCAGACGGAGGCTGCGGAGAGGGAGAGGGAAGCCGTGGCCACTCTCCCGATCCGCAGCAGGCGTACCGGGCGTCGGCGGAGGGCGTACAACGGCCTCTTCCAGCCCCCCTAAATCCCGCTAAATCCCTGGAGGGCCGGCGGACTCGGGGTCATCCGCCAACCCCCATCCAGCAGGATCCGAGGTGGCGGCGCGTAGTGTTCCACGTGCGCCCCTATTAAACGTCGCGGAGGGAGGACACCTCACTCTCCCAGCGGGCCAGAGGTGGCCCGTATAGGCGAGCCAGCACAAGCCGGGGATCATGGAAGTCGTATTAGCTCTCACGATCCCCGGTCCAAGTGTGGGATGGAACACTGGGGTGGTTTTTAGTCAGTAAGAGTCTGACAGTCCTTCGCCTGCCCCAGGCGAAGGACATCCATGAGGATTTTCCACCCCAACAAAAAAA
Source organism: Polia nebulosa (assembly GCA_951329385.1). Taxonomy (NCBI): domain Eukaryota; kingdom Metazoa; phylum Arthropoda; class Insecta; order Lepidoptera; family Noctuidae; genus Polia; species Polia nebulosa. The sequence goes on from OX589587.1 coordinate 59,050,367, forward strand.
AAAAAAATAGGTCCCGGCGGCTGCGAGGCGGAGCTGAGCGACGAACTCGAAGATGTTGGGTGTGTGGTCAGCAATTTGGCCCGGTTTCTTGTCAGCATTTTCGCTTTATCATGTTCTGAAGGTTCCGTCATATTTTTATAGTTCTTATCTCACTGTTGTTCACTATGAATAGTTATTTGCACTGGGTAATATTATTTTTATTCTCGTTTTCAGTATTATTTTCATTATTTTGAACTTGATGTAATTTAAATAGATATGGAAAAATATTTGGAAAAAAATTATGACAGTCGGCTTGACAGACGGGCCACAGATTATTATGGGAAAACGAAGTTTTTCTTAGCTCTAGGCTAGTTTTAAGGATGATTCACGTTACACCGTGTCGCCACCGTGCCCCGGCCGGGGCACGTGCACCGGGCTAGTCATTCATGCTACATCGGGCTGTCCCGTGCCGCCACCGGGCCCCGGCCGGAGCATGGCCGGGGCACGTCCGGGGCACGGCCAAACATGGATCATTTCATACAAACACTAGATATTTGACCGTGCAATTGTTTGACCGGCAATTGTTTCACGGCCGGGACCCGGTCTAGCATGAACCACTTCATACAAAATGTATGCAAAAATCTGTGACCGTGCCCCGGCTGGGGCACGGCCCGGTGGCGACACGATGTAACGTGAATCATCCTTTTTTTTTTTTTTTTTTTGGGGGTGGGAAATCATCCTATGACTTCTTCCGCTCTAGGGTGGAGCGGAAGGGTGTGTCAGACTCTTACTGACTAAAACCCACCCCTGTTCCTCCCTGCCTCGAGTGCCCGGGGGCGAGGTAACTCTTTCGAATTTATCCTCCACCCCCGGGCAGGCATCGGCCGTGGCAGGCCCCTTCCCTTGGCTGACAACTCTTTGAGGCGCGCGTGGAACACTACGCGCCGTCGACTCTCGGGCCTGGTGCTGATCGGACGGCGAGTTACCCACTACTCGCCGTCCGCAGGCCCGGGTACGTGAATCATCCTTTAAGCTACATTAACGGGCCATGCCAAGTCAATGTATGTGATTTTGTTGACTTTATCTTGGACAGTTATATCTAGTCTATTGTAGTGAATGGTCCTGTCAGTTAAAATGGCGCGGTCGTACCTAGTAGAGTTTGTGTGTGGGGCTTTCTAGAATTGTTTGTAGAACATATTTGTAGTAACGAGTGTTTGTATCTTGATCTTGTATGAGTTTATGTTTGATTGCTAGGTGTTGGTGAATGATGTTTGCCACCTGATTGTGTCTGAGTATAATCAGTCTGTGTGAGCGTTGTGCATGCTGCTGCTGTAATGTGTTGTATGGTCTCTAACTTCTCCCGCTCTGGGTGGAGCGGAGGGTATGTTGATTGACTAAAACCCCACCCTTGTTCCTTCAGGGCCGTGGTAACTCTCTTTCAAATTTATCCGCGACCTTGACATATGAGGATCAGTTGAGATCTCTTTAAAAAAAATCTATTTCAGACCTACATCAGTCCATAAGTTGTTAGTGGTTAGTAACAGATTGTGCTTATATGCTATGTTAGTATTATTAGTACTTGCTTCAATTAAAATAAACTTATACTTATTTTCATCCAGTGCCTTGGGATGGGGCAGTCCATTCTGCCAACAATAATTTTCAGGATGCTTGTTCAGAGTGCTACGCAAGTGTTGCAGTGTTGCAAGTCCCTAAAAAATAAAGAGAAAAAAAAAACGTTTTGCAGTAAGGAAGCCGCTTTCTTACGCATGATGGCGTGAAAGCCATCCGTACGAGTTTAAACTATATTTTATTAGTTATGACTGTTTTAGAAATCAAACAATTACTGTTAAGAAAACTTGTTTAATTAGTAACGTACCTAGAAATAAATAAATAAACAGCATTTTTGCAAAATAATTTGAATACTTCTGATAAAACATTGTGCACGTATCTAGTACCTACCTATGTATGTACCAATTCTTTGTAAGCAGTGCAAACGAAAACTATTAGAAAGTGTCCTTCTTAATGTATTTCTAGCAAAAACGCTCTTTGTACATACACCCTTTTCATAAAACTCGCTACCCAATATGTTTAGTTTAAACGCTGACTATCAAAAATTCTTTTTAAGGTGAAAGCTCCACTCTAGCCCGCGCAATTCAAATTTTCTTACGTTTTTTGCAATTTGCAGGTCAGTGTCAGGTTGTATCTTGGTCAAAATTTGATTCGCGGGCGTAGCAGGTATGTATTTCTACAATTATAATCATTAAAATCATCAATATAACTCTCTCAGTTAGTATTAGTGCTAAATGTAGTATTTCATGAAATTATGACTTTTGGTACTAATACTAACTGAAAGAGTTGTATTGATGATTCTAATGATTACAGTTCTATAAATACATACTTGCTACGACCGCGAATCAAATTTTGACCAAGATACAACCTGACACTGACCTGCAAAATGCAAAAAACCTAAGAAAATTTGAATTTCGCAGGCTACCCTGGAACATCCACCTTAAAAATAATCACATGGTTTTTTTATAAATAACGCCCATAAGTTAACGTAAGTATATAAAAACAGGATGACTGCCCTGTTTCCCAACAGTGGGAACATTGTAGGCTGATTATGCTATGCTATATGACTGGAAAAATATTTCAACGTTTATATTCTAACTATTGGTTGGTACGACTCGCGTTGGGCCCGCGTGGTGGATTACGGCCCACACCCTCTCACAGAGAGGAGGCCTGTGCCCCAGCAGTGGAGACTTTAAAAGGCTGACCTCTGACAAGGTGTCTTATGGACTTAAATAGACTTGAGATCTATCATGGGAACATTAAAGCAGGATGTAACGGAAATGAGTGGTCAATTTGAAACTAGCTTCCGTCAGCGGCTTCGCCTGTGTGGTATTAATACTTCCCCCCATTATAAATAATTATAACCTCTGTGTTATTCTGATGTATAAGCAATATTACTGTAGTTTCATCAAAATCCGTTCAGTAGTTTTTGCATGAAAGAGTAACAAACATACATCCTCACAAGCGTTCACGTTTATAATGTTAGTAGGATACTGCTTCTGTCCATATGCATAGGTACAAAACTTTCTTCAAACAAAAAAAAATACACTAAAAATTTAAAAAATAACTTTAATTTCGGCAGTCGGTGTTTGTATTTTACTTCTTCGTGATTTGACACCGACTTCCGAAATGAAAGTTATTTTTTAAATTTTTAGTGTATTTTTTTTTGGAAGTCGGTTGTTTTTTTTGTAAAAAAGTTTTTTATTTTTCGCTTTTTAGTTGTTATACCCCAGAACTAAACACCCCAATAACATGGAACGTGGAATTTAAACATTTGGAGAACACAAAAATGTCATCAAGATATGTGTATTTTTCGTTTTTGTTCAGTTTCTCCAAAAGCGCTAAAGCAATTTCGATAAAATTTATATGGAAGTATATTCTTTCGGATAAAAAAAGAATTTTGAAAATCGGTCCACAACTATCGGAGAAATGAGCGGACATACATAAAAAAAAAAACATACATACAGTCGAACATAGAACCTCCTCCTTTTTCGAAAGTCGGTTAAAAAGTATTTTTTGGGAATTGTCTAAAACTTCCTTGAAGAAAGTTATTCTTTTTCATGGGCAAAAGCAATATTTAAAATATGAGAACCCTTTCCGTTACACCTGTAGGTATACTACAGTTCAGTTTTAGCAGGTTTAGCCATTGATTTTGTTAGAATTTAAAATTTCCATTATGTCATTCATGAATATTTTATGACATTAGGAAAAGCATGTTTATTTTGTAATAGCTAACCCGACAAGTCCCATATAGAAAAGTACTTTCAGTGTTTGCGATTTTTTCAGGAAACTTCCAATATTTCTTTCCCTAAGAACCTGAACTGAGACAAAATACCAAATCGGTCCCATTGCCCTCGAGTGAACAGATTTTATTTTTACCCGACTGCCCAAGAAGAAGGGTAAAGTTTTTCGAAAGTTTGTATGTCTATTTTCTTGGCACGCCATGTACCTAACCTAAACGGCTGGATGGATTCCCAACATATTATGAAGTATCATTAGATTGGGTTTGACTGCTGAAGTGTCGTAACAATATCAACTAAAAAAAAAAACAAATGTCAGGCGCTATTAGGTTAATGAGGTCTTTTTTTGTGATGATGATGATATGAAAAGTGCCAAACAAGTCACTTTTCAGGCAGTCTGAGTCAGTTAGTGGCAGTGATTTTAGTTCAATTATAGATGGTATGCCACAACTGCTTGAAAAGTGGAGTTTAGAACTTTTTTGTTGTTTTTGCAGTCGGTTTCAGCATTTGTACAATGTGGAGACGAAAATATAACATTAGACACTTGTAGCAGAGTTATTTTAACAGAAATGTATGGGGGCAGTTGATTTTATTTCTCGTGATTTCAGTGTTGGTTTCCTTATTAAATGTTATTCATAATGTTAGGTAAGTATTGGCAGTTTTTTCATGTTGTATTCTTTTCCACATTGTATAGATTTCTGCAAGTCCATACGATACTTGTCAGTGCTAGGAACCTGTAACTGTGGTAATTTTCGGAATGAAAGACAAGAAGCTGAACATTTGTAGAAATCATTATTTTGACATTCTAAATGTTACCTCTAATATCATGTGTAGGTACGACTGAGGATTCCACGCTCTTCGCGCTCTTATCTTAAAAACAAACATAGAAAATTGCTTGGATCAAAATTTGTAGAGAATTCAATGTACAATTTTTTTTTCATAAGTGCAAATACGAGTTAAAGCGTAAGAAGCGAGTTCTTTTTTTGTTGAAAGGCACGCGTTTGATCACTATCTCACCTGATGGTAAGCGATGATGTGGTCGAAGATGGAGCACGCTTGCCTAGAAGTAACCTATACTCTTATAATATATTATAAATATTTATATATACTTATATACATATATATATATATTTACGAAAAACTGAGGTTGATGATATTTATTGCGACTTGAAGTAACATTTTCAGAAAGTCAAAATAAAGATTTGTAAAAATTTGAGCTTCTCATCTTTAATTCCAAGGTTCAATTCCTTATTATTCCGATAAATTAGTGGGCTAAAGTCCAGTCAGAAACTGTAAGAAATTAAAATAAAAAAATGCGGTTGAACCTACGTTTTCTACATTTAGGCCCAGACTTCACCAAACTGTGCGTGAGTTCTCCTGCATCTCAACTTACAAGGCTCGCTGCGCACTTCTCCGCAGGCACAGCTGCGGTGGATTGCCATCTATCTACTTTGCTTTGGTGATGTCTGGGTCTTAGGGCCGATTTAACCAATGAAACTAATCGCGATTAGTTCAAACTAAACTCAGTTCATGCGTTTAATCGAGATTAGAGCTTCATTTTGAGTTTCACACTGAAAACTGGGCGTTTAGAATTTAAACAAAGTTAAGCTTAAACTAGTTTAGTTTGTAGTGGTGAAACGCAAAATGAAGCTCTAAGCTCGATTAAACGCATAAACTGAGTTTAGTTTAATTAATCGCGATTAGTTTCATTGGTGAAATCGGCTCTTAGGGTCATATTTGCTGCACTATGGTCAATGTTTGCCACTATCGAGTCATATTTGCCTCAAGGAAGTCATATTTGCATGAAAAGGGGTTGATCATGCTGACCCTACATCAAAATAGTCTGAAATACCAAGATTTATCCAACTTAATCTAACATACTAAAATCCTGAACACAAACTGGTGGGTTGCACTGGTACCCCACTTTATCTGATAGGTAGGAGGTACATCCGTACACCAGTTTATCTGATGGAGTACATCCGTACCCCAGTTTATCTGGTGGTAGTGTTGAACTGCGAGTAGTAGTCGTCGGTCGGTGTATTGTTGTACACCACATCTCTGTAGTATTTTTCTTTCTCCTTCTGCTGTAAGGCCATGAGTTGGTTTTCTTCCATCAGTTGGCGAGCGATTTCTCTGTAAACGGAAAAATTGTTTGCTCTAATCTTAGAACACACTATGAGCAAGTATGGTTACCAACAGTTGTGCCTTGTCTGTAAGAGAATAGGCTTATGTCCTGCATACGTGCAATGCGACTATAGCTACATACATAAACCTAAGCCGTTTTTCCCATGGGGGATGACAGAAACACTGCAGAACGTCACTTGGTACAACCATTACATACTCCTTTTGGTGGACTATTGGGACCATAATAGGACATTTAAACAGTTTTTTCATGATAGCTTCTGAACGACCCTGCCTACATTTTTAGTCAAAGCGAAGCTAAGCTCGCATGTGTAGCTAAGATGTGACCTGCTGCGGAGCGGAGCCTTCATCATTATTATTTCAGCCAAAAGACGTCCACTACTGGACATAGGCCTTCCCAAAGTCTCGGCACATTGACCGATAATGTGCGTCACGCATTTTTTATTTTTTTATTTTGATAATCACGCGCTTGACCACTATCTCATTGGATGGTAAGCGATGATGTGGTATAAGATGGAACACACGCTTGCCTAGAAGTACCTAACCTATTCACTTTTGTCTTAAAGACATCCAGCACCTAGCGGATTCCCGCGACCTTCAACAGGTCTTCACGCTCCACCTTGTTCCTTAGACCTTTCAACGCTGCGAGCGGAGCCTTAAACCTAAGTTTTGTCTTTACCTTCTCTTTCTGTTGTCGGCGATGTCCTGTCGCGCCACTTCACGTTGAATGGACTTGGACAAGGCCTGCCATTCAGCTTCCATCTTATCCAAAGCTTCGCGTTTCGCCTAAAAAAACGTATTATAAGTAGTTCATTTCGTGTGTAAGATTCAGACGAACAGTTAGCCTGAAATAAACTTGGGTCGAAATTGGCCCTAGCTAAAACTAATCTTGTTCGCTTTAGTAAATGGAAACTAAACACCTGTTTTTGTGGATAAGAACCAGAACAGAATGGGTAAGATTCTCTTCATCTGACCCTCGAGACTGGTTGTCTGGTTGACTTCTGAATGTCTGAACCGACTACGCAAGATTTAGGTACAAACTAGCTGATGATATGCCACCCTAAAAAAAACCCAAGCTTATAAATTTAAAAGCAATTCACGTTGTTACGAATGAAATTCGAATTTCAAAATATTTAACTAATACATTAACCTTAGGGTTTTAAAAATTGTTAGAAGTGCACGGTTCCAGTTGTTCGTTTCCTATGGAGTTGGCAAGAAATGCCGCGGTTCGTTTTAAAAATGATCGTTTTTTACAATGTGATCCATAGACTTACCTTAGCGGCAGCCATTTGCTCTTTCTGCGCGGCGTAGAACTTCTTCAGCTCTTCTTGATTCATACCCTTGTACATGAAGCCAATTGCTCTAGAAAAACGAAAAAACAATTATTTACAAAACAAGAATTAACATTCGAAGATTGCACAAAATTATGCCAGAGAAATGATTCTGTATGCTGAAAGCTTGATCCAGTCTCTAATCGGTAAGTCATCATCATTTTCGACGAACACCTGCCAATCGGTCGTGATATTAGGAAAGCACTGAATAGATTGCGTACCTACCTACCCAGCTAGGCCGTTGCAAATATAATTTGGGGAATGGAGGATTATTAATCCCTCAAACACCTAGTGCGAGTGCGGTGCTCCTGTTCAGACTATGACCCATTTGCTGGACTACTACTACTTACTACTACTATTACTTGCACCCTAGAAAACCTGAGCTTCGCCTCCGATGAAGCAGTAAATGTGGCCACCTACTGGGCCCAAACAGTATGATTAATATAATGTACCGTCGCAACGAATAGGCAGATCGTAATCTTTCCTAGCTAGTCTTCCAAACTACGTTGGGGTCAGCTTCGTGTCTAACCGGACGCCGCTGAATACCTGTATTTTACATGGAGCAAATGTCAATCAGACCTCTAAGAACCAATCACTGTTTAATGTGATACCTTCTGGTGGTTGTCAGACTTTCGAAGATCAAAGATCTACATATGACAGCCGAAATCAACGGCAAACACAGAGGGGTATCGTGAGATTTATTTAAATAAAGATTTTAATATACCTATTTAGTTTTTTTTCTATATAATCAACCCACAGCTACAGACCTGTTCTTCCCGAGCGAGCTCTTGGCGACGTCAGGGTTCTCCGTGAGCATGTCCGACGTCAGATTGTTGTACATCTCCGCCGTGTTGTCAGCCTCCTCCTGTTCTTTGAGGATTAGTTCGAGCTGCTTCTTTTCTGCGGCCTAGATTTAAATAAATTATTTATTGAGGTAGCTGTTTGGCAATAACGGAGTGTTCTTCACATAATCGCTTGTGTCCTAAATGCGTATAAATTATTTTTTCTATAGGTGTCATCGTAGCTGTGTCTTCTTTTTACAAAAAGACCCTCCCTCTTCCTTGTGTCTCTTCAGTCATAGATTCTCTAACATAAACTGAAACCACTTTCTGATAAAAGCTAAGATTTACCATTACCCAATTGTTTCGCATATATTTTTGACTGTTCCTCACTAGCCCAAAAACGACCCTGAAATATTGACAAACTAGCTCGGCTAACAATTCATTGCAATGTGCTAAAGCATTCCGGTAGAAATGCTGTTTGTGCGGTATAGTATGTAGTATAACCGTGTAATGTACAGGGTGTAACTGAAAGGTGTGGTCATATTTTAGGAGCAGGTTCTGCCCATGGAAATGAACAACTTTCTCTAAGAAAAAACAGAAAATTCCCAAAAAAAGAATTGGACTTTCCATACAAAGTTATCATCAGCTGATCAGTATTTGTATGGGTTGTAAAATTTTTTTTTAATTTGGCACTTTTTAGTTGTTTTTTAGTCGTTTTTTTTTTTAAATAATATTTCTTTATTTTTTTTCATTTAAGTGAGTTATATTTTTGGAATCGCCTCCTCGAACTCTTTATTTGGGTACCCCACTTAATGTAGTTTGTCGACTTTCATTTTTTTCTTTTTCACAATATGGCGTCTGGTTGTCGCCATATTGTATTTTGATTACTGTCATGTCTATGCTAGTAGCACTCGCAAGGTTAAGACGAATCAATTCACGTAAGAATGATCAAAATCGGTCCACGCGTTTTGTCTCTATAGTGCCACAAAGGAACAAACAAACATACATATATACATACATACATAGGCTGATAAACACATTACCCTCCCTTGCGTCGCGCAGTCAGGTAAAAAAGCCTATGGGTATGCCCATGAATGGATGAACTAAGGAGTCTTTTGGAAACATGCTGCAGTTCCCTTGAACAGTACCCTGTAAAGGCTTACCAGAGCTTCGTTATACTTGAGGTTGGCCTGTCCCAGCCGGTAGCGGCACTCGCGCTCCAACTTGTCTAGTTCACCAGCGCGCTCGTCACGAGCTTTGATCGCCATCTTTGAAAAATAAAATATCCTTGTTAAAAGGTAAGCTTATTGAAAAGTTATCTAAGACTTAAGGGCGAATTTCACTAATGAAACTGAACGCGACCAGCATATCTAAACCAATTTCAAGAACTGACAGTGTCATAATTGCTAGGAATATTAGCTCTCTGTGATCCGATGGATGCAACTCGCATCCGCGTATCTAGGGTTATTTTCTAGGGGGGAGTGGGGGGGGGGGGGCTAAGATGCGATGACTGATTCGACGCCCGTATGTCAGTGAACACGATTAGCATCATAGTTCATAAATAGCTTGACACTTCTAGTAGGAGGTTACAGCTTCCCAAGCCCCTTCGCTCCGTACCATGGCCTGGACCAGGGCCGGACGCGAGAAGTCGCCACCGCCGATCGCCTCCACGAGGACAAGGTGGTGCTCCGCGCAAGCGAAGCAGACCTCTACCGTATGCTCAATTATATCCTCCGGGCGATCCACACAACGACGTCTTCTGCGTATGCGAGACGCACAGGACCGTTGAAGGATACTTGGAGGAGGTCTATTTCCAGCAGTGGACGTCTTTTGACTGGAATGATGATGATTAACTATGATAGCTCCTGATAAACGGCAAACTCGATGTCGTCGTCGCGCTGACAGAGCTTGCCGATTCTCCCGATCAAATTAACGCAACGTTCGCGTATTCGCGCGATGATCGCACTGCATAGGAATGACGCCTCAGGTGTAATTAATTAAGGTTTTCAATTTCGCGACTCTCACCTGTTTAGGTACCTACACTAAGAAACGATTCGTCGAAGATTAGTGTAGAGAATTTTGTAAACAAAAAAGGTATAGGTAGGTATGAACAGGAACCTACTACCTACCTACTAGATATGTTTTACTAGGTATATAGGTAGTATATATTATATAGGTACAGATACAAATACTGGTATTCAGCTGCATCTGGTTAGACTGGAAGCCGACTCCAAGATAGTTGGGAAAAGGCTAGGCAGATGATGATATAGGTAGAGATAGGTACCTACGTACTATCAGTCTTATAATTTATAAAACTCGCTAACCATATCGATACCTTTGGGTAGAAAGGTCGTATAAACCATTTTGGCCAAATTGAGTTATATATACCATTTTTCTCAGAATTTTTTTCTCTATCGATCTGTATATACGAAATGAAGAAATTCGCACAAAAATGGTTAATACGACCCAGAAATTTTCGGTCATAGCCTCTTAAAAAAGGTAAATTTTCAATGTAAAAGCCGAATGTTTTTTTTTTGTAGTTTTGTTATGATGTAATGACCATAATTTATATTAACTTAGGGCGTAAAAATAGTCATTAATTGTAAATGGTTTATACGCCCTAATGTCTTAAATGCATTACCTAAACATAGTTTAAATTCGACGTCGTAAATCCAAAGGCAGTTCGCGACGTTGGTGTATAAACCATGTTCATTGCAAGAAGCACTTTACGACCAACACACAAGGCTCGCATTTGGCGCGCAGCGACAAGCAGAAGAGCGAACGGGATATACAGATACCGGCGCATTTGTTTAAGTTTCGTTTACAAGTCCTATTGTTATTATTACAACAAATGAATAATAATTAATGACTAAATAATTCTGTAAAATGGAGGGAGTCACTTAAAAAGGAACCTGTGAAAACGTGAGTACCTACTTACTTAATTTAACACTGTTAGCTTATTTGGTAACAATTATTGTAGATGAATTCGTGTTATCAATAGGTAAATAATGAATTATGACTTAGTATAGATTTAAAATGTAAACTTACAGTACCTAATTGATAATTTACCTTTGTTATTAATACCTAGGTATTATTTATAATTGACTAAGATATACGACCTAGTATTGATTTAAAAAGGCCTTGATCGTTTGCAGTTTGTTTACACTTCCTTGCGTTTAATACAATATTTTCTTTCATTCCTTCAATTTCACATGTAACGTTTGCTGGATCCGCATTAACAAATCAAAAATTTTATAGGAAATGGTTTATACTCCCTTCAAGTTATGATACTTTATAATAGAGTAGCAAGTACGAAGTAACAACAATTTTAAACAATCTTCCTCATCTTGCAGGAAATGGTTTTTACGACCTTTTTCGCTTAAAATATTTTCTTTTATTCCCTCAAACGACATGCTACTAATATTAGACCTGCATTTACAACTCACGTTTTTTTAAGGGATGGCTTAGTAACCCTTTAATCGTAAAATAAAATCGTGGCCCGAGCACATAGTAAAACAACGCGTATTGTTATAAAAATAAGGTTCAATTCAATTTTCAATTCTAGTTTTGCGGTGATGATTACGAAAAGAATTTTAAAATGTAGCCAGGGCTAGTGTTATAATTTTACTTTAGCTTAATTTATAATAATACAATAAACATTTTTTAAGGACTCGACACGAAAAATTTTATTGCAAAATGATTTAAACCTAAAGTAACCGTAACTTTTATCTAAGCTTTTTTCCTATACCTATTGTCTGTGACTTTATTTCTTGTTTTCAGTTCAATCCAACAAGTAGAGACCGCAGTTAATTTGCCACACAATATAATTATCACAACATTCACAACAGAGTATTTTATCGAATAGTGACGTTACAGAAGAAAGTGACTCTAAACGACCTGCAAAACGTGCCAAGAAACCACAAACAATAATTATGGATTCAACCACCAGTAATAGTGACAATACTTTTAGCACGTCTATGGATACGTCTTCACTATTCCATCCTTATTATGACAACGAGGCTATACCGATTAGTCCTGTAAAAGCTGACACAAATAAAAAAAATAACATAATTCCAAATATAATTATTAAAAAGAAAAAGAAGTTGAAGAAAAAGAATCCAAATGAAATGTATTAAAATTTAAAAAATCTGGCTACAAAGAAAAAGGTAAAGGTAGAGGTAAAGGAAGATCGAAAAGCCGTGCGATATTACCCGAACAAGGTGTAAGCCTGCAATGATACACATGAAAAGGTGATGATAAGTCCCCAACTGCACTTTATAAAAACAAATTGCAAATATCGGATGTAAAATATAGAGATTTTAAACGTCTATGTGATAATGGCATTATACCAAAAGGTACCACCTTGATTATTTTAACTTACCCCATGGAAATGTGGCTGACTCTCTTACGCTAACCGACGAAGAAAACGAGGAAGAGCTAATTGAATATTACAATTATTATTATAAAAGAATAATAACTTTTCGTATTTACGTAATTTCATATTTCGTTCGTTAGCAAAAAATTACTTAGTAAATAAACAAGACTATGTTAGATGATTGTATTCTTTTGTCATAATTCGTTTTAAAATAATTTATAATAATAATTAAAATAATTTATAGTAACAATTCATAAATAATTTTAAACTAATTATGAATACAAATTTATATCATAAATAAGTTACTTTTTAGTACATAAGTTAGTTTAGTTAGCTTGATAGTTTTTTTATTTAGCTGCAATTCAATAAATTACTTATTAAGTAAGCCTTAGTATAAATGCTTAATTCAATAATTTATTGAATTAAGTACATTTAAATATGTACAAAAATTAAAAAAAAAAGATCAAGTCATAATTTTATAAATTATTAAAATGCCACGCGCAAGGTAGACACAAAACAACCAAAATTATTCAAACTTCTTCTAAACTAATCAACTTTAATTTAGAAGAAGTTTGAATAATTTTTGTTCTTTTATGACTAAGTAGATTTTTTTATTTCACTTTTCAGTTTAAGTTGTTATAATTATTTTTTCAATTTAAAAATGTTAAACCTGTTATGTATGTTGTACCATTCTTGAAATAATAGTAAATGTTGATTAGAAGGTATTACAATTCTTAATTAATGTTGATTTCGTATTTCAGGTAGTTTTATTTAATTTGAATCGACCATTATTGGGTATTAGAATAATAATAATTGAGTTCCTACTAATTCTGAGAGTAACAGGATTGTTTATTAGTCAGAATTCAGTTGATCTATGATTTTATATGGTTTTTAATACAAAAAAACCAACATATATGGGTTTTTACGATAGTAAATGTGACCATAATCTTACCAAAAATGGATATACGACCTATACAGGTTTTTTAAAGTACATTTTCATGGGGTGTATTAACCAAGAATTGATTTTTTCTTAGACGTAAATCCAAGCTAACTTTAAAACTAAAGAAGATAGATAGGTTTTGATGATTTAACCTTTTTTATTTGCAAATTGTAAGAACCTTTCTTATAGATCATTTTTTTATAACTTCAAAAACAAAAAAGTTATGAATTTTTATGTAAAAAAAAAATAGTTTTTCTGCTCTCCTGAAAAGTCGGGTTTTGGTTTATACGACCTTTCTACCCAAAGGTATCGATATGCTTTTAACTCTTTGAGGTTAGTGAATTCTAAATTGAAGATAACAACGTCATCCATCACATTCAGCTGTCAATAGGACAAAACCTTCTTCAATTGCTTAGACTATGAAACGTTAATAGACGAAGCGTCATTGAACATTTACATGAGCTCGATCGTGAGAATGTGTGAGTGACGTGACCGTGATGACGTATCGGCTTCTCATTCTGGTTTTTCAGATTACTGGTTTTGACACTTTGTCTATAACCTTTCATAGTCTAAGTTCAATTGATACTTCTTCCGGGTAGAAAATTTTGAAATTAATTAGTTAGCAGGTGCTAATCAGTTTTAACTAATCAAATGGTTATTTTTTTATTAATAAGGTCGTACCTATACTCTAGTAGCATGGCACAATAACTTCCTAAAAGAGATTACCCGCGAAACTAGAGATTCTTTAACCTTTTTAGAGTTCCATACTAAAATGATAAAAAGGAACCCTTGTGCAACTCAGTCCGTCTGGCACAGCTGGATATCTCAAGAACTACTAGTGCTATCAACTTGAAATTTGGAATAGTTTTAGATGACGTTTCCCAACTATTTTACAAATAAAGATTTTTTTTTTTTGCAACAGGGACTGAAAGGTGGTCTTAAAAATTCGAAGTGGGGCTACTAGGGCATGTGGGTATCATATGAAAGAACGCTGTTTGCACATTCTCAAACATTTTTCTTTTTTTAGGCCGCATAGTTTTCAACTTTTGGTTAAAAATGTAAAAATATATATCCGAAGTTTGCATAGAGAAAAATCTGAAATTACTTACTCAATGAGATAGAAATGTCTGTACAGATTACAGGAAAAATAAAACGATGTCTCTAAATTGCACAGTATGTCAGCCTTTTTAATGTCCCCACTGCTGGGGCACAGGCCTCGTCTCTGTGAGAGGGTGTGGGCCGTAATCCACCACGCGGGCCCAATGCGGATTGGTGAATGTCACATGTCTTCGAATTTTTGGTTCTAGGACATGCCGGTTTCCTCACGATGTTTTCCTTCACCGTTTTGAGAGCAGTGGTGATGAAATAATTTACACAAAGTAAAGCGCCTGCCTGGGGTTGAACTCACGACCTACAACTTGTAAGTCGCGGCCAATACCACTGGGCCACCACTGCTCAATTGCACACTTTTTCAAAAATCATCAACAAAAATTTCATTAGTTCCACTACTGGTCAAGAGATAGCGCTGACCTAAAACTACAATATTCTACACCGTAGTGTTTTAACACAATAAAAAAAGTGTTATGTTAACCCTCGGCGCGCGAGTCCGAGTGGCCCTTGACCGGTTTTTGTAATATCATAATCTTGCAGTCTGCGGGCTCATTATACTCAGAAATCATACAGCGCCCTTCACGTTCAATACAATAACGAATTCAGGGTGCTGATGGGGCAACCCCATCAGAACCCTGAATGCGTTATTGTATTGTATCGGGGCAACCTCGCCTGCTTCTACACCGTGATGCGTAAGCGGTGCGCATCTTTGGTCAGGCTTAGGCTGCGGGGCAGCACCAACAGCATCCTGA
The DNA here is from genome assembly GCA_951329385.1 of Polia nebulosa. Taxonomy (NCBI): domain Eukaryota; kingdom Metazoa; phylum Arthropoda; class Insecta; order Lepidoptera; family Noctuidae; genus Polia; species Polia nebulosa. The sequence goes on from OX589587.1 coordinate 59,065,587, forward strand.
CTGTGGTAGCAAGCAGGCTAGATTGTGGGTTTGTGTGAACCACTGCTGCAGGGTATCGGCTGAGCCTGTCACCTTGCAGCAGTGATGTCACAAATGGGTTTCTGTGTTCATGTTTTACTAGCATAGTTTATAAGTGTATTGTTACTAACACTATCTTGTTACTCGATTTTACGTTCCGTATGGTGTCGGACGTAAAAGAATAGTACCATCCCATCACTTCCCGTGGGTGTCGTAAGAGGCGACTAAGGGAGCTTGAGACCTAGTGCATACTACTATAGCACCATGGGCCACCCGCGCGGTGGCGGGTAAACCACCAACAACAGCATTCCCAAGGAGGGTTGGCGTCAGGCAGGCGGCCGGCTATAAAACTTCTGCCAAAACCTTTTTGCAACATGGTCTGTAAAAATATGATGTGCGATAGGGCTAGGGCGTACCCCACAGGCGACGCGCAGGGGCAGCACCCGGCTCCTGTGGGAAATGGACAAGGGTTGTCGCACCAGAACGGGCGGGTGCGACGTAAGACGCAAGCTCGGAGAGTGAGAGAATTAAGATTGAGGTGTGCGAGCTGGAATTTAGGTACTATGACTGGAAAAGGAAGAGAGTTAGCAGATGTTTTAAAAAGGCGACGGATAAATATAGCGTGTTTGCAAGAAACGAAATGGAAGGGTGCAAAAGCAAGAGAATTAGGAGAAGGATATAAGTTTTATTACTGTGGAAGTGATGGCAAACGGAATGGTGTGGGCATAGTTTTGGATAGTGAGTTAAAAGAATGTGTGGTGGATGTTAAAAGAGTAAGTGATAGAGTGATAGCTATTAAAGTGGTTGTGGAGAGTATGATAGTAAATGTTATTAGTGCGTATGCACCCCAATCAGGATGTGAGGATAGTGTAAAAGAAAAGTTTTGGAAGGACTTCGATTGTGTGATGATGAATGTACAGGAGAGTGAAGAGGTGTTTGTGGGGGGTGATTTTAATGGGCATGTAGGAAGTCTGAAGTACGGTTATGAGAGAGTGCATGGTGGTTGGGGGTACGGAGACCGTAATACTGATGGCGAGACATTGTTGCAAGCTGCTTCGGCTTTTGACCTGGCAATAACTAACACCTGGTTCAAAAAGAAAGACGAACACCTGATCACTTACAAAAGTGGCCAGCACGCGACCCAAATTGACTTTTTCTTGGTGAAACGAAACAGTCTCAAAACAGTCAAAAACTGTAAAGTGTTGCCAGGCGAAGGCTTAGTCTCTCAACACAGGCTCATAATGATGGACGTAACAGTCAGTGTTTCGTCCGGTAGGAACAAAGAACGGCCCCCACCCAAAATCAGATGGCGTATGATAGAAAATGAGGAGTGTGCAAGTATGTTTAAGAGTCAAGTGGTAGATAAAATGATAGACATGAAAGATATGGAAGGAAAATCTGTGGATGAATGTTGGAAAGAGATGGCGGATTGTATAAGGCGAGTAGCAAAAGATGTGTTTGGAGAATCGCAAGGTAAAGGCATGATAGAAAAGGATACATGGTGGTGGAGTGAAGATGTGCAAAAGATGCTAAAAGAAAAGAAAATTTCGTTTAAAGTATGGCAGAATGTAGAAATCGGAAATGATAATTTGAAAGAAGAGAAAAAGAAAATTTATAAAGAATGGAAGAGGAAGGCAAAAAAGGCGGTTGCAGTTTCCAGGGCTAAGGCGCAGGAAAAGTTATATGATTTACTGGACAGCCCTAGAGGCCAGAAGGAGCTCTACCGGATTACAAAATTAAGAGAAAGGAGAACGAGGGATATAATGCACATAAAATGTATGAAAGATGAACTCGGTAAAGTCTTGTCGAAAGATGACGAAATAAAAGAGCGATGGAAGGTATATTTTGAAAAGTTGATGAACGAAGAGAATGAATGGAATGGTGTGCTCAAAGAGGTACAAGTAAATATGGGTTTGGTGAGAGAAATTAGCATGGATGAAGTAAGAAAGGCAGTTCAATGTATGAAAAATGGAAAGGCCATGGGCCCTGATGACATACCAGTAGAAGTATGGAAGTGTTTAAAAGAGGATGGATGTATGTGGCTGACTTTATTCTTCAATAAGTTGTTGTATGAAGAAGTGATCCCACAAGAATGGTGCAATAGTTCGCTAGTGCCCATCTTCAAGAATAAAGGGGATGTACAGGACTGCAACAACTATCGAGGGATAAAGCTCATGTCACATACTATGAAAGTATGGGAGAAAGTGATAGAGAAAAGATTGCGAGAGGAGAGTGAGATTACCCCGAACCAGTTTGGGTTTATGCCAGGTCGAGGGACAATGGACGCCACCTTCGCTCTCCGTCAATTGTGCGAGAAGTACAGACGTGTGCACAAGAACTTGCACATGGTGTTCATTGATCTTGAGAAAGCGTATGATAGGGTACCTCGGGATGTGTTGTGGTGGGCCTTGAAAGAGAAAGGTTTGCCTGGGAAGTATGTTGAGTTGATTCGTGCTATGTACAGACAATCTAGTACCTACGTCCGGTCGGCTGCTGGCAACACCGATGAGTTCAGTGTGGCTGTAGGCTTGCATCAAGGGTCGGCTTTAAGTCCTTACCTCTTCCTGTTGATTATGGACGCTCTTACGTCGGAAATACAGGAAGAGGCACCCTGGTGCATGCTGTTTGCCGACGACATTGTTCTGGTCGGTGAAGATGGACCTGAGATCCAGAGCAGATTGGAGAAGTGGCAACAGAAGCTGGAGAAAGTTGGCTTGAAAATCAGCAGAACCAAAACTGAATACATGTTCTGCGATTTCGGCGGTCTCTCCAGTTCTGAAGCTGTAGTGCTAGATGGCGCGCTTCTCCCAGTCTGCTCCGATTTTCGGTATCTCGGTTCACTCGTGCAAAGCGATGGCGAAATAGATCGGACTGTCAAGCACAGAATTAACACTGGATGGATGAAATGGCGGCAGGTCACCGGGACTATCTGTGACTCCCGCATTCCCCTAAAACTTAAGGGGAAGATTTATAAAACAATGGTCAGACCTGCTGTCTTGTATGGTTCAGAATGTTGGGCAACAAAAGGGATGAATGAAAAGCAATTGCATGTAGCTGAGATGAGAATGCTAAGAGCGATGTGTGGTGTTACGCGCATGGATAAAATTAGGAATGAGTATATAAGAGGAAGTCTGAAAGTGGCACCGCTGACTGAAAAATTGTGTGGAAATCGGTTGTCGTGGTATGGGCATGTGATGCGGAGGAATGAAGAAAATGTCGTGAGGAAAGTCTTGTGTATGAATGTGGATGGCTATAAGAGTAGGGGAAGGCCAAAGAAAAGATGGTTGGACTGTGTGAAAGAGGATATGGGTAAAAAGGGGGTGACTACAGAGATGACGACTAATAGAGGAGTATGGAAGAAAAAGACATGTTGCGCCGACCCCAAATAAAATTGGGATAAGGGCAGGAGAATGATGACTATCTTGTTACTCGAATTAAACAATAAAATAAATAAAATAATAGTTTCAACCTGTCATCGGTGAACAGTACTGTACTTGATGCTGACTAAGTTCCTGCTGTAATGTAGTTCTTCGAACACAGATATCTCTGTTGCTGCGGAGTTTATTCCGACACTTCTTTCTTGCTAAAACATTATGAAGTCGTGGCGGGCGGGCGTTTTGGGGGACTATCATATATAAATTTTCAATAACCAGGTAGATTTTGTTCGAAAAATAAATATGATAGTTTGATATATTTTCTATAAAAAAGCTGCCAAACCGCCATTTTTATTTCTCAGGTAATAGTTAGCTGATGATTGATAAATCGACCATTAATGTATTTAAATTTTAAGTTTGTGGAAGTAACAGTCTTCAAGAACGTACCATGTAAGCAGCTTCTGCCTTCTTCCTCTCTTCTTGGGCCGCTTGTCTCTCCTGCACCTGCTGTTCCAACCAGGAGTTCTTCTGGGCAGCCATCATCTTTTTACGTACTTCAAACTCCAGGTCTTCGCCTTCGAACCTGTTCACATCATAACAATATGTATATTTGTAAAGCTGAACTGCCAGCTGGCAGCTAAATAATACCTTCCGCACGGTTCGATCTCCCGAGGTCCCAACCGTTACATAACGAGACTCCTCTGTGCCTAGGAAGTCACGTTAAGCCGTTGGTCACGGGCATCTTTAACAGATTTTACGGGTATTCAGAAGTTAGAAAATCTAGCACGAGTCTTGCCAAGGGGTACCGTGCTACCCAGTTACTGGTTTATGACGGTCAGATAGGAAGTCGCTCCATGTAAAATACACCATATTTTGGGTAGGAAATCATTTAATACCTAACTTTTCCCGCTCTAGGAGGAGCAGGTGGGCGTGTCAGACTCTTACTGACTAACCACCCGTGTTCCTTCAGTTCTCTGTGCCAATGGCCGCGGTGACACTTACAAACACACCCGCGACATGTGAAATACACCTGAATCCGGGTAGACCGCAAGCTGACTCCAACCTATGTAGTTGGTAACAGGCTAGGCAGATTTGAATAAGTCGAACAAGTTGCTTACTTCTGCGCGCTGGACATGCCGACCGGGTTGTCATCGCCGGCTCTGGGAGGCAGCTGCTTCTTCAGCACCTCGGGGTCGTTGAGGTCGTACTCGCGGCGGTCCTCGTAGCGCTGATACCTCTGGCGGAACGAGTCAATCTCCACGCCGATGCGGCGACGCTCCTACGAAAAATAATATATTTCAGGAAGTAACTACAAGTTTTATCAATCCAATTACTGAGTAATACAAGTTTTAATTTTGTAATCACACCATTGTATAAATACAATTTTTGTTTAATATTGTTAAATACTTACCTCTCTTTCCCTCGCTTCAAGCACGACGGCAAGGTTGCTGTCTTTGATCATCTGTGCAGCGAACGCCAGGTCCTTCCGCTCCTGCTCGGATTGCTCCGCTCGCTTCTCGGCTACCTGACGCTCCAAGAATGGGAGGTCCACCTGGAAACAGTCTCAACTTACCTATGTATATTTGAATACAGAATTCGAGAAAAGGATTTAATTTTGGAACAACAAACTCTATATCATAAATTTGACTTCTCTCATTGCTGGGTTAAGCACTATTACATAATACTGAATACTAGTAGGTAGTTTAGATGGAGCCATGGATGGATCGATGCATCCAACGATGGATGGACTGTGTGAAAGAAGATATGGGTAAAAAGCTCGGTGACTACAGAGATGACGACTAATAGAGAAGTATGGAAGAAAAAGACATGTTGCGCCGACCCCAAAACAAATTCAGATAAGGACAGGAGAATGATGGTGATTTTAGATGGAGCCAATGTCTATCTGATCTCGAAGTAACCGGGTAACACGATAACCGTTGGTGACACTAGTTTGATTTTTTGGATTCCCACATAACGATTATCACTATAATTGTTGAACCAACGGCTAACGTGCTTTCCGGGCCACGTAGGAGTCTCGGTATGTAGTGGATGGTCACCCATCCAAAACCAACCCAGGCAAGCTTTGTTTAACCTTGAAGATCGACCCGTGCGCTGCTATTTGTTATATCCAAATTTGACGTGTTCCTAAAATAGTTTCGTATGATTTATTGCTGGTTTCTTACCCCAATTTTCCTGTTCCTTGCATTGAAGATCCTGGACCTCCTCTCGAGCTCACATTGTCTCCTCCTCTCTCTGTTCTGAGCCTCCTTTCGGTCCTGATCGTTGGCTATCTGTAATTTCATCATTTTTTTAACTATAATGTCACTTCTAAATACTCTAAAAACTTGAACACAAAAGGAAGAATGTAAAACTCCGCGATGGCGAATTAACAAAGTGCGTTGCTATGGTAACTGTTTGGTTACTTTTTATTGGAAACGACATTGATTTAATTTGTGGTTTGTTCGAGAAAATGCTTTCAAGAAGGTTTAGTTTGCGTGAAAATGATTTTGAATTTTTCTTCGAATTGAACTGCAGTTTAACTGCTGAAGTGGGTTAAAGGTTTATGCTGAATTTCAATAGAAAAAAAAAATCATCAGAGTTATACAAAATTTTGATTTTATTAGTTTTATTAGCTTTTTAATTTTTATTACTATTAATTCACAATTGCTCATAATTCCTCATTTTTAATGTAATTATTCTTGGAGGGACACTGATTTCTAAGATACAGGCATCTGCCTAGTTTCGAAATCAGGGTTTAACTAAGGGTTTTTTTTGCAATTATTTTTGCCTTAGTTCATATAATTATTTAACCAACTAACCACTACAATCTGTTGTGTATGGCTTTGAAGAATAAATATTATCATCAAAAAGGTAGAGATAAAGAAACATACGTAATTACCTTAGAAATACCATACCTAGGTATCTCTGCGGAGCAACTAATATCTACTTAGTAAAATGATTAATAAAGGTACTTGAAGTATCCACATCCATCCATTTCATCAGTTGCTATAAGGGGGGGAAATAAAAAAATAGCTAGGTACCTATAGTTAGGCATAAAACCTACTATAGGTCCTGTTCAGAGTCGTGAAAGAGTCTAATATTTCTACCGAGTGAAGATTATTTGCTAGAACTAGAAGTTTGAAGACAGGCAGTGGCTGTATTTCGTCGGGCATTTTCTTCTTCTGAAATAATAATGTCTTTTGGCTTTGTTATATGATGCTAGATGATTTTATTTTTGTAAATAGGTTTTAACAACACTTTTACGTAAACATTCTTTTTTGTCAGTTTTAGCTCGATGAGGCCGGTGTTTCCTAGCTAGACCACCCTGAGAAAAAACACCGTAACAAACTCAGAGGTAAAAGTCTCTTTTAAAGTGTTCAAAACCATACATTATGTACTGGTTTATGTCAGATGACTTCTGCCGCTCTGGGTGGAGCGGGATCCCGAGTGTCAGACTCTTAACTACTGACTAAACCCACCGTCTTCTTTCATTTTCCCTTTGCGATCCAAGGCCGCAGTAACTATTTCTAACGATCTCGCGACCCTTATGAGTTAAACCAAAGGCGCAATGTAGGTAGGTACACTACTGGTCGTGATACGTATAGCTAAACAATGTAGGTAGGTACACTACTGGTCGTGATACGTATAGCTAAACAATGTAGGTAGGTACACTACTGGTCGTGATACCTAGAGCTAAACAATGTAGGTAGGTACACTACTGGTCGTGATACCTAGAGCTAAACAATGTAGGTAGGTACACTACTGGTCGTGATACCTAGAGCTAAACAATGTAGGTAGGTACACTACTGGTCGTGATACCTAGAGCTAAACAATGTAGGTAGGTACACTACTGGTCGTGATACCTAGAGCTAAACAATGTAGGTAGGTACACTACTGGTCGTGATACCTAGAGCTAAACAATGTAGGTAGGTACACTACTGGTCGTGATACCTAGAGCTAAACAATGTAGGTAGGTACACTACTGGTCGTGATACCTAGAGCTAAACAATGTAGGTAGGTACACTACTGGTCGTGATACCTAGAGCTAAACATTTAACGGTACCTTTACTTCAATTATAAGATTGCTATCTCGGGAACTGCATTGAATATTTCTACTCCCTTATCTTATAGAGGATATCCGACAATCATTAATGTTCTTAATAAATAAAATAACATTTGAAAGGAGAGATTTACCTTTCCTGTCTATTCATTTAGATTTGTTCAAATGCTTCAGTGAAACAAAATTAAAAAAAAAAAAGCTTTTTAACAAAAAATTAAACCGACGAAAAAGAATTATAAAGCAAAAAATAAAAACTTTTTAATAATAAAAACTCTTTTTAACCTTTAACAACTTCAAAAAGAAGGAGGTTATCAATTCGGATGTTTGTATTTTTTTTTATGTATGTTCGGGCATAACTCCATCATATATCGACGGATTTGCAAAATTATTTTTTTGTTTCGAAAGGGGTTTGTTCTGAAAAGGCCCCATTTGAATTTCAAAAAGATCTGATGATGGGTTTCAGAGACAGACAACGGAACTCTTCAAAAATTGACAGCAAATCAACCGCGATTGCTGCTATCGTATGTCTTTGAATTGTTAACACAGTTTAATGGGGAACCACAACTAAAAAGTGAAAAATAAAAAACTTTTTCACAAAAAAATAGAACCGACTTGCAAAAAAAGGGCAAAATAACTTTAATTTCGGAAGTCGGTGTTCCTGTTTTGTGTCTTCGTTTTTTGACACCGACTGCCAAAATTAAAGTTATTTTGCCCTTTCTTTGGAAGTCGGTTCTATTTTTTTGTAAAAAAGTTTTTTACAAAAATAAAAAATAGAACCGACTTCCAAAAAACACAAAAGTTTCTAGGTTCTATTTTTGTTTGAAAAAAGTTATTTATTTTTCACTTTTTAGTTGTGATTACCCATTAAATTGTGTTTACACTGCATACTTATGCGATAGCAGCAATCGCGGTTGATTTGCTGTCATTTTTTGAAGAGTTGCGTTGTCTGTATCCGAAACTCATCATCAGATTTATTTGAAATTTAAATGAGACCTTTTCGGAATATTCTTACATTATCATTACACCAACGATCGCAGTGATAGTGAGTCATTTGCTGTTAGTTATTGAAGAGTTCCATTGTGTAGCTCCGAAGATCTTCATCAGATCCTAATGTATTATAAACTAAAACCTTTCCTAAAAAATATGCATTTGAATAACGAAAACCCCATCCAAATCGGATTAGCAGTTTTCGAGAAAATCGCGAACAAACAAGCATACTTACTTACATACATACGGGTCGACTACAGAACCTCCTTATTTGAAATCTGTTAAAAATAAATCAACCTTGAGTACTGAATGTTTTTACATAAACAAATTTTAAGTCCGCGCCAAACAACAAACTGAAAAATTAATTTAAATTTTAAATGTGCCTACGTAGAATTAGAAATGGTGAAGGCTCTACTTAATTAATCATTTTATTATTAGGCGCCGACTCAAAATTAGTTTCAGTATATAAAATTAAAAGGTTTATTTATTTTTTGCTTTTTAGTTCTTACACGTCGGTTTAATTTTTTGTATTTTTTTATGATTTTTTGTGGCTCGCATCATCATCATATTTATCTGACTTTTAATTGTTTAGGAAAGGTAGGTATGATTTCCATCATCAGCTCAGCTTCATGATGTATTGTGATGATTCCTAAACGCAAATACCTGATTAAATTATGAAAATTATGCAGAAACACTGTTCATGCCTACAATTTTCTAGGGTTTCTCTGATTTTTATCAGGATTCCATCATCAGAGCCTGACTTTCTTGACATGAGACGACCCTTGAGATACGTCATACCCTATCTAACAAAAAAATAATCATCAAAATCGGTTTATAAATAACGGAGTGAGGACTGAACATACCTGCATAAAAATAATAAAAAATTATATATGTAAGTACCTAATTTCGAATTGAGAACCTCCTCCTTTTTTTCGTTGGTTAATTAATTTCATAACGTAAATCAACATTTTTATCCATAAACACCAACTCGATGTCCTATTTAGATTCTAATAAGTAATCTGGTAATGCAATTTGAAATTAAAATCCAGAATTAGTGCAACCAAAATAATAATTTAATAATCTACCATTTTCAAAATTGTTCAGTGGTAGAAAACTTTATTTTTCCGCTAGCAACACAGACTGCGGACAACGTGAGGTGTACGTCGCAATTGTCGGCCGGCCCATTCGTCGAGTAGATTAGAATTCTCCCACAGTCCCACCACCCACAGTGCACGCCACACCGCTAACGGACGAGGTTGTTACGTGCTCGCGTATAGAACGCTGTATTACATGTGCGTACCAAACGTATTTACACTCGTATTTTTTCAGTGTAATACAATAAAAACAAATTAAAGTTCTGTGCTTTTGAATTAATTTTTTTACTGTGATTCGTGACGGAAATAATGACAAGTGTTTTGAAGAAATCTAGAGGCACTAAAGGTAAATCTGAATCCATGCAAGAGGATCTGCCTTCAAGATGGGGGGAAGTCGCCCGCGAAAACAAGTCGGAGGACGTCGCTAAATTAATAAAATGTATCGATGAAAACATTATTGGCAAAGGAAACTCGTTTTGTGGACCTTTCGGCAGGAGAAAAGGTGAGATTTTTTCATAATTATTTGGATATGTTTTTTCACGCAAAACTGCAAATGAATATTTTTTGCAGCTTCTGTGTTGTTGTAACTGTCAATTATTTTGAAAGGCAGTGGTTACGTCATTTAATTATTTTGACATGTCAATAGGAATTTTAAATTTAACTGTGCGCAAATATTTTTGAGACCGCTTTTCTGAATGTCGCGTGATTTTAATGTATTGTAAACAATTCGCATTGAATATTCAAAGAAATAGTTATTTCAAGATGTTAAAGCGATGTCAATATTAAATTAATAAAATTCATAATAACTGACTGAAAAAGCTCAAAAAGAAGCTAGTCAAACATTTCTGACAAGCCTGCTGCTTGAATCTTCAGATTTAGCACTTCCTGTTTTCAAAGTTTTATGACAGGAAATATTTTTGAGCTGCTTATACTCTGGATGTAATAAATGTATCACTATTTTCACATTTTCAGCATCAACAAAACCTTGTTAATTGCCTTCACAATAACAGCAACGAATTGATTTCACGTTTTGAAATTATACCGCGAGTACCGCGATACAACCAAATTAACATTCTTTGTGCTTTTTATGGAGAAAAATGTCTGTACCTACTGCTTAAGTAGATATTATATTTTATTTCTAGCTGGTTTCCCACCCGGCCGTATCATTTAGATAGGTCACTAAAAACACACACACCATTGATGCTTTCCAGTTACAGTTCATATGAAGTCAAAATTCGTCACTTGCCTACTCGATGTCGAGCTCCACGTCCAAAGTGAACCACGTCATCATCATCATCTCAGCCTTTTAATGTCCCCACTGCTGGGGCACAGGCCTCCTCTTCGTGAGAGGGTCCTATTGGAAAATACGAATCTAGCTGTCTAGCAGTATTTTTAATTTTACCTTTTAACACGATCTACATAGGTAGCTACTAAAGTAAACTGATAATTCGTATGCAAACACGGTTTCTACTATCAGGTTAAGGTCGCAAAATGTTTCAACCTACCTTCTTTCGGTACTCTGCCACTGCGTTTTAATCCAGCCCAACGAAATAAATAAATATTAAATTGCTTCAATAATTTGTCAATTTAAACACATAATTAAAGAGCAATTTATTCTATAAGTAATGTACTTACGTGTCCTCGCATGTTTATAGAGTGTAATTATTTATGGCGTGTCGGATGTTGGCGCCAAGATTTTGCTTTTGTCTACCATGCGGACCGTGCCTCATCCAGTTGGCACAATCAATAACCGGCTATCAATACTTGTCACTCGATAATTCGGAAATATACGATAGAAAACATCTGTAATATATTGTTTAATAATATTTCTGGGACGCTCTTCGTGTCGATCACATGGGGTGGAGAAGAGCGTCTATATTTTATTTAAAAAAATGTCACAAGATTCTTGATATTTTTTTTTTGTGGGTTGGGAAATCATCCAATGACATCTCCCGCTCTGGGTGAAGCGGGCGGGCGAGTCAGACTCTTACTGACTAAAACCCACCCCTGCTCCTTCCCTGCCTGAGTGCCCAGGGGAGCGGTAACTCTATTACGAATTTATCCGCACCCAGATTCTTGATATTGGGATAACGATATTAAAATAAACAAAATCTGTCTTGCCTTTTTTATCCATCAATTTTACCTAACAAAATAAAATAGAGCGCATTTTTTTTCCAAACAGAATTCTGTAGTGATATAATAACATTAATTTATCCATCAATCTCTTATGTCTCACAACTTTCTCGACAGTTTTTACATTACAGGACCGTTATTATAATTTTTTCCTCGTAAGTTGTGGAGGAAATCACTCCAGTGAAAGGAGTGCACCTAACAGGTTTTGGAGGTCATCTTATAAGACGGGAGCAAAAACCTGGACCCTTTTTATGGTGCTACCGGAGTCCGAACAATTTTTACGGCGCTGTTACCTTTGACGTAGCTTTTACTGCCATATTAAATTTTCATCCTATCAGTTAGTGTAGGTACTAAGAGATTATTGATGTCTTAAGGTTAAATTGATAACAAGCATGCAGTCTGAAAACAGGTCACATGAAATACGTGTACTTACGTACGTACTGTCCCACTGCTGGGCAAAAGCCTCCCTCTATTCTGCCTAACTGTCCCGTATTGTTTCTTCCTCTTTCCAATTCTTAAGAAAAACATCCAGGTCGTCCCTCCATCTTCTTCGTTGTGTGCGGCGGCCCCGTTTCGCTGTGTCAGGGCACCAATCCTATATTTTACGAGCCCACAGATCGTCGGGCATGTTTGAAATTCGTTAGTGCGTAAGTGAAAATTATGTGGACGTTTACTGGTTAATTTACCTTAAAACTTCCAAAAAAGAAAGTACACTAAAAATTGTAAAATAACTTTAATTTCGGAAGTCTGTGTCAAATAACGTGAGCCCAAATCTTACGGGTACGTATTTTTGTTTCTGTATTTTCTTTGTATAATATAAATGTGCAAGGTTACGTGTTTGATACTCGAGCACGCTTCGACGGCTGAACAGATTTTGATGATATTCGGAAGACGGGAAAACTATGACCTGGATTAGGCCCTACAGATACTTTTGATACCGGTGCTAGTAGATAGTTCACAAATTTCACGCGGCGACGCCGTTTGGCATAAGTTAGTCAACTAACAAAAAAAACAAAAAAAAAAACTATAACACTTATTCCAGATTCGAATAAATTTTAAAATCATGATGTATTGCAGCAGTTTTCTTCACGTTTTCTATTGTAACGAACAAAAATGTGCTTTGAAATTAAAATTAAACAGCGTACAAAGTGTACAAATAGGAATAATTTATTTTTATTGTTGACTAAGTGCATGGGATGTCAGTGTCATATTACTGACACATACAGAAGTGCACATTATACAAATTGAATGCTTTGTGAGTGCGGAAGTGGGTGCAATGATATGCGGCGCAAGCGCATGCAATACCGACCACGTTTGTTGTCACGTGTAGCTCTGTGTTATTCATTTGTTACTATACTGACCATTGAATACTACTCACTTACTCACTATTTATTTTGGATTCAACAAAAGGAAATATAGGTTATAATAATCATCATTATCATCACCCTTTTTAATGTCGCCACTTCTGGGGCACAGGCCTCCTCTCTGTGAGAGGGAGTGGGCCGTAATCCACCACGCGGGCACAATGCGGGATTGCTGGATGTTACATGTCTTTGAATTTTTGATTAATAATATCAGCCTTATTTATAAAATTCGCTAACCATATGATTAGTTTAAATCCTGATTAGCGGATTCTAAATTCAAGATAGCACAAATACATTTGGTCCTATAGACAGCTGAATGTGATGGATGAGATTTAAAATCTCATCCATCAAATCAGCTGTCTATACGACAAAACCTCCATCAAATTATTACTATTCAGTACTTCACCACCCACATCTATCCTTCTATGGGTACAAAATTTTGAATCGATCGGCCAATCACTGTCGTAACTAAATATACGGTTATTCTTTCTTTAATTAATTATTTTTCATTTAAAAAAAAAAATCTGAAATGAAAAAAAAAATTAATTAAATTATTTCATTTAAAATGTCTTTGGGGTAGATAGGTATAACGATTTCATACAGTTTTAAGTGAAAAAAAAAAACAAAAATTCAAAAATTAGGAAAAGGCCGAAGAAAAATTCCAACGCTAGGGGGTCCAGAATCATGTACTGAATCACTAGTACACGTATGTGCGTTCATGTACCTTACACCCTGTATATGTCTAACTACATACATATAATAACAACCGAATTTTCGTAATGGAAACCGTACTTAAAGAGATGACCTTTTACACTTGCAAAATAAAAAAACTATTTATGATTTTGTATCGTGTATCTATCTAATAAAATGTTTGTTCCTTTAAGGTGTGACTTTGTTGACTTTAAATTTATTTTAATGCCGTGACGTTAACACATCCGTTTGGTTTGTAAACAAATAACAACACTTTTATTTTAATTTTGGCCTTTTACAAGAACAAGCACGCGACTACTCACTCATCCAACAAAAACATGATTTATTAAATATATGCTATCCCACCTTTGTAACTTAAACCTTAGAAAATGTTTATCATACATTATACATACAATCAAATTAATAAAAAAATACGTATAAATAAAAATCAATTGCCAAATGTATGATGGAGCATCACTCAAGAACGGCTCGACCGATTTGAGTGATTTTTGTAGTGTTCGTAATTGTCATGACAAGGTTTGCATGAAAGAAAATTTTGTAAAATCGAATAAAAATATTGCACCCGTCACTAGTTTGAAATAAAAACAAAACAATATTATATTAGTAGGTACCTACAGATACCTGTATAATATACTCTGTTCAAATAAATCACGGATTGAATGACAATGTCTAAGTCATCTCGAGCCATAAATCTAAGCCCTTGTGTATTGTTAGAAGGATAAAACGCACACTGAATGCGAAGAACAGACATTCGCGACACACATCACTTGAAGACAGGATTAGCATGAAAATTAAGGACGATGGTAGGTATATGGTACACGCGTACCAGATTTCACTTTCAGTTAATAAAGGCTTGAGTAAAGTGAGATGTGTCTGTGATTAATTGGAACGAATCATATGCTTGGATACTGTTTAATTTAAACCGTAGGTATTGTTTTCATGGGTCGCGCGAGTGTTTTAAAGAGTCACCGCGGCTCTAGAATGCAAAGGGCAACTGAAGGAACATGGGTTGGTTTTAGTCAATAAGAGTCTGCTGACACGGCCTCCCACTTCACCCAGAGTGGGAAAAGTTATGTGATGATTTATAACCTTCAAAAGAAAAAATGGTTTTGTTTTCATAAATAAGAAAACATTCTCAAAGGAAATAGAAATCTAAATTCAAATTAATTTCTTGTAAAAACTAAACTAATAATAATTGTTTGAATTTTGATTTACCCATATCTCATTACTGGCAAATTATAAACAGATAATAATAAAAAAAATCGCAATACAAAGTGCCGACTGTTTGATAGTTAGGTATGTTGGTCACTGGTGACTTCACTCTACGTTTTTTTAATTTAAAATCCTTTTTTAACAGTGCTGTTATTTTATATATGGAATTAATAAGTACTATATTCGTGTTATTATGAATCCAGTAGCAGATTATTATTTATTACCTTATTCTCATAATTTAATTCAGTTGCTCCCTTATTGATTAAAGAAATTATGACCCAAAACAATACAACACATTGTAAGTGCGTTGTATTTTTTCCGAAGTTAAAGTGATTTTCGTCACAGATTTTCTTATCGTTCATTTTGTATGACATAACTTTATTCGGGTATTAAACGTTCAAGTACAGGTTAACTGATTAGTGTGCTGATATAACTATCAGTGAGTAGCTTACCTAATTTTACCGATTCAGAACCGTCATGCTTGCAAATTAATTGGTATGGCAAAACTTGTCATCACTAAGTCATTAAAGAAACTACCATAATTTAGGGGCAGGAAACAAATCAAAAGAAAAGATTTTCTTAAAGAAAAACTTGTGTATGACAATGAAATAACTGCTTGAACTATCGAGGTACTTATTTATTATTTTCACACAAAAAGGAGAACTGCTCAAGTGTGATTAGAAGCTGTATTTTATGGCAGGAATATACAGACCTTTTCCAAAAATATCTCACAGCTGAAAACACATGCATAAATTGGAATAATTGCATAAATCGAATATTGTCTCAGAATGTTCGTTATTCATATCAAAACATCTAGATTGCCATTAATTAGAAATTTATTGGCGTGGCACTTCCTGTAAATAAAATGGTTACGTCAGTTAGTTGGCAACACTGGCTTGACTATAAATCTTTTGGAATATGATTCGAAATAGGTTGCGTCAGCGATTGTATCTAAATCGATAGTAGCTAATAGAGCAAGATCTCGGAGCTGCCAGATATTACTTATATGCTGATTGCCCTGGGATCTTGGACTTTAAGTGTTATTATAATTTGAAAATTGTATTAAAATAGACAGAAGTGCTAGGAATGTTTAAAATATACTAACCCGTAAAAATGTGCAGTACTTGGGACTAATCTCACAAGGATCATATTAGGAATAATTAGCAGTTAATCACACACTCATACATTTAGAACATTTATCTGTAAGATTTGTAGGTTGTGTGAATAGGTTACTTCTAGGCCAGCGTGCTCCATCGTTGACAAAAATCATTGCTTACCTGATGGTAAGCGGTCATAGGCTAGCGGTCGACCACTATCTCACCTGATGGTGAGATAGTAGTCGACCGCTTTTTTTTTTGTGGGGTGGTAAATCATCCAATGACTTCTCCCGCTCTGGGTGGAGCGGCAGGACGTGTCAGACTCTTACTGACTAAAACCCACCCCTGTTCCTTCCCTGCCTGAGTGCCCAGGGGTGCGGTAACTCATTTTCAGAATTTATCCGCTACCCCTAGGCATGCAGGCACCGGCCACGATGGGCCCCGTCAGTGGTGGCTGACAACATCGCTTTGAGACGCGCGTGGAACACTACGCGCCGTCGACTCACGGGCCGGGTGCTGATCGGACGGCGAGCTACCCACTGCTCGCCGTGCGCAGGCCCGGGTCTACGGTGGCCGGAATTCGTCTCGCGACGTCCTACGCCCAGCACGCCCAGTACCTCTCCTGCGGTGGTAGCGGCCGGGGCGGTGAGGGCCACTCCGTTGAGCTTCCCTCACGCGTCCCGCCTCCGCCTCCAAGCATTACTGCTTCGCAGAAGGCGGAGACTGCCTCCCATTCCCTTTCGCTCCGTACTATGGCCTGAATCAGGGCCGGGCGCGAGAAGTCGCCGCCACCTATCGCATCCACAAGGACACGGCGGTGCTACGCCCAAGCGGGGCAGACCTCCACGGTATGCTCCACCGTGTCCTCTGGGCGATCCGCGCAGTGGTAGCACCCGGGCGTTTCCTCCCGCCCGACCTGATGCAGGAACCTCCCGAAACAACCGTGTCCGGTGAGGACCTGCGTCAGGCGGAAGGTGAGGACGCCGTGACGCCTCTCCAGCCACTCCTCAAAGAGGGGCACTACCGCCGCAATGGTGGCGTGCCCAGCTCTGGGTTGCGACAGTCAGTAGTCGACCGCTAGCTTATCAATAACGAAAAAAAAAATGTTTGATTATGATTCAAAAACCGCCCTTTATTTATAGAGAAGGAATTCTTTCTTACCTACTGAATGAACATTAGTTAACTAATCCACAGAATATAACCTTTTCTCAATATTTCTACAAAATTATTTTTCTAAATAAAAATATATTTCCATAATCATTATACCCATTTTTCAAGAAACTGTACTCGTGCATTTTCTAAAAATAATATTGTAATTTCCCCTAAAGGTTTTTGGCCAACTTACTGACCTCGTAAATTAATTAGAATTACCAATGTCACATTTAGAACTATGCACCTACCTAAATGCTTTATGTCACAGGTTCAGGGTTCTAAAAACTAGTCTCTCATGTGATTCTGAACCACTATAATCGCGATAGCGGCCTTATCTGTTCGTTCTCTGTTGACCTTGCTTCAAGCCTTGTTCTATGTGTGTTTAGTATGAGAACTATTATTATTACTAAGTTGTTACTTTTGCTAGGAATAACGATTTATTTACTAACATAATAAACTGGCGTTTAATCTAGTATTTGTGCCCGAGGTCCATCCCTCAGGATATAAGAATATTTTGAGAATAAAGTACCTACCGTCAAACGGGGTGAATAGGAACGCAGGGGTGAATAGGAACGCAAAAAAGGGGTGAATAGAAACAAAACTTTGAAGTGGTTTTTTCACTTTATTTACAAATTGTTTACAGCATTTAAGTACTCCCAATTATTTATTAATTGTAATTAAAAATAAATCGATGCTTTGCTAGAAATAAATATTATGGTATCAAAGTAAAATCCTAATGAAAGCTTTGATTCTACTTACCTAGAGTTCCTATGGGTCTAGGTTGCCTATGGCACTGAATTGTGTAATTTCAGTTTCCATCACTGAAATTTTCAAAATTGGAGTAGATTCTTCAAGAGATTGTCCCTCCAAGCAATTCAAATATGTAAGCAATTCCTGTAATATTGTTTAGGTACATCATGATCATTAAAAAGAATATTTCAGTCTTCATAGAACTCTCAATTATATTCATCGTTAAGCTCTTGTCATTGGACAAGCGGAGTTACTAGATGACAAATATATAAATGGTAATTGCCAAACAAGTTTTTGTCAGGTATATTTTATTAACATATAAACAAAAACTGGTCCATCTAGTTTTGGCACGTTTGAGATACAACTATGTAAACTATAAATAGAAAACAATAATGGACAGAAATATACAGCATACAATTTTATACTTATGTTGGCGATGCGATGCTCTTTATACCCTACTGCACGACGCAAGGGATGTGTGTGTTTATCAGCCTATGTATGTATGTGTGTTTGTTCCTTTGTGGTGCTCTAGAGACCAAACGCGTGGGCAGATTTTCATAATTCTTACGTCAATTGGTTCGTCTTAATTTTGCGAGTGTAACTACAGACATAACAGTAATCAAAATTTTATATGGCGACAACCAGACGCCATATTGTGAAAAATATGAAAGTCGACGAACTATAGGGTTAGGGTAGGGTTTGAGGAGGCGATTCCAAAAATATAACTCACTAAAATGTAGAAAATAAATAATTGAACATTTTCAATAACTTCTCGCTTCTCTGAGTGGGAGCGGGAGGGCGTGTCGGACTCTTAACAACTAAAAACGGCCCTGGCACAGGTAACTGAAGGAACACGGCCCACCCGTGTTCCTTCAGTTACCTGTGCCAGGGCCACTGGCAGGGGCGATGCTCTCTGAAACCGGAAATAAGCTTCCCGAAACGCGATGGGATCAACAAACCAGCTGAGAGCACGCGGGATGTTATTATCATCATCCATCACTCATGCAAGCTCTTCAAATTGGTTTGATTATGACAGTGTGAGACCGCCTAAATCAAGCAGGCTACGCTCACACACCGGTTTATCTTAGTCGTTTCCATATGGTGTAAACATCACGCACTCGCAATGAAATACCGTTACCATTACTATTTTAATTTGTTTTACTTAAAATACACACGACCCAATTACAATAGTTAAACTAGCGACCCGGTCCGGTTAAATTATACACAAGCCTTCCTAGTTTATCGATCTTTTTATTAGTGAAAACTTCATTAAAATCCATTGCGTGGTTTAGGAGGCATGAGCGGAGAAACAGACAGACGCGGAAAGCGAATTTGATTTATTATGTATGTGGTGAGCAGTGATATAGCACTACACTAGTGTTTAATTAGGTACCTTAAATTATTTTAATAAAACAAAACATAAGGAGAGTCTATATAAAAACACAATTTAGCATTTATTTATTTTGTTGTCAACAGAAATACTCATAACATAACATAATCAGCCTTATAATGTTCCCACTGCTGGGACTTAGGCCTCCTCTTGGATAGGGAAAGTGCCGTAATCGACCTCGCTCTTTAGGCGCGATTGGTACAATTCACCTTATTAGCGATTGGTCCAATTCGCGGTTAGTCTAATTAGCGGTTAGTCCAATTCGCGGTTGGTCTAATTCGCGATTGGTCCAATTCGCGGTTGGTCCAATTCACGGTTGGTCCAATAAAAAGTATTTCCAAAATTAAACAAAATAACACATTTTCATGTACCTAATGTACCATATTTATTCATAATCTTATTACAAATCATATCTTGGGTTACAAGCTCCTACCAATAATTAGTAGTTTTCTAATTTGGTAAAAAATCAACCAACGAAATAAAAAATAAATGTACTATAATTGCATACAGGGTGTAACGGAAAGGTGTGGTCATGTTTTAAGAACTGCATCTGCCCATCGACATCAACAACTTTTTTTAAGAAAACCTGAGGAAATTCTCAAAAAAACTTTTTCCTTCCATACAAATATTGATCATTTGATGATAACTATGTATGGATAATCCAATTTTTAGAGAAAGTTGTTCATTTCCATGGGCAGAACCGGTTCTTAAAATATGACTACACCTTTCCGTTACTGTCTGTACGGCGTCGTGTGTGTTGGTGTGTTAAATAATAATCATAATATCAAGTAGGTACTTAACTTTATGATTATTATTCTATCAGATCTTTCTTCAAATACAATGATAAAAAATATGTTTTTCTCTTACTAATCTCAATGAGATAAGGGAGAAAGAACTATGACCATTTTTATTTGATCAAAGGTATGATAATATAATGACCTTATAAGATGTAAATATACGTCATAAACCAAAAAATAAAAACAACATGCTTTTTTACTGAATGTGTGAACAACAGTCGTAAGTAAGGAACGTTGACGGAGCACCGCTGGGTGGGGCTCCTATTTCTGTCTGCAGTGTTTAAAGAAACCAAGCACGAAGGGGAGATGCGGGTAAGTTCCCGAGCTCACTTTACTCGCTCTTGGACAACGTATTTCGCAATGGTAAAGCAGCCTATGTTACTCGCTGATAATTTAGATTTCTATTGGTGAAAAAAATGATTTAAATCGGTCCAGTAGTTTAGGAGCTTATTCGGCACAAAAAAAACAAACAAAAATCGTTTCCTCTTTATAATATTAAGTACAGATAAATTTACCTAACGTTATTTTTAAAATGAACATTTGTGATTCGTATTTTGTCAAATGACAGGACACCATATTTTTAGCATGTTGAGTTTTTGTACTAATATGAATTTGCTGTTTTTTTTTGCTATTTGCTTTAGCTAGTGGCTAAAGTAATAACAACCGCACGTGTCGATCCATTAGGTTAAGTTACGCTTGCCGGGGTTGGGTGACCATCTTTACATACCGAGACTTCTCCGTCCCTCGAAAAGCACGTTAAGCTGTTGGTCCCGGCTGTCAATCGTGGATCTTTGACAGTCGTTACGGGTCGTCAGAAGCTCGAAAGTCTAACAATCAGTCTTACCAAAGGGAATCGTATTACCCAGTAACTGGTTTGTGGAAATCAGATAGGCAGTCGCTCCATGTAAAATACTGGTATTTAGCTGCATCCGGTTAGACTAGAAGTCAAACCTAAGATAGTTGGGAAAAGTCTACACAGATCATTTGTTCTGTGTCTGGGTGTAATTTATCTATAATATATATATGTATTTAGAAATACATAAGTATATTTATCAGTGGTTTTTGTGGAATATTATTATATTATTATTATTATTATATTGATTATTACTGATGGAATCTTATAACACGTATATATTTATATTGTATAATTTCGGAAATTGTCCATTTTGGACCAACTGCGAATTGAACCAACTGCGAATTTAACCAACTGCGAATTGAACAAACTGCGAATTGGACCAACTGCGTATTGGACCAACTGCGAATTGAACCAACCTTGAATTGGGCCAACCGCGAATTGGTGATTTTTTTGAACATAGGACCAATCGCGCCTAAAGGCACGGCCAAGTGCGGGTTGAGGGATTTCCCATACCTTTTTTTTTTCTAAATATCTTCGATCAATTTGATCGAAAGGCAATATTCATACTTATATATCATACATAAATCTTCCACTAACAACTTTGCAAATACAAGCTCGTTTAGTTTATTAAAATTGATGTAAAGTAACTTTTAACACAGAATACTAATTGCAAGTCCAAGTGACGTTAACCATAATGGCCATATTTATAAATAATCATTTATCACACGCGTCAACTAATAAGTAGATTAGTTGTGTGTAATTGTAGGTTGCTCAAAGTAGACAATATGGCGACTTGATAACAATGTTTTAATTGATTAAATTGTTGTTTTTTAGCTCATTGATTACTTTGTATGGTTTAGTTAAATATTTAATTAAGTTATTTTTCCTGTGTGGTCTTGTTATCAATTGCGTTTATTATAAAACATTTTTTAGGTATTTTAGTATGTAGATATGATTTGCTGCGTCGTTTTTAGCCAAGCAAATCTTTTCACGCTATTGCTAAGAAACACTTATTTTGATGACGTACAACCTACTTAATTATGTTTCATGATTCAGAGGGCAATGGCAAGCGCCTCGTGCATAGTAGTTATCAGTTTGCCTGACTTAGGCAAGACAAGACTCGAAGTCAATTCTGGAAAGACTTGGCTAATTCCTCAAGTATCTTACTTCAGCACCTGGATCATACGAAGTCAGTTATGTCTCATTCCTCTGTTGTGTTGATGCCTTGGTAAACACTACATTTTTTTTTCGATAAGCCTATCAATTTTAAAAGTATATTTTGCTGCTTGAAAAATACAAGCCAAGTGCAAGTAGGACTCGCCTGGTAGGTGAGCCTTTATCTACAATGCACCAGATTCATCAGATCCTGTAAGAGGGGGCATTTTGCCATCATCGTCAACATTTCAGCCGAAGGACGTCCACTGCTGGACATAGCCTCCCCCAAGTGTCGCCACAACAACTGGTTGTGTGCATTTCGCATCCATCGGATTTCTGCGACTCTCATCAGGTTATCAGTCCATCTTTTGGAGGCCTTCCAATGCTGCGTCTTCCGGTACGCGGTCACCACTCCAGAACCTTTCTGCCATTTCGACCATCTGTTCCGCGAACAATGTGCGCTGTCCACTGCCACGTCAGTTTGGCGTTTGCCATCAACCGGGTACAAATCCACACTAGGCTGCTAGTGCTACTTTTTCAATTGGCCTTTGATTCACAGCTGTTCAAATAAAGTAAATACATAAATAAAACATTTATACTGTTAACTTACAACCTGCAGCGATGCATTACCGTTGGCTGGAAGCGCATTATTCGAATATCATAGTAATCTAAATATACTATTAATTCTTCTACTGATTCTCAAAATATAAAAGAGGTGACAAGCGTATAGGTACATAATTTATCAGTAATGCCGTCTTCGATGTTCTGATGTTTTTCTACTGGACCGAACTTAAGTAGGGTCCGGAAGGGTAGCGATCTGTCACAAGCATTCGACCGATGCATGAGTGTGTATTCCTTTTTTAAGACGTAAACTCGAAGACATTTTCGTGTATGGGTATTTATTCTCTCGCATGAATGTCTTAAAATAAAAAAGAAAACGGTACTAATGGAAAACAGAAAATTTACACACTCGTGTGTTTTACATTGTTCTAAGTCGTTTAGTCAAAATTTACTTTACATATAGAAATGTTGCCTACACAGAAAATACGAGAATATACTTGCATATCAAATTAACCAGAAAGTTTATCATTGTGACGTACGTTATCCAAGAGGGAACGAAGTGAGTTCGGGAACTTAGGGCACCCCGACACAGACAGGTTAGGTTCGAAGGGGATGACGGGACCTACAGTGAGCGAGCAAAGCCAGTTAACACAGCCCCCGCTGCAGAATTTAAAGGAAACTAATACGAATGGGATGACGGGGTTATAGTGATCGAGCAAATGTCCGTGTTGGGGTGCCCTAAGTTCCCGAGCTCGCTTCTTCTTTCTTCGCGTACGTTGCAATAGTAATATTTCTGGTTAACTTGATGTGCAAGTATATTCTCGTCGTATTTTTACTTTTTGTGTAGGAAATATTTCTGTATGTAAAGTAAATTTGGATAAATTAAGTAAGTAATTAACATGCAATACATTTTGTCAAACTTTATTTATGCTTTGCGTTGTTTTACCAATAAATATGATAATAAAAAGAATAGTTTGTAAAGTAATAACTTAATCAAATATAAATTTACCTAACGATATATTTAAACAGAAAATTTGTGATTCGTTTTTTGTCAAATGACAGGACACCATATTTTTATCATGTTGATTTTTTGTACTAATTTAAATTTATTATAATATTATTATTGATAGGATCTTATAACACGTATATATACATATATAGTGTAAAATTTTGGAAACATTGTCCATTTTGGACTGACTGCGAATTGGAGCACTGCGAATTGAGCCAACTGCGAATTGCACAAACTGCGAGTTGGACCAACTCCGAATTGGACCACCTGCGAATTGAACCAACCGCGAATTGGACCAACCGGGACTTAGTCATTTTTTTGAACATTGGACCAATCGTGCCTAAAGACGCGGCCAAGTGCGAGTTGGTGGATGTCGCATGTCTTGTCTTTTTGTTGCTTATTGTAAAATGTCTTGTAAAGTTTTGTGTTTTTCTGTGCGAGGCACGAAAACTTTTTTCGTTCTTTTTTTTTTCTTCGAATTTTTTGTTTTACGACAGGTTTTTTTTTTTTGGTTTCTTTACTATGTTTTCCTTCACCGTTTTGAGAGCAGTGGTGATATCTTCGATCAATTTGAACGAAGGATGATATTCATACTCATATCATACATAAATCTTCCACTAACTACTCGTAATTTGCAAATACAAGCTCGTTTAGTTTATTAGAATTGATGTAAAGTAACTTTTAACACAGAATACTAATTGTAAGTCCAAGTGACGTTTACCATAATGGCCATATTTATAAATTATCATTTATCACACGCGTCAACTAATAAGTAGATTAGTTGTGTGTTTACGTTGCTCAAAGTAGACAATATGGCGACTTGATAACAATGTTTTAATTGATTAAATTGTTGTTTTTTAGCTCATTGATTACTTTATATGGTTTAGTTAAATATTTAATTGTGTTATTTTTTCATGTGTGGTCTTGTTATCAATTGCGTTTATTATAAGGCATTTTTTAGGTATTTTTAGTGTTAAGATTTTCTGCGTCGTTTAGCTAAGCAATAATTTTGACGCTATTTAACGATTGCGTAGGCCGCAAAAATACTCAAACTGCCAGACAATCATAAAAATCTACATGAATATAACGACATATATAGTTCTCGCATTCTCATTATGCTATATGAGGACCATGCAGCTCAGTGTCTGTATTTGAGTGGCCCTGTCCAGTCAGTACAAGCATTTGTCAATAGTCGAATAGCTCAACTTAAAACCACTAAGGAGCTCAATGAGTTAAAATACTAAAGAAAGGACATTTGGGTAGGCTGCAAAACTGTCAGACAACGTTAAAAATTACTATAAAAAGGAGGAGAAAATAATAATATATAGTCCCACATAGTCCTCACATTTACACTAATTAAGTAATAAAAAAAAAAGTAATACTTTACAAAGTATTCATGCCATAAAATAAAAATAAAATATCAATAAAAAAATGCTATAATACTATAATAAATATAATAAATAAATATAATAAATAGTACTATAACATAATAATAAACAAGTGTTCATGTCAAAAAAGAATATTAAAAAAAAATGTCATCTGTGTTTATGAACTAGCTGCGCCCCGCGGTTTTACCCGCCTAGACCAGAATAAAAGGTAACCTATATGTTAATCTAGGCTATAAGCTATCTACATACCGAATTTCATTCAAATCGATCCAGCCATTTGAGCGTGAAGAAGTAACAAACATACACACTTACAAACTTTGACATTTATAATATATAAAGTATATATGAAAACAATGGCTTATGTATATCATTGAAGCAGCTCAAACCCACGCCTTTTTGTCCTCAAGGTATTCATACAATATTCATTGTGTAAAAAGCTTTCTGGCATAGCTTACGTTTGATAAATGATTTAAGGCCCTACTAACGGTCCAGTGGCGCCCTCATTGAATAAAAATTTATCCTAAGTAGTAGGCAAAAGTACCAAAAACGGCCGTTTCTGACACTTTTGCCTACTACTTTGGATACGAAACATTCGAAAACCTGTTTTAACAACGTAAAAATGCTTTATCCTCTTTGTAACAAACGTGAAGTTGGATTTTTTAATATTTATTTTCTGTGCTATGCTACGATTTTTTATTCAATGAGGGCGCCACTGGGCCGTTAGTAGACCCCTTAATTTATTTATGCTTAGTTCTTGAATTTGGCTAGGAAGTTTATTATAGAAACGTATACATTGGCATCTAAACGAACTACCTATTCTCTTCTTGAGCCTGGTTTTAGGTACAATAAATTTGTGTTTGTTCCTAATATTTATTTATGCTATGGATATCACTCTCTACGGATTCTCATAAATATACTGAGAGGGAATGGTCATAATATTATTCTCTTTAAATTTGGCTCTGAGGGAGTGTCTGAGACTTAATTTATAAATTTCACGAATAGCCCTTTTCTGTAAAACTAAAATTGTCTGAATTTCGGCGGTATTTCCCCACAACAGAATGCCGTACGACATCACACTATAAAGATAACTAAAGTATACTAAACGAGCTGTCTCTAAATCAGTTAAACCACGAATTTTCCTAACAGCGTATGCTGCAGAACTAAGTTTTCTGGACAGTTTATCTATATCGGGGCTCCCTAACCTAAAAACACTGTATTACACAAACAAATTATAGTTTGTTGCTTGAAAAATAAAAGCCAAGTGCAAGTAGGACTCTCCTGGTAGGTAATCCTTTACCTACAGTGCACCAGATTCATCAGAACCTGTGAGATGGAGCGAGCATTTTGCCATCATAATCACCATTTCAGCCGAAGCACGTCCACTGCTGCACATAGCCTCCTCCAAGTGTCGCCACAACGACCGTTCATGTGCGTTTCGCATCCATCGGATTTCTGCGACTCTCATCAGGTTATCAGTTCATCTTGTGGGGGGCCTTCCAATGCTGCGTATTCCGGTACGCGGCTGCCACTTCAGAAACTTTGGGCCCCGTCGACCATCTGTTCCCCAAGCAATGTGCGCTGTCCACTGTCACTTCAGTTTGGAGTTTGGGTACTAATCCAAACTAGGCTGCTATTCTTTCAAATGACCTTAAATGCACAGCTGTCCGAATAAAGTAATCACATAAATAAAAATATCTATACAGTTAACTTAAAACCTGAAGCGATACATTACCGTTGGCTGGGGGCGCATTATTCGAATATCTTAATTATTCTTTTACCGGTTCTCACAGCATAAAAGATGTGACAATTAAGGCCCTTCTCGCGGTCCAGTGGCGCCCTCATTGAATAAAAATCGTAGCATAGCACAGAAAATAAATATTAAAAAATCCAACTTCACGTTTGTTACAATGGCAAAAGTGCCAAAAACGGCCGTTTCTGACACTTTTGCCTACTACTTTGGATACGAAACATTTTGAGACCTGTTTTAACAACATAAAAATTCTTTATCCTCTTTGTAACAAACGTGAAGTTGGATTTTTTAATATTTATTTTCTGTGCTATGCTACGATTTTTTATTCAATGAGGGCGCCACTGGACCGCGAGAAGGCCCTTAAGCTTATAGGTGCATAATTTGAAGTACTGCCGTCTTCGATATTCAAATGTTTTTCTACTGGACCGTACTTAAGTAGGGTCCGGAAGGGTAGGGATCTGTCACAAGCATTGGACCGATGTTTGAGTGTGTTTCTTTTCTAAGACCGAAACTCTAAGAAATTTTCGGATTTGTGGGATTTGTGTTTTTCTCGTATGAATGTCTTAAAACCAAAAAATAAAGTTACTAATGAAAAACATAAAATAAAGCACACGAATGTGTTATCGTGTGTTTTATATTGTTGTAAGTCGTTTAGTCGTCGGTTCATAAGAATAAGTACTCGTTTCGATTGTTTTTAAATTCCTTTACTATGAAATAATACCTATAATGACCTACTTGTTACATCAACTGCCTTGCATCCAAAACATTCACTGCTCTATTTTAAAAAGAATCAGTCCACAAGAGGAAAATGAAACATTATGGTTAAAAAAAAAACAAAATACACGCTTTTTTATTCATGTCAGCAAACCCTTTCATTTGATACCCATAACATGGAAATGCATAAAAAAATAAATAATCCGCCATCTTTGGGAGTCCGCCATATTTTATTTAGAATTACATAAATGACACTTGTCTTACCATGCATTGTCATCCAAACTAAACATGTGTTCAAAATTTCTAGTCAATCGAAAACCGGGACCAAATTTAACTTCAAAAATTTTTTCACATAGTTACAGTTGAAGTTAAAACTTGTAAATACGTGGGTAATGTAACTTCCACAGGTATAAAAACTTTTCACCCAATTATTCACACATCACACGAGTTACCACAGTTAAGACTGTAGATCATATGCTTACATCTTGTACTAGAATAGACAACACATACATAACTGATTGAAAACCGGTCGAAGAACGAAACGAAGGTCGGGTTGCGCAAACAGTAGGTACTATTAAATATTTACGAGAAACGGATTGATTCTAAGCAAGCAAATTATATAAAGGTAAAGGGACGGTAAAGGTTACCCTTCGTTACCAATTTAAAAAACATTTTTGGGACAACTCAACTCATTGGGATATCATTATTTGGGATGTATCATTGGTCGACCATTGAACCGATGACCTGGGGAGGGTCGCAGGTAGCCGACGGATGCGAGACGCGCAGGACCGGTCGTTGTGGCGACAATTGGGGAAGACCTATGTCCAGCAGTAGACTTCTTTTGACTGAAATGATGATGAATTGGTAGAGAAAATAAATAGAGCGAAAAAAGTTTTGAGAAAGAATGAAGATGGTTATGAAGATAGAAGAATACCAAAGAAACGATGAATGGATTGTATGAAAGAACATATGGCTAGAAAAGAAGTGGCTGAGATGACGGCCAATAGAGATGTATGGAAGAAGATGCTGCGTCGTCTCCAAATAAATTGAGATAAGGGCAGGAGGATAATGATAGAATTTATCCAATAAAGAAGATTTATCTAACACAAGTGTAAGTGCAACGAGTAATTTATTAAATACGACTCCATCAGCTGTCATTTCATTTTTTTCTTCTTTCTCAGCCATGTCATCTTTCACAAGCCCTATCTTCTAATAAACTTTCACATTTAAGTACACTTAATTACTTCTGTCTGCGCTACAATCCTTGGTAGGTCTTGGCCTCCTCAACTATCTTCTTCCATTTCGCTCTGTTCTTCGCCTTCCTTCGCCAAGATCGGTTGAGGAAGGAAAACCTTCCTCGACACAATCCTTCCAACACTTTATGGGTCTTCCTCTGGGTCTTTTCTGTTCCAAGACCACGTGGACATGATTAATTTATAATTATAATATGCCTATGTTTAAAACCTAGAAAAAAATCGACACCTAGAAAGGAAGTGCTCTACATAGCAAACAGGAAAAATATTAAATAACATAAGCTGTTTTTAATAGTAATTTATTTACCAGTGCAGTGCTAGTTACGTAGGAAAATTATTATTTTGTATATGCAAATTCTCAATGCCATCTATTTTAGTTTAATGTGAATCGTGATGATCAGCCGTAGGTGACTGTCGTTATTTTCGTTTATGTTACCTGGTCGTAGGTCAAAAATTATTTGTATAATAAATATAGTGTATTTATTGCAGTCCGTAGCAATGCCCCGACTGGATAAGGGGCGCAATGAATATATCAGGTGCAGCTTTAAAGTGGCGCCAATCACAAAACCTTACCGAAAACCTCAGATGGTATAGACATGTCAGGAGGACGAGCGAGGACCATGTTGTAAAAATAGCGCTAAACCTGCTAGAACATAAAAAAGTAGAGGCCACCCGTCATTGAGCTGGTGGTCCAAAATCGAGAGAAACCTAAAGTTGGCTCAATTACCAGAGCCAACAATCCAGGATGAAATATCCTGGCGCAGAATTGTGAGGAGACCCGACCCCAAATAATTAAAACAGCAAAGGTTAAAGCAGAGAAAAAATTGCAGTCCGTAGCTGGATATACCTACAACTCTATCGGAAGAGCAGGAAAAAAAGTGCATCTGTAAAGGATTGTAGGACCATAGGCCATATTCATACTGTTCAAGAACAAATTCCTCTTTTACTCCATGTAATGTTTATGTGGATGTAAGTCCTCAAAGAAATGCGTCTTTTTGAAAGGACTCTTGTAGCCTTTAAATCCCGGGAGCTTTAAGCTTCAATTTAGAAGATGGACTTTCAATTTTTGCCACTGGTGGTTCATATACATTTCTTAGAACCAATTGGATAGCAATTACTCCGGTCATTGCTCCACACAAATTGTTTTTGAAGTTGCGTGACTGCTAGCTATATTTCTGTTATCTTGATGAGAATTAATAGACTGACTTCATCTGTAGCCGTGGAAATTGCTGACTCTTTCAGTACAGCTGGTTCAAGTTGAACATTGAACTCTGTAGCAAGAATAATAAAAGCATTTATTCCTAACACGTTTACCAAGTCACTAATCAAATATCAGGAATCATTATAAAAAAAACTTTAACAAAAAAATTTACCGACGAAAAAGAACTAAAAAGCTAAAAATAAATAAACCTTTTAAGTCTTGAGCATTGAGCTTATTTACTCGTACCTACATAAAATATCAAATTTTGTATAAACTAATTATGAGTCAGCGCCTACGGTGGCCGGAATTCGTCTCGCGACGTCCTACGCCCAGTACCTCTCCAAATACCTGATTAAGTTATAAAAAGTAAACAGAAACAGTATTCGTGGCCAATTTTCGAGGTTCTCTCTCAGTTTTATCAGGATCCCATGATCAGATCCTGATGTCCTTGACATGGGACCACCCTTGAGGGACACCCTATCTAACATACCTAACAAAAATAATTATCAAAATCGGTTCATAAATAACGGAGTGCGAATACATACAGAAACGCTAAACGTGCCCACAATTTTCGAGGTTTTCTCTCAATTTTATCATGATTACATTATCAGATCCTTATTTCCTTGGCATGGGACCACTCTTCAGTTATGCCCTATCTAACAAAAAAAGAATCATTAAAATCGGTTCAAAAATGACGGAGTGAGGGCTGAACATACACAAAAAAAAATATATATATATACGGTCGAATTGAGAGCCTTCTCCTTTTTTTCGTCGGTTAAAAAGAAAGATAAGTTGTTGTCTGTTCTTCTAATGACTCGTGCCTCCACCAGTTCCCATCATTTTGTCTGTTCTTGTGCATTCCAGATTTTTACCCTCTGTAGAATAGGAAATTTTTTTTTTGGGGTGGGAAATCATCCAATGACATCTCCCTCTCTAGGGTGGAGCGGAAGGGCGTGTCAGACTCTTACTGACTAAAACCCACCCCTGTTCCTTCCCTGCCCCGAATGCCCTGGGACGAGGTAACTCTTTCGAATTTATCCTCAACCCCTGGGCAGGCATCGGCCATGACGGGCCCCGTCATGTTTGCTTACAACTCTTTGAGCGCGTGGAACACTACGCGCCGTCGACTCTCGGGCCTGGTGCTGATCGGGCGGCGAGTTACCCACTACTCGCCGTCCGCAGGCCCGGGTCTACGGTGGCCGGAGATCGTCTCGCAACGTTCTCCGCCCAGGGCGTCGTTGCCTCTCCCTCACCCGTTCTGCCTCCTTCTTCGCGAGCATTATTACTTTGCAGAAGGAGGAGACTGCTTCCCATTCCCTCTCGCTCCGTACCATGGCCTGGACCAAAGCTGGTCGCGAGAGGTCGCTGCCGCCGATCGCCTCCACGAGGACACGGCGGGGCTCCGTCCAAGCGGGGTAGATTTCCACCGTGTGTTCCACCGTGTCCTCTGGGCGATCCTCATAGTGGGGACATCCGGGCGAGAATAGGAACTATTAAATCCTTCCTTACATAGTTCTATCTTTGCATACGTCTGACTTCATCAAAGTGTTACTATTTCAAAAAAAAATCTTCAGTAACCACTCCCTGAAGCAAATCCTGATGTGATATTGTACGCATCCGGTCACACCGACCTGGTGTAGGTTTGTCTGTTCAGATTTATCCCCTCATGTGTGGTGGTCATCGTTTATTGCAATGCATTAGGCGTTGTTCGTTCGACGTTTTCATATTTCATTTCAGAGTTATTCTATCAGTTTTCATCAGACATCAGATCACTATATTCCTCATCATAAAGCAAAAATTGGTGATCTGTTGCCCTTCAACAAATACAAATATTTTTAGTAGTTTACATTGACCTCTAAAATACTTTAAACGGTACGATCAATGTCAGTCATCATGGTTAGAATTACAACTCACATGTCTTCTATAAGCATGTAATTTGATAGAAAATTAACCGTTACATATACATACAAAGAGTAAGGTGACTATAATTGTATACGGTACTCAAAAATTAATATCAGTACCCGATCGTTATACTGAAGGTCGGTGACCTTACCTCCCGACGACAGGTCGTCTGGTTAAACGGTGGGGTTTCTATCTATGTGATAATGTATCTATGTATTTTTGTAGTTTATACATACGTGCAAGTTTAGGATTGAGTTGATTACATTATATTATTGTAGTTGTATAGGTCGCAGCATTACAAAGGGGAAGATAAATATTAGGTATGTTTAACTACAACGTCTGAATCTAATTTCATTAAAATATAAGAAAAGTACTGTGCACCTGGATACTTATAAAAATTTAAAACAGTTATGTCATCATCGAAAGAGCTCCTAAACTGAAGATTTCATAAGCATAAGAACTCTTGATAAATACCACAGGGGTAGAGCTACTGGTGAATATGGGACTTTCTATAGAATACTATCGTCATGGAACACGTCAATAAGCGGTGATGATTCACGCACGTATACAACTTTTGCACAGCTTACAGGAAGTTTGAAAGAAATACGGCCTGCCCAATTCCTTTCAAGCAGTTTGAAAACAAATAAATTGATTTTAGAGACAATTCTACCAACAGTCTTTACAAGCCTGCATTGATATATATAAAAACCCAAGGCTGTAACGAATACGCACAATCAGTTACAGTGTTGTGCCGTCTACTAAGAAATGGCAGCTTCTTATTAGGAGTGTTCGCGTGGTATCGTCGGAATTACGTGGAGATAAATTATTGTGAGCAAGTTGTACAAGAGAGGTAAACAATGGTTATCACATTTTTGTATGTATGATGTAATGTGTTCACGGATTTTAAATAGATAAACTTTAGGTAGAACGAGCTAAGATGAGATGAGGGAAAAGCTTTGAGAAATTAGTTATTAAAAAAAAATCTTTATTTATAATTTATTTATTTATGCACACACAAAAACACTTACAGAGAAAAACGAACAAATACAGATATCAGGCTCTTTCTTCTACTTATAAAAACGCAATGTAGTGTATTTCACACTAGTGCGGCGGACAAATAAACAACAATAAACATAATAAATTGTGGCAGGGGTGCCACAATTTATTATGTTTATTGTATCAGGTTAGTCGCCGAAAAGCCCCCGCCAAGCCGCACAAAAAAAAATACCAAGGCATTTCTCGCAATAATTTGTTACTAAATATTATTATGTTTATGAAGTTTCATTATTTTCAAGTAAGTGGAAGTGTGTTGAAAAACGTCGTTTTATACACGTGGGCAGTTGAGATTGCAGTCTTTCGGCTTCTAAACGGCCTCGCCTTCGACTCGGGAATTTATTTCGCCTCGGCTGCAATGACAAGCTTTGCCCACTTGCTCCTCTCGAGTTCTCGACTCAAAAAGATATAAACCTTTTTGAGTCGAGAACTCGAGAGCCTTTAGGTGATAGGTCTATTTTTCTGTTTAGAGATAATTATAAATTTATTTTTCCACCGTTGCTGTTTTCTGATTAATATCATTGCGGGATCTAAGACAGTTAATCCGTTTCTCAGGGATTTGTTCAGCTTCATCTTCATCGTCAGCACTTCTCTGGTGGTCGCCACTGTTGATTCTGGCTTTCAGGAGTTGCAGTGGTTGGGAATAGTGTGGCGGGCTTGTCTATCTTCAAGTCTGTCGTACTAGAGGTCCTTGTGGAGTTATAAAAAGCACTAAGTTGACGTTAATACTTACAGTTTATACTGGGTGTAACAGAAAGGTGTGGTCATATTTTAGGAAGTCCATCTGCCCATCGATATGAACAACTTTCTTCAAGAAAATCTTAGGAAATTCAAAAAAAATTTTTTTACCTGCCATACAAATATTGATCAGCTGATGATAACTTTGTATAGAAAGTCCAATTTTTTGTTTGGGAATATTCTATTTTTTCTTAGAGAAAGTTGTTCATAGCCATGGGCAGGACCGGATCCTAAAATATGACCACACCTTTCCGTTACAACCTGTATTAATATACTTACATATTGGCTGATGATGATGATGATATTATTATTTAGGTTACACGTCCAACAACCTATCCTCTTTCATCACCACCGCACCTAATTTGTCAAAACAGACAAAACACGGTTTCCTATGACGTTGTCATTAAAAAACTCGTTCATTAATAAGTTCAGCAACATTTGGCGTCAAGCTGTCTGTCTGTTCTTTACTATACCTATGTATATTTAAATGCGGTTTTTTGCCAAGCTACAAAAAACTGTAAGTAATTAATATTGACATGCCTCTGTAGGTACTGTATGTCAGGTCGAATGCGGGGTTGACGAACTACGCACTGACAGAACACAAACAGTAAATAGAAGTCCCATTTGGACTTGAAACATGGTAGCAGAACCGTGCGAGGTTCGGTTTTAGGTCTGAGCAGTAAGCGTAAATGTGTAAGTTTGGGTCCATATTTAACTGTTCACATCGATGCTTTTTCTAGAAAACCTGAATGAAAACCACTGGTTGTGGCCTAAAACATTATCTGTAGGTAAATGAACTTTTTTATTCTGGGCCTTAATCCAAATTCTATATTCATGACACTTCTATTTGAATTAAGAACAGCTTAGGTTTGCATTCGTAGGTTGAACGTTGTTATCTTTCTTTTGTTTCCTTGGTTATCTATGTGTGTAATGTGTATGATGGTTTTGTCATAGGGAATAGCTGTTCATCTTCTGCTATTCCCTATCCAACGTTACCCACTACTCCACTAATTCGGTTCAATTGTCAGGTTGATGCCCCTGTTTTTATATCCTGTTGGTAACGATCGTAACGAAGGGCACGGGCCCGCCAATCATGTAGATGTATAGGAAATTATACGTTCTGTTTGAGCTCCTTCCTTGTATTGTGGCTTGTTAATAGTCTCATCAGGTGCTGTAAGAAGGAAAATTGAGTTTAATGAGGACTTATATATTGTGCTGCATAGGTTTTATTTTCGAATCCCGGTTGACGCTGATAGATGGTTTTGTTATGCACAAAGATTTTTAAGTTGAAGATATCTGCAGATAAACCTGGATGACTAAATGATTCGCTGATATGAGTCTAAACGCAATGTTTTCCCGAACAGTTTTGTCTCTAGCCTCGTAATAAAAATTCCTGAAGCTTGCCAAAGTAAACAGATTTCATTAGAGTATTAAATGCGTACTTGGTCTGTAGAGTTTCGGGTCGGGAGTTAATAGGGAGATTATTAACCAACTACATATATGTAGTAACATTCCCAAACGTTTGAAAGGGTCAACACTCGGCAAGTAGTTTGACCAGATCTGATGGGTATCGGTATTTTCCACAACGCTGCCCTTACCAACCCAATTACTGGGGAATACCAAACGCGAGCCCGTATGGCGCATATCGCTGCGTTGTTCCCTATTTTTAAACGTTTCACGGCTGTCGGTCATAAAACCATGTAAAAATAGGAAATGACGCGTCTCTGCATTAGAATACTGTAAGAAATATGAACTTTAGTCTTTCATAAAAAAGTACAAGCTCGTTCATCAACCTTTTAGCCCACTTTTCGACGTCAGCCGATAATTAGCAGTATGAGATAAAATCTTACAACGACTTTGAAGATAATAGTTTTCTTTTCCGAAATTGCTTGAGGAAAATGGTATTATTTAGGTCACATCTTAATGTTTTAATTTCTTTGGAAAATTAGTACGTTTCTTGGAGTTTGGCATTGCGTCTATCTTGAAAATGATCTTGGCTTGTTGAACCGTGTCAACTTTTATAGTGAGGGTCTAAGTTTGTCCCTGTAAAGTTTTTGGCAAAAAAAGAACTTGATTTTATTTTCTTGGAAGTTTTTTCTATTGTTGTCCGAAGTTAAATATATAGCGTTTCCGTTGTATTCTTCTCAAACACTTATTTGTTCCGCAAACGTAGTCGACCAGAATAAAGCTAGTACTAAAAACTCAGTTATACTCAATGCGAATGATTTAAATAAATATGAAAACAGTAAAGAGAACTGGGTTACAGGAGATAACAATTGCAATCGAAGAGATAGTATTATTTGTAGCCTACCTACTTAAATCAACATGGGTGAATCGTTCTCGCCATTTACAGTCATTTACAATGATAATAATTCATATTTATGATGTGTTTTCTTTGGGCATGTTCCAAATACCGGTCCCAGAAAAGATGGCAATTCGAGGACGAGAAATAGAAAATACAGACGGAAAACTTCTCTAATACCTTGAGAAAATTGAATATCCCACCAAAACATTTTCACGTAAAATGTTGCCAAGACGAGACCATATGGCTCGCACTGTCAAAAAGTTATCAGATCTCATGTAGAGCCAAGCTTCTAACTTCACGTCTTCAAGCTTCACGCCCTAACTCTACAAGCCCTTACTTCACAAACTCTACACATTAGTCCAAATATGTGGCTTGCCGGTTTTGTTACTACAAGAACTATTGGATAACAGAAAAGTAATTAACAGTGAATACCTTTTTCACCTTACGCCCATGTGACGGTCAAAACTCATTTATGCAAATTAAGGTGCAGTTATTTAGGTGTTAGGTGGACTTTTAATGGTTTTTAATTAAACATCACATCTAAACGACTAGTCTTATTTCTTTGAAAAAAATATATGTTACTCTAGATAATTTCCGTCGTAATTTGATCTGAGAATATTTGAAATTATATTTTTATAACATAGTGTAATTAATTTGTAAAGTTATGTCTAACGCGGATAAAAAATTGAGACTCAAGCAAAAGCTTTATAGCGTATTTTTATGAAACCTTCACCATTCTAAAGATCATTTAATTATTTATAATTTAGTCTCAGTGTTTTAATTTAATACCTGTTGTTTTATGAGTAATAAATTAATAATCCGTCTAATTTCGGACAGCGCTCCTTGATGGGCGAGTCCTATTACTGGGTGGACGTACGACGCGTTATGTGAGCTCAGCACAGAACACGCAAGCTAACCACTCAAGGTTATTGGCAGTTAATAGCGCCTTAAGGCCCCTCTCGCGGTCCAGTGGCGCCCTCATTGAATAAAAAATCGTAGCATAGCACAGAAAATAAATATTAAAAAATCCAACTTCACGTTTGTTACAAAGAGGATAAAGAATTTTTACGTTGTTAAAACAGGTCTCAAAATGTTTTGTATCTAAAGTAGTAGGCAAAAGTGCCAAAAACGGCCGTTTCTGACACTTTTGCCTACTACTTTGGATACGAAACATTTTGAGACCTGTTTTAACAACGTAAAAATTCTTTATCCTCTTTGTAACAAACGTGAAGTTGGATTTTTTAATATTTATTTTCTGTGATAAGCTACGATTTTTTATTCAATGAGGGCGCCACTGGACCGCGAGAAGGCCCTTAAGCTAAGAGCCAGCACTTTTTAAACGTCCATTTTATACAAAGACAGTCCCCCAACAACGCCCGCCCGTTACCACTTCCTAGTGTTTCAACTTCTAGGCCTTTGGTATTCCTTGTTCATAAATAATTTGATTGTAATCAGATATTTTAAATATTAAGTTTGCACAAAGCCTCCGCGAGTAATTCTGCAGTAGGTTTATCCTTATGTGTAAATGCCAAGGGTACATATAGCCATTTCTAAATCAAAACCTTCATATATTTTTCTCATTTTGGACTTGGCAACACAATAGGAAGGCTAACCGACATTACAAATGGATCAAGCAGCTACTTCATTGTCAACCTTTCTATTACCTACCCACAAAAGGTTACATTGTTCTAGTACAAGTACGTTTCCTGGTTAAGGATATATTGCACGCTTTTATTTTGTCTAATTTGAAGATTGAAGTGCGTTGCCATGAAAGTGAATATTTCCTTATTTTTCATTTTTAATATGCTTTTATTAGCTTCGCCTGCTATGTAAACAATCTTAGATTTGCATACATTTTTAGTTTGGATGACAATGCACGATTAGCTAAGTGATGTCATTCTAAATCCAATACGGCGGATAATAAAGATGGCGGACTGGTTATTTTTTATACATTTTCATGATGTGGGTATAAAATAAAAAGGTTTGCTGAAAAATATGAAAATAAAACGATATTGTTCAAAGGTATTTTTTTAAAACTTTAGTATTATTGTGCTATCAATTAAAAATATCAAATTTGGTTGAACCATGTTTACGATCACCGCAAAACAATTTGGTTGAATCGTGTTTATTAATCATTTTGACATCATTTAATGTAGTGTTTTGAAATACCTAAATTGGTTTTGAGGATAATATTTAGAGGAAATATATTTATTTTTTAGGTCACAATATAGTTTGTTTTGAGACGTTTCAGTGTTTGCTGTTGCAACCTACATTTAAGATTAGCACGCGAAACTAGCAATGTTTTTATTTGTGGGGATTATGTGAATAGTTCATGCGTAGTAGCTGCAGGCTCGTGTTTTATTACAAACAAATAATAAAACTTTGCAAATAGATAAATTTAATGAAACGTCCAGATATTATTTGAGAATCGAGGACAGTAAGAAAAATAAGGAATAAACTGAAATTGACAAGTTCGTAAACATTGATTAGATTACGATCAGCAAGTCGATGATGGATGAAGGTTCCATTTGGTACTGTCATATAGGAAAAACACAAGTAAGAGACACCCGTTCTACAATGTGGAGAAGCCAAGAGGCAAATTGAAGAGTCGGAACAGCTTTGTGACGTCCACAAAACCAATAAATGACAACAGGACTAGCGCAACAAAGAAAAAATGGTGGCTCCTCAGACAGGGATGTCTCCAACCGAATTATGCCAAGCCATAATTTTACAAATGATGTGTAAAATACAGTGGCTTTTGTTTCTATCCACAGGACTTTGCTGCGTGTAACGCTTGACATAACTTATTATTCTGTTGCTTTTCACTGTCTTGCTAAAATATACTTGTACAGAACTGAACTAATAAAATAAACAACTTAGTTAAGTATGAAAATACCGGCCAAGTGCGAGTCGGACTCGCACATAAAGGGTTCCGTGCCATAAGCTGAAAAAATCACGTTTCTTGTATGGGAGCCCCCTTTAATTTTTAATTTATTTTTATTATTTGTTGTTATAGTGACAACAGAAATTCATATTCTGTGAAAATTTCAACTGTCTACAGCCCGCTGACAGACGGACGGACAGCGGAGTCTTAGAAATAGAGTCCCGTTGCCGTTGGTTACCCTTTGGGTAGGTACGGAACACTAACAACAACCCATTGAGCGTCAAAAAATTTATTCACATCGTTGTCAATGGGAACAGTGCCCAGTATACTGGCAGCATTGCCACGTTGAATAGCAAAGCTGATTCGTTGGTCAAAGAAAAGACCAGTCTTCTGGTCACGTGAAGAGTCGACCAGCTGTCTTCCTGTTAATATAAGAAACACAACATAATAATAGTAAGCAATATTATTAAAGCAAAGTTCACTTGGTTCTACATATAATTCTCACTGGAAGTCTATCGAAGGGCACATATCGGATGTAAATACTAGATAATAACTAACTTGATTGATCATTCCGTTCACACTATATGATGCTATCAAATCAGGAAGGAGTTACACTACTGGTTTTAACTGTAATATTCTAAAACTATTTTCTGACCAATGAGCAGGGGTGGTCCAGTGGTAACGGCCTTGACTTACGAGTTGTACGTCGTGGGTTCAAACCCAGGCAAACGCCTTCATCATCATAATCATTTCAGCCGAAAGATGTCCACTGCTCGACATAGGCCTCCCCTAAGTTCGCCACAATGATCGGTCCTGTGCGTCTCGCATCCACGGCTACCCGCGGCCCTTACCAGGTCATCGGTCCACCTTGCAGGCCTTCCAACGCTAGATCTTCTGGTACGCGGTCGCCACTCCAGAACTTTTCGACCCCATCCACCGTCTGTTCTACGAGCAGTGTTCCCTGCCCACTGCCACTTCAGTTTGGAGATTCTTCACATTGTGTAATTTATTTTATCACCACTGCTCCCAAAACGGTGAAGGAAAACATAGTCGGAAAGCCGCCATGTCCGAGAACAAAAAAATGGAAGACATGTGACATCCATCAACCCACACTGGACCCGCGTGCATTCCCCTTCTAGAGAGGAGTTCTTCTGAGTTCCAGCAGTGGGAACATTATAAGACTGATAATGTTTTATATGAACATTTTTAGAACAGAGTAGACTTTGGAAGAAACGCTAGGATTTGAAGGAAAGGGAAAGCCAAGTGGTTCTAGTAGGCCAATGTAATATTCTACCAATGTAAACGATTGTCAAAAAAATCAAAAAGTGTGGGATTGACCTCATAAACTTCACTAGCGCTTGTCAATAATATGTTTTGGACTTTTTGGTAGAATGTCACTTCGTTTAGAACCTAACGTGTGTCCAAGGGATTCAAAATCATTTGAATTATAGTGCATGTGCATCTTAAACGAACCCTTACACCAAGATTTATGTGCAGGTCGGATAGCAGTACCTTCCGTGCAACATCTGTCATTGCTATTTAATAAATATTCATCCGTTTCAAGTCCACCCTCAATACAGCAGGAAACGAATACTCAAACGATGACACACGCGTCAAAAACACTTTAACTTCAGTACTTTCTTACATAATACACAAACACGTATGTGCATCGATTACCCTAATTCCCCACATACAGACAAACTGTCTCCCCGGAACAATGTTTCACGTTTGGCACAAACTTTTCGTGTACAGTCAACAGCTGCTACAGAACCCGATAAATTCAAATAATTTTATTGTCCCAAGAAAGTGGAAATTATGTTTTTTTCCGCTGTTCTTTTCTGATTAATTTCGTTGCGGGACCCAAGACAGTTTAATCGTTTCTCCGGGACTAGTCAAGCTACATTGCCTGCATTGTTCTGGTGGTCGCCACTGTTGATTCTGGCTTTCAGGAGTTGCAGTTGCGGTTGCACTCTTTAATCAAATACGTCGATTTGGCTTGTTCACCGTATAATTGCAAAGACCGTTAGTTTATGAAAAATCATGTAAAATGTTAAACTTTTTATTTTCAAAAAGACTGATATATTGTGAATTTTATCGAATTGGATGAGATTTCTTGTATTTGAAATAATCTTTTCATATTATACCTAGGTAGGTATAATACAACCCTACGATGTTAGCAATTATCTGGTGACATCTAATATAATATAGTAGTCAAGTTTCATTTTTCTACGTAATATTTGTCTGGTGCTCGGTTAAAATTGAAGAACTAAGTAGTTCTAGTAGTTAGTTCAGTAAAACTTAGGTTGCGTAAATGAATATGGTCACTTTGCATGTGACTGACACCTAGAATAGGCTGGTTTCTTGGGAACAAAAATGATAATTATATCCATAGTAAGATTTACAAAAAATATTGGGCAAGTATTTTTTGCATAACTAAATGAAAAAAACATTGACAAAGAAAAAAAAAATATTATATGGTGTACATAATAAAGAGTATTCTATTCTAATGTTCAGGAGTGGGGGCTGGTTACGTCACTATGTGCGTTCAAAGATGTACATTTTTAACGCAGGTGTAATTTAATTTAAACGCACTGAATCGTCCTCATTGTATGTTTATGAGACAAAAGAAAAAAAAATACGTATCAAATATTTTTTGGTAATCTAACTAACGGACCCAATATATTTTTTAAAGAATCATTAATAAATATTTAGCTACTTTAGATGTTGACTGTACGGCGCGCGAGTGGTTGTAACTTGTAAACAATTGTGACCTATTTTGCTAACAGTCGTACGTGCTTCGTTCTGGGAATGTGTTGTATTGTAACTAGCTCTTGTATTATAATGTAATATGATAGGTATGTTATTGTTGCTCTTTTGTTTTCGTGGCTGTAATAGTTGATTGATTTGTGTTTATTTTCCTTGTTGAATCAACTGTTTATCTAACAACTGTTTGAGAGCTGTGTCAATCACTCTCTCTGACTATTCTCTATAGACATTATCACAAATATAGACTACTAGTTTTACCGCGGCTTTACTCCTATAGCTGCGACCTATTCCGCAAGTATAATTAATTTTTCGGGGATATAGAGTACGACGTGCATCGTGTAAGTTTCTATCAGAGAAATAAAAGTCGCCGTCGAATCAGTGCTTCCAAAGCAAAAATTACCTTTTACAAACATGTGTAATTTAATTTTAGATGTGATATGTATTGATAATAACCTCAAACGTTGCTATATTTTCTTGAGGAAAGGTAAAAAGTCATGGAACTATCAACGATTGATCTCTGATCTAAAGATGCATCTGCTGTTGGTAAAGAAAATGAAGAACAAAATGATATTATCAATAAACTAAAACTAAATTTAAAAGATTAATTATAAAGCATACATTGAAAAATGGCCCAGAATATGCCGAGAAAGACTGCCAAGCAATTAGAACATAGAAAAGACAATTACAAAGATTTTAATGACTAATAATAGTAATTGTTCAGGACAACATTAAAAGTTCCGTTTATAATTTAATTTGAACATCAACTCAAATAGGTTATTGGCATGGCCGACATTAACTTCGTAGAAAGACCTTTTGCCAACATGATTATGATATCATAGTAAATCACTCGACGTTTCCCTTTGTTTTTGCCAAAAGCTGCGTAAGTTTTCCGCGACCTATACTAATGTTGAGGACTTTATTTGTGGCCTTTTAATGGGTATTTTCAATATTATGCATTACGTAAATAAGTTTAATAGGCACGTTAAATATGTTTAGCATTGTTTAGGTGCACAACAGGGTTATAAATATGAGTATTTAAATAGCAATAAGGAAGTCAAGGAGCATACTGCAGTTGAGTAAGTTTTAGAAGATACTAAAGAATATATTTTTCAACACATTTGCTCAAAAACTACATTTACGAAGCCTGTATACATTGTTCGAAAGTTAAAAATTACGCACCATATAATAGAACGTGCGGTAAAATAGGTACGCCCACCTAAGTACCTATTTTACCGCACGCTCCGTTGTATAGCGTGCGGTAGAACCGTGCGTATCCTTTACGGTTTTTTTTTAAATTTCCATAAAAAACATTAGAATTCCACCAAGGAGATTCAAATTAACAAAAAAAAAAATATTAGCCGTCACGGGACGCCCGGCAGATGTGAAACATCTATTTTATGGGTTGTATGTTTTTTTGTGTTGTAGTTGTTTCTTGTTGGTATTGTTGTTGGTTGTGGTGGTTGTTGTTGTTGTAGTTATTGTTGTTGTTAGTTGTGGTTGT
The DNA here is from genome assembly GCA_951329385.1 of Polia nebulosa. NCBI lineage: Eukaryota > Metazoa > Arthropoda > Insecta > Lepidoptera > Noctuidae > Polia > Polia nebulosa. The sequence continues at coordinate 59,108,762 of OX589587.1, forward strand.
TGTTGTTGGTTGTGGTTGTTGTTGGTTGTTTGTTGTTGTTGTCGGTGGTTGTTGTTGGTTGCTTTTGTTTGTTGTTGTTGATGTAGTTTGATGTTGGTTGTTGTTAATGTTCTTGTTATTGGTAGTGTTGTTGTTGGTTGTGGTTGTTGCTGGTTGTTGTTGTTATTTTTGTTAGTTGTTGTTGTTATTGTTGTTGTTGATTGTTATTGTTGTTGGTTGTGGTTGTTATTAATAGTTGTCGTTGTTTGTTGATGTTGGTTGTTAGTTGTTGTTGTTGGTTGTTGTTGTGTTGCTTTTTTTCATTCGCATTTCGCATAGATGTTTCTAGAAAGAAGGGGGTCGTGAGCGGTAGCGTAGTGGGGGCTTCATGGCACGACGGTGTCATGTCGTCACGACATTCGAGTCGGTTTTACTGCCAAGCCGCGCCAATAGATGATTCACATCAAAAACAAAAGTTTTTTTCATCACCTATTTATTGTAGGTACTGTTTTCTTGCAAATGTGTTGAAAAACGTTGTATGTGACACGTGCGGATTGGTATTTACAAACTCGTGACAATGGTAAGCCCTCGACTTCGTCTCGGGCTTACATTCGTCTGCTCGTTTGTAAAAACCAACTTACCGCACTAGTATCATAAATAACTATTGATGATCGTACATTTGAAACGAGCCAAGGCGATCATCTGCAATGATAAGCTCGTCGACTCAAAGCGCCAGTCTTGATCATCGACGCCAAGTTGCTAGCCAGTCTGTTTTCTATCGGTTACATTTTTGGGAGTGGGCGCTGGAATTGCATACTTCAATTCCATCATCGGACCACTAGACGTAGGCGATGCGCCACCGGTACATGGTGGACAGCCCACCCAGACGTTTTGGGAACACATTAATTGTGCGTACAGCTAAGGAGTGAAATTTCCGGCCGGAATCTGTGTTTTCTGATCAAGAGTGAATAGGTTACTTCTAGGCAAGCGTGCTCTATCTTCGACCACAACATCGCTTACCATCAGGTGAGATAGTGGTCAAACGCGAGGCTATCAGTGATAAAATAGTAAAAGAAAAATCTCGAAACCGAGACATAATATCGCTAGACCCTATTACTGACAGACACGAGGCTACATTATATTCTAACGGCAGCATCGATCAATTAGAGATATTAAAATGCACATTTTAAGTGTTCTAGTAACCGCTTGTAAAAGGAAATAGTTAATCTCTAGTTTAATTGACCGGTGACAGATGACCATAGTTCTTGTTCGTCGGCTTTACAAAGCGAAGCTGTCGTATTGCGGAAGATAACGTAGAATTGCAGATGAAGGGACACATCAAGGTCTTGTCTCGTCTGATGAAATAGTCTGACGATTCCAACCTGTCTAGGAAATGGTGGAAGGTTTTGTGATTAAAATTAATATAAATCTTGGTTTAAACATGAATTATAGGACATTAGTGATTAATGATGAGACCAAGATTGGGAAGAAAAAATGACGTGACGGAACGCATGAAGCTACGAGTATTGTGATTTCTAAAAATTTAGTTGTGTTAATTTCTTGAGTTTAGGAGAACTGTAGTGAGTCAAGTAGATAATTGTAACTTCTAAGTAATTGCCAGTCTACAAACGAGAGAAATATTTTTTTATCGGCGTTAACCTAATTATCGTAGAGATTATTACAGGGCTACATAATTATAATGAAACATGTAAAAATAAATAATGATACCTACAAAATAAGTTTATTTTGAGATATAAAGATTTCAAGCTAAATAGTATATCAAATAAAATAAAGATAACGAATTAGAAACTACGGACAAGCTTTTTTGACATAAAGACAGAAAAAAACGAAGCTATTAATTTGAAACTAATTCGAAAACTTTACTGAGTTTTCCAATTAATAATTGCAAAACTCTGTACAAAGGCTGATTGTTTATTGTGTAAAACAGATTTGAAATATTTTACAAAGAGGTAGTGGCAAGTTTGCTAAACAAATTATTTTGAAAACTTTTTTCATAATAACCTAAGTAGCTGTATAAACAGCACGTTCGCAGAAGTATTTAGTTTAATGTTTTTATTGCATTCATTCATTTCCTTGGGAAATACATAGCGGCTTTGTATTAAAGTGCTACCTAGAATTTTCTAGTAATTAATTGACCTCAACTCTTTTTATTTTCTTATTAGGTTAATAAGTGGCATGCTTATGGGAAAATCCCTATTATTATCCATGTAATGATGATTGAGGTTGGAAAAAATGTAAGGCGATTGAGATTCTTCGGTCTACGAGTATCTATGAACAGTATTTAGTTGGTTTACTTTATGCAATAGGTATTAGTAAATTGTGCAATCAAGTGCTGATGATTATTGTTGACTAGCTTCTGGCAGCAGCTTCGCCCGCGTGGAATTAGTAGGTACTTCCTCACTATAAATAAAAAATAATTTAATTAAAAAAAATGCTTGTATAATAAATAATGTGATTAAGTAACAAAAATCTATCCATTAATCCATCCAAACTTTCGCATTTATTATATTAGTAGAAATAGGATAGTTGGATAGGATAGGAAGTAGGACTAGTAGGATTAAGTAGTTAACTGACTTAAGGCACTATTAACGCCAACGACCTGAAGTGGTTAGCTTGCGTGTTCTGTGCTGAGCTCACGTAACGCGTCGTATGTCTACCCAGTAATAGGACTCGCCCATCAAGGCGCGCTGTCCGAAATAAGACGCATTATTCATTTATTATACATAAAACAACAGGTATTATACTAAAACACGTATACTAAAATATAATAATTAAATTATCTTTAAAATGATAAAGGTTTCATAAAAATACGTTTTATTGTTTTTGTTTGATACTCATTTTTAACCGACTTCGAAAAAGGAGGAGCTTATCAATTCGGATGTTTGTATTTTTTTTTTTTATGTATGTTCGGGCATAACTCCGTCATATATTGACGGATTTACAAAATTCTTTTTTGTTCGAAAGGGGTTTATTCCGAAATGGTCCCATTTAAATTTCAAAAAGATCTGATGATGGGTTTCGGAGACAGACAACGGAACTCTTCAAAAATTGACAGCAAATCAACCGCGATTGCTGCTATCGTGTCTATGAATTGTTAACACAGTTTAATGGGGAACCACAACTAAAAAGTGAAAAATAAAAAACTTTTTTACAAAAAAATAGAACCGACTTCCAAAAAAAGTGCAAAATAACTTTTATTTCGGAAGTCGGTGTCAAAAAACAAAGACACAAAACAGGAGCACCGACTTCAGAAATTAAAGTTATTTTGCACTTTTTTTGGAAGTCGGTTCTATTTTTTTGTAAAAAAGTTTTTTTTTATCCGCGTTAGACATAACTTTACAAATGAATTGCACTATGTTATAAAAATATAATTTCAAATATTCACATACCAAATTACGAAGAAAATTGTCTAGAGTATTACATTTTTTTTAAAGAAATAAGACTATATTTTTAGACGTGATGTTCAATTAAAAATCATTAGAAGTCATATACTCGTAACTGCACCTTAAAAAAAACATTTTACAAAAAAAAAATTCAACAACTTCCATAAATAACACTAAAAAATCCAAAATAACTTTAAGTTCGGCAGCAGGTGTTTCTAGTTTTGTTTCTTCATTATTTGGTGTTATGGATGTCGATTGTATTTATTTTGGAATAAAGTTTTTTTTTTGTTTTTATGAATAGTGTTTAGTTTACCTAGTGCAATCGTTATTTAGAAAATTGTGCAATTTAGTGCTGATGATTATTGTCGATTAAGTAATTTTATTACATTATGTATGTACGTTTATAGATATGTTGCTGCATGTACGCAGGTACCTAGTAAATGGAATATATTGCATCGAGGAGTGAATTATGTAAAGTCAGTAATTTTGATGATTTTGCTTAGATTATAAACAAAGTTACTATTCGACCATAATATGTAGTGATGAATTCTTTGTGTTTAGGTAATCGATCCATTATTAATTATTTATGTTTCATTGTTGCAGGTAATAACCATCAATATTTAAACCACAAGTAAACCATAACGATGTAAGTTTTTAATTATAATTCTTTATTTATTTAACACTTACGCACACACGCCCAGGGGTGGACTTTTATTAATTCGTTACATTATTATATACTACTTTCAACAATTGGGACCATCTTTAGATTTCTGCTGTTCAGAGTAAAAGTCTGACCATGTCAAAAACTATATTAAATAGAAATAACAAAAATCTTAAGTAGGCAACACATTGTTTACAGAAAGCGATTCGGAAAAGATAATAAAAAGTAGAATATGTCAGATTATTTGTCTGAGCTAGTTCTAGTTGGAATGTGTGGTCACTTCATCTGTTAGATTATTTGGCGTTATCATATTCAGCATTATCGCAAAAGCAGAACGCTTCTTACGTCAACCACAGAATGTAATTTGTGGTCTCTTGTTAGGATTACAATGTTTTTTTTTCCATGATTTTAAAATAGAATAGAATAGAATACTCTTTAATACACCATATAACTTACAAAAAAAATATGAAGGAAACAAAAAAATAAAAAAAAATCAAAAAAATAATCATCCTCCCCTCTTATCTCCGAAATTACTAGGCCTACAATTTTGAAAAAAAAAAAAACATAATGTTGTCCTTTACTTATAGATTACAGAAAAACTTTTAAGAAATACCTATAACTTTCTTAAAGGAAGCCAAAACGAGTAGGTACATTAAAAAAAAAATCTACCAATATTTCTCATATCTTCTACTAGCGACCCGGCCTAGCTTCGGGTACAAATAATACACCTAAACCTTACTCATAAATCACTGTCTATTAGTGAAAACCACATGAAATACTGTTCTGTAGTTTTTGATTTTATCACGAACAGACAGACACAGCGGGGAACTTTGTTTTATAATATGTAGTGAAAAAATTGTTCCTAGCTTTTGGTTGCAGATGACCCAAAACTTCATCTGCAACCAAATCTCCGAGCAAGTTTTTAGACACTCACTCAATTTGAAAGTCAATCATTATTATTCGGCTGACATACGAATCACCATACCTATCTAAAACCGTTACCTTTACCATGTAATATAAAACCTTCCATCTTATAAGTACGGAAGTGGGTATCTGTGGTACAACTTAAACTAACGCGATGGGCGGCGGATGGGGCATGATCGGTCAATAACCGACTGGCAAGTGACCGAAGCTAACAATTAGCGTAGGAAGAAAATTGTTTGATAAAGTAGCGATGGTCTGAATTTTTGGGTCAAAGTTAAGTAACTGTCAAATATGTGAGTTCTTCTCCTCAAAAAAGGTTATGTGCAGAAAAAAATAGGTAGTTAGCCCCGCAAGTTGCAGTTTTATGTTGAACGTAAGCATTCGGTATTTATTTTGGAACAACGTGCTCATTGGCACCAGCTAGCTATGTCTAGATGTACGGCGATGCGGCATCGGTACATGGTGGACCCACTCATACGCAATTAAAACGTTTTGGCAATACATTCATTACAGTTAAGTAGCAGAATTCCCTGCCGGAGTCTGTGTTTCCTGATAGCTACAACCTGAGGGTCTTTAAGTCAAGAGTGAATAGGTTACTTCTAGGCGAGCGTCCTCCATCGTCGACCTCATCATCGCTTACCATCAGGTGGGATAGTGGACAAGCGCGAGTATTTCGAAGATAAAAAAAAATCTATCGTTATCAAACTCAATGGTCTCATTTAGGTTCACAAGTTTCTTATTGAGTACGTTCTTATTTTCGTTTTGGATTTAATTAAAGCAAAACTTCATAAAACTTACAGAAATATTTAACAAATCACATAAAATCTAAAATCTATTACGCCCATCAGTGATTCAGCACATTTGGGTTGATTTTATTATAGCAATGAAATCGGAAAGCATCTGTTACCTCCCTATATTTCACATAAAATAGTTTCATACAATTTCCTATTATAAAGGTATTTAGTTGGCTGGTCTCCAAGAAATGACGTTCGTACAAGCGAGTAATGAGGGTTGATATTAGCGTGTATTACTTATTGTTGATAATATTGATCATGAAGACGCGGTGCATTGTTGCTATGTTGTGTTGATCAACATGTTGATCTTCGGTTGGGTGTTGATGGTTTACAATTTCATCGTCAGTTACAAACCTACTGCTAAGTTTATGTCCACACTCCTATGCATATTTCATAGTTATTTAATCTGATATGTGTGTTATTGCGATCGTTTCTGTTTCGTCAGCTAAACTGGCAGATTCTTTTCATTCTCTCAGTGTTTCTTTATTCTCTCTTTTTAGATACATAGTTCTTCCTCATAGCCCTTCTTGTTCGCTCTTTTTCTCTTCCACTCAGTCTGGAACAATATGAAAAACTTATTAACACCCCCCAAAGATTTCTCCACAACTCTTTATACAGAATATTAAATTAGCCCAAAGTATAATTTTATCGTTTCAGAATTTTCAGAAAGAACAACTCTCATAATTTTTTCAACATTAATATTAAATTAGACCTTTCCGTCTCCGTAATTTTTGGTTAAATTCCAATAAATAACGTTAATGAATATTAAAGTAGTAGCACTTGATTCTAGGTAAGCGCTGATGTATTTCAATACACGGATACTTAGCACTGTTTCCACAGGAACAAGGTTTATGCAACACTTCCGTCATTACGAATAGTATAGGATAGACAAGCTTCAGAGAGACTCTCAGAGACACTCAGTTTAAACAATAAATTAATATAGAAAAAAAGAAACAGCTTTTCAGGACTACATTAATTTTAGTGTACATTTTTTTCTTATATACTTTATTTTATTATATACATTACGATATGTTTAGTTTTAATCTCAACGCATTTAAATTTTAAGGTCAATTTTTAGAGATTATAATTATAGTACCTAACTAAAAGGAAAGTTAACTCATATTTAGACAAACATGCATTTGAAAAATTGGTACCCTGAAGTATCGGCTCACAAGTTAGACAATACTAAGTTAACAAAAATAAGTTATAACAATGGTATCTCTAAGTTTTGGACAATCTCGTTCAAGTGGACTATCAGGACTTTAGATGCATTTCGCCTGATAAGAATATTAATCTGAATGATATGCATATCTTATCTCAGATTTAGAGTGGCGATTGATAAAAATAGAACGAACTTGAGCACGGTCGTATCTCAAGATCGCTTCTGTAACTAGTAGCAGCAGCTATGCAGATGGCAATGAGTGATATTCTTGTGAAAGCAACATGTTCATGTTTGTCAAGCTTGCGAGTACATTGTTATGAATTTGTTTCGGTAATTTAGGTTTTGTGAGTCAGTATTTAGGAATTGTTAGAAATAAAAGCGTCGTATTACAATTTTGTTTTGTTTGTCATAGAAATAGTCATATGCATTTATAGAATACAATCTATAAGCCACTATTCGGCTAATCTTGGAGACAGTAAGATATTCAATGCGCTGCTTCAGATGTTATTGATAGGAGATACCTATGTTTTTCTATCTGACGGTTTCATCAACATGAAACCTATTTGAGTTGATAGGTTCGATAATGCTGACGATGATAATGACATTCCACCGAAGGAACGTCATGCCGTCAGCAAAAGTTATCAAAATAAACATGTCTATGATAGCAACGGACAGTGGATACTATTCAAATATAGTCAGGTCTCAGGTACTAGTTCTCAATTGATCGGTAAGCGACTTATAATGACTCTTTACTGGGAAACTATTGGCTAAATCATTATACACGGAGTAAGGTGTACTGCCGATATTATACGCCTGGATTTTATTGCTAATCATTAGAGAAGCTATAGGATGTACGAAGGAATATAGCTAATAGCTACACAGTACAATAGGTGCAAATAAGATTAGGGCTCTATAAATAGGAATACTTAAGAAATGAAAGCCAATGATGTTCAGTTAGAAGTTAAATTAAAAACACTTGATTTAAGTAAGTAAATAAAAGAACATTGAAAGTTGAGTCGGCAGTTACAATCACTAAATTGGATTAACTTCGCTACGACACAAACTTTTCTGTCTAAAGATTTTGACAGGTTTCGAGTAAATTCAACTTTGTCTTGAGACTTATTTTCTTTCGTCTAGCGAGTATCACATTTCTTGAGACAGATGACGTAGACGCGTGTGTAAATTCCAATTCATTTTTAAAGCCAAGTGTCTCTACTAGTTTGTTTCGGTTTTACCTAATTGGATAGACTTCTTAATCTGTCGTCACCTTAAGCGATTAAAACAAAGTCAACCACCAGTCTCCTATTGAATATTCTTTCAATAAACTCCTATCTATACCAACACAGCCTATTAAAATATTATCTTCTTCTGAATCAACCTATTCTACATAAAAAATAGCACGGGTAACGCCTTATCATCCTTATTCACATATTTACCATCAATTAACGCATACGCGAGCAAACACGGATGACGTCTCTTGTCTCAGGGAGGATAATTTTGGACATGTCTCATTAACACCATTTTGCACGATGTATTTTGGACATCGAGGGAAGTTTTTGGAAAGATAAATATACAGAATGATGTGTTGGCTGAATTTGAAGCTGAATTGTGTTATATGCATCGTTTTAGATATAAACAAGCCCTGAGCCTTGGTATAATCATCATACCCAGCTGGATTGATGATCGTCATTATGTTAAAAATATGCAGATGGATACAACCCTTATGATTTCAAATGTAACGGCAGCCAAAAATATAGTAGAATCTTATGATTATTTATGATGGATCTGGGATCACTCTAGTAATATATTGGTACTAAATTATTCTAATATGATTTACTAGAACCAGTAAAATCACTACAGTACATATGTGTATTTAATTTGGCAGTATGTCTGGGTGAGGGAGTAGTTTCTTTTCTAAACTCTCACAAATTTTCATGCTTGTTTAGTAGCTACTTTACAGTGTTAGTACTTCAAACGAACTGAAGACTGAGTTACACAGACCGACGAAGCTAAAATAATTAAACTTTGAGCTCTCTAGTATTCCTTACTTTGTGGTTACTCATCTACTCAGACGGGTGTTAAAGTGAGCCAAGGTCTTGGTGCGCGAAAACTTGCCTGTGAATATAATTGCGACCATCTGCTCATTACGATTTAATTTTATTTGCGACGTTTGAATGTTGGCGTGAATTTTACTGCCTAGACAGTTAAATAACTGACCAATCTCAATGTGCTTACAACAAGATTTGATATTTGAACAAGTTGTTTAGTTATTTGGCAAGACTAAATAAATTATTAATTCCTTTCTTATCCTCATTAATAAGCCAATTGCCACTGCTAAATGTTACCCTCTTGATTCTAAAAAGGGGAAATTAGTCATCATTGAAAAAAAGTGAAACGCGACTCGAAACCATTGTTGAGCACTGCAGCTGAGTAAAAAATAAAAGATAAAAGCTGAGTACCAGTCTATCTGCATGACTAACCTAGCCAAGGCAATACCTACTGACCAAGCTGAAGTAAACACTACGATAAATATTTTCCAATCACGTTCATAACCAATAAACCACGAACATGAAATTTTTTAATGCGTAATGCCAACGCAATGGTCGATAACTTGTTATGCGCGTGCGCTGAAACGTGTACGGTTATCTTAGATTTACGATTTTGTTTACTACGAGTATTCGACAAGGAGTGACTGTGAGTATCGCTTTGTGTGACAATGGGGTTGTGTTCATTCAAACGTGTTTAAACGTGGATTCTTCGACATTAACGATTGGTCGCGTGGTTACCGTATTTTCCCAGGGTACATTGCGTGATCTGATTTGTAACATACTCGTTTTGTTTGTCGAGAACTCATGACCTTGGGCGTTATAAAGAATTTGTTCGTCTGTCAGTGCTGCTCTAATTCAGTTTTTTTTTAAATACAATTTTTCCTCGAATAATTTACAAACAAAATGCATTTTGTCTCATCTTTCAAAATGTTATTGTGCGCAACGACGATTGTGAAGTGACCTATATTAAATTTTCCACTGGTTTGACATGATTCATACACTCTGGCCTCGCTCCTCGTGTCTCAAAGACCACAACGTTCGACATCACACAGTTCGTTCTAAGAAGAGCCAATATAATCATAACTTGCCGTATAAAATGTTAACGGTATCGGCATGGGAGTACCGCAAGGTATCCGCCTGGGACCCTTTTTGTTTACACTCCATGATATCAGGTTACGTGTGGCATAGTAATCTAAAGAATGCATAACAGAAAACTAGCGAAATTTAACGCCGCTATTTACGAGGAACGAACGCCATATTACATCAACATAATGAGCCGACACGTGGGCTCCGAACGTAACTAATGACGAATGACCAACTTAAGGCGTCTTGTTACTTCATTTTGTTTACACAACAGAAAGTAGTGCCACTGTTTCATTATACGCTCTATACCTACAATTAGCATTAATCCCGATATTATTGCCATTAAATTACAGTTTCGAGTGTTTTCAAAAGCGGCTCGTGGTTATTCTTAGGCAAACGATACTTCAACCATATTTATGACCTACCTCAAACGCTTTGAAGAATTTCCATTTGTTTCCGCATTTAATGGCTTGGCAGGTATTAATGTTAATATTATTGGGATTTATCAAGGTTAAAATAAAAACAATAGGCTGGGTTCTATTCAGAATTTTAAGTGTTGAAATTTTTATGGTTTGCCTTGGTTTGTTTACTGTTGAGTTAACTAATTCCCTTGGAATAATACCTTCGTATATAATCTGCTTAATACCCTTGTCTTGTTATGATAGGCTAATGTTTGCTACTGTATTGTGTACAGCACCATTTCTTACACAATTGTGCAACTTATTTAAATTGATTACTTCGGTATTGTGATTTATTTCTATTGCGTAATATAATTCAGTTCCTTTCTTTATTACTATAAAGTGTTTTAAAATATTTATTGTTATTCCGTTTTGAAAAATGTTTATAAAACTGTCTATTTCGTTACTAAAACACGTTGTTCGACTTCGTTCGAGATTTGTTTGTCAAGCCAATATTTATGGATGGACAATGTGAAGAGTGTTGTATTGTGAGGCGGAATGACTTTACAATAACAATGGACATTGTCGTCTTTTCTCGTGATTTAGTCTTTCTTTCCTGTATTCTTGTTAATTGTTGAATTAATATTGAAACAGAAGATTTACTTAAAGAGTTTGGATAACGGAGTATCTTATGATTGCTAAGATTGTCGTAGTTTTGTACACTTTTTTTTAATCATTAATAGGCTCGCGTTTGACCTGTATCTCACCTGATGGTCAGCGAAGATGGAACACACTTCACGCCTAGGAGTATCCTATATTCACTCTTGACTTAAATACTCCCAGGTAGCTATTAGGTTGTATTTATCACAATTTCTTGTCTCCATCTTAAATCTTTGAAATTATGCTGTTAATGTCAACAATAACGTAATGCACATGGTTATTCTGGGAGTATTTTTTTGTTGTAAATCGTATTAATCTGGCCATAAACGAAAATATCACGCATACTAGTGACTCATTTTGTTTGTCATTAAAGTGTTAAAGTAAACCTTTCTCACAAGCTTTAATTTTAATTGAAAAATTATGGGTTACTGAACTGATAAAAGTTCCAAGTTCGAGTATATTTAATTATTTTTAGTTTTGAGACTACTAACATTTCTGGTTATAAATCCCAACCAAGTCAAACCCACGACATAAAATTTTAGTGAGATGTTTGTAGGTAATTGTAGTTATTGTACGGAAACTGCAAAAATTATATAACATGACACAATTTAAAATCCCGAAGCGACGATAACCTACAAGAATAAAGCATAAAGCGTTTCGTTTGTTTGGTCTATAAATTAATCGTTCAACCAATTTGGGAAAGCGGAAAATCACCCGAGCGAGTGTTGGCGCCAGATGGACGACTGCCAGCCTTTCACTGGGAATCAGAGTAATTTTGTTATGTGGACGATCGTGTAGGACTGTTAACTTGACACATATTAACGCAGAAGACAATGCAGTTGATGAAAAAGAACAACGTGGTGATAGTTTCTCACTGGGAATCAGAGTAACTTTTTTATGTGGATAACCGTGTAGGACTGTTAACTTGACACAGTAACTTAGAAGACAATGCAGTTAATGATAAAGAAGAACGTGGTGATAGCTTTTCATTGGGAATCAGAGTAACTTTGTTATATGAACGACCGTGTAGGACTGTTACATATTAACACAGGAGACAATGCAGTTGTTGCTGATAATTAAAAGGAATAAAAAACTCTATGATACCTTAACCTTTGACTAGGAGACAGTGCAGTAGGCGATGGTGAAGGACTGTTCATTTGACTCATATATGTATGAACAAGCCAATGCATTCGTTACCACGAAAATACAGTAAAAGCCTTTTTCTGATTCAGAATATTATTTTAGCTTTGTTATGTAAGTAATAATGTAGGACTATTAACATTACATAATGCAATAGCAAATTTAGATGACGCTGAAAAAAATCGGATGATGTCAATAGTTTTGATGATAGTATATAGGAATTTTTGTACGTATTAAATTCTTCGGCGTGAATACATCCATATGGATTGAAATGCAAAATACTTTTTTTTGCGTTATCAGGCGAACAGCGAACTTTGGCCACTCGTGAAAAGTATTGTCGAATACTTTGAATGTAAACATGCCTAATATAGAAGTTAACAATAGGCGTAAAATAAATATTCTTTACTAGCACTTCGCCCACGACTTTGCCCGCGCAGATTGAGACTTATGAATTTATTCATGAGAAACTTCCTGCGACTGTGAAATTAAAAAAAGTTCATCAAAATTGGTCCAGCCGTTCTCGAGTAGCGCTTAGCAACACATTTAGCCATTCATTTATTTTTATTTACTAAATAGCCTATAGATAGCTAAGTTTCTACGAGAAGGACAAAACGCTTTTCACTGTACTGATAGCCATTAACTAATGCCTATCAGCTCTCAGCTTACTTATTTTAACGTAATCTAGATTGTAGACCAACAAACTGCTTGGTCGATATTTGGTCATGTTAGACTTTGTGTCACGAAATATAATTTATTAGAGTCTAGAAGCAGTGCGTACCATACTTTGTTGTCGATCAATACAGTAAAATATGAAATTGTTTTGACCTAGTTTTATTTAATCCTTTGGACTTTGTAACTTTAGCTATATAAAATGGAGGCACTGTATCTAGTGGAACTACTGTAACTGTAGCTTAAAGAATTTCCAGGTTTAGCGAAGTCATAATATCATGTTACATTGCTAAGCAAAGGTCTTCATTATCTTTGAAAATGATTTATTTTCGTATGTTTCAAATGTTTTTTACATTGATATAATTCTTAATCTAATTTCAGCTTATTCTTAAAACATTATCTATTTCATCACAAATCTAGACCATCAAACTTTTTATGTGTTACTGTAATCGTAACTATGTCACTCACACGAGAAGCTTTTTAAGCTCCACAGTGAAACAAGCATGTATCATGTACGAACTAAATATCGTTTTCCGCTTTATTTATTTTCACGTTTGAAATTTAAAAAAACAGACGTGGCACACAAACGAGTGATATATTGTCCACTATTTTTATTGTAACGGCGTATTGCTTACAAGTTTCGAGTGATATATTTTCCTGATATATATTCTTTAAACTGTATTTTAGATCGGCTTGTTCTAATTCCGTGTATCGGAATGATGTTAAAACGAACTAAACTGACCGTAAAAACCGACAGAGAAGTTATCGTCTTATCCCGTATTTCATGCTGTAGTCCGATTAGTCTTTCATTTGGACAGACTCCAGATTTTATGTCATAAAGCTTTTAGATAATACTGGAATTAGTGTAAAGTTGTTTCTGAACATAAACAAATAAAACATGACATTTTATTTTATGTTCTTAGGAGGACATAGACAAAAATGAAACGCAAACGTACAAAGGCAAAAAAAGACTAACTAAATATGGATGATGATTTTGAAAAACTAATTGAAGTCCAAACAAAGAACCTAAAACCAAACCGATATACTTTTAATCCCATAGCATAGTAATTTGATTCACAAAACGATAAAGCAATCCCGGAACAAATTACAAATGAAATTGTGAGAGAAGCTGAAGAACTTTTGTTCAATAAAGTGTTAATAATTACCCTTTTCTTAATTATAATATAACCTTTTTCGTTAAATATATATTTTTATAGTCTGTTGATGTTCATCATAAGCTTTCGTTCCTTTGTTGTTCTGAGGAGGCTATTCATAAGACAAAAATACTGACCACGTTTTTAAGAGACCTAGAATTTACTTTATACTAAAAGTATAAATGCGAAAGTAACTGTCTGTCTGTCTGTTACGTCTTAACGGCTGAAAGGATATAGATTAAAAAAAATAGCATTTCTTATATTATTATAATATTGACATTACATGAAGTAAAATCTTGGCTTGCAAATCGGAATGGATTTGTGCTTTTGCTATCTTCTGAGGTTAAATTTTAGATAAGCATTTTTTGTAGCTGCAATATCAGGCACGTTCTTAATATTGACATTACATGAAGTAAAATCTTGGCTTGCAAATCGGAATGGATTTGTCCTTTTGCTATCTTCTGAGGTTAAATTTTAGATAAGCATTTTTTGTAGCTGCAATATCAGGCACGTTCTTATCTTCCAATATATTCCAAAGGCTAGGTATGACAAGCAAATAAGTTTCTTTATGACCTTCAATCAGGAATAACAAGGTTTATTCCATAATTCTTAGTAGTTACAAAACCGTACAAAGTTACCGTAAAATATTGACGGTTGAGGAGTAAACATCGGAATTGCAACATTATTTAACTCACAACTGCGCACTTAGTAAACAATTCGTAATAAGTATCAAAGGAATAACATTGTGAAGCAGGAAGCAGTTTCCCGGATGAAGGGACTTATATTCAAGGAGAAGAAGGATGAAGGCATGGGAAAGAAAGGGATACGTAGAAAACAAGAGTGACCCTGAACGTAATCGTGGCCTAGTCCCGGGTGAATATTGATCGAATAGGGGACAAAGGATAACGCTCCTTACGTAAGCCAAATGGAAACCAGTTTGGAGATGCTTTATTTAATGAAGGACGTAGTAAAATATGATGTTTATGTGAACTGCGAATATACATTTTTATCTGGGACGTGAAGAGAATGCCTCGTAGATTTTGATGTATCAATGAATGAGTCAGCTGAACATAGTATTTAGCTGTTAGGGCATTGAACTGGATATTACAATGGGCTAAGCTTTAAGGTCTAGAGTTTCGTGGCTTGAACTTGATCCTGGTGTTACCTTTGTTACGTATCAACTTGTGTTCTGTAAATATATATAACATTTTGGTGTAGTTGATTTAATTTCAGTATTTGTTGGCAGTCCTTTTCGCTGTTAGGATAAGCAGTTGATGCATAGGTTCCTTATTTGAGGAGGGCTTTAAATTATTGTCTTTAGACATATTAAAGTAAGTAGTTTTATTAGAATGTCTACTACGTTCATGCTCAATGTCATGTCAAGTGTTTGAATAAAAGCTTTTGTTCTAAAACAATATTGACTCTATTTTGGAACGTCACTCGCTGGATTACACGGATTACTTCAAGTCCTATTGGTATTATCTCTTACGTCCATAAAAGTCTTTGGTAAAATAATCCTTATCACCAGTACTTACAGTTCAGTTTTCTAGTTAAGTTCTATGTCATCTTTATCTTTTTCCTATCTTAGTTGTTTATCTTCGTCAAATAAAAGTTTGAAGGCAAGTCTTCATGCAAGATTTTTTTGTTTCACCCACTCTTACGCCTACTTGAAACTCGAAAAAGGCTTGATAATAAAAGTAAAACGGTATTTATGAGCAATCTTGATTAATGTGCTGGAAACTTGGAAATGTTTCATAACCTGGTTTTATATCCGGTGTATTTTACGATACATTTGGACTTACTTATATTTGTTTGTTATTTCGATGTATTTATTGAAAGACTAGCTTCCGCCCGCGGCTTCGCCCGCGTGAAAAGCAAGATTATTTTGAGTGGTATTTGCAGAGAGAGTAGCACGTTAAAAAAACACTGTAGAAATCAAAATCCAAAGTCAGTTATTCAAATTATGTTGCGAGCCAGAACTTTTTGAACGTAACGACGTTCAAAAAGTTCTGGCTACATAAACGCTACATAAAGACAGACCCTTCACCACTTCTTAGCTTCTTACCCGTGACTCCATCTGCGTAGACATCCGGATTGAGTCCAGAGAAAAATAAAACATTTGTGAAAGATTAAAAGTTAGTACGGGCTAGGATCATGATAAATTAGAATTTCCTACATTAGCAGGGCTTACCAAAGTTGGACGGCGATTTTTTGCGCTACGCCGAAAATCTCTTTTCTATGGGCTACCTGCGTTTGTATCTACGTTTGACGTCGAAGTTTTGTTGTTTATGTTAAATTAACTTTTTTGTGATTTTGGCATCCTTTTTTTTTGGTACTTTACCTGCGGCTTCATCCGCGTGCAGGTCTGAAATTTCTCTTCTTCATGATTCTGGGAATCCTGAGCGGTATAGAAACCGTTTAGGATTCCAGCCCCGAAAATACTTATTGAAGATGCTACCTCTTATGATCCCACCCTTGGAATACTTTTTGTGATTCTGATATTCTCCTGGTAGTGCGTGAATCTTACCGCTCGAAAATTTTACTTCTTCACGATTCTGTTCTGCTGGTAATATGTGAATCTTTCTCTACCTCTTACGATGCCTGCCCCAGCATACTTTTTGTGTTTTTGGTCTCCTGGCAGTTTGTTAGTCTTTATCGCTCATACTTTCAGTCCTAAAAATTATTCTCCTCATGTTTCTGGTCTCCTGGTAATTTGTAAATCTCCCTCTCCTAATACCAGCTTCGGAATATGTTTTGTGCTTCTAATCTCCTGGTAAGTTGTGAATCTATACAGCTCAGGATTCCAGCCCTCTCCCTGGTAATTTAAGAATCTATACCGCTCATGATTTCAGCCCCGGCACACTCTTTGTGTTTCGGGTCTCCTGGTATTTTGTGAATCTGGTGGTTTGTGAAGCTATACCGCTTAGCATTGTATCCCCGAAAATACCTCTTCAAGATTCTGGTCCCCTGGTACTTTGCGAATCTTTACCGCTCATGATTCCAGCCCTGGAAATACTTCTCATGTTTCTGGTCTCCTGCATGGTACTTTGTGAGCGTATACCGCTCGTTCAGCCTGACTTTGGATTTCTACTTCCACCTCAGCCTTCGCTAAGTCTTGTCATTTACGGGGATAAAAAGTAGCCTATGTGTTAATCCAGGCTATGCCTACCTGTGTGCAAAATTTCATTCAAATCCCTTCAGCCGTTTTTGCGCTATGGACAGCCAAATATACAAACAAAGAAACATACAAACTTTCGCATTTATAATATTAGTAGGATGTAGGACTTTTTTTTTTGGTTTACAGCCAAATCTGATAGTGGATATTTGCTGAGCAATACCAATCTGAAGTCTGAAGCCTAAGAATATGAAGTAGGTACCTGTAAGCTAAGCTATATGCTTATGCAGCCTTATTTATAAAACTCAACCGTATGCGTAATTTAAATACTGCGATGATTAGCAGATTCTAAATTCAAGACAACAACTTCTCATATATCACATTCGAAAGGCTAAGCAGATTGAAAAATGGTATACTCTAGAGACCCGTTTCCACGGAATTATGAGAGATATGATGAAAAAGATACATTACACATACACCACGGCGTCTATCCTACATATTCACGAAAATGATCATCATCTAGCCTAGCCTTTTCCCAACTATCTTGGGGTCGGCTTCCGGTCTAACTGGATCTAAGAAAATGATAATGACAAAAAAATCTAAAAGCATAGAGAAAGAATACACGTCAGATATAGCGCCATGTTTATCTATAACACCGCATGTTGCAAAAGATTAGTTACTTTCCGCTAATTGAATACCTTTGTTTATTCACGATGCACGATGTGCATTCGTTGAAATCTCTGACGTTCATTAATTTGATCATACAATAAACAATGGAAGTCGCAATGCTTTCGAAAGGTAAATTGTGAACATGCAACATGCTTTTGCATTCTGATTTAAATGTAAATGAGCTTTGAATTTTTGTAAAGGAGTAAAGGATGAAATACAGTGTATTCATAGCAACCAAACAGTGACCTTATCATGAAGATTATACGGATTACTTTAATGCAAAATAAACAATTATTGATGACGGATTATTGAACGGACTGTAACTGATGAAGTCAAATGCTAGTTCGTCACTTCGGAGTATTTCTGTACTAAAGTTTGAAAATGAAATTCTTTACCGGCCTCATTGGAAGTTGCTTATATTTTTTTTGTCATGGGTTCACCTCATTGTGATACTGCCAGCTTTTTATTTTCATTTAAAGAATCCTTTAAACGTTATTATATATCTAGATATACGTTGTTAGAAATTAAAAATAATTAGCATTCATCGTGGCAGTACTGCCAATCTTCTGGGCACATTTCCGGCTAGCCCAGATGACAGCTATGTGGAGGAGTACTTCAACGCCTAAGTGTATTCTGTTTCTGTATATATGTACGTAGTTAGGTTATAAACAGTTAGTTAATATTGTTTTTATTAACTGTTGTAAATAAAACTGATAATATGTATGTTTTCTTTAATATATATATAAAAGTCTCTTTACGAAAATTTGATTAGGTAGGTACTTGGAAAATTTCATAATGCTTTTGTTCTAACCATACAGCTTCACAGTTTCAGAAAGGTGTGTTAAAAATCTCGACAAACACGAGCAAACTGACTTGGCAAGGTACCTTCACTGACTGCATCCTCTGCATTCATCTCACGTAATCTACCCGCGGCAGGCACATAATCCCTACGGTTTGTTCCTGAAAGCCGGCAATCTACTTCAGTTAGAAAATCTATTCCGTTGGGATTATCTTGCCTTTCTACAGCCTCTTGCTGGAACTTATGTTTTTATTTTGCAGGTACATCTTTTATGTGTTTGGGGTTTGTTTGATTTCTAAAGATGTTGGTTGGTTAATAGATAATAGTTAATAGATATACATGTTATAGGATATGGAGGTAGGTAAAAACTACAAATCTCCACCTGTAACGATCCTCACTTAGGTAGGTACTCCTTTTGCTTTGTTTACGTTCTGATAATACAAGGCACATTCATTGTGCGTACAGCTAGTGTGAAACTCCTACCAGAGTCTGTATTGCCTGATAGCTACAACCTGGGAGTCTAGTCAAGAGTGAATAGATTACTTCTAGGCAAGCGTGCTCCATCTTCGACATTATCGCTTACCATCAGGTGAAATAGTGGTAAAACGCGCGTTTAACAATGATAAAAAAGAAATACATGCACCGATTGTGTTGTGAGTAGGTACTCTGCACCTGGTCTTTCTGAATTCTGAAGAACATCTCCAATAAGCACTGTGTATGTCTTTCCAGGGTTCCCCTCCCGGGGCGGCGTTTCCACGCTTACTTTCATCTTTATTTTTTCTTTCATCTTTTGTTAGTGGCCTTATAAACTGTTGACGGTATCTGCATACTTTTTCAATTACTATTTCTCCTAAATGGCACAGCACCTCTTCTTCCTTACTATGAACAATGCGAATTAGTAGGCTGAATAATAAAATGTCATTGCAAAACAAACACTTCATAAAAATGTTATTAAATTACATTTTGTCATTGCTTCGAATGAAACGACCCCACTATCTAAATTGGACAAATTGATAAAAACCAGTTTGTTTTCCATTCCATTCATTTTTCATACAGTTAATTGTATTTATTCAACGGGTTTGTGGGTCTCGGTCGTTATCATGTTATGTAAAGTTTTGTGATAGTGATAATCTGCTTAATTAGTTTCGATGAATGGACTAATGAATAAACCTGATATTTAAGAAACATTTAGCTGTCACTAATGTCACCTGTCAGTTAACGTGGGTAGCGGGAAATGGAAGATCATTTAGCTGAAGCACTTAGCCTGGACTGGGGTAATGATGAGCCTGTAGTCAGTTGTATGTACCTAATAACACGAAATAATTCGCTTACTACGGAATATAACGAATTCTGAAAAGAGGGTCTTCTATATCAGACTTATGCTAATTCAAAACTTACGCTAATCAGTAATCATTTCAAGGTTTATTATTCCTCTTCGCAAAAAGTTGTGTTATGATCAACATTATTGATTCCATTGGAAACTTCCTACATTTACATTGGATTACAAATAACAGCTGCTCTGTGTAAAGACTGATTAACATTACTATTAATACGATACGTTGGCCATCACACAAGGTTTTTTTTTTTTTAAATAACATGTTTTTTAACAGTCTGACTCTTTACCGCATACCTCGTAATTTTATCGATTGATTTGAGATTTCAAAGACGCCAGTCTTTAGGTTCAAAACCACACGAATCACGATAGGCTTAGACTCAGTGACTTTCTATTACCTCAATCACACAAGCCAATCAAGTTTCAATGACACGAGCCATTTTGGTAGCGCAAGCCAATGCCGTTTAGAACTTTTTGACAGTTTTCGTTGACCAATTTGTCTAGAGCCCAAGTTACTCATTTCACGTTCTTTTAAGCTAGAGACCAAACTTAGAGGGTACTTAATATATTTTCATCTAAAACAGTGCCATGGGTTGGATTACTTTTTTTATTATTAACCCATACCGGTTGGATTGTTCAACTCATAATTTTGTTTATGTTGAAACCAATTTGACGTCATTGCGTAGGCGTTGGAATTACAAGTCATTGCCATGGTAAAATATGAGCATTTTACAATGACAGTAATATTTACGTAACTTTGGAATATGCAACCAATGTTTACGTAAACAAACGTAAACAAGTGAGGATTTACAAAAAGTTCAAACGTTCGTTTTTGAAATGGCTTTGGCGGCCATTGTTGCCCTATTCAACAGAGTAATAAAAAGTATATGGGCCACGTGTTCCGCATAAAGACCGCGTTCCAAGGTTATCGGGAATAGTATTGAACATCTAACTTGTTCGAATTTCAAATCATTTGTTCTTCTATTAAGAATTTGATGTGCCAATAAAATCTATTCAAAAGGAGATTTTTATATGTCTAGTGGAATAACACTACACTGGCTAGTGTAGAGTGTTACCATGAAAGTAACCCCCGATTTCTGAAAAATTAAGAATTAAAGTTGAATGTTTTCAAACTACCTCAGCCTGTTATTTTTATTTTTTTAGTGTTGGAGTTAAAACGTGTCAAACCCTACTTTAACAGGTTTAAAGGCGAAAGTAGAGTTGCACCACCTATTCACATTATCAGGGGATAGTCTCCACTTCTCCAGTTCATTACTTAACAAACTCAGGTCCAGTCTACATAACCTGGTTTAAAAATTCCTGAAACACAATTATTGTAACACTTTTAAAATTGAAATCGGTGACTCATCCATCCATGAACTTTGATTGTAAGACAGCAAACAAAGTGCTACATAACGTTACGCATTATTTGGTGTGACAAAACAGATGTTTCTATATTTAAACCTCTAGCTATTTCCAGCGGTTTTACTTGCGCTGAAGTAGGAAATTATCCCAAGAGAACCTCCTCCCGGGATAAAAAGTATGATCTTGTACGACTATATCCTTCTCCATTATCCAATCTACGAGTACCTATATCTATACAAAAATTCATTAAAATTTGTTCAGCTGTTTAGGCGTAAAAGCGTAACAAAAATAACCGGCCAAATGCGTGTCGGACTTCGCGCATTTAGGGTTCCGTACTAAATTAGAGAATTTCAAAGATAAAATCTGATTTATCAGTATTTGTTAGTAAATATACGTAATAATAAACATTATCACCAAGTTTCAAGTTCTTAAGTCAAAGGGAAGTTAAAAAATTCTTCAGAAAAAACAATTGTGACAGACGACGGACAGCGGACACGTGAGTGACAGCAATAGTGCTCCGTTAAGACTCTTTTGGTACAGAACCCTAAAAACGGACAGACAGTCGCATACAGTATAGATTATGTATAAAAAAAACAGTCAGACACAGTCATAATCTCAATAAACTCATCTAACTTTCGGCAAATCGATTGTCAGATAATAAAAAACAAAACAAGTTATTTAAAATTTGTCTACATAAAAAGTCTTAATTATAAAATTCGCTAACCATATGCTTACATTAATTACTGATTAGCGGTTTCAAAATTCAGGATAACCTAACCATACGTCTCATCCATCAATTTCAGTTTTCTTTGAGACAAAACCAACTTCAAATGATTAGTCAGTACCTACTTTACTGTGTCAGTACTTTTTGAATGAAGAACCTGCTAATTAGTGTTTAAACTAATCACATGGTTATTTATTTTATAAATAAGGCTCATTACCATGTAATTTTAAACGGATTTTTTAACATTTTTCTTCGACACTCCTAAATTATTCATGTTGTGCGCTTTCAAGGTCTCGCTTCCCGCCATCCCGACTTACGTCTTCGCGGAGGCGATATATCATTTATTATTTTTAAACCGCTCAACAAGCACTGGTTGTGTTACGTTCTGCCGCAACACGTGTTGTGCCTGATATACGATCAATAGATGATACCTATGATGTCATCGTGAAGTGTTTTGTTGTGATTCCACGAGGAGTAATGTCAATGTTCACTTCAGGCTGTATATCTGAATACCTTTGCCTTGAAGTTTGTACTTACTCTTTGGTGATGTAAAAGCATGGATTTAATAAGTATTTTCAGTAGGTATAGAAGATACAACAGATATTTAAATCTGGAACTGATACTGATGATAATTTTTAAAAAGAATCTTGTTTTAGTCGTTTTTTTATGAATTGTTGTGTTCAAAACATCAAGAAAGCACGTGCGTTACCGCGTGTTAAATATTTTTGCGATTGTTAAACAAAACACCTACGAGTTTTCTTTCTATTTTCAACTGTTTGATTAAATACATTGACTGAACCAGTGTTACTAGATTTTTTTTTGTTAGTTTGGAAAGTCTTCAGATGACCTCTCTCGTTCTAGGTGGAGCGGGGTGAATCTTTCGAATAATGTTTCAAAACGTATCCAAATCTGATACTGAATTTAGTCATTATACTCCTGCTTGCTTAGGGTTCCAGTATATCCCAGATTCGGCGCAGCATATCTTCTTCCAAACGTCTCTATTCGCTGTCATCTTAGTCACCTCCTTTATTGTCATAAAATTTGTTCACAAAATCCATCACCTATTCCTGACTCTGAATTAGTGTCATAGACAAATTAGACCCAACACAATTTTAATCAGTTTTAGTGAGGTCATCAAATATAGCAAAGTAAGAGGTATTCCAAAGCATAAACCATGCTATTCTATCCCATAATACTTACATAACAGTCAACATAGTATTATACAACTTGTATAATACAAGAGTGTGTTCATAGCGATCAAGGTCGATTTATTCTTGTGTTATTTTCGACTCGGATCGCGTATCGTGACGACACAAGAGTCGAATTAAAAAAAATAGTGTTGTCAGTTTGCGACACATTTTTTTTTGTGTTTTGGCTTCGCACGGTTTGTGCATTTAGCCAGTGTCAAGTTTAAAAAGTATATAGTTTTTTGATACAAAATGCAGTCATTTGGTTTTTTATTAGAATACGGATTTAAAATATTCTAATGTTTTTGCAGTATTTGGCAGCAAATGTGTCGAGTAAGCCTTTTCGGCAAACTTCGCTGAGGTAGTAAGTAGGTACTGGAATAAAATTCTCAGCTTCATATTACCGAGATCGCGCTTGATAACTACACAGATGAGATTTTGGTTTCCTCCAATTATGTTCAAATTCCGTGTTATTGGGGTTATTAATTTTGTTTTTACATCACAATATCGACTAGGGATTAATTTGCGAATAATTAAAACAGCCTCTGAAATTCACTTGAAAAAATGCCGCTAAAAATTCCTTGTGACTCTTCGTTAGTGGCACGTGCTTTTGCGTTCAGTTTATCGGGTTACCGGATTGTTATTGGCTATTTAATTTGAGTACAGCTGGAGGTTATGTTAGAACGCCATAATTTAGTTGTTATTGTGCGTTTTGTGGTTAGCAGTGTTTAATGGTTAGGTGGTTTATAAAGCTACTATTTGGTTTAGAGAATAAATAGGGTTATTGTATTATTTATTTATAACTTATGTTATGTTATTTCCATGCAAGGTCAGAGGCAGTTGTACACTGTCTAAGTAGGTCTTGTCTAAGTAGGTATTTTGAAATTTCTCATCTTTTTGATAGTGTAACTTATTTTTGGACTAAAATCAAATAAGTAAGTTGGTACTTACCTTTTTATTTAAACAAATTCTAAAAATTTGGCAACATCCAAAAAAAAAAGCTTGACAAAAGCTGCAATCTAATAGTAAAAACATTTTTTAAACGAAGTTTTTAGTTATACCTACTCACACAAAACTTCATGGCTGTGCTCTATCTGCAGCTAAACCTGGATGTCAATTCACGTCATGCTTACAATAAAGATGCATTGTAGATGGAACTGAACCTGGTTTTGTGCTCCGTGAACTGAACGAACTTGTAAAAAATTCAACTCCGTAGGTTAAGGCGTATATGTATAGCCGCCAAGTGGCCCCCTCATTAAATAAAAAAAATCATTGTTGCGTTTGTTACAAAGAGCTTAAAGTATTTTTACGTTGTTGAAACAGGACTCAAAGTGTTTCGTATCCAAAGTAGTAAAAAAGTACCAAAAACGGCCGTTTTTGACACTTTTGCCTACTACTTTGGATACGAAACACTTTAAGTCATGATTTAACAATGTAAAAATACCTTATCCTATTTGTAACAAACGCAACATAGGATTCTTTAATCTTTATTTTCTAAGCTAAGATACGAATTTTTATTCAATGAGGGCGCCACTTATGGGGAGGTAGGTCCTTAAGTGATTCTAATTGAGCTTGCAAGATTTGACCCGAACAAATAAACATTTCAAATGAATTATAAGCTTGTAAGGTAAAAACAATCGGATCAAACAATTAATAACCTCTATCTCCTCACGTTCTTATTATATAATCTCAAAGTTCACGTTTTTATGAACGGAAAATATCATCCAGCATTATTTTTATCTAATCGTAATTCTATTATCGCATCAATTTAGATAGTTTTCGCCTATACTAGATATGTCTAATTCTGCTATTTATAGAGATTAGCGAGATAACCACTTTTTTATCATTGTTAGGCTCGCGTTTAACCACTATCTCAGTCGATGGTAAGCGATGTTGTTGTCGACGATGAAGCACGCTTGCCCAGAAGTAACCTATTCACTCTTGACTTAGGGCGCAGTTATACGACTTTTAATGAATTTTAATTGAAGATCACGGCTAAACGACTAGTCTTATTTCTTTGAAAAAAAATATAATTATATTACTCTAGACAGTTTTTTTAGTAATTTGATATGTGAATATTTTAAATTATATTTTTATAGTACCTATAGTGTAATTTTTTTAACCGACTTCGAAAAAGGAGGAGATTATATTTTGTAAAGTTATGTCTAATGCGAATAAAAAATTGAGAATCACGCAAAAACTATAAAGCGTATTTTTATGAAACCTTCATCATTTTAAAGAAAATTTAATTATTTCTATTTTAGTATACGTGTTTTAGTATAATACCTGTTGTTTTATGTATCACTACATATTATAAAACAAAGTCCCCAACCGTGTCTGTTCGCGATAAACTCAAAATCTACTGAACGGATTTTCATGCAGTTTTCACCAATAGACAGAGTTATTCACGAAGAAGGTTTAGGTGTATAATTTGTACCCGTGAGAAGCTGGGGCGGGTCGCCAGTAATAAATAAATAATGCGTCTAATTTCGGACAGCGCTCCTTGATGGGCCTGTCCTATTTCTGGGTGGAACTACGACGCGTTCCGTGAGTTCAGCACAGAACTTGCAAGCTGACCACTCAAGATCGTTGGCAGTTAATAGTGCTTTAAATACGTTCAGTTTGTAGCTATCAGGTAACACAGACTTCGGCAAGGAATTTCACTCCATGTCTGTGCGCAGAATTAATGAAAACAACGTCAGATAGCTGTCGTGTCTCGGATTAAAGTATCTGCTTATTTTGAATCAATCTGCCGAGCCTTTCTCCAACTGTGTTGGGGTGAGCTTCCAGTCTAACCGAATGCAGCTGAATACAAGTATTTTACGTGGAACGACTGCCTATCTGACCTCCACAACCCAGTAGTGCTCAAACCGGGCAGGAAATGTTGGTGCAGTTTGTGACAGTGTGACCACTGTTGACACGCTTCATCGTCTCCAAAGTTTAAAAACACTTCAACTCGTGGTACATAGGGTGGTACATAGGGTGGTAGATATCTCTAGTATATTAGTGTCTTGTTGTCTACTGTGCAAAAACAATCCAAAAAAAAAATCGGCTAACAGACATCAAACTCATTTTCACTTCGTATTGGACGTCTGAAATAAAAACAACAGCCAATCAATGCCTGTTAATTATTTTTATACAACTAAGGAGTGAAATTCCCTGTCAGAGTCGGTGTTTCCTGATAGCTGCAACCTGGGACTCTTTAAGTCAAGAGTGAATAGGTAACTTTTAGGCAAGCGTGCTCCATCGTCGACCATATCACATCGCTTACCATCAGGTGAGTTAATGGTCAAACGCAAGTCAATTATTAATAAAAAAAACTTTCAGAAGTTTCTGAAAGTATAGAAACTACACAACAAAATAGTAACACCAGCCACAGAAGAACAGCCAATTGACAGTTAGGTTATTTTTACAATTTACATAGATGGTTAACAACGTCTACAGATATATTTGTTGAAAATGTTACATTATTTACTGACCTATGTACCTACCTATATATAGGTCAGTAAATACGAGTAATGTAACATTTTCTACCCACATAGTGAAACAGCTCATATTTGCCTATGTACTTGTCGCGCCCATGTTGCTCCGATTTGCCTAAGCTGTTATTTGTACTATCACCAGCAAAAATACCTTACACTTATGCAAATTTAAAAAAGGATTTTATCGTGAGTTAATGATACTTTACACGGATTTTGTGTACATATTTATGTAAGTCTCTCTTGTCCTGTAAAAACAGGGTTCATATAATAAACCCACAGATAAAAACACTTTCAGTTTTCCTGCAACACAACTTTAACAATTTCTCTTTCCCTAAGAACTTTACTCGGATTATTACGAACATTTTACACAAATCAGGATAAGCTACGCTTGCTGGGGTTGGTCCGTTGATGGGTGACCATCTTTACATACCGAGACTCCTCCGTGCCTCGGAAAACACGTTAAGCCGTTGGTCCCGACGGTCAATCGTGTATCTTTGAGTCGTTACGGGTCGTCAAAAGCCCGAAAGTCTGACAACCAGTCTTACCAAGGGGTATCGTATTACCCAGTTACTGGGTTGTGGAGGCCAGATAGGCAGTCGCTCCATGTAAAATACTGGTATTCAGCTGCATCCGGTTAGACTGGCAGCCGACCCCAAGATAGTTGGGAAAAGGCGAGGCAAATGCTCACATATTGC
Source organism: Polia nebulosa (assembly GCA_951329385.1). Taxonomy (NCBI): domain Eukaryota; kingdom Metazoa; phylum Arthropoda; class Insecta; order Lepidoptera; family Noctuidae; genus Polia; species Polia nebulosa. The sequence goes on from OX589587.1 coordinate 59,136,207, forward strand.
TTCTCGTGACAGTACTTCTCCGCTATACCTAAGCTGTTATCTGTACATAAACATTGACATTGCGAATGAATGTGTCGTTATATAACTCACGTTCAACAAAGAATCATACTTTAAGTGTATATTGATAAGAATTACTTGGTATGCCGAAGGCTTTCTTGTATTTGTTAGGTTTTAGTCCGAGCTAAAATCTAGGTTATTTTTTGCGCGTTTTTTTTTTGCTACTAAACTTAAATTATCTTTGTAAACCACACACTTTTATAAATATTAGCTTCACATGTAAATAACCATGTAAAAAATATTAGAAGTTAAATTTGACTCACTTCCCGGTTTCCCTAGTTTTCGGGGGAAACCTTCAGAAGGCGGCTGGACTTCTGAGGGAAAGATTAGGGAGTGTGGGATTTTTAGCTCACTAAAACCAGTTAAGTTCACAATGAAAGGAACATGGAAGGGACTCCGTGACCATTTTAATACCACCTCGAAATCCCACTATGCAACGCCTTTTCGGGCACATCCCCATGGAGATTGTAAAATGCTCTTCGTTGAGCCTTGCTATGCATCCTAATGATCGCAGAAGTGATCATTACGCCACAGTCTTTCCTGGGATCACTCGGTTGGCGGACAGAGTCCCCATGTTACTCACACGCCCACGACCCCAGAGGCCTAGTGCCTCAAGCAGACACCCAACAAACCTATGTGTACATTTGAAGTACACACACACAGAATGTATTTGCGGATAGTCTGCAATATGCAAAACAGTTTGTTTATCTGTGATAACTGCTATCTAATCTGCGACAACACTTGAGACATCTCATTCTACTCCAACTGGGTGCGTTAGAGTGGGTGGTATTGAGTAGGCGATGGATAACTTGCGTGGGTAGGTAGGTAGTTTTCTGTGAGAATTTTTGAGGCACGTGTATAACGGCATGTTGCTTTTTTTGAGGTTGGGAAATCATCAAATAACTTCCGCTCTGGGTGAAGCGAGGGGGGGGGCGTGACTCTTTTAAACACTCGCGACCCTAGTATGTTGCTCTGAATATGCAATAAGAGTAAGCATATAGCTTCGTAATGTAAACTATTATTATGTAGATGAACTTTCTTTCGGGAGACGGTTGCAATTGAATCAGGTGACAAATCCTAATTTTCTGGTTAAGTTATGGTTAATTAAATGTACATTAACGATCAGAGACTCGATTTAGTTTAATCGTTTCGTCAAATTTCATTGACTTTGCTTTTTTCTGGTGGTCGCTACTTTTGATTCTGGCTTTCAGAAGTAGCAGTGAGCGGGAATAGCGGCGGGTTTGTCTAAGAAAAAGACTCGATCTAGGTTCAGGGGGGCTACTAAAATAGCAAAGGAAGAGCCGCTGATAGACAAAGGCGGATTTCTGATAAACTTTACGTCAGCTTGGTTATTATTTTCAACATGACAGTCGTCAGCAATAGTTACTGGTAAGAGTTTTGATTAGATTTTAAAAACCTAACCCCCATTGAATATGACAGCAAATAAAGAACCAACCAACAGTAAAAAATAAAATGTTGTCTCAAGAAAATACGTATAATTATATGCAACTAGCTGACCCGACAGTCGTTGTCCTGATGCGCGAACTGTCAAACTCGCGAAGATCGTTAAGTTTTCTGAAATTGCCCAATTTTGTGCGCAACTTTCCTAATTTTTTAATTTATAAGAACCTTCTCCTGACAATAACAAAAACAACAATAAAAGAATTAGCGAAATGGGTCCAGCCGTTCACGCGTGATACGTGACCAAGGAAATACGGAATAATTTATATATATAGATTAAATTATATACCCTAGACCCCACACTAGGGTTCCCTGTGTTTATAGACTCTAGCTAGACCATTTTAGTCCAAAAAAGGTTGACAAATATGACATTCAAGAGACAGATTAAGTAATAAGTTCGCTTTTCTTCTACACGTGGAACCAGCTTCTATTTTCCTCTGAGCACATCGATTAACATGAACGTTTGTTTCTGACGTAGTGCTAACAAACCTCGTGTTAGTTGTTGGTTAATGGACAAGTGTGAAATATCTTCGATATAATTGACTTTGTTAATCAGCATGTCTTGTTCTTCCGTTTACACTTGAAGTGTTTGTTAGTAGTTCGGTATTGAATTCTGTATTGAATGCGCGATGAAGGACATTATGAGTTCGTTCGGTCATTCCTTTTGTTTTGGCGTTGGCGTCGTCCGCGGGAAAGTCGAAAATGTTCTGTGTAATGTGATAAAAGTATCACCATAATTACATCATCATCATAAGTATCGCAATGTCCCAATCCAGACCATGGTCGAGTAACTGATTGATTGGCATCCGTGCAGACTGTCACATTTACATATAATAATGGGTAGGAAGTGGGGTACGATTAGTAAGTTAGGGTAGCAGGAATAAAGTAGGATTGGATTTGAAGCAGGACATCTATTCTCTCAATTCTTACGAAAGGTTTGTGACCAGTAAGACCCAAGAACCATCCCGTAGCATTATCCGACCACTAGACGTATGGCGATGCGCCACCGTTACATAGTAGACATCCCACCCATACACACAAAACGTTTTGGGAACACATTCATTTTGGGTACAGCTAAGGAGTGGAATTTCCTGTGGATTTCGTGTCGGATTCTGTGTCTCCTGATAACAACAACCTGGGGTACTTTAAGTAAAGAGTGAATAGGTTACTTCTAGTCAAGCGTGCTCCATCTCTGACCACATTATCGCTTACCAACAGGTGAGATAGTGGTCAAGGTTCTATTAATGATAATAAATAAATTTAAAAAACTTATTGTGGAGGAGACCCTAGATATAGTGGAAGCTACTTGAACAAAGATGCAAGATAGTTAAATTTTAGTAGTAGGTTACCATAAACATATTGACGCAGTTAGCATGAATATAACGCTAAGGATGATGAAATGCAATTACAGAAGCTACATCACTGGATACATATTACGGTTATTTTACGATACACGACCACATAAGCTGAATAGATAGCCCAATATAACTTGATCGTGCATTCTTGAGCTACCTACTTGCGAAGTCAACTGTCAATAAAACAAGGAAATGGGGTCAATAGGATGAAGGGGTTTAGGACTCATCGTTCTCTTGCCCTTATCCCAATTTACTTGGGTTGGCGCAACATGTCTTCTTCTTACATACTTCTCTGTTAGTCGTCATCTCATGTCGTTGTTTACATAGTTCGTCTATTGTTTCATTGGTGTCCCTCTACTCTTCCACATTCATACCAATTCTATGAATGTAGAAGAGTAGAGGAAGATCAACAAAGTAGTAATTCAAAGTGGAAAATTGTGGAAAATCTTTCAAAGTTTGTGGACTCTTTTTTGACACACTTTTATTACCTTCACTTGTAACTAACTATGTAAAAAACCTTAGTAGTTAAATTTGACTCACTTCCCATGATACATGATTAGTTTGGATGACAATGCATGGTTAGCTAAGTGACGTCATTCTAAATCCAATATGGCGGACTCCCAAAGATGGCGGACTACTTATTTTTTATACAACAATCAAATGGAAGGATTTGCTGAGAAGAATACGAAAAAACACTTTTTACAAAAAATAGTTCTTTTTTTTAAGATTTTTTTTTTTCACTTTTTAGTTGTTGTTTCCCATTAAATTGTGTTAACAATACACAGAGACAAACGATCGCAGTAATCGCGAGTCATTTGCTGTTAGCCATTGAAGAGTTCCACTGTCTAACTCCAAAGATCTTCATCAGATCCTAATGTATTATATACCTACTAAAACGTTCCTTGAAATATTCATGTGAATAACGAAAACCTAACCCAAATCGGATCAGATATTTTCAAAATCAAATAAAAAAAAATCAAAACAAATTTATTTCAGACTAGTCAAACAAACAAATATGCGTACATACGGGTCAAATACAGAACCTCCTTTTTTGAAGTCGGTTAAAAATAAGCTTGACATTTAGTTTTTTCATTTAACTATAATATTATTGTATTATAAAGTTTTAACATGAACTGAAAAATGTCATTTTTTTTATTTCGGTACAATACTATTTGATTTCACATTTTACCACAGTTCAAGACATTTTGGTCTTTATTAGCACAAATCATGCGCGTGACAGCTGATCTCTGTATTAGCCATACAAATACACAGATTAAATATTATTTGCTAACTCGTTCAGTCTTTATGCCTTTGCCAGGTATATACTAAAGATAAACACGTGCGTTTCCTGTGTAATGTTGTAGAAATAAATGAGTAACAAAATGGTGGTCGGTTTGTTGTAATTTTGCAATTGTTAATTTTAATATCTCACGTCACGTTGTCACGTTGTATTTAATGCGGTAATTAGTAAGTATATACATACATAGGTAATGAATGCACTAATTGCGTGATTAGGTTTAACATTACATTGGATTGTATGCTATATTCTGTAAGTATGTACAATTTATGATTATTGACATATTGAAGACAAATTGTAGTGATTTGGGTTTACTACACTGTGATGTCAATAGAATGTCAAAACTAAATCAACGTCTGAGTTGCCAAGTGCATCTATATAAGTAAGTACATAATCGTACGTATCAACGTAAAAAAAATCAAATTACGATATTAATTTGATTTTTTTGATAGACTTGAACTCTTGCTAGATTTTGTTTTTTTTTTTAATTTGAGTCATTCCTCTACACTATTCCCTAACTCCTGTAAGCCAGAATTAACAGTGGCATGCACCAGAAAAAACGCCGAGGCATCGGCGAGTCCCGGAGAAACGATTAAACTGTCTTGGGTCCCGCAACGAAATTAATCAGAAAAGAACAGCGTAGGAGTAAGAAAAACATAATTTCCATTTCTTTCAAGATTTGTTGCTATATTTAAAAAAAGGAAACTTAGAATTAAAAAAAAAATACATACATATCTATAGATTTTTTTTGAACCCCTGACAATTTGTTGCTATATTTAAAAAAGGAAACTTAGAATAAAAAAAATAAATACATACATATCTATAGATTTTTTTTGAACCCCTGACAATTTGTTGCTATATTTAAAAAAGGAAACTTAGAATTAAAAAAATAAATACATACATATCTATAGATTTTTTTTGAACCCCTGACAACGTATATGCAAAATGTCATGATGTGATGATCACTGGTTTAGGGCGTGAAAAGGTAACATACAAACAAACTTACTTCCACATTTATAATACTCATTATTAGTTAGGATTAATCACTAGGGCAGCGCCAATCACAAGTACCGACCTATTCACAAGGTCTGTGCAACTGTGCACTGGCATTGAGGACCAGGTTACTACAATTTAATGCAACTAACTGTACCTACAAGGAAGTCGGCACTTAATTAAAACGGAGGCGATAAACTATAGACCACATGCCTATACAGATTGCTAATCAAGACTGTGTTGCAAAGGTAAATAGACGGAAGAGGTTATAGTTTAATTAAATATAGTAGAGCTTTTTGTATTTAATAATAATAACCCTTCCTTCCGAATTCCGACTACGGTGGCTAATCTCAACGGAGATTAGACATGTATGCAGGAGATAGGAGAGTGCACGAGCGTGTGCGCAAATAAACGGGCACTCTTGGTTCCTTCACTCTCATAGTCCGATGGGATGGCAATCCGACACGACCTGGGTGGGAGAGCTGGGAGAGATCAGACGCAGGACCAACGGTTTAACGTGCTTTCCGAGGACCAAAGGTATCACACCACCGACTACCTAACTCCGGGCTGCTACAGAGTTACTCCCAATGGAAAACTGAATAGCACTTTTTGGCCAACCCAGGAATCAAACCCAGAACCTCACGCTCAGCAGTCGTGTTTGCAACCACGAGTCCAACGAGGCAGTTAAGATCCAAGGAAGTTTTATTTTGTTATATTTGGAAAACTTACAGCTAGGTAATACATATATATGCACGCATATTATAGAAAAATTGAAGGCCAATTACAAGTTTTCACTTATAGTGTAAACAAAAGCAGAAATCAAACTATACAGCCAAAAACGAAGTTAATGTTTTCTTCAAAAATAAAAGAAGATTTATAAAAAAAAAAAAACAATAAAATACAAACTTACAATAATAAATTAAAACGTTATACCAAGTTCCCCTACTTTTTGGATCAACGGCAACCAAATTAAGAATCTAATTATATTTCGAACCACGAACTGCACATACAGCAGCAAATACTACACTTCAAGCAATTTCCCGAAAAGCAAATACTCAAACACTAAGCGAAAAATAACAATTATTTAACCACAAGCTGGGTTCGTTAGTTTTGACTCAAACAGGCAAATATTTACACTGCATGCAAATTAACTGGCGCCTCTCGTATTTGCTAGGATTTGATGCTAAACCTTGGGACTGTTGCCACAGAATTTATTATACTTAACTAAAGTGTAAAACTTAATGGCCCATACAATTATATTACCGAATAAAACGAATTGTTCAAAAAGGCGTGAATCCTTAAGTTTTTGTCTGTTCAACATAATATTTATAAAGATTGGGATTTGTACACCATGCGAAATTACGTAAATATTAAATGATTTTAACGCGTCTGGACTTTTACGATCTATCTATTTATTTATCGTCTGTTCACTTTATCTGAGAGTAACAGAAAATTAAAATATCAATAGCCTGATTATATCCTACCTTGATTTTGTGTGATTTATTTTTTATTATCAGCTGATTAAATGAGCACAAAAAATCATATGAAATCAACAAAATAGGTACTTACAAGGTGGAGACGACAATACAACAATAAAAAAAAAAACAACTGCCCCACACGTTTATGTTTGCATAACTCGACAAAATGTATTGAAAAGCTGATTTCTTTTTTCGCATTTTTGGTGTTAGTTCCATAACTACCATAGTCAAAGTTGTTCATAATGATGAGTATTGCCAGTATTTTCATTAATTGTTGTATTGTTGTCTGCACCTTGTATAATCATCTACATTTAACCATGACGCACCGCTTTTGCTTCCCAATAGCGACCATTAGACTGACATTTACGAGCAACTCTGCACTGCCGATATTTGATTTATGCTTCACAAATTCTCACTAGCTATTCAGCAACAATAATAAACATTTTCAGGAGCTCGTTCATAAACAAAACTCAAACAATGCAGCATCGACAACCGACAGCCGGTAAAATAGTTTACTTAGCGCCGTAATCGAATCAATCATAAAATGGTTGCCGATATTCTTTAATGCAAAACGAATGCGTGATGCGACACGTGACCGATGTAACCGAGCTTAAAAGTAAAAACCTTATATAGCATAGATATATGGTCTGTAGAAAGAAACAAAGCATCTTTGCCAAGGTTTATCTCTTTTCTGAAGGTCGCATGTAGTGACCAAGGTAGCACTGTAAATTACTAGAAAAAGACAACTACTGACGCACGCTAACTTTATCTTTCTCACACTTTCTGCCCGTAATCACTTCATGCCTGGATAGCCCACGCCAGTTCGGTCTGTCATTTAGCACATGCTTTGGCTTGAGCATAATAAATTCCTGTCACTGTTGTGTAACTATCAGACTGCTAGTGCAAAATCGAGATCGGAACTATACCAGAGTTATAATATATCTACGTCAATATATCAGTATGCCTCTTAGCAAAAACCTCCTCTAACGATGTCCAACGCTTTCTGTCTTTGGCGACATTCTCCAGCTTGGACTTACTGTGAGATTGAATTCGTCCTCCCATCTTTTACGTTGTCGATCTCTATTTCGTTTGTCATTTCCAGGGTACCATTCTGCCAGAATGTTAGCCCAATTATCCTGGGGCTACGTAACATGTGACCTGCCATCTCCATTTCGATCGTCATTTAGCTAAGCATTTTTCTTGTCACTGTCACACAACTGTCAAAGTGTAAGTTCAAGTGTGAGACAAGAACATGTCTTGTTACTTTATTTGTTTTATGTACCTATATATTTTTTGGTAAGTGATTCGTGAGTGTGTGTTACCTAATTATGTGATTTTTTGTGCGACCCACAAAATAAACTTTTTTCTTTCTTTCTTTCTTAGTCAAAGTACGTGATAAATAACGTTTAGTTAACTTTAACGCTGCCTTGCCGCTAAATTGCACATGGCATAGGGTTGTGCAGTTTTGTCGCAGAGATTACGTAATGTACTGTTGGTACTTTGCTGGTGCTCACGTAATCGATGTTTCAGCTGTGGAGGGATCAGCAGGGATTGTGCTTTTTGTTGGAACATTATTTTGGGTGCTGATTTTACATAGTTATACTTTTAAGGTTAATTGGAAATATGATAAAAAAAATTGCTCAATGACCGCCGTAGTTTGGCATTTTACCATTTCAGAACAAGTTTCTTATATTTTCCTAAACTTGATTTGATACATTATGATTTCAAAGAAGATATCACACGCACTCACACCACAGACGACCATAAAGTATTTCAAAAGGACTCATGCATTTCAAGCTCTAACTAAATGACAATCACTTCCATTTTCGCGCTAGAATGCACATCGAATATTCTCAAGCTTCAGTCAGCATAATACACCCCTTTGCAAAAAAAAAAACGGGTGTCTAAGAAAATTTCTGTTCCCAGGCCGATTTCAGTTAATTCAATTGAATTTAATTGTTTGACATAGCCTGTAACACTTATAATCTTATAAATGAATATGCGTGAAGTGAATTCTGCCAACTTTTTCATAAATTTTCAATAAATTCAGTAAAATCGATGTACTCGTTTAAACAATAAAAAGTGTTCAGCAATAAAGAAAGGATTTTTTTTTAGTTTTTTAAATTAAAAATGTAAAATCCTAATAACGACTGTGACTTCCTCTTGCCAAAATCACAAATTGCATCCTTTTGGGCATGCTTTCCACGATATTTTTAATAATGTCTTGTGAGATAAGTGCCCATTCATCAGCAATATATATTACTCTTTTTAGCTCCCTGATGTTTTGTATTTTCTTACCCGTCTTTTTAGGGCATCCCAGACATGCTCAATTGGTCTTAGGTCGGGACTTCTAGCAGGCCAATCTAAAGGACGGATCCCAACTTCGCATATACGCTTCCACGTCGCCAGAACCGTGAGCGCGAGCATTGTTGTCCATAAAAATTGAATCTTCTTCAAGAGCAGTTAATGCGGGTTGAGCATGTGGAATAAGGACTTCCGTTATGTACCGGTGTACATTTAATGTTCTATTTTCTATGAAAACTAACTCTGTACGCTCCGTTGAATTAATTGCTGCCCAAAAGGTAACGGAGCCTCCGCCATAAGGATTGATTTCTTCGAAACACACTTCCGAATAGCATTCCCCTGGTCTTTGCAGCGCTCGACGGCGTCGATCCTCACTATGTAAAGAGATCCTAGCTTCTTCGGTACGGAACTCGGTATTCACGGAGTAATTTAGAGCCCCGGGCTGGGCGGTAACTGCTGATATTGACCGCCAAAATCCTCCTCCAGTACAATTACAACTCTTTCAGTTAAAATTGATGTCAAATGTAAGTATTTCATGAAATCATGACATTTGGCATCAATTCTAACTGAGAGAGTTGTATTTATGATTTTAATGATTACAGTTTCGTAAATACCTTGCTACGGCCGCGAGTCATAATTTAATTAACATACAAGCTGATACTGATCTGCAAATTGCAAAAAACGTAAGAAAATTTGAATTTCGCGGGCTACCCTGGAGCTTTCACCTTAAACCAGAATTGGTTTGTATTGGTACTCTCATTCGCCACGAGGCTAATGACAACTAATAATATGTCTAAATAATATATTCCACTCGTTTTTGTACTGAACCACATGGTTCAGTAAACTCCAGTCTCTGCAAGTCTCTTCAAATTCTATGAGTAGCTGATAATGTACACCTAAGCAACTAGCTCCTGCCAGCGGCTTCATCCGCGGGGAATACTTTCCCCACTATAAATTCCAGTCTATAATCTATCTCCGTGCCAAATTTCATCCTATTCCATTCAGCTTTTCTGGCGTGATTGAGTAACAAACATCCATCCATCCAAACATTCGCATTTATACTCGTAATATTTGCTGGAAGTAGGATAAAAGGTAAACAAATAACGAACTCGTGTAACTTCCGTTATCTATGAAAATTTTCCAACATAACCCTATTGTGTCAATCGTCTTGATAGTACAACTGTGCTTACATAAGTGCGGATCCGTCGACTTTCAGTTGCATAGAGGTGACAACTGTTTACTTACTGAAAGGGGAAAGTCTGAACTTTACTGTTTTGATAAGGTACTATGACGTAGGCCAAGTTTTGACGTTTGAATTGAGATACAGGGATTCTCTTTATTGATACAGTTAATTGAATGGAATAGTAGTTATATACTTAAGTTAGTCCGTACATATTTTAGGTATTTTACCTCTGACAGCAACATTCTTAATTCAACATTTTACCCGACTGCAGAAGGAGGGTAAGGTTTTTCGAGAGTATGTATGTAAGTGTGTATGTCTATTTCTTTGGCACGCGCTGTAGCCTAAACGGCTTGATGGATTTTACTAAATGAGATATTATTAGATTGATCTTGACCGCCGAAGTGACATAGGCAATATGCATGGTAAAATGTACAGGTCGTATCTTGGTCAAAATATGATTCGAATCATTAGAACCATCGATACAACTCTGTTAGAATTGTTGTCGAATGTCATGACTTCATGAAAACGTCATTCCCTACTGTAATATGAACTTAGAAGGTTGTGTTGATGATTTTAATGATTACAGTTCTATAAATACGTACTTGTTAGGGTCGCGAATCATATTTTGATCAAAATATAACCTGATACTGACCTGCAAATTGCAAAAAAACGCTAGAAAATTTGAATTACGCGGGTTACCCTGGCGCTTCCTCCTTAAGTCAAATTTTTTTACCCGGGAGAATGATAGATTTTTTTTTTGTGGGGTTGGAAATCATCCAATGACATCTCCCGCTCTATGGTGGAGCGGGAGGGCGTGTCAGACTCTTACTGAGGGCCCAGGGGCGAGGTAACTTTGTTTCGAATTTATCCTCAACCCCTGGGCAGGGGAGAAGGATAGATGTGGTGGATAAAGTACCTAATCATTTGAAGGAGGTTTTGTCTTCTATCTTGAATTTAGATTCCGCTAATCAGTATTAAACTAATCATGTCATCATGTGGTAAACGGGTTTTTATAAATAGGGCTGTTAGTCTTTTTCAGTTGCTTATAGCTTTAGCATACATGATTCGCAGATCACCTTTTAAGCAAGAAGATGCTTGTGTTAGGTGACTCCGCTCTTCCACTTAACATTATACAGAGTATGCAATTGGAAACAGAATAATAAAAGAATAGAAAATACAAAACAGAAGCGCACTTGTGCGATGTTTGCGAGTGGGTTTGGAGTGTGTGTGAGTGAGTACGTGTAATAGTGTGAGTGTGCGTGAGAGTGTATAATAGTGTGAGTGTATATTGTGTATGAGTTAAATTCGTTTACCTGCATATAGTTAAACTTCAGGATTCAGTTAGGTTTAGGTCTAGGTTTAGGTTTAGGTTAGCCCTGCGACAATGTCTTGAGATCGGAGGAAGCCAGGAACAGCTACCTCCACTAACGATTTCATTACTGCGGTCCTATTGATTACCAGACAGATTATAGAAGCGATGTTACCATGTCCTCAATGTCGTCGTAGGTTTTATTCATAAGCCATTCAGTCACAACTAATTTACAGTCACGGAGTTTCAGAGGATAGATGTGTAATTCTTTATTCAATAGGTTGTATAAATGGGAAGATTGCCTTGCATACTGCCTCTTAGCAAAAGCAGATCTGACTGGAACAGTTGGAGCGACTAAGTAGCGTCTTCTGCTACTCGTACTCGGCGTTACGGGATCATACGGGAGGGATTTGTGTTTTCTCAGGATAAAATGGAGTAAATAAAGTTTTCTTACGGACAGAAGGTCAGATGTTAGGTGAAGGCTATGGGTTGGGAACCTATAGGGTTTGAAGAGCATAACCTTAATCAGAGATCGCTGCGCCCTCTCAAGTTCTAAAAAATTAATTTTTGTTGTCCCACCCCAGCATGGCAAACAGTACGTAAGAATCGATTGGGCCAGTGAAACGTAGACTTTCTGCAGAAGATTCTTTGAAGCAATGTGTCGCAATGTTTTAAAAGTCCATATCAATTTTCTAATCCTTTTCATGATCAGTTCAGTATGCATATGCCAGGACAGGCGCTGGTCAATCATGATACCCAGGTATTTAGTAAACTGTAACCTGTCAATTTTTGTACAAGAGCAGTCAGGAATTGGGGGGCTGGCACAGCAGTGGATCTTTATTTGGAATTCGAGTGGTGGTTGAGTGCGGGCATACTTGGTGAAGCATATGTAGTTGGACTTGGAGGCGTTTAGTGTGAGGAGGTTACGATTAAGCCATTCTGAAATCTTTGACAGGCCGGATTCGGCTGACCTTCTAACTTTCGTCCAAGTCTTATCAGCAAAGACTATGGCAGTATCATCCGCGTAAGAGATAATGTGACCCCCGTCAATACTCATATTGCATAGATTATTAATATAAAAGAATTATAACTTCTGTTTGTTACTCATATACAAAATCTTGTTGTAGGAATCGACCATAGAGTAGGTCTTTCATCATATCACAGATCTGCGCTAATCAAGTCTTTATGCGGAACTGCGAAGGTTATAAAAATCGTTACAATTTATTATTTTACCTTATAGATTAATATATTATTATAGTTTAACTTAATAGGTTGCTTTTTATTATAAAGTACCTAGCTCACTGATTTAAAATAACTGACATATCTAAATCAATTATAAATGTATATTTTAACATAGAATGCGCAATGTCAATCGATCGTCTGTAATAGCCCTTTAGCTCTAGATAAAGTGACAATCTATCGGCGATAACGATTGGCAAAAGGTCCGAAATGTATGGGATTGACATCATCATCATTTCGGCCGAAAGTCGTCCACTGCTGGACTTGCTGGCTACCCCCAAGTGTTGCCACTTGCCACAACGACCGGTCCTGTGCGTTTCATATCAATTGGATTCCCGCGACTCTCACCAGATCATCGGTCTACCTTGTGGGAGCCCTTCCAACTCTTCGTTTTCCGGTACGTGGTCGCCAGTCCACCTTCAGCGCACATTGTTCTGCGAGCAATGTGCCCTGCCCACAGCCACTTAAGTTTGGCGATACTTCGGGCTATCTCGGTAACCTTCGCTCTTCTGCGGATATCTTCATTCATGAACTGAAAAATCACGTAGTGCCGCCAAAGATATTTGAACCAATAAACGTTTATTATTATTATTATTATAGACGGACTGCTTGGAACAGTCAGTGTCGACAGCTCAAGCGGTCGCTGTTGGGCGATCTGCAGTTTCAATACAAAATTGACGATCGCCATACACGGACCGCTCAATCAGTTCATTTGTTTTCGTAGCTAAAAATGAACTGTCTGCTCCAAGCAGTCCGTCTATGGAGGCCCAAACCGCAACACTACAATAACTGCTCTCGTGCAGTTGGTCTCGACTGCTCCAAGCAGTCCGTCTATGGACGGCCCAAACCGCAATACGACTGCTCTCGTGCAGTTGGTCTCGACTGCTCCAAGCAGTCCGTCTATGTAGGCCCCAACCGCGACACTACAATAACTGCTCAAGTGCAGTTGGTCTCGACTGCTCCAAGCAGGCCGTCTATGGAGGCCCCAACCGCGACACTGCAATAACTACTCAAGTGCAGTTGGTCTCGACTGCTCCAAGCAGGCCGTCTATGGACGGCCCAAACCGCAATACGGCTGCTCTCGTGCAGTTGGTTTCGACTGCTCCAAGCAGTCCGTCTATGTAGGCCCCAACCGCGACACTACAATAACTGCTCAAGTGCAGTTGGTCTCGACTGCTCTAAGAAGTCCGTCTATGGACGGCCGTACCCTTCACTTTGTCAAGGACTACTTAACTAATCAGGTATTTACAAACAAGTCGATTTAATGAGAATAACAATTGTCAATGTGTAGAAAACAATAGACACGTGACTTAGATAAGTTTTTGCTATCCATTTTATTTACATAGGTAGCAGTTATGTTTACGTTTGACACTGTTTATTAGTAATCGATTATCAATTACCGCAAAAATGATTGGCTGTTGAAAGTTATTTATTGATAATCATATTTATCTGCCTGATTAAATGAGATCTTTTCACCACACATACATGAAAACCCGCTCTGACCTCTACCGCTTTTAGGCTTGCAATGTGGTGTATTTCGCACTAGTGCAGAAAAGTCTGGCGGCCAGCTCCCGCCGTAGTTATATTTACTGTATCAGGCAGGTCGCTCGCCAGTCCCTACTGGTTGCCGGGCAGCGCCACCAAGCCGCATGAAAAAAAACTAAACCTAAAAAAAATAGGCAGTCATGGGAACTGCTGACAGAAGTGCAAACTGTGTGCTACGCGTCGTAGCACTCATAGCGGTGTCGGTATCGCGCGAATTCAATAGTTTTTTCCCATCTCAAAAATGCCCAACGCAAGAAGAAGTTTTCACTTCAAAAATGGCAAACAATACAGTCATCGTGACACTTTTTAATACAATCTTGTCTAAATCTAAGTATTTTTGTCTTCATAATCGTTATCTTATCATTACGTGACGAAAAAGTTTACTTACCTTTGTGCCATTGTTCTGTATGATTCATTTTCATTCAGATTGGTTTCATATTTTGTTTGTCTTTTCGTTCAACATTCAAGTTACAAAACCGATGAACTAGAGCTCTATTGCGGGGTGCCAACTGAAAACCAGCGCTGGGTGTCCTACACCCAGCAAATGCTGAGAGGTTTAATTAACCCCTTTGGTATTTTATTGTATCTTTGTGTACCTACTACTCTGTTCTTTACCTTTTGTTTGTTGCTGTTTAGTTGTGTTGTGTCTGTGTCGAATAAACGTTTTCTACACTAATAATGAAGAAATTCGTTTGGGGAAGTGGTAGGTACCTACTGTGATATCTAAGGAGATCGCATGAAAAACGAACCTTGTCAGCAGATAGGCTGGTCGATCGAAGATACTTTTAAACTTCTGGGTCTGTCAGACTGACTGACTAAAACCACCGGTTTCTTCAGCTAAGTTTGATCGGGGTGCTGGAGGTTTTGCAGTTCATCACGCGCTCACGGCCAGGTGTTGGAAGGCAAGAAATCATGCGGACCGTCACCCTCATTGCCGATGACCACATGTCATCTGGAGGATGGCCTGGTCAGTTAGCTAAAACATTAAAAAAGAAAATCTTGTGCAAGTCTTCAACGTTATTCAATTGTTTTTTACTGACGTTACAGACCTATATTCGCCATTGTTCTTAATTCAAATGCTTTACAACTGCATTTAGTTCTATTGTTTATTAAACGGTAGGTATTTTCCTTTAAACGTCACGTTTATCTGGATGTAAATTGAAAACAGGCCAGCGAATGGGTCGCAAATCACGCGCAGGCTTATCTGTGGTTATGTTATAATGTGTTATATTGTTTATTATTATTTAATTATTCGTTCGCATTGACCAGTGTCTGGCGTTGAGATATTGATATACTCGTAGTTATCTAAATTGTCTAATTCTATGTGATAGATACGGACATTTTCATGTATATATTTAGGTCGTGTCGAGTTTTCGCGCAGAATTGAAGAGCTGATTTCATAAAAGACAAACTGATTTGTAAGTTTTTAATATATCTCGATTTCTTAAAGTCCTATTTCAATACCCATGGGTCTCTGAGCAATGTGTGTCGAATTTCAAAATGAAACAGATTGACAACGTGACATTTCATCCCAATATTTTGAACTTTTTGACACTCGTTATGGCTGAAAGAATCTCAATTTGCCTAGAACCTCATGTATGTTTTGACGAGACTCACCTAGAATAGAAAAATACTATCCCTATATACAGTATTGATTTCTACAGTACATCACTAAATATGTTTCACATAATGAAAAAGGTTTTGTATGAGCAATAATAACTGTAATTAGACAAATTAGAACCCACACGTGTAGTGACACGTGTGGGTTCATACCTATAAATGTAAAACATAGTTTCAATAATATCAGCTAAATGAATTAGTATTCACTGGTGGCTGTTATCGATGGTATCAGTAACAGAGCTATGTCTTTGTTGGCCATGACAGGCCGTCTGACATTGACAATTCAGGACAATGACCCCCAGGGTTTGGGCTTGTTGGATATAATATCGGGCATTCTGAACAAGATGGTAGAGACGATATTATAGCAAAAAAAAAATGAAAAGTGCATAAATGAAGGATCGGTTGATCGATTCTGTCATAATAATGTTACAATTATTATACCTACCTGATTGATAGAATTTTTCCTTGGATAATATTTGAGTAGGTTCTCCATTAGCTTAGTACCAAGTTATACTATACTAAAAATCTAAATATATCCCACGGTAACATTCTCCCGGGATAAAAAGTAGACTTAGGTGTTATTCCAGACTATAATCTATATTTATGCCTTTCATCCAGATCTGCTCAACCGTTCTGGCACTTTGCCATTGCCATTGAGTAATAAACATCCATCCATCTATTCATTCAAACTTTTGCATATACATATAATATTAATAGCATTCCATTTAAGGTAACTGTATGATATTATACCTATATCTCGTAATTTATATGCAACAATAGATGTTTAAAGGCACATGAGATTTAAATTTTACGATGCATATTAAAGGGTCCCGAGACTTTTTCTGAAATTTATCTAATTTTGAGTCCTCAAAATGCTTTGAAATTAACCGTTTTTGTCGCAGTCAATCATTTATCATGTTTTGTGTTACTGCATTTAATTATATTTTACGGGCCATTATTAAGTGACATCATTTTTAATTAATTCAAGACCTTTGGAGTGTTATTAGCTTGTGTGCTATTCTAAGTATTAATTGTTTGATTTTGTAGCGTCACCTATGAAGCCACATAAGAACTAAAACACACAAATTCTGCATCGCGCAAGCATTGTTCTCGCCGCGATTTGAATTTTGAACATAATATACAACAGCCCGACAACAACCACCAGGCAGTTGCCCAGACCAGACACAACAGTTCACAACACCCGTCTAGTCGGAGGATCCTCCCTTTTCAATGGAGGTTGACGGGACTTCACACACTGCTCCGCATACCTCTTAAATTTCCTGTCACAGTTAAAAACAAACAGATTGTCTATTTACATGTTTAATTACAGGTTAATAGTTTAGTAGGTTAATAACGTGATATATCAAATGTTGAGATAAATTACAGTGCATACTGATTTCAATGCATAAAGATATGCTAATATAACTGTTCTGCACTTTAATCAATGTTAACAGCATTATTAGTATCCATTGAGTAGTTTTCCTCACACTTGGATATAATAATACGTTGTAAGCACAGACCCAAGTAATAGGTACGTAGGTAAGCGCAAAACATAATATTTTGTTTTAGAGTTTTTTTTTAGTTTTGAGTCTAATCAATGTAGGCAACTGCCTATAGGCCCACCGCTACGTAAAAGCTCCGCGTTCTGTGAGTAAAATACGAGCGAGCCTTGCAGCAGTCGCATATGTTTTGTTACATGACATCTCACCATTTTTCAGGGTAGAATGTTATGTTGCTTATTACAGCAACATAACATTCTACCCTGAAAAATAAAATTAAAACGTTTAGTACCGATTTCGACCGCACGCAGACTTATCGTGCGAGGGCTCTACCAGCTGATGGCCAACTCTACCACCACACGCGCTCATTGGTAAATAGCACGAGCTTCTCTGGCTTTCTGTTACACACTTCCGTCCCATTTCAAGAAATGACTCCCAGAGACTGCAAAAAAGCGAGAGTAAAGATGTTACACATCAATAAGTCAATGATCATTTTACGTAGATAGATTTTCTTGATAGAACTTGCTATAGGCCCCACGCTGTCTTTATCCGGCACTGATCTATTTATTTATTTATTTAAAGGATTGGCAACGTTGCATACACTATAAAATTAATAAAACATTTCTTAAAAACTATTCAAGTGCTGCAACACATAAAGAAAACCACAGCATTGAAATATAATAAATAACCAAAGGTGTAAATGTTAAAACAAAAATTTAACGATTAAAATAATTAGGTTTTAATTAGGTTTTAATTTTTGATTTTTTTTAAAAATCAAAAATTAAAACCTAATTAAAATGTACAAAAACATGTCAAAGAAGAAAAAAATGTCAAAAAATAAAATAAAAATGAAACGTCAAATAAAAATTCCAAAAACAATAATAATTCAAATGTACGGCGTTCCTGTCCTCGGTCCACAGCACTGAAAACATAACCAAAAGAATTTTGACTTCATCACTGGTTAACTGTGAAGTGCCGTGCTTAACCGACGCAATGAACACTTGGAAAATGGCTTGCCCGGACACGGCGTTGCCCGAGAACCCGTTCTCCCAGAGGCAGTGGGACGAGCCGCTCTGTAGTTTGGTACGGAATAATCTCTTAAATACGTCAACCAATACTGCTGAGCGTGCCCGCCTGCTGGCTGTGGGTGAATGGGAGTCGGGCCTCTGGCTACAGGCACTGCCGTCACCCAACATAGGTACTATGCTGAGTGACACCACCTTCCGGATCGCTACATGTCTGCGTCTGGGTGGTCCTTGCGGAGCTCCACATCGCTGCCAATGTGGTGAAGCAGTCGACCATCTCGGACACCATGGCCTATCCTGCAGTAGGAGCGCGGGTCGTATGGCACGGCACGCCAGCATTAACGACATCATCCGTCGGGCTCTTGTCACCGCCGGTGTGTCAGCCGTTTTAGAACCTCATGGCCTGGCACGTGACGATGGAAAGAGGCCCGACGGGATGACAATAATGCCTTGGAAGATGGGTAGGCCTTTGGTGTGGGATGCAACATGTGTCGACACCCTTGCGCCATCTCATCTTCTTAGCACGGCGGGCTGTGCTGGGGCGGCTGCTACAGGTGCAGAAAACCTCAAACGGCGCAAATATAACAACCTTATTGGGAGTTATATGTTTGAGCCGTTTGGGGTTGAAACACTAGGGCCATGGGGTCCGAGTGCTCATCGAGTTTTCCATGACATCAGCAAACTTTTAGTCGACTCTTCACGTGACCAGAGGGCTGGCCTTTTTTTCGGCCAACGAATCAGCATTGCCATTCAACGTGGCAATGCTGCCAGCGTTCTGGGCACTTTCCCATTGACAGCGAGGTGGACGAATTTTTTGATGCCCAATGAGCTTTACTACTACCGGATTTTTTATGCCTCTGGTACATATTTTATTTATTAAGTTATTTATTAGTTTAGTATAATATGTGTTGTAGTTATAGTCTGATAAATAAACTACTATTAATTAAAAAAAAAAAAAAATGTACAAAAACATGTCTTAGAAAAATAATATACAAAAATATGTCAATTAATAATACTAAGAAAAATAAAAATAATGATTACAAAAATATTTTAAACAAAGTTAAGTATATTAAATTAAATTGAATCAAGGGCATGTTTGGGATTGATAGGTCAAGATGGTTTCCTAAACGTTGTACTCGGCCGTTATTCTGTTCAAATGAGCCGATTTTCCCAGGTTAGTTTTATTTGGTCTAGAACAGAGGAGGTTGTATTTACTTGACCGGGGATATTTTGCGGGGACATTTATAAGTATCTTTGACACCAACTCTGAACAAAAAACTTACTGCAAAAAACACTTGGTCAAGTAGTTTTCGCATAACTAACTACGAGTATGTATATTATATTGCCTAAGGACACTTAGGCAATATAATATATATTTAAAGTAATGAGCATATGCGGGGAGTTTTCTGGCTAAGTTGCAACTGTACGATAGGTGTCAGAGAAAACGCTTTTGTATTTTTTCAATGTTTTTTTTTTTTTGTAAATATCAGAGTATACCATATTGAGCTACAGTACTATACGCCACTCCTGACAAGGGATTTGAACAGAATTAATTTTGTTGAGGATTTTCTAAATCCCTTGCAATTCCTAAGGATGAAACTCAAGTGTTTTGAATTGTTTTGTTATCATTCTGTCAATATGTTAGTAAAATTTTAGGCCTTTGTCAAAAATAACTCCAAGATCCTTTATTTCATCGACTTCTGTTACGGATATTATTGTTTAGTTTGTACGTGGTATGTAGCACTGATTTATTTCTATGAAATTATATGAAGACATTTCTCGATATTTAGTATCTTTTCATTTTTGTCACACCAGTCGGAGAGTCGGTTGAGATATTCTTGTAGGAGAACTGAGTCCTGTGGTGAGTTGATTGCTCCAGCTAATTTGAGGTCATCAGCGTATAAGAAAAACTCGGTGTGTTTAAAACAGGCACTAATGTCATTGACGAACATGTTGAATAAGATGGGAGCTAAATAGGAGCCCTGGGGGCCTTCGGACTTTTTTACAAAGGGTTTGGAAAAGTGACCGTTAATTAATATCGTCGAGGTACGATCTGACAAATAGGAAGAAAACCATTTTAACAAGTTACCTCTTATGCCAAAATTGGACAGTTTTCCAATCAGGCGCGCTTTACAAAAATCCGTATAAATGACATCGACGGGGACACGGGCATCCAAGCATCAACTTACTAACCTGACCTGACCGGGCTTTCATAAAGCCATGCTGTTGTAGTATAATGCTTTGCTTAACGTGGGTGGATATCACTGGACATATACAGCTTTAATTTTTTTGTTACGCACATACAAAGGGCGGGTCTTCGGGCAGCCTGATACGATAAATATAATGAATTTTGGCTGGTGCTGACCGACACTTATTCGCATTAGTGCAAAACACATATCATATCGTGATTGAAAGTGATGGGGTTAGGAGCAGGTTTTCGAGTGTGTTGAAAATAAAATGTATCATACAAATGCTTGGTAAAATTTACGCAGGTAATCTTGTTTGCCTGGTCAAAATTAAGTGTTATACATATATATCATAATATAATGTTCACATGTTTGATTCAATCTTCACTAGAACAGCTGCAGAAAGAATAAAAAATTAAACTGCGTCCCAACAAACACTCTCAACTCAGTACGAGTTAAGTAATTTAGTGAGACTGCATCATGTGGTTTGTTAATTATTACTACTGAGTACTGACTGCGTAGTAATCCAGTTAACCTTTCCAACTAAATATGCTTGAGGTAGGAGTAGTTTCATGTCAATAGTAGGTCATACTTATCTATTACCTACAGCGTGTACCTTTCACACTGACCGCCAACCACTTGATCAGTACCTTCAAAGTTAATTCCTCAACAAGTATTCTAATACTAATAGTTAAATATAATATCTTTGTGATCGAATTTCAGCCACAGTAGTAAAAAGGAGATATATTATAGTGCACAAGTGTTTGCACAAATACGGGTGCACTCTGTGTTCCTTTACTGTCATAGGGCAATGGGAAGGTAATCTGACACAAACTGAAAGATCAGGCGCAGGACCAACGGCTTCCCGTGGTACGAGGATGTCATCAACAACTTTCAAACTTCGGTTTGCTACTATGAAAATCCTAATGAACGCTCTGCTTGACCTGAGAATCAAAATCAGAACCAGCATCCTGCTTGAAATGTACTATTAAATCTTTTTCTTTTACTATATCACTAAATACATCTTTCTCTTTGTCCAACAGTGGTCTACTGCGACTACAATGGGTCGGGTCGCGCACTACAGTGGGTAGAAGACTACATAACCAGAGATGTGTTGCCGACACACGCCACCAAATGTACCGGACTGACCTATACGTCAGGCCAGAGTGAGCTTTACAGGTAAACTATATTTATTAAAGTATTATAATACATATTTTTTATTTTGATTGACGTTTTATTATTATTATTTTGTTTGACATGAATATTTACTTTGTAAAGTATTATATAAATATATATTTTCTTGATTACTTAATTATTGTAAATGTGAGGATTATAAGGGTTATTATTATTACTATTTTTCTCCTCCTTTTTACAGTGTTTTTTAACGTTGTCTGACAGTTTGAGTACTTGACTACACAAACGTCCTTTCTTTGGTATTGTTCGTCAAGTAATTCAGCTCCTTACTAGTTGTAAGTTGAGCTATTCGACTATTGACAAATGCTTGCACTGACTGGACAGGCCTACTCAAACAAGTGTAGTTCTTTCTTCAAAAGACCATTACAGACACTAAGCTGCATGGTTCTCATAAAATGTGAATGCGAGAACTATGAAGGTCGTTATATTCACGTAGATTTTATGATTGTTTGCCAGTTTGAGTACTTTTGCGGCCTACCCAAATCTCCTTACTTTGGTATTGTTCGTTGGTTCGTTGAGCTCCTCAAAGTTCTTAGTTGAGCTTCACGATCTGAAGGTCTGACAAATGCTCATATTCAACATTACTTTTTGTATTGCTTAGTGATAAGTGACAATTAGTGTGACTAAAATTATTAAAAATAAAGTATTTAAGCGTACTTTATTGGACTCATAAAGTATACAGTACATTTGCCCAAAATATAGTACAATACTTTATAATAAACTAGCGACCCGCCCCAGCTTCGCTCGGGTACAAATTATACATATAAACCTTCCTCTTCAATCACTCTATCTATTAAAAAAAACCGCATCAAAATCCGTTGCGTAGTTTTAAAGATTTAAGCATACATAGGGATATAGGGACAGAGAAAGCGACTTTGTTTTATACTATGTAGTGAGTACGGGTTGCAACTCTAGGCATAATGCACCATGATGATGACAATAAGTTGTTAATCACTAGAATTGCGGACAAGATTGAGCATGTCATTTTTACATTGTAGTTTAACATATAGATTAAGTATACTAGGTATTATTTTCATCTGTGATTTTTGACGGTTAATCTTATCAATAGTTTTCAGTATATTGCAATTGTAGAAATAAAGAGACATATCTATACATAAGACTCCCATGATTAGCACTCGAGAACAGAAATAAATTAAAAATATTTTTAGATGAAGACATTACTGGAAACACGTTAGGTATAAGAATATAAATGTACGTATAATATGCGTGGTTTATGAACGTTCGTGAGTCAACCGCCAATCTCGACGGTAGTCATGTCTCCGCTTCACCGGAGACAAAACAGGTGTCACTCTCATTGTCTATTGTCTAGTTGAGCACAATAACCAACATACAGCTGGAACCGGTGCACGGAGGAACGGTACACTGGTATTTGTTGTTAAATATGCGGTGAACTTGGATTTCGTTCGAAATTTCCACAAATTATATTTAAAACAATGAATTAGCATAATCATAATCCATCTACCTATGTGTTCCCGCTGCAGCGACACAGGCCGCCTCTCTGTGAGAGAGAGTCGGCTGTGATTCACACATAGGATGTCGATCATAGGAATAATAGAGAAGAATTTGCGAATATATAATAATGGTGCAAGCGAAACAAACCCTTCTTCATCATCACCAGCCTTTTTGATGTCCCCACTGCTAGGGTACAGGCCTCCTCTCTGTGAGAGGGTGTGGGCCGTAGTCCACCACGCGGGCCCAATGCGGTTTGGTGGATATATATCATATATCATATGTCATATTTCATCGATTTTTTAGGTCTAGGACATGCAAATAATTCACACAAAGTAAAGCGCTTACATGGGTTTGAACACACAACCTAAAACTTGTAAGTCGCGACTGTTGTCACCCTACCATTGCTCAATCCCTTCTTATCTGGTAAAAAATAAAGTGTCAGGAATTACCACAGAGATGATGGAAGGGTTGCATAAAGGATGTGTATGGCTAAAAGGGGTAAATACTAAGATGACTGCTGATAGAGTGCCGATACGAACGGATGGTGTACCTAGACATCCATAAATTTAGAAAAGGGCGGGCAGTGATGATCAGCATCATATTAATCTAACAAAATCAGAAGACAAGACAATTCAATATGTACTACAAATCTAACAAACGTTCCTTTTCCCACCCACAGATCAGAATCAAAGTCAATCATCAGAAGCCTGGTGGGCGCTTGCCCCGAAGATGTGGCGGTGGTGGGCGCGACCCTAGTGCGGTTCCTCAGGGCACTGCGACCTGACAAGGTGGTGCTATTCGTGTCCTCCCGGGAGACTGAGAGGCAGATAGCACCCTGGAGGGAGTATGATACTACGGTAAGATCTTTTTTAAAGAAAACTATAGTTTAGCCATTATGATTGACAGTAGTGTGCGTGAAGGTACCTACATAATGGTTGGACAATATAGTATTCACACCTAATTTTTTTATTTCATGTTAAATGAAATAAAAAAAATTAGGTTAGATTTTAATGTTATTGGTGTACGAAATAAGGTTAATTAAATATCAGGACAGTGAGTAGTTCTATGGCATTTATTAGTAATTTTGGGTAGTGTGACTAGTAGTTAGAGCTCGTAGTGATGTCGTAGGGATGTCTGCTGATGAATAACCATATAGCTAGTTACTCATAACAGCGCCTTTATTTTACAGTGTGCCAAGCCTGGCCAATTTGTCAGTGCCAATGAAAAATGTACGTCTAGGGACGTCCATCTTGATTTACATTCTTAATTTCAACAACATAACATGGTCCTAAATTATTTTTTCCAAAATACAAGCTCAACAGCCAGACACACTTCAGTAATAAATTGTGAAATAAACGAAATTTTAATTCAACCATGTTAAAACAATAGACCTCTAGGGTTTTGTTGAAGTTAATACACCGAGGACAATAAGTGAATTGATGGGCTGCCTGGCTTGAACGTTATTTGCAAAGTTTTTTGTAAAATTCGTTAAAACGCTTAATTGTTTTGCTTCGACCATAAAAATGATACTCTGAACGTTTTCAAGGGCCTTAATAGGTCTCTGGGGCAGACAAGTAGCAGACTGATGGAAAGCAGTAAACCTATGTATATACTAACTGTATAACTATATGTCTCCTGGGCGAAAGACTCATGCAAAGGTCGTGAAATGGGAAGTTAAGATATTATGGGATCCTACAAGATATTCTTAATGATAGGAGTAGTAATAAAAGGATAGGATACTTCGATTAAGACAGGAACGAAGCAATGGGTATGACGTTACTTCCTAAAGAATACCGTACAAATAAAATCGACGAAATTAAACATCGAATCAAAACCATTTAACAGGCAAATTCTTTCACAATGTCAAGAAGTTGACACGTTTTGCACTGCACATTCCATGGTCATATTACGATATACAGTTGCCATATGCATTCATTCGCATGTCAGTTATCACGTAGTACTTGGCGCTAATTCAATGTGCTACCGATTGATTGCCGTATGTAAGCTGTTGCATGCTCAGATTTAATTGAACAACTGTCTGGTGGAGTTGAGAGGTGGTATTCCTTTATTAAAAAGAGCGAGATTTTTTACTCGTATTTGTTCTTATGAACGGTCATTATGGCGATGCTTGGAGAAAGGCCTGTTAGATGACCAGCAGTCGAGGTCCTTCATCTAAAATGATGATGATGATTATATTATACTTTTGCCTGTGTTACTTTCATCATCATTTGTCCCATTTCCTTCTTCCCTATCAACCGACACGCATTATTTACTCCCTTTTCTGTCATATCGTTCCTTACACAATTAAAATAAAAGGTGTCTTCGTTATATTCATAAATCTTTTAGTCACATGCTTTCCCCTTACTTACCTTTGTCTACGTTACTTTTTTATTCTTCTTTTAATTAGGGATTTTTATAAACGCAATGCATATGACAGCCCCATCATACCCTAAATAAATATAATCAGTTAGTCAATTACATTTGGGCCATGAAGCTGAAAATAGTCCTCGCATCATCTCCATTTGGTTGAGACAGAATTCTATGGAGTGTACATCAAGTCTGTTCAACCTCGAGACCCTAAAGAGATCATTTCTTTCAGACTCATATCGAACACAATCCTTCAATAGATGATGTAGGTCTTCCACAACTACGTTACTTTGTTTTTCAATAAAAAGTTATATGATCTGTCGATATCAATATGGTATCAATCAAAGCAACAACGTGCAGCTATGACGAGAAGGCGCCAGTTTGCACTTGTGGGCAATTTAAAGTATATTGGGACTGGGCTAGCCACGTTTGCTGTAAGCCCAAGTGTCAAATGAATTGTTTAGTTGAAGTACCACCAGTCGGCTCTGAAAAACTGCAACGGTTTCGCAATAGCTCCACGTTTTGATGCAAGGATGAGAATGAAGTGAATTGATTATGGTGTATAACATAGAGAGTATTCTATCTTTTTGTCTATATGTAGAAAATGTGGTTCTGTCTGAAAGGATAAATTAACAAATGAGAGACGTATTCCCTGCGATAGTCTTTTACGTTACGTTCGGGACCCAATAAATGAAACAGTTTCGATATGGTAAACTATTATATTTAATACGGTAAACGTCTAATACAAGCGAGCGCATTATCCTGACTGTCTGAACTTACCTAGAGTAACAACAAAGGTACCCCGACACACTGAGCGAATCTTTTATTTTTCTGAATATATGTATATAGATAACCAGATATTTTATCTTGTTTCTATGAAAGAGATAATAGCAAGAACAAAATCCTGTGGGAATAACATAGAGACTACAAGACGATTCTTTTTTTACATCATTTTCTGAACTCCAAAGATAAATATTTCAACTCGTAAATCTGATTTACTCCACACCTAACTACAACATAATTGCAAAATGTCCAACATTTCCACTCATATACATCACGACGTGACATACAGCTAGTGAAGTCAACCAGAGTGCACCAATAGTAACTAGTAGCTGCTACATATCGCCTGCAACTAAACGCATTATGGCCAGTAAGGCCGAATACCGATAACGTGCCCTTGAGTTACGTAACGGAAGCGTTGCGTTTTATAGTTTTTGCATACAATGAAAATATACGGCCGGAAAATATGGGCGCCACCGCCGCCGAGACGGTATAAATAACATTTCATTTGTTTGTATGCTGCGTAGATTGTTGGTTTCTTATGCAACTATTGCATTTGAATGTCACGAGTGTTATTGAGAATGTTTGGCAGAGGTGTTTGTATTATTCAAGTATCTATAGACCATGTAAAATTTTCCAGTATTGAGAAATTGAACACGCACGGTTTAACGCTTGGTTTATAGAAGTTCCACTTTGATGTCATATTATGCACTTTTTTAATACACAAAAAACCCACTGCGATGTTGAACTTCTATTCACCAACGAGGGCGAAGCAGCTGATGTTTTTAAACCACGCCGAGCGTTTCTGGTCATGTTTAAGAAATCACCCTATTTTCCTTGAATTTTAAACCGCCTTAAGAGGCCGTATACGAAATTTTACCGATTTCACTGATTTACGTGATTTTAAAGTTAGAATAATGTATCTATATTTCTATAAGTTTTAATGCACAACATGTGCTAGTTTAATTTTATTTTATTATAATTATTACAATTACTCGACCACACACCGACGACGGTTTTGTGAATTTTTGCTGTAAGTGGTTTAAAATATAACATAATTACGAATCGTTTTGAAGTCTAAAAGGTATAAAAAATTAGAATGTATTGTTGTGAAAACCGTCTATACAATGTATGCATCACTTTGTACCACTTTTGTATAAAAATATTGAGTTAAAAAATATTTAACTTAGTCCAATTTTAGAGAAAATGGGCAAAGAATTGCTTTTGAGTTTTGGCTATTTAGAACTCTCGTTCATAAAATTAAAACAGCTAAAAATAAACTTCAGTTAAAAATCAATCCATTTCCTGAGAAAAAAATGAAAAATTACAAAAATTTGGCAATAAAAAATCAAATCTCGACTACGCTATACATATACACTACGCAAACTTCGAGTCTAGCTCATTCATCAGATCATTTGAAATGATATTTTATGTTGTGCATTAAAACTTATAGAAATAAGTACATTATTTTAACTGTAAAATCACGTAAATCAGCGAAATTGGAAAAATTTCGTTTACGGCCTCTTAACGTCCGAAACGCACAGCTTAATCATCCGTATCCCTATTATGCAAAACGCATAAACATTCGACGGACTGCGCTTACGATCGGCAAATTCCTTTATTTTATCAACAAAGGTATGATTTACGTCCTTTTCACACGTGACCTGCATATGCGCCGATTGTTTCTGCCCTTGTACTATATCTCGAGCCTGGGAGGCCTAGAAAGCTTAGACCGTAGTGAAGCAGGTGGTTCCAAGGTCTTCTTGGGTCTTAAGGTTCATTTGTAGTCGATGAAGTTAGAGAACTAGATTGTACATTTCTACAATGTTAAATCGTATATTATATGGTATGGTTGTTCTTTGTATTATGTGAAATATATTTGGGTGATTAGTTTCTTCTGTAAGGTTTGGCAGGCAAGGCATTTTGGGACCTTTGATTTGAAACTTATTCGCTATTAATGAGAAAATGCTATTATTTCTGATCTTTCTATTTATTGATCAGGTTGACATTTTACTACTCTATTTTGATGTTAAGCAAAACTATAAAATGTTACCGAAACGTATGACTGCGTATATAGCCGAAGGCATTAAAAGACTTTCCATCTCAGTACCTCCACAAATTTCAATATTTCTTGTGTGACCTTTAAACCGTGCGTGGGTCTTGGTATATCAGCCAATACAGTCTATCCCTCTTCATTCCCGGATCAACCTTTACTTTAAATTTATGAGTTTTCATATCTCGATATCATTTTGTATACTGTATCACTGGTTTATTCTCGTAAAAGTGGTATATTCGAAGGGTATATTTGCATTATTTTGTTCTTTGTCAATTTCTTCAATTGAGACTTTGTTGGTATTTTATTAGCGATTATTTATAGTAGCGTCGGTATTATCCCCTGATCGATTCTTAACGCTTATTTTCACGTTCGGTATTTAGCCGTCATGTCGAGGAAGTGATTTGACGATTTTTTCCGACAAAACGTCGACGTTCATGTATAAAAATACATTAACGATCCCGTTTATTTTTATAATGCAGATGGTCTTCTTGATAATTGACTTCCTGTGTTTATATTCGATATTATTATATTCAATAACCATTTTGATGAATGTTCATTTTAAAATGAGCAGGCTTAAACTTGAGGTCCTTGAATCAATTGGTCAGTTGAACTTATAGTGAAAGGTTCTTACGAGTTCTGTCCTTATAGAAACTCAGCTCTTTCATAGAACGCTTTCTTTGTTTATTATAAGATTTTCTATATTTACGTATAATCTTCATTCGTCTGATGGAATGTCTGTTTGCAGTAACTGACACCTTCCCAAGATAAACAAAAATGACTAACTTCACATGATTTCCTTAATAATTATATAAAAGTCGTAAAACTTTATCTTTATGTTATGTTATATGTTTGCAATTATTTTATAATAATCAACAGTCGTAAAACTTTTATGATGATTAATGTCACATTTGTGTCAGTGCTGGTCAAGTTTACCAACAGACCGTTTGCCAACTTGAGCACTTTATTACGGACGACATTGTTGATTTTATTAGCATCATCTTAAAATGTTTACAAAGCACTGTTTTGATATTTTAGTACCTCTACTGTTTAATGCCATAGTTCACTTGGCATTGTAGTAATTTTCAATGTGTTTGGAACATTGTTGCGACTGTGCTCATCCAGTCTTTACTGCCTAAGTTCTTTGTCTGAATATCTGTATGTTTCTTTCTCTGACAGTTTTTCTGCGTTACGTTCACGAAGAAGATTGTGTCTTTGTCCAGCGTAATAACTTTTTCTGGGAATATATTTCCGATGTTCTAATATTAATCACGATTGATTCCGTGATACATAGCGATATTACAAGTCTTGCAATATCGATTCTGAAAAAGTGTTTTCTCGTCTTCTTTCATATATTTTGAATCTGACTAATTGCTAGGTTTGGGAGCAAAAATATTGTCAGCAGATGACAATACATATACTGACATAAAGTCGGCCACGAAAACCATTTGTTATTACTTGAATTTGGAATTGGAATACTTTGTTGACCTTTAGATTTATTAAAGAACATTAAACTGTCCGCAGAACAATAAGTTTCAAAGGAAAATCTTGCTTCAAAAGATATTTTATAACGTCGGGAAAGTCGTGTTTTAATTTTTTTGATACGCGATACCGTTTTACTTCAAAGTAGATATTTGATGATTTTTTTGGATTCATTGCTGTAAAACTTTTTATATTAATCATGATATAAAGACGTATTGTACATCCTGCACGATATTAGATCAATCTCACTTTATAATTCACTTGTGGATACAATATTACACGTAGCAAAGCAAAAATACAGATTTGTGATTCTTATAAGAAAGACGAATTAGATCTTTCCAAGTCTCCGTTTGTAAAAGAATAGCGCAATCCCCAACAATAATCCGGAAACCCGTTAGTATTAAGATTACTGTTCCTTAGGTCATTTCCTGTTCTTTATTATATATTCTATCTAGCACCCTTCCTTCCTCATTTCATTCATAACATACACTGTACTGTAACACTAGCATACAAAAGGTTAACAATATCGTGCTTTACAAAGTTTGCCCGCTTTTGTCTTTGTGAGAGAAGAGTGCCCACTTCAGTTAGGGCTGTAGTAGACACTATACTTTGTTCAGAGCAGCAGCAGCTTCGATGCGGACTCACATTTTAGCGACGCTATTTGAGTGCGATAAAACAATAGAGCATCGAGACTTATTTTGTAGATGTGAAGAGTATATGGAATGCAATAAAGTATTGAGTATTGAGTATTGAGCTTTTACAAAGTGACATGTTATATATGTGCGATAAAGATTATCAAAAAGTGACGTGGTCAATCTGAATCATTTTGGCATTTAAACTCCCTATCGCCCATCTACTGCCTAGGGACTCGACGGTATCCGAACGTGTTCGAAGTGTAGCGTTCTGCCGCTCGCTATATCGACCGAATGCATCTAAATCGCAATCCGTTGCTGCTTTACGTATCGAGTCTGTGAAAGCCCTTACTTCAATGGTGGTTGACGTCATGCCACGGTCATTGGGGTTTGCGTCGTATTATATGGCGTGTTTACGGGTCCTTAACGCACCTTGTTTACCAACCCAACAATGACATCATGCTGTATGTACTGCCGCATTTTTGGTGGAATTCCGTTTCCGTCCCTACGTGTCGGGAATTGAAAGTTCTGCGTTCTATTCCGTTTCCTGTTTTCGTAGTGTGTTCTAATTACTAGTGTGAGATAATTCGCCATTTTGGTAACTAACATTTATTGCTAGGAACTTTGATGATTAGTATAGTAAGTTAAAGTGCAAACTGTACCAAACTTCGCATAAGAAGATTTATTTATTTGTTTGTTTTACTTTAAAAAAGCTATCCTTTAATTTCGTGTATCTTCTTTCACTACTAGTGAAAGAAGATACACGAACTTCATCTCATCTCACACGAAATTCACAGCATCATCTCACAGAACTCCAGACATACTGACATGATCGTCTTCCATTCGTCCGCGAACACATCAGTCAGAGTCCGCCACAAAGAGAGCGTTGAGCGCAGAGAGAGTGCGAGGGACTCTCTCTGCGCGACTGGGCTCGTGCAGCGGTGAAATCGCAAGCACAGCGAACGAAAAAAACATAGATTTGCAAATGAACAAACTAATTAACTTGAACTTGTACATGATATCGATCTAACAAGGATGGTCTTATGGGAATTCTTCGTTACTAAAATCTTCGTCCAGGTCGCAAAATATCATTCCACGGAGGATTAACTTCATTTCACTTAAAGTTCTATGAAGGAACCTAGCTAAGATGGAGATTTGAACCGCTCCAAGTTGAAAACTTCATTGAAATTCTGTTCGTGCTTTGTCTCTGAAGCTGTTTCCTTATTATAATTATTATGTTCGGGTTGAAGATTGTACTTAATTGAAGCTGAGGGAATAATTTGCAAGTCATTGTTAAGTAATAAATATCCATTTTGTTGATGGATTCTGGACGCATTTAACTTCACAATAAAAAGCCATTACGCTGATGGATTTAAACTGCAAAAACATAAACTTATTAATTATCGACGGAATTCCCGTCCATATCGGTTAGTGTCTAAAGTGACGGAGTTCCTAAATTAAAGTTAACATTTCATTGTAATTTTGTTTCAAAAAGAATTCTATGAAGCAAGATTGTTTGCTTGTTGAGTTGTTTCAAGTTTAATGTTCTGTTTTGTTATAACTTATGGTTATGGCTCAAATAATGCGTTGTTGTTTGTAATAGCTTTTGTTTTCACATTCAAATAATGTGCTTGTGGATCTTTCTAGGGTTCCGTACCCGAAGGGTTCAAACGGATCCCTTGTACGGAATTTGTATTTGTATTATTTGTACGGAACCCTAAATGTGCGAAGTCGGCATGCATTTGACCGGTTCTTTATAAGTAGTCTTCTTATGAGATACCTGTAGGTAGGTATACTGACAAATGTTTCATTGTGTACAAAAAGGGATTGGTAATTATTGCTTGGCAGACGCAATTGTTTGTGGAAGATGACCAACCTAGCCACTTTGGTTTATCGGTGGTCATTACACCAGGTATTGGAAAACTGTGTCCTTTTTCCTGTTAACTTCTTCTTCTTTTCTTTGATGTCTGTCTTGTCTGCTCAACCTCTTTTAGTAAAACCTTCAAACGTTTTCTGGAAGGTGACCTTTGTTTCGGCACCTGACTCTGTTTCTGTGTTTGTGGCATGGTTAGTGGTAATTTGCCTAACTCTGAGGAATTAGTTAGTCTTCCAATCGTCTTCTGTCGTGATCTTTCTTCGGAAACTGACTTTTTCTCTGTGTTTGTGGTTTTTTATTTGCCTAACCCGGAAGAATATGTTGATCTTCTCAATCGTCTTCTGTCTTGTCTGAACAAGTCATACCTACTATGTCTAACTACAATGATAGTTAGACATAGTAGGTAGGTACTTAATAAATGGTATGAACTACTATAGTTTATACTATTTACACAATAAGTCATCAAATTGGGTGCGCCGGACGTTTTTAATCGTACTCTGACTCGTGTAAGCTCTATTAGTACATCCCCACTTAACTGCTATAGGTACTTCGTCTACTTTGTCTATGACCTGTCGAGTGAGAGAGTCTTAGTCAGCGGAGTCGCTGACTAAGTTCCATTATTAATCTATGGCATCAGTTCGTATTAGCTTCGTCCATAATCGTACAAGTGCTGTAATGAACTACTTACACCTAAGTGGCTGGACGCTCTATCGTCATTTGCCGTCTTATTATTAGCGAGGTTAATTTGCAACATGCGATATTATAACTATTAGGTTATCGCTTATCGTATAGATATAAAATTTGGTTTAATAATTTAATTTAGTTCGCGTTCATTTTCTGGGTATTCATGAGTTTATGACTCTATGTTTCATCTCTATTTTTATAGTCATCAACTCTTTATAAAAACTGTTAGACCCTGTTTTAGAATAGAATAGACACTCAGAAAGACAGACAGATAGACAGTCGATCCATCATTTCTTTTCCAACTACATAGTTACCAGGATACTGAGCAATCTGTTATTCCAAACTAAATGTCATCTAATCCAGGACTTGTTCGTCTTTGGATTCCGTGCCTGTTTTAGGAAAATTCATATTTAAAAACAATGATACAACAGTATTCGAATAAATACAAGCAAGCAAAACGCAGAATAAGGAATTTCAATTGTGTATTTACCATTTTGAATTATTTTTGTTTCAATCGCTGTGAGGTCAGCTGTAGGACGAATATTCTTGATGCTTGAGCGTTTCATTCAAGCAACCTCTCGACCCACTTCTTTTTAGGGTTCCGAACATCCGAGTGGAAACACGAAACCCTTATAGGATCACTCGTGCGTCTGTCTGTCTGTCTGTCAGTATGTTACAGCCAATTTACTCCGAATCTACTGAATTGATTCAGTTGATATTTGGTATACACCTGTGACCCCAACACGGTCGTGTAACGTAAATCAATACATTTTTAATATTGGGTCGCTTTTGGGTGCAAACTAGAACTTAAAAGAAAAATTATAGTTGTAACGTATTATTATAATTTTAATATAGTCAGTTTTAAACATATTTTAGAAAATATATTAAAAAATGACCATCCTCGGACCCTCTTATCTCCGAAATAAATGAGCAAAAATTTTGAAATAATTGCAGGAAGAAGTTCATTAAATTACTTATAGATTACAGGATTACTATAAGAAGTCTACAGTTTAAAAACAAACATGGTTAAAAGATATGATTCGTTTGGAACCCTTTGCGTGCGAGTCCGACTCGCACTTGGCTGGTATTTTTTAAAATCTTTTGTGAAGTTGTAATCGTGTCAACACCCCTGTGGAAGAAGCGTTTGGGAGTTTTGTTAGTTAGAACTTCACCTAAAGCGCGGTCACTCTCGGACTGCATAGAAAAGAAAGAGATGCGCTACGACAAATGCTCACAATTTATTGCAAAATATGAAGCATTTTATTGATTTGCATAGGATTTACTAAAAAATTTATTAAAAATAATCCATCAGTGGATGACTACATTCACTGATGGATTATTTTTAATAAATTTATAGCTTTTAAAATTTTATGGTATATTTTTTATTATGATTATAATTGTTATTGAAGGGATAAACTTTTTTGATGCATTAAATTATGTTAAATTATGTTTCGAGTTCCATCACTGCATGCAGATAGGACTTTAAAATATCATATTATATCTATCTTCTAAATTATATTATATCTATAAAAAATCCAACCAATGGAGTTGCCCAAGCGTGTAAATAGCCGTGGGTCTCTGCGGATGGAGGACAATGTTACGGCCAAACACTTGGATTGAATGCTGGCCCAAAATTGCCTATATTTGTCTGTATAACTTCAAGTTAGGAGTGGTTGGCAGTAGACGGCGCATGTGGCCTTACTCTAAGTTAGCAAAAACAAGTGGTACCTGACTTTCTTTCTTTGGCTGCCACGCTGGAACCCGACGACTTGACGAGTGGCCACTCGATTCTCTTCACACCAACACTCCTGGCTGTTCACTAGTTACACGGACGCGGTAAATATGGGTTATTTATTATTCCCGGAGAATCCCCAACGTTTACGGGATATTACTCGGGGTTTTAGTGTATTTGCGGGGACGATGTTAATAAGACATTAATTTAGTCTGCGGTGAATGCGCTCGGCTTTTTTATTTGTCAAATTTATTTACTGTTTAAGAGATACACTTCTTTAAAAAACCACCTTTTTGGCCTCAAACATAGTTGACCGAATTTCTACTTTTGGAAGTCATCATCATCTTCCTGCCCTTATCCCATGTTACTTGGAGTCGGCGCAATACGTTTGTTTCTTCCATTCTGTCCTGTCTGCCGTCACGCTATGAGTAACTTCCTTTTCTATCGTCACACAATCCCACACAATCCATCCACCTTTTTTCATGCCAGTTCTTTTAAAATCAATTTAAAAGAACTGGCAGGTACTTGTTCAATATCAACTAAATGTACTGATGTATGTACCTTTACGAGACAAATGCTAACGCTGCCGACGTGGCTGAATTTTGGTCAAAAGACACTTGGAATCATCGATACGACGAAGAAGAAGAATGTACTGATTTAGCTTATAATTCAGATAAACGTGGATCTAATTCCTCACATTTTCAAAAGTAGCCCAATAATAGACCCATCTGTTTAAAAATAGTACACCAATCAACCGTTAACATTGGTACATTGATTAAGCCACAGTCTATTGGTTGCGAAGCCTTAGATTGCCTTCATTCTTCGGTAGATTTTCATGACATGACGTGAGAAGCACACTACATCATTTTGATTCTGGTATAAATCAATCAAATTGATTATAATAGATTCATTGTTTAGAATACATTCCTCGTATATCAGTGACAGCAAGACATCCTTATGTGTGTTTTCAATAAATTGTTATTTCTCCGATAATTTTCAAACTTACTTATATTACTATCTTGCTAGAAAGCTAGCACTGTTGTCTTCATTAACATAACTGTGTTTAAATTTAAATCAATATGTGGATGATTGCTTTATAGTTACACCTGTCGGGAGTTGCGATTAGCCTGTCACCATTTTTTTACTTTATTTATTACGTATTTGATGGTTTGTTTCAATTTTTGGGGGACTGTCTTTATGTAGAACGTTGACGTTCTAAAAGTTCTGAATCACAGCCTAGTTTGAATATGATTGTTATTGGTTCTCATGAGAACAACTCAGTCTAAAAGATTTTTTGGAAACAATGATCTTTGTTACAACGATCTTTCTAACACATTGTCAATCAACTTTTATTTTCATTGTTACAGGTGATCAAAATCCCAGAAACAAAAGAAGGCTACATAGACCTGAACAATTTAGAACAGAGACTGCAACAACACTCCAGTTCTGGAAACAGAATGATTGGATTCTTCCCCGCGGCTTCCAAACTGACAGGAGTCTTAGCTGATGATGTAGCCACCACACTACTCCTCCACCAGTATGGAGCCTGGTCCTTCTGGGACTATACGCTGGTGGCGCCATCCTCTGCAGTAGATATGAATCCTACGTTCCCAGGAGTAGACGAAGAAATGGTGAAGAAAGATGCGCTGTTCTTCAACTGTGAGAAGTTTGTCGGAGGTGTCCAGGGTCCCAGTGTTGTAATAGTGAAGAAGAATGTGTTCAGTGATACGCCGATTTATTCTGACGATGTTGAGGTATGTATAGAAAGAAAAAAGTATTTGAAAATACTTAGGTTTTAATCAAACATTATCATCAAAATAGCTTTTGAACTAAGAAGGAAAAATATTCTGAAATGGAGAACTAATGACTTTGTAAAAGTACCTAATCTTGATGCTAGTTTCAGAAATAATTCCGTAGATAAATATACTTTTATACAACACGAAGTTCCTCAAAGGTTTTCTCAGGTCTGAGGTAACGCAAGATGAACACTGGAACAAAATTGAAAGACTTAAATATGGATGAGTTCATGATGAAAACTGTCTTGGAATGTCTGTAGCTCAGAAATAATTTCATTGAATAATAAATCATTATCAAACTGCTCGGCAACTTTGCTTATTTGCATTTTGTTCAAGTTAGTTCGTGAAATCGTTATCGTGTTAACAATTTTTGTTATAGTTTCTGTTTCTATTGTTTTAGATACGGTTGAAGTATAATATTGGTAAATTATTAGAATTTTTCGATCTGCAGTAAGTCTGGGCTCTATATTTCAGATTCTTGAATAATTGCATTACTGTCTGTACTGAAACAAGAAGTATGACAATTCTTGCTTTTATAAATTTTCCTTTAGGTCTCGATGTATCTTGAAATTTGGTTTTCCAGCTCTCTTTGAAAAGTAGAAGAATAGCTTCATTTAATTTTGATACTAGACGTTCTTTATATTAGGATATTTCTTTCTCAGCTTTTGAGCGAGAGGATTGAAGAGTTGAAATCAACGGAGGGTGTCAGGGCAGCACTGGTGATGCAGCTAAGAGATGCTGTCGGTCTTCAGACCATCGTCGAGAGACAGGACAATATCAGCAAGTAAGTTAACGTGATGATTATAAGTAGACATCTCATGTTTTTTTGAAGAAGAAACAAAAGTTGTTGAACGGTTAAACATAATCAAATAGAAACAACTTTCGTTTCAAATAATATTATATCTGATATTAAGTTTCTTAACATCTACCATTTAAGATGGCAAAAAAAATTATAAGTAAGTACATAAATTACTGCTAGGTACCGAATTATAACTGTAATCGCAATTACTTGTCTTGATGTTTTATCTACATACTGTTTTTTGGTCATCGTACACATTAATTTTCATAATACTAGTAATCTCTTTTTTATCGTCTTCTGATTAACGGGGCGAATCTCATCTGTTGTGTTGCTAAGGTCAATATTAATATTAATTTCAGATGAATTACAATCATCATCCACATGCTCTTATTCCAATTTATTTGGTTTGGCGTAGCATACTCGTACTTTGGTATCAGTCATCGTCTAAGTAGTTACTCCTTTTTTAAACATATCATCTTTGAATACAGTACATTCATAATTGCTTTGGTGTTTCCCAACTCTTATTAACCATTTACATAAATAATACTCTTCGCTGAGGAAAAAATTACTTTCTTTTGACAATTTATTCAATCTTTTGTCCAATTTTTTCGCCGCATTCTTCACAAACACAATAAAGGTGAAACCTGCCTTACTGCCTCCATTCTTACATCATATTGTTTCTAAAAAAAGAATTATTTCTGCGCCAAGGACTTTCTTGAAGCGTTGGAGCACACTCGGTAATCTAAGCACGTGTAACTTCAATAACAAGTTCATTACGCTTCAGTAACTCGCTCGCTAACTTGCTCTAGCGACGATGATCAAAGACTATGTGATTAGGTTATATTCTAGCCACTAAAATCGTTATTGGTGCACTTCAGAATGCAGCGGGATATTGTGATTTCAGATTTTAAAGAAATGCAGGAGAGCACATTTTTAATCTATACCTAACACTGGCCTACAAAAAAAACTTTTTTTTGGTGTAATTAAAATTTGTTTCAATATTGTTTTTGAACGTGTTCTTGATGAAGTACCTACAACTGTCATACTTGTATCAGTTTAAAATTTCGTTATTTTGTCTTCAACAAAGTATCACAAGTTTTAATTTTTCTACAATTTCGTTGTTTTTGCGCTATGGCAGCTCATCAAGATGTTGTTTGATCAATCCGTTTTGTTTCTATTTCGTTATATTTGGGGCAAATAAATCTTTGAGCAATATCAAATCCCATAACAGAGTTCGTGAAAAAAGCTTACTTACTTCAACTTCAATATTGAGCATAAATACAAGCCTTGGGTGCTTTATTTTGTGTGTAAAACATGCAGTGAACATTTAAGACACTGAACAATTTGCAAAAGAAGGTATATGAAGTTTGGGATACCGATGATTTGGTGAGAACAACAAAATCACTTCGACGGCTGTTAGTTCTGTTTGGTTAAGGTCGTCTGCATTAATCGTAAAAATCGAAGCAAATGGACATTTCCTGATATATCAACGAGAAGACTCTACACCTAAGACTTAGTCTCATGAAACAATTTGTAAAAGCATTAGATAAATCGGGTACATGCTTTCAGTACATCAAAAGCATGCCCAGCTTAAAGTGCCGAGGACCGATTATACTTGATATTCCAACATAAAAGGCAGTGAATTAAGAATGATAACTTCAGTGAACTAACAGTGAAACGGTACAGTACTTGCTGCATGGAACTCATTTGTGCTAGTGATTAAAAATTTTCTTGGTAATCTTAAGGCAAACAAATAAAAAATTCATGTAAACCAAATCCTTTTATCTTTTCAAAACCTTTTTTTTATGGGGTTGGGTAACATCCCGCTCTGGGTGGAGTGGGAGGGCGTGTCAGACTTTTACTGACTAAAACCCACCCCTGTTCCTTCAGTTGCCTGAGTGCTCAGGAGCGCGGTAACTCTGTTTCGAAATTATCCGCTCCCCCTAGGCATGCATCGGCCACGACGGACCCCGTCAGGTGTTGCTGACATCTTTTTGAGGCGCGCGTGGAACACTACGCTCCGTCGACTCTCGGGCCTGGTGCTGATCGGACGGCGAGCTACCTGTTACACGCCGTCCACAGGCCCGCGCCTACGGTGGCCGGAGATCGTCCCGCAACCCCCGAGACCCAAGGCGTCTCCTGTGGCGGTTGCTGCTGGGGGCGTCAGGGCGACTCTGTTGAGTCTCCATCACCCGTTCGGCCTCCTCTTTCGCGAGCATTGTGCTGATGCGCTGCTTGAGCTTGCTTCGCAGAAGGAAGAGATTGCTTCCCATTACCTCTCACTCCGTACCATGGCCGGGCGTGAGAGGTCACTGCCGACGATCGCCTCCACGAGGACACGGCGGCGGTGCTCCACCAAAGCGGGGCAGAACTCCACCGTCTGCTCCACCGTGTCCTCTGGGCGATCCATACAGTGGTGAAATCCGGGCGTTTCCTCCCGCCTTATCCGACACAGGAACCTCCCGAAACAGCCGTGTCCGGTGAGGACCTGCGTCAGGCGGAAGGTGAGGACGCCGTGGCGCCTCTCCGGCCACTCCTTAAAGAGGGGCCTTACCGCCGCAATTGTAGCGTGCCCAGCGCTGGGTTGCGACAGTCGCTCTCTCCATGTCGCCATGAGATCCTGCCGGAGGTCTGTCCGCCGAGCCGCGACTGGGATGTAATATGAGGATCGAAGAACATTACCTACACAGCCATTTGGACTGCTTCGCACATAACCTGGGTGACTTAAGTAAAGAACAAGGAGAGCGGTTTCATTGAGACATCAAAGTCATGGACGTCGCTATCAGGGTAGATGGCAGGCTGGACCCTTATGAGAGACAACCCAAAGGACAAACGAATCAAAAAATTCAATCTTGAGAATTTTAATGACTTCAAAATTAGAGTTGGTACATTAAAAAAAACTAAATGTACGACGATATTTGAAATCAGTGAATAAGGGAGTCTCAAAATCAGATCTTAAAATTAGGGCATCAAAAATTCTGTTGACCCGTGAATTCCCAAAGCAAAACTATTCCGAACAAAATACATTTTAAAATTGTAAGCTAAAAATTGTTATAACAGACCTGTCCAAAACAGCACACAAATAAAATATCAAACATAGTTTCGCCAAAAGTTTTCTGTAAAAGCTTCGAGGACGAACACGAATACTTTAAAAATGAATTTCAGAAATGTCATACCGCCATTACTGACGCCATGTTTGTTTTTACGTTTTCGAATATAGCGAGGCAAGGCAAGGGAAAATTACTGTGCAGCCAGGTTCATAGTGTCAACTCAGATAGAATTTTGTTTACGCAAACGCAAACAGGGGCTTATTTATTGTGCAGATTTATGTTTACTGACTCTGAGTTAACATTTAGTTAATGTTTAAACGGTATATTTGCGAAGGAGATCCATTTTGCAGTTACTAGATTTTATATTTATGTGAGCGTACCATTGGGAAATTTATTTCATGTAGCGAGGTTTTCAACAGCTACTGACTCTTTTGAGATATTATATTGAAAACGGTTAGGTTTGTCGTCGTTGACTGTCAAACTAAAGATAATAGAGATGGGTTTTAATTAAATTCTGTGTCTGTTATTGAGAGGGATTTCTGAGACTTTAATTAAACGGCCTTAGATATTTAATACTTGTTAAATGAGAAATATGATCGAGGACTTCACAGCGCTTGTAGAATTTAATATTATTTATTCGCGCGAATTCTGAAAAATTCTGAGTCCAACGTGGAAGTAATATAACACTAGATTTATTTCATAATATGCGACAAACAGGTTGTAAACAATGCATTTAAAAAGTAAAACTACGTTCTTGAGTAATTCCTTTAAGTGGCGTATATACTGCTATAAAACTATTTCGATCTGAACGCTTGTTAGCATAGAGGGATAAACTCATGTAGCTATGTACATAAGTCTATGGTGCCATTTCGTTGGTTCTCTAATAGGGGAACGGTCCCCTACTAGACAGACGAGTGAGCAAAGCCTGTCGCCGCTTTGTTGGATGCAGGTCGCTACTAACGACAGTCGACGCTACTAGTAGGTACATATGTAGTAGATTTGTGTCTAGCCTTGCGCATCTTTCAGCTCATACATAGTGACAAGGGTCCCTGAAGAATTCATGTCATAACAAGAGCATTTTATTCATACCTTCGTATATAATAAAAGCCACATAATGTCCTGTATTGTTCCGTATTATTATGTATTGTTTTTACTAACATAGATTGTAAGTAAGTTGTTACTAACACTATGAGTCTTTAATTCTTGATACTTGCTAATAAAGTTATTATTATTATTAAAGCCAACTCCGTCATTTTGACCAAGGGACGTTGACAAAAGTTCAACATTCCAAAATGTTTAGAATTGATTCTTCGTTTATATTATAAGAATTGATTTATGTGACATTTCGATACGGTAGTGCATGTAAATCCTGACAAACATAATCGCTGATAAACTGTTACTTTGTCTACTGCCACAGTTATGTTTGCGCTCCATGTAATAAGGTGCGAATCAGTAGACCAGTTTGCTAAAAAGGCTTGTAATTAAAAATCTAATTAGTCCGTCAGTTAGATTACCAAAAAATATTGGACATGTATTTTTTCTTTTGTCACGTAAACCAAAAATGAGTACAATACAGAGCGTTGAAATTTCGCGAGACGTCACCCCTCGATACACTTTGTACCGTTTAGTGACTTAACAAGCCCCCAGTCCTGAAGTTTGATGCGTTTTATCTTTTGTAATTTTTTATTGGTTTGGTAAAGTAAAAAATACGTGTCCAATATTTTTTGATAATCTGAGGGCACGGAAGTGGGGCCAAGTCGATCAAAACAAAGGCACGGCCGTACCATCCTTTTCTCGAAGCCATTCGAGCCAGTTTAGCCCACCCTGTAACTTTATTGTGGAAAAAACTAGAAGGCTAAATTTTCAGTGACCAAGAGGGCATTACATCTTTAGTTACATTTCCAAATTACATTAAATTTGAACCAGTAGTTTAATCAAAAAAACAAAAATGATGAACATGAAGCACGATACTCTGTCATAATTCGCACTCCGCATCCGCACCGCGCCGTGCCGCTGAAATATCTATCAAAATCCGCTAAGTAATGATCCGCTACTCAAAAAAAAATCTTTATTATTCGTGTTGGCCGTCACAAGCGTAAAAATAAAAATAACAAACAAATTTTTTGGTGGTTTTTTGGTAAAATTATGGTGTGTATAGGTACAGGCGGTTTCGAAGGACCTTTGGGCGGGTAAATAACTTGTATGTGTCGAATATTGGCGACACAGAAATGGTCTAGGAAAAAAAGACTTATTTGGGAATCCTCAGGATGTTGCACGCTGATACAAGATTTGCCTTCGGGAAGATGTATCAAGATTTTCTTCTTTTTTTTTCCTGCGCTCTTTGTTTGTTTTTTTTATTTTTACGCTTGTGTCGGCCAACACGAATAATAATTCCTCATGCTGATTGTTGCTTGTTATTTTTGTTATTTATTATTAGGCTCACCGATCATTAAAATTCTAAAGTACTTCTAGCAGACCCACAAGTTTCAAATTTTGAACACAGTTATTGTTTAGCCTATAAAGCAAGGAAAAACTCTGACATTCCGAATTTTAGTCCCGTTTTCTAGATATACAATCTGAATAGTTAACTTTGTAATCCTATATAAATTCCATTAACCTCTTAGGCTCCGAAACTCACCTGTGAGTTTAAAAAAAATAAATTAATAAGTGAAAAAAAAAGCGTGAATCGGCTGACAACCCGGGTTGTCGTTGGGCTTCAATTCGACAACCCGAGTTTGTCCGCGGATCTTGAAAGGAAGTGTATGTAGTTACAAAGTTATTTTTAAAGTTCTCAATTAAACTTCATTGAAATTGAATGAAATTGGTAATAAGCACGACTTAGATGCATTTACCGTCCAGACTTGGCCAAAATCAATACAACAAAGCCTCTGAGAAAAGCCCATAGAGACAGGGAGTGGGCTTTGAGAAAGCCCACAGTTGAGGCATAAGACATAATACCCAAAAAGAAAAAAAAGGAAGACTACCTACAAAAAGAAATGAGTTCCCATCAAAAACATAACATGTAAAAAATGCACAAGTCTCGCAATGCAGTTTTTCTGCCGTAAAAAGTTGTGAAATTGAATGTAAACTAAGTCGGTAATTCAGTACCTACCTATCTATGAGACCAGCTATCCAACCACTTTGTCATAAATAATTGATACCTTGTTGGATAAAACGAAATGTAATATTTATATGTAAAAGAAATGTAATATTTTTAATCACCGTGTGGTGGTGGCGTGTGGTGGTTGTTGTTTTTAGTGGTAATATTAGATAGATTTTGTTTTGTGTAGATTATGTTGCCGTATGCAATTGCCTAGTGACTACATTTTTTATTAAAAAAATAAAGAAGTGTAATATTACTATGGTTACCTACTATAAAGTGTTGTTAGCAAACTAATAAGGTATCAATTTATGACAAAATGGTTGGATAGCTGCTCCCATAGATAGGTAGGTACTGAAGGTACTGCTTAACATCTATAGATTCGTGAGTTCAAAGCACCAGGGACAAAGGACAAAGACTTGTCCGTCTGCACAATGGCCAGGACCACAATTACTGCCTTGTATAACTTTATCAGTACCTTCGTTATAAGTTCGACTGTATTTGTCCCGAGTTGACATTGCCTTTATGTTCAAACTCAATTAACAAATTGAGGGATTTCGATAATCCTATCTAAATGTCTTTTGATCACAACTTTTTTTATCATTGATATGCTTGCGTTTGACCACTCTCACGTGATGGTAATTGATGATGTGGTCGAAGATGTAGCATGCTTGCCTAGAATTAACCTACTCACACAAATCTAGATATTTTTGTAAAGCCCAAACGAAAATATCGTCCCAATATAAATTTGTATATTGGTTGCCGGACGCGAAAACTCTAACAATTTGTCACTCAGTCAACGATACGATTAGTCATTCATGAAAATATGTATAATCATATCTACAATATTTATTTTGATTGTAAATAGCCTGTTTTCGTGGCGTGTATCCAAACTTCTAGACAACATGTTCTAGTCTAGTGTGCTTGTGGTTATTTGTTTCTTTCATTCATTCAATGTAAT
This sequence comes from Polia nebulosa, assembly GCA_951329385.1. Taxonomy (NCBI): domain Eukaryota; kingdom Metazoa; phylum Arthropoda; class Insecta; order Lepidoptera; family Noctuidae; genus Polia; species Polia nebulosa. The sequence continues at coordinate 59,180,737 of OX589587.1, forward strand.
CACGATGAATAACATGATAGGTAGCTGAACACAGACCTTTTTTCAAGAACTAAAATATTTCCATCACTATATATTGTAAAACAAAGTCCCTCATCGTGTCTGTCTGCCTGTATGTCTGTTTGCAATAAACTCTCAGATACAGTGATTCATAAAAAAAGGTTTAGTTAGGTGAAGAGCTGGGGCGGGTTGCTAATAGAAATAATTTTTTTTGGCAAGTAATCGTAATAAAGACTCATAAAAATGATGCTGTACATTCTCTTTTATTTAATACTCAGAACACATAGGATTACATTGAATGATTCATCATTGAAAGGTTCATAAATGTTATGCAACGCTTGCCGAGGTCGGACCGTGGATGGGTGACCATTCGTTACATACCAACACTCCTCTGTGCCCCGTAAAACACGTTAAATCGTTGGTTCCGTCTGTCATTTGAAGATCTTTCACAGTCATTACGGATAATCAGAAGCCAGAAAGTGGGACACTAGTCTTGCCAAGGGAAATCGTGTTACCCAGTTACTGTGTTGCGGAGTTCAGCTGATAGGGAGACGCTCTATGTTAAATACTAGAACTCAGTTGCATCCGGTTAGACTGAAAGCCGACTCCAAGATAGTTGAGAAAAGGCTAGGCAGATTAACTCAGAGCACATACATAACTAGCCAATGCGTTTGCATTCATCACTGTGATTAATATAATAATTCTATAGCTGCTCTTGCAACTAACAATGCTACTTGGAAAGTACCTAATGGAGTTTTCTAGTTGCCTCTTAACCACAAAGCAACTCAGTGAATAGCTCATGAATACTATTCTATACAATGAGCCAATATTCATTGTATAGAAACATAACTTTATCATTTTATGGGGTTGTTTGTTTCTCTACCTGTATAATATTTACATACAATTATCTAGTATTGATGGCGTTATTATTCAAATGACTGGTTCAACTTAATATTTAGTTAGAACTATTATTATATTATGTGTTACATAATATGTTAGGCGCCATTGATGGATTTACAGATTCGCAATAACAAGGCCTCTCGTAAAAAAAAAAAAAATTGGATAAAGCGCTTTTTGAACATAAACTTTTGCGTATTCTAAAACTCCCCTAGTTTTAGACTTCTTGCTGCATACTTTAATGGAATCTGTGCGCCGCTTTCAAATAGGGTAGATTCTTTAAAAAATCTAAAATATTGGACATGTAGTTTTTCTTTTGTTACGTCAACAAAAAATAAAAACCGACGAAGTGTGTGTCGGACTTCGCACATTTAGGGTTCCGTACCAAATAAGGGAATTATCAATGAAAAAATCTTATCTTTATCAATATATTGGTATTTGTTAGTAAATAAAATATACGTAATATAACAAACATTATCACCAAATTTGAAGTTCAAAATTTCTGCGGAATTAAATTTTGTTATAGACAGACAGACGGACACGTGAGTGACAGCAATAGGGCTCCGTTTGGATTCTTCGGGTACGGAACCCTAAAACCGATACACTTTTTACCAAGAACTGACGTAACAAGCCCGCACTCCTGACCTAAACTTTGATGCGTTTTATCTGTCATTTTTAATTGGTTTGGTAAAGCAAAAAAAATTATATATATTATTATTTTTGTACTCAGAAATCATTCCTATTATCTTTGTTTTCCTGTTCCTCAGAGGTCAGTTTCAGTCATCTACTCAAATACCCACAACCCAGTACCATCATCATTCAGCCCGACCTTGCCGACTGCTAGGCTTACGTCTCTCTTTCCCGGTCTTCACACTTCTGTACCTGGCTCAATCCACTAAGTGCTGGTTAATCAATAGTTTCCAACGTACCTACGCCAAGTGTCAGATAGTTTCTCCAATGTTATTTCATGAGCACGGAAGGCCGACACTCAACTCAAGCTCGTGCGTCATCCACGCAGAGTTGCTGGCAGACTATATGTTTATAATGTTGCACATAAGTAGGGAAACTGGGAATTACGTGGAAGTTTTCTTTTTTCATATTGTTGGATCCTTTGTGAAGTTTTTTATAATGGAAAATATTAATCATACTGCGGGTGGAAGCAAAGTATGAAGGCTCATGTTTATTAGCTTCTAAGAATAGCTAAAGGAGGTACTGATGCGACATTTTGTTTTACCAGACGAGATACTATACTATCTTGTCTCAATCTTTATTCTAATGCCAAAACAGTTTGTGTGGCTCCAAGGGCTGCTGATAATAATATGTTGGCAACACGCAGGTCGGGAAATAAAAACAGCCTTAAACGTCCGTGCTTTTATGTTCTTCATGCCAAATATCTTGTAATGCTCCTCACGGGACAGACAATTTCGAAGACAAATAGACTTTACTGAAACCGTCTAGTTTGGCACTATTCCCGACACAAGCTGATCTAACTGCTTTATCGCAGTTTTTATTTCTCTGCGGCTTCCGGGACTCGAATATACATTACAAATTATTTCGGTAACATTCCACTATCTTGCAAAATTATGTGTTCTAAACTTTACATGTCGTTAACGCCTGGACTTTTCAATAGTGTGACTCCTTCCTAGCGTTTTTATTCCTGAATTGAGGTTAGAAAGTTCTGCATACTCGGTATGTGTGTTATCTATGAGAATTTTCATTGCAATTGTAATTTGATCTGGGAAACATTAAAGATAATAGGCCCCAATACAGCTCCTTGTGGAAAACTTTTACAAACCCATTAAGATAAAAATTAATTCATCCCTGATGACGCAAGTATCTGATACACTAACAATAATGCTCTGTTCCGACTAACAAACATACGCGATAATGTTAGTAGATTCATTATTTAACATTGGAACTAATTTATTATTAGTGTTTCTTTTGAAGTTTCAAGTGCTATATGAATCGGAATACTCGTTATAAAACAATAATCCATGCCATCCATATTTATTCATGTTGTTATCGGTTTGCGATATCTATTGCTTTGTCTCTGATATTTTATGCAAAGACAAGACATTTTTTTTCTTCCGCATTGAATAGTTATTTCTATGAACAATGTTTTTCTAAAGCCTGTTGTGTATAACATTAGATTTGTTATTGTTCAAAGCTTTACGTAAGAGTTTTAGACATGACATTAGAAGACGATGAATAAGAATCGCTCAGCTTAATATAAAACTCACATGTATCGCGATTTCAAATAAACATTTCCCGTTTGCCAAGACTCATTGAATGAATGTAGACAATGTTGGTGCAGAGTTTTCTCGCCAAACGATTTGTTTGCAGTAGGTACGGGTCGGCACCGCTTTTTTTCTATGCTTGGCGCCTTATCAATTTCACGTGACCCATTCGCCTTTAGAAGTAACAGTATATCGATTGTGTGATAGAATGACATTGGCATGTAAATTATACGTAACATTGCTGTTGAGATTCTTGGTTTCTTTTTATTAGAAACTTCAGCTCAGGATACTAGAATTTGATCACATTCTCAGTTGATAAAATCTCACAATAAAACTTCAACCACCAACTCCAGCCATCAATTTTAGAGTACCTAAGTATAAAACCCGATCTGATGAAAAGTCATGACGTTACGATTTCCTTTAGATAAAATTCCATTCATGAGATTCATGAATATGTGAATACATAAACCGATTTTTATATAAAACTCGTTTTCCTGGGAGCATCGGAGGAAGCATTGCCGGATGACCAAATTCCTTGCTTCCCAACTCAAAATTGAACGTTTTCCGATGGGAAGAACCAATTGACTGAACACTTATCGATAATTTAACCCAACCCCGTTCCGAGAATCCATCAAATGCTTCGGCTGAATGATTAGGGGCTATTACTATCATAACCCCCTACTGATATAATTTGGACGTATCAGTATAATATGAGGAGTTAATATTTGGAAATGCTGTTGTATCAATATCTGCCTATTTGTAGTAGGTAATTTAACGGCTTTAGTTATTTTTGCTTTGGCAGTTATATAGTATCTTTTCTGTTTTGTAAATATCCAATTTTTAACCATAACTTCGTGATTTATTTCAGATCTCTTAATAATGCTATACCTACATCTTTACCAGGAATCTAATCACGTCCACGTATAATGACATACCCACACCATTATGCAAACAAAACAAAACTACCAAAGCACATCCAAGGAAACTTAAACAAATAATACAAACATAATTGCGCAAGACTATCGTCTCGTATTCGCATTTCCGCAAATGTCCACGTTCGAACGTGGCACGGGCATCGAATCCGGGTCATTGCAGTGCTGCCCTCGAAAGCCAGTAAATGGGTCAGAGGAGACGCCTGAAATAGAACAAGTTGCTATGTGGCGCCGAGCGTCCGAGTACGTCACGAGAATGAAATTAAAGGAGAAATGGCTTTTTAGTTCGTTCACTCTTCGAAGTGTAAAGAAAAAATACGGAAACACACATTGATAGATCGATAATTTTGTCACAGGCATTCATCATTTATATCTTGCCTAAAAGTCAAAACAAAATCAACAATAAAAAAAATTGACAAAAATAAGATTTTTGCCAGTCATGATTACCTACAAAAAAAAGTGTTTATCCCGTCAACCCCCTCATTAGCAGACACAATTAGAAACCTATTTTTTTTTTTTTTTTTTTTTTTTTCTTTAAAAAAACGTTGCCCCACACTAGGAATATTCCTGTATCGTGGCTGCGTTCACAAACATGTAAATTCACATACACAAGACACCCAGACCCGGAACAACTATCTGCAGGTCATACAAATATTTGTTCCGTGCGGGGATCGAACCCGCGACACGCAGCGCAGCAGCCGAACGCTCAACCACTGCGCCAACCGTGCCGTCAATTATAATTATAATTATAATATTGTCCAATAGGACCAATAGGACAATAGGTAGGGAGGAGCCTGACGGATTAAAGTCATTCTCAAAAGCTTTAATACCGTAAATATGTTAAAATCCAAGCATATAGCAGTTAGAAAGATATTAATAAGCATTGCATAATCAGCCATATAATGTTCCCACTGCTGGGACTCGGACATCCTCTCTAGGAGAGGGAATGGGTCGTAATCAATACCATCACGCAGGTCTAGTGCATGTTGATGAATATCACATGTCTTCGAATAAACCCAAACATATAAATCTCAGACCAATAATTTTATAATCTACTCACAGACCACCCAAGACTAATAAGTTCACGAACAAATCACCCAGTGGACTCATGTGACTTCACTGGCCAAGGATAGGCTGGCAATTGTCATAATTTTGCATTATTGCCACCTTTGAACTTAACTGCGTCATTGCTTTATTTAACTGCACATTTTATTTCTTCTTTCCTGAACATTTCCGCTCTGTTTTTAGTTTTATTGTTAAGGATAATTGTGTGATGTTTATTTCTAGAAGTTAGTCTTATTAAAAGTCTCTGCTAGTTGAGCTTCCGGAAGCTGCATTACTAATCGTAGGAAGGACATCTAAATCACCTTGATAAACTGTTTGGGAATCTTTAGTGTTTTATTTAGAAGTTCTGCTATTCTTTTTAGAATGTTTTGTTCGTTTTCAGTTTCTAAAATAAGAGTATGATTTACATATTTATTTTTACTTGCATTTCAATGTTTCTTTATTTGGAGGCCTTGATTTTGGAAACAACCATTTAGTATCTTTAAAAACAATTGGTGTAGAGGCATTTGCTTTATTAATAACAGTATCCACGCAACAGTAAAATATTGCAATTTTTAAGTTTATCTTTTCTTTTCCCCTCTTTTTTAGTTTATCTTCAAACTTTTGGAAATTATTTAATAAATCAAAAAAAATAATCTTCTAATCTGTCATTAATGAGGCCTTGTCCATACATCTGGATAGTTTCCTAAAATCTTAAGGTCACCTCTCAGTAGCATGACGTAACCTCACACTACAGTTTAGGGTCATTTTACTCAGAAAATAATCTAACAATGTCATCTTTGTTCCTTGCATACACGTGCATGATTGATAACATCGTACTGCAAAAACTTAGCCTATGGGCTGTAGAGGTCAGACGACGGTCTCGTGCTGAGTGAAACTAGATACCTATTATAATATATTTTCTTATCATTCATCGCTAGGGTTCCCTGTCTCGTGAATACAAGAATGACAGACATGTTTCTCATTATCATCATTATTGGGAGGATTGTTCCTCGCACTGCTGAGTATAAGGCTTCCTCTCTTTTGTACTATGCTTCCCTGGTAGGAGCGGCATCTATCTGGCATTATCGGAATCCGATGGGTAGACCCTTTGTGCAGTCAAGTGTTAATGCATTGCCTTAATCGGGTCTCGCTGGAATGATTAAAGTTCACTAGTTTCTACAAATTGTAGATCTTGGATCTCGTAGAATTTAATTTGATTCCCTGTATAAGAATGCCTTGAAAGCCGGCAATCTTTATAATGAAGGATAGATCTTTTTAGTCTACCGCCTACTGATTTATCGCTCATTTAGTGGAAAATACTATATTCATCCTAGTCACAGCCATCTTACTTTAGTAGTAAAAACTGTCATTATTTTCACAGTCATAGTTATTATTTGAAATATCAATATACTTTATTTTTACCCCAAAATTAACTGAAATATTCCGTTCAATGACTTTTCAACACGGTTGTGGCAGTTCACATGGTATATTTATCCCACCAAAAACATTTTCATGTAAAATGTTGCCAAGACGAGACCATATTATGGCTCGCACTGTCAAAAAGTTATCAGATCTCATGTAGAGACAAGCTTCTAACTCTACACGCAATAACTCTACAAGCCCTAACTTCACAAACTACTTTAGTCAAAATATGTGGCTTGGCCGTTTCGTTACTACAAGAACTACTGTATAACAGAAAAGTAATGAACAGTTAATATATTTTTCACCTTATGCCCATGTGACGGTAGTGAAACTTTATGTGTTTATTACGTCCACTATTGACATCATATCCTCAGAAACTATGTTTATCTGGTATAATCCAAACCGAAGTTATGAGGATTTAAAAACTTTTTTACAAAAAAAAACAACTGACTTCCAAAAAAGACAATACTTAACACTAAAAATTTAAAAATAACTTTCATTTCAGAAGTTGGTGTTTATATGTATTTTATTTTTCCCTTTTTAGTTGTTATACCCCAGAACTCAAAACCCCAATAACATGGAACGTGAAATTTAAACATACTCGTAATTGGAGGAAACCAAAACGTTATCTATGTATACATATTTTTCGTTCAGCAATTTCGATAAAATTTATGTGGGACCACCTCGGGAGTATATTCTTACGGATAAAAAAAGAATTTTTAAAATCGGTCCACAACTAAGAAGGCAAGAGAAATCGGTGGACATCATACATACAGTCGAACATAGAACCTCCTCCTTGAAAAATGACGAAGCGCTCCGAGAAAAGGTAGATAGTGACCCTTGCGCTTCGCTTGGCTCGTCTTGGCGGGGGCACGGCAGTGCCCCCAATATGATGACATCGTAATTTCGCATATCAAAGAGAAAAATAACATGTGACAATAAAAAAGAAATGGATGTTTTCATGATTCACGCACGGATAGTCGGCTACATCCCCAGTTATCTAATATAATTCATAATAAAACGACATGTTTTTAGAACGGAGTTGTCTAATTCGTAATGAGTCCAATGCTATAAAGATTGTCCCATTTGAGGACGGTGAACCGTGTTGTATAATGTTTCAGACTGTTTTGATATAAAAATAGCGTGTCATCGCTGATTTTGCTAGTAGGCATCCCAGAAAACATAAAGTTTTTTGGGATGCCTACTAGCAAAATCAGCCTTATTATGTGGCTACTGCTAAGACTCAGGCCTCTTCTCTCTTTTCTATGCCCCGTAATACACGCGGGCCCAGTGCGGGTTGGTGAATGTCATAATTATATATTCGAATTTTTGATTCTAAGACGTGCCGGTTTCCTCACGATGTTTTCCTTCAAACTAAGCATATTATTTTGCACCGTAGGTATATACGTGGCTTAGCACAAAGCACCGAGATGCCTCGACGGCCACTGCTAGAGATATGTGATGAAAATAAATGGTAACGATTGTACGCTGGCGCTGTGAGAACTGCCCAATACTTTTAAATGTTGTTTTAAATAATCAGGAGCACAAGGATCGTTCATAATAGTGAAAAGCATTGGCATTAATACCGCTTTGTAAAAATATATGGAAATTACAGGCGCTGATTTTTTTTACTATTATAGGCGCGCGTTTGACCACTATCTCAACTGATGGTAAGCGATAATGTGGTCGGCGATGCGGAGCACGCTTGCCTAGAAGTAACCTATTCACTCTTGATATATAGACCCCTAGGTGGTACCTAACTATAGGAAACACTGACTCCGGCAGGGAATCCGCTCTTTAGCTGTACGCAACTAATCTTAGCACTTCCAAATCATCCCAGCATTCCTCGAAGGGTTTTATTAGCCAGAGATATGCTAGTATTTTATTATCTGTGCCAGAGGTGTAGGTACCTACCTTATTATAAATAGTACCTACCTACACCCACACTTCACCAGTTATACTATGATTAATGGAAATTCTTTAAAAACATTACTTATCCGAAATGGCGAATACATACATCATTTTGCACCATTATTGCGAATACATTCATCAAACGAGAAAAAATTTAATCTCCATAGTTTGTTTTTATTCATTACATAATAACTGCTCCTGCATCCGACATTGTAAAATGACACCCAAAAACGAAATTATATTCCTTATTTAAAAAATTATTAACTTGTCATAAAGGTAGACTTTTATGCCGTGTCATGATAAAACATAGCGGCAAACATTTTATTATGTTATGTTATTTGCAACCGTGTTTAAAATGCTAGTGTTCTGTTTTCCTTAAGGACTGGACTTTGAACTCCACTATGATAGAACACAGCAAATTATCATAATTAAAATAATAGAATTAGAATAATATACCATTGTAATCTTACTCTGCTTTGTTTTTCTTACCAACATCGAAGTGTTACTAAAAATTTGTGTCCGACTGAAGCTGTGAAGGTTCGGTTTCGGCCCAAAAACCTGATCTCGTCCAAAACGATCGTCTTTGAGCTGAAGGTTTTGTGATAGAGAACATTAACTGACTATATCGTTCGTCTATGTGTGTAGCCATCACTTTATTAATTTATTTAGGTTTCTTATGAAAGTTAGGGCTGGTTATTTAACACATATTTTTTTAAATTTTTGCCAGTTTTTCTGTTTCCACCTGAGTTTCGGATTGTTTCAGCTTCGGGTAAAAATTGTGTTTCGGTCGGAGACTAGGTATTAAAAACACATCTAAGTGAGATTTTGTCAGCGATAACGATTGCCAAAAGTCCATAATGTTTGGCATGGACCATTGAAATGACGTTTCGGTAGCCCATGTCAATCGCTTAACTACATTTTGGACTTTTCAACAATCTCTAGCGTTGTTAAACTGCACTATGTGTAAGCTAGGCCCTCTGATTTAGATAAACGATTTAAGGAATTGCAAAATAGTGTTGTGTTTAGGTAATGTTGAACTTTTGACGTGAAGTTTATTTTACAAGCCGTAGGTATTACAGAATATAAAAATAATAGGTATTGACCGTTTCTCTTTTATAAAACATATTTTAATAACTTTATTTGATCGAGATCAAAGTCAACAGCGGGCCAAATAAAAAATATCAGAAAAATATTTCACATCACTGCAAAATTACGAGTAAATAAACTCATCCCGACCCTACAAATTTATCATATAGATCAGTACAGCAAAGGTAGCGAGAACCAGGGGCTGAGCATTGAGCAAGAGATGACGTCACGTGTGTTTGTACGGTGTGGGTTTCACTGCCATTAACATGACATGGTGTGATCGAGTGTTAGTGCCGTCAATAATTACATGTGTCTTGCTGGCCCACAAGTGTCAGCGCCTAATAAGACCATACGACGCACAATATGCCTAAAAAAACAAATCAATTTTGTTAGTATGATGTCGTCATCGCAATGGTGTCGATTAGAGGGTATTATGGCAAGCTTGGAAAGTTTGACATCAAAACCATTAATTTTTACCCGACTACGGCATAGCCAAAAGGAAGCAGTTTATGTATGTTTGTAGGTATGTATATTCCATCGTAGCGGTTAAACTTAATTTTAATGAATGGGGTGTCAATCGATTCGTTATTACGGTCTAGGTGTCATAGGCTATCTAATATATAAAAATCTTTTGTCACGGTGTTTGTGCTTGCACTCCTCCGAAACGGCTCGACCGTTCTTAAAGACATTTTGTTATAAAGTATTTTACAACTTTACCTTCCCTATGATTGTTAGGAGGTAATGCTTATACTTTACGTTGAGATTGCATGATGTGTAATAATTGGATATTGTCGAGCTGGTGGTGTGAAAAAATTATTGCTGGCAAACGACTTTTATTTTTAGTTATGAAAAAGAGTAGGTAGTTATTTATGATACTAGTGCGGTAAGTTGGTTATTACGAAGGAGTAGACGAATGTAAACCCTATTTTTACCTAATGCTTCGAATGTGTTTTTAATGATTTTAATTTAATTTATACCTATTGACATGTTATTAATTAAGTTTTAATTTTTATTTTAATGTGTAATCAATTGACATTGTTATGAATTCAGTTTTAGTATTTAATCTGCTGACATTGTTATTAATCCATTTTTGAGTTTTAATAATTTCTAAATGCGTGTTTTACTCCTTTTTTCCCCTCTTCTTTGCAATATTAGCAATTTGTATTTTATTTTGAGTTTTAATTGTGAGTTTATGTTTAAAATTAGGTAGAAGACTTATTATTTCAAGGTAGCACTATTATTCTAGTGCGCTATGTACGCCTTAATTGTCATGTGCATTAGTCCTTTTGTTATTGAGATTGTTTTAAATTGAGCAATATGTGATGTGGCTGTACATAATTAAATTTAAAAAAACATATATATTAAATAAAGCCCGAGACGAAGTCGAGGGCTTACCATAGTCACGAGTTTGTAAATACCAATTTCCGGACGTGTGTCATACAACGTTTTTCAATATATTTGCGAGAAAAAAGTACATTAAGTAATGAAACAAACTTTTGTTTTAGATATCAGTCGGAAAGTCGCAACAATCTTTGATGTTTCTAATATGAAAATGGCGCCACGTGCACGTGGTGAAAATTACAGCTACATCTTTCGTTTCAGTTTCTCTTATGTATTAAAGTGAGACAAACATATTTCATAAAAGCGCTTCCATGACGGTTCGATAATTTAGCTTATTTATCTCGTAATGTGAAAACTTCTTGGTGGAATTCTTATATCGGGTGTAAAAAGACAAGTTTCCAAAGCCGAAAGCCACACATTCTATCACTATTATTTGGATCATTTTTTTCCACTACACCATACCTGGGAATCCACTGGTCTTGGAGATATTGAAAGTCGCAATTTTTTTTACGAAAATGTATTACAAGTGTTATTACTAAACTTTATTCCAAACAAACATAACCTGAATTTTCGATTATTTTTTAGAAATTTCGAAATTACGCATTTGCAGTTACAAAAACGCAATGAATATCAAACGTATCCTACAAGTACCTACGTGGCTTAGAGCGAAAGGGCGGGGTTTATCTCCACTTGCCTGGGTTCGCGTTACATTGCGCGCAATTAAAATTGTTTTCATACTTAAAAATAAAAGTAGTTTCCCAGCAATAACTTTTGCGTAAAACTACTTTGTTACATGTACAGTATGCGTAGTTGACGGCTATGTGATGTGTCTTTTTACACCCTGTAAAAAGTATATTTTTATGGAAATTAAAAAATACCGTCATGGATACGCACGGCGCTATACAAGGGAGTGTGCGGTAAAATAGGTACTTAGGTGAGAGTACCTATTTTACCGCACGTTTCATTGTATGGTGCGTAATTTTTAACTTTCGTTCGAAAGTTAATGCATTTTTTGAGCAAATGTGTTGAATAAGGTATTTTTATTGCGCGCAATGTAACGCAAACCCAGGCAAGTGGAGTTAAGCCCCGCCCCTTCTCTAAGCCGCGTAAGTACTGCGGTTTCGGACATTGTCTTTTGACACCCGTTATACTTCAAGAAGAAATATGAAGGGGCTCCATGTTTACCAGACGTCTATTCTGATCTTTACTTGACCATTTTCTGAAAGTATTTTGTTTTCAGCCAAACATAGTTATATTTTCTACTAGCAACCCGCCCCGCTCCACACGGGTCACAGATAATAATGTACTAGCGTAACTCGGGTACAAATCATACACACAAACCTTCCTCGTTTATCGCTCTTTGTATTAGTGAAAACTGCATTAAAATCCGTCGCGTGGTTTAGGAGTTAGCGAAGAAACAAAACAGAGCCGGAAAGTGATTTTGATTATGTAGAGATTTCAACGGAAATAACATCATTCAAACACTACGTATTCTTGCTTCAAAATGTTCCATTGCGAAACAAACTGCGTTATAACATTATGTAGCAAAATAAAAATAAACATTTTCGCATTAAATCTTTAAAATGCGAAGATATAATCTTCCGCGTTGGAAATAGCCAAAGCCCGAATGTATCAGCTGATATAATCACGGAAAGTGTAGGTGGTAACTGTGAGAACAGATATTTTATGAGTTATATTATAAAAACAGAAAATATAGGAAGAATCAGTTATGACAGAAACTACAGATACTTACACCACGTGGTGCTGACAGGCGTTTTGGGTTCGACAATAATGCCTCTTTTCACATGTTTAGGCTTCGACTTCAGTATGGACAAATTGGTTGTAATCCACCAGTTCGAGTGAAATAAGACTAAATTGATTGCATTCACTCTTTATTCAAATCAGCTTCCAGTTTTTCATTAGGTTACAAATTCCCCCAAAGAATCTTGAACGAACAATTCCTTAGCTGTTATAAAGTTTAAAACCACAAAATTTTATCTTCCGGAATCAAACAGGGGCATAAAACGCAACTATAACTCATTATATAAAAGCTAATGCACTTTATTTTCCGGCACTGGCACGGCTGCTGGCTAGGTAAGCTTACACCAAATACTGGTAACAAGGTTTATGTAGCTAAATGGACGCGCCTCTATATAGTTGTCTCAGTATCGCTGCGCGGGAGACCCCGGGACAGGGGTAGGGTTGCCAATTTAAAGACTGAAATATAAGAAAAACTAGCACAAGGTGAAGAAAACTATGATGGGCTTAAAACTGAATCTGAAATCGCCAACACACAGATAGCAAACGTCATCAATGTGACTTAATACAAGATGGCTAAAATGTTAAACACTGAAGAAATTTTGATTAAATAGCTCGAATCTAGATTCTTGTGCTATTACGTGGTTAAGCAAGACTAACTCAAAAACATCGACAATAATCAGTGCAAAATATCTAAAAACATAAAGTTGCTCGCTTAGCCCAATTATTAGAAGGATAAACTATTCGTTTCTTCTAACAGTGAAAATGGCCCGTTACCGCTATAAAAGCACAGGGAAGTTGCCCATTCGGACTGGTAATTAAGACCATAAAACTGCTCGCCTCAACCAATAGGATTCGGTAAAGTTGCAAGGCAAAACGCAACCCTATCCTGGTAGTAAATGCTAAGTTTATTGTCTGTTGCAAGGCCATCCGCAATGTACTGTTTCATTGGTAAAGCGGATGTGGGCCAATTGTTTACGTACGGGCGCTGTTAAACTAAAATATTGCCGTGTTTTCTTTTCTGGAGCCTGAATTGAATTTTATTTGTTGAATGCAATGTAACAGAGAGAGGAAGTCCAAACAAAGGATGAATTGTGGGAGGAAATAAATGCCAGAAATTAGTGAATGATATGACGGTTGACAGAACAGAATGGAAGAAGAAAAAGTTTTGCGAACACCTCAAATATCAAGGAATATCATCATCATCATTTCAACTGAACGACGTCCACTGCTGAACATACTCGTAGGCCTCCCCACGACCGGCGCTATGGGTCTCACATTCATCGGCTACCCTTGACCCTCGCCAAGCCATCGGTTCACCTTGTGGGAGGCCTTTCAACGCTGCGAGGAATATACTCGTACATTATGATTTTCGCCACAATATTTTCAAAACTGTGTTATTTTGCTCTGTTTACATCCATCATAACACGTAAGGCATTTTAATATGCAATAGATGGACTAATATAAACGTGTTGAAGCATACGTAATGCCCTACTTCTAGGCCGATTTGAATACAAATGGAGTATAAGTAACGTGGGGTGCGTCAGCTTAGCGTAGCCTTTGTCCGACCACGTCATCTGCTCTCAACAAATTCAATAGAGAAACCTCTTGACAATCTCCGACTTCAACGGTTTGTTCAGAAAAATGTTTCTCTTGACATTTTAGCTTACGTAAAAGTAAAATCTGTTGAGAATGAACAGTGATTTAAAATTTCTTAGAGAAAATATGAGATGGTTGCATTTTCTAAACTAATATTTAGAAGAGATAAAATACTTTGTTTGTGGGATATCAGGAATTTTGATCCGTTTGCGGAAATTCTTTCACTAAAAGAAGGAGGGTTTTATACATATATCCCGGAAAATGCCCCGTTCAGGTGGATAGGACATGGAAGTGAAACTTCGGGAAAAATAAACTAATATTGTTATAAAAGTAGAAACGAAAGACCAAGTATTTATTTGTTCAAAGTGGTTTTGAAACAATCGTTCTGCTGGACAAGACACAGAACAAACTTCGACACTTGACTTGATAGAAATATTGTTATTAATGGAAATTACTTGAAATAACACCAATTGTGATCCTATCTGACTATGGAACGTGTTTAAGTTAAGAGCTACGGGCTTAAAGTTTTGCCATTAAGCGTTTGGCAAGAGTCCAAATATTAGCGTAGATGGTAGTCTTGGGATCCGTATCCAGTCGAATATTCCCATTCAAATATAGTTTTATGTCTTTACCGACCTCAATTTCTTAGTTTAAAATGTTCTTTTTTGGAATAAGTACGTTGCTGTAGCAGATTTCGATAGTTTTATAGTCGTAATTTATGAAGCTTATATAGCTGAAATTTTACGATAGAATTTCATTTTCAAGACTTTGTATCTTTGTTATATTATTTTCAGATACCTACATCATTTTTTAATGTTTTTAGCTATCCAAACGTCCTCTTCATAATAATTTTATTATGTGACAACTTCATCATAATATGTTGTCACAGTTAACTTCCAAAGATCTAGTGTCACGATCATGTTCTATTATAGAACATGTTCTAGTTTCGGAGAGTTCCAAGTGCTGTCCCACATAACTTGGCAACAGAATTGATTGTCAAATTGTCCATAAAATTACCATTCTTCTACCTATTTACTTGCCTTAGTTTTTAGTTATGAATGGTTGTCATAAAATTGACAAATATCTTTCGTTTGACCTACTACTTTCTTGGATCAAACAGTTTTCTCGTTACATTGTGGATCGTAAGGAAAACATGTTTGCGAAAACAAAACATGTATTGTGCTATTGCATTATAGGTACCTACGTGGTCCTTTCGAACACTAGTAACATCATCATTGCCCATAATTTGGTTTTCATCATCATCATCCTCCTACCCGTGTCCCATGTTACTTGGTTAAAATAAGTTTAGTTCAGTCACAATTAAATTAGCGTAACTTGGAATTTATTCATGTCATTTTTTTTTTGTAGTGATAAGTCTGTTTGATTTTGTGCTTTTATGCATATAATAGGCACAGTAAATTGTGTACCCATAGTTCTGTAAAAAAAATAATTGTTTTTTGTATGGTGATACTAAATTGTATACCTTAGTATATAAAATTTATAACACCGATGTACCCATATTTGCAAATAAACTATTTTAATTTGGAACGATATTTTACAAACAATAGATAAACCCTCTCCTTGGCAACAAGACACACATGCTATCTTCCGACCAATTTGAATCCAAATCGAGGTTATAGTTCGTCGAGTTCAAGGCTGACGGCTTATTCTAAATATAGTGCATCAACGATGAGCTGTAGATACTTATTTATTCGCGTCAGGTTAATTTGGTATTGCCGGTGTAGGTACTTCCGCTTACCGTCAATAATACATCAATACCGTTGGTATCAGTACCTATTTCCTACTCACTGACGTTAGTCTGTCGATGCAATTGTGAGAACAACGCGCAACGTAGAAAGATGGAAATAGAATTATACGTTTGGAATTGTTTTAGATGGCTCTGTTTGAGAAAGATGATTTACTTGGATATTAGTATTGTTTAGGATAGTGACTGTATATTTTGGGTTTTACAAAATCCGTAGGTAAAGCTGGATGGTTTCTGAACTTACTATGCCAAGAAGCGGAGTCTTTAATAAAAGTACCTAATTAATGTCTTATTACACGGATATCAAGGCGAAATGTTTCCATAATCTTGATAAGACACAAAATAATTTCAAAAGGTTAAAAGTCAACTTCAAAAGTGGCGGATAGCATAAGTACATACCTATAACTACCATCTGTGACTTCTAGAACAAAATGCCTAATTTTGGATCTCCAGACACCATTCAACATTTAAAACAAGAAATAGGTAACTCTAAATACTGACAAAGTGGAGTTATTGTACTCGTATATTGTTACGCTCAAAGACGGATATCGCTAGATATTTAATATAATAGGCATTCAATACAATGCCGAATGTTCAGTCACCAATGTGCTGACGATGGTCGTAACTAAGATAAGCCGACAAAGCCCCGCTACGGGGCTCCTATTTTTGGTCGCATGAGACCTAACATGAAGTGGATGACTGGAGCTAATCTTTTTTTTGTCCCGGGGTGGAAGATCCTCATGGATTTCCTCCGCCTTGGGGTGGGCGGAGGGGTCTGTCAAACTCTTACTGACTAAAAACCACCCCGGTTTTCCCTCGCACGCTTGTGTCGGGGGCTGCGGGTGCAATTGAGACTTCCGCTGCGCCGTACTAGTACCATCCCGCCATCTGCGGCCTTCGTCCCGTGGTGGGGGGTGAGCTTTAAACTCACATTCACGTTTAAGAGAAGCACGCGTAGGACAATACGCGCCGCCTTCTCGGGTCCTGATTGATGAACCTAGCCGCTACCCGTTTTAGGGGGGCTGGAAGAGGGCGTTATCCGGCCTTCTTCAACGCCCAGTGTACCTGGTTTGGGAAGGGAGTGCACTAGTCGCCTCCCTCTCCCTTTCCGCAGCCTCCTTCTGCAAGATATTCTCACAGAAGGAGGTCACCGCATCCACGGTTGGCAGCGACAGGTCGACAGGTGTCTTCCGGACAGTGGATGCAGTGATGGCACAGGGAATCCAGCTCTCTGTTTAGGCGACACAGGTACTTCCCGAAGCAGCCGTCTGCCGAGCCCAAAGCACCTGTGGTTAAGTACCGGCCCGACCGCCTTAATTGTAACGAGGCCGGTGTAGGATGCAAGAGCCTCGTCCGCTACTCCGGCACCCAGACCTGACGGAGCTCTGACCGGCGCAGAGGGTCTGTCGCTGCATCAGACCCCGTGGCTTCGCTTCCTCGCGCCACCGGTGTAGTGTCACGAGTGCTTTCGCCTCCAGGTCCCAGGGTGAGGATCCAGCCAGTACGCAAGCCGTCTCGTAGGAGAACGGGGGTAACCTCACCTGACATATCCATTTTTTTTTATTCATGTTTGGTTGCCCTTAGTTTCCGGATTATATAATCCTGCTGACCAAATAATATATTTATGCTGGCCAATAATTTATTTAAAACACATTTATAAATTATTCATAAAACACATTTATTTCGCGATGTGGTTGCATCAGTTAAGGCTCAGAACGTGTCATGGCTTTTCTTCATTTCCATTTGTAACAACGCGTCATGGCCATTTTTATAAGTGGCACGACGCGAAATTCGTGATGTGGCTTTTTAAAGAAGAGCGATTCATTCATTGAGCGATTTTGGTCTTTGAGCGTGAAATAAATATATGTATATCCGTATGCTTATCAGTTGTCAAGTCATAAAAATCAGTAGGTCAGAAGCAATGAGATATTTATTGTAAACATAATACTTAGACATAATTAAGTATTTAGTATAGTTCAGGAGATGTGAAGGTTGATAAATTCATGATTAAGTTCAATTAGCTTGTTGATATGGGACAAGCAAAATAACAAATAAATACCTAAAATTATGCCAAAATAACAATGCCTGCTTTGCACAACTCTCTAACAAAACCTGATTGTCAGACGGACAAAATGTGATCTTATAACGGTTCGGATTACCTTCCGGAAGGTCGACAGATTCTTAAAATTATTGAGCAATGAAATATGAATGGTAACCTTAAGTAGATCTGAAAGAAAGACTTTGCAAGAAAAAGATGATTCGTCTAACGCTTTTTTTAAATTTATTTTTTTAAGAAAGAAAAGACAACGTTAAACAAACTTGACGAATCTTTCTTATCAGCAAATGAAAGCGTACAGCTATACTATGTTTCAGATAAATTTGCAATAAAGTACATTGACCTTTCCCTAATAACTCTTCGTAGGTACCTGAACAATTAAATATAAATCGTTTTTCATTATTAGACAATGTTAAGGATCACGAGCGATGTTGATTCGGGACAGCTTTGAGTCATTAATTCCGTTGTTCAAATTAAAAATGTCAATAAATGTAGGTGGGTCAATGACCGTTATTGCACGTTTATTTGGAACAACATTTAGGTACCACCCAACATTCGTCATAAACCTCTACATATATTCAGTAGAATCTACCACAGTTTCTTTATTGATTTCCACCTTTTATTGCTGCGGTCCCACTCTAGCCTTGGCATGGCAATTTATGTGTTAATTGAAGACTTATGCAGATATAATTAACGTATACCTTGTTTAAAAGATTTTTACTTGCTAATCGATAGCTGAACGGAACCTTATAACCACGTTAGGTGTAACGTGGACTAGTGAATTGATTAAATCGTTCAGAATGAATGATGATGGTATTACGCAGATTGTTTTATTGTTACTGAGATTTATGGCGTTCTATTGTCACGTTTGTGTATCATGTGCTTGTCTAGGAGGTGTCATACTGAATACATTCTGGTCAGATGCATCATATATATATATACCTACATAGCTTCAAGATTCTCTCAGAAATATTTTATCTAAGCTAAAATTAAACCTTAGTAACACTAAGTAAATTATGCTTCTACAATTTCAGGCATTCCATTAATGTAATATGTAACAACAACAAACGCCTTGTTATGAACTTATGACCGTTATAATTCAATTTATGTTTACGTATTTACACAAATAACTTGCGTAAACACAATCTGGGAATTATTAGGACAATGGCCTTTATACGCCTACGAACAAATCCTACGATAAAAACAAAACATTTGTGTGTATATTCCACGGATCTTTATTCTGTTCTTCTTTGGTTTCAGGCAAGTCATCTCTCACATAAAGAACATACCGGAGCTGATTCTCCTAGGGAACGTGTCCCCGACTGTCAGAAGACTCCCCATCTTCTCCTTGATGGTGAAGCATCCAAGAGGGACCTTCTTGCACCACAACTTCATCTGTGCAGTCCTGAATGATGTCTTTGGCATACAAGCGAGAGGAGGACTGTCTAGCAACCTGAACTACGGGTCTGATATCCTCGGGATTGATGACCAGCTGTTAAGAGAATACGAGAAATTGTTGGATGTCGAAGCGTGAGTATTTGACTATAAAATTATTTCTCCAATATTCTACAAGGCCCAATCGATTGTGAGAATTATAATGGGAGAATAAGTAATACTGGTAAATTCAGGTAGTGGCAAGAATATCTTGTTTATAAAAACCTAATTGGGATCAACGTATATTGCAAGCTATATAAGTTAAATGGTTGTATTTGTCTGCTTGTATCGACAATAAGCTATTGACGCTTGTCATAAAATAATAATAAGAGTAAAAGGCGGAAATAACAGTAACTTTAACATGTAGCTATAGCTACATGTTAGTTTTTTTCAGCTGTGATCGATCGTTGGTATTTATCCAACGAATTAATTTATCAGCATACCAATTGATAAAACTTCTTAAGCGTTGACTGTATTTTTAGAAGCACAAACATTTGGGCTCTGTGCGTTTATATTACAAATCTGTTAATTGTATCTCAAGGCCGAATAATTTGCGCGCTCATAAAATAACAGCACGCCCGTATTTATCAATGGGATTTATCTTACAGGCAAAAAGAAATCGCTCGAGTGCGCAAAATGAGCGATGTGAAGGCGCCAGAAGTACCCATATACAATGAACACCTAAGACCTGGGTTCTGCAGAGTGTCTCTACCCTTCTTCACGACAGATTCTGAATTGGCCTTCGTTCTAGAAGCCTTGAAGATGGTCGCCACAGAAGGCTGGAAGATTCTACCGCAATACGTAGTGAACCCTGAAACTGGGCAGTGGAGACATCACACGTGTGCTGTACTCAGGGACAGAAAGTCATTGCACTCACTAAGGTTCAATGACGGAAAGATGACCGCACACGAGAGAAGAGTTTCTGGTCAGTATTCTCTTTTATTTAGACATTCACGTCTAAACACTATGACGTCAGTGTCTGTTGTTAATTTTATTTGTTTTTCATTTTAGGTCCAGGCATATTCCCTCAAACATACACCGAGACTCTGCAAACAGCTAGGAATCTTTTCAACAGAGCGAGAAAACTAGCAATGAAGTGCTCAACAGCTGAGCCAGAAGTCAGTTTTAACCCACGCATAGACTATCTCAGATGGTTTATGCTGCCCAAAGAAGCCCACGACCTCCTTCTCGGTCGATCGGGCAATGTCAAACACATTGTGCCATTTGACCCATCAGGGTACACGGGAGCAAGAAAGAGCCTAAATCTTAATACAAGGTCTTCCATTACTTCGTCGCCTATTTTGGGATCTTCGCCAAGACATTTCAGTCTCTCAGCCATAGACGATTGCCATATATTTAGACTGAAACAGAAACAAAAGTTCTATTCGAGAGAATCAAGTCTACGGGAAACTCATAAGGAAGAATTAGAAACTCCACTTCCAGTACAATTTGCTGTTGGAGAATCTGTGTCACCACTGCGCCTGATACCTCAAAATAGACAACCGCTGTTGATCAGATCCAGATGTTATAGTTTGGGTTCTGACAGTCCCCCAGCAGCACTTAGCGCACAAACTAAATTGAACTTGGGCTTAAAAGAGACCAGCCCAAACAATGTCATAGAGAAGTCAGGCTTTTGTAACTGTGGCAGTCAAACAGACCTCCAGTCGTTAGACGACCCTATGTTCTCACCCGACAAGGTGTTCCCCTACAGCACCCAGAGCAGTACATCAATATCTGACTGCAGCCAAGTAGGCCGAACATCCCCAACAACATCATTAAACTCTCAGACCTCAGAAGACATACAGGCTTATGTCAAAGAAATGACCAGAGAAATAGCAACAGAAATAAAGTCGGAGATCCGTGAAGTCATATCCAAAGTAGACGATATCTTAGAGAATTCAGACTCGCTCGAACAGTCAAATCTTAGCATGAACTCAATTAATTCTAGTCAGAGCGATAAGAATTCAGTATCTGTCACAGACATTGCTGAATACCTTATGGGTATGTCGAGAGAAATGGCTTCGGAAGTGAAACACGAAATACGCGAAATGGTTAATCAAGTAGATGAAATGATTTCGCCAGATTACACTGGGTCTTGTTCCCGTAAGAGTTCTCCGCCGCAGACTGGAAGACAAAGAATCGGTTCTGGTCCAGAACTAGGGCTGGATTTGAAAAAGGCGACTTCTAGCTTGAGAAAGTGTCCGACAAGTCCTGTTTTGCTTCCTCAGTATGATGAAGATGACAGTCGTTACTGCAAGCGGTCACCGACGACAAATTCACCAAAATCAGCACATGACACTCCATCACATGAAGCCTCAGGACCTAACAGTATCTCGTTCAACTCAAGTGAGACATCGACTCCAGACACGATAATCCAGGTGGTCACAACTCAGAACTCTCCGATTCTTCCCAAATCTTTGAGTTCAAACAAACTATCAGACGATGAAGCGAGTTGTACCGACGCTGCTTGCAGACACTGTTGTATCAAGAAAAACTGGTGCCAAAACCCTTCAGTGAGTTCACAAGACAGTGGCATCAACATGTCTTTCACGGAAACAGACGCATTTTTAGAATTCGGTAAGTTTACGCTGTTTATTACTCCATTTATCTGAATGAACCCGGACGCGATCAGTTAGCTAAGTGGTGTCAATAAATTGCTCACGTTTAATCGAGTCTTCGAGTCTGAACAATTCAATGTCAATACATGATAATAATATTGATGAAGACATTCGTATTTCTGGTCACTAGCAGATTGTAACTAGATTTTGGCAAATACGGATGATTCGGAATTGTGACATCGACGTTATTATGCTACGTGCTAAGTTCGCCTATACTCTATTAGTTAACGTATTATGCTACGTGCTAAGTTCGCCTATACTCTATTAGTTAACGTAAAATTTGGTCACTGATTGAACACAATATTATAGTATTCAACCCCAGAAGAATCTAAAATTACTGTAACCGAAATTACAATAACTACTTATTCAATGTACAATTATATTTGTACATCGAATAAGTAGTTATCGTAATTTCATCATTTGAAGAAAATAAAATTTATTGTAACCGAAATTACAATAACTACTTATACGATGTACAAATATAAGTAAGGATAAAAAGCAGACTAAAAATAGCCAACCGACTCTTTCAGACCCATCAAACAAGAACAGAAAATGCCAAGGCAGAATGCGAATATGCCAGAAGCACGAAAAGAGCGAAGTCCCAGACATAATCGAAGGTGTCCCAGTGTGCTCCGGCGATCACGTACGGCAGACCAAGAGGTTTGACACCACGGAGCAAGGCAAAGTCGTGTTTGCCGAAGACCCTGAACGACAAAACAGGTATGCTACGAAGAAAATCACTAGTCTTAAATGGACTCACATTAGTACTCATTGCAATGGCGTCATGTTTTTAATGGCTAACAATAAAATGGCACCTTCTACCGCTTCCGTGAATTTTCCTGTTGTTAAATAGACGATTCGGAGGTAATGCGAATATACGTTCTCCAATTTCCACATTTTTTAGAATTTACTTAATAATGGCGTGCTAATAAATATTCAAAGCCACCATACTTCTATGGTTCATTGCTAAAACAAGAGACTGCAAAAATAGAAGCCAAGAAGATACATAGAATTAACTTTATTATACACAATAAAAGTTACATTTAAAGCTCGTAGCACACGTATCAACTCGGAAAGGGATCGTCACCGTATCAACTCGAGCCGTTCAGTATTATTTGTATGAAACTCCCTAATGCAACGCACACTAATCGGAATCGTAACGTAATCGCCTCTCCTCGGGACAAGCTCACGAACCGCGCTGAGGTGCGTGGTCGACTTGCAGTTCCCGCGCTTACGGTTCTCCGTACCCTAGCTTACGGTTCTCCGTACCCTAGCTTACGGTTCTCCGTACCCTAGCTTACGACTCTCCGTACTGTAGCTTACGTCTTTTCGTCCACGCTCCTCCCGCGATTTGCGTTGCCGAACAAAAATGACTCAACTAGTGCCGCCTAGCCGTCAACCAGCGGTTGGTGAGCCGTAAGCGCGGCGTCGCCTAGCCGTAGCCGAGTCGACGTATCGGAGCTTCTGATCCGCTTCGGTTACGTGCTTACGTTAGGTTGACGACTGTTTGACGGCGACGCGAAAGGCGATACGGTGACGATCCCTTTCCGAGTTGATACGTGTGCTACGACCTTAAATCTATGGGTATTGTGGTGGTTTTTTCACTGACAGCGATATCTACCGGACAAAACACAGTCATCCAGCCAGTTAAACGAGCACTCACTGCTTCCCAAACTTTTACATTCTCAAGGACGACTTTTATAAAACGGAATCGGAATGACCTCACCTTGCTGAAAGAGCCAGTGAGAGTATTGTTCTATATAAGTAGATGAACTCATAAAATTAAAGCATGGCTTCTAATTCTATTTCCACTAATTTAATTGCATTGCCCAGAAGAGTAGTTAGAAGGTCATTAAACCACGCTAGAACCGACGACTTGGCAAGATTTTAATGAAGTTTAAATCCTAACCAAAATGGCCACGGGTTGGCAATAAATCAAAGCATGTCGCTCGAGCATCTCATATTCCACTAAAACAATATTTCATTTTGACACCCAGTTGTTACTTCTAACACTCATACCAAAATTTTCGAGTAAAAAGTAGATTATTTTGGCTACAGTGTCGTTAAGAACTTTTTCTTTAAATTGATGAGTCTTCTTTTCTTTCTCCATCTTTTTGTTGTTCTAATCACTTTTACTGCGAATCCTACTTTCTACTAATCTAGATACTCGTATATAAAACAAAGTCGGGTTAGTTACACCATTTATAACTCAAGAACGGCTTGGCCGATTTTAATGATCTTTGATTTGTTGGATTTGTCTCCACCCCGAATAGCAGAATAACTATTACAAAATTGGAAAAAATTCACAAAAAAAAAATTCAATCACACACAAATCACAAATTTCTCTTACATTTTGTATGGAACGGTTTTTTTGTTCATTGATTCTGTGGCGTTACGAAGCTCGCCGGATCAGCTAGTATTATAATAAAAAGCGAAAGTTTGGATGGATGAATGGATCTTTGTTACTCAATCACGCCAGAATGGATCTGGATAAAATTTGGCACAGAGATAGATTATACTCTAGAATAGCACATAGGCTATAATTTTTAGTGGGGAAAGTACTAATTTCACACGGGCAAAGCCGCTGGCAGAAGTGAGTTTCTTATACTTTGGCAACAACAAATCAATCTCGTTCGCAATAATAAGCATCAATGCTATTGTCAATATATCTGATTGATCCCAAGTTCGCTTGGCATTTAATTTCTATCACACGTTATTCGTAACTGTGTCTATGCACTTGATGGTAATGAAACATAATAATTATTGTATTACATAGGTTTGGTTTGTTACTTTGCAATACAATATTCTGTTTAATCATCACATCGCGGCATCGCTCCAAAATATTAGTTGATGCACATGTCTCCTGTGATTAGGCAAATATTGATGGACGGTCGTGAGAAAATCTTGCTTTTACCTTTAATATATTTACTTTTATAAATGTGATAACAACATCAAGAGAAAAAAAAAACCGGCCAAGAGCGAGTCGGACTCGCGCGCAAAGGGTCCCGAACAAATCTTTTTGTTTCTGGTTTTAATTATATACATATAGGTACTTCTAGGTTTTCCTGTGTAGTTTATTTGAAAGGTTTCTCACAAACCTGTCCTCTCCGTTTCCTGGATTCAAGAGCCACACAAGACTATTACCGCGCTTGTGAATTAAATTTTTTGGCTTTAGTTTTACAACACGAGCTTATATGCAGTGAATTCTCTGCCATATTATTATACCAAACGGTATCCATCTCAAAGCTTCTCTAACTTTCACCACTCGACTAACCAAACTATCCGTCCATACTACTCGTAACTTCATCTTCCAGGGTCGCGGATGTGTTTGAAAGAGACACCGCGGCCCTTAGCACAGGTGCCCTCCCGCCCGCTCCATTCAGAGCGGGAGAACTTATTTGAATACCCACGCAAAAAAAAAATACTAACGTCGTCTTCCCGATTGTTATAGGGCCTCAACAACAGTGGTAGACTCCTCAAAGCGCTGCAGTCGCTCCTCCAACGCCTCGTCCAGCTGCTCTGACAGAAGCTCTCGCTCCAGCGGGTACGGCACCGACCAGAGGACGCATGATGAACGGTTCTATGATAGGAGGTTAGTTGATATACTTGAGTAAACCAGCTTCCGGCCTTCCTTTTATTATTATAGGACAATGCATAAATTTAGGCTATAACTGGGTAGAATATAAGCTTAGTTCAAATTTCGTAGTCCGATGTGAACTGGGGTTTGGCAGGATGCTGATGGTGCCTATTTCTGTATAACAAGCTGTGAACCGAACCAGACTCTTGAAACGTTTCCTGTTCAGATTCTGTTCAGAGACAGGACCGTTCCAGTCTGTCATTTTCCAGATTGCGGCAATGCCTAACAGAAGAATAAAGTTTTCACGGAAGCTATTTTGGTGCTTATACCTACCGGAGACAAGCATTTGCTAATAAAAAAAAAGATAAATTACATTGAAACAATCCAATACTTAGTTCAACTTACAGCTAACTTACAGTCTCTCACGACCGTTCATCACCATCTACTAAAAGCTCAGCACCCTTTTTTTTACCCAATTTTTACCCTGAGACGTCATTATTCCTATTCTTCTAAAAACACGTTCTTCCACAGTGAGTCTGAATGCCGCACCTTTAAGCCTCACTGGGAGGAAGAACGCGAAGAACACGAGGACAGCAGCGCCTGCAGTGATGCTTCTCTCACAGACTTGACCCTAGACGATGACAGCAACTGGCACTGCCCGCCCAGGGCAGTGTGGAAACCTACTGTTGAGGTATGTATTGTGTTGAATATTGTCTAAAGGCTAGGTGACTGCATCCAATTGCAGAAAGTGCAACTAGTGTCGCCATTTTACGTCAAGTGTTATTAGATTTTACAGTGGTTTTTGGAAACCTGGTCAAGAATGACCGGTAAAGTTAATGATATGAATGTCATCGAGATTTTTGGTCACCAAAGTGATATCAACTAATCATTTCACTTGATAAAAGGCTTTCATAAACTGGAGGTTCTAAAGTTGACTTTTGACAGTCATCCCCCTACCCTTATTTTTTATTCTGCGGGATTGCGTAGTAGGTACTTCTTCCAGTCGTCTTCCATTAATCTCTATTGGACAAGTACGTTGTTGTATGTTACAAGTAGTTAGTTTTTAGCTAACCAACATTTTCTAAATCAAGTTATTTCATTGCAGGCCATCCAGGAATACAACATGATTCGGCCAGGAGACAAGGTGCTGATCTGTCTCTCAGGAGGCAGCAGCTCCATCGCACTGCTGCATACCTTGCATCAGTACCAGCTGTACTCCAGAGCTAAGGGCATACACTTCAGTATTGGTAAGCATATGTATATTATCTCAAACATTATGGATTTATACCCTTCAAAATTTACTCTTTTCCGGAGAAAATTTAGTTACACCTGCTATAGCTTGGGTATTTGCTGATTTTACCACTTAGAGAAGACGGGTGTCACACAAAACCAGTTTTCGTTTTCCAAAAATAAAAAAGGCATTATATGTATTGTAAATGTTGTCTTTACAAATACTTTGAATACAACATTATCGTCGAATAAAGTCTATTAGTCCATACCTCTCAAGATTCCCAAGTCTGTTACTAATTGGGTATTACTTTTCTCTTACAGGTGCTCTGTTCGTACACGAGGCACGTTCACAAGTAGACCCACTACATCTGATGGCCTACTGTAGAACACTTGGCATCAAGTTCATTTACGAAGACAAGTTTGAAGGTGATGAGCCTGAACGTAAGTAATATATTACCTAGTATGGTTAAGAAATAGTAAAATGACCATAGTTATGTACCTACTGAAAGTTTTGACGTTAGACTGTAAAGCAGACCTAAAAGAACAAAGGAGGCGGTTCGATGGAACTGCCATGATGATTTCTGCTTCAAAAATCTGAGATCAAGCCTGATGATGTTTTATCGGCCAAAATATCGTTGCTTGCCGTACATTGGTCGATTAAGATAATTGCTTGGAGTCACGGATAAATTTGAAAGAGAGTTTCCACGGCGCTTGGCACAGGCAACTGAAGGAACAAATGTGGGTTTTGGTCAGTAAAAGTCCTGAAACGTCCTCCCGCTCGACCCGCAGCGGGAGAAGTAATTGGATGACTTCTCACCCTGCAAAAAAATAGCAAGATAATTGCTATGTAAATAGACTAACGTGGTAACTTTGGTCACAAGAGCATAGCGTTTACAGGTTAAAGTTTTACTTCTCACCGAGAACTTTAATCACTAGCATTTCATTATTATTTCGTTTATTCATCTTTCTTACTTATTAAATATATTTTTAAATATTTCTTAAAAAAGAATACATAAAAAACATTTAAAAATATAAAAAAAATAGTAGCCCACCGGTATCGGGAACAGGGTCCAAGCTACCGGCGGTCAGGGCTCCAGAGAGAGGAACCGCCTGACAATGCGAGCGGTGTCCAGAAGTACTGCTTTCTGAATCGAGCCTTTGATCCAGCCGCCTAACGAGAGCCTCCTGAAGTGTTGATTGAGGCTCGTGGCTATTAAGCCATTGGCAGACACGACTATCGGTACAATGATCGCTGAGTCCACATCCCACATGTCGACAACCTCGCGAGCCAAGTCAATATACTTGATTTGTTTATCTTTTTCGGTTTTCACGAGGTTCTCGTCATTTGGGACGGTAATGTCAACAATCATTGCACGCCTCTCGATTCAGTCCACCACCACTATATCAGGCTTATTGGCATCAATAGTCCTGTCAGTGATGATGAACCGATCCCAGTACAATGAGATATGACCATTATCGAGAACTGGGTCGGGCACATACCTGTAGTACGGCACTTCCGATTCCACAAGAGAGTATTACTACAAGGTTGTGCCTATGCAAGTAATCACCGTTAGCTAGACGAGAACAACCAGAGATTATGTGGCGGATTGATTCTCCCGGACGATGACATGCCCGACATATTTCAACCGTGCCGTCCTTCACAATAAATCTCCGGTAGTTTTTCGTCATGATAACTTCGTCCATAATTGCACAGACGAAACCTTTGGTTTCCCCAAAGAGGTCACCGACACGCAGCCAGGCTACGGACGCTAGTTGATTTACATCGAGTCCATGTAGGGCCCGGAAAAAGCGTCCGTGAAGTTCCTAACTCTGCCATAATTCCCTGCGATCGTTAGTGACAAGCACAAGAGGTTTGCGCCAGTTCTCGTTAGCCAAAGAGAGTGGGGTAAGGCCTTCATCCACCGTCACTACATCTCGATGCATACCCAGGTCAGCAGCTAGGAAATATTCCCTCAGACTGCATACCTCGCGGTTGTGGAGGGTATTAGCATTTAAAAAGCCTCGGCCTCCACACTTCCGCGAGATATACTGTCTCATCACTGATAAACGTGGGTGATGCATTCGGTATGCAGTTAGTATTGTACGGACCCGCCTACCCAGGGCGTCAAGTTCTGTTTGAGTTTATTTGAATACGCCGAAAGAGTACATCAATACCGGCATGACCCAACCGTTGAAGGCACGCACCTTGTTTCCGCCTGAAAGAAGGCTATTGAATACCTTCTTGAGGCGGCCAAAGAAGCGCTCCCTCAACGATTGCTTCATGTCAGTCGCATTAATACGTAACGCTTCCGACATATCCAAATACTTATAGGTTTCGGATGGAGAGAGGGATCTCAGGTTTATGGAATCCGAGAGTTGAGTTCCCACGGATTCCACAATCTCCCCTCGCTTTACATGCATGACTGCACTTTTTTCCACACCAAACTCCATCCTGATGGCACTACTGAAGGTTTCAGTTACCTTCAGTAACTGCATCAGTTGCAGATTGCTGGGGGCAAAAAGTCATCCATGTAAAGGAGGTGAGATATTACCTGACCACCTCTCTTCAACCGATAGACTAGACTTGAAGCCTCCAGCAGTGTGCTTAGAGGATTCAAGGCTAGGCAGAACCAAAGCGGACTCAAACTGTCACCCTGGAATATACACCACTCGATCCTTACCGGTGCGCTATTCCTCTGGATTTATCGACATCCTGGATAGCGAAGGACCGTCCTCCATTGCCTCATACACGACATCAGGAAGGTGCGTAGCGTTGCATCAACTTTATACAAATCTAGCACCCTCATGAGCCATGTATGAGGAACTGAGTCATAGGCCTTCTTATAGTCTATCCAACATGTCGACAGATCCTTTCGGGAACGCTGAACCTCTTGGCTAATGGCCATATCGATAAGGAGCAGCTCCTTAGTACCGCGGGACCCATTCCTACATCCATTTTGAGAGGCTGACATGATACAGTTACTATATATATGTGTGTGTTAATCTTAGCTCTCAAAATGGATGTAAGAACCTTATAGACCGTCAGTAAGCACGTGATCGGTCTATAATTTTTAGGTTCCGCAGTACTACCTGTTTTATGGAGCAGGTGGGTTATTCCTGTTGTAAGGAACTCGGGTAGCGAACCAAACTCCAAGGCTGCCTGGTATTGAGGTGCTAAGCGAGCGTGCGAACTTTGTAGCCACTTTATCCAAAAATTGTCCGGCCCTGAAGATTTCCAATTAGGCAACGGACGGACTGCACGGGCTACATCTTGGGGGCTGATAGTGATTGCCCCCATTTCTGTTATTGGATCGCACTCTCGCTCGATCTCCGGAGTCCAGTCACCTGCGGTGTGACTGACAGGCACCGACCAGATTTTGCGCCAGAATAAACTCATGGCGTCATCATCCGGCAGACGCGTGTCAGTCACACCTAGTTCCGGTTGCTCCCAAGTCCTATATACCCATCTTTCATTACTCCGGAATGTGCGATGCTGGGTATATCGCTCTACCCGCCGCTTATACCTACGTATGCGGTTTGCCCATGCATACACCTTCTGCTTCAGGAAGTCGATGCGCTCTGTGACACGGGACATATAGTCTCGGGCGTTGACATCAGTCCCCGAAAACGCCCGTCTCACAAAGCGCATCACTCTTGGGCGAGTGTTGCCCTCCCTGAAACAGATTAGTTTGCCGGTGAGTGCTCTGGCCCCACCAACACGACACTCGATCCTGCGCTGCCAAGCCGGCACGGCTGGTTTCGGTCGTGTAGCTCTGTCATTAGGGAATTTGACGTGAGCTACACGACATGCCGCTACAGCCACGCAGTACATTATCGAGTGTGTGTCGGTGAGGTCTTCGCAGTTATCAAAATAATTTGACAAGTGCGAATCCAGAGCAGCCACCAGCGCCTTATTCCTATAATGCATGGGCAAACGAGGCAAGTGAGGCCTAAGTTCGGGTGGCATGTTGTGATATTCCCGAATAGTACAGTCCATAGCACTCCTCAATTCATCATTGCACTGGGTACTTACGTTTGTAACCATGTCATTACACTCGTCGTCAGCGTGGCTGGGAGCATTGTTAGACGGTGGTACCACCGCTGGTACCACAGCCTGCGATGTTGTAGTTGCATTTGTGTTGTATGTATTGTACTCATGTATGTGCAAATAAATAAATGATTATGATTATTATGATTATGATGGAGGGGCAATGACATGGCTACCCATTTCAGTTCGAAGGCGATCAAGTACAGTATCATCCAACATATGATGACGCTGGATTACCCGCACCTGATCCGACAGTCGTTGGGCCGAAACGTTGACGGCTGGCTCAAGCACCTGAAACAAAGAGAGCATCCGAACACGGTACGCGGTCAGGTTGTTACTTCCCTCTGGAGCCGCATGACATTTTCATTGATGGATTGAGTCCATCTCATGCGCTGCACACTTCCGCCGGGAGCTGGGACCCTATCAGAGGCCGGTGGGCCTCGAAGTCCTAAGCCGCTCGGCGGCCGGCGTCCGCCCCGTCGACGCGCAGGTGGTGGTGTCGTCGGTGGCGAGAAGAACTCGTCGCTGGA
Organism: Polia nebulosa; assembly: GCA_951329385.1. Classification (NCBI taxonomy): domain Eukaryota; kingdom Metazoa; phylum Arthropoda; class Insecta; order Lepidoptera; family Noctuidae; genus Polia; species Polia nebulosa. The sequence goes on from OX589587.1 coordinate 59,212,222, forward strand.
GCTCGACGCTACTGCCACGGCTGGTGTCACAGCCCTCACGGTGGGGCTGGGTTCCGGCGGCGGCGAGGCGGAGCTGAGCGACGAGGCCGGAGGTGGTGGGCGTGCTTTGCGAGCTGCGGTTCTCGTCAACATATTTTCCTTCGACGTCAACTTGTCAATTTATTTATTGCCATAATATTGCTGTATCTATGTTTATTCACGAGATTATTTATTGTTTTTATTATTGTATTGTTCATTGTGGTTGTTTATTTGAATTTTCTGCTTGGTTTGGATTCATTTGTATTAGTTTAAATATTTAATTTGGTTAAAAATCACGTAAAAGAAAATTTTATGTCACTTCAGTTGACAGTCGAGCCACAGATTTTTATTAATTCATTATTTTTAATATTATTATTCTTTATTGTACACATATAACATATAAATAAAACACAAATTAACAGTTAATTACAAAGCCGAGCTTAACCCAGCATTTGGGTTTTAACATCATTTCAACCGGACTTAGCCAAGTGTCTCCAGAATGACCGGTCCTGTGCGTCTCGCATCCATAGCATTCTCGTGGGTCTCACCAGGTCATGGGTCCACCTCGTGGGAGGCCTTCCAACACTGCGTATTCCGGTACGCGGTCGCCACTCCAGAACTTTTTGGCCCCATCGACTATTTGTTCTCTCGCAGAACAGATGGTCAATGGGGACTGGGGATTTTCTGTTCTGATAGCGTTTCATGGAAGATTTAAACCTTAACTCCTACAATAGCTGCCTTCCAATCTCACCTTATACTCCTCTCACAGATGCGATCTGCAATAGTCCTTGGAGCCTCGCAGCGGAAGCCACGCGCTGGTCGTGTCGTAGCACCCGCAAGCGCGCTATCACCACGGCCGTAGCGCATGGCTACGGCGTAGCAGCCCTGGCGCAGCACCTGGACCGAGCTGCTACGGCTTTCGTAGCCGCTGCCATGCATGCTGGCACGCTAAGGACTTTGAAGCCACATTATACGCTGCGGTAAGTTTAATCTATCTCTTTGATTAATTTTAGGAAAAAGCCGACGAAAAATTCCAACGCCCTAGTCCAGAATCATGTACTGAATCACTAGTACACGTATGTGCGTTCATGTACCTTACACCCTGTATAGGTACATATATACAAGAATTGCTCGTTTAAGGTGGTAGCCCGCAAAATTCAAATTTTCTTACGCAATATAATTATAATTCTATAAATACATACTTGCTACGGCCGCAAATTAAATTATGACCAAGATACAACCTGACACTAACCTGCAAATTGCAAAAAACGTAAGAAAATTGGGGGCCGAGTCACCCACGTCCGTAGGAGTATACCCATTGACTCCCTGCACGTGGTCCCCGGGGGGTGCTAATCAGGTGACACTAACTGGTGGTAGGTTTCGACCGATGGCTTGTGACCACCCACTGGGAAAAGACGTACCGCCAAGCGCCAATCCAATCCAGAGGAGTTGGGTCGAAATAGTTGTTCCATTGCAGGCAGACCAACCAGACTCGCGCTGATTTGGGTGTATCGGGAGACTAGTCGCGGAGAGTAGTGGGATCAGAGGCAAATCGGATGTCCGTCGGACGTGTCGTACCTCACTTACCCAGGGTTTACCCTGGAGCACAATTTTAAAGTACACGCCGGTGTGTGTATGTACGCCCGGAACGACATCTGCTATCGGCGTCTCCGCCACCTTGAGGACTCCAGGTTCTCAACTCTTTGGGTCCTAGTGGACACAGGCCTAGATAAAATTGTCCACGCCTGTGTCTACCGTTCGCACAGCGGTGATTTGGAGACAACTAGGCTCACACAACACCTCAGTGAGGCGGCGGATGCGGCTCAGCAGCGGTGCCCTTCTGCCCAATTGGTGTTACTGGGGGACTTCAACGCCCACCATCAGGAGTGGCTCTTCCCATACCAGTACACAGACCATGCTGGACATGAGACGCGTAAGCTACCACTAGCGTTAAATCTCACCCAGCTGGTTGAGGGGGCAACGAGGGTGCCGGATGTTGATTCGCACACGGCCAATTGCTTGGACCTTCTGCTGTCAGCAGATCCAGACCTTTGCTCGGTGTCGATTTCTTCACCATTAGGTACTTACGACCACTGTCTGGTGAAGTCTGTATCCATCTACTCTCCGCCCGATCCTAGCCTTAGAGGCACCAGGCGGGTTTGGCGATACAGGTCAGCAGATTGGGATGGCATGCGATCTTTCTTCGCATGTTATCCTTGGCAGCCCACTTGCTTTTCTTCGACTGATGTTTCGTCGTACGCGGACTGGTCCTTACAGGCTGTCTCAGAATGGGGCGATGTCAATCTGGTCAAGTTGAATTCTACTAAGACTCAGGCATGTCTTTTTTTGGCTAAAAGGAGCCAATTTCACCCGGCTCCATCTTGCCGAGGTGTAACCGTGCTGATAACCGACCAACTTGATCTTCTTGGTGTTACTTTAACATCTATCCTCAATGTTGGTCCCTTCATAGAGGCAAAGGCTCAAGTGGCTGCCAAAAAGTTGGGGATCCTCGCAAAGGTGAGACGGTACTTCACGCCGGAACAGCAGCTCAAACTTTATCAAGCGCAAGTTTGATCGTGTATGGGGTACTGCTCTCATCTTTGGGACGGATCTGCGAGATACCAGCTTGATACCCTTGAGTCAATTGAGAAACGAGCAAAGAGGGTAATCGCAATGATAGGCTCGTTGAGTCGAAGCTCCAAAGTCTTGAGCATAGACGCCGAGTTGCTAGCCTGTCGGTTTTCTATCGGTTACATTTTGGGGAGTGTGCGACGGAATTGCATAATTTGATACCGCCAAGCCCGTTCCATCAACGGACCACAAGACGCACGGCGAAGTGCCACCAGTACATGGTGGACATCCTATCCATACGCACAAAGCGTTTTGAGAACACATTCATTGTGCGTACAGCTAGGGAGTGGAATTCCCTACCGCAGTCTGTGTTTCCTGATAGCTACAACCTGGGAGTCTTTAAGTCAAGAGTGAATAGGTTTCTTCTAGGCAAGCGTGCTCCATCTTCGACCACATCATCGCTTACCATCAGGTGAGATAGTGGTCAAACGCGTGCCTATCAACAATAAAAAATTTAAAAAAAAAGGATTTCGCGGGCTACCCTGGCGGATCCACATTAAAGGAATACCTTTAAACGAGCGAACGAACGATCAAATAAGATTAGATATGGAGAAGGATTGTAGAAACCTAATATTTTTATAAAATATGTATTAGAAATAAAATAAATTAATAAAAAAAAAACATTACATACACTACCATGCCTATGACACGTATATACTCTTTTGTTTATGGTTTGCAATCAGTAGTGCTATTCTGTAATATACTCACCGTGAAAACTTAGGTGAAGTGAACGTGAAGTGGGCTGTCAATCCATACAATCAAGGTGGAATGACAGTTCACTTCACGGTCACTCCACCTAAGTTTTCACGGTGAGCTGTTAACAGTAGTGCTATTCTGTAAAACTTCACCGTGAAAACTTAGGTGAAGTGAACGTGAAGTGGGCTGTCAATTCATACAATCAAGGTGGAATGACAGTTCACTTCACGCTCACTCCACCTAAGTTTTCACGGTGAGCTGTTAACAGAATCGACCGGCTGAATCGACCGGCTGGTCATGTCATTTCATGCTTATGGTCTTTGACAATAAGACCTTGATGGTCGAATTTAAATTTCTGGGTGACCACTAGTAGTAATAAATCGCCGTAACTTGACAAAAGCTTATTTTAGGATATCCTTAGGTACTATCTTAGGAAAACGCCAGCTGTCCATTCACGCCTAAGTTCGGTATTATTGGATGGCAAACCTAATGCTCAGCAGTTATTGCCGCCTATGAACATCTGTAATAGAGACAGAGCTGAAATGTTTCAAATATCCGACATAACGTATTTTTCCAAGTTCAGTAGCTTTGCCTTTTTAATTTTTATCTGCACACGGTATTAAATTAGTTTTTTCTAATAAATTCTTCTCTGTTTTTGCAGTGACCACGACATTCGCATCATCCGGCCGTTTATATACGTGCGCGAGCGCGCGCTGGCCGCCTTCTCCTGCGCGCGCAGCCTGCCAGACTTCCGCGTTCCAGCTGACGTCACGCTCTCCCCGCCTGACAGCCCCCCGCATAGTGATGATAGTGGAGATAATGGGTAAGAATACATTTATACTCTAGCAATCGAACAAGGGATACAGGAATAAAGTACCTACCTATAAGACATGGTTTTAAAAATATTTAATTTTTATTAAAAATGCTGCATAGTGGTCTGCCGTCTCATAAAGTCTCAGTGACTCCGTTGAGCACTACAGCGGTTTTCTAAGAAATGAAAGTTATCGATGCCGTTGTTGTAGTACACTGGCAACACTGTTATAGAACAGTTATGCTGCAGCCAATGCCTTTCATAACTTCTAGATAGAAAGAATGTTAAGTATGCTACTCACTAATTGCTGCATCAGAGCCAAAAACCGATCAAAACCACTGTATCCTAAAATTCTTCTTTTTTTTTGTGGGCTGGGCAATAATCCAATTACATCTCCCGCTCGAGGGTGGAGCGGGAGGGCGTGTCAGACTCTTACTGACTAAAACCCACCCCTGTTCCTTCCTTGCCCTAAATGCCCAGGGGCGAGGTAACTCTTTCGAATTTATCCTCAACCCCTGGGCAGACATCGGCCATGACGGGCCTCGTTATTTTTGCTGACCCTCCCTCACCCGTTCCTCCTCCTCCTTCGCGAGCATTACTGCTTCGCAGAAGGAGGAGACTGCTTCCCATTCCCTCTCATTCCGTACCATGGCCTGGACCAGGGCCAGGCGCGATAGGTCGCTACCGCCGATCGCCTCCACGAGGATACGACGGGGCTCCGCCCAAGCGGGGCAGATCTCCACCGTGTCCTCTGGGCAATCCTCACAGTGGGGACACCTGGGCGATTTCCAGGTGTCCCCACTGTGAGGTGTTGGACCCCCAGACTGGGTAGGAGCCGCTTCAAAACGGCCCCGGCCCTGTCCAGTCTGGGAACCAAACGTCGGAAGTGCTCGACGAAGTTCCACCGGCTGTCGAGGACGAGTCCCAGGTACTTCATCGTCCCCTCGACGCCGATGTGAACCCCTCCTACCGTAATCTGGGAACCCGCCGGTGACGCGTTGCGAGGACCATGAAAACACATGGCCTCGGACTTGTGCAATACCACCTCAAGTCCCAGTTGCCGGATCCTCTCCACGACTGTCGCAACCCCGCGTGTCATACGGTCGGCCGCCGCCTCGTGCGACCACCCCTGCGCATCCTAAAATGCTTGAGTTTGTCTGTTTGTGATTGCATTGATTCTCCTTACCTTAGTAAATAGAACCAGAACATCAAAATTTACTCAAACAAATTTTTGCTTTCCAGCAAAGATAACATCCTAGACCGGACAGTCTCCGAACCCTGCACCTCTGCGGACAAGCGACCGGCCAAAACCCGCGAAGACATACAAGAGAAGTCCCTGGCTGCCTCACTGTCAGAGCCCCTGGAGTCTGCCCGCGACCTGCTGGCGAGCCAGGAGCGCCTGTACCCATATTTGTTCACCAGCCTCAAGAGTGCGTTACGACCTCTTTTTAATGGCAGGTTAGTTTATATTGTTAATCGTTGAGCCCCTTAATGTTACTACAGTTAGCACTGTACTAATATTGATAAAAGAGAACCCTTGGAATTAAAGGGGATGCTGAATTCATCAAAGGCGAATGCCAAGGTTTACTACAAGACTAGGCCAGAACCGGCAAAAATGCATTGTATATCATAAAAAAGGAAAAAAAAAATTTTGATAAAAAGTTAAATTTATTTTTAGTTAACCACTTAATACTTCTCCATTTTAACGGTAACATGAAATAAACTGTTAAATGATTAATTAAAATAATGACTTTTTGGCATATTAACCTCGCATGTTCGAAAAATCAAAAAAATCGGTGTCCGGAAACACAGCAATTAACAACACAAACTCAAAAAGGAACACAGAAACACTTTGTCACTCGTGATAACACGCGGGAGAAGTAAAACTTTTTGACAATGACATCAAGTGTTGCAAGCACTTTACTAACATTATTAGAATTTACTATTCTAAACGGTATCGATAGTCGAATTTTAAACAATTTTTAATTATTACATTATTATCTAGTATATTTTCAAAAATATAACTAAAGCTATTTATTATTATAAGAGCGTAGAGTTACGACATGTAAGTAATAAATTCAGTTACGTAGCTTCCTATTGATATTATTTTAATAGATTTGCAAGTACAATTTCAAATCAATATTATTTTATTTTGGTATTGGTAATTTCTAATTGAAATTGTAGCAGGTGGAATATGTTGATAAAATAAATATCTATTTTCTGGAGACATGCGAAACAGGGTGTAAAATCCCGCAAACCTCCGTTAAAAAGGGAGCATCCGCCGACCATCTGCTCGGTGTTGTGTCTGGTCCGGGGAACTGCCCGATGGTTGATTTCGGGCTGTTGTACCTTTAGTTCAAATCACGCGGAGAACTTTGCTTGCGCGATGCAGGATTTGTGCGTTTAGTTCATTTGTGTCGTCATAGATGTCGCTACAATTTAAAATTACTTTTCAACGGTGTGCTTCTACAGATTTTATTTGTAATTTTTTTTTCTTACTGTTTTTTCATAATTAAAGAAAGTCTGTCGGACGCTACATGATTCGCGCCGATTCTCTGCATTATCCTTTCATGTAGTTTTGTAGCCATAGGCAGTATTCAAACGTGGTCATTTCAGTCCTATTGATGAATTTTCCAGCCATGCAAGTTAGGATGACGAAATAGTGTTCATAAAAACGCAAAAACGTAAATAAACGTATTTTCTTTATTTCTTTTTCATCCAGTACTGTAACGATTGTTAATTCGAAGTTTTTATCCTTATCTAACGGAACGACCAATATTAGTCAGGAAATTGGCGAAGCGATAGCACTCAACACATACGGAAAACGTCCACATAAAACACCAAAATACAATGCCAAGTTCAACTCATGAAGGCCAAGGTTTCATAAAATACTCCGTCACCTGACTCTCCACATCCAAAGGTTTCTCACAATCTTACTAACCCACCCTTTATTTACAGAGACCTAAGCAAAGATCAGAAAGAACAACGCCACAGAAAGAAGTCAGTCATTCAAATGCGAAACGGAGCGCCTGTTTACGACTCGGATGATGACAGCGAAGAAGAACTGATTCCATAGGTGACTGCCGCCTGCCGCAGCTGCCTGCCACCCGTGCCAGGATGCCAGCTGCTGTAGAAATGTGCCACATGCCATTAAATGCCAACCGTTCCAGCAAGGCTGTAAAATGCTGCCAGTCACAGCCAGATGCTTAGAAATGCAAAAAAAAACTGAGTTCGCGAAAAAGCAAATGAAGTTTTAGTACTTAGAAGAACAAGGCCAGATGCAAACGTTTCACGCATAAAACAAATGCAAATCGAGAAACGCATTGCAATTCTAAAAATGAACCGCTGGAAGAAGTCAATCTGATTCAAAATAGTCGCGCACATCCGCTTGCTATGTGGCACTTCATTTAAGAGAATGCAGCTGTAGGCAGGGGCAAGTCATTTGACAGTGAATTCTAGCCATATAAATATGGCTGTTAAAAATTAAGCTGACCAACGTAGCCCATGCTGGCTCGCCATAGGCGGCAGTCAATGACCAGTGTTGCCAGCCTTGAAATAGATGTGTTCCAGGTATGATAGTATGCCAACCTTAAAGGTGGATGTGATTCACCTCGGATGAATGTTGTAAGCCATTTGGCTATGTTTTCTGGTAGTGTGTGTTAGAAGTCAGCTCGTGATTTCTAAGTGATCGTTTAATTGTGATCAAAAATGTTATTGTGTGCGGTGGCATTTAGTGGCTCTATAGTAAAGGATCAATTGGTATATGGATCTTCCAACAATATAAATTGAAATTTTTGGAAGTTCAACAGAAATGATCGAGTTAAAAAGAAATTTAGAACTTGTTGGATATGTGGAGAAGCCTGTATATTAGAGGCTAATGGTTAAATAATTATTATATTGGAGACGATTTTATTCTAAAAAGTGCCACTATAATTCCACCGTATTATTATTGTAGCTTGTAAGTTAGAGTCAGTGTAAACTTTGATTTGACGTTACATTCAGAGTTGCCATGTTGATAATATTTTGTTAATAATAAAAAAGTACGATTTTTTTGTTTTAATGTATAACTGTGGAATTGAAAACAAAGTGCATTTGTTACAGTCTGTTATTGTAATATTAAGAAATATATTTTTCAATGTTGTTGTATGAAATGAGATTGTATGAAAACGAAACTATATTGTATGACGAGGTCTATTTATTCAGGCGATTGAAGAAAGTTTAATAAATATAACCAAGTGTTTATTATATACTGATTTTATTTAAGGTACCGATATATTATATACCGGACTTGGTACCTAAAAACTATTTTGTGGAACGTAGTTATAGAAATATAAAAGATTTAATTATACAAGTTTACAAAGTAGCAAGTATCAAAGCTGTTATTTGTACAAACTTCGTAGATGTAGTTTATTACGCTTTTTATAAAGATATTAATTTGCTTACGCAACAGTGTTGCCTGTATTTGTTCACTTTTATTACGAAGAAGTTCTAACACTTCTGAATTCATTTTTCTACGACGAGAGTGAATGATTATTATTGTAGTGACATCAACAATCACTTTCCGCGATCATTACCCTCCTTTGCTTCGTAGTCGGGTAACGAGGAATCTGACTGCTGATGTGAGACTGAATTGTGAATGAGAACTCATTTTATATCTTTTCATTAGATTTTCTTATGATTTTGCATTGTTAAATGACTACTTATCTTAGATATTTTGTATTGCTCTTGTATGCAACTTTAGGATTTAAGAGAGATTTCCAATTACTTGGGATACAAATAGAATAAGTGTGAATTATGATAATCTTGAAACAACAAGTCCCATTAATTGCTTCCATGATATAATTATTGTATTCATATACATACTGTCGTATGAAATAAAAATATGTTTTAATGAAACTTCTTTCATTCCGACAACTTAAACCTTTTTACTATTTTTTCCTTCAGTTGTCCTTTGCGTTCCAGGACTTCCAGAGCTGCAGTGACTTTTTTGAACACTCCAGCAACCCATTTCGAAAGTCCTAGATTGAGAGTCATAATGCATTATAATATAGAAGAAACAAAGAGCTTCAGAGTATTTTTTTGGTGCAATCCACCAAATAAGTACTCTGAAGCTCTTTTGTTTCACTTTGTACCTCGATTACCTTAACTCCTACCAATATGGGTCCAGGTAGGTACTCGAGGCACAAAGTCAGGGTTAACATGGGTTGATATTCTGTATGACATTGGATGACATAGGCTGAGATACTACACGGCAAAGTAAAATATTAACAAGGCACGACAACTAATTAATAATAATAAAAAACTACATAATAACAATAAAGAAAAGACCAGTGAGGTCAAAAAGGCTCCTATCTCAGCATAGGTATGCTGCTATATTAAAAAAAAATGCAGCGGCGGCATTCTTAGTTAGGTAATTATGTTTATCACAGGGTAGTGGAAGGCGCTACCAGTAATAAAGTTTAAGGAAAATATAGAATCTGAAGACCTTCATCTAAGTGTTTTGTACTGTACCTATGGGCAGGCACTGTAGGTAATATGGAGATTGCAGAAAAACTACCTATACATTTTCAGCCATAACAAGATAGCATACTTACATATCACTAAAATTCAGCTGTCAATGGTACAAAAGCTCCTTCAAATGATAAATCAGTAGGTACTATACCACCCACATTTATAAATCAGTAGGTACTATACCACCCACATTTATAAATCAGTAGGTACTATACCACCCACATTTATAAATCAGTAGGTACTATACCACCCACATTTATAAATCAGTAGGTACTATACCACCCACATTTATAAATCAGTAGGTACTATACCACCCATATTTATAAATCAGTAGGTACTATACCACCCACATTTTTATAGCAGTAGGTACTATACCACCCACATTTATCCTCTTTCAGGGCAGCAACCAGGGGGTCTTTACGACAAGAGTGAATAGGTTACTTCTAGGCAAGCGTGCTCCATCGTCGATCACATCATCGCTCTCCATCTGGTGAGATACGAAAGTCCAACGCAAACCTGACAATGTTAAAAAAAAAAGAAAATTTTAAACTGAACCCTCTAATCTAAGTTTAAACTAGCCATATTACTTTTCTATTATCATTTACGCTAACGCTTAGTACAAAATGTATGGTAATGACATTACCAGCGATAAGTCACGTGACACTTGTCTAAGGTAATGTCATTTCCATACATTTTGTGGCTAGGAGGGTGATCACATGGTTATTTTTTTTATAAATAAGGCCGTTAGTTTCTAAAGGGTTAGGAAGAAATAAAACACAAACATTTCCTTACTTATTTATTACTTAGAAACACTACACAGATTCATAGTGTGTGTGTGCGTGCCCACTTCCCTGTCTTACTAAACTAATGAGTATTACAAGTACTAGGATAATCCCTTTAAAGACGAAGCTAAACACTGAATGTGACAATCATTATTTATTAACTACACTTAGCAATACATAAGCAGAGACGAATATAATCTATAATCCTAAATAAGCTATAAATCATTGTAATACTATAGTTTCTTATACTAATTTTATTTCATGACGACACAACATTTTTCCTCGACAGTTATATTTTAAATATGAATAAAGACATTATTATAATAATAATTGTAATATGAGTTACACGGCTATTTAATTTTAATCTACGATATAATAAAGATTATATAATTTTTAAATAGAGCATCATTTGGGAAAAGGGAAATTTAGAATTTTAAGCTTCAGTTTTTACTTTTTGCCTCCTCCCTGGCAGCATGGCTTACCACCTGTGGAAAGAGAAAACATTATATTAATAAATTATCAATGTTAAAAAAAAAACAATCGTTAATCTGGAATAAAACATCAAAGTTTAGGTAGTGTACCCACCATTTATTTTTTTGGGGGGTGGGAAATTATCCTATGACTTCTCCCACTCTGGGTGGAGCGGGAGGGCGAGTCAGACTTTTACTGACCAAAACCCACCCCTGTTCCTTCCTTCCCTGAGTGCCCAGGGGCGCGGTAACTCTGTTACGAATTTATCCGCGACCCTAGTGTACCTACCTTTTTTTACCGGTAAATGTTTGTTTAACGTTCTTTATTATCATTACTAGGCTTGCGTTTGAACACTATGGTATAGCCGTGTGACACCTAATGGAAAGCGATGATGTGGTCGACGATGAAGCACGCTTGTCTAGAAGATGGACTTTGAAAACGTTCTATGTCACAAGGTTGGTCCTTAAAGCTCCACGTCGTCGTTACGATTCATTTTATACAGTAAACTATTTTAGATACTGCTCCTGTCCATTGCAATGGTCATCTTTCTTTAAAGACGTCACAATTCCAAATAAAAAAAAAACTTTTTTACAAAAAAATAGAACCGACTTCCAAAAAAAGTGCAAAATAACTTTAATTTCGGAAGTCGGTGTTCCTGTTTTGTATCTTCGTTTTTTGACACCGACTTCCGAAATTAAAGTTATTTTGCACTTTTTTTGGAAGTCGGTTCTATTTTTTTGTAAAATTTTTTTTTATTTTTCACTTTTTAGTTGTGGTTCCCCATTAAACTGTGTTAACAATTCATAGACATACGACAGCAGCAATCGCGGTTGATTTGCTGTCAATTTTTGAAGAGTTCCGTTGTCTGTGTCCGAAACCCATCATCAGATCTTTTTGAAATTTAAGTGGGACCATTTCGGAATAAACCCCTTTCGAACAAAAAAAGAATTTTGCAAATCCGTCAATACATGACGGAGTTATGCCCGAACATACATAAAAAAAAAAAAAAAAAAAAATACAAACATCCGAATTGATAACCTCCTCCTTTTTCGAAGTCGGTTAAAAATGGACTTTTTTTTTAACTTTTCGTTGATGTCTCAGGAAGGTTCTTATGAAGAGATTTTTTTTTTTTAAATTGCACGGAAAAACCACATTTTTTTCTTTTATAACATTCAAACTGTTTCTAGCTGTCAATATTAGGGTTAGTTGTCAATCCTGGGATGACGATCTAAGATCATCATAGCTTTTGACAGAACGACGTCTGTCGGGTTAGCAAGTTATGACTACAAAGTATTGTATTGGTCAACCAGTCGGTTGACCAATACAATACTTCAAAAAAAGGAGGAGGTTCTTAATTCGACTGTATTTTTTTTTATATACTGACCAGAGGGTTTGCCATCGCCACAGGCACAGCTGGGGCCGCAGGTGCAGTTGGCACCGCACGCGGCCGCCCCGCCAGCGCACGTGTCTGTAACAAACATCATATATTACTATGATAATCTATTACTATACAAGATAACAATTAAGTACTTAAATAAAAATTCTCTAACGCTTAAAAGAAAAGCGAACATTAAAAAAACACCAATGAGCTGATGACCTTGAAACGGCTGTACCAATTTTGATAAAATATATCTAAGAACTATCGCTAGAAAACCTGCTTTTAAATAAAAAAAACCGCATTCAAATCGGTTCACCCATTTAAGACGTATGCGTTGCCTCAGACACACACACACATAGCGGCCAAATTTATAACAAACAAATAACCAAACTTTAAAAAAAAGACCCTCTTTTTGCGTCAGGGGTTAAAAATATCATATTACTATAAAATCACTCAAAGGATTTGCTGCGAGAAAATTCAACGTTGAGTTAAGCTCGTTTTTGTATATGAATTGTGTGATAACTGTAGTACAAATGTTTAACGTGTACAAAAAAGAATTGAGTTAATTATCATCAGCAAACAAATAAACAGAATCAGCTTATGATGTTCCGGTAGCTGGGGCTCGGGCCTGAAACAGCCCGTGTGAGACCGAGTGTGTCGTAAATAACACGTGCTCAGTTCTGGTTGGTACCAGGTTGTATCATAGGCCGGTACTAATTTATACATTCAATTGTCATTAGATTAAAAGTAGTGTCCGAACGAAACACGATTTTTAACCGAAACCGTAACCAAAAGTCTACTTGGTGTGAGACGAACGGCCCAAAATTTAATAAAAAGGTCGTATTAAGTAATCAGACCCTTGAAATACGAGTACTTTGATGTGGGAACCGTCGCATCATATGAAGCCCACAGTGACTTGTCGTCGCCCGTCCGATCCAACGCGAGTCGGTAAGTTCAAGGCGCGGCACGGCGCGGCGCGGCCAATCGATTAACGGGACGTGGGACCTCACCATAAGTTCAAAGGGGTGGCACGAAGTGGCGCGATTTTTTTAATTTATTTATCATATAAACAAAAAAGTATAGGATTATTTATTAAATAGCAACCAAAAACCACTAAGGTTTGATGGTTTGATTGATGAATGAATGCGATGATAGCAGAATGGCGGCCAGCAGGCCGCATCAGGCCGACACACGCCCTGAGAATTCTCGGCACGAGCCGCGGCAGGCTGCGCCAGACGTGGCAACGCCTGGCGCGGCCTGCCGCCGGTCGATTAAGGTGGAAGCGCCAGGGTAAATTTTCTTAAGTTTATGGCAAATTTACAGGTCAGTGTCAGGTTGTATCATGTTGAATTATAATCATTAAAATCATCAATACAACTCTTTCAGTTAGAATTGATGTCAAATGTAGTAGTTTCATTAAATCATGACATTCGGTATCAATTATAACTGATGGAGTTGTATTGATAATTTTAATGATTAAAGTTCTGTAAACACGTACTTGCTACGGCCGCGAATCATATGTTGACCAACATACAACCTGACACTGACCTACAAATGGCAAAAAACTTAAGAAAATTTGAATTTCGCGGGCTACCCTGGAGCTTTCACCTTAACGGGCCGTGGGAACGCAGATTAACCGTCTACGCAAAGGATTACCAGTTAACAGCGACGCGGAGAAGTTTTTCGACGCCATATTTTAGATTGTTTTAATTAGTAAAGGGTTTTAATTTTTTCTGTTTTAGTGTTTTGGAGTGTCCCAAATGCCGCTATAAACGTGGCTGGGCCCATCAGTATAACTATGTAAATTTACTAAGACACGAAAAGAAGAAGTGTTTATATAGATAATTGTTTAAACATAGGACAAATTGGATACAATATCGATGTACCTAATATTCATTTCAAGAAAGACATATTGAATTTGGAAAGAAGAAAGATGGTTGGTATGTCTACAAATATCCTAAAAAAGACCATAAAAACAATCTGGTTTATGATGGATAAAACTTTTATGTCTGACACTTAAGTACTGAATTGTAGGCATTTAAAACCTTTTCATAATAAATAATCTCAAAATAACATAACTACAACATACCTATACACACCTAAATTAATAAATAACTTAATAGGTATATATACAAATTGATTATATCTAATGATATGTACAAACATGTATAAAAAAAACTCATTGGGCATCAAAAAATTCATCCACATTGTTGTCAATGGGAAAAGTGATCAGAACGGTGGCAGCATTGCCACGTTTAATAGAAATGCTGATTCGTGGCCAAAGAAAATCCCAACCCTCTCTGGTCACGACGTGGGAGTGTATAAAAGAGTGACCGCGGCCCTAGCACAGGCAACTGAAGGCACTCGGGTGGGTTTTAGTCAGTAAGAGTCTGACACGCTCACCCGCTCGCGGGAGAAGTTATTTAATGATTTCCTAACTCCCCCCAAAAAAAAGAGGCCTCTGGTCACATTAAACAATAATTTCAACAGTTAACTACTCCGATGGAGTTCACAAATCGTTAAAATTCCAATTTAATGGTCACACGAAACAAAGCGTAACAGTAGGAACCAACCCAAGTAAGCACGTTCAACTTTATACCTCGTCCGTGGGAACTGCTCTACAATATCTACAATTGAATGAACTTTCTGAGCTAAGCTACTGGGAATGGAATTGATAAATCTCTTAGTTCAGCGAATCTAATTCAAATTCTAGTTACTACCGAGCTAGGTGCTTGTTAGGCAACCATTTAAATTGGAGGTGTGCCTTTAAGACCTAAGGTATTGTTAGTATGTTGAAAGGTTTTATCTAATTCAACAGTACATAGGCAAGGTAGAAAGTTTTAAATCATGAATATGAATAATGATTACCCGATTGCCTCAGAAGTAGGGTAATGTTTTTCGAGAGTACCTATGTTTGTAAGTAGAATATGAATGTATATTTTTATTTACATTTCTTTGGCACGCCCTGTAGCATACACGATAGAGTTCAATGAATGCAGAGGAATCATTACATTGGGTTTGACTGCTGAAGTGAAATAGGCTATATGAATTTAGAAAAAAAAACGAAATTGCGGCCGCCATACATTTCCTTCGAAAAGTTTGAGTAAAAAGAAAAAAACATTTATTTGGCGACAGTCACGCAAATAAATTAAAATAAAATAGTGAAAATCATTTAAAAAATGGCTGCACCAAAAATATTTAGGTAGGTACTGTTTTATTCACTATCGATTATACCTATATATCTATGTGATTGAGAAAATCATTTAAAACAGAGAACATTTTTCGTATTTTTTGTAAAAATAACGCCTACACCACCAAATAACAAACTACCCCTACACAACCCTAAAACGCGTTTTCGCAATTTCCTTTCAACACCACGCAAACAAAATACCCTAATCTATACTATCTCAAATTACATCCACTACGACGGAAACTAACTGCGTCATTTGCAAAGCCGCACCCAATTGGGTCCAGTCCAGCCGGCAAAACAAAAACAAACAAAACACGTGGAGAAAAGACTATGAAACACGACGAAAAAGACGAAAAAGAAAAAAAATAATAAAATAAAATATTTGAAAAAAGAATCTTACCTTTACAAGAGTCGCAGGGTGCAGGCATCTCTCTGGTAGTCTAAGCTAGACTAAGCTAGCCGGGGCTGTGAACTTCGGGGTGCGCGCGCAATGGAAACGTCTAAAGCAACGTGAGCACGACGGGTCAATAACTGTGTGGCTCGACTCCTCGAGTGGGGATCGCATCGGTCTGCGGTAGGCAGGGAGACAGTGCACTGATTGGTAACGTTATCTCGCTTATTGAATGATTGATGCAGATGTAGTTGGCGGACGATGATTGATTGGGTTTGATATTGTTTATGCAAATATGCTTCTGTTTTGCATTGATAGATAAGATTATTTTATTACTGTGTTATGAGAATAGAATATCTCAATTTCTGAAATCGATTTTCAGGTAGTTTGACATAGACAATATTTTAGTTAAGTACTTTTGTAAATTTTGCATGTTCCAAATATGTCTTATTGTTTTAGACTTACCTGCTTATATTAGAGACCATTTTTCAATTCTCAGATAAGTTTTATGAGAAGAATAAAAATGGCGGTTTGACAGCTTTTTTCTTGAGAATGTGTCAATTGCCATAAAATTTTAGTTTCCAGAAAAGATTTGCCTGACTATTGTAAAAACAGCCCTAAATGGAAGATGGATAATTACTTATTTATCCATCTTCCATTTAGGGCTGCTTTTTAGATTGTTTTAGTAATCTTCACAACAATGTACCTAATTTAGAATAAATAAACATCTTCTCTACATAGTAAATAGTTTAACTCCAAACTTTCCAATCAATCAAAATCAAAATCTCTTTCAATATAACCAAAAAAAACCTACCCTGTCTCCTAACCTAAAATAAGATAGTTATTTAAGTCATGGCGTGCAGTGGGTACCTATAGCTACAATAAATGATCGGATCGTACAAAAACAGGCCGGTACCAGCCACCGGACCGGTTCGCTCGCGATCCTATCTGTAGCAAGCTTTCAAAGCTTTCCTATAAGAACTTTGGAACTTTGCAATGGTAGGTATTCGCAAATGAAAACGATTTACCAATTTGTGAGTTAAATTAGTAGAAGTCTTCTTCTTAGCGTGTCGATGGGAAATTTAGTAGCTAAATACGCGACGGCAACAGCATTCGTTGATTCAACCATAAGGTCCTTACATGTACAGGCGGCAAGATGAGAGGTGGGCCATGGTCTGTGGAGAGACGCCGTACAAACACCGAAGATCGGAGCCATCCGAGAACCTCCACATATGGAGGAGGCCAGTGGAGGTTATCTTTACTGCGGCTGACCTGAGTATGGAGAAGAAGAGAAGATAGTAGAAGTAACATACACGTTAGAGACCATCAGTTTTTACAACTGTACAAGTTAAAGACTACCAGTTTTTTGGTTGAAACATTCGTCACATAGATTTTTTATGTACTTACAACATTTAACCTATGACACCCGGACCAATGAATCGGCTCAGTAGTTAAAGGGCTGCGGTAAAACATTCGTAAATACATACATATACTGCTACTCGTATAATCCTTCCCATCTTTTTGGCCCTGTGATAGTCGGGTAAGAAAACGTTTAGTCGAATTTGTTACCTCCTACTTTTTGAAGTCGGTAAAAAATTTAGTTTCTGTGAAACAAGCGAAGAAAGCGTAGCAGTAAATTAATCGTAGATTTGTAAACAAAACATACTCGTATATGACGGAGGAGTGGAGTAAGAATTTTAACATTTCGGTATGTAGGCATAAAACAAAACAAGACACTCAGTTATGAATATATGGCTAACTGCTAAAAAGGTTGCACTATGTGTGTTGCATTGTAGATATGGTTAAATAAAAAAAACTTATACTTTAATATGTCTTTAATTTCAGAGTACGAACCTAAATAGCTACTAATTTACCTACTGGTGATGTTAAAGACGGAAATTTTAGAATTTTCCCTTATGGGAAAAGATAGTTACCCACCCGTAAAGATTAATATTACCTTAAATTGGCTCCGCAAGCAAAGAAAGGCATTTCAAGACCGAAAATGCTACGTAGTGAAGTAAAAGATTTTCCACTATACAAAATTAAAATCAAGTTAAACTTCTGGTAAGTCATGCGCATAAGTTATGGAGCTATAAATTTGAAAAGCTATATTCGGAATAGTTAAATGTCCCCTAATTTTGTCTAGACTTTAGAGATTTGGCGCAGTAAGGATTATATGCCAAAAACGGCAGACAATTTCTTGGCGCATAGTGAGAATTTGCTGTAACTTATGCGCAGTATCTATACGTACCTACTTTACTGGTTCAGAAACCACAATTTTATTCCCGCAGCTTCGCTCCATTAGCGAATCACAAAGGATCCGAACATTTTTTTTGAGACGAAGAGTTTAGCAATACTGTAACCTTTTATCAGTGAAAAAAATCTATAATCGGACCATTAATACCAAAGATTACCTTTCACAAAATACATACTATTTGACCTCTTCATAACGTTTACACATATATAATTTATTATACCTGAACTGAAACGTGATTAAGTTCTTGAGGTCCATCATATTCATCACTAACTAAAGTAGTAGATATTATTCTTATTCTAATTAGTCGTCACATCTTAGTTTCATCAAAAGTGTCTTTGTATCTACTACATTGTAAGACGTGGCACCTGCTCCGTCTGTATCGGAAACTGTCAGTAAAAAAACTTAGCTCAAACTCCAACGGATGCCTCCATATAAGGAACTCCATTATGAAAATAAAATAAAACTCATATATTTCCCGTGAGAACAACCATTAGAAATATCCTGCAGTTTTTGCATCATTATCTACCTGTCTGGACGCTTCAAGGTTAAAATTTCTTTAAGAGCCTAATTTGCTACTTTTTATCAAATCCTGAACTGGATCCTTCCAAAAATACTTAACAAGACCGGTTTTGTCGTTAGTCGGAAATATGCAGTATCTTAAAAAGTTGTTTATTTGTTTTCTCTTTATAATATCGATGAAGTAAATCAAAATATTGCAAAAAATCTCGGGCTTATTTCACGGTTGGAACTCAGTGGAACTGAAATGATTTAATTTTTATTATTCTTACGAGTCACGTTTGTCAAGTAGGTATTCATTTGGACGATTTTTTGCAAATGAATGGAAACTGCGATAATAAGGAGTTAAATGTGGACCCTTTTTTATCATATAAATTGGAATTTAACCACGATTTACTGTCTTACAACATCAGAGAGGATATCAAAATGAGACAACTTAATGAGATCTAAAGAGACAACAAAATTCAAATTGTTGACTCAATTTTTTTTTACGAAAACTGACTCATTTCTAAGCAACACAATCTAAACAAAGCATTTAGGAATCAAGATCTACACTTATAAACAAAGATCTGCGGTTTTAGCGGAACGACACGATGCCGAAGTCGACGACCTGCGTTAGCGCAGTGATTCACTCACTTTATAGCAAGTATCAAACTGCTAATGGTTTATTTTACAAGGCTGTGTTTCTGTTTTATTGTTGAACTAATTTGGGCCCAGTTTTAAGCAGGTTTTTGCGTTCGATTTTGATTTTGGGCTTCGTGTCTTGGAGCAAAATTGGTTCTTGTTTTGAAATGTGAAGTTTTTGTGAGATGGTTATTTAGTACTTTTTGGAATGGTCCTGCGGCACCATTCCAAAAAGTCTTCTTCTGTAACTGATGTCATCACTGTTTCTAATTTGTTTATAATACCTACCTACAAATCTAATAAGACAAACTTTCTCGTCGCCAAGAGAGACTGCAATTGAAAGATTAACTATAAATTATCTAGCCTCGTCTAGCTACTAAATACACTTTAGTTAGAATCTAAGTTTATGTCTTACGTACCTTTTTTGACTTTGAGAAATAATCAAATAACTTCTCCCGCTATGGATGTAGCAAAAGATTTGTTAACAGTTCTGCTGATCATTTCTGATCGCTTCTTCAAACTGATCACTTCTGATTCATCTCCAACGGCTTTTAACACAGCTTTCGTTACTTCTGCTTCATAATTAGGTATCCACTGCTGTTTCGCTTTACTAATAAATGTAAAGTAATAACGCTGTAAGTTATCACATTTCTCCAGAGAAAGCTAGGAAGCGTTGTGTCGTATGCGCAAGCGCTCATTACCCGCTAGTCGCTAATTGAGGCGGGTAAAGCGGTCGCAGCGATATTAACGACAGTCAGGTATTGTCATGGATTAACTAAACATGGGTATTCATTGATGGTATCAATTTAGACATGAGTCGGAGACATGGCAGGAAAATATGGAAGTAAAAACAATGTAAAACTTATTGAAGTTAGATAGTTGTTTGGATAGGTAGTTGTTGTACATCTAAGGAACGATAGATGGATTGTGTGGATAATGAGTTCATAGAATGAGTAGCTACTGTAATATGATGACGGACACCATTTACGAACGAATTATTAGGATGAAACCAGCGTGTTGTATGGATAATTTTAAAGAAGTTGCATTTTTCACTGCATTTTTAATAACATTTTCTTAATTTATTTAACAAGTAGGAACACTAATGTTTTAAAATTATGCAATAATGTTTAAAAATATAAGATAACGTATGCCACTTAGATTAAGCAAATAAAATAAGTTTTGTCTAAGTTAAAACAAATAGTGGTCATTTCTGCTAATAAAAAGAGGAGTAATTTTTAAGTTATTTTTTTTGTTAACAAAACTATAAGTAATAAGGTTTTTTTTACAATTGGCAGTTGTCTATGACGGTCATTATTCAATATAATATCAAGCAATTGATGAATATTTTAATTCATAGAGGTGACGAGGTTTTCTATTTGTGAGAAAAAAAAACGCCAATTTTATAGGTGGCACCCAATATAAATGAGAAAGTTTGGATGGATGTTTGTTACTCAATCACGCCAGAAAGGCTGAACGGATATGGATGAAGTTTTGCACAGATTATAGTCTGGAATATGCTATAATTTATTATAGGGGAAGTACTTATTACAAGCGAGCGAAGCCGCATGCAGAAGCTAGTAGATAATAAGGGCTGAAAGAAAATTCCTCTAAACGAGACCACGTTTTTATTCTTGTTTACAATATCATGGTTTCTGAATATTTATATCCTGTAACTTTTGTTACTATCCAAAAAACAACTACTGTAATGAGTTTCTTGTTTTTAATTTAATAGGTATGTTTGTTTCATCTGCGCTCCATTTTAAATTATACGTTTACATTTTTTTCTTGATTATGTATGAATGACTAGTTAATTCTACACCGATCACAAGATGTTTTTTTTTTCTGAAGCCGTAGTAAGTACCATGTTGCTTGTATCACAAAAAATATGACCATATTCAGGGTCCGGTGATGAAATGTTATCGACAGGTGTTTCATTTTAATGAGGAGGTAGTTGAATTGTTGTTAGTACATTAAGTTTATAGTTACGACGGGGCCTACCAATGTATTTTATTTTTGTAACATTGATAGGTTAGCGCTTGACCACTATCTCACTTGATGGTAAGCGATGATATGGTCGACGATTTTTTTTTTTGGAGCACGCTTATCTAGAAGTAACCTATTCACTGCTGGTTGTATTGCTTTTTACTTCGGATAGTCCCAGTAGCTACTGTATATTGAATACATATGCAAGTAACAGACATGCCTGTACCATTTGTAGGTTCTACCAAAGGATTTAAAAAATCTGTCTTTTTTTGAAGACCATAGATTATTTTCTTTTCGTCTCCTTTGTTAATATTTTTATTAAAATGTGTCTCATCGATCATCATTGATCATGTCTATCGTTTTATGACCAGAAAATTAAAAAAACATACTTGTAGTCATTTTTGTGAATGTTTTAAAATATTGTGTTTTTTTATTAATTCTCAAACGAGATAAAATCTCATGTTATGGATGACGGAAAGGTGAAATTTATGTTAATTACCTACTAATCTCTTACTTAACTGGATTATATTGTGTACACATCAAAGGTTTTCCGTTGTTATATCTTTTTAATCTCAATTTATTTACGGGGTTTTTTCTATACAGAATAATTCGCCCCAATGATTTAACACCAAATTATTTTATGTTTTCAAAAGTGAAGACAAATGTAAACTTAAAAAAAATGGTACTAATTAATAATTCATTTAATTGTATTCACGGTTGCGTGATTAATTGAAATACCAAGTTTTCCTTCGATTTGTACAAAAATAAAAAAATAAAATTTCGTTCAAAAACGAGGTATTCAGTCTACACTTCAACTTATCACTTCGAGGACTTCGGTCATGCTCATAAAAACCTTGAAATGTAAATACTGCATACCAATCCCACTTAATATTATAAATATGCGAAAGTTTGGATGGAGGATATCTATCCATCCATCCAAACTGATTGAGATTTGATGAAACATGATGCCAGAACCCGGAATTGTAGCCTGAAACAGCACATAGGCTATAATTTATAGTGGGGGAAGAACTAATTCAACGCGGCTGAAACCGCTAACACAAGCTAATTTGTATAAATTGGAGAGCATGCAGACTGTAGGTACTATACATAGCTAAGTGTGTCTGTAAAGCGTCGTGGGTTCGAGTCACGAGTCTCGCATCGCTGCACAATGCACGGAGGGTCCCTTTATGACTATTTATTAATTCAGCCACTTGAATGGTGCAGTGGTCGAGAATGATGATAGTGCTGCATTGAGCTAAACATTATTACACTTAGTAGTTTTTGCTCGTGATTTTATTGCAACGATCATGCTAGAGAAGCAACTATAGGTAACCGTGAAAGAGTTCATTCTGGTATAAGATATGGTCTATCGATAAGCTAGATAAATGTCGTACAAATACGTTCTGTTGTATAATTTGGAAACAAACGAAAAATATGAGTGAGGATAAATAGGATTCTGTAGTCCCGGATATTTTCTGATTTGTAGCTATACTATTTGCAGCTTTAAAATTTGCAAGTATGGATATATGTAAGCCAATACCAGGGTTTGACTTTGCCCCATTAAAATTCACAACTTATTATGATAAACTGATCAGTTGACTGGTTTGAGTAAGCATAGAAAGTAGAAAGAAACTTATGGTCTTCAACACACCATCTATGGTGTGTTGGTGGTTGGTGTGTTGGTGCAGTCTACTGCATCAGACAAAGAAATACAATTCGATAAAATGAAAATAAACCTAACATGGCCAAGTCTATAAATCCAAAACTAGATCACAATAACTAGCCGGCGACACAATAGTTCATTGCCAACCTCCAGATACAATATCTTTAACAAAAGATAGATACAAAAAAAAGACAAAATTCTACAAATAGTTCTTATACAAGAGCCAAAA
Organism: Polia nebulosa; assembly: GCA_951329385.1. Taxonomy (NCBI): domain Eukaryota; kingdom Metazoa; phylum Arthropoda; class Insecta; order Lepidoptera; family Noctuidae; genus Polia; species Polia nebulosa. The sequence goes on from OX589587.1 coordinate 59,235,373, forward strand.
AAAAAACTATCGTGTTCTGTGGTATATAATCTACAATCTCGAATTTGCGCCAAAATCGTAATAGTTGCAAAAAATACTGTTGAGTGTTAATTTCAGATCAGTGAACTTGCTAGCGAGACTAATTGATGCAAAAACTCAAGAATAGGTATCAACCTATACTAGTACTAATAGGTACGAGTATCTACAAATTCTATTCATTTTAGTGAATACTTTTTCACTAAAATGAATAGAAATTGTACGTGAAGGTTTGGTTCCTATGATATTTATTTGGAGAGAAACGATTATGTCTCTTCTGGATTATGCATCAGTCCTCGGTTTATTGCCCTTTATTCAATTGTCTACGGGTGCCTTGGCTTCATCAATTTCAACATATTTCTCTAAAAAAAGGTGTTACTGTTCCAAAATTTTACATGTTTACTACATAGTTTAAATAATAAATAAGTAACAACTTCACCTAAGTGTTTTTTTTTTTCTAAATGAGTACGTTTTCTAAGTTTGTACATTTTATAAGTTGGCCGACTGTTACTCGCTAACTTAGTCGTGATAGTTTTCCATCAAAGTTCGTTAAATATGACATCCATCACCATCACGAAAATTATCCAGATTTTTCAAACCCACAGTTTTACTTAATGGGGGGGGGGGGGGGGGAAATAATATATAAGTACTAATATTATGAAGATTGTAAAGTTTGTGAGGTTGTAGGGGGTAATCTCTGGATCTACTGAACTGATTTTGAAATTTGCCAATAGAAAGTTACGTTATTTGTAGTAGTAGTGTCTTATGCTATAAATTTTTGAAATCCACGCGAACGAAGTCGCGGGCGAAGTGCTTGTATTTAATATTTCGCAAACGTATTACTGAATCGAAAAATAGTCTACACAACCCCGCAATGATTTTGAAAGACCTATCCGACGATACCCCACACTACAGGATAAGCAAGAAAAAATAAAATTATACGGACTTTTCATGTAGACTTTTTTATTTTACTTTCTCTTATGTACCACAAATAAAACTTTTTCAAATTTTTTTTATTTCGTTTTCTTGGTGTGATTAATAAATAAGCCCATGCAAAATTTCATCCTTTAGTACTAACAGTCTCTTAGCAATGCCAACGACCGAAACAATGAGGGTTCCTTGTCCTTGTTAGGACAACGGAACCCTAAGAGTCGCATTAAAATCCGTTACGCGGTTAGCGAAGAAACAGATAGACGTGAAATGCGACTTTGTTTTATACTGTGTAGAGATGCTTTATACTGTACATATTATTCCACCAAAGGGCTAAGTAGAGTCATCATTCTCCTGCCCTTATCCCAATTTATTTGGGGTCGGCGCAACATGTCTTTTTCTTCCATACTCCTCTATTAGTCGTCATCTCTGTAGTCACCCCCTTTTTACCCATATCCTCTTTCACACAAAGGGCTAAGTAGAGTAATAGTTGATATATTATTTGGTTTGCCAGTTTAGCCAGAAACGTTAGCAAATTGTGTCTGAACTTCTGTATGTATTAGTTCTTTACAAACTGTAAATATAGCATGAGGAAACTATTCTTCTTGTAGATTTTCCAAATTATGATAATCACTATCACTTCACTACATAGACCCTCGCCGTGCGGGAAGGGTGAGGGAAGCTCAACGGAGTGGCCCTCACACCTGCGGCCGCTACCGCCGCAGGAGAAGAACTGGGCGTAGGACGTCGAGAGACAATCTCCAGCCACCGTAGACCCGGGCCTGCGGACGGCGAGCAGTCGGTAGCTCGCCGTCCGATCAGCACCAGGCCTGTGAGTCGACGGTGCGTAGTGTTCCACGCGCGCCTCAAAGAGATGTTTGTCAGCCACCACTGACGGGGCCCATCGTGGCCGGTGCCTGCATGCCTGGGGCTAACGCACCCCAAAACAAAAAGACCCTCGCCGTGTCTGTACGCGACAAACTCGAAAACTACTGAACGGATTTTCATGCGGTTTTGACCAATAGAAAGTTTGATTCATGAGGAAGGTGGTGGTGTATAATTTATACGCATGCGAAACTGGGGCGGGTCGCTAATAATAAAATAATTTGTTTTTCAACAAACTCGTTAGAATCAAGTTCAGACGGAGACTTGTATAACGACCATACGTACATTGAACTGAAACGCAGTTCAATGTTAGTACGTATGGTACTAACATTGAACTGCGTTTTTTACTTATTGTATGATTGGGTATGATTCAGCATCATACTAGATGAAAAAAAAAACTATTGTTACAAACCTGTATAGGTATATACAGTAGGTAAACATATGATAACATTATTATAAGTAGAACTGGAAATTAAGAATTTTAGAAAACAAATTAGGAAAAGTTTATCCCACCCAAAACATTTTCATGTAAAATTTTGCCAAGACGAGACCATACGGCTCGCACTGTCAAAAAGTTATCAGAATCTACGATGAAAAAAATACCAACTTTTTACGAAATACGAATTTAACACAAGATAATCTTCCTTCTCGCTACTAGCTAAGATAAATCAATATTATTAAACACAAACACGATAACAACAAAAGAAACGAACAAACATAAACAAAAAACAGTTTATTGAATACTTTGCATGCTCAGTGGTTTCAAATAAATAAACAATCAATAAATAGTTAGCCTAGAAATAAATACAGTGCGAATGAAAAAACAGTTAGTCGGACTTGGCATGTGATCTGTTCAGTCTAGATTTAGACAGTCGTCTTAGGATGGAATAAGCAACCCAGAAGACGATATATATATTAGAATCTGTAGTCACAATCAAATATGTAGCTATTAAAGCCACAATTATTCCTATGGCGTTGAACATCAGTTTCATGGGCTTCTCATAGGGACTTTCACTCGGGGTCTTGCATGGACAATCAGCTGGGCACCCCAGGGCTTGAGGTTCTTGTTTAGTCTTTGGAGGCAGATTCTGTTTCGTCTTTGGGGGCATGATTTGCTTGATCTGAGTTTTTGGCTGGAATTCTGAAAGGATACAGAAGATTTTCAAAACTGATCGAAATAACAAAGAAAGTAGAATAATGGTAGTGCATTATTCGTGTCACAAAATGTTCAGTATATAACCACAAATACTGATTTCGAGAGAATCGAAAACGCCTACAAATATCTTCTACTAGATTCTATATATCACTTTGCTTTTGAAACAATGAAAGGCGCTGCGAAATGATATACAAACAAGTAAGTAGGTAACACACGAAAAGTATTCAGTCATGCAACAATAGAGAATTGTAAAGTATATTCACTATCGATGACTCAAATTTGATTATAAAATATATACACTTTTAGTAGATTTAAGTCAAAATGATATCCAAATCTATAAAACATACCTTGTACAGTTTGGGTTTGAGTGATCGTCTGAGTCGCCATAACTGCAATCCACTGTTTCCTGGGTGTGAATGATATGAAAATTAAAATAATTCTCCTAAATATAGGTGCTTGTCCATAACACAAGGTTGCTCGGGGAGTAGGAAAAGCCTTGGTGTAGCTTCCTCGATGTTCAAGCGGTGTGATCGTGCGGAACCCTCAAATAGATGGGCTGGTTTTCTTTCCTATTTTTTATTGATTGATTGATCCGAAAGAAAAACTAACTTGCTTCAGTGGCTGAGCGTGATGCTTGAATGGGTGGAAACAGAAAATGATCTGGAACTTTAAAAGTTGAAATTTACAACTAGTTTAAAAAAAATATATTGTCTAGGCTTAGGGGAACTCTATATCCAGCATTGGACGGTGGGTGGTATTTTCGCTGAAATAATGATGATTATTATTACTGAAGTAATTGATAATATGATGTTTAATCCTTTGAGATATGGAACTGTAGCTGATAAGTACCTATGAAACTTGTCGAATATTTGACTCTATTTTTGACTAATCGTATTATAAGAGAATGTTAGTGTTGAGGAAGAATTCAGTAGCTTATCTATAGCTTGCTAATAGTTTTTCAAGGGGTATATAAGTTTATGCCTGACCTATACGAGGTAAGCATTTTCAATTAACAATTGATTGGTATAGTAAGTCAGGAAAACTGTCAAACGAGCAACTCGTTTGTTATCAACAAAAATAGAATGTTTCAATACGCAATAAATTTGTTATGCTGATATTTTAAATGTTCGATTGAATGAGAATTTTATATACCTATCATTGGATTTGGATAGAGTAAGTAATTAAAACGTCTTTTGTGGTGCAAGTAACATTTCTTTCTAGAACCAATTGTTTCGTTAATAGTGACAAGAGTACACCTCTAACCAATAGTATACGTCACTCCTAGTGGACCTGGAACATATCTGCTAGGTTCGCGGGAGTGTTTAAAAGGGTCACCGTGGCCCTAAAACATAAAAGGCAACTAAAGGAACACCGTTTTTAGCCAGAAAGAGTCTGAGAGCGGGTGAAGTCATCTGATGTTTTCCCACCCTGAACAAAAAAAGGCCTGGAACATGTCTCCCAACTATGTCATCTATTATCATCAACCTGACTTGCAAGTGTTACACTACGGATAACAACAATATAGACCATATTATCCCAGACCAATCAATCTGCCTAGCCTTTTCCGAACTATCTTGGGGTCAGCTTCCAGTCTAACCGGATGCAGCTGAATACCAGTATTTTACATGGACCGACTGCCTATCTGACCTCCACAACCCAGTACTTGGCTAATACGATACCCCTTGGTAAGACTGGATGTAAGACTTTCGGGCTTCTCTATTCTCTTCTGCTCGACCCGTAACGACTGTCAAAGATCCACGATTGACAGCCGAGACCAACGGCTTAACGTGATTTCCGAGGCACGGAGGAGTCTCGGTATGTAAAGATGGTCACCCATCCACGGACCAACCCCGGCAAGCGTAGCTTAACCTGATGGATCGACCCGTGCGGCTGTTATTACTTTAGCCACGACCACCATATTATCCCAGACCACTGCCATCAAAAAATATTTGATATTTTTTATTTCATTTTTGCTAGGCTATATTTGGCGACAATAGGAACCCAATAGGTGCTTCTGTACAGAAAAAGACTCACATGCTGGAGTGCCCCCCGTACCCATACTCTTGCACTTTATTGGACCTATCATGACGTCTTAAAATCATCATAATTCTGGTGTGAGAAAAGGATATTGCTATTCGTCCTGTATAGTTCCGTCTCTATCTCACACTGGATTCATAATAATTTTAAGAGGTAGTAGGGTGATGAACGTCACTGGCGCTGCAAATAACGTGGCACCTACCGGGACCAAATGTTAAAAAAGTTTTTGCATCAAAAGCTTGATTTAAGTAGGCCAAACTAATTCCATCAAGCCGACCACAATATTACCTTTCTTTATGGAAATTCACAATAGCGATTCCGATTAGTTTAACGTTGGTAACGCAACCAAGGCGAAATTGAGTTTTAGCGCACAGAGGTGTGCTGATGGCCAGTTTTCTACTAGCAAATGCAAATTTTGTCTTGTCAATATATTTTTTCCATTTCTGTCTTCAGCAACATTCCACAATTATATCGAACAATTTCAGTATTATAATAGCTATCAGTTTTTCGTCAGCCTTGCTCCAGATATTGACAGTTTTTGCGATGGCTGTGCGGTATAAAACATGGCGACTTCTTGGATGGTGCATAGTTTGACGTAGAGCTGCACTAACAACAATCATCATGCCTGCTCCCTGTGAACCGTGCAAAGGTAAGAGAACATGAGCCCTTTTAGAATAATGTTTTTGGTTTTCCTTATATCTTCTAAAGAGCTCTTCAATATCTATAGTTTATTTTGGTGTAATGTGCAGTACATAAGTGTTTCTTTTAACCGTCACCTTGTTTTGTTCTGCATGCCTACTATCATTATAGGACTATCCCTACTTTAGGAGCCTTTGAGAGCTAAGGAGCATAGGCTGGTTAAAAGGCGGGGTTAATCCTGACATACCGGCCCATCCTATTTCGTTCCTCAAGTATATGATTTAGGGTCTCGGGAGTGTTCGAAAGAGTTCCGCGGCTCTGGAACGCTAAGGGCAACTGAAGGGACACGGGTTGGTTTTAGTCAGTAAGAGTCTGACACGCCTAGACCGGGAAAAGTTATGTGATGATTTCGCACCCTGAAAAAAAAGGAAAAGGTGTATATGATTTAAAAACCCTTGGCTTTTACGCTATCGAGTTGAAATCTGCTTCAAAGACCTAAAAAGGAATCTAGTTTAAAATAATAATAAATAAAATACCTTGGTTTGAACCAAAGGCTGAGGAGATTCCACCAATCATTCTTTAGTTCTGGTTAATGTTTGATGCATACAAATTATACTTCTAAGTATATTTTTAGTATTTTATTTTCCTTGAATGAAGGTCTGCGTAATACTTTATAAACAGGAACCAAATCTTTTTAAACATTAGTTTGTTATTTGATTTCCTATTGAATGGTGCTTTAGATTTATGATAGAATGTTGTGACTCCAAAGCTTTCTGTTAACTGACAAAATCACTGTGACGGTTGGTTTAGTTTTTAAGTAAAAAATCATTTGAACAAGAGACTTGGTACGTACCTATATTTTTAATGGAAAGTGATACCTAATTATGATTTTCAGAGTCCTGCAAAGGTGGTGCGTGTGCAGACAACTGCGCGTGCAAGGAAAAGGGCTGCGACGACTGCTCATCCAAAGGTACGAACGGTTTGAATATTATTGAATATTAGTTTAAACACTGATTAACAAATTCTTATTTCAACATTTTCTACCCGGATGAAGGGTAGATGTGGGTGATAAAGTTACTGACTAAATATTTAAAGGAGGTTTAGTCAAATGTACAGTTGAATTTGATGGATGATACGTGTTAGCTTGTATTTCGAATCCACTTATCAGTATTTAATCTAAGCATATGGTTAGCGAGCTGCTGCTGGTATTAAAACATTCAGTTACTCATTGAATCAAAATTTATTTCCGATTGTTAGAGCTAGTCAACAAGGTGGCAGACAGAGTGTTTTATATAAGGAAAATTAAGCACCGGATCTTTTAAGTTTTTTTCCTCTTTGTATTGCTTTGTTGTGATTATTGTGCCAGTTTAAAATGTGCCACAGATTACAACATCATCTTCAGCAGCCTTTTAATGTCCCCACTGCTAGGGTATAGGCCTAATTCTCTGTAAGGCAAAATACAACATGTACACCATAACATTTGAGTTCGAAATCGACATTTTGTATTCTGTTTTTCATTTCAGGTCTGTTAACTTAATCAATATTTAATTTATTAGACGGCTGTTACAATTATGGTGATCTATTTCCAGGTGGTTGCTGCTAGTAGTCTAACTTCACCATGGACCGAGACAGGCGCGGGCGCCGCCCCTCGCTCTTTACCCGCGCCAGTGGCTTCTTGGAGACCTGCTTCCCCATCTCCTTCACTGTAGTCTTCTTCGTGACTCTCGTGTTCTTCTACTGTCTCATATAAATGTTCTGTTGAAGTTATATTTGTGTTTTTTTTTTGGTTCAAAACTTCTATGCCTGACATAATCACCAAGCGTACTTACTTACTTAAAGACTCTTATCTTTAATATTCACACGATTCTCACCTGGACTTGGGTTTTGGGTTATATATTGGAGAAATTTAAAGAATTTGAACAGTTAAGAGATGAAGACTTCAAGGCGGTTGTAGAAGATTATTCTTTTAGGTAGGTACTGTAATCTTCTTTGTCTCAACTCATTTGTCGTCTCAATTCATTGTGCGCACAGCTATTAAAATTGAATTCCCTGTCGGGGTCTGTGTTTCCTGATAGTTAAACTAGAGGCAACTGTGCTCCAACGTCGACCGAATCATCGCTTACCATCGGGCGAGCCTATTAATAGTAAAAAAATACTCATAATGTCTCATGTATGTATGTATGTCGGGCTGGTTTTCGCAAATCCACGCTCAAGGCGCGTATTTTGCGTACAAGTGGGACAGCATTGTCATTCGATCCACCCCAGCTCCTCGAGGAAGGCCAGCAGCGCCCTGGTGTTACTGACTATCTCGCTTAGGTTACCTGGGTGTCCGAAGTGTTTTGCCCTGTATGCAGCGACTACTATCTGCTGCTAAGCTGCCCAGCTTAGCAGCAGATGAGCTGCTGTCCCGTCCTTCTCCATACAGGCTCTGCAGAGTGGACTGTCTGTGACTCCTATGACAGAGAGTTGCAACGGCCGTGACTTTCATACTGTCTCATAAATGTTCTGTTGATTTTATTAAAATGAAAACTTCTTTAGGCGCGTTGGGCAGTTTTGAGATGGGAAAAAAACAATTGAACTCGCGCGCCACCGACACCACTGCGCGATTCGCTACGAGAATGCTTCAATGCGTAGCGTCGTAGCACTCGTAGCGGATCACGCGTCACTTTGCGCATTTTTGTTCAAGTTTTTTGTTTTCACTTCTGACGGTAGGTACTCCCGGAGTGCCAGGTTTTTTTTGGTATTTTTGGGTTCCGTACCTCAAAAGGAAAAAAGGAAGCCTTATAGGATCACTTTATCACCTTTAGGGTACTTCCAATCCTGAAATATGGCAAGAAGTAATGACTTATTATAACACAAATTAAGAGAAATATCTGAAAATCGGTAATTGTTTGTTACATCACAAGAAAATAGGATCCATATACAAAGAATTCAGGTCTAAGTTTTAAAGTGAGGCGACGGTATCATGTGGTTTATAGTATGAAAGGGCTTCTTATGGACAGGCTAAAGTAGATTTTAATTATTTTTACGATGTCTAATTATCGATTTATGACGAAAGCTTTAAAAAAATAATACCATTTCCCACTTTTATTTCCGAAGTGTACTTGGAATTGGAACCAGTCGCAGTGTGCAGTCAAGGTTTAGGAGTTTTTATATAAAACTCCTAAACCTTGTATCTACACTCACATTTCTTTTTTTTTTTTTTTTTTTTTATTTTGGCATCAAACAGTCATATACAAATATTATAATTCTTAAGACAATTGGTTCCTTACAATAGACCTATAGTGCCGACAATGTGAAAAATTTCACGCGTTAAGTGTGAGCCTATTGCCATGAACCGGGCACAAATCTAGATCTGTCCCACTGCTGGACAAATGCCTTCTTCCACTGTTCTCGGTTCTGTGTTACCTCTTTCCCATTCTTAAGGTGGTCTGCTGTGGCCTTGTCTTGCGGTTTCAGGACACCAATCTTGAGTTCTGCGGGCCCACCGCTCGTTCGACACGCAGCAGACATGTGGAGCCCAGACCCATTTAAGTTGAACAGCCTTCTGAGCTACTTCAACGATCTGCGTTTTTGGAGCACTGTTTCAAACATTAGTATCTAAAGACCAGGGCGGACCAGCCCTACCATAACGACTTATAATCATTATAATTTCGGTGTGACAGAGAGACGGAGCCATACAGGACATATAGCACTATCACTTTCTCACACCGGATTCATATGATTTTAAGAGGTCATGATAGAACTCCAGTCACACAAAAAGCTGTGAAAATCTCCATAGTAACAGACACTGTAAAAGTACGAATGAAAAAGAACCATCCAACCACCAATAACATCTGAAGGATATGGGCACAAGTGCATCCTAATATGGTAGTACGTTCTTCTTATAGAGTCAAATGTCTGAAGAGTGTCATATACTTATTTTATAGTGCAGAGCTAGATGATTTTACCATAAGGTAAAAATTCTTTTAAAACTGACGTGAAAAACTAGATTTGGTTACCAAACAAATGCCAAAACCAGTTTCAGTCTTCTTTTTTTTTTAACGTTTGCTTGGCGCGCTTGACCACTATCTCACCTGATGGTAAGCGATGATGTGGTCGACGTTGAAGTGGAGCAGGCTTACTTAGAAGTAACCGATTTACTCTTGACTTTAAAGACCTAACCGTACTAACTTCTTCTTTCAAGTCGATGGTTTCGCTTTTAAATACTTGGCCAAAGAAGCTGGCCACATTAATTACAGCGTCAGTACAGTACGACAGTTACGTTCATCAGTTCCTCCATCGTGCAGGTGTTATTCCCGTCTTCTTGAAACCCTAAGAACACCTGCCACCCGGACGGGAACTGCAGTGGCCTGTATGGAAAGCACTCAATCGGCTGCTAACCCATAGGTAGCACGTTGCAAATATAACCTGTCAAAATGGGGTTTTCGAAATACGTCTGATGCCCAATGTGAGTGCGGTGCCCCTGTCCAAGGGTGTAGCTGGGATTTTGTTAAGGGGGGGCAGGCGTAGACAAACCAAGAATAAAGCAATGGGACAGGTTACGTTAAAAATGAAAAACAAAGTATTCGACGAGGTTCTTCACAAAACCGTTTTAACACCTCAGATTCAATTGTATTCTTGGTTTTTTGTACCATGGTTCGATGTACACTGAGCATACATAGGCCGTTCAAACGGTTTTCAGTCAACGTTGATCTCAGCCATGTTTTAACACGACGCAGTGTAGAAAAGGACCACTATAAGCAAAGCTTCCTTTGCTGCCTGTATAATTTCGCTCTTGACAGAACATGACTTACATACTGGAATGTCTCAAGTGCCCATACTAACTAAATACCCAATACTAACTGAATACCCAGAAACCAGCTATTTAACAGACGTCGTCGGTAGCAATGCATTTCGGTCCTAACGACCGCAGTGTTGTGCAGTAAAGTAAAAATATATTTCAGGGTAGGACTATTAGGGTCGCGCGAGTGTTTGAAAGAGTCACCGCGGCCCTGGTATTAAAAAAGTTTACTGAAGGGACAGGGGTGGGTTTCAATCAGTAAGAGTCTAAAACTCCCTCCCGCTCCAACCAGAGCGGGAGAAGTCATCTGATGAATTCTCACACTCAAAAAAAAAACCGGTATCAGACGCTAAAGTTACGTAATTTACGTTATTCACTTATCTTAAATTTGATTTTCATGTCTGTTTTGCAGAATATTGTTAAATAATTCTACTGTCTACAATACTTGGTTGACTTTTTGCGGACATCTCAATATTAATAATAATAATCTTTATTTTGGAACAGATACAGAATAAGTTTAGTTGTGTACGTTAATAGCCACATTAGTTAGGAACTGTGTCGTAGCCATCAGCGCCCACCTCCAGGAGGAAGATGACGTCAGTGTTTCAGATAAGGTAGAAGCAAAAGAAAAATCAAAAGAAAAATTACTTATCTAAAGTAGTTGTGTGTATTCATTAAGTTATTTGTAAGTTGAGTAGGGAAGTGTCTGTATGTAAGTGTGTCTGTGTGTGTGATGGTGTGTGCGTGTTGGAGTGTGGAACGATATTTGATACAGTTCCTTATTTAAGTATTCCTGGTGAATTTAAAGCAATAGAAACTTGAACTCTGAGTCTTGTCAAGAATTTGTACAGGTGGATAATCAAAACACTAAAGTAGTATCTAAACCATATTTTTTATTGAATAAGCCAGAAAGAAAATTTTGACGACAAATTAAAATTTTAAGCGACGTAACACATTATTATAACAGGTACGTGTAGTTTAACAGCAGCCACCTGGAAAGAAAGATAAAAGTTAAACTAGGAGTAAACCAAACATCAGTGGTTACAATCTGATAGGGCCTTTATGTCGTAGCAGCAAGAGTGGTTTTTGTATTACCAAGGTTACACTTGCTTACTTTACTGATGTGTTGTGGAGCGACTTTATAGAGTAAATCCCAGATCCGCCAGACATTACTTATTTTCTGATTAACAAAATTTGTGGGATTGAGTAATGTAGGTAAGTATTTACATTGAACGTACACATACTGCTAGTTTGGGTCAACGGCCAATTTTTTTTTGAGATTATTTTGATCATATTTAAGAAAACCACGGCTGGCAGCTCTGGGATCTGTTAGGAAGTAAATGATCCACATTTATAAAGATCATGAGAAAGAAAAGCTTAGAGATAAGGGTAAAACAATAGAAAGTAAATACCAGAGGCAGAGCAGTCACCGCAGTTGGTCTCGCAGTTCTTGTCCTTGCAGCAGTCAGCATCTTTGCAGGAGTCTACACAGAAAAAGATCACAAGCTACAACCTGGGCGTCTTTAAGTCAAGAGTGAATTGGTTAATTCTAGGCAAGCGTGCCTTAACGTCCGCGTCGACCGCATCATCGCTTACCATCAGTTGAGATAGTGGTCAATCGCAACCCTATAAATAGTTCAGTAAAAAAAAACTTTTTAGTCAGTTGTTTTTATTTTTTTGTAAAAAGTTTTTTATTTTTCACTTTTTAGTTGTTATACCCCAGAACTAAAAACCCCAATAACATGGTACGTGGAATTTAAACATACTCGTAATTGGAGAAAACAAAAACGTCATCGAGGTATACGTATTTTTCGTTTTTGTTCAGTTTCCCAATTACATTTATATGGGACCTCGGGAGTATATTCTTTCGGATAAAAAAAGAATTTTGATAAACGGTCCACAACTGACGGAGAAATCGGCGGAAATACATAAAAAAAAACATACGTACAGTCGAACATAACCCCCCCCCCCCCCTCCTCCTCCTCTTGGATACTGGGCTTTTGAAAATTAATGTGCGTTTTGTAATCTGTGCAAAATAAATAATTTTTCTTACTTTTCTTTCTTTTTTTTTATCCTCCTTTTTCCAAAGTCGGTTAAAAAACAGTCACCTTCGTACTTTTATCAACTTAGGACAAGAAAGAGGATGATGTTAATCAAACCTTCTTTGTCCTATTTAATACTAGCGACCCGGCCCGGGTCCGCACGAGTACAAATTATACACACAGACCTTCCTCGTTTATCGCTCTTTCTATTACTGAAAAGCGCATCCATTCGCAAAATCCGTTGCATAGTTTGGGAGGAGTTATCGAAGAAATAGACAGACGTGGAAAGTGACTTTGATATACAGGGTTTAAAAAGACACATCACATAGCCGTCACCTACGCAGCCTCTAACAAAGTAGCTTTGCGTAAAAGTAATTGCTGTTAAACGACTTTTATTTTTATGTATGAAAAAAAAACTACTTTTTATTGCGCGCAATGTATCTCGAACCCAGGCTAGTGAAGTTAAGCTCAGCCTCTTCGCTTTAAGCTGCGTAGGTACACTTGTCGGATACGTTTGATATTCATTGCATTTTTGTTACTGCAAATGCGTAATTTCGAAAATAAAATCAAAATTTCAGGTAATGTTTGTTTGGAAAAAAGTTTAGTAATAACACTCTTTTTTTTGGGGTGTGGGAAATCATCTTATGACTTCTTCCGCTCCAGGGAATTCCACTTCTTGCGTGCGTATAGGTACACAATGAATGTGTTCCCAAAACCTTTTGTGCGTGTTGGTGGGATATCCACCATGTACCGGTGGCGCTTCGCCTTACGTCTAGTGGTTCGATGATTGCCAATAATCCTCTTGGCTCGTTTCTCAATCACTCAAGCGCTTCGAGCTGGTATCTGGCAGATCCGTCCCAAAGATGAGAGCAGTACTCCATAAACGATCGAACTTGCGCTTGATAAAGTTTGAGCAGCTGTTCCGGCGTGAAATACCGTCTCACCGTTCTCACCACTTAAGGCGCAATTATAAGACTTTTAATGGTTTTTAATTGGACATCACGTCTAAACGACTAGTCTTATTTCTTTGAAAAAAATATATGTTACTCTAGACAATTTCCGTCGTAATTTGATCTCAAAACATTTTAAATTATATTTTTATAACATAGTGTAATTAACTTGTAAAGTTATGTCTAACGCGGATAAAAAAATGAGAATCACGCAAAAACTATAAAGCGTATTTTTATGAAACCTTCACCATTTTAAAGATCATTTAATTATTTATAATTTAGTCTCAGTGTTTTAGTTTAATACCTGTACCTGGACATACGGCGCGTTACGTGAGCTCAGCGCAGAACACGCAAGCTAACCACTCAAGGTCATTGCCAGCTAATAGCGCCTTAAAAGTTAACTTAAAATACACAAAGCTAAAGTCTATATTTTAGTTGGTGGCAATAGATTGAAATAGTTACGTAATTTACGTTATTCACTTATCTTAAATTTGATTTTCATGTCTGTTTTGCAGAATATTGTTAAATAATTCTACTGTCTACAATACTTGGTTGACTTTTTGCGGACATCTCAATATTAATAATAATAATCTTTATTTTGGAACAGATACAGAATAAGTTTAGTTCGCGTGTCAGACTCTTACTGACTAAAACCCACCCCTGTTCCTCCCTGCCCTACGTGCCCAGGGGCGAGGTAACTCTTTCGAATTTATCCTGAACCCCCGGACAGGCATTGGCCGTGGCAGGCCCCGTCCTTTGCTGACAACTCTTTGAGGCGCGCGTGGAACACTACGCGCCGTCGACTCTCGGGCCTGGTGCTGATCGGGCGGCGAGTTACCCACTACTCGCCGTCCGCAGGCCCGGGTCTACGGTGGCCGGAGATCGTCTTGCGGCCCCTGGCGTCTCCTGCGGCGGCTGCGGCTGAGGGCGCTACGGCCACTCGGCTGTTGTTGAGTCTCCCTAACGTATGCCGCCTCCCTCTTCGCGAGCATTACTGCTTCGCAGAAGGAGGAGACGGCTTCCCATTCCCTCTCGCTCCGTACCATGGCCTGAACCAGGGCACGGCGCGAGAGGTCGCTGCCGCCTATAGAAATAACACTTGGAATACATTTTCGTAAAAAAGTAAAAAAATATATGGCGACTTTGACCTTCACTATCTCCAGAACCAGTGGATTCCCAGGTATGGTCTAGTGGAAAAAAAAATATCCAAATATGTGGTAGAATATGGGGGTTTCGGCGTTGGAAACTGTCTTTTTACACCCGATATAATAATAAAGGTTCACCAAATGTTATGGGACTATATAAAGTATCACATAGCTTACTACATACCTTTGCAGGGTTCTGAAGGAGCAGGCATCTTGGTAGGTTTGATAATTAGTTGTCTGACTGAAGAATTGAAGAGACTAAGATTGACTATGCTTCTGTAGCAACTGTCGTAGGTTTATATACACAAACAAAATAAATGTGGTAAAAACTGAACAATAGCGAGGTTGTCGAGACCTCGGAGATTTTTTGGATTTATAAGGTTATATCCGATCCGATGATGCTGTGTATTTACAAACAAAAAGCCTTTGCAAGAAAATTTTCTGTTTCGAGAAAATTATGAAAACCTAACTGGTGGTCATAAATTTGAGAACCTTCCATTAGTACTGTGTAATTTTCCAAAGTTATCCTTGATCTCTAATAACACTAAATAACATGCATTTTGGATCCATATCCACTTCCTATTAATATTGTAAATGTGAAAGTTTGTGAGGACGGATGTATGGCTGTTTGTTTCAACAAATTTTGATGAAACTTTAATCAGTAATATAGCTTCATCAAGAATAACATCTAAGCTATAATTTGTAGTGGAGGGAAGTACATAACCACGCGGGCGAAGCCGCTGGCGGAAGCTAGTCTGAACATAAATTCTAATTCATCACTTACCAGCGGATCAAGTGGCGCCTCAAGAGTAGGAAAGCTGACCCCGACTAACGGGAAGTAGCGAGGAGGAAGAAGAACAAGATCCTATAATATTCACTTGATTCTATTTTTCATCCGTTGCCTTTAACGTAGCTCAAGTATAAATTTTTCATCCGTTGCCTTTAACGTAGCTCAAGTATAAATTCCCTTTTAAATCATTCCTATAACATTAAAATTCTGAAATTTAACAGGGATCGATCCAATTCCGACATATGGCAGATATGTCGGTATTGGATCGATCCCGGTTAAATCAACATTCCTTTCCACGCTTTTACGTAGGTACCGTAATCGCCACCTATTGAGACGTTCCGGCTCATTAGTTTTCTTTTGTTGTTCTATCAATGCCACTTGCCAGATCTGTTTTATTAGGGCCATTTTTTCATAATCTGTCTGCAGCATGACAATACTGAGATTCAGTTTGTTTCATTGTTATAACTGTTCTGTTGCCAGTTACAACGTTAAACGTAACATTTTAATGATATTATTTGGTTCGTTAAAATGAAGATCTATCATGGTTGTGAAGGTAAGTCCCTGTTTTACATAGTTTTCGTTAGTATTAGCATGTGCAATGTTCCCTTTGCTGGGACACAGGTCTCCTCTTTGTAAGAGAGTGTGGGCCGTAATCCACCACGCAGGCCCAATGCGGGTTGGTTGCGGGCGGATAGCTTTCGTTAACTAGGTGTAGGTACTTATTTTCATTTTTCCTTTATTAATCCCTTTCAAATCAGCTGTTTCAGCTCTTTAATTCCTAATCGTTAGATCGTTACTTTTTACGGTATTTCATACAAATTAGCAAGTCCTTATTCTTGGAGATGAGAGAACCATTTTAATTAAACTTGGTACGAACACGCCAGGCACCTAGGTTCAAAAAGTTAGTTACGAACATTTTCGAAAGGAGTTTAATTTTCTGTTTTCTAGAGAATGTGAAAAATAACTATCTTTCGTTTTAAACTCTTTTATGAAAATGTCCTGAATCAACACTAGATTTGTGAAATAGGCTACTGTGTATCTTGAAAATAGGAATATTGTTTTATATGTTAAATTGCTATTTGCTTACTTTTAGATTCGACGCCAGAAACCCCACCGAGTGATGACTGCGTACCAGGCTGCGATTGTCACGACATCCGTATTGATCGTGAGTACAAACCATTTGTGGACGGCACAGATAGAGATAATTCCCATGTCCCTATGTCCTGAATACGGTAGTGGTGGCCCAGTGGTAACGGCTCCGACTTACTAGTTGTAGGTCGTGGGTTCAAACCCAGAAAAAAATAAAATAGGCGCTTTACTTTGTGTTATTTATTCCATCACCACTGCTCTCAAAATGGTGAAGGACAACGTGAGGAAACCGGCGTGTCTTAGAACCAAAAATTAGAAGACATGTGAAATTTATGATAGAAGGACTGTTACTGCAAATTGGTATGTCAGTCATTGTTTACCAGTTGTCTTGGAAAATGTTAGACAGCAGCGTCCAAGAAGCAGGATCTCCTCCATTACGACAATGCTCCAGCTCACTCCGCCAGACGGACTACCGAATTTTTGTCTATCGAAGGCCAATGAGAATATAAGAAGAATGACTCATTAACTCCACAGAGTTAGTGAGTCATTCTCCTTATAGTCCCGACCTGGCACCTTGTGAGTTTTATTTATTTACAAAAATAAAAGATACACTTGAGGAATTCGTTTTATGAACCCTGAAGATACCGTGGCTGCATTTTAAAATGGCGTGGAAGAGATCCCTAAAGAAAAGTGGACCCACTGCTTTATTCAATAGTTCCATCGCATGCGATGGTGCTAGAAAAGAACAGAGACTACTCGAAAAGCAATAAAAATATTAACAGGTTTCTACGTCATTCAGTTTTTCATTTTCTAAAATTTTTAGTTGGAGCCCAGTAATAAACTTCTAAGTCCGCATGTTCTAACGGGCGACTTGGGAACCCTACACTGCGCGTGACCCGACACTCACTTGGCCGGTCTTTTTTAAATACAAATGGTCACCTTTTTTATCATCAATAGGCTCACGTTTGACCTCTATCTCATCTGATGGTAAGCGATGATTTGGTCGAAGATGGAGCACGCTTGCCTAGAAGTAACCTATTCCATATCCCCATCCCATCCCAGGTTGTAACTATCAGGAAACTCTGGCAGGGAATTCCACTTCTTGCGTGCGTATAGGTACACAATGAATGTGTTCCCAAAACCTTTTGTGCGTGTTGGTGGGATATCCACCAAGTACCGGTGGCGCTTCGCCTTACGTCTAGTGGTTCGATGATTGCCAATAATCCTCTTGGCTCGTTTCTCAATCACTCAAGCGCTTCGAGCTGGTATCTGGCAGATCCGTCCCAAAGATGAGAGCAGTACTCCATAAACGATCGAACTTGCGCTTGATAAAGTTTGAGCAGCTGTTCCGGCGTGAAATACCGTCTCACCGTTCTCACCACTTAAGGCGCAATTATAAGACTTTTAATGGTTTTTAATTGGACATCACGTCTAAACGACTAGTCTTATTTCTTTGAAAAAAATATATGTTACTCTAGACAATTCCCGTCGTAATTCGATCTCAAAACATTTTAAATTATATTTTTATAATATAGTGTAATTAATTTGTAAAGTTATGTCTAACGCGAATAAAAAATTGAGAATCACGCAAAAACTATAAAGCGTATTTTTATGAAACCTTCACCATTTTAAAGATCATTTAATTATTTACAATTTAGTTTCAGTGTTTTAGTTTAATACCTGTTGTTTTATGTGTAATAAATTAATAATGGACATACGGCGCGTTACGTGAGCTCAGCGCAGAACACGCAAGCTAACCACTCAAGGTCATTGCCAGCTAATAGCGCCTTAAAAGTTAACTTAAAATACACAAAGCTAAAGTCTATATTTTAGTTGGTGGCAATAGATTGAAATAGTCTCGAATTATTAATTCAAGTAAAAATAAATCAGTTTAGAAGTAGGTTTTTTTTGAGGAAGGTAAATTATGAGATGACTTCTCCCGCTCTGCTTGGAGCTGGATGGAGCTTACTGACTAAAACCCACCCGTAGTGGCTCTATCAAATACTCCCGCGACCCTAGTAGAGGATCTGAATACCTAAAGTAATACTCTTTTCTCTTTCAGATTCCTGTATGAAGTGAACATGGAACGTAAAACACGGCAAAACACTAATTAACTTTACTTTTTTTAAATTAATACCCTTATTTAAAAAACTCGATAACCATATTTTATGCTTCATTGAAATACTGATTAGCGGATTCTAAATTCAAATTCTCCATAGAAAATTTTGAATTAAGAACCTGCTGTTCAGTGTAAAAACTAATCACATCATATTTTTTTTTATATGAGGTTATTATTTAACAATAGTGAGTAATATTTTAAAGGTGTTGTATTTATATTGATATAAATGTAGATGTATTGTGCATTGAATTAAGATAAATGTATCTAAGGTCTCAGAGGAATAAAAATTACAAGTTATGGCAATGATTTTTTTATTTATTTTAAGCGAGGCTGTGAAATTGAAAAAAAAAACAGTATTTAATGAAAATACAAACATCGAAATATTGAAAGAAACAAATGAAAAAGAAAATTGTGAAAAACAAGAAACATATTTAGGTAATAAAGAATCTGATAAATAAAAAATTATGAAAACCTACTTGATTGAACAATGAAGACAATACCGCGACATTTCAGTATGAATAAACAAGTTATGCGATATACCTAAATAATTTCGCATTCAAATTATTATTGAGTCAGATGTTTTCCTTCATGTAAGTACCTATTTAAAAGTAAATGAAAACAACACAAAGTCACCGTGACTTTATTTTCAAGTGCATTCGGGCATAATTTTTGAATTCTCATTTAAAAGTTCGAACAAAATCGTTCTTGATTGTGTACGAACTTTTGAAATTTTCCGAGTTATTTCCATAGACTGTTGTTGTTGGAATGAATGTTGCATGTGGTTTTTTTTTACAGCGATGGCTTAAATCTAGGGCTTTTAGTTTTTGGCTGTCTTAGCAGTGTCTGTGGCAGTTGAAGCTCGTTTGCACGTGCAGCTGCATGAAGCATCGCACTTGCATGATGTGCAGCACTGGGCTGATGTGCATTTGCAATCTGAAAAAGAAAAATAACTTTAAAAATCTAGTACCACGACATCATTCGTGCGTTCCCGTAATTTTAATTAGTTTCTTGATGCGAGACGCACAGGAGCGATCGTTGTGGCGACACTTGGGGGAGGCCTATGGCCAGCAGTGGACATGTTTTGGCTGACAATAATGAAACTGTTTTGTTATTTCATATAATGTGGGGAGGGCCTTGGGTGCAGTTTGCGCCAAGAAGATGGCAATAATCTTCTTGACGCAAACTGGACCCCAGGCTGCTTACAATTGAGATATCCCAATCTGAATGTGAAAACCGAGACTTTGACCGATCTTTTTTTTTGAGGTTGGGTAATCAACTGATGACTTCTCCCACTCTGGGTGGAGCAGACTCTTACTGACTAAAACCCACCCATGTTCCGTCAGTTGCTCTGCGTTTCATGGCAACTCATTCGAACAATCCCGTAGACTGATCGACTTTGGGATCCAATCATTCAACTCAGGTTGGGTCCCCTATACTTATAGTAGCAGCATGCCCTCGGGAACACTAGACCGACAGGGCAGTCAAATAATTAGGAAGAAATTTACCATAAAAGTTGAAGGTTTTGCTCTTGAAAGTACCAACAAAATTAAACTAACTCGTGATAAGCGCCTGCACTTCAGTTTGTTTGCACTTTCAGTTCAACAAGTGCGCAGTTACGTGAACACAATGGGACGTGACTAATTTTAACTACTAGTTTATGGTCTGTCTCATTTAACTACGCTACTTCATTAACATAATAATTAGCTACAGCTGTTTAATTGCCTACATTCTGCTGTGTTCATAGAAGTACCTAGCAGCAGTACCTACCTACTTCTTATTTGCTACTCTGGTAATCCTACTAATATTATAAATGTGAAAGTTTGTGAGGATGTAATTATGTTTGTTACTCTTTCACGCAAAAACTACTGAACGCATTTGCATGAAACTTTAGAATAATAAAGCACATGCATCGGAATAACATATAGGCTATAATTCATAATGGGGACAAGCACTAATTCCATGCGGGCGAAACCGCTGGCAGAAACTATTGTTATAAATGCGACAAATTGGGTGGATGGATGGAGGTTTCAGGTCTCAATAGCGGCATAACTGCTTAATAGATCTGGATGAAATTTGGCACGAAGATAGATTATAGTCTGGTTAACCACATAGGCTATTATATATAGGGTGACTGGTAATTAGTGACCGATACTTTAACACGTGATTGTACTGATGATAAATAACAAACAACTTTTACTATGGGACCAAACCTGAAATCGCGGGAAAAAAAAAGGCAGTACAGTACATTTTGACCAGTCAGTAGGCGAACATAAATGTACTGAACGTCAGATTTTTTACGCGATTTCAGGTTTGGTCTTATAGTAAAAGTTGTTTGTTATCATGAGTACAATTACCTACGTGTTTAAGTATCGGTCACTAATTACCAGTCATCCTATATATTATTCATAGTGCGGGCAAGTACTAATTCCACGCGGGCGAAGCCGCTGGCAAAAGCTAGTGAGTAGAAGAAGGACTAGCTGTTTGTCTTTCTGATGGATTTACTATGTGACACCATTTTTTAACATAAATAATTATAGCTATGCGTTTGTGTTTCTGGTTTTGTTTCATCTTTATTTAACACCGAAATCCTAAATTAAAGTTTGTTTGCACTTTTTATATCACTTGTGATATATCAGCAAATTCGACACATTTTTTACTTCTTCACACGTAGGTATATCACATTCGCCCACAGACAATTTTCTACTCCATCGGTCCTGAAGGTTTGGAGAAATTTACTGTGACAGACGAAGAGACAGACAGACACACGAGTTATCGTAATAGGATCACTCGTGCGTGTTGATCACCGCATATCACACAACAACGCACCGCATCTCACAACATCACGACACGAATATAAGGGTTCTGTTTTTTATTCGTAGTTCGGAACCATAAAAATAAATTTTTGTCACACAGTGTTATAAGACCCGAATGTGCCAATTTCAAAATGCTTAAAGCGTGTTCAAATTACAAAATCAATTGATGTATTTTTTTGTTTGGTTATTACACCATCAAATAGTAAAGTAATCGCGATACTACGTTTGTATGAAAGAATGACCAACTAGTACCCTAGTTGCCCTTAATGGCTTGGCACCCATACCTTGCCTACCAGGGACGCGGGATAGTTCGAAAGACTTACTGCGGCCCTGCAACGCCTGCAAGGCCAAAAGAAGGAACAGGGGTGGGTTTTAGTCAGTAAGAGACTGACACTCCCTCCCGCTCCACCCAGAGCGGGAGAGAAGTCACCTAATAATTAAACACGATAAAAAAAAAATTGCACCCACACCTCTCTCAAAGAGCTCGATTACAAGATTCTAGTCTAGTAAAAAACCCAGGTTACCAATTTACAAATCAAAACCCACTTGGTTAACCCTTAACAGAAGTTTCATATGGCCATAACCAATGCTCGCAAGCTTGCTAGGTATGTATTTTAGTCTTAATAATACAATTAATATAAATAATAGGAAATGCAATCAATAGATTAGCTAGTAAAGTACTCGTAGCAGTAAAACCAAGGTGAAACGGATTTCTTAACGAACTGAAAATGAATGATAACACAAGAAATAGGAGATTTGTTGAAATGAATGTTAAGAATAACTTTTTTGTTGTATGATTTGGTTGGAGAGTGACTTTGCTTATATATTATGTTAGCGGCTCTACAACACACGAAAAAGAAAAAAACTGGGCGAAATCAAAAGTGTCACCGCAGCCCAATTTGAAAATGTCGTTATGTCTAAGAAAGACTATCCACAAATAAAAAATATCTAAACTTCATCTCGTCCAGAGCAAACCGTTTTTTTTTTTTAATAGACAGCGATATCTTTGAGCATTAAGTTAAATTAATAATTTCTTAATCACTTATCCAATAAGCTCTTTGATACAAATTCGGTACCTACTACTTAGTAAAGTTACTATGCAAAATTCTAAGTTACTATGCAAAATTCTTCGTGACACAAGTAAGTACTTGCTGTATTTTATAATATTAACTAGCTGACCCAGCAAGCGTTGTTCTGCGATTAGAAAATGAGGGGTGGGGGTAGGAGGGTGAAAAATAATTTACGACCTATTCACCAGCCAAATATACAAAAAAAAAATATTAAAATCGGTCGAGCCGTTTCGGAGAAGTGCAACCACAAACACCGTGACACGATATTTTTATATATTAGAAGATTATCGCAAAATACCAAGGTATCTTATCTGTCGTAAAAGACTGCATGACATTATTTTTAGTATTCAAAAATCTTGAAAATATTTTAAGTTTTCACACAATTTCAAACATTTTAATTCATTTGGAAACAGCACTTTTCATGACAAAAATTACAGAAGCAGAATAAAATTCCAAAGGCAATCTATAATATGTTTATCTAGTCTAATAAAAATGTTCTCATTACACCTAAGTAAAAGAAAAAGGTCCATAAACAATAGACAAAAATAAAATAAAAAAACACTCACTGTCACCGCAACCTTTGCAAGGCATCTTGATAACAAAATAGAAAAAGCAAAATTAAAAACTCAAAATTCAAAATTCGAACGCGTCGTGTTGCTGCGAACTCTGTAGTAGTAATGCGCTTTATAATGCAAGATGGCGATTTTTATTGATAATTCAGAGACGGGTTGTTCGGAAACTTGAGCGATTGTTTATTTTCTTTTGGTTGCAGTTAATGATGTTGGAAATTAGGCCGGACGAAGGAGGAATGAAGGTGAGATGTTCTTTTCTTTTGTTTTGTTTCGTTTTAGTGAAATAAGTGGTTTTATAAAAAACTAAGAATGGTCGAGTATGGTACCTAATTCTTTGATATTGAAACCGCATAATTACCTATCAATAATTATTTGTTTTGTTTTTGTTCTTTTATACATAATCTGTTTGACCATTTCACGGTTGTTGTGTTATTGTTAGAGAATGTAATTAAGTAATTAAATACCATTATTGGATATTATTATTTGATTACAATTTAGGTAAGTACTTAGTATACTAAACTAATAAATAACTTATAAATAAAATATGTACAAACGGCATAACAGATCCGGTAGGAGTACAGCTCATTGGGCATCAAAAATTCGTCCACATCGCTGTCAATGGGAAAAGTGCCCAGAACGCTGGCAGCATTGCCACGTTGAATGGCAATGCTGATTGTTTGGCCGAAAAAAAGGCCAGCCCTCTGGTCAGTAATTAAATTCATTTACGAAATCAAAAATTTTAGTGTTGGATTTACCCTTATTTTCCGTGGGAGCATTATTAGATCAATACCTGACATACTTATGCTCTAGACAATGTGACTTTCTATCAGCAACAACGAAAGTCCGTTTTAGGGTAGAAGTCCAAAATGTTTGGTATTTTCCACAATTTTTTTTTTTTTGACTTTTTGGTAGCGCATTACAATTTCATATCTATACTATTTTGGAATTTAAGACAATCGTTACCGCTGATACAATGTTAATTTGTCCAGAGTCAGACTCTCTAATAATGACTATTAATCTACCAAATATTCAACAAACAGAACCAAATAAAACTATTTACCACTACAACATTTCGGAACGCATTCATTGCAATAATGTAAACAGCATTTTACTACCAACACTACTATTGACATCATCAACTTACCTAATTCCTTCACTTTGCCTCACGTACATTGCCACCTATATGTACACCTTTCATCCTTACCTTCTTATTAGAAAAGCAATGAAAATCGAACATAGAGAAAGTGACGTAATTAAGGACTATTTTACGACTTCGGTATGTATTTGTGAGAGTTAGGGCCGTGTGCCTGATTTGTTTTGCACTCGGTCTAACAAAGGGCTCTTGTGTTGAGTGCAATATTAATACTTAAGACTGATAAAGAGTACAGTGCTTCATTCTAGAAAGTACTAAATAATAAAGGTATCTCGGCTAAGTTATTACAGTTTGGCCGTGGTCAGGGTTTATCAAGAAGATCGGTGCCTAGCAACTTGTAGAATAGGGAACATTTGTACAAAAATAATAATTCTATTTAGTATATACCTACGTAAGTAAGACTTTTAAGAAAAATATTGGACACGTGTTGTTTACTTTACAAAATCAATAAAACATTACAAAGATAAAACGTAGATATCAAAGTTAAGGAGTGGAGGCTTGTGACGTCATTTGTCGGTAAAAAGTGGTAAATTTTCCGAAGGTCATCCTCATTTTTTTTTTGTTTACGTGGCAAAAGAAAAACACGTGTCCAATAGATTTTGGTAATCTAACAAATTTAATCAACTATGGTCTTGCTACTAGAGACTATCATCATCTATCATAGTCCACTGCTGGACATAGACCTGTCCAATCGCACTCCATTTTACTCGATCCTCGGTTAGAATACTATCCAAAATCAAAAACAAATCATTCGATCTATATCAGTCTATATAATAAGAGTTTAAGGGATAGCCTGATACGTGGAATAAGTATGTCAACCTTTTCAACGTCTTTTTTAATTTCAGGTCTGAGAAATTAAGGTTTACAGAAGACGAGGAGAACGAATATTATAATAATATTTTAGTTCTGTTCTCGTATTTACTTTTCTGTAACTGGGTCTTTGTATGTACATAAATTATTTAAACAAACAATTATGTATCAACATAATTGCCAAAACAAAGATGACTATGATATGGAGCATTTGTTAAATTGAGTCAGAGGATAACTGAATGTTTTGCGCTTGGCAAAGCATATCTTTGAAAGAGTAATAAAATAACTAATCGTTATCAGTAATAAGTATCAATAATTTACAAATAAATACAAAACAACACTAGACCCAAAAGAGAACCATGGGAAGTAGTTGTCAGAAATTGTCGTGACACTTAAATCACTTTGGACTCATTCGATGTGTATTGAAAAGTGATTTTACACTTGATAATATTCACTTGATAATATATTGCCCGGGGGTGGAGGATAAATTCGAAAGAGTTACCTCGCCCCCGGGCACTCGAGGCAGGGAGGAACAGGGGTGGGTTTTAGTCAGTAAGAGTCTGACACACCCTTCCGCTCCACCCTAGAGCGGAAGAAGTCATAGGATGATTTCCCACCCCCCAAAAAAAAAAAAAAAAAAAAAAACACTTGATAATATATATAATATGATTATGGAGCCGGAATGTGGCCATTGGATCTCCGCAACCAAACAAGATAGTACAATCGTGTTTCAGCCTATTGGATATGTATTCGAGTCGAGCGATATTACATTTAGTGGTGGTAGTGCCCAGGACCTGGTGTAAAACCGGAAAAGGTGACCATAACAACTCCTCAACTAAACAAGATAGCACTATCGTGTTTGTGTTTATTGAATTTGTACTGACTAGTGTTATTACACTAGAAGGTGATCGGGGTCTGATTATATGTATATACAACCCTATTTTTACTTTATACTTTACCTCTCTGGGGGGCCAACACTGAAATCGCGAAAAAAAATTTGCTGTTCAGTACATTTTGTCGAGTTATTCTCACATAAATGTGGGGTTGGTCCCATAGTAAAAGTTGTTCGTAATGATGAGTACAATGACCCCTAGAGAGGTTTAGTATAAATTAAAAATAGGGTAATACAGGATCTTCAACCATACAACATATCACAGTCATGAAAGACGCATTGGATATGTACCTACTTTCTGACAAGTGTCATTAAAATAGGTGGTGACTAGGGTCTGATGATAGAGCCAGAAGGGTACCATTTATTTATTTATTTATTAAGCTTCAATTTCCCTCTACAAGTTTTTGTTAACCTAGTATCTTATTTATATATAATATACAGTATTTATGCATTTGTTAGTATTTTTGTTAGTATTCAAAGTATTTATATTTACGTTAGTATTGTTAGCTGGATTTAATTATTGTAGGGGCCGCCTTTTGCGGTATAAGCCTCCTCCAAACTTTGCCAGGTAGATCTGTCTTGTGCCAGTCTGGGCCATAAATTTCCTGTGGTCGCCACGATGTCGTCACTCCATCTTTTGAGCGGTCTACCCTTCTTTCTTTTCTTGTCTCGTGGGTACCAATTCGTTACTGTCTGCGACCATCTACCATCGGTTACTCTTTGGATGTGGCCCGACCATTTCCATTTAAATGTTAATATCTGTTTCACTACGTCTCGAGCTTTGGTTTTCTTCCTTATTACTGAATTTCTGACTCTATCTTTTAATTTAATATTCATGTAACTTCTTTCTAATCCTCGTTGGCAGATTTTCAACTTTTGTAGATGTGACTGCTTTAAAGGCCAGGTTTGGCACGCATAAGTAAGAACCGGAGTGAGACAGCTGTTCATCGCTTTGGTCTTTAGTTTTGTGGGAATGGAGCCTTTGAAGATTTCTTTTAAAGCCCAGTACTTGTTCCATGTATTCTTTACTCTGCGATTTATTTCCTTTTCTGTACAGTATTTAAATGAGATAAGATGTCCTAGGTAGATATAGTCTTCAATATAACTTATAAGTTTCGATTGTATAATTATATTTATTTGATCGCGGTTGGTCATCAGTTTAGTTTTTTCCATATTCATCTGTAACCCGACTATTTCACTTTCCTGGCTAAGTGACTCTATCATGAACTTAATGTTGTACGGATTATCTGACAGTAGGACTATGTCGTCCGCAAACCTGAGATGTGACAGGTATTTGCCATTGATCTTGATCCCTAATTCGTTCCACTCGAGGTTTCGAAAGATAGATTCGAGGACTGCAATAAAAAGTTTCGGAGAGAGCGGGTCTCCCTGCTTTACCCCTCTGTCTACCGGGAATGCTGGTCCTCTCGCCTCCAAGCGTACCCTCGTTGTGCTGTTCTTGTAAATCGCTTTTATCAGTGCTATGTAATCGTCATCTATTCCTTGCTGGTTTAATGCCTGCCATATAGAGTCATGGGAAATAGAGTCGAAAGCTTTCGAGTAGTCAATAAAAGCGATATATAGTGGTAGGTTGTATTCCATAGCCCTTTCGATTATTATCTTTAGCGTGTGAATATGGTCCACCGTTGAGTAATTTCTCATAAAACCAGCTTGCTCCACAGGCTGGTTTTCGTCAATTTTGGGTGTTATACGTCTTAGTAGGGTGGATGCGAAGACTTTGTATAGGCAGGATATGAGACTGATTGGTCTATAGTTCGTTATCAATTTGGGGTCGCCTTTTTTGTATAAAAGAGTTATTTCTGAGCATGTCCATGTCTCTGGAATTTCCTTAGTTGTAAGTATACGGTTGAAAAGCTTGGTAAGTGGTTTTGTTACTTCGTTTTTAGCAGTTTTGATCATTTCGTTTGATATATAATCAGGCCCTGGACTCTTGCCCGGTTTTAGCAATTCTATAGATAACTCTATCTCACTCTCTAGAAAGGGTGGTACTGGTTCTTTTTCTATCTTTGACGTCTCAATTATTAGTTTATTATGGTTTTCGTTTGTGCATTTGTATAGATTTTTGTAGAACTGTGTAGCTATGTCCATGAGTTCCGATCGGTTTGTTACAGTCGCTCCTGAAGCATTCTGAAGTTGTGTCATAAGGGGCTTGCTAGTTTCTAATTTCTTGAATGCTTTTCTTATTCCACCTGTTTCTTCTATCAATTTACTAATTGTATCAAGTCTCTTATCTCGAATGTTTTGTTTGATTTTTTTATGGATTAATTTATAGAGTTTACTCAGGTATAGTTTTTCTTGTTTAGTTTTTCTTTTTTTCTTTTTTAATTTATATTTCTCAGCTTTTAATGACTTTATTTCTTCCGTTATAATATCTTGATTTTTTCCTTTCCTCTTAAAGTACCCTCTTAATAAAAATGATTCTATTTTCTTATTAAACTGTTGCAAGCTATCATTTTCGCAGTCCGATAGGGATGGTGGCTCTATATTTGTTGTGGTGTTATTTATGTCTGGTTTACATGTGTAGTTAGTTCGAGATTTCTTGTTTGCCTCTACATTTATTGTGATTCTGACCATTCTGTGGTCACTAGGGTGTTCCAATTGGCTTAGTACTTGTACGTTTTGTATGGTTTTGGTGATATTAGTCGCTATGAAGTCGATTTCGTTCTTTGACTTTCCATCTGGTGTCATCCAGGTCCACCGAAGCTTATAAGGTTTTTTGAATAGGGTATTAGCTATTTTTAATTTATATTGCAGACAAAAGTTGATAAATGTTTGCCCTCTACTGTTTCTGTCTCCATATCCATATTTTCCCATTACCAGATATTCGTCTTCTTCAGGGTGTCCAATTTTTGCGTTCATATCGCCCATAAAAATTATGTTTTTTTTGCATTTATGTATAACTTTAGTTAGATCGGAGTAGAAATTTTCTATGTCTCTATCTGTGGCTCTCTTGGTAGGTGCGTATGTTTGTATTATAGAGAAGCAGGTTCCATGTATCTTTACTTGTAGTAGAGCAACTCTCTCGGATATAGCGATGAAATCTTGTACTTCTGTTGCGTGTTGTTTCTTCACTATAAAGCCGACACCTTTCTCACCTTTTGTTTCACCGTAACAGTAGAGCCAGTATCCACCCCTGTCTTCTATATTGTACCCCATTCTTCTTACCTCAGCTATGCCAATAATGTCCCAATTAATTTTGGATATTGCATATTCTAATTCTGCGACTCTAGCTTCATTTCCTAATGATCTGACATTAAATGTAGAGATATAGTATGTTCTTCTTTTTGTTATGTTTGGAGGGTGATCGTCTACAACCCCCGCGGTGACGACCCGTTCTGGGGGAGGTTTGTTTACGTTGTTATCGAGCCAGAAGGGTACCATAGATACTAAACAAGAAAGAGCCGTATTGTTTGGTCTCGTCGATTTTGTCTTGACTAAAACTATAGTTCCAGGTATAGTCGAGGGTAATGATGATGAAAGTTCGATGATGTTTGATCTGAAAGGTCATCATAGGAAACCCTCAACTCGTGGATAAATTTGAAATAGCCTTGGCACTGGCAACTGAAGGAACAAGGGTGGGTTTTAGTCAGTAAAAGTCCGACACGCCCTCCGGCTCCACCCAGAGCGGGAGAAGTCATTGGATGATATGCCACCCGCCAAAAAAGAAAATAGCTGGCTAGAAGAATAACGTCATATCGCTGCTGCCCCAGGTACTGACTCTTTCGGCCTTAGAAAAGAGCGGCCGACAGGGCCACCCGGGTGCCGCCATGACGACGGCTCTTTTGCGCGGCAAAGCGGGTTTAAAAGTCACCGGATGCACCAGCGGCACCGTGTGTCCTTAAGTAAGCTTCAATCAAATAAAACGTAAAAAAATACTAATTACATAGGTATCTAAGTTTTTAACCGACTTCGAAAAATGGAGGAGGTTCTATGTTCGACTGTATGTATGTTTTAAGTATGTCCACCGATTTCTCTGTCAATTGTTGACCGATTTGATTTTTTTTTTATTCGAATGTGTATACTCCTATGATGGTCGCATATCAGTTTTATTGAAATTGATTCAGTGCTTTTTGAAAAAATACAACAAAAACAAAAAATATATGTACACAGATGACGTTTTGGTTTCTTCCAATTATGTTCAAAGTTCATGTTATTGGGGTTAAGCCATAACTTTTATTTTGGAAATCGGGATTTTTATTTTGTTTCTTCGTTCTTTGACACCGACTTCCAAAATTAAAATTATTTTAAAATTTTTAGTGTATTTTCTTTTTTGGAAGTCGGTTGTACTTTTTGTTATAATTGTAGCGACATCTATGACGCCGCACACGAACTAAAATAACAAAATCCAACATCGCGCAAGCAGAGTTCTCCGCGCGATTTGAACATATACAACAGTCCGAAATCAACCATCGGGCAGTTGCCCGGACCAGACACAACACCCGTCTGGTCGGAGGATCCTCCCTTTTCAATGGAGGTTTGCGGGACTTTACACCCTGTTCCGCACACCTCTAAAGTGGTGACCCCGACGTGATCCTCAGCGCAGCCTTCGTGCAGCTACTTCAGCGTGACATCATCATCATCGCTTCCTTCAAGCTCTTGAGCAACGAGTCATACAGCCAGCCAGTACCAACGGCTTCTCTACGGGTATCCTGACCATCAGCAAGCAGCGGACGCGCATTCCTGGTCAGCATCCTCAGCCTCTTTCATCAACTTCAACCTCATCAGCGATCCTGGCGCAGCGAACAGCACCTTCGGCCGGTCGAAGAACCTCTCCTGGTCAACGCCAGCAGTCAAGCCACTACGTCGCACAGCACCGCTCCGACCCACTGGAGCCCGCAGCATTACTCCGACTCACTGGAGCCTGCAGCATCATCCCGACTCATTGGGACATCATCACCCCGACTCACTGGGGCATCATCCCGACTCACTGGGACATCATCACCCCGACTCACTGGGGCATCATCCCGACTCACTGGGACATCATCACCCCGACTCACTGGGGCATCATCCCGACTCACTGGGACAGCACCACCCCGACTCACTGGGGCATCACCACAGACAGTTCCGACTCACCGTGAACTATGCGGCTGTTCCGGTTCCGACTCACTGGAACCAACCTTCCACTGGCCCGGCAAGCATCACAAGATGTATGGACGACTCATCAAGAACCATCGATCTCCGATCTCCAGAGGGGAGTGATGTAGCGACATCTATGACGCCGCACACGAACTAAAATAACAAAATCCTACATCGCGCAAGCAGAGTTCTCCGCGCGATTTGAACATAATTATACAACAGTCCGAAATCAACCATCGGGCAGTTGCCCGGACCAGACACAACACCCGTCTGGTCGGAGGATCCTCCCTTTTCAATGGAGGTTTGCGGGACTTTACACCCTGTTCCGCATGCCTCCACACAATTATTATTTTTAAGTGCATGTAAAAATTTGTCTTAAAAAGATTTTTACTTTTTTATAAGCCATTTAAAACATATGTGATTCGTTCGGAACCCTTTGCGTGCGAGTCCAACTCGCACATGGCCGGTTTTTTTTAGGGTTCAGTACCTCAAAAGGAAGAAAGGAACCCTTAGAGGATCACTTTGCTGTCTGAAAAACCGGCCAATTGCGAATCGGTCTCGCGCATGAAGGGTTCTTTACCATCGAACAAGATCGTGGAAGATACGAGTTTACTTGTTGCCATTATTAAGATCGAGCAAAAATCAAACCGTTTCTAATATGGGAGTCCCCTTTAATTTGTAATTTGTTTTTATTATTTGTGATATAGCGGCAACAGAAATACACATTCTGTGATTTCAACTGTCTACCTATTACGGATCATGAGATACAGCCCGCTGACAGACAGACGGACAGCGGAGGCTTAGTAATAGGGTCCCGTTAGTTACCCTTCGGGTACGGAACCCTAAAAATTGTGATTAAAAACTTAATTGCAGTTGGTAAACTAACGGTGACCTATGTCGATGTATGGGGACAATAGTTTTCCAACGGCAAAGTTATGTTTGTTAGAAATTCGATTCCTATGATGGACGCACTATTACATACATACCTTCAAGTTTGTACGAAACCTACGGTGCGCAAGTCCGACTCGCACTTGGCCGATTTTTTATTTAAATGGTTATCATCGCATCTCTTAACGATACTGGGCCCAAATGATAACCTTAGGGAACACCGTAAGAAATTGTTATATGACTGCAAGAACTTTAAGATAACTTTGTATGGTGCCCGTGTACCCTTGCACGGGCAGCAGTCTCTCTTCAATGTGAGGCAGTTTAAAGTGGCAATATAAAGATTTATTTTTTCTTTTGTTGTTATTTTTTGTTATTTGAGCTGGAAGAGATTGGTCGCTATCCCCCACGGGGACCAGCCGGCTTGAGGGAGGAGTGTTGGTGTTGGTTGTCTCGTTTAATGTTTGTTTGTTCTGATGTTCCGGTTTCCGATGAGTGTTAATGGCTATTTTGTATTTAAAGATGTTGACTGAGATCGGTTCCTGTACATTCGTTCGAATGCATTTATTTTATTAATTTTTCGTGGGGCGTTATCAGTAGCTATATTTGGTGAAGTAGATTGTTCTCTCTTCCGTTTATCCCGTGTCGCACCTTCTTCGCCTTTTACGACTAGCTTATCGTATTTTATGAAAGCTATACGTCCCTTTTTCCATTCTTCTTTAAGCTGAGGTATGAGTTCTCTTCGCTTTTCTAAAACTTCTTTGCTGAAATCTTCATTTACAAAAATATTTTTATGTAGTCTTTTTTTGTTTTTAAAAATTTAATCTCTCTTCCATACATTTAACAGGTTTACTAAAATCAGTCGTGTATCCCCTTTTGCCTTGCCAATTCTGTAGGCTTTGTAAATATCCCGTTTGTTAATTTCAATGCCAGAATCGTTTAGTCTTTGTTACCATTTCGATTATGTTAATATTTTCTTCTGTGGACTCCTCAAATCCGTAGAATATCATATTGTTCTCCCTTTTCCCAGATTCCAGGCATTTTACCTTCTCAATTAATATCTCCTCTTCATTTTTCAGTTTCATATTTTCTTCCACGAAATTAAAACCAATAATTTCTCGTCAATTTATTTTCTAAAAGAGATTGTTAAGTTGTTGTCTGTTTCTCCATTTCTAGTTTTATACTTGTTTGAAAATAATAGTTGCAATTGATCGTCCATGTCGGCTAATTTTAAGTTACAGTATTGGTAACACTGATGTGATTTAGTACTTATTTATTTGCAAAAGTGGCAGCACTTTGTTGTAGTTTCGATTTCAACTGCGCGCAGACTTATCGTGCGCGCACTCTAATGTTCCGTCCTGTATCTGTTGTTGGTAGGTAGCCTTGTTTATGTCACTTAGTCTTGCGCATAGTACTTAGTTCACGACAGGGATCGCTCATTTTAGTTCGCTGCTCCTAAACGAACTAGTTCGCTCTTCTAGTTCGTGAGCTCCCAGCCAGCTCGAATCAGAGGAAAGCATATCGTTCGCTCGTTTTCATACTGCTTAGCTGCCTTAGTTTTGTTAGTGATTATATGGTTTCGTTTTTTTTAAAGATTTTTATTAAAAGTTTTGAAAATAATTACATAAACATATTATTCTGTTCCTTGACAGATTAACCTGTGAAGCCCCGCGGCCAAATCCGGGTTGTCAAATTGAACCCCGACGACAATCCGGGTAGACAGCCGATTTTTTTTTTTTTTATTCTCTTTAATTTTTTTTTTTTTTTTGTCCGACTCACCAGTGAGTTGCGGGGCTTCACAGGACACATTACAAAAGGAAAACAAGTTCCAACTTTTCATAATCAAATTTTCTATATTTTTTTTTTTACAAATAATTAACAATTATTCTTCTATTAGGTACAGGTTAGTTCCACATGGCACAAACAATATACATACTTTTGCCGCGTTAAAACTTTTCATTAGAACAATTTTGCTAAGTACCATAAATAGAGTATGTAGTTCTATCCACTGACGGACCTAGTTCCGTAGTTAGTTCGAGACGCGAATGTGCAGTGAGTTGAGTGTTCAAGACTAATTGTCACTTGTCAGTGTCGAATACTATTTGCTGGTTATGTTATACCGGCAATACTTGCACTTAAATTGTTCTGCACGTAACACACACACAGTTTATATTGTTTTATTTGCACTTTTAGTTGTTGTCTTTCGACTCACTTGCACAGTTTATAATGTTAGTGGGTTTTCAAACAGTTTCATGTTGTTATTTGCGAAGCGGAATTCGTGAAGTTTATACCGTTGAGCGTTGAAGCCGGAACAAATATTAGTTTACTGTAAAGTAATTATTTTCTATACAGTAAATTGATTTCTAAAAATTTAAGATCACAGCTTCAGATTAGAATTTCTTTACAGTAAACTAATTTCTAAAAATATAAGATCATAGCTTCAGATTAGAATTTCTTGACAGTAAACTAATTTAACTAAAGTTAAATCTAATCTTTGTCCGAAGGCATACGAGTATCAATGACTATTTAGACGAGAAGAATATTTGGTCGCAGTGTTGAACGCAAGACAATGTTACAATTGATGTTCTTTCCCCATAATTAGCTTAGGACAGATTATAATGACTTGATATACTTACCTAATATTTGTTGATTGATTTTACTGTGATGGCCCTAGTTTATCACTTGTGGCTTCGAATCATGATAGATTCTACCGTTTTACGTGAAAGCGAGCACACCAGTTATGCCTTTTTTTTTGGGTATGTGAAATCATCCTATGACTTCTGCTCTGGGTGGAGCGGGAGGGCGTGTCAGACTTTTACTGACTAAAATCCACCCCTGTTCCTTCCTTGCCGGAACCACTGTACTTTAGCGTCGGTCGCGTTTTTATAGTAGCTATTTTTTTTTGGGTAGAGGATACCCTTTTTAGTGTAAATTTGAAAACCCCAAAGTGCGGAAAACCATAGGGGCCGAGAAAAAAATTGCCAAATTTTTTTCGAAATCGGTGAAAAATGAAGGGTAAACAAGATCACGTGTCGGGTCTAAAGTCTATTTCTAAGCAATAATACGGTCAATGACATGTTCAACGTCAAGATTAAAACCCCAAATGTTGAAGTTCAAGGTCAGGTCAGGTCAGGTTAATCGCATTTTTTATTTAATTATAATGAACCTAACCTGTCCGAGTCGGGGTGCTCTAAGTCCCGATGTATGTATGCATGTCGATGGAGCCCAGTGCCGACGGACTTCTGAGTGGTTTATAAAAAAATAACCACGAAGGGGATGGCGGGGTCTGTTCGCTCGCTTCGCTCGCTCTCTTGACCCCGCCATCCCCTTCTAACCTAACCTGTCCGAGTCGGGGTGCCCTAAGTCCCGAGCTCGCTTCGCTCGCTCTGGCCCCCTAAATTGTCATTGCCACTAGCTCAATAGAGTCCAACACTTGCACGACACTTAGCACTTCAGGATCGGGAGGTGAGCAGCAGAACACGAAGAAAGGGACTTCGGGGACCCAGTGGTCTCAATCAATCTTAGTTACAAACAGGAGTACGATAGACGCTCTCGACTCACGACTGTGAAAACATACGACAAGTAACAACTGTCAAACTTTTTTTCGCGGTAAATTATAATTACATTCGATAACGTTTCGTTACTCACGATCTCTATAGTAAATAAAAAATAGTACAACTTCTTCAATTTTAATTTTATTATATTTGCTTCATAATTGAGTTCATGACGGTAGCAGATATTTAAAAATGAAATAAAGCTAAAAACTCACAATTCTTACACTAAAAACCATTAAAATCCATTGTCGATTTGTTTAAACGTAAAACGAAACGACCTAGTAATGAAATTTGTACATTATCTGTGCCAAATGTCAATTTTATTAAGAAAATATGTAGAATTTTCTGAAACTTTCGGATTTTTTTTCTCAAAAACTAGACGTCTCCGCAGTGTAATATTTTACGAAAGTGATTTGCTTAAATAGATGTGCAAGCAGTAAAATTGTGAAGCCCCGCACGAACCGACGCTAAAGTACAGTGGAGCCATGATGGCCCCCGTCAGTGGTGGCTGACATCTCTATGAGGCGCGCGTGGAATAATACGCGCCGTCGACTTTCGGGCTTGGTGCTGATCGGACGGCGAGCTACCCATTATTCACCATCCGCAGGCCCGCGTCTACGGTGGCCGGAGATCATCCTCCGACCCCCGACACCCAGGGCGTCTCCTGAGGCGGCTGCGGCTGGGGGCGTGAAGGCCACTCCGTTGAGTCTCCCTCACCAGTTCCACCACCTCCTTCGCGAGCTTCGCAGAAGGAGGAGACTGCTTTCCATTCCATCTCGCGCCGTACCATGGGCTGGACCAGGGCCGGGTGCGAGAGGTCGCTGCCGCCTATTGCATCCACGAGGACACGGCGGTGCACCGCCCAAGTGGGGCAGATCTCCACCGTGTCCTCTGGGCGATCCGAACAATGGTGACACCCAGGGGCGTTTCCTCCCGCCTTATCCGACACAGGAACCTCTCGAAACAACCGTGTCCGGTGACCGGTGAGGACCTGCGTCAGGCGGAAGGAGAGGACGCCGTGGTACCTCTCCAGCCACTCCTCAAAGAGGAGCACTACCGCCGCAATGGTGAGGTGCCCAGCGCTGGGTTGCGACAGTCGCTCTCTCCATGACACTAGTTATGCCTAGAGGATTATTTATTTTGATTTAATGTTTATGCTTGAGTTTTTCTGTTTTTGATGGCATAATGGAGTATGCTAGCTAACAAGTGCCGGAAAATTTAATCATATGATTGTATTTTGGACGATATGTCTTTATTTACATAAAATATTTTTATACTAATTTTGAGTCGGCACCAAATAATAAAATGATTAATTACCTAAGCGTGTTCCATCATCGACCACATCATCGCTTACCATCAGGTGAGATGGTGGTCAAACGCGTGCCTATCAATAATAATAAAAAATTAAAAAAATACCTGCATAAGTAGAGCCTTCTTCATTTCTACGTTCATAATATAAAATGTAGATTATTAATCAGATTGTTGTTTGGCGCGGACTCAAAATTAGTTCATATATTGATATTTTATGTAAATAAGTTCAATAGGTACTCAAGACTCAAAATGTTTATTTATTTCTTGCTTTTTAGTTCTTTTTTGTCGGTAATTTTTTTGTAAAAA